>CM032327.1:7897239-9334739 GCA_019022515.1 Quercus aquifolioides | reverse complement strand
TTCTATCACCACCATTTTTTTCTTCTTCTTTTTAGGGTTTCTCACTTCTCAGAACAATTTGGGGATTTCGGAAGCTGAAGCTATTGCTAATTGCTATGAGTAAATACAGTAAATTTTATTTATTTATTTTATATATATAAAATATAGTGAGTTTCCAGAAACCTCTCTCTTTATTTTATACAGCTAGCTGTGAATGATGCGATTCGATCTTTTCTCCGCACTCCTCCTCACTCCCTCGCTTTCTTTTGCCACCGTTTCTCAGTCTCTTACCCTCTACGGCTTCGAAACGCAACGTTTCGGTATTTTTAATAACATATTTCTTAATTTATTTTATTGAATTTACATTTTTGTCTCTCAAATATGAATTTGTTTTGATTTTGGTCCCTCGGCCAATTTTTAAAGAGTTTTATTATTATTATTTTTATTTTGAATTTTAAATTTGTTTCAATTTAACCCATTTCTTTCTCTTCCATTGCATTTTTTTTAACGAAATCATTTTTATTTTACAAACTAACGAGGCTCAATGTACCAAAATCCAACCAATCACATATTTTAAAAGACAAAAAAAAAAAAAAGAAAAAAGAAGCAATTTACGAATGTGCATAATTGCTAGGTTTGTAATAGCCTGTAATGAACTTTGTATGAAAATTGCATGAACTTTGTATGCATTTTGGTAAAATATAAAATTATAAGAGATCATTGCAATTTACGAAACTTTGTATGAAAATTGCATGAACTTTGTATGCATGTCACTGGATAAAATTATCGCACAGTAAGAGCATCTTTATCAGCTGTGCCATATGTGCCAAATGCTAAATATTTGGCACATTTGGCACACCAAACATCATTTAACCCCATTTATCAGATTGCCATATCTCTTTTTTTTTTTGCAACATGCTACAGTAACATCATAAATTTGCCACGGTACGGAACGGTGTGGCAAATGAATTTATTCTTTTTTTATTCTTCTTTCTCTCTTATTCTTTCATCTTCTCCTTCAGCTCTCACCGCCTCTATCTCCACTCTCTCTTCACCGATTCCCTCACCGGTTCCCTTCACCGATTCCCACCGACCCAACAAATCTCAAAAACCCAGTGACCATCGACCACAATCAAAACCCACAAACCCAGCAAAACAGTTGATGATGGCAGGACAAGGTGAACAACAAGCAGAATCCAGGGCATCCCAACACGTGGACCCTTTTGTTAACTTAGAAAGGAGACAAAATCGTGAGGGCAGTGTACACACTGTGCGCGTTAGCCAAAGCCAGTCACAGGGCGGAAGTCACATGTCCCATGCAGAGAAGAACCGGGACTTGCAACTGGAAGTAGAAAAACTAAAAAGGGAGTTGCGCCATGCAAAGAGGAAACGGGCTTCCTCATATTCTGATGAGGACCTTGATGACGAGCGGGATGTCACTTATCAACATAAATCTAGGACACCAGTCAGCGAGTCCTACACCTACGAAGAGGAGTCCCATCGTAAGAGGCAACGCAGAAGCCCATCACGTGAGGACATGGGAAACGATGCCATGAACAGGGCTCTGAATCAGATTTCTAGGTCACCCTTCACGCGCAGGATTGAGGAGGCGAGACTTCCTCGGCGCTTTAACCAACCAACGTTCACCATCTACAATGGTAAAACAGACCCCGTGGAGCACGTGAGTCATTTTAACCAAAGGATGGCTGTCTACTCCAGAGACGAAGCTCTGATGTGCAAGGTTTTCCCTTCCAGTCTTGGGCCAGTTGCCATGAGGTGGTTTGACGGCTTGAAGGCAGACTCTATCAACTCCTTCAAAGAGCTCACTCAGGCTTTCGGCTCACGTTTTGTCACATGCCGAAGAGTGGCCAGACCCTTCTCTTCACTGCTATCCTTGTCCATGCAGGAAGGCGAGTCCTTGAAGGCATATTCAGATAGATACTGGGAGATGTTCAATGATATGGAGGGCAACTCTGATGCAATGGCCCTCAGCACATTCAAGTTCGGCCTCCCTACTGACCACGGTTTGAGGACGTCTTTATCTGGCAAACCGGTCACAAACGTGCGTCAACTCATGGACCGCATAGAAAAGTATAAGAGAGTTGAAGAAGATCAGCCGCAGGGCAAGGGAAAGGACAAGGTTATCCCCCAGGAGAGGAGGGATTTCAGGTCGGATCGTTACAACCACAGTAAGCCGCGGAGAGATTTTGCTGGGCAATCAGGATCGACAAATCCTCAAGCGGTCAACACCGTGTTCAAAGAGCCAGTACACCAGGTCTTGGAAAAAATCAAGAATGAGTCATTCTTCAGGTGGCCGAACAAGATGGTAGGAAACCCTAAGAGGCGCAACCATAATCTCTACTGCCAGTACCATCAAGACCATGGGCATACCACGGAGGATTGTAGGAGCCTGTGGGATCACTTGAACCAACTGGTTCGCGATGGTAGACTAAAACACCTTTTGCACCCCTCCAGCGGCCGAGGAGGGCAGACGGGCTCAGGGCCACGAAGAGATGACCCCTCAAAGCCGCCGCTAGGGACTATTAATGTTGTCTTCATCGCGCCGGGGAGAACAAGATCCTGGCCATTGAAAGTTATGTCGGTAGGCCGACCATCAGCAGGGGAGTCAAGTCGAGGCCCGAAGAGAGTCAAGTCTGGTGCCCCGCTGATGATAGGGTTCTCGGACGAAGACATGATTAGCACCATCCAACCCCATGATGATGCACTAGTCATCACCCTCAGAATAGGAGGGTACGATGTGAAGAGGGTGATGGAGGACCAGGGTAGTGCTGTGGAGATAATGTACCCAGACCTCTACAAAGGGCTAGGCCTAAAACCCCAAGGCCTGACGCCATACAATTCCCCCCTCATAAGCTTTGAAGGAAGACCTGTCACCCCGAAAGGCCGGATACGCTTACCTGTGCAAGCCGGCTCCGAGGTGGTGGAGTTGGACTTTATAGTTGTGGACGTATATTCACCCTACACGGCACTCGTAGGCAGACCTTGGATTCATGCACTTGGGGCTGTTCCCTCTACTTTGCATCAGAAGGTCAAATACCCATCTGAAGGGCGGATTCATGAGATCCGAGGAGACCAGTCCGTTGCCCGACAGTGCCTAGTGGCTGCCATTCAGCATGAGACCCAAGCCGAGTCCTCGGCCATAGCCGAAAGGGGTTTATAGCAGCTACAGTCTCGGGAATTGCCCGTCGAAGATTCAGATGAAGGCACTCGATGTGAAGATTTAACGAAAGTGGTTATTGGAGATGATCCCGATAGATTCTTCCAAGTCAGATCTCAGCTGCCTCTTCAAGAGAGGGAAGAGCTAATAGAGTTCCTCAAGCGAAATCTTGATGTATTTGCCTGGAGTGCTTACGAAGCCCCAGGGGTAGACCCGGAGTTTATATGTCACCACTTGAAGGTGAATCCACTGGTCACCCCCAAGAAACAGCCTCCTCGACGCCCGTCCAAGGAACATGTTGATGCAGTGAGAGAGGAAGTAGCGAAACTCAAACAAGCTGGGGCTATTAAGGAAGTTTTTTATCCTGAATGGCTGGCAAATACCGTGGTGGTAAAGAAGAAGAGTGGGAAATGGCGAGTGTGCGTGGACTTCACTAATTTGAACAGGGCTTGCCCCAAGGATCCATTCCCTATGCCGAAAATTGATCAGTTGGTGGATGCCACTGTCAGCCACCCTCGGATGAGTTTCCTAGACGCCTTCCAAGGCTACCACCAGATACCATTAGCCCCGGAGGATCAGGAGAAAACTGCTTTTGTCACCCCTATTGGTAACTACCATTACAAAGTGATACCATTTGGCTTGAAGAACGTGGGGGCTACCTACCAGAGGATGATGACGAGGATGTTCGAGTCACAGCTGGGCAAAAATATCGAGGTCTACATAGATGACATGGTGGTAAAGAGCAAAGTTGTCGCCGATCATGTGAAGGACCTTGAAAGTACCTTTGAGGTTCTAAGAAAGTACAAACTGCGACTGAATGCTTCTAAGTGCTCATTTGGGGTGGGGTCCGGCAAGTTCTTGGGATACATGGTGACTCACAGAGGGATCGAGGTTAATCCCGACCAGATAAAGGCCATCAACGATCTACGAGCTCCTCGGAATCCCAAGGAGGTTCAGAAACTAACCGGAATGATTGCTGCCCTGAATCGATTCATCTCTAGATCAGCAGACAGGTGTCGGCCCTTTTTCTCTCTGCTCAACAAGTGGAAGGGATTCGAATGGACTGAAGAATGTGCTTTGGCCTTTTAGCAACTCAAGGATTATCTAGCTCAGCCACCAATCATGTCCAGTCCTGAGCCAGATGAGGTATTGTTCGCCTACATTGCAGTAGCTCCCTGTGCGGTGAGCCTGGTGTTGATACGATCAGACTGTGGTGTACAAAGACCAGTCTATTACGTAAGTAAGTCGCTGCATGAGGCCGAGATCCGTTACTTGCCTCCGGAGAAGGCTATCTTAGCTATGGTACTCGGTACACGGAAGCTACCTCACTACTTCCAGACCCATACGGTCATTGTCCTCACTCAACTCCCACTCAAAGCTATACTCCGAAGTGCTGATTACACGGGGAGGATTGCCAAATGGGGTACAATCTTAGGGGCTTTCGATATAAGATATATGCCCTGCACATCGGTCAAGGGCCAGGTCCTTGCGGATTTGGTGGCTGAGTTCACGGAGCCCCAACTAGAAGAAGTAAAGCCCACGTCAGACATGGATGAAAAATCAGTTGGCATGATCTCCCAACAGAATTCCTCCCATTGGGAAGTGTACGTTGATGGCACAGCAAACCAAAGAGGTTCTGGAGTTGGGCTAGTGTTGATATCCCCCGAGAGGATCATTATTGAGAAGTCGTTAAGGCTGGACTTCTCGGCAACGAATAATGAGGCGGAGTATAAGGCCCTACTGATGGGAATGGCTATGGTCCTAAGAATGGGGGGAAAGTCCGTGGAGTTATTCTCGGACTCAAGGTTGGTCGTAGGTCAAGTACAAGGTGAGTTTGAGGCGAAGGACGAAAGAATGCAGGGGTACTTGAGCCGTGTTAAATCTCTGCAATCAGAGTTCGACTCTTTCAGTTTGCTACACATCCCTAGAAGTGGTAACTCACATGCTGACTCATTGGCCACGATTGCTACCTCCTCGGACCAGGACCTGCCGAGAGTCATCCTTGTCGAGGACTTGCACAGGCCTACAGAGGCGAAAGCAGAGGCAATCCAGGTTCACCAGGTCAGGGCCGTGCCCTACTGGATGGATCCTATAATCAAATTCCTCAAAGAAGATATATTGCTAGAAGAGAAGGGAGAAGCTGACAAAGTTCGGAGGAAGGCAACCCGGTTCTGGCTGTCCGAGGACCATAAATTATACAGACGCTCCTATTCGGGACCATACTTGCTATGCGTGCATCCTGAAGCGTCTGAGTTATTACTAGAAGAGCTGCACGATGGAATTTGCGGGAGCCACACTGGAGGCAGATCCTTGGCTCACCGAGCCCTCACCCAAGGTTATTGGTGGCCTAACATGCAAAAGGAGGCCCACGAGTATGTCAAAAGGTGTGATCAATGTCAGCGCTTCGCTCCAAACATTCACCAGCCAGGGGGAACTCTTAATCCGCTATCTAGCCCATGGCCCTTCGCCCAATGGGGCTTGGATATCGTGGGACCCTTCCCTAAAGCTGCAGGAAACAAGAAGTACCTTCTGGTCGGCACAGACTATTTCACCAAGTGGGTTGAAGCCGAGCCGCTAGCCAATATCAGAGACGTTGATGTGCAAAAGTTTGTGTGGAAGAATATTGTCACTCGGTTTGGAGTTCCTCACACCCTCATCTCGGACAACGGCCTACAGTTCGATAGCAAGGCATTCAGGAATTATTGCAGCGAGCTGGGAATTATAAACAGATACTCCACTCCCGCCTATCCCCAGGGTAATGGACAAGCAGAAGCTGTCAACAAGGTCATACTGAATGGCTTAAAGAAGAGGCTGGATGATGCAAAGGGCAAATGGGTAGAAGAGTTGCCACATGTGCTTTGGGCTTACAGAACTACACCTCGCAGGTCTACCGGAGAGACCCCCTTCTCAATGACCTATGGGGCTGAAGCTGTCATTCCTTTGGAAACCGGGTTCCCAACATTAAGAACTAGCTCGTTTAGTCCGACCAGCAACAATGAGCAACTAGAGAAGAGTTTGGACCTGATTGAGGAAAGGAGGGAGAGTGCAATGGTTCGGCTGGCACATTACCAACAAAAACTCAGGCAAGGCTATGATGCTAACGTAAAGCTAAGGCCTCTAGAGCCTGGTGATCTAGTGCTGAGGAAAGTTGTGGGCACCGCAAAGAATCCAGCTTGGGGAAAATTAGGACCCAATTGGGAAGGGCCATATCGCATCATTTCAGGAGCAGGCATTGGGGCATATTTCTTGGAAGACCTGGATGGTCATGTAATACCGCGTCCTTGGAATGTAAATAACCTCAAGAGGTACTTTTATTAATCGAGTCTTTTCTTCAACCGATATGCCAACTCGCTGCGTAAAGTGTTCTCTCAAGTGTTCAAACTTAAATCCAATCATGCCTGTAGTCCTCGGACCAGATGATTAGGGTTAGTTAACACTCTGTTACAGTTCTATAGTGTTTAAACTTAAATCCAATCATGCCTGTAGTCCTCGGACCAGATGATTAGGGTTAGTTAACACTCCGTTACAGTTCTATAGTGTTTAAACTTAAATCCAATCATGCCTGTAGTCCTCGGACCAGATGATTAGGGTTAGTTAACACTCCGTTACAATTCTATAGTGTTTAAACTTAAATCCAATCATGCCTGTAGTCCTCGACCAGATGATTAGGGTTAGTTAACACTCCGTTACAGTTCTATAGTGTTTAAACTTAAATCCAATCATGCCTGTAGTCCTCGGACCAGATGATTAGGGTTAGTTAACACTCCGTTACAGTTCTATAGTGTTTAAACTTAAATCCAATCATGCCTGTAGTCCTCGGACCAGATGATTAGGGTTAGTTAACACTCCGTTGCTGTTCTCTAAGTGTTTAAACTTAAATCCAATCATGCATGTAGTCCTCGGACCAGATGATTAGGGTTAGTTAGCACTCGAATACGTTCGTCCCCCATGGTCCTTGAATCAAATGACACAGGTTAGTCAATACCCCCACACAGCTATTGTCACTGGGGCTTAGCGCTAAAATTCCTAATTACTTTTAAATTGATTCTAACTTATGACTGTCTTCCTTAGTTATGTTTAATTTAAAGCCAAGGGGTAGTAACACTTTACATATTTGGAAAGACATGTGACACTTACATAATTACTCGTGCAATCATTACTTATTAATAACTTTTATTCGAACTGTTCCTTTCAATATCAATTTCAATTACTCACACCATCAGTATGATGTATCAATTAAGTTTATTTGCATTATTTTGTTATAATTGCAATGTACAGTTATATGCAGCAGTAATAAGTAATAAAACATGTATCGAAGACACCAGAGACAAATGGGAAGCCATTTCATTAATAAAAAGAAAGGAGTTTACAATTCCTTAGATAAAAACAAAAGTAAGTACAAGTGCAAAACAAAAGCCCTATGTATCTATTCTTTTGCTGGAGGGAGCACAGGGTCAGCAGCCTGGCCTGTCCGAACAGATGCTTTAGGGGCTTGATCCTTGGGCTCAGCAGGAGTCTTCTCTTTACCCGACCCTTGGCCTTTGTCTTTGGCTGGTTCAGCTGGTTTACCCTTGTCACCTAGCTGACCAGCCTCTTTGGGTGCATCAAGGGTGGATGGAGGAGCTTGACTGACCAGGGTTGACTCCGAAGCCTCTAGAAGCTGTGGAGCAGGAGGATCATCCACCGGGAGCTCTCGGATCTCAGGATCGTAGTATACGCTCCCGGGCAGCCTCAGCTCAGAGTCAACAGGGCCTCCAGCGGCGTCCAGCGCCTTACTCCAAGTTATGCCGCAGTAATCTCGACTGACCGAGGCAAACTGCTCCATAAGCTGGGACGAGGTCTCATCCACCCCCAGTTGATATGCCGCTTTCCGCTCGGCCTCAATTGCCTCCTTGGCCAATTGAGCATTCTGCTCGGCCACTTGAGCGCTCGTCTTGGCCTTTTGCAGTTCAGCCTTGAGACCCTTCACCAGCTCCCTCTCGGTCGCCAGATTGATCTCTGCCATGCGCAGCTGTTTACGCTGCTCCTCAGCCTGTTTCTCAACATTCTTAATCCCAGCATCGAGGCTTCTCTTCTAAGTGGTCATCTCTTTAAGGTCCTCGGACAGACAAGCATATTCCTCCTTCAGCTGGCCCAGAGATTTCTCCGCCTCGTTTCGAGAGTAGATCGCTGCCGGGGACTCAAGGTGGTTCTTCTTATTCCACTCCTCGGCCACATAGATCTGCTGGGTGACCTGCATAATGGAAATTCCGAATGTCAAGCACAGAAAAAAAAGAAAAAGCAAAAGTGTCAGTGATTCAGCTAATCGGACTGAGGTCGCTTACCATGGTCATATCTCTCTTAAGGGATTGAAAGAGCTCCTGCTGGTTGAAATGCCTGTAGGACTCCATGTCGTGGGGAAGGAGGAGTGGTTGCTGCAGAGCCTCAGCAACATAGCCTGCCCTTCCTCCATCGTAATTCCTAAGGGAGGTCTCCCAGAGGATTGGAGCGCCCTCCAACTCCAACTTTGGAGACCAGATTCGCGGTCCTCCTCCTCGGCGGATATCTACCACTACGACCTCATCTCGACTTTCAGTGGACGAGGCCCTTTGGGTCCGGTGGTCTTTCACCACTCTCTGCTGCTTGGTTCCTTTGGCGGGCAACACTTGCCTTTCCTCAGCATCAAGAAAGGGCCTCTTCTTCCTCAGGTCTGGAAGGGGTTTTAAGCCGGGGTCAGGAACCTAGGATGGCACTGGAGGCAGATTCACCACCGGTTGGGAAGTCCCGGTACCTTTCAGTTCGGGCTTTTTGCCTCTACCCTTCATCAAACTCCTCAAATCCAAATCGTCATCCGAGGAGTCTTCGGAATGAGCAGCTAGCAAATTAAGGTGAATGCCTGATTGTCTGTCGGTCTCTTCCTCGGCGTCTGAGACCTCTATCACTCGATTTACTCCTGAAACCTCTCCCCCAAACTGGAAGTTGTCTATCTGCTCTTCTAGCGAGGAGGTGGAAGAGCCGACCCTCTCACCTTCAACCACCTGTTCGAGGGAAACTTGCTGGAGCGGCTGGACAAGAGGGGGTATAGCCTGAGGGTTTGGATGGGGCACGGGTTTAAGCTCGTACGGCGCCAAAAAACCCTTCCAAGCGACGTCAATACGTGCAAGGCGATGATCTCCCTGGACAATCGCGTTGCCGACTGGTTGGAAACCCTTTGGCTTTCCTGTGTATCCCAGAATAAGGGGAGCCGATCGGAGCTGTCCGTCCTCGCTCACGAAAATCTCTGATCTTAATAGATAATTAAGGGCGGTAGTGTTTGTAAGGCTGAGCTGAGGAGAAACGAGGTTTTTATCTGTTACAAGTCACAGCAGAACATGGTTAGAAACTCAGAAATAGCAACATAAGAGGAATTAAAAACCATTAAAAGACGAGGACCCTAAGCCTATGGTTAGTGTGCCTAAATCTAACATGTCCCACCTGGCTTTCCATGCTTGGTTGGGCAATGATAGCCGTCATGCCATGCGCCCGAGACGATCACATAGTCGTCTTTCATCCCTTTGTTGGATTTGGGGAGGCAGGAAATGAGCCTAACAATGTCATCCCTGTGGCACTCGTACATATGCACCACGTCGAGCCAGGTGAGTCCCAATCCTAGTTAAAGGTTAAGATCCTCAATTGCTACTAAGATCCTAAACATGTTAGGCGCGTACTGCCAAGGAGTAAGTCTATGGTTTCGAAGATAGCTAGTGGTGATGGGACCCATGGGGATTGTCATTCCCCCTTCTATGAAGGCGATGAGAGGGATCACGACCTCTCTCATTTTCCGATCAGTTAGTATCTTCTCCGGAGGGCAATACCTTACCCCCACGTTTGGAGGTATGCGATATGCGGCCCTAAATTGCTCCAACTGGGCAGGACTATCCACCCGATACTAGAGTTTACCCATTGTGCCTAAACGGAGAAAGGAAAGTTGTCCGAAGAGAGGACTGAAGGCTCGAGAAGGGGAAAAACTTACAAGAACTGAACTGGAAATCGATCTTCAAACGCGCAGAAGGATTCTTGATGGCTTTGGGAAGGATTGAAATCGGCGGTTGAAGGAGCTCGGAGCAATTATGTGCTTGTTCTTGTTGGAGGGTCTGGAAGTTGCAAAGTAAGGAAGGAATGACTTCCTTCAAGGTTTTATACGGGGTCAAACGAAGGGTCAGGGGCATTCCCGCCCAAATTCTGAAGAAAAAACCCCAGCCATTGGATCTGCAGCCCACTGTTGGATGCCAAGGACAAAACGGCGCCTGAAGTAAATGACCGCGCCTCGGGAAGACTGAAACGACAGCGGCATTAATGACACGCCTATTTCAATGCCCACACACGTGCCAGTTCAAATTTTTGTCTGTTCTCAAGGCCTTATTTCGTGACGGGTCAAAATCCTACTTTTTCTCTTCGGATGCGAGGGAAAAACTAAAATTTTGAGGGGCTATTGTGGGGGGTGAAAAGCCCAACCCAACGTATTGGGCCCAATGCCCTATTTGAAGATCACTGTTTGTCCGAAGAGATGAAAACACTCGAGCAGAAGGCCCTGTGAAAGGAGCATGTCTGGAGAGGAGCACGGGCATGATCCGAGGAGATGTTCATTTGTCTGAGGAGTCCAATATCCTCGGATCCGAAGAAGCTTGGTCCGACAAGTGTCTGGGAAGCCCAAGTGATCCCCCTGACAAAGGTAATGATGGAAATGAACCTCAGACACGCATGAGGATAACAGGAACGGAGAAATATCTAGGAGACAGACTTCAACCACCGCATTAAATGCACTGCACCTACTTCCCTGGCCGCATTAATGTGGAGAAGACACCTGAACAGTGCACTCTCAGCTACCGCCACTCACACAAGGCTAAAGATGGTGCATGATGGGACATGCACTCAAGTTGGCGTCTGGATGATGAACAAGTGGACGGTGAAGATGTAGGAAGGCAGTACTATATAAGAGGGGGATGCCTCTGATAGAGAAAATGGGGAAAAACTGAGAGAAAAAGGATAGAACTCCATTGCTGTAGCTCCAAGAATTGTAACCTAAGTTTATTCAATACAAACTCCTTTTCGGACGTTACGTTTGCATCTGTCCGAGCACGTTTGAATACAAATTTGTCCACAAACACTGCAATCTTATACTGTTAATTCATTGCTAGCCTAGCTCTTTCACCCACTCTCTACAAATTTATTGTCTTGGGTTCAGTGGGCTCAAAATCCATACCTTCTTGGGTTTGTGCTACAAAAATTGACCCTACAGGTATGTTGTAAAATAATGTGGCAAAATAATAAAGTAGGGTTTTAGTGTGGCAAAATGACATCATTTTTGCCACATCTGATACGGATGCTCTAATAGCCTGGAATTATTTATTTATTTATTTATTTTTTTGATAAACGCCTGGAATTTTCTTATATTTTTCAAGAAGAGTTGACTTGTAGTTGTGATTTTAATTTAATTTTGCCATTCTTCCACATATAAAATTATGTAATTTTCACAATGCCTTCGACATACCCTGTTTGAAATTGGCTTCTGTCCAACCCACATATCTCAATCAGTGTTTCCATTTTCTTCTACCTTCTCTAAAAATTAAAAAAAAAAAAAAAATTCTTCCATAAAAAATAATAATTCTCACGATGACATAAAACATTAAGAGCAGAAACATGTGTCCCAAAAAATTGCAGCTTACTAGACTACTAGTAACTACAACTGTTTTATTTTTGCATAGACAAAATTGGTTCGGATGAATCTTTACTTAGCAACTTCAAAAACTCTTAATGTATATTTTTAATTACATAACCTACCAATGAATTGTCTTTTGAATCACCGTCTATCTTCCAAGTTTATGATCTTTATGTATTTTCAAATTAGTAGTCTATCGCTCTATTTGTTTCAAAGTAAAATATTTTACATGTAAGATATTTTCAAGTATTTGATATGCTATGTAAAAAATTTTGTTAGGTTCTAAAGATTTAGGAATTTATGTATTTAAAACTCTAATGTGTAATATTGGCAAACTATGATCAAAACAGATTGTTTAGTCTTGTTTAGACTTGCTCAAAGTTGTGCGTTTATGTAAAGTTGAAATCGAGTGGCTGCAGAAAGTATTAGTGACTTTCGGCCTGACTCGATTGATCGAAGCTTAGGCTCGATCAATCGAATATCGGGCAGAACGTTTTTTTCTGCAAAATTTTCCAACTCAGCCTAAGCCCATTAAGGATTAGGATTTCAGATCTAATTCTCCTAGTATATAAAGAAAACCCTAGCCACGTTTTTGAGTGCAGTTCCAGTTGCTCATATTGCTGTTTGTGTGAATCTCTTGTGAGATCTGTGAGGAGCTTTCCTTCACACAAGCTTAGGATTATCAAGAGGAGATTTCTTCAAGACCTTGATGATCATTCAGTTGCTGCCATGAGAACTTAAAGATACACAAGCGGGGGTGCTTGTACTTGCTGAAAAATCCAAGAAAGAAGGAGTCCGTGGTCTCGGAGCTTGCATGTGGTCGTGTCAGTAAGTTCTACTGGTGGGTAGCAATAAGAAGTCGAGCATGGGGGCTTGTAAGTCTTATTGTATAAACTTCGATTCTTTCAAGATAGTGGATTCAAGTTTACTTTGAGGATAGCTAGGTTAAATCTTCCCCAGGTTTTTACCGGTTTGGTTTCCTGAGTCATCATATCTTTGTGTTATTTATATTTCCGCTGCTATATACTTGATATGATTGTTTGATTGTGATAATCTAGATTTGCACAATTTGACTAAGTTAATCACTTGGCTAATTAACTAGGTTAATCCGGTTGTGTTAAGGGGTCTAAAAACCGTTCAAATTTTAAGCACAAACCACCAAAAGTTTTGGCTCAGCCACTGGAGCCTCTAGAAATGAAGGACTGATTTCAACTTTTGTTTTAAATTAAGAAAAAAAAAAAGGCTAAAATTAGTTCCATTCATATCGATTTCAACTATTTTTATTTTTATTTATGAAATCGGCAATAGTAAACCAATTTCTTTTAACTGTTTCATTTTTTCCATATAGTTGCAAGAGGAGTAAAAGGTCAAAACGTTTTTTTTTTTTTTTTTTTCATACAATTTTATTTTACTAAACCCCCTTCAAAATTCTTTGGTTCTTTGTAGATGTTTCTCCTATAAGTTGAGTAAACAATCTTCCACTCAACTTCTAATTCATGTGCATCACTTTCTCTTTATTGTCTCCATCCCTCTTTCATTTAACTAAATAACTTTTCACATATGTATATGAATTAACATAATTTATTTTGAACAAAGTTTAATTACAAAATTAGTTGTTGCATAAAACTACAACATCCTTTAAAAAAAATTAACATTACTATATATTTTGAAAATCTAACTGTTGAATTGCATGTTTTTTATGCTCTTAATATACTTGTCAAATCTTGTGTCAATAGAATATTATTTATTACATGATATATAAGCTTATATATTATGCATAATTTAAACTACAAAAACTTGAAATTTAAACAATTTATTGATGACATAACTATTGATCTTTAATTTTTTAGAAATTTTGAAAGCATGAAGGATATAAGAAGAAAATGTAATTCAATGATAGATTTATCAAAATTTACCTCAAACAAAAAAGATATTGAGTAAGGTTGTAACCTTAAGTTATAACCAATTTTATAACTAAAGTTTGTCCATATATTTTTTAAATAGTTTTTGATCAAGAGGGAGAAAAAAATAATCACACGTCCAATTATGAAAGATTTGAAACCTGAGATTTCATTTCCAATTATGGAAGATTTGAAACCTTATCTTATCTTACCATTACTCTCTTTGCCATTCTCTTTCTCTCCTCTTTTTTTCTTTTTATTTTTTTTAACTACATTCTATGATTTTTTTTTTGAGAACCTTCTATGAAATATTGAAATAGGTCATTTTTAAAATAAGAGTATCATGTGGGTGAAGCGATTAGTTCCATTCTCTTGCCTGAGAAAAATTATTTGAGAAATGATATGTCTACAACAATTTTACAACATTTTTACAACAAATCCTAAGTGGCAGATTGTTACTGGTTGTTATTGTTGGGTTAAAAAAGTAATCTCAGTGCTAAATTCAAATTTGAACCAATAATAACTAACCACCCATAATTTGTTGTAAAAATATTGTAAAAATGTTGTAGACGTAGCACCTCTCAAATTATTTTACCTTAATAGTTTTCTAGGCCTCTATTTGATTATCTAGTGATCCCAACGATATCCCGATGTTCAAAAAATAATGATGTGATCCATATCCACATTCCTTTTTATATATTTATTATTATTTGGAACAAGATAGGTGGACATTGTTAGAGGGGATCATTTTTTTTTTTATAGAAACAAACACACATATAAGGGAGAGAGAAAGAGATTCTAACACTTTTATAGGGGATCATGGTGAATAATAAGATGTTTAGATGAGTTTTTTTTTTTTTTTTTTTTTTTTTTGTTTTAGAAGGAAGGGAGTGGAGGAAATGAGAGATTGGCCCATGATCCCCACCATATCTCCCTTATCTATTTAAGTTTTGGGAATTACTAAATCTTTACTATGGAGTGTAAAATCTTCATTTCAAACAAATGGAGAGTAATAATTTGAATTTAATTTGAATTCTTGATTGGACTTTCTCTAGGCTTTCACATTAATATTAGTTAGCAACTCATGTAATGCATGAAAAAGTTTAATAAAATGTGATTTTATTTATAAAAAAAATATTTGTTTTCTCTTCTATTTTGTATATAAATATGAAATTTGATAATTATGATAGTTATTAATTAGACATTTATTAGGATTGTATTTTTGTATGGAATATTAAATATAAAATTAAATAATTTGGTAGTTTTTAATAGCTATTTATTATGATTTTATTTTATATAAAATTATTAAATATATAATTATGATAATTATTAATGGATATTTATTATGGTTGTGTTTGTATATGAAACTATTTATTTTATTAATTATTTTTCTTGTTAAGCAATTTTTTTTTTCATATACAGACACAACCATAGAAAGTACTCATTAATAATTACCATATAATTATATATTTACTAATCTATAATCATATTATAAAAGTTGGATCTCAGAACTGGTGGATGTATGCTACGATGACACTTATTCATTTTCAAAGTATCTTATAATGACACGTGGCAAATTCTTATATTTAATTGGTATGATTGGACTAACAATGCCACATGTTAAAATATTATTTGTATATGTCAATGTATTTGCCATAATACTAGACACGTGGCATATAATTAAAATTTTGAATGAAATAAATACATTTCTTTATCATGGTATTTAAGTTTACATTTTTATTCTTATTTATGACCTCTAATTCTTAATTTGTCATTTGTCTATTTATTTTCCTTACCATTTCCATTCCAAAGACTATTTAAGTTTTTTTTTTTTCTAAAATAAAAAGTAATTTTTTGAAAAAAAAAACTTTAATTGAGTAATTTATGTGTAATCTAATTATATATTATATATTGAGATTTTAAAAAAAAACTTATTTTGAAATCATAAATTTTTTTTTGAAGGCTTTTTTTTTTTTTGAAGGCATTTTGAAATCATAATTAAATACATCACAATTAGAAAAAAAAAAAGAAAAAAAAAAAGAAGAAGCCTAGAAGTCATTTTATTTTTTTTCACTTTTTAAACACATGAAATTAAAATTGTATCTCATTATCAAATAAATTTTACTATCCTTTTTTATTTTCCTTTCTTTTACATTAAGAATTATATCAATATCATAATATAAATATTTTATATATCATAGCAGAGTCTCAAATTTTATATAATAATCTTTCTAAGTGTTATATAAATAATTTTAATATAATAATGTTAATATATTAAGGGATTTTAGTGGAATTTTTATGTAATATAATTAACTCAAATAATAGAAATAAAATATTATTCACTGTTTCACTATATTGATTAGCAACTATTGGAAGCAAAAACAATAATTTTTTTCCAGGATTATGATTATGTTTTTTTTTTTTTTTTAAATTGTTACTTTTACTTAATATTTAAAATTTCAATACTTATGAGTTTCCATGTATCACAATAATAATAATACTAATTTACAAAAAATCTTTTTAAAAAATGTGTGCAACGCATGATCCTATCACTAGTTTCATATAAAAATACAATCATAATAAATAGCTATAGCTATTAATAACTACCATATTATTTATGATTCTAATTGGGGTTGAATATATAATAGAATTTAAACTCAATTATAAATGTATAAAATTGCAAGGTCTCATAAACTTATGTGCTCATAATATTATAAGGTCAACTAAAAGTTAAAAAGTTTCGGTTTTATATATAGATTACTAGTTAGTAACCTGTGCAATTGACAATGTTTTAATATAATATATTTCACTTTTTTGTCTAAATATAAAATTTGATAATTATAAAATTCACTAATATAAGTATTTATTATTATTGTATTTATGGATGAAACTATATATTCTATCATTAAAAGAAAATATATGTGTCAAAATTCTAATGTAGGGTATAATTATGGAATGAAATTTTAATTCAATTTAAAAAAAATATATTAGACTAATGATGTGTAATATTGTGTGACCTCAATAAGTGGTAAAATATTATTAAATCAACAAAAAAAAGTTTTTGATTTAATATATGAGATTAAATTCTATAAAGATATGGTTTAAATTAAAACTCAAGTTTTACATCCTCCAATCCCAACATACATGCCACATCATTTTATCACATATTAAAGAATAAATACAACCACACTCAATCAATTCTAATATCCATATGAAAATCAATTCTATCAGATATGGCAAGATGTATTGAGTTTTAAGTAAAAATATGATGTGTCAATCTCTTATTAGATGGTGTAAAATATGGTTTTTACACTCAATTTTTACCGAATTTGTATTCTTAATATATATTATAGATAGATTATAGTTATAAGGTATATGATTTGTAATTTGTTGCGATAAAATTAAATATTGTTTATTGTTTAATTAGGTACTATGTATATCAAATTAAGATGATCAAATTCATATTTATCTCTCTCTATATATGTAGATAACTTTTCATTGTTTTCCCAACAGGTTTATTTGATATACTTCTCACTAGTGTCAAATGGCTTGCACTTGGAAAAGTTTGGCTCTACTTGTATCTATCTTTCTTGGTGTCATTGGAGAACCACACCAAATGTTTGTGAATGGAGATGCAGCACTAATAGACAGTGTGTGTCGCAAATCCGGAGCTGATAGCTTTTGCCACCTGTGCTTTACCAGCTTCTCACGAAGCATAGGTGAGGATGCAAGAGGCCTGGGACGCACATCCATTGATTGTACACAGTTTCAGTCTCTTCAAATCAGGAACGCCTTGGGCCCCTTAGTAATTAGTGCCCCAAACGAGCAAATCAAGAAACTATTGGTGGATGGCGAATTCGCGTATCATAGTGCCGAAGGAGAATTGGATGCTGCACGCTCGAGTTGGCAGGATGCACATTATGCAGACGCTAGCAATCACGTACTGGCTGCTCTGAAATTTGGCCAGGATTATGAAGATAAGCTTGGATCACAAGTTCCCAATGAAACTCTTGCAAATATGATCGATACATTTGAGGGTCTCGCTATAGCATCTGCTGGAGTTCTCAAAGAACTTTAGTTATTAAGCAGCTTGTTATTTCAACATTAATACTATTTAGAAAACGTGAGGTTGCATGTTACCTATTAAAAGAAAAATAAAAGAAGCAAAGTGTACTAATTCTCTTTTCTTAGCTCTTGTCTTGTGTTTGGATCAACTTGTTTTTATTTGTTTATCTTGTTTAAGAATCAATGGAGCAGGGGCGGAGCCAGAATTTTTTGTTTGGGGGGGCCAAATTTTTTTACTAATATAATAGTCTTGAGTCAAGATAAACAATCACACATGCGTAAACGCACATACACAAATATAAACATTAATATTTTGATACTATAGTAGGTCATAATTTATAAATATATTGTGAATAAAATTAATAACTTTCACATATGTATATTCGCAAGATAATTTTTTAGGGGAATTTATTATCTTTTAAACTCCAATACTATACAAAGATATTAAACATGTACAAAAAACGAATTAAAAAAAACAAAAACTATCTTGTCTCTATAACTTCTAGACTAATTGACAAATTCTATTAGTTTTTAAGAGTATCATTGGACTAACTCAAACATTTGGGGGGGGGGGCAACTTATACAAAAGCAGTCTAGTTTGATATTAAACATGTATAAAAAACAAATTAAAAAAAAAAAACAAAAAACTACCTTATCTTTATAACTAATAGACTAATTGATAAATTCTATCGGTTTTTAAGAGCATCATTGGACTAACTCAAACATTTGGGAGGGCCAACTTCTATTTTTGTAGCTAAATATTTAGATTTTTAATACTTATACATAATAAAAAATAATTTTTTTAAATTTTGGGGGGGCCATGGCCCCCCCAAGCCTTGCTATAGCTCCGCCCCTGCAATGGAGTAATACTTTTAAAGAAGTAAGTTACAAAAAGTTGTAGGTAAGGGTTTGTACGTACCTTGTTCTTTCATAACAAATCCATTGCTTGTTGACAGATAGCTGGATTGCATTCCTATGTGCCCAAATGACAGATAGCTGGATTACATTCCTATGTACCCAAATGACAGATAGCTAGATTACATTCCTGTGTGCCCAAATCTTCCACAACATCATGATGCATAATAAGCTCGCTTTCTCTTGTGATAACTGCTTGTAAACCTGCTCAAATTATACATCAAAAGCTCCAGTTGATACAACATACATTCCTTAATTGATCTATATATCCCACTATCCTGACAGACACACACTGAGGCAATTCTAAATAACCAAAGGGCATGAAACACATCCTCATCTTCTTCACAATGCATCTCAAAAATACCACTTAGAACTGTATTCTTCATAGGCAATATTTCTCAACATGCTATCCATGCTAAGTTTTGTCCTTTGCTTAGCTAACAAAGCGAGGTTGAACTTTTGTACATCTCGAAACCCAATCCCTCTCTTTGTTACGTCAACAATATTGCTATTAGAAGTTGAATAGGAGTTGATTAGCACTGTGCTTATCCTTATCTGTTGCTTAGGTTGATTAGTTGTTTCTTTCAATTTGGAGTCTGTAAGTTTATAACACTTTGCATAATAATATCAATGAGAAAATTATAACAGGCATTAGTCTTTTGGGAAAGTTACAGGTTGTAACACACTCACTCTCATTACAAAGTTTATCCCAAGCAAGCCAGTGAATTTTATGTTTTTCAGTTTTTGGAAAGAATGAGTCTTATCTAACTCATTTGTTAAACTTTTTGGCAACTTAAAGCACTGTGTGCTTATCCTTATCTAACTCATTCCTTCCAATTTTTCAATTTTGTCCATGCCTGTTCTTTAAGCTCTGTCACTGTTTTGTTCTACAGTTGATTTACAAATGAGGAAAGACTCAAGTATTTCTCAAATTGCTTGATAATAGGAACCCATAACATGTCTTTTAAGAATAAGGATGCATCCTCTTTGTTAATTTTTTTGGCATGAGCGTAGCTTCTTAGCTATCTAGAATAGCTAGGCATGATTCATAAACATTCCTCCCTTTTTAGCTCTACAAAACAGCAAGCTATCGGTGCGGTTTGGATAGCTGAAACGCAGCGTGTTTTTGTTTTGTTTTGTTTTTTTTTTTTTTCAAGCTGTGATCGTTGCCTTTTTCCGTAAACAGTGCATACCAGTAAATTCCGTGCACTATTTACGGAACTCACATAGGTTTTATAGTACTATTCACATATTTAAAAATTAATTTATTACAGTGTTTTCAGTTTTCAGCTTTCAACTGTGTCCAAACCAAGGGAGTCGATTCCATACCGTACCGGCAAGCATACCAGTACATGTAACCCCCCTATTTCGTACCGAAAAAATACCGGCCGTACCGGCCAATTTCGGGCAATACCGGGTGTACCAGCTGGTACAGAAAAAAAAAATTTATTTTTATTTTTTTAAGTTTTGCAATTTTTGAATTTTTGTTAGGGCAAAATGGTAACTTATTTGCATTAACTTATTAGTATTATTTGTTTTCTTAGCATGCAATGGTAACTTTTAAGCTTTCTATTTTTTATATTATGTTTTTTTTTTCTTTTAATTGATACTAATTAAAGTCTAAAACCATGAATAATTAGTTCTAAATTTAGGAAATATTTTATGGTAAATTTTTATATTTATTATAATATATACACACACATACATACATACATACATATATATATATATATATATATAAAATAGCGGTAAACCCGAAACGGTACACCGGTATTGATCGGTATCCAAAATATATCATTCCGCTGATCAAACCGGTATAGCCACCAGTACGGTATTGACTCCCTTGATCCAAATGGATCATCACTAAAAAAAGAAAAAAAGGGTGTGTTACTAATGAACTCATGACTTGGGCTTCCTTATTATAGAAATAAGATCCTCTGCACGTCAAAGAAACATGCGTGTATGGTGACAAAAGATCACCCCATCAAAGTCCCTGCTTAGGAAAAATACACCCTTCTAGAAAACCATTAATTATAATAGAGTACAAAACCGATTGCTAGCAGGCCATAAGGGCCATAACCATATTTATCCATCCATCCTACATTTTTTTTTTGAGCTAAATCGATGGATCCATCCTACATCAATATGCTCAATTTCTACATAAATTTACCAAGAAAGGCCCATGATTCATCCGCATGCTTGTAAGCCATACATCATTTCATTTACCACCACTTTTACTACTTTTATCCGAATTTAAAAGGTGAGAAAAAAATAGAGTAAGACTCACAAACAGTATATGATCTTAGCTTTTTTACCAAAAACAGTACCAGGCCATGTGAAGAAAAAAGCTATTGAAGTAAGTCAATATGGAACCCGCAACAGTAGAACATTTTAAGCAAAATGCCAGCTTTAATCAAAATCCAAAAGCACAAGTTGGAAATTTGTCCGGAACTCAAACATGATGAAACAGGATAGGTTATTGTGAGATAGTAACTTGCAATTATAATATATAGGTTGGATTGTGAGATAGTGACTTGAAATTATAATTATAAAAAATAAAAAAACTTTTTAGCATGCGTGAAAGCCCATGGGTAGATAGTAGTTATTTATTTATTTTGGATGGGAAGTAGATAGTAGTTATTAAATCCGTAACAACTGTAAAGTTAAGGAAATTGGGGTCAGGCTTAGGTCAGTGTCCAATAGTACTGGACTCGTTAAGATGATGACATGTATCCACTTTTAGACATGTGTCACCGTCTGACTGGGTCCAGTGCACTGGATGCACTGGACCTAAACCAAGTCCAAGAAATGGTATGATGGTTCATTAGTTAGCCTTGGATTATAATTAATTTATTTTAAAAATATCTATAATTTTTTTTTTTTAGAATACTAAGTATTTTAATACACACGGGGAGAAGAAAGAATGTCTTAAAGAAACTGACATTGGTGTATATCCAAAATGGTCTAACTCTTGGATACACAGCACAGACTATAAACTTTTTTAACTCACACTCATATTTTTCGAGGTGAGATTAACTCACAATTTTTTCTTTTGAGAATAAATTAAATAGTTCATTCTTGATGTGAGATTAACTCACGGTTTTTTCTTTTGAGAATAAATTAAATAGTACATGAAGAATGAAGATAAAATATAAGAAATGAAATGGTATTTAATTTAAACATAAACTAGTAGTATGCTTGTACAATGCATGGATAATTAACTTTTTTGTTTTTTTGGTAGCCAAAAAAGAGAAAAAAAAATGCGCTTTTTAAGACTAATAAATAAAATATGTGTACAAATGCCCTCTAGTCACGTGGCTGAACAGTTCAGCGGCTTCAGACCTGTAGCCAACCATGGCAACACCCACTAGTAAGTATTAAGCTGGACCAAAACTGGTGACTTTTTGCACTGCTCAGCACCCTCCAAGTGAATAAAGATTAAAGCCAGTTAGAGAGATTCCAGAATTCTCACTCTTTAAACTAGACCAACACAGCTAATAGAATTCCTTGATCTCTGCAATTCCTGAGGAAATGACTCCCCAATGAAAATGTGAGAAGCTTGCTCTCATCCTACATGAACATCTTCAGTAGGGCAGTACAAGGAGAGTGCCAAATTCTTCTCGTGCTTCAGGGAAGCAATTGCTATTCAGACTTAGTGCACATCGTTACTCATTTATTAATCTTCTGTCTTTTCCTCCCGACCTTGTGTCTGCTTAATTTGGAAGCATTAGGTATATGAGTTGCTTCATCTTTCTTGCTTGTGTTAGTTGGCTCCTTTCTCTTTTCATGATTTTTCATAATTTGGTCGTGATTCCTCTTGCTCTTCTTTTGTCTTCCTTCTGACTGACCCTTCATTGATTTTGCATTATGAGATAGCCTAGCACTTTGAACTGCTCTTAAACCACCACCACTACCAGATGACGGGTGATGCTCATTTGAGCTAGGGATGCGGGCATAGGCATTGTTTTTCTTCTCTCTCTTTCTTTTCCTTTGTTCTACTGAACCATTCTCCTCAGGTATAGAACTCATTGCTTTGTGTTTCCTCTTCTCCAGCATGGATCCAGAAGCCTTCATAGATGAATCTGCAAGCATCATTTCTGTATCACCAGCATCAGATTCTTTGGAACTCGTTTTGCCATGGCGGTTCTCAAAAACGGTCTTCAGAAAACTCTTATAGCTCTCTGGAGTAACTGGCTCAACTACTGCAGAACCACACTTCCGTATTATTATCTCCATTATGACAATGACCTTTGATCTAAAATGATGTCTGGAGACAGATGACCATGGTAAAACTTCATAGACAACATCAGACAGAAGCCTGTGTAGGTCTTTGGCTTGTAAGCATGACACTAGTACTTTCACGAAGCCCAAAACAGCTTTTATAACTTCCACCACTTTGGTATGCAGCCAAGATAAAAGTGAAGGGACAATATCAGGCATTGAAAGACAGATATCTACATCCTGATAAACCGATACTGACAGGGCAGACATAGCCCCACTCTTTATATGAGGAGATGAACCAGAAAGATAGCCCATTATCGTGCCAATCAGTTTGTGATAAGGTGCGCCAGAAATAGCTGATGAGTCTTTCAAGCTGGCACTTATCTTAAGGAGAATATCATAAGCAGCTTTCCTGAATTCTTCGTTTCCCTCCTTTAATGTGAGTATAATCTCATTGAGAATAAAAAAGCCTTTGTGTTCTCCTCCTCCAACCTCATCTTCAAAGCATGAACCATTAATATATGGAGACTAGCAAAGCGACTCCTAAGAGAGGCAATATCAACAGGAGACTTAAGACCAAGTAACAAATCAATCAGCTCAACAAATCGGGAAGAAGAAAACCGGGCATGTTCCTCCAGAATTCTGCTCAAGGTGTAGTATGCTTCACAATGACCAGACTTATTAGTTACCTCAAAAGTGTGCGTAATATATTTATAGATTAGATCAATAAGATCCTCCTTGGTTCCTTCAACAAAAGAAGATGCTAGCTCCATTATCACACACCTCTGAATCTCTTTCTCTGTACTACTTAGATTGCCTTGTTCTTTATCAATCATTGCTTGGTTATCACTCCCCAACTTTTCAAATTCACCCTCACCATATTTTGAGCTACTTTTTTTTTTTTGAAGAGTATATTGAGCTACCATATATTGAGCTACTTGGTGTAAGGATGACATGTAATGTGCAATTCATCATATACTGTATAGGACAAAACTTATGTATAGTACTTAGGTGTTGTTCCAAATGTTTCCTTCTTAAAATTCAGTTATGTGACTTTTCTTTTGGGATGAAAGTTTATTTTTAGTTAAATACAACCACATGACTGAATTTTAAAATGAAAATCTAAGGAACAGTACATAATTACTGTACCTAAGTTTTGCTCTACTATATAATAAAAATTAGGCTTAGAAGTCATGATTGCACCAAGCAGCTACTCTCACTAATTAGTAAATTATATATTTTTTGTTAAGACATATTTCCTCAATTAAGGGATAATATTTAAAAACTTTCTAATTTAAGTAAAATTTTATCATTTAAATTTCAACAAATTGAGTTTAGAAACCGTGGTTGCACCAAATTGGGGTTGATTACATGGTTCTACAGATACTATAATACATGGCCTTCAACTCCTATTTTGGTCAATCTATTTTAGTGACTGATTAAATTTTAAATTGAGTCCTTTACAAACCAATTTGTTGAAGTGGCCTTATAATTTGGAAGTTTGGTTTTTCTCAATGCAATAAATTATAACATAATCTTACCACCAACAACTCACAAGAGCTCTCATAATATTTTAATAAATCAGCTCTCTCTAATAACCTTGGAAAAAAGAGAGGCATAATGCTTTCTTCTACCTACCAGTGCTCTTTGAAAACCTATGAGGTGCAAGTAATGACAATCACTCCTCATCTTGATCTTATATGGAATGTTATTCTTCGCTATTCCAAAATCTAGGGTTTGCCTACTTAGCCTTCATAATTTTTTATCCTTATATTTCAGTACTTTTAATCTTTCATATTGCATCATAACATGGAAATTGTACAGATCATACGGGAAGGAAAAAAAATTATGAACTTTAGACCCAAGCATCAAGAACAGGAAAAGTCATAACTAAAACAAAATATTTTAGTTTTATTTCTTCTGAAGCAAAAGTCGGAGATATATAGACCACACGGTACCCATAAAAGTAGGATAATTAGCATTAGCTAGTTTCAATACTTCTGACAATTATATTTTCATTCTATTCAGCAATTAAAGCAAAACAAAACTTTTGCAAAGAGAACTAATTACATTGTTGTATATAGAAATGAAGTGGTCTAGAAAGCATGAAGTAGACACATGTTGAATGTACCAAGAACAAAAACGGGAGATAACAAATTTGACTTGAATGAAAGCATATATATGGAAGAAGAGGAATAAGGTAAAGTATAAAGATCATAATGAATCTCTAGCACCATATAGACACTTAATCTTTGATGCCAAGATTTTTGCAGAATCCATCGATTTTATTAAATTTTTTTATGTTCATAGACAAGGAAATTTTGTAGCTCATAATCTTACTAGACATATTATTCATGTCACAAATCTCTTGGTGTGGATGGAGGGTGTTCCTCCATACCTTCATGCCATATTCCAAGCCAATTTGGCTTTTCTTTAATAAAATTTACAATTTCTTCTTAAGAGAGAGAGAGAGAGAGAGAGAGAGAGCAATAATAACTGTCTAGTAAAAACACATTGAATAGTAAACCACCCCTAATGATGAAAATTTGACAAAGATAAATTTCATTCTACTTTCATCATAAATTACATGGCCCTACATATTGAAACGAAGCTACCTTTTTTCCTAACATGGATTTATATATTGTCCATCAATTTCTGAGCCAATTTATTTGCATCCTGGAGCATGTGCCATTTTGATGTGACCATAGTTTCCTTATTTCTATTTGAGTTTGATTTCTTAGGAAATTCATAAGTTCGCAACATTATACTGGCTTTAGCTTCCTCTGTTATTATTGATGGAATGGTTCTCAAGTATTCCAAGAGTTTAGTGCATGCATGTTCGAATATAATTCCGGAAGTGGTGATGCATAACATATGAGGACGCATGACTAAAAGATATATCATATAAGTTGATAGCAATTTGTTCAACTCAATTCGAGAATTAGCTTTATTATAATGAACATCTGAATGATAGCAAATATGAGTTGCAACATGCCATATAATAATGCTCTTATCAAAATCTCTCTTGACACTCCGTTTGAACTCATGGTTGAAGCATCCATACATTTTGAGTGCCCATTCACCTCTTTGGGTGAAAGGCTTGGATCCTCTCTCTTTATCTACCTCTTTCATCTCTTCAACAATCAGTTCCTTCAAATCATTAGGGAAGCCAGTCCGAGTCCTACTCCAATACTTCTTATATTTCATGTCCATGCCTTGAAACTTGAGAATTTTAATTAATCTAAATTGCTCATAATGAAGGCAAAAGTTTAACAAGTTGGATTGTGCTACTAAATTAGACCATCTTTTCCACTTACTTGACCGTGGGGCGAGAATACATAAGAGTTGCATCATAGCCGGCTTGTTATAGTGTGTAATCATCTGAATTATTGCCCAATCTGAGAAAGGAAGTAGTATAATTTGATAAACCTCTAAAACTAGAGCTCCTATCAACAATACATAGGTAAAGAGATTTCTTTCATCGTTGCAGGCATCGACCTTGGGCAAGATTACAAATCCGCATAAGCTACCAACTAAACTGAGTAAATTGATAATACGAAGAATAAAACCCTTCCAGGTATATATAATTGCTGCTTTCTTGTAGAGCACATCATACATGAAGCCAAGTTCAACATTTGTGATCTTGAAGACATCCTCAGGTTAATACCCATCAAGGGACATCTAAGAAAGAGATTCATAGAAAGGTTGATAGAGCCAATTATTAAGATGATGCTTCAAGCAGTTGAAGCGGTAATAGCCCTTTACGATCAATTCTACTTTGGGAATTTTTTCAGGCAAGACGTGATATAAAGAATGAACATTTGCTTCTGGCCCTCTGGGTCAATTTCTAATATAGTAATGCCAGAGTTCCCACCAAGTGCTAACTTAAAGAGCCCACACAACCACTCCGTATCTAATAAATGCAGCCAAACACATTGGCAAAGTATACATATATAAGTGATGATCTTTTCCAGGATTTAACAAGGATTCAGACTACAGAAATCACTTGGAAGAGCAGGCCATGAAACATGGGTTAATTAGCTTGTGTAATTTACAATTTTATTCCGAAATAAACAAAATTTTATTTATGAAACAAATGAGGATAATGATAAAAAGAGAGCAAACTTTACATTCATATAATAAAATTGTACATAGGGGGTTTATAGGAAAGCCTAGTCTAACCTTATTATAGTTGGATTGGGTTACTTGACCAGTACAAACTTATAAAGGCTTGGGCTTAGGGTTTAATTTCGTTTCGATTTGGATGGTGTGGAGGGAAATTTGTAACTCAAATTGAAGCTTTTAGTTTGGCCATTTTAGCAACCGAGGCCAACCGACACTATATTACCACCACAAAATCGTATTGTACTGATTGGGAAAGCCACAGTTTGGGGCAATCAATTTTTCAATTAAAAAAAAAAATTGATACTGATTATTATGATTATGTCAATGAGGAATCAAAATCCTCAATCACAACTTTCTTGATTTTAAACCCATTAAAATGTTTGGATTTGAAATAATTTCTAAAATCAATAGATTTTGAAATCCCTCGATTTCAAATCTATTAGTTTAAAATCTAAATCCAAATTCAAATCCAAGTTCCCAAACACAACCTTACAATATTTTGGAATACATTTTTTGTAATTTTTATATAAAAATGGACACATAATATATTTTGTGGAATTTTATGTTCTATTATTATTCCACCCATAAGGGGAAATATTTAAAATAAACTACTTATTTAGTGGAAAAAATAATAACAGAATGTACACACTAAAAAAAGAAGAAGAAAGTCATGTGATGAGCACATGGTTTCTAAAACACTAGGTTTCAAGCAGTTAAATAGGGCCAACATTAGAGCATCCACACTAGACGTGGGATATGTGCCAAATGCTAAATATTTGGCACATATCTCACACCAAACCCAATTTTAGCCTATTTAGTAGATGTGGCATATGTTATTTTTTTTGCAACATTGAACAGTACCGTGGCAAATTTGCCACGGTACGGAATGCATGTGGCAAAATTTTTTTTCTTTTAATGTGTAGATTGTGTTGATGAATTGTAATAAATATTATTTTAATATGTAGTAAATATTATTTTAATGTATAGAATTGAATTATAAAACATCTGATAAATGGGATGTTGTAAAATGATGTGGTAAAATAATAAAGTAAGCCTTTGGTGTGGTAAAATGGCATAATTTTTAGAACATCTACTACGGATGCTCTTAGAGATGATAGCAATTATCTTGTAACAGTTTTGGTTGTGGACATGGAAAGTAATCGAAAGATTAGTTGGGTCTTAGCATTTTTTTATTTTATTTCATAGTTCAATTGGATCTCATCAGTTGGCAAACCAAAAACGAGACAGGACTTACTTAACATTGGCCTGTTGGCCCAACATGCAATCATGAGTAGCTTTGTTTTTTGATTTATAGAGCCCACAACAAACCCTTCTCCTCCTCCTTTTTTATTTATTATTTTATTTACTTTAAGCATAACTTCTCTTCCTTTTTAATTCCCCTTATTTCTTAGCTTGAAAGTTGAAAGGCCCTTGCAATATTAAAACTATTAAAGAATTTATAAACTTCATTAATAGTAAGATCAAACTTTCTTGCAAAGGAAGAAAGACACACTTTCTCTTGGGTGGGTTGATGGGCCAATTTAATTTCAGGCTTTATTTTATGGTTATGCGCTGGGTCAATTGATTTTGGACATAGTGACAATTTTGGGCCAAATCAGGGCTGAACCTATAGTAGACCTGCAGTGACAACCTTCCACTTTCTTTCTTTATCTTTTTCCTTGACTTTTTAAACAGCTTCTTTTTTAATTTATTTTTTAATTATTAGGACGTTCAATTTATTGAATGTGATGTATGAGAAGCAACTCAATGAGCTCTCCTTAAACCATAGAATTTATGGAACCACATTTAAGAAGTCATATATAACATTAAAAACAACACAACCTCATTAATAATACCAAAAATTTAACTATCCATCACTTAAACCAAATCCATGTCTAACATCACTATCTCACTATGTTATTATGGTTACCATAATAATTTAAACTGAATTTCCTCTTCTTTATTCAATTCATCAAATATGGTATCCTGATCAAGAGGCATCATAACTTCATTCCCTCCAACATTGGATCCTAGTAGAGCAGCAACAATTTGAATCTTCTCTATGCAATAATCTACCGCATAAGAACTGTAATTCAAGTAGAGAGTAGTTAATATAAATTCTAAAGTCTCTTTTACCATTATATATATAGACACACACATATGTAAGGTGTAAGTGATTGTCACACCCAAGTGTTAAAGTAGTTAATAGTTAAAAATACATTTCATAATTTTACCAAAAAAAAAAGGGAAATTTTAGAAGCTATTTGGAAATCATTTGAATGTCGACGAGTTTTAGGTTGGTTCTATAGAATTCAAAAGTAGTAATACCAACTTTTTCTTTTCAACAAGTGACAAAAGGAAGAAGGGCAAAAAAAAACCATTTGATGTTCTTCACTTATCACATGTTACCACCCAATTCTGGTGGTAAAAAGTACGAATAACTTTCTTAGATCACTCAGATTTCTTTGGGTCATTAGAAAGCTTTTTATTTATTTATTTTTGGTGATTGGGTCAATGTCATTGCTCTATGTTCAAGCATGGTGAACAGTACGTAAGTTGAAGATCTTGAAGTCTACAATGTTCATGCAAGCAATGTTCAAAACTTGACTTCAAGAGCTGTAGCTAACATTAGGCTCAACTCAAACACAGTCATGGCACCAACTTCCCTAGTTGCAATGTTAAGCCTAATTTCATTTGATCTATAAAAAATCTACCAATTCACCATGAACCGTATAATGTTCAAGACCAACAATAAAACAGCAAAATCATATCACCCATTAAACTTTCGATAGCAACATAATAACAAGTCATAATATGAGAGTGAAAGAGAGAGGCAACGAAGGTGATGAAAAAGACACGGTTAGTAATCCCCATCAATCTTGCCCTTCTCACTCATCCTAGAAATTAGTTACACTATGGCATATTAAAAATCTAATCTAGAAACATAAAAGTTAAAATAGCAAGTCATAATATGAAAGCCTCCCACTACAAAAAAGAAAAAAAAGGTCTATAACTGTGTTTTAAAAACGTGGGTATAGCTCCTAAAAACGTAAGTATAAGTCCATTTGAGCTATACCCACATTTTCTATAGCTGCGTTTCGTAGTGTTGCCATTACATTGTGGCAATAGACCTAGTCGGACTATACCAACATTTTCAAAAGCGTTGCTATAGGTATTTCACCTATAGCGGCGTTTTTAAAAAGCTGGTATACGAATTTATTTTTGAAATTATCTTTAGTGGCGTTTTAAAACACTACTATAGGTCTTTACCTATTGTGGCATTTTCAAATTATTGGTATAAGGTTTTTTTTTTTTTTTTTTTTTTTTTTTTAATTTCACCTCTCAGCATTTTTAAAACATTGGCATAAAAAGTCTTATTTTGCCTATGTCCCTTCCTTTTAGAGAGTTTGAGTAAGGATCTCTAAACATGAATAACAAGCATTGATTGAATCTTTCTTAAATAGGTAGTATAGTGTCTTTTACCTAATGTGAACTTTTTAAAATGCTGGTATAGGTTTTTTTTTTTTTTTTTTTTTTTAAATTTTAATTTTTACCTATAGCGGTGTTTTTATAATGTTGGTATAGGGTTTTTATTTTGAAATTAGCTTTAGCTAACACGCTGCTATAGGTCTTTTACCTATTGCGGCATTTTTAAAACGCTAGTATAGGGGTTTTTTTTTTTTTTAATTAGCTTTAGCAGAGTTTTTAAAGGCAACATCATTATCATTATCCTAAATATAATAAAGGCAGCATTATGAGATAATTTAATAACAATGTTACTAATGAAGTAACATCTACCAAGCTCAACCATGAAATAAAACAACAATGTTTAGTACTCCAAATCCAACTATCATCAACTCCAATGCAAAATTTTAGATCCAAGTCAAGCAGAAAACAATAATCAACGATCTAGATTCAGACCAAAACCCTAAATTCAAAAAATATATAGATTTGCAAAAAGATCTACTACAACTCCAGTAATAAAAAAACAAAGAACATTAATTAAGAAAAACGAAACAGTTATAGTCCGATAGAACAAAGTAACATCGTTGCATCGAACTAGTATATGATCCAAATACTAAAAGCTACTAGTGATACCAATCAAAGACGATGCAAAAGAAAATCAAAGCTTAGAAAAACACAAAAGCGCTAAGAACAATAAACCTGAAACTACACAAACCTTGATGTTGTAGGCAAGGGATGGAACAAAGCCACTTGTTATAAACCAGAAGCTACAAGTAGTTTAGACAGATAAATTGCTCAAAAGCATAAGGTGCTTATAGATTACTTGCAGTTTTCTCAATAAAATGTAGATGGATAGATGCATAAGATTATTGAAACATACCTCAGAAACTGCAATCCATTTGAAGTTTGTGCCAACTTCGCCATCCAATGGGACCAAACCCTCACACTCAAGCAGCATCACTGGTGACTCTACACCACTTAGGAGGGGTACACCCAGTTGGCACCGAATGCCAATCTTACTCCAACGACCACAGTCTTCACACTACGTTTATTTACAACATGATGCATGAGAAAACAATACAATACATGAATAGTTAACACCATATATAAACTACATTTAATTACTACCTCGCAATTGATATAAACATGCCCTTCTTCCCATGTCTACATGGCTCCTCCATGCACAGCCTCATGAAGTCAGGGGTGCACCAACCACATCACTCACAAGTCACAACGCAGCTGAAATACAAACAATGAGCAAATTTAATAGGTTACTAACATGACAGAGCTAAAACTTTTCGCTTTTATAGCATTAGAAAAACTCTCTTATTTCTATTTTAGCACATTACTTTATAACATACCATCACCACCAGCCACAACATACCATCTCAACCAGACAACCACAACACATTGACATAACCAAACCCATGAAACTCAGCCAAAATCTTCAATTAGATAACTATGTCATACCAAGCTTAACCATGAAATAAAACAACAATGTTTAGTACTCCAAATCCAACTATCATCAACTCCAATGCAAAATTTTAGATCTAAGTGAAGCAGAAAACAATAATCAACGATCCAGATTTAGATCAAAACCCTAAATTCAAAAAATAAATAAATTTGCAAAAAGATCTACGACAACTCAAGTAATAAAAAAACAAAGAACATTAATTAAGAAAAATGTAGCAGTTATGGTCTAATAGAACTAAGTAACATCATTGCATCGAACTAGTATACCATTCAAATACTAAAAGCTACTAGCGATACAAATCAAAGACGATGCAAAAGAAAATCAAAGCCTAGAAAAACACAAAAGCGCAAAGAACAATCTTGAAACTCGAAACTACACAAACCTTGATGTTGGGTTTCCCCATCAATCTTGCCCTTCCCACTCATCCTAGCAATTATAGTGGCATATTAATAATCTAATATAGAAACATAAAAGTTAAAACAGCAAGTCATAGCATGAAAGCCTTCCACTACCAAAAAAAAAAAAAGGTCTATAACTATGTTTTGAAAACGTGGGTATAGCTCCTAAAAACGTAAGTATAGGTCCATTTGAGCTATACCCACATTTTCTATAGCTGTGTTTCGTAGTGTTGGCATTACATTGTGTCAATAGACCTAGTCGGACTATACCAACATTTTCAAAAGCATTGCTATAGGTATTTCACTTATAGCGGCGTTTTTAAAACGTTGGTATAGGTTTTTTTTTTTGAAATTATCTTTAGTGGCGTTTTAAAACACTGCTATAGGTCTTTACCTATTGTGGCATTTTCAAATCATTGGTATAAGGTTTTTTTTTTTTTTTTTTTTTTTTTTTTTAATTTCACCTCTCAGCATTTTTAAAACATTGGCATAAAAAGTCTTATTTTGCCTATGTCCCTTCCTTTTAGAGAGTTTGAGTAAGGATCTCTAAACATGAATAACAAGCATTGATTGAATCTTTCTTAAATAGGTAGTATAGTGTCTTTTACCTAATGTGAACTTTTTAAAATGCTGGTATAGGTTTTTTTTTTTTTTTTTTTTTTTAAATTTTAATTTTTACCTATAGCGGTGTTTTTATAATGTTGGTATAGGGTTTTTATTTTGAAATTAGCTTTAGCTAACACGCTGCTATAGGTCTTTTACCTATTGCGGCATTTTTAAAACGCTAGTATAGGGGTTTTTTTTTTTTTTTAATTAGCTTTAGCAGAGTTTTTAAAGGCAACATCATTATCATTATCCTAAATATAATAAAGGCAGCATTATGAGATAATTTAATAACAATGTTACTAATGAAGTAACATCTACCAAGCTCAACCATGAAATAAAACAACAATGTTTAGTACTCCAAATCCAACTATCATCAACTCCAATGCAAAATTTTAGATCCAAGTCAAGCAGAAAACAATAATCAACGATCTAGATTCAGACCAAAACCCTAAATTCAAAAAATATATAGATTTGCAAAAAGATCTACTACAACTCCAGTAATAAAAAAACAAAGAACATTAATTAAGAAAAACGAAACAGTTATAGTCCGATAGAACAAAGTAACATCGTTGCATCGAACTAGTATATGATCCAAATACTAAAAGCTACTAGTGATACCAATCAAAGACGATGCAAAAGAAAATCAAAGCTTAGAAAAACACAAAAGCGCTAAGAACAATAAACCTGAAACTACACAAACCTTGATGTTGTAGGCAAGGGATGGAACAAAGCCACTTGTTATAAACCAGAAGCTACAAGTAGTTTAGACAGATAAATTGCTCAAAAGCATAAGGTGCTTATAGATTACTTGCAGTTTTCTCAATAAAATGTAGATGGATAGATGCATAAGATTATTGAAACATACCTCAGAAACTGCAATCCATTTGAAGTTTGTGCCAACTTCGCCATCCAATGGGACCAAACCCTCACACTCAAGCAGCATCACTGGTGACTCTACACCACTTAGGAGGGGTACACCCAGTTGGCGCCGAATGCCAATCGCACCCCGACGACCACAGTCAGCACACTGCATATATTTACAACATAATGCATGAGAAAACAATACAATACATGAATAGTTAACACCTCACACCATATATAAACTACATTTAATTACTACCTCGCAATTGATATAAACATGCCCTTCTTCTCATGCCTACATGGCTCCTCCATGCACAGCCTCACGAAGTCAGGGGTGCACCAACCACATCGCTCACAATGCAGCTGAAATACAAACAACGAGCAAATTTAATAGGTTACTAACAATGATAGAGCTAAAATTTTTAACTTTTTTGGCATTAGAAAAACTCTCTTATCTCTATTTTAGCATATTACTTTATAACATACCATCACCACCAGCCACAACATACCATCTCAACCAGACAACCTTAACACATTGACATAACCAAACCCATGAAACTCAGCCAAAATCTTCAATTAGATAACTATGTCATACCAAGCTTAACCATGAAATAAAACAACAATGTTTAGTACTCCAAATCCAACTATCATCAACTCCAATGCAAAATTTTAGATCTAAGTGAAGCAGAAAACAATAATCAACGATCCAGATTTAGATCAAAACCCTAAATTCAAAAAATAAATAAATTTGCAAAAAGATCTACGACAACTCAAGTAATAAAAAAACAAAGAACATTAATTAAGAAAAATGTAGCAGTTATGGTCTAATAGAACTAAGTAACATCATTGCATCGAACTAGTATACCATTCAAATACTAAAAGCTACTAGCGATACAAATCAAAGACGATGCAAAAGAAAATCAAAGCCTAGAAAAACACAAAAGCGCAAAGAACAATCTTGAAACTCGAAACTACACAAACCTTGATGTTGGGTTTCCCCATCAATCTTGCCCTTCCCACTCATCCTAGCAATTATAGTGGCATATTAATAATCTAATATAGAAACATAAAAGTTAAAACAGCAAGTCATAGCATGAAAGCCTTCCACTACCAAAAAAAAAAAAAGGTCTATAACTATGTTTTGAAAACGTGGGTATAGCTCCTAAAAACGTAAGTATAGGTCCATTTGAGCTATACCCACATTTTCTATAGCTGTGTTTCGTAGTGTTGGCATTACATTGTGTCAATAGACCTAGTCGGACTATACCAACATTTTCAAAAGCATTGCTATAGGTATTTCACCTATAGCGGCGTTTTTAAAAAGCTGGTATACGAATTTATTTTTGAAATTATCTTTAGTGGCGTTTTAAAACACTGCTATAGGTCTTTACCTATTGTGGCATTTTCAAATCATTGGTATAAGGTTTTTTTTTTTTTTTTTTTTTTTTTTTTTTAATTTCACCTCTCAGCATTTTTAAAACATTGGCATAAAAAGTCTTATTTTGCCTATGTCCCTTCCTTTTAGAGAGTTTGAGTAAGGATCTCTAAACATGAATAACAAGCATTGATTGAATCTTTCTTAAATAGGTAGTATAGTGTCTTTTACCTAATGTGAACTTTTTAAAATGCTGGTATAGGTTTTTTTTTTTTTTTTTTTTTTTAAATTTTAATTTTTACCTATAGCGGTGTTTTTATAATGTTGGTATAGGGTTTTTATTTTGAAATTAGCTTTAGCTAACACGCTGCTATAGGTCTTTTACCTATTGCGGCATTTTTAAAACGCTAGTATAGGGGTTTTTTTTTTTTTTAATTAGCTTTAGCAGAGTTTTTAAAGGCAACATCATTATCATTATCCTAAATATAATAAAGGCAGCATTATGAGATAATTTAATAACAATGTTACTAATGAAGTAACATCTACCAAGCTCAACCATGAAATAAAACAACAATGTTTAGTACTCCAAATCCAACTATCATCAACTCCAATGCAAAATTTTAGATCCAAGTCAAGCAGAAAACAATAATCAACGATCTAGATTCAGACCAAAACCCTAAATTCAAAAAATATATAGATTTGCAAAAAGATCTACTACAACTCCAGTAATAAAAAAACAAAGAACATTAATTAAGAAAAACGAAACAGTTATAGTCCGATAGAACAAAGTAACATCGTTGCATCGAACTAGTATATGATCCAAATACTAAAAGCTACTAGTGATACCAATCAAAGACGATGCAAAAGAAAATCAAAGCTTAGAAAAACACAAAAGCGCTAAGAACAATAAACCTGAAACTACACAAACCTTGATGTTGTAGGCAAGGGATGGAACAAAGCCACTTGTTATAAACCAGAAGCTACAAGTAGTTTAGACAGATAAATTGCTCAAAAGCATAAGGTGCTTATAGATTACTTGCAGTTTTCTCAATAAAATGTAGATGGATAGATGCATAAGATTATTGAAACATACCTCAGAAACTGCAATCCATTTGAAGTTTGTGCCAACTTCGCCATCCAATGGGACCAAACCCTCACACTCAAGCAGCATCACTGGTGACTCTACACCACTTAGGAGGGGTACACCCAGTTGGCGCCGAATGCCAATCTTACTCCAACGACCACAGTCTTCACACTACGTTTATTTACAACATGATGCATGAGAAAACAATACAATACATGAATAGTTAACACCATATATAAACTACATTTAATTACTACCTCGCAATTGATATAAACATGCCCTTCTTCTCATGCCTACATGGCTCCTCCATGCACAGCCTCACGAAGTCAGGGGTGCACCAACCACATCGCTCACAACGCAGCTGAAATACAAACAATGAGCAAATTTAATAGGTTACTAACATGACAGAGCTAAAACTTTTCGCTTTTATAGCATTAGAAAAACTCTCTTATTTCTATTTTAGCACATTACTTTATAACATACCATCACCACCAGCCACAACATACCATCTCAACCAGACAACCACAACACATTGACATAACCAAACCCACGAAACTCAGCCAAAATCTACAATTAGATAACTATGTCATACCAAGTTCAACCATGAAATAGAACAACAATGTTTAGTACTCCAAATCCAACTATCATCAACTCCAATGCAAAATTTTAGATCCAAGTCAAGCAGAAAACAATAATCAACGATCCAGATTCAGATCAAAACCCTAAATTTAAAAAATAAATAAATTTGCAAAAAGATCTACGACAACTCCAGTAATAAAAAAACAAAGAACATTAATTAAGAAAAACGTAATAATTATGGTCCGATAGAACAAAGTAACATCGTTGCATCGATACCATCCAAATACTAAAAGCTACTAGCGATACAAATCAACGACAATGAAAAAGAAAATCAAAGTTAAACACAAAAGCGGAGAGAACAACGTTAAAAGCCGAAACTACACAACAAACCTTGATGTTGAAGGCAAGGGATGGATCTGTCCAGTCCTTGCCTTCTGGCACAAGGTATGCCAGTCCAGTCAGCTGAGTAGTAATCTTAAACAACATCTTCATCTTTCCAGGACACTAGCTTGATACTCGATTTCTTCTTTTCTCCCTAGTTTTTTCTGTGTCTTTTCAAGTTCTTGCTATCTCTCTCTCTTTGCTCTTTTCTTTTTGCTTTTCAAATTCCACTCCGGCTACACCATTTCACCACCTTTTTTTTTTTTTTGGAAAATTTTTTAGTTATTGAAATTATAATTTGCTTTTGATTTTTTTTATTATTATTTTTAGGGCGAGTGGGTGGTGCATATGTACTAGAAGGCTAATCAATCATTTTATTTTCTAGAAGCTAGTCAAGTCTACTAGTGTAAATATTTTTAGGGTAGTGTAGTGTAGTGTAGTGATCTTTTTGCCTCATCGATGTACTGTGAGATGACCATTCACTACAAGAAAACTTAAATATATTACATCAATATGAAATTGTAGCAATAATTATTATGTTACATCGAAATGTGTTGTTGTAATAGATAACCCTTATTATACATTGAGATATGTTGTTGCAATAGGTAATCTTTTATTTCACATGAAAATATATAATTGTAATAGGTTAAATCTTTATTTCACATCAAATTTTGTTGATGTAATAGAGGTGAGTAATTGAGTAGCAGAAAAATTAGGAAAATTGGCGCTATTTTTTTTTCCATTAATTTCCTATCTCTCACCCATGTCTATCCCTTTTTTTTTTTTCTCATCTCAATTTCCCACTTTCTCTCACCACATTTATCTTCCTATTTTCTCTCATCTCAAATTTAACTCACACCCACGCCTATCTCTTTTTTTATTACAACGGCATACATCGACTTTTTTGTCATTGCAATAACACCTATTGCAACGTGATTTTCAAAATAAATCATTGCAATATGTGGAACTTATTGCAATGAAAATCTAGTGTTGCATAAACCTATTGTCTCGGAGTTTATTACAACGGTTTGCATCGACTTTTTTATTATTGCAATAATACCTATTACAATGACATTAATTGTTATTGCAACAACATATTTTGTTGTGTTAAGTCTTTTTTTCTTGTAGTGATTAGAGCACTAGTTTCTTAGTTTTTCTGTTTTTTGGAAAAGGAGGAAGCCTTTTTATTCGAATGGCTGCCGTATGGGTCCCACACCATTGTTGAAATAAATTAACCACCTTGCCTTGCCTGATATAATACTCAATATTTAATAATTAAACAAGTTTATAAGTAGAAAGTTCCGACACAATACTACTCTACTACAATGATCCGCTCCTTTTTGGGAGACACATCATTATCCTATTAATTAGTAATAATAAAAGTTACATAATCAAATAAAAGTAAATAAGACAAAAATACAACATTATCCACTATTTAATCTCTAAAATAATGTCAAGAATATTACGCACTTTTATGTGATTTTTTTAGGGAAAAATTTATAGAAGAAACTTGTGGGTGGAGTTGGTGATTAATTTCGTGTAAAGTGGGAGATATTATTCTACCAATCGTTCAGAGGCTTGGGTGGGGCCTATCTACTCTAGGCATAGGGATTATTCCCTCCATTTTAATTGACCACCCAAAGAACATCTATATCTATACTCTATATAAAAAAAGGAAAGTTGAGCTGCTTGTGTTTGGCAAAACGACAGTAGAAAGCTTAAAACGGTAGAAGCAAGTGCAGATAGATATGGGGTATTTGGTACATGCACTTAAAAACATGTGTTTTGTTGTTTGAAAACATGTATGAAAATACGTGTGGGTGAAAAAGTGTATGGAAATATGTATAATGTTATTTAAAAACATGTATTTTTTTTTTAGATGGGATACCAAACACCTCCATAGATTTACGCTTTTATCCTTAAAAGCTATAAATTCGAAGAGTTAAAGAGCACGACCGTTCGGTCTTTTCATTTTAATTCTTTGTTTTTTTATATTACTAAAGGAATTGTATCTACATTCTTACACTTAAGGATATGAAAGGAAAAACGACTATGACGTAAAGAGCTGAAGGGCCTTTTTGTCTTTTTAATTTTTATACTTATCTCTAGCCGCTTCAAGTCCCAATCAGGAATGGAGATGTATGGAAAAGAGAAGGCAGGAGAGAGAAATATGAAAGAAATAAAATCCGAAGAGGTAGAGAAGAGCAGAAAATCTGGATTTTCCTCACAAGTAGAATTAGAATCAAAGAAAGGGAAGACCTTCTCATCCCAATTGCTCTCACTTGGGAAAGAAAGTGAAGGAAAGGAGAAAGATTTGTTCAGCTATTCAAGCAGCATTATGTACATGTTAGTCTTTCAAACCGATTTTTCTTAATGTATTTAATATATTTTTTTTATTCATTATTTATGTATTATTTTCATAAGTGCATGGTACTACAAAAAAAAAAAAAACATTCTATGGCCATGTTTTTAAAACGCGGCTATAGCTCAGAAAAACGTGGCTATAGGACGATTTGGCTTATAGTCACATTTTTTTAGGTCACGTTTTCAAAAGTGGCCTAAACCCTATGACTATACACACGGCTCCACCCCAAAAAACGCGGCTATACACACTAAAAACGCGGCTCTAGACATGGGCCATAGTTGCACGTATAAAACGTGGCTTTATATGAATAACTTAAGCCGCGTTTTTAAAAAACGCAGCTTTATCCCGTCTGTAGCCGCGTTTTTGAAAACATGGCCTAAGACCCGCGTGTTTTGTAGTGTGGGTTTGTGTTTGTATTTGTTTCCTCTACTTTTTATTAGGTATTGCGGTTGAATTTTCAATTTTTATGGAAGCGAGATTAGTTTCAACCACTGTTGTTTGTTGACCGGTTAAGTTTTCTTTTTAATTTTTTTTTAATTTTAAAAAATTATTTGTTGTTAATTTTTTAATTTGGGTTTTGTTTACATTTGTATCTTCTGCTAAGCTACTTTTTTCGTATTTGTGAGAGAAAGAATTTGGCTCCAAAGGATCAAAAGGCCTGGGTATCTTCTTCTGACGACAATTCAATATTTTTTTGTTGTTGAAGCTCTCATCCTTTGCTTTTTGCCTTTTCAAGTTCAATTCAAAGGAGCCAAATGATTGCATTGCATATCAAACTATCAGTTTAACATTCCTTAATTACACTATTTTCTTCATCAATTGGCAGAAAGAACCTTTACATTCTCACAAAATATGTATGACGTGAATGGCTTGTTTCCCCTTCAATTGGTTTATATGGCTGCTTAGTGGACATTTTTGTCATATGCAGGTTTCTATGCATGTGATCTTTCACAACAAAGAATGAAAGAAGCATTGGGGGAAGTTTGGAAGCTAGAGTAGAATGGTTTGTCTGATTATTTTGTGCTGACAAAGATACATGATTTCTATAGGGTACTATATGTACATCAATATGAACTTTGTATACAAGATATAGCAAAATATAATGTGCGTAGGATTCTGATCATGAAGATTATGAATTACTTGGTGAAAATTATTTTTGTATTCAGCACTGATGTGAAGTTGCTTTGTCGTGATTATTACTTCTACCTTATGAATTAATTAAGGATATTGTGCACCTAAATAATTACTTTGATAGATCAAAAAATTAAACTTAATTATTATTCTAATAATGATTTAATTTTAATTGTTCTAATCCTATCATAAAATATTTATTTGTAGTTAGAAAGTGTTTTCCACGTGCCTTGTACGTTCAACAAAACTAGTAGTATTAAAAAGATTGTCCTTTTTCGCATCCTTTCCATTTTATTTTTATTTGCTCTCTCCATTGTACTATTTCCTTCATCTCCCTTCCTTCTTTTTTTTTTTTTCAACCCAAAATGGCAGAAATCCAAAATCATGGACGAACCCATCCCAACCGTCACCAAGTGACAACTCATAAATTTTCATACCGTCAGCCTCTTGTGCCAGTCCAAATTAATAGGCAACATCTAGGAGTTGTTTGGTAGGGTGTTTTGAGTAACAGTTTTTAATATTTAAATAATATTATTTTTACACACTTTTTTACCTTGTTTTTTAAAAATATAAATAACGTTACTAGAACAACATTACCAAATGACACCTAATATCTCTATGCTTGTGCTTATGACTTATGCTTATACTTATCTATTACCATTACTGCTAAAGATGAAACTGCAATTTACTTCGAATTGAACCAACCAAAGAGTAAAGTTATTCCATCAAAAAAAAGAAAAAGAAAAAGAAAAAAAAGAGTAAAGTTATTACTTATTTACACTGGATTCCGTGTCTTGTGTTTAGCAAAAATTAATAAAGTTTACTGTGTGTTGTACAGACGTAATGATGTACTTCTTTTTCTTGCTTTTTTGGTAAATAAATGATGTACTCCTTTTACTATTATTATCTTTCTTTTTTCTAAGTTTTTTGAACTTTACAATACACACGTGGCTGTCTTTCTAATATACACGTACTAATTATTGGCAATGTTTATTATACGTTATTATATTTATATTTGGTTTTCAAGTTAATTTACACTTATTGCCAACACACCTGTTTTAATTTTCATTTGCTATATACTAGTTTATAAAATTCAATACTTAGGTTTCAAACCGTTAGTAATTGTTTCTTAAAAAAATTATGAGTAATTTGTAGAGAAAACCATAACTTATTATTATTATTATTTTTTTTAAGTCCAAGATCTAATATTTTGTCTAAAATGCAGAAACTTTAGATGTTGAACTCTTAAAAAAGTGATTGATTTTTTTTTTCTTATTGAAAAGTTCAAAAATATCAACTTAAGTAAACATATATTGTTTCCTTAGAAGATGATCTTGGATTATGATGAGTAATATTAGAAATTTAGAATATCCCATCAATTAGCACAATGAAGTCTGTCAAATTTTTTTTCAAAGGTTGGCCTTCCTTAGGAAAAATTCTTGACTCCGCCACTAATTGTAGTAACAATCTTAATTTACACAATTTTAGCTAACAACATATGATTTTTGGGTTGAATGTGCAAAATTGACCCCTTATGCTATTTTGTATTGATTGATGTGGGTGCTCTAAGAAAAACAAAGAAGATATAAATAAATTTTCCAACATTATCCACTATTCAAATTTAGTCCTTAAGAATGTTGATATTGTATTTTGTCTAGCCCCAATTTGAGTACCAAAATACCAATTTAAGCCTTAAAAAGCCAATGCATTTTTAACATGGAAGATAAGGAATTATGTGGAAAAACAAAATTGTTCTAATCAATGTTGAAGAAATTATTTTGATGGCTCAAGAGCTCAAAATCCCAAAATTACCATTTTTTACTAAGTTTGACCAAGCTTAATTAAGGTTTAGTCAAGTTTTGACCAAAAGTCCAACCATCCGATAGTGGTGAATTTGTGCTTGTCTCTAAGATGATGAAATTTCCTTTAAAATGACAGTTCATGGGCCTAGATCGAAGTTGAAGCGGATAAGACACCGCAAAGACATTAAATCTTTGATCAAAATACTTAATCATTTTTCAACAAATTGATTATAGTTTAATGTCAATTAAATTATAATCAAACAACCGTGTATATATTTATTTTCACTAACTACAACTTTTATAAGAAGTTTTACAAACATAAGAAACTTATTCAATTGACAAACTAAATTATATAAAAACACTATATACTTTTTTAGATGCATGTATAGTTATAAAAAGACTATATTCTTTTTTAGATACATGTATAGCTTACAAAAGTTAACCGATAGTATGTATTATAACTGTCTCTACAAAAAAATGTTTTCAAAATTAAAATCAATAAATCCTACCTTAGATCTATTATTTCTCAAGAAATATTAAATGGATTATTCATTTATCAATTGAGAAATGTGATGTTAGCACAATTTTAATTCCAAAAATTTTATAATAAATTTTGCATCTAAAGTGAAAAAAAAATTTAAATAAAAAATTAAAATGTAAAAAAAAATAAAAGAATTTTTTAAAAATTTTTTTTTTTTTTTATTTTTAGATAAAAGCAAAAAAAAAAAAAAAAAAAAAAAAAAAAACTTATTTTGAAATATTTTAAATAAAATATTTTTTAATTATTAGATTCATATGAAAGTATTGATTGTATGTATTTTCTTTTCACAACTAAAAGTTTTAAAACGACTCCATGTCAAAGCTCTTTAAATCTTACATTGGACTAGGTTATATATGAGCCAACATTTAATTAATACATTGCTTCAAGTCAACTCTCTTTAAAATTTGCAAAATGTTATATCAACAACACTTTTAAAACAAATCTTAAATAGCAAATTATTACTTACGGTTATTGATAGGCCAAAAAGTAATTTCATTAATAAATTTAAATTAGAACCAATAACAAACAACTATCTAATTTTTGTTCATTTATATTATCTATAACATGATTCCCTTTTTTGAATTGGACTTTTATGTAATTTAAAAATAGCCTCATTCTTCATATTCATTTTTTTCCGCTAAAATTTAGCATTTTCTTTTTCATTTGACTAAACACCTCTAGTAGTTTTATAAATAAATTAAAAAAAAAAAAAAAAAAAAACACCTCTTACCCTCTTATCTCAAGCGTCCTAAAAGTTAGACTTTTTGATCACAAAATGTTTGTTTTCCTTGAGGTCATAAATTGTTAATGCGTGTTTCACCTTCACTTCATTGGCAAAAGTCAATCCATTGCTAAAATTCATCCCCTCTTTCCCAGAAGACACAAATGGTATCTCAATATTTGAAGGATCAATCATATTTGCCCAAGTATTTATAGAGAATGACAAGGCAGGAGGTGCGTTGGTAAGAATTGTGTTTGTAATGTTTTGGACATTAATAACATTGTCTACATCAGTTTCATTACAGTCAAATATCTCATTGTCATGAACATTGGGTTCAATTTCATGGTCATCAATGTCTCTCTCAAAGTCCCCTCATTCAATCCTCTCTTCATACTCATCTCTATCGATAAAATCTTCACCATTAATGGCAGTCTCATCAACATAGTCTTCGTCATCGCTGTCATCATCATCCTCTACATGTGTAAAATACTCATATTGAGCATCTGGAACTATAATATGTAAACCTGTGGTTGTTTGTTGGATTTCCTCGACACCAACTTCTGCACGCGGCTCCAACTTTATGTACAACTCAATAGCACTTATTTGGGTTATTCTCCCCATCTTGTCAAACATGATCTTTACATGTTTGTCTACTTCTATCGCCATATATTTGTAATTAATTTGATGCTTGAAGACTTCATGTGGAGAACAATAAGTAATTTGTATGTTGTGCACAGTAGGATTCACACACAATTCTTCCATAACTATCATCTTTAATTCATCAAGGGTCTTCAACCTACGATCAATTTGAGTATAATAGCACTTTATACCTGGCCCTTCAAATGGCAATCCCTTGTTCGCATTGGCACTGTTAAGCGGCCCACCGTGATATATGATTATATCAATTACAGTCATTATGAACCTGTTAGAGTCAAGTGTACTATGTTAGTTACAAAACATTTTATCTAGTCAAAGTATACAACATTTTCTCTACTCAAAGTACAAATTCTAATTCATTCAAAGGGCATGAATTTCATTACACATTCGTACGTTAGACAAAAAAATGTCTTCAAATTAGTTCTGATAACACTACCCATTTCATACCTAATACAAAAAAAAAGCCAAAATCCTTGTAAAAGTATACAACATTTTATCTAGTTACATACCCATAACATTTACATACCCATTTCATACCTAATACAAAAAAAAAGTCATTTCATTACACATTCAAAGGGCACGAATTACATACCCATTTTCATTACAATTCATTCAAAGGGCATGAATTTCACTACCCATTTCATACCCAATACCAAAAAAAAAAAAAAAAAAAGGCCAAAATCCTTTTAAGATCATGATAAAAACACATTCTTGATAAGAGCCTAGAAATGATGAATAAATTTTGCTAACAAAAACCATGCAAATAAATAGTCAAAATATTTACACTAACAAAACAAAGTTGTATATATTCACAATATCATGGTATCTTAACTAAGTTATGTTAAGTATCTACCAAATAAATAGTCAAAGTCTTTAACCCACACCCAACAACAAATAATACCCAACTGCAGTGACAATAAAATCCAAACCCTTACCTGAGATGTAAATTTGTTGAAAGGGAGGAGCAGTCACAGAGAGAGGCAATGTGGTGTGAGAAGTGTGGGTGTTATGGGTGAGTGAGACAGTGAGGCAATGAAGAGTGTTAAACGCAGTAGTGGGGAGTGTTATGGGTGAGTGTAGTGAGGACCAAGGACTTGTTAGAGGTCTGTGCGTTTTTAATATTTAGGCCAACGAAAATCGAGTCTTAAAGACTCGGTTTTGCTTTTTAAAACTCGAGTCTATAAGACTCGAGATCCATGTGGCATTAAACTACCAAATCAGCAAGTGGAAATCAAGCCTATAAAATTCGACATGCTAGTTTGCAATATTGTTTGTAATACATGTCAACTTATTATATTCTTTCCCTCACTAATGCTAGGTTGCAAATTACCTCCTAAGAAACATGTTAGATATAGAGTTATGGCCATAACCAATACCAACCATTTTGGTGTATTGCGATTGTGAAGCCACCATATATAGAGAATATAGTATAATGTATAGTGCAAAGTCTAGACATATAAGCCTAATACATGAGTGCACTGGATTGGGTTCTCACTATCAATGATTCAATTAAAAGGGTTTTAGTCTTATTCCAAAGAATGTTAGACTTATCGAGACTCAAGACAAACTTTTGAGAAAAGGATCCACCAAACTTTCACAATGGATTAGTGTTGACAATTACGATTAGGAGGATGACTTTCATACTTTAATAAATTTCATGAAATATAAAAGACAGTAACATAGACATAAGATGGAACTTCATCTATCTATATATATTTAAAAGCTGAAGCGTATCATTTATTGTTGCTACACTCCAATTGAGCCATATCATCGCCATGTCACAAAGTTTTTATTTTCCTTTTTTTTTTGGAGGGGGGGGGGGGGGGGGGAAGGGGGGTTTCCACTTCATATATTCTCTTTAATCAATCACATTCTCTCTCTCAACTCATCATCTTCCTATCAAACAAACGGCTAATATTTATACTATTAATGACTTTCCCATTGAATCCAAATTCCCTTAAATTCAGCAATCAATCATTCTCTCTCTGACTTATTATCTCCTTATTAGAAAAACGGCTTCATTCCCCATCAATACATTCAATTGCCTCCTTTTTTATTTAAATCTATATATATATCTAAAAGCTGAAGCGTAGCATTTATTGTTGCTACGCTCCACTTGAGCCATATCATCGCCATGTCACAAAGTTTTTATTTTCCTTTTTTTTTTTTTTTTTGGGTTTCCACTTCATATTTCTCTTTAATCAATCCCATTCTCTCTCTCAACTCATCATCTTCCCATCAAACAAACAGCTAATATTTATACTATTAATGACTTTCCCATTGAATCCAAATTCCCTTAAATTCAGCAATCAATCATTCTCTCTCTGACTTATTATCTCCTTATCAGAAAAACAGCTTCATTCCCCATCAATACATTCAATTGCCTCCTTTTTTATTTAAATCTATATATATCTAAAAGCTGAAACGTAGCATTTATTGTTACTACGCTCCACTTGAGCCATATCATCGCCATGTCACAAAGTTTTTATTTTCCTTTTTTTTTTTTTGGATTTCCACTTCATATATTCTCTTTAATCAATTCCATTCTCTCTCTCAACTCATCATCTTCCCATCAAACAAACGGCTAATATTTATACTATTAATGACTTTCCCATTGAATCCAAATTCCCTTAAATTCAACAATCAATCATTCTCTCTGTTTGACTTATCATCTCCTTATCAAAAAAACGGCTTCTTTCCCCCATCAAAACATTCAATTGCCTTGTTTTGGATTTAAAACCCACTGATTTAATTTTTTTATATATCAGTTTTGAATTGCTTTCTTTCCACCCTATTAGTCACCAAATTACAACTAGAATTGGAAGGTCCATTTGAGGTCAATTTTTCTTTTTCTTCCCTTGAACTTCTTTACTTTTTTGCGGCAATTTTTTATGATTTGTACTGGATTTTCTTTTCTAGGGTTGTAAATACCATGTTTCTTTTTTTTCTTTTTTCCAATTTTCAATTGATAGTCTATCTCTTTGTATTCATGTTTACAATTTTCTTTATATTATTATGTTTTACCCATTAAAATTGTTAGTGTCTAAAGAATTGGAATGCATTTTATTGATTTAGTACATGATCATTTGCCTCCCATTTGTTTATTTTATTTTCTGAATGGCTTTGTAATTTTTAAACTAAATACTACACAAATTCTTGCTACTTTTCTTTTAATCTCATCGAAATCTATGCTAATTTTTAACTTCTTAGGATAACTTGGAATAGAAAACAAAATATTATGATTGATAGGTATGGACCATATGTTGTTCCTCTTTTTCTTTGTATTTGTGATTATGACTTAGTTTAATATGGTTATTTTCATTAATTTTTTGACAAATTACGATGTAAAAGTTTGTATTGGATTTTCTTTTCCAGGGTTGTAAATATCATGTTTCTTTTTTTCTTTTTCTTTTTTCAATTGATATTCTATTTCTTTGTATTCATATTTACAATTTTTTTTTTTTTTACATAATTGCATTTTACCCATTAAAATTGTTTGTGTTTAAAGAATTGGAATACATTTTATTGATTTAGTACATGATCATTTGCCTCTCATTTGTTTATTTTATTTTCTGAAGAGCTTTGTAATTTTTAAAATTAAATACTACATAAATCCTTGCTAATTTTCTTTTAATCTCATCTAAATCGATGCTAATTTATAACTTCTTAGGACACCTTGGAAGAGGAAACAAAATATTATGATTGATAGGAATTGACTGTAAGGTGTTCCTCTTTTTCTTTGTATTTAGGTACCATTTATCTTCTCAAAAAAAAAAAAAAAATTCTTACAATTTATAACTATTGCATCCATTTTATGACTGTGGACATGCATGTAATATTTCTTTATGTTTCCATGGTAATGCTAATGTCCATTACTTTGAAATTAAAAAATTCTTTCAATTGAAGCATATACCTTGACATGATCTCATTCTTAGGAAATCCTGTAACTTAATTCAAATCATGCTAACCAATAGATATATATATATAGAATGATTTTGTATAGTCTGTTAGGTTCTAAAAGTTTAGAACGATTGGCAAATCATGAACACACAAGAACATACAAGCTGCAGAAAGAAGATTTCAGAATTTGCCTGGTTCGATCGATCGAAGAACAGGCTCGACCGATCGAAAGTCGTATCTGCAGAATTTTAATTAAGCCCAAACAGCAGTTCAAGCCCATTAAGGATTAAGGTTTCAGATCTACTTCTCCCAGTATATAAAGGAAACCCTAAGCACGTTTTTATAAGGCTTTTTAGAGAGAGAAGAGTGTGCCTCTTTTGTATTTAGGGTTTTGTACCTAAAAAGCTCTCTCATATTTTCTACCGGTGTTATTACTTGAAGAATCTCAAGATCCGGTGTTGTAGAAGTTGCTGCCTTCTCTAGTCATCAAAGGTGCTGATGATCTAAACCTTCAAGGGTGGTCTTGGAGTCACAAACAGGAGAGTTTGTGTTGCTAAACCTTTGAGTGGGATCTCAAAGTCACAAACGTGGGTGTTTGTGTTTTGCAAAGGCCAAAGAAAGAAGTAGTCCGTGGACTCGGAGCTATCATGGGGTCGTGGTAGTAAGTTTTCTACTCGAGGTAGCAATAGGATGTTAGTGGTCTAAGTCGCTATTGTACAAACTTCAATTCTTTCATAGTGGTTTTGCTGTTTTACCTTGAGGATAGCTAGGTTAAATCCTCCCCAGGTTTTTTACCGGTTTGGTTTTCCTGGGTCATCATATCTTTGTGTTCTTTATTTTCTGCACTTTACATTGATATGATTTATCTGTGTTAACCTAGATCTGCATAATTTGACTAAGTAATCACTTGGCTAATTAAATAGGTTAATCTGGTTGTGTTTTAAGGGGTCTAAAAACGTACATAGTCTATAATGAATTAAATCATATTAGCTTAATTAAGCTTATCTAATTCTCAAGAGGAAAAAAAAAAAAAAAAAAACCTTAAACTTATATCTTATATCTTATTGTTCAATTTGGCTATGGTATGTTGCACTTCAATCCATCATACTCCTTAAATATTCAAAAATACACTAGAAATAACATAAGAAAAATAATAGATAAATACAATAGGAAATCAACTAGGCATTTCTTTTGTACTACAAATTTCACTATTATAATTCTTAAATAATATGTATTTAAATATTCACTATTAGCGCTTTTAAATATACAATCATTTTTTTTTTTTGCCTTTGTATATATTTCTTCTATCTAATTGAAAAAAATATATATATAAAATTCTCATTTATGAAGGAAATTATTTTCTTTGATAAAATTTTTTGGGAAAATAATAATGAATATGGAAAGTCTTAAATTTTTCATAAACCTATATGGTAGCCCAAAAGTCCTCTATTCAGGCTTACTATTATGTTACTACATTGGATTTGATGAGTTTTTTTTTTTTTTTTAAGAATATATATATATATATATATATATATATCTGTGTGTGTGTGTGTAACATTAACTATGCAACTTAACAATTATAAATACATTTTTCAATTACCAAAACATACAAAGTCTCTTCCTCTTCCCCAACCTTTCCCCTCCTTCAACACTTATGTATCGTATATACATTTTTCCCTTCCCCTACACACACACACACACACACACACATATTTGTGAAATCTTTTAATCTCTCTGTTAATTATCACTAAAATTTAGAAATTGTGTTTGGTTTCATTTTGCTAGGTTCTTTTTCATGATCATTGGTTTATATGCTGTGAATTGGGTTAAAGCTGCAGAATTGGGAGAGATCAAATAGGATACAGTTACTACATGAATATTTTAGAAAGCAAGAGTATTATTATACTAAAACAAATATGGACGTATATAAACAATTATGCTATTTATTGATTGACTAAGATCAACTACACATTTTTATTTTTTGGAGAAACGATCAACTACACATTATGCTTCCTTAGTTTTTAACATTTTTTAAATTGTATGGAAAGGAATAATAGAAATCAATATATGTTTTGCGGAGAAAAGTTTTTGTAATAGTTGATTCTCATACATGAGTTTAGTGATTATCAAAACAGAAACTATTATAATTTTGTTTAATAGTTCTTATGTGATAAAATGGAAACAAAGTTTGGATAAATTGCTCAATAACTTCTCCAAAAATGCAAAATAATGTTAGCTTTCATATGAAACCAACAAGATTCATTTTCATGTTCTAATAAAAATTATACATTTTCCATTTTTTAATTGTGTTGTGGTTTGATACATATCTCACACTATTATAACGTATTACAAAATATTTTCTCATATATAATAATTGAAAGTAAAATGCAACATGTTTCCTCGCCAATATATATATGCACACACAAAAAAAAAATCAAGATAAAGACTTCTTTACTTACATAAAATTTATTATATATATTACAATATAATCACATTATTGTGAGATGAGTTTGGGACTATTATTAATCAATCTCAACTATTATTCTTATTCTTTACTTAACAAAAAATAATATGACATCAAAATTATCCTGCGCATTGCTCGGATCTACGACTAGTGTAAGTATGAATGCCGCTTTTAAACAAGAGTGAGATTTTCTCTTATAAATGCTCATCAATTTAGGAGATAGCACAAGTTCATAATGATGCTAACAACATGTGGATTTTTGGTGTACGTCTAGGACATTTCATGTGTGTGTCTTCCTCCACCCTAAGGAAAATAATTTTGGTTTAAATTTTAGCCACCATAATTTATTGGGATCTAGTGACTATTACACTAAAGGAAAGTGTAGGTAGAGTGAAACTTCCCTTTACACGTGATAAAGTGTTATTATTATTATTATTTATTTATTTTCCTTCAGAAACAAGTGCTGAAACAAATTGAATATGTAAATTACAACCTAGGTGGGATTATTGTATATATATATATATAAATATAGGTTGTCATATTTGTAAGTAATCTTATTTTTGCAAAGTAAAAGAAGGAGAAGATTGAATTAAAACTGAAATTTCAGTGGCTCACATTAGCAAGCATCGAGCTAAGCTCGAGCAAGGCTATTGCGCACAGTAGGCCTGTCCACGGGTCGGGTCAAATCGGGTTTGTGCTCAACCCACACCCGACCCGACCATATCGGGTGGACAAACTTTCAACCCGCCGCCAACCGAGAGGATGATCGGTTCGAGCGGGTTGGAACACCAACAAGCGGCGGTCGGGTTCGGGTCGGAGTCAATATCTGGAAAACAGAGGAAATCCGGCGAGAAAACAACGAAAATCGGCCAAAATCCTCTGAGATTTCGCCGGAAATAGCCAAGATCTTGACTAGATCTGGGGAAATCTCACCGAATCTAGCCAAGATCTTGACTAGATCTGGGGAAATCTCACCGGATCTAGCCAAGAACTCGACTAGATCCAGCGAAATCTCGCCGAACTAGCCAAGACTAGCGAAAAAAAACATCTCAAAACTCACCGGAAGATGAAAATCGGCCAAAATCCTTTGAGATTTCACTGGAAATAGCCAAGATCTCGACTAGATCTAGTGAAATCTCACCGAATCTAGCCAAGAACTCGACTAGATCTAGCAAAATCTTGCCGGATCTGGCCAAAAAAAATCTCAAAACTCACCGAATTTATCAAATAACGCCGAAATATTTATGGGTTGGTCGGATCGGGTTTATCGGATTTTGAAGAAGGAGAACCGACGTCCGACCCATCAACGTCGAGTTCTAGAGGAAGCAATCCATCGCCGACCGTCGGAGACGTCGGTTCAGTCGGCGGCAGGTCGGGTTCGGTCAGTTGAGGCAGGTGGGTCAGGTCCATCGGTTGACTGGACAGCCCTAGCGCACAGAATAGTGCTATCGAATTGAGTGAATTGAGAGTACATTGAGCAAAGCTCGATACTTCCAAATTCCGATGAGTGAATTGAGAGTGCATATCAACAATCAGCCAATCTCGACTGATCAAGAGTCAAGCAGAAGTTGATTGAAGGTCAAGCGGAGACAGTCAAGGACAAGTAGGGCCATAAAGCGCTTGATCGAGGCTAGACTAACAGCCGAATGAATCATTTTGCTTGAGCGAAGGCCTGATCAAGGGTCGAGCAAGATGGTTATGGAAACACTGTTTCTGTAGAATTATGCATTTTCTTTGTAACTCTAAGCCATTAAAGTTTTATTTGTTTGTTTCATTGCTCACCTCATCATCCTCAACAACTTCTACTAATTCAGATGTAATTTATAGCATACATAAAAGAAGGAATTAATGAATTTAGAACCAACACGGGATAGAACGTTCAGTTTGAGACATGATATAGTTCCATATGAGGTCTAATTAGATTGATCAGAACCATTAGTTTAAGAGCTCCCTTGCTCTATACTACAGCTGTTGAATCTTGAACAAAGTGTTGACATTTTACCGTCCCCCTAACAATGTGATGGTAATTTCATTGGTTGAACATGGTTCAAGCTTTGTTGATGAAGAATCTGCTTCAGGTAGAGCCTTTTCCGTATAGAAACCTGGCTGTCTGGGCTTAGGCAATAAAATCTCACTGCTTAACATCAGAACCACAGATGACATGTCTGGCCTATCTTCTGGTCTTTGTTGCACACATAACAAGCCCACATGAATGCATCGTAGCACTTGATCAGATAGAGTGCACATGTCGCCTATAGATTCATCAATCAATTCCATTGCCTGATCTTCAATCCATAATCTCCAGGCCTTAAAACAGATCAAAACCATACATATATATATCAGTGGTTAATGTGAACTTCTATTTAGCCTGGACTATTGCTGGATAATAAGAATAATACGCGCATTGTATGATTGATAAAGGTCATTTGAAGATTTGATTAGAGAAAGTATACTATTTAAAACTGCAACTTCATTTCACACTGTATATTAATAGAATAAAACTCTTCATTCTTACAAGTCCAAGAAGATTAAGGTTGTCGTCAAGGTGACAAAATCCCCTGTTTCTTTTTCCGCTAACAATCTCTAACACTAAAACTCCAAAGCTAAAGACATCGGATTTGATAGAGAATTGTCCATACCCCGCATACTCAGGAGACATATAACCACTGCAAAATATCATTGCAAAGTTATGGTAGGAGGCATATAACTACTGCAATCTAGTGTAAACTATATAAGAAGTTAAAGTATTCTTACTGCGTTCCAACAATTCTTTTGGTTTTGGCCTCAGTTTGATCTCCCCCAAATGTTCTAGCCAAGCCAAAGTCCGAGATTTTTGGGTTCATACTATCATCTAGCAGGATATTGCTAGCTTTGAGATCTCTATGGATAATTCTGAGTCTAGAGTCTTGATGAAGATAAAGAAGCCCCCTAGCAATGCCACCAATAATGTGAATGCGGTTATGCCAATCCAGTAATTTGCTTCTTGTATGATCTGACCAATTTTATGTTCATGTTAGCATTGTCCTAGCTGAATTCTCAACAAGCAATTTTATTAACAGAAGATAACAATACTAAACATGAATGTGATGGAGTTAGAAAGGTCAAATCTCAAACCAAAAATAAAAGAGTCCAAGCTTTTGTTAGGCATGTATTCATAGATTAACATTTTCTCATTTTCTTGAATGCAATAACCGAGAAGCTTCACAAGATTGCGGTGTTGAAGTTTGGCAATTAATAAAACTTCATTTTTGAACTCATTCAATCCTTGTCCAGAATTGGTAGAAAGCCTCTTTACAGCTACCACTTGCCCCTCTTGCAGTGTACCCTAAAAATCAAAAGATTAGGAAATTTTGCCAAAGAAGATAGCTTAACTAGTTAGGATGTTTTTGTTTACCTTATATACAGGTCCAAAGCCACCTTCTCCCAACTTGTTGTTGCTCGAAAAGTTACAGGTGGCATTAGCTATGGTCATAAAATCAAATACGGGTAACTCCATGTCTTCATTCCCACCTTCATTGTTGTAATCTTTCCTTGTGATTCCTGAAATTATAGGAGATGGATTGGCATGAATAACTTGAATGGTATTATTGCATTTCTAGGTTTAAGACATTCAATTTGAAATTTCTTTGATGTAAACTCTATTATCAGTTCATGTCTTATAGCTTTACCTTTGAAACTAAGTTTCTTCTTCCACACATATGATATCACTCCAAGTATAAGAATTCCCATGACTAGTAGTGCAGAGCCGACTATGATTCCTGCTTGTTTTATTTTGCTGGAAGACCTATGTAGCCCAATGTTATCTGAAAATGAGAGGTAGAGTCAATAAATGAACATACATGAGACTTTTGATCATAATTCCTCAAATTACAATTGAGTCGGAACCTAACTTCTGTTGTTACCAGCTTCATAAGTACCTGCAGCTTGCCAGGTATAATTCATGAAAAGAGAATTTAGCTTGAGCTTAAATAGGAAGAAATAATGTGGATAAAGCAGTAGGGTGCAGCATCACAACATCCTAGTTTCCATGCAACCACCAACTTTCCCACACTTTTCACAGGGTTAGTGCAATCTTATATAGCTTGTAGTTGTGTCAGACTTCCCCAACCAAACATCCTAATTTTACAAATGTTGGTTCTTATCCCCACTTGACTCCATTGAACAAAACACTGAACAAAGAGCTTTTTGAAAACTTGACTCTTTCAATTACAACACTTTACAAGCACTACTGCTATTACACCAGTGCACACACGGCACTTATACATTCACACTCACTATCCTCAAATACACTAGCACGCACATAAAGCCTTACACCTTACCTTTAGACATCTAGCTACTAACCCTTGACTTTATTTTCTTCACATTTCCTCACACGCTTCACCTTACATGTCTCACTAATTGGTGCTTTATGACACACTTCACACTGCACCTGACTTCACACTACTTCACCTCACACACTTTACTTCACCAAACTCTTTACTTCACATCACCTCACTTCACACGTCTCACACACAAGTGGGAAACAAAGGTTCCTATTTATACAAGCATGAGGTCGGTTAAGTAACCGACATTGAAGCTTACAGCTTCATCTAATTTCTGCCACGAGTTCTAGGTCTTAGTTTTTTATTATTATTATTATTTTAATTTCTAGCCCCTTTTAGACTATTACAAAAACTAATAGCAGACCCACGCGATACACGATATATATAATTATTTTGTAATATGCTATAATGTATAATTTATTCTCTAAAAATTATTGAAAATAATTTATTCTCCTTAAAAATTGAACTATTTTTAAAAGTCTTATCCATTTCCATTCTCTTATTTTGGGGTTTTCTTAATAACTAAATCATGAATTCAATGAAGAATAAAAAAAACAAAAAACAATGTCTATACATATCTATACTATATATAATAATGGAAGTTTTCAAAAAAAAAAAAAAAACTTTCTTTCTTCTCTTAAAGTTCCTTAGAAATGTCTTTGACCACTTAAGAAACTATCATTGTCAAACTTTCATGTATCTAGGTCAATGATCCTAAACCCTGCAAGAACCAAACTCCACATTTAGTATTATCAAAATCAGATAAAAATTAAACCCCCAATCATGTTTTGAGATTTTCTACTTCCTCGTGACCAAACTTTTGAGGTAGATTTTTTATTGTCTATTGAACTGCGAGATCAAATTATTATGTACTACACATAATAAGAAAAATTTTGCTAAACATAATATTTGTTGAAGACAAACCGAAATTGAGAAAGGTTCCACAACAAAAAAGAACCATTGAGTCAAAAAAATATGAAAACAGATAACAACGAATACTCTATTATTGTTTCAAAACAATCATAGGCAAATACATCAAACTTTGGTTTTCTTTTCTTCATTTTTTACATCGAGTTAAACAAATGTCAAATGTAAGAAAACTAAAATGTCAAAGATATACAAATTGAATAGGTAAAAAAAAAAAAAAAAAAAAATTGTACAACATGAATATGAAGTAAGAAGTTGTTGTAGAGATTTCTAATTCTTGAAAACCCTTCTCATAATCAACAAACCAATCCTAGCCACCCATAGCCCCAAAGTGATCACATTGTTGGCAACTCACAAAAAAAAAAAATATCATCCACAAACTTTAGAAATCTAATGGAAAAACCGAAGGTGGGGGGAAAAATAAGAAGGGAAAGAACAAACCTCAAAGGGACTTTCCAAATCTAATGCCACTTTGGAAACTTTTGCGAAGGTAGAGAGAGCAACTGTAAATTTGTAGTGCTAAAAATAACATAGTTAATCACAAGTATGGCAATTGAAGGGTTTGAATTTCAAAAGAGTGAAATGATTTTGAAGGGGAAAAATGAAGAGTTGAGAATTAGAAGAAGGATAAATTAATGGTGAGTTGGATTTAATGAGTTAAAGAATGTGTAAGGTTGTTTATTGTGAGTTGGATTTAATGAGTTAGAGAATGTGTAAAGTTGCACTATTTATTTATACATTAATATTGTTTAAAAAATTATGGAAAAAAAAAAGGTGACATGGTCGATGATTTGGCTCAATTGGAGCATAGCAACAATAAATGCTACACTTTAGTTTTTAGATATATATAGATTTATGGCTGAGTTTCACTTCTACATAGAATTCTCTAGAGAATTAAAGAGAGACATCTCATAGAGAAATTCGGAATGCAAGAGAATTCTCTAGAGAATGAGAGATAGGCGGTGCTTGATTTTTAACACTCCCCCTCAAGATTGTCTCTCTCTCAATTTCTCCATGGTCGTCATACCAAGTTGCTTTCTAAAGTCTGTAAACTTGGTTGCATTAAGTCCTTTAGTGAATATGTCTACAACTTGGTCCTTTGTCTTAGTATGACACATTTCTATCTCTCCTTATAGTACCTTTTCTCTCACAAAGTGATAGTGTATTTCCACATGCTTGGTCCTTGCATGGAACTTTGGATTCTTGGCCAAGCGTATTGCTGATTGATTATCACAGTTTAGTGGTACTGCATAATCAATTGTTTGATGTAAATTTCTCTTAGGCTGCATCAACCACATACTTTCTTGAGCTACTGTTGATACTGCTCTATACTTTGCTTTAGTGGTTGATAAGGACAGTGTCGGTTGTCTCTTGCTACTCCAAGATACTACAGTTGTGCCCAAGCTAAACATATATCTAGTAGTTGAACGACATGTGTCATGATCTCCAGCGTAGTCAGCATCACAATACCCAACAAGATTGCAAGTTTCACCTTTCTTATATAGGAGACGATAATCAGTCGTCCCTTTTACATATCTTAATATGCGACAAACTGCTTCCAAGTGAGACTTCCTTGGATTTTGCATGTATCGACTTGCCATTCCAACTGCATATGAAATATCTGGTTGCATCAATGTTAGGTAGATTAAACTACCTACTAATTGTCGATACATGTTTGGGTCTTCTAGATTTTGCCTTCTTTTGCACAAAGCTTAGTATTGACCTCCACAGGCATAGAGATTGGTTTGCAATTGAGCATCCCAAACTTTTGAAGTAAGTCCTTTGCATACTTGTGCTGACATAAGAATAAGCCATCCTTAACTTGATCAACTTCAAGTCCAAGAAAGTGCTTAAGCTCTCCAAGCTCCTTCATTTGGAAGCAGACTGCTAGATTTTCTCTTGTTCGACGAATTTCATCTTCATCATCTCCAGTGATGATCAGATCATTAACATATACAAGCATAGTGGCTAATTTGCTTCCTTGTAATTTAACAAACAAACTTGAATTTGCTAGAGTTATTGAATAACCACTTTGAATTACGAATTCTGCAATCTCACCGTACCATCGCCTTGGCGCTTGTTTTAACCTGTAGAGTGCTCTTTGTAACTTACAGATATAATCTGCCTAGGCTTTGCTCTCAAATCCCTTTGGCTACTCCATGTAAATTTCCCGATCCAATTCTCCATGCAAGATAGCATTCTTTACATCCATTTGCCATAACTTCCAAGATTTACTTGTCGCAAGTGCTATCAGGACACGTACGGTGGTGATCTTTGCCACTGGGCTAAATGTTTCGTCATAGTCTAGCCCATATTTTCGAGAGAATCCTCGAGCTACTAGGCAAGTCTTGTATCTTTCTACTGATCCATTTGCACAAGGGTTAACTTTATACACCTATTTACAAGAAATGGGTTTCACATCCTTCGGCTTTGGCACAAGGTCCCAAGTTTGAATTTCTTCTTCCATTGATTTTCTCCATTCTTCTCTTTGAGATGCTTTTTTATATGTTGATGGCTCTTTTATGTTGTCATCTTCTGTAACTACTGCATTTGCATACTCGAGACTGGGTTTTCGTTCTGGCTCACCTTCATCTTCAAAAGATTGTAACTCATTAGATACTGTTAACTGATCTTTCCCAAAATGCTCCCCCATGCTCTCAGACATTTTCTCTTCAATTTCCTTTGAGATAGGTAGCATTGCTTCCTTTTCTTTTGCTTCTTCAACTGGCTATATCACAGTCAGACACAATTCAATAGCCCATTCTTCTTCGCTATCATCTTCTAGGTTACTGGAGATCGCTGTAATTCCTTGAGCTGTTCTCCACTTGAATTGACAGTCTTGAGCAAAGTGGCCCTTTTTTCCACACTTGAAACACTTGACATTATGATTTTTTTGGACTCGTGGATCGTTCATTATTGTTGCAACTTCCTTGAGCTCCTCGATCTTGAGTGCTCTTTTCATCTTCTCTATCTTCATCATTTCTATTCTTAGAACATGCATTAAATCTTCTCTTCGGTCAGTCTTTATATTGACCACTAAAGAGTGCCTCCCCTTCACTCTTTAGTGAGACCCCAGCCATTTGCTTGACCAATGCTTCTTGGTCAGCTAGCAAATTTTCCAATTCCACTAATGATGGTTGGACAGGCCAACCTTGAATGGTAGCTACGAAACTTCTATATTTGGGTCTCAGCCTAAGAATGATTATCCTTCTCATTCTTGAATCAGAAATATTTGATGTAGGATCTAATTTAGAGATTTTGCGATAGAGAGACTTTACCTTGGTGAAGTATTGAGTGATCGTCATATCTCATTGTGCCATTGACATTAGCTCATTCTCAAGCAATTGTAGCCTTACATCATTCTTCTTTGAAAATAGTGTCAAAAAAATGTCTCACGCTTCCTTTGGTGTGTCTACACACCTGATGTGCTCTAGCATCTCTTTCTCGATGCTTGTCTTGATAGCAAACAAAGCTTTCCCAGCTTTAATCTTCCACTTCCACAACGCTTCGATTTTCTCAAGAGGTGTGGTTTCTTCATCGGCCACGATCTCTTACAAATCTTGCCCCTACAAGTATGACTCCATACAAGTTGACCATGTGTTATAATTCTGGTTATTGAGCTTTCTAATGCTACCAACAGCTTGGAGGTCTGCCATCACAACTTGGTGAAATCTATCGCACTGCCAGATAAGCTTGGTCCCAGACCACGAGCCTCACAGTCCCAGACTGTACATGAGAAAAATGAACACCTTCAAAAATACTGTCTTAGACACCACAAACACAGTCCCTGACCGCCTTGCTCTGATACCAAATTGTTAAACAAAGCTTTTTGTTTAAAAGCTAACTCTTTGAATTACAACACTTTACAAACACCACTGTTATTACACTGGTGCACACACGGCACTTATACATTCACACACACTATCCTCAAATACACTAGCACACACCTAATGCCTTACACCTTACACCTTACCTCTAGACACCTAGAACTCATTTGGTACGTGTGTTTATACAACAGTTTTCAGTTTTTTTGAAAATACGTGTAGATAAAAAAGTGTGTAGAAATACGTATAATATTATTTAAAAATTAAAAACATATATTTAAACACATATACCAAACGGACAACTAGCTACTAACTCTTGACTTTATTTTCTTCACTTCACCTCACACACTTCACCTTACACGTCGCACTTGGTGATTTATGACACACTTCACACTTCACCTGACTTCACACTACTTCACCTCACACACTTTACTTCGCCTTTCACTTCACATCACCTCACTTCACACGTCTCGCACCCAAGTGGGAACCAAAGGTTCCTACTTGAAGCTTCTAGCTTTATCTAATTTCTGCCATTAGAGTTCTAGGTCTTAGTTTATTATTATTTTTTTATTTTAATTTCTAGCCCCTTCTAGACTATTACAAAAATTTATGGCTGAGTTTCACTTCTACATAGAAGCCTCTGGAGAATTAAAGAGAGACATCTCATAGACAAATCTGGAATGCAAGAGAATTTTCTAGAGCATGAGAGAGAGAGGCAGTGCTTGATTTTTAACAGAACTCACACAGGAAAATGTCTGAATGAACATTTGCTAGCATGTTTCAAAACAAATAATTGCCTGTTAATTCAAATCAGTGGACAGTATAACCGGGAAGTTGTAGTCGGTTGGTGCTTAAAGCTGTTGAAACTATATATTATTTTGTAATTATACTAGAGGTTACTTCATTGATTACGAAAGCCAAGTAAGATGCATTGGGTGTTTATAGCTTGCATTGAGTTGTTACCATTGAAGAAGAAAAACTCAAATTGAACTCCTGATTGCTGCGATTAAATTCCAGCAATTTGAAACGTCCAGCTTATTTTACCCCATTTTTGGAAGGAGGCGAGAAGAGGGAGCGCGGGGGGGGGGGGGGGGGGGGGGGGGGGGGGGGTGGTGGTGAGAGGAGAGGAGATGAAGGATAGAAGCCATCAATGCAGAGGCAGAGTGTGTATTGAAAATGAAAATTTAATAAACAGACCAAGAGCAAGTTCTGTTCTTTGTACCTGTGCCCCATGCAAAGCGAAAGTAAGAAATTATCTTCTTAGTCTCCTATTATTCACTTATTGTACCCAACAAAAGGGAGTTATCCTAACTCAATCTAAAGAGTCTTATGCTAGCTGTAAATGGAGTATTCCTTTCTCGGTAGTTAGCAAGAATATTAGTTAGTGAGTTGTAAGGGAGTAGGCATGATTGTTGGTTATGAATTAGGACAAAATAGGAGTTTAGCTTGTCTTTAGCAGCTAGATACTGAGATTGATATGGTTGTTCTAAGGAAATACTGTGCCTTCAGCCAAGTTCTAGATCGTGTCGTGCTTCTATCTTTTAATCAATTCACTGATTCATCCAAAAAAGAAAAGTACCAATTGAAAACCAAGCGATATAGGTGTTCAATTTGTACTCAATTTATAATTTATAATAAAAGAGCAAAATCAAAAGAGAACAAACAACAAAAGTAAGAAGTACCTAGTTCTGAATTGGCCAGCCTTATATATAGGTCTTGCCCACCCCGGGAGGATACTCTCATATCATTCAAGATACTGAACCAAAGCAAGCAGCCACTTCCTTTTCCGCTGATATTTAAATTTGTATATGCTAAGCAAGAACAGTTTTTCAAACACAATCCCTCACATTCCTCGAGGCTCATGGTCCTATTAAACCAGGAAGAAGATGTGTCAGGCAATTTCACATTCGTGTATTTCAGGAAGCCATCTCCATTGCATTCCAATTGAGTCCTTCGAACACAACCATCAGACCAATCTACTGAATTCCAATCTTTTGGAGATTTGGACACAAATCCTTCCAAGCATGCACATACTGGAGAGCCATTGGCATTGCAGATAGCATATGCACCACAGTAGGCATAATTTTCACACTGATCTTCCTGGGATGTAGAGTAGGTCACCCAGCTGTGCGTCCTATCCATCCACGTGAGGCGTCCCATAACGCCAAATGGGTTAAATACAAGTCTTGAAAAGACTGAACTGTTCACAAGTGTGTACTCGTAATATACCTCATTCTCATTCAACACAAATTCATACTTAAATATTGGATTCGGCATTAACCGAGGATGTCCTGTAAAACGAAGGCCATTCCATGACCCTGCTCTAGCCTTTATTTTATCTCCCTTCATAGCAACTAGCTGTGGAAACCCATGAGTATTTATTCGTAATGAAAACTCACCTTTAGCAGGATCTTCTGTGCTCTTCCAAGATGTTAAAAACCATTCTAGACCTGTTACAAAGTTCTTTCCCAACTTCATTCCTGGCAGCAATGTGTCGCAAGGATAATCAAAACTCTGCCACAAAAAGTTCTCCAAGTTATTGCCATTTCCATCTTTCACAACAAGATTTCCTGAATCCAAGAGCTGTACGACTGGACTCTCTGCAGCTCTTGACGTATTGGATGACCAAACAATACTATTTGTGTTGTTGAGAAGAACAATATCTCCTTCATCTGTAATCTTCAAAACTCCTGAGTGATTAGCAATTGGAGTCTCTCTGTTAGCTACCCATACAACTGCGTCAGTAGATATCCTGTACCATATTCCCAAGTATCGGCCTTTTGAATTGCCAGGACTGAAGAATCCCAGTTCAAAGGTTCCACCAGCTGAAACTAAAGTCTCACCGTCTCTGATGGAATGGCTTGGAGTGATAGTGTCTAATGTAGCAGAGAATCTTAAGAAGCAGGATAAGAAACAGTACACAAAAAGAGGTTTAAAGACAATCATTGATTGTAGTGTACTTCTTTGTTTAGAGAAAGTAATATATAATTTGCGATTCATGAACTTGGTCTTGTAGTATGCTTTACGCATCAATTATTTTCGGCATATTCCATGAATTCTATCATCTTGGTATGTCATGTATGGCTTGAATTGTGACATATAAAAATCGGTTAGCACCAAAAATATAAAGTAGCTAACTTTGGAGTATGTCAAGTTTTATTTGGGAGTCACAGCATCTCCAATGGCTTCTTTAAAGCCAATTTTAGAGAGAAAACACCTTAAAAATTCACTCCAACAGCTTCTTCATCTCCATTTTTTATATTAGAATTGCTACCGTGCTTCTCTACAAGTAGAGGACATTGTAGCAATTACTGTAGCACCTCTAAACAATATTCTCCCTTAAAATAATACCAGGTTGAATAAAAAAAAATTCTCTCTCTCATTCCTTTTCTCTTTCGTTCTTCACTCTCTCGTGCTTCTCTATCTCAACGGCTACAAACTAAAACATACCACAATCAAAACAAAAACGCAAAACCAAATCGAAAGATTTGAAACACAAAAACAATCTTTCTCATAAGCCTAATGAAATCTGAACAATAAAATAAAACTGATCAAACCAAAACAAAAAAAAAAAAAAAAATGTAGAACGCCGATCTGTGTAGAACGCTGATCTCCACTTCTCTGCCAGTGATCTATGTGTGTATGAGAGAGAATTTGTTTGTGTGAGATAGAGGGAGAGCTTCTTGAATGCTCTGGAGTAAACGAAGTGCTAGAGAAGAAAAGAAAAAAGAAAAGTGAAGATAGAGCTTCAGACGAAGTGCTAGAAAAGAAAAGTGAAGATAAAGATAAGGGAAAGGTGTGGAGGAGAAAAAAAAGAGGAAAAAAGAAGAAGAAAAGAAACGTGTGGATGAAAAAAAAAAAGGATAAGGGAAAAATAAAATAAAGAATAAGAAATTAAAATTGAGAAATGCTATTACAATATTTTCACAATACTTTCACAATAAATCTTAAGTGGTGTGTTGTTACTAACTAATACTGATGAAAAAAAAAATATTCAAGTGATATGTTCAAATTAAAATCAGTAATAACTTACCACATATGATTTATTGTGAAAATATTGTAAAATGTTAAGAACGTAGCACTTCTCATTAAAATTAGATGAATGAAAGAAGATTAAAAAAGAATAAAGAATGAATGAAGAAATAATATTTGAATGGGATGGAGAAAATGATAGAGAATATGTTGAAAAATGTATTTGAAAAAGGAGGTAGGTAAAAGTTAAACGTCATTGTTCATTGTCCAAACAGTACAAAAATTTGGATAAGCTACTGGAGATGCTTTCATTCTACTAACGCAACAAAATCTCAAACATTTTCACAACAAATGAGATGTTAAAATATCATGGATCAAAATAAATCTATTGATCATTTTTATTCTAGTATCTAATATGTGTATGCCTTTAAATCATACATGTGGTATAAAAGCGGGTTATGCTAGGGTTAGAACCAAATATTCATATTCATGTAAAAAAGTATTTACAGTATATATAAAAATTTTGAAACTTTTATGTCACCAGGAAATTGTACTCCCGATTGGCATCTAGCAATCCAACCATGGGGGGTTTTGTTCCTCCTTGGCTAAGCTTTCTAGAAACACCAAGATTACATGCTAATTCTCTCTGAGGAGGGAGAATAGAAACATGAAAGATTTGCATCCATGGATGATTTCAAAATTTTCAAATTTTTATGCTTACATCAATGTAGGGGGTGTTAAATCAAAATTATTTTTGGTCATTTAATGAACCAACGCTAAATAATTTCTTTTTTGTGGAAAATTACACTTTAACATCCTAAATTATACCAATGAATACACTTTGCACCCTAATTTTTCAGAATACTCAGTTACTACCCTAAACTATAACTCATGTTTCACTTTATACTCCACAGTCAATTAGGTTGTTAACTTGTATGGAAAAATATGACATGTTATATATAGTTTAGGGGGGCTAATAGTGCATTTTGAAAATTTATAGTGCAAAGTGTAATTTTGAGTATAATTTAGGGAGTTAAAGTATAATTACCCTTAAAAAAAAATAACCAAACAAACAAACACAAGCACAGGGAAAAATGGAATAGAGTTTTAGTACAAACATACGTTACAAACTCATCTATTAAATGTAAGGGCAGGAAGGAAAAAAAAAAGGTATGAAAACGTAGATTTTTTATTTATTTATTTTTTTTTTATACAAGATAGAATTCTACTATAGCCTAATCTAAGTGTATATGTGTATGAAACTCCCTCCTGAAGACTTGAACCCCGGCCCTTGCCCCCCACACCCCACAAGCACTTATACTTGTGGAGTGACCATCGCACTAAGGGTGTGCGGTGATGAAAACGTAGATTGAAGAAGTGTAAAATTGTTTATTTATTTTTTTTTTTTATGAATAGCGGTAAAACGGTTGTCCATTTACAAGGACGACTGTTAAGCACATTTAAGTCAGGATAACTCCCATGAGCAAGCAATGAAAGGTCGTCCGCATGAAAGACGAATTTATGCACATTAAAGCCAGAAATTATCTCCATCAGGCCAACTAGCAACAAGTAAATGCGCCGGAAGGTTTACAAAAGCTTTGATGAGCCAACGGTCATGTGTTACACATTAAAGAGAATCTTTATTGCCATTAAATGCTGTAATTCATTCAGGTGAAAACGCCCAAAAGAGCATTAACGGGCAGAAATGATTAACCAAAAAGCAACCTATATAAAGCTAGCCAACCCAGGTGAGTTTTTTTTCAGGAAAAAAAACATATTATACTGCAATTATCCTATCAACTCAAAGCGATAATCTGATTTAGGCATCAGAGTGTCCATAGCTGGCACCATGATGGTGATCTTCTTCTTCTTCTTTTTTTTTTTTTTTTTTTTTAATCTCTTGCCTTTTCAACAGGTATCGCGGTTCGTCCATTGGTAACGATGAGGAGCATACTAACGAGGTCACATTTGAGCTTCATCAGTTTGGCGCTGTCTGTGGGAATCTGACAAGTCATTGTATCTCTATCGACAAAGCTCCTTAAGACTAATGGAATCAGCTACAACAGCACCCCTAGATCCGGTAGTAATGGCACAACAGATCCAAGCTCTAACCACAAATGTACAGGAGCTAATGAAATAGAATGAAGAGTTTAAGCGTCAAGCACGTCCTAAGGGCAGCAACACTTCACTTCAGTGACACAACCGCAGCCAACATGACAAAGAAGTTAGCAGCCTTGAGAATAGCAGGGGAAGGGACGCTTCTGAGCACACCAAGCAATCTACGCACGGTAACAATCATATGATGAGGAGCTTGAGGAAGGAACTGGACGAGGTGAAGAATGCCATGAAGGGAAAGACAGCAATGAACCTCGATGGCATGCTTAAAAGAACAGACTCACCCTTCACCGCTAGCGTTCTAAAATGCCCTTTACCTCCAAAGTTTCACCTCCCGCAACTGGAGTTCTATGAGGGCACAAAAGACCCCCTTGACCATATAGGGGCTTTCAAGACAATTCTGAATCTCCAGCAAACCCCGAATGAAGTAATATGTAGGTCCTTTCCCGCCACACTCAAGGGAGTTGCTAGGGTATGGTTTAGTAAACTGGCAACATCGTCAATTGCAAACTTCAAACAGCTTAGTGACTCGTCTGTCCCGCACTTCATTGGAGGTCAATGCCACAAAAGAACAACCTCTTACTTGCTGACTATAAGGCAACATGAAGGGAAAAGCTTGAGAGATTAATTTGAAGCGCTTCAATAAAGTTGTTCTTGAGATTGACGAGGTAGACGACCAAGTTATCATGACGACCTTTCAAGCTGGACTCAACAATCCCGATCTCGTCTTTCAATTGGGAAAGATGCCACCAACCTCTATGATAGACCTTCTGTTCAAGGCTCAGAAGTACATGAATGGGAAAGACACTCGAGTTGGCAGGATGCACATTATGCAGACGCTAGCAATCACGTACTGGCTGCTCTGAAATTTGGCCAGGATTATGAAGATAAGCTTGGATCACAAGTTCCCAATGAAACTCTTGCAAATATGATCGATACATTTGAGGGTCTCGCTATAGCATCTGCTGGAGTTCTCAAAGAACTTTAGTTATTAAGCAGCTTGTTATTTCAACATTAATACTATTTAGAAAACGTGAGGTTGCATGTTACCTATTAAAAGAAAAATAAAAGAAGCAAAGTGTACTAATTCTCTTTTCTTAGCTCTTGTCTTGTGTTTGGATCAACTTGTTTTTATTTGTTTATCTTGTTTAAGAATCAATGGAGTAATACTCTTAAAGAAGTAAGTTACAAAAAGTTGTAGGTAAGGGTTTGTACGTACCTTGTTCTTTCATAACAAATCCATTGCTTGTTGACAGATAGCTGGATTGCATTCCTATGTGCCCAAATGACAGATAGCTGGATTACATTCCTATGTGCCCAAATCTTCCACAACATCATGATGCATAATAAGCTCGCTTCCTCTTGTGATAACTGCTTGTAAACCTGCTCAAATTATACATCAAAAGCTCCAGTTGATACAACATACATTCCTTAATTGATCTATATATCCCACTAGCCTGACAGACACACACTGAGGCAATTCTAAATAACCAAAGGGCATGAAGCACATCCTCATCTTCTTCACAATGCATCTCAAAAATACCACTTAGAACTGTATTCTTCATAGGCAATATTTCTCAACATGCTATCCATGCTAAGTTTTGTCCTTTGCTTAGCTAACAAAGCGAGATTGAACTTTTGTACATCTCGAAACCCAATCCCTCTCTTTGTTACGTCCACAATATTATTGCTATTAGAAGTTGAATAGGGGTTGATTAGCACTGTGCTTATCCTTATCTGTTGCTTAGGTTGATTAGTTGTTTCTTTCAATTTGTAGTCTGTAAGTTTATAAATGACTGAACACTTTGCACAATAATATCAATGAGAAAATTATAACAGATATTAATTTTTTGGGAAAGTTACAGGTTGTAACACACTCACTCTCATTTTAGGGACACAAAGTTTATCCCAAGCAAAGCCAGTGAATTTTATGTTTTTCAGTTTTTGGAAAGAATGAGTCTTATCTAACTCATTTGTTAAACTTTTTGGCAACTTAAAGCACTGTGCGCTTATCCTCTAACTCATTCCTTCCAATCTTTCAATTTTGTCCATACCTGTTCTTTAAGCTCTGTCACTGTTTTGATCTGTGCAGTTGACCCACAAATGAGGGAAGACTCAAGTACTTCTCAAATTTCTTGATAATAGGAACCCATAACATGTCTTTTAAGAATAAGGATGCATCCTCTTTGTTAATTTTTTTGGCATGAGCGTAGCTTCTTATCTATCTAGAATAGGCATGATTCATAAACATTCCTCCCTTTTTAGCTCTACAAAACAGTAAACTATCGATGCGGTTTGGATAGCTGAAACGCAGCGTGTTTTGCGTCTGCGTTTTCTCCTTCCTTTTTTTTTTTTTCAAGCTGTGATCGTTGACTTTTTCCGTAAACAGTGCATACCAATGGGTCCCGTGCACTATTTACAGGATTCGCAAACTTCACTTTTCAACAATTTTTTCATTAAAAATAGGTTTCACGGTACTATTCACATATTTAAAAATTAATTTGTTACAGTATTTTTAATTTTTAACTTTCAGCTGTGTCCAAACGGATCATCACAAAAAAAGAAGGGTGTGTTACTAATGAACTCGTCAGACTTGGGCTTCCTTATTTAGAAAAAAGATACTCTGCACATCAAAGAAACATGCATGTATGGTGAAAAAGATCACCCTATCAAAGTCTCTACTTAGGAAGAATATACCCTTCTAGAAACCATCAATCATAATAGAGTACAAAACCGATTGCTAGCAGGCCATATAAGGCCCATAACCATATTTATCCATCCATCCTACATCAATATGCTCAATTTCTACATAAATTTACGAAGAAAGACCCATGATTCATCCACATGCTTGTACGCCATACATCATTTCATTTACCACCACTTTTACTACTTTTATCCGAATTTAAAAGGTGAGAAAAATATATAAAGTGAGACTCACAAAAAGTATATGACCTTAGCCTTTTGACCAAAAACAGTATCAGGCCATGTGAAGAAAAAAGCTATTGAAGTAAGTCAATATGGAACCCGCAATAGTAGAACATTTTAAGCAAAATGCCAGCTTTAATAAAATCCAAAAGCACAAGTTGGAAATTTGTCCGGAACTCAAACATAATGAAACAGGATAGGTTGGATTGTGAGATAGTAATTTGCAATTATAATAGGTTGGATTGTGAGATAGTAACTTGAAATTATAATTATAAAAAATAAAAATAAAAACTTTTAAGCATGCGTGAAAGCCCATGGGTACATAGTAGTTATTTATTTATTTTGGATGGGAAGTAGATAGTAGTTATTAAATATGTAACAACGGTAAAGTTAAGGAAATGGGGTTAAGGCTTAGGTCCAGTGTTCAATAGTACTGGACTCGTTGAGATTATGACATGTATCCACTTTTGGATATGTGTCACCATCTGACTGGGTCCAGTGCACTGGACCTAAACCAAGTCCAAGAAATGGTGTGATGGTTCATTGGTTCAGCCTTGGATTATAATTAATTTATTTTAAAAATATCTATAATTTTTTTTTTAGAATACTAAGTATTTTAATACACACGGGGAGAAGAAAGAATACCTTAAAGAAACTGACATTGGTGTATATCCAAAATGGTCTAACTTTTAGATACACAGCACAGACTATAAACTTTTTTAACTCACACTCATATTTTTCGATGTGGGATTAACTTACGGTTTTTTCTTTTGAGAATAAATTAAATAGTACATGAAGAATGAAGATAAAATATAAGAAATGAAATGGTATTTAATTCAAACATAAACTAGTAGTATGCTTGTACAATGCATGGATTAATTAACAATTTTTTTTTTTTTTTTTGGTAGCCAAAAAAGAGAAAAAAAAAATGCGCTTTTTAAGACTAATAAACAAAATATGTATACAAATGCCCTCTAGTCACATGGCTGAACAGTTCAGCGGCTTCAGACTTGTAGCCAACCATGGCAACACCCACTAGTAAGTATTAAGCTGGACCAAAACTGGTGACTTTTTGCACTGCTCAGCACCCTCCAAGTGAATAAAGATTAAAGCCAGTTAGAGAGATTCCAGAATTCTCACTCTTTAAACTAGACCAACACAGCTCATAGAATTCCTTGATCTCTGCAATTCCTGAGGAAATGACTCCCAGTGAAAATGTGAGAAGTTTGCTCTCATCCTACATGAACATCTTCAGTAGGGCAGTACAAGGAGAGTGCCAAATTCTTCTCGTGCTTCAGGGAAGCAATTGCTATTCAGACTTAGTGCACATCGTTACTCATTTATTAATCTTCTGTCTTTTCCTCCCGACCTTGTGTCTGCTTAATTTGGAAGCATTAGGTATATGAGTTGCTTCATCTTCCTTGCTTGTGTTAGTTGGCTCCTTTCTCTTTTCATGATTTTTCATAATTTGGTCGTGATTCCTCTTGCTCTTCTTTTGTCTTCCTTCTGACTGACCCTTCATTGATTTTGCATTATGAGATAGCCTAGCACTTTGAACTGCTCTTAAACCACCACCACTACCAGATGACGGGTGATGCTCATTTGAGCTAGGGATGCGGGCATAGGCATTGGTTTTCTTCTCTCTCTTTCTTTTCCTTTGTTCTACTGAACCATTCTCCTCAGGTATAGAACTCATTGCTTTGTGTTTCCTCTTCTCCAGCATGGATCCAGAAGCCTTCATAGATGAATCTGCAAGCATCATTTCTGTATCACCAGCATCAGATTCTTTGGAACTCGTTTTGCCATGGCGGTTCTCAAAAACGGTCTTCAGAAAACTCTTATAGCTCTCTGGAGTAACTGGCTCAACTACTGCAGAACCACACTTCCGTATTATTATCTCCATTATGACAATGACCTTTGATCTAAAATGATGTCTGGAGACAGATGACCATGGTAAAACTTCATAGACAACATCAGACAGAAGCCTGTGTAGGTCTTTGGCTTGTAAGCATGACACTAGTACTTTCACGAAGCCCAAAACAGCTTTTATAACTTCCACCACTTTGGTATGCAGCCAAGATAAAAGTGAAGGGACAATATCGGCATTGAAAGACAGATATCTACATCCTGATAAACCAATACTGACAGGGCAGACATAGCCCCACTCTTTATATGTGGAGATGAACCAGGAAGATAGCCCATTATCATGCCAATCAGTTTGTGATAAGGTGCATCAGAAATAGCTGATGAGTCTTTCAAGCTGGCACTTATCTTAAGGAGAATATCATAAGCAGCTTTCCTGAATTCTTCGTTTCCCTCCTTTAATGTGAGTATAATCTCATTGGGAATAAGAAAAGCCTTTGTGTTCTCCTCCTCCAACCTCATCTTCAAAGCATGAATCATTAATATATGGAGACTAGCAAAGCGACTCCTAAGAGAGGCAATATCAACAGGAGACTTAAGACCAAGTAACAAATCAATCAGCTCAACAAATCGGGAAGAAGAAAACCAGGCATGTTCCTCCAGAATTCTGCTCAAGGTGTATTATGCTTCACAATGGCCAGACTTATTAGTTACCTCAAAAGTGTGCGTAATATATTTATAGATTAGATCAATAAGATCCTCCTTGGCTCCTTCAACAAAAGAAGATGCTAGCTCCATTATCACACACCTCTGAGTCTCTTTCTCTGTACTACTTAGATTGCCTTGTTCTTTATCAATCATTGCTTGGTTATCACTCCCCAACTTTTCAAATTCACCCTCACCATATATTGAGCTACTTGGTGTAAGGATGACATGTAATGTGCAATTCATCATATACTGTATAGGATAAAACTTATGTACAGTACTTAGGTGTTGTTCCAAATGTTTTCTCCTTAAAATTCAATTATGTGGTTTTTCTTTCATGGGATGGAAGTGTATTTTTAGTTAGGTACAATTACATGACTGAATTTTAAGATGGAAATCTAAGGAACAGTACATAATTACTGTACCTAAGTTTTTGCCCTATTATATAATAAAAATTGGGCTTAGAAGTCATGATTGCACCAAGTAGCTACTCTCACTAATTAGTAAATTATATATTTTTTTGTTAGGACATATTTCCTCAATTAAGGGATAATATTTAAAAACTTTTTAATTTAAGTAAAATTTTATCATTTAAATTTCAACAAATTGAGTTTAGAAACTGTGATTGCACCAAATTGGAGTTGATTACATGGTTCTACAGATACTATAATACATGGCCTTCAACTCCTATTTTGGTCAATTTATTTTAGTGACTGATTAAATTTTAAATTGAGTCCTTTACAACCCAATTTGTTGAAGTGGCCTTATAATTTGGAAGTTTGGTTTTTCTCAATGCAATAAATTATAACATAATCTTAATTACCACCAACAACTCACAAGAGCTCTCATAATATTTTACTAAATCAGCTCTCTCTAATAACCTTGGAAAAAAGAGAGGCATAATGATTTCTTCTACCTACAAGTGCTCTTTGAAAACCTATGAGGTGCAGGTAATGACAATCACTCCTCATCTTGATCTTATATAGAATGTTATTCTTCGCTATTCCAAAATCTAGGGTTTGCCTACTTAGCCTTCATAATTTTTTATCCTTATATTTCAATACTTTTAATCTTTCATATTGCATCATAACATGGAAATTGTATAGATCATACGGGAAGGAAAAAAAATTATGAACTTTAGACCCAAGCATCAAGAACAGGAAAAGTCATAACTAAAACAAAATATTTTAGTTTATTTCTTCTGAAGCATAAGTCGGAGATATATAGACCACACGGTACCCATAAAAGTAGGATAATTAGCATTAGCTAGTTTCAATACTTCTGACAATTATATTTTCATTCTATTCAGCAATTAAAGCAAAACAAAACTGTGAGAGGTAAAAGTCCAACCTTACGTATTGGGCCTAGGGTCCTATTTGAAGATTACTGTGTGTCCGAAGAGAAGAAATCAGTTGAGAAGGAGTCCATGTGGAAGAGAGATACCTGAAAATGAAGAAGGAGTGCAGTCCGAAGAGGTCACCAGTTATCCGAAGAGGTCATTCTCCTCGGATACAAATAGTCTTGATCAATCAAATGTCTGGAAGGTCCGAATGATCTTCCTAACAACTTCAATGATAAGGATAAGTTTCAAGCACGTATGGAGATAATAGGAACGGAAAAATATCTAGAAGACAAGACAAGCTGCAACCACCACATTAAATGCACTGCAGCTGCTTTTCTGGTCGCATTAATGTGGAGAAGACCCCTGAACAGTATAATCTTAGCTACCACCACTCACAGAGAGCTAAAGAGGATACCTGACGGGACATGTACTCAAGTGGATGCTTAGATGAAGAACAAGTGGACGATGAAGATGAGGAGAAAGGATGCTATATAAAGTGGAGAAGCCTCTGATAATGGGGGATCGGAAAAAAGATAATAAGAGAGAAAGAAAGGTTTTACTGTAGCTCTGAGAAATGTATTCACTGTTCAATCAATAATAGACCTCTTTGAACATCAATTTATTTAGTTTTTTAGTGTGTTTTTACGTTAGTTCATCCCTTAACACCATAGTTAACTATTGTTTAATTCACAATCAGCCCAGCTCTTTCATCCACTCTCTACAAACTCATTCTTTTGGATTCATTGGGCTCATAATTCAAATCTTTTGGGCTTGGGCTACAAAAACTGACCCTACAAAAACTTTTGCAAAGAGAACTAATTACATTGTTGTATATAGAAATGAAGTGGTCTAGAAAGCATGAAGTAGACACATGTTTAATGTACCAAGAACAAAAACGGGAGATAACAAATTTGACTTGAATGAAAGCATATATATGGAAGAAGAGGAATAAGGTAGAGTATAAAGATGATAATGAATCTCTAGCACCATATAGACACTTAATCTTTGATGCCAAGATTTTTGCAGAATCCATCGATTTTATTAAATTTTTTTATGTTCATAGACAAGGAAATTTTGTAGCTCATAATCTTACTAGACATATTATTCATGTCACAAATCTCTTGGTGTGGATGGAGGGTGTTCCTCCATACCTTCATGCCATATTCCAAGCCAATTTGGCTTTTCTTTAATAAAATTTACAGTTTTCTTCTTTAAAAAAAAAGAAAAAGAAAAAGAAAAAGAGAAAGCACAATAATAACTGTCTAGTAAAAACACATTGAATAGTAAACCACCCCTAATGATGAAAATTTGACAAAGATAAATTTCATTCTACTTTCATCATAAATTACATGGCCCTACATATTGAAACGAAGCTACCTTTTTTCCTAACATGGATTTATAGATTGGAGACAATTAACTCAAATGCTTCACAAGATACTAAGATCTTATTACAAGAAATAACTGCTAAAATATCTCAAAACATACCAATATACTATATTAGTCACTGGTATAGAATTTATCAGTCTTGTGGGCTAGCTAGGAGAAGCCAAACATGGGTGATCAATCCCCCACTCGCCTAAGTTGATCTGCATGATTATCCATAGAGCAATTACTTACTACGTAAGAAAGCATCTCCATCCAGACACTACTTATTGTTAAGGAAAGTATTTCCATTCATGATAGAGCTGATCTTGTGGGCAAGACAGCCAACTCATTTCCTAATATAATCCCAACAGCTGTTGCAGAAACTAAGTCAACAAGCACCTCTGTTATGGAAAGCTGAAACAGAGGAAATCAATCAAAGGAGCGTGACCCACGTGCAGACAAACTCCACTAATTTGTCACTGCCTTTCCTGTGCTAATATATTCCTTAATATATGTACATTCCTTGTATATGCTCTATAGTATATATACTCTCCTGGTTGTATCTCATAAACTCAATATAAAGAAATAATTACCTCTTGTATCTTTGAGATTTTACATGGTATCAGAGCCCTCTGGTTCACACCAAACTTCTCCAATGGCCGACTCAAACTCAAATTCCTCTGCCAATTTTTTCCAAACACCCAATATAACTCCCTTGATTTCCATAAAATTAGATGGAACAAATTACCTGCAATGGGTCTCTCAATTCTTGCCCATCTTGCGAAGCTATGACCTGTTGAGCATTGTTGATGGCTCAGAGGTGTGTCCTGACAAGCACACAATTGCTGGGGAAAAACAAGTTAAGAACCCAGAATATGTGCTTTGGTACAAAAAGGACCAACTTGCCTTGAGTTGGATAATTGCAACTCTCACTCCTAATGTTCTTTCCACTGTTTATGGACTGAACACATCTTGCCAAGTCTGGAATTCTTTGGCAACTAGATATGCTTCCCAATCAAAATCTCGCATTGCTCACTTAAAACGCCAATTGCAGACTCTGCGACAAGAATCTCGATCTTGCTTGGAGTATCTCCAATTGGCTAAGTCATGGGCAGATCAACTTGCTGCCGCGAGTAAGCCAGTGGATGACGATGATCTGATTTCATACATAGTCAGTGGACTAAATCCATCATTCAATGCCTTCGTCACAACATTTAGTCTTGCAACCTGAGAAGCCTCCTGGACATATGTTGACTTCGAAGCTGAGTTGTTGAATCATGAAACTCTTCTAAGAAATCAAGGTATCATGACTTCGACAGACTCAAATAGCTTTGCTTTATACTCAAATAAACAACACAACAGAGATCGCAAACCAAGGTTCAACGGAGCACAGAAAACCAATGGCCCATCCAAGTCTCAATTGCCATTTCAAAACCAGAAATCGCATCACACCAATCTTCCAAAGCAGAGGTCAAATCAGCCTTCATCCTCACCCTTCAACTCCTCTCGGTCAAATCACCAGGCCCTTGACTGTTATCATCGAATGGACTATTCTTACCAAGGTCGACATCCTCCAACCCAATTGGCTGCTATGGTTGCTCAAAGCAACTCTCTGTTTGCAGAAGAAGAAGAACAACCGTGGTATGCAGATAGTGAAGCCAATCAACACATCACTGCAGATTTGGAGAACCTCAATCTATCACGAGAACCATATCAAGGCAGTGCCGACGTGGCTGTGGGCAATGGTTCTGGTCTTCCAATAGCTAATACTGGTTCTACTACTCTCACTGCTCAAAATTCTACCTTTCAATTAAAAACTATACTTCATTGTCCTGATGTACCTGTTAACTTGCTATCCATACAAAAGTTTTGTGCAGAAAATGATTGCTTCTTTATACTAACAGCAACTTATTTTTTGGTGAAGGAAATTCAAACAGGTCAAGTTCTCTTGCACGGGCACAGTAGAGATGGACTCTATCCCATTCCCTTGCACCGCCTCTCCTTCCATAAATTTCGGGGTCTCACTGCCTTCCTTGGAGTTCAAACCTCTACCTTGGTATGGCATCAACGGCTAGGTCATCCCACCATGTCTACAGTTCATCAAGTCATTCATAAAAATAAGCTTCCAATAAGTGACTCAAATAATAAACAAACTTTTTGTGACTCATGTCAACTAGCCAAATGCAAACGTCTTCCTTTTTTCAATTCAAATAGAGTGTCTAGTCTTCCCCTTCAATTAGTGCATTCAAATGTATGGCAGTCACCAGTTGTCTCTCTTAGTGGTTGTCGCTATTATGTAATTTTCATTGATGATTATTCAAAATTTTCTTGGTTATTTCCTTTGAAATCCAAATCTGATGTTTACACTTGCTTCATTAAGTTTAAATGTATGGCGGAAAACTTATTTTCAACAAAAATTAAGAGCCTACAATCTGATGGCGGTGGAGAGTATTCCTCCACTCACTTTAAATTTTTTTTGGCTCAAAGTGGCATTTTACATCGGATTTCCTGCCCACACACCTCTCAACAGAACGGTGTCGCCGAAAGAAAACATAGACATGTAATGGACACAGGTTTGGCCTTACTTGCACATTCGGGACTCCAAACAAAATATTGGGTTGATGCCTTTCTCACTGCCATATATCTTATCAATCGCCTACCCACTCCCACCTTGTCTAATCAAACACCCTATTTTAAATTGTTTAACCATGCCCCTGATTACAATTTCTTGCGCACCTTTGGATGTGCATGCTTCCCTTTGATGAGACCATACAATCCTCACAAACTCACCTTTAGGAGCAAAAAATGTATTTTCTTGGGTTATAGTTCAAATCACCATGGCTATCGATGTCTAGACCCCTCCACAAATAGAGTCTATATCTCTCGTGATGTGGTGTTTAATGAACAAGATTTTCCTGCCAAGAATGCACCATCTCTCCGTCCTCATGCAGAGAACTCTCGCCTTGATGAATCACCTCTTCTACCTATGCCTCCACATCCAGGTATTTCTCTTTTTCCCCTAGACTCTCATTCCTCCTCATCTCCTATGGACACCTCAACCTCCTCTCCATTACTATCTTCTCCATCTCCTTCTCCTCACCAACACTTGTCTCCACCTCAATCACCTTCTCCAAATTCCTTACTTTCCACATCTGACAACCTTCCCCACCCTAACCCACCTGAGACTTCTCAACCACCTATTCCTTCCACCCGAATGGTAACCCGTTCCATGACTGGTGCTTCCCGCCCTAAAAACTTCCCAGACCATAAGCTCTATTACTCCACATGCCATCCTCTTAAGGCCTTTCATGCCAACTCACTTCCTACCGAACCCACCACCTTTAACCAAGCTTTCAAACTCCCTGAATGGCGAGCAGCCATGGAGGTAGAATTTGGTGCCTTGTTAGCTAATGGAACTTGGTCCCTTTGTCCTCAACCGCCCAACAGAAAAATTATTCGGAATAAATGGGTTTTCCGTCTTAAACAAAAGGCTGATGGTTCAATTGATCGCTATAAGGCGAGACTTGTTGCTAAAGGGTTTGATCAAGAGGATGGAGTTGATTACACTGAGACATTTAGCCCTGTTATCAAACCCAGCACAATTCATGTTATCCTTGCACTAGCTGTGCATTTTAATTGGTCCATTCGCCAGTTGGATGTCTCAAATGCCTTTTTGCATGGCTCTCTTCTTGAAGAAGTATATATGGAACAGCCAAGGGGATTTGTTGATCCTAAGCTTCCTCATCATGTCTGTCGGTTACATAAAACTTTATATGGGCTTAAGCAAGCCCCTCGTGCATGGTTCACTCGTCTTCGGCAATCTCTTATCCATTTGGGGTTCCTTGAATCATTGGTTGATGCCTCCTTGTTTACCTTTCATCATTCTACTATTCACATTTATGTCCTTATTTATGTTGATGATATATTGGTCACTGGCACTCATACATCACATATGTTGCACTTGATTAAGCATCTTCAATCTGACTTTCCATTGAAAGACTTGGGTGAGCTATCTTATTTTTTAGGTGTTCATGCAGTCCGAGATTCCCATGGTCTCCACTTGTCGCAATCCAAGTACATTTCAGAGCTCCTCCATCGTGCTCGCATGGTTGGTGCTAAACCATCTGCCACCCCCACTGCCTCTGGTTCTAAACTCTCGCGTTTTGATGGTGCACTTTTACCCAATGGCACTGAGTATAGGCAAATTGTTGGTGCTCTCCAGTATTGCACTCTTACAGGTCCTGACATTGCATTCTCAGTAAATCAGTTATGTCAATTTATGCACTCACCTACATCTGATCACTGGACTGCTGCTAAACGGGTGTTGCGCTACTTAAAAGGGACCATAGATCATGGCTTGTCTTTCCCTAAAAGCTCACTTAAGCTTCATGCCTTTTGTGACTCTGATTGGGCTGGCAATCCCGATGACCGACGATCAACCACTGGATTTGGCATCTTTCTTGGCCCTTGTCTTGTTTCCTGGAGTGCCAAGAAGCAACCTATCGTGGCTCGTTCAAGTACAGAAGCTGAATATCGGGCCATGGCTATCACCACTGCTGACTTATATTGGATACGAATGCTCCTTAAGGATCTCCATGTCCCTTTGGTCTCACCTCCCACTTTGTGGTGTGACAATGTTGGTGCGTTGGCCCTTGCTTCAAACCCAATTTTCCATGCTAGAACCAAACACATCGAGGTCGACTACCACTTCATTCGTGAAAAAGTTGTTAATAAAGATATGGTGATTCGCTTTATTTCGACTGATGATCAAGTTGCTAATATTTTTACAAAGGGTCTATCTACTCCACGCTTCTCAGTGTTACGGTCCAAGCTTCTGGTTACACCATGTCCCATCAGCTTGCGGGGGGATGTTAAGGAAAGTATTTCCATTCGTGATAGAGCTGATCTTGTGGGCAAGACAGCCAACTCATTTCCTAATATAATCCCAACAGCTGTTGCAGAAACTAAGTCAACAAGCACCTCTGTTATGGAAAGCTGAAACAGAGGAAATCAATCAAAGGAGCGTGACCAACGTGCAGACAAACTCCTCTAATTTGTCACTGCCTTTCCTGTGCTAATATATTCCTTAATATACGTACATTCCTTGTATATGCTCTATAGTATATATACTCTCCTAGTTGTATCTCATAAACTCAATATAAAGAAATAATTACCTCTTGTATCTTTGAGATTTTACACTTATGATATGCCATCTATCCTCCTTGTCCATCAATTTCTGAGCCAATATATTTGCATCTTGGAGCATGTGCCATTTCTGAGCCAATATATTCCATATTCGTAAGTTCGCAACATTATACTGGCTTTAGCTTCCTCTGTTATTATTGATGGAATGGTTCTCAAGTATTCCAAGAGTTTAGTGCATGCATGTTCGAATATAATTCCGGAAGTGGTGATGCATAACATATGAGGACGCATGACTAAAAGATATATCATATAAGTTGATAGCAATTTGTTCAACTCAATTCGAGAATTAGCTTTATTATAATGAACATCTGAATGATAGCAAATATGAGTTGCAACATGCCATATAATAATGCTCTTATCAAAATCTCTCTTGACACTCCGTTTGAACTCATGGTTGAAGCATCCATACATTTTGAGTGCCCATTCACCTCTTTGGGTGAAAGGCTTGGATCCTCTCTCTTTATCTACCTCTTTCATCTCTTCAACAATCAGTTCCTTCAAATCATTAGGGAAGCCAGTCCGAGTCCTACTCCAATACTTCTTATATTTCATGTCCATGCCTTGAAACTTGAGAATTTTAATTAATCTAAATTGCTCATAATGAAGGCAAAAGTTTAACAAGTTGGATTGTGCTACTAAATTAGACCATCTTTTCCACTTACTTGACCGTGGGGCGAGAATACATAAGAGTTGCATCATAGCCGGCTTGTTATAGTGTGTAATCATCTGAATTATTGCCCAATCTGAGAAAGGAAGTAGTATAATTTGATAAACCTCTAAAACTAGAGCTCCTATCAACAATACATAGGTAAAGAGATTTCTTTCATCGTTGCAGGCATCGACCTTGGGCAAGATTACAAATCCGCATAAGCTACCAACTAAACTGAGTAAATTGATAATACGAAGAATAAAACCCTTACAGGTATATATAGAGCACATCATACATGAAGCCGAGTTCAACATTTGTAATGTTGAAGACATCCTCAAGTGAATACCCATCAAGGGACATCCAAGAAAGAGATTCATAGAAAGGTTGATAGAGCCAATTATTAAGATGAGGCTTCAAGTAGTTGAAGCGGTAATAGCCCTTTACGATCAATTCTACATCGGAAATTTTTTCAAGCAAGACTCGGAATAAGGAATGAACATTTGCTTCCTGGTCAATTTCTAATATAGTAATGCCAGAGTTCCCACCAAGTGCTAACTTAAGAGCCCACACAACCTCTCCGTATCTAATAAATGCAGCCAAACACATTGGCAAAGTATACATATGTAAGTGATAATCTTTTCCAGGATTTAACAAGGATTCAGACTACAGAAATCACTTGGAAGAGCAGGCCAAGAAACATCGGCTAATTAGCTTGTGTAATTGACAGTTTTATTTTGAAATAAATAAATAAAAGTTATTCATGAAACAAATGAGGATAATGATAAAAAGAGAGCAAACTTTACATTCATATAATAAAATTGTACATAGGGGGTTTATAAGAAAGCCTAGTCTAACCTTATTATAGTTGGATTGGGTTACTTGACCTAAAAGTACAAACTTATTAAGGCTTGGGCTTAGGGTTTAATTTCATTTTTATTTGGATGGTGTGGAGGGAAATTTTTAACCCAAATTGAAGCTTTCAGTTTGGCCATTTTAGCAACCGAGGCCGACCGATACTCCATTACCACCACAAAATCGTATTGTACCGATTGGGAAAGCCACAGTTTAGAGCAATCAATTTTCAATTTAAAAAAAAAATTGATACTGATTATTATGATTATGTCAATGAGGAATCAAAATCCTCAATCACAACTTTCTTGATTTTAAACCCATTAAAATGCTTGGATTTGAAATAATTTCTAAAATCAATGGATTTTGAAATCCCTCGATTTCAAGTCTTTTAATTTAAATCAATCCAATCAATCCAAGTTCCTAAATGCAACCTTACAATATTTTGGAATACATTTTTCATAATTTTTATATAAAAATGGACACATAATATATTTTGTGTAATTTTATGTTCTATTATTATTCCACCCATAAGGGGAAATATTTAAAATAAACTGCTTATTTTGTGGAAAAAATAATGACAGAATGTACACACTAAAAAAAGAAGAAAGTCATGTGATGAGCACATGCTTTCTAAAACACTAGGTTTCAAGCAGTTAAATAGGCCCAACATTAGAGATGATAGCAATTATCCCATAACAGTTTTGGTTGTGGACATGGAAAGTAATCAAAAGATTGGTTGGGTCTTAGCATTTTTTTATTTTATTTCATAGTTCAATTGGATCTCATCAGTTGGCAAACCAAAAACGAGACAGGACTTACTTAACATTGGCCTGTTGGCCCAACATGCAATCATGAGTAGCTTTGTTTTTTGATTTATAGAGCCCACAACAAACCCTTCTCCTCCTCCTTTTTTTTTTATTATTTTATTTACTTTAAGCATAACTTCTCTTCCTTTTTAATTCCCCTTATTTCTTAGCTTGAAAGTTGAAAGGCCCTTGCAATATTAAAACTATTAAAGAATTTATAAACTTCATTAATAGTAAGATCAAACTTTCTTGCAAAGGAAGAAAGACACACTTTATCTTGGGTGGGCTGATGGGCCAATTTAATTTCAGGCTTTATTTTATGGTTATGCGGTGGGTCAATTGATTTTTAAACTTTTTTTTTTTTTTTAATTATTAGGACGTTCAATTTATTGAATGTGATGTATGAGAAGCAACTCAATGAGCTCTCCTTAAACCATAGAATTTATGGAACCACATTTAAGAAGTCATATATAACATTAAAAACAACTTAACCTCATTAATAATACTAAAAATTTAACTATCCATCACTTAAACCAAATCCATGTCTAACATCACTATCTCACTATGTTATTATGGTTACCATAATAATTTAAACTGAATTTCCTCTTCTTTATTCAATTCATCAAATATGGTATCCTGATCAAGAGGCATCATAACTTCATTCCCTCCAGCATTGGATCCTAGTAGAGCAGCAACAATTTGAATCTTCCTTATGCAATAATCTACCGCATAAGAACTGTAATTCAAGTAGAGAGTAGTTAATATAAATTCTAAAGTCTCTTTTACCAATATATATATAGACACACACATATGTAAGGTATAAGTGATTGTCACACACCCGTGTTAAAGTAGTTAATAGTTAAAAATACATTTCATAATTTTACAAAAAAAAAAAAAAAATCAGAAGCTATTTGGAAATCATTTGAATGTCGACGAGTTTTAGGTTGGTTCTATAGAATTCAAAAGTAGTAATACCAACTTTTTCTTTTCAATAGATGAAGAAAGGAAGAAGGGCAAAAAAAAACCATTTGATGTTCTTCGCTTATCACATGTTACAATCCAATTTTGGCGATAAAAAGGGACAAAATTGCCCTTTGCCCTTTTTGGGAAAATTAAATAGCTTTATGCCCCCCTTCCCAAACTAATTAGGGAAATGCCCATCTTTTAAAACTCGATTTATGATAAATCGAGTTAGGCCCTATAGTCGCATTTTTAAGGAGCCTATAATGACGTTTTAAAGACCTATAGTGACGTTTTTTTTAACTCGACTTCAATGAAATCGAGTTATAGGCAATGAGATCGACCTATAGTGGCCTTTTTTTAACCTATAACTCAATTTCATTGACGTCAAGTTAAAAAACGTCACTATAAGTTCTTAAAACATCACTATACACTCCTTAAAACGCCACTATAGGGCTTCAGAAAAAAAAAATTTAACTCGATTTATCATAAATCGAGTTTTAAAAGATGGATATTTCCCTAATTAGTTTGGGAAGGGGGGCATAAAGCTATTTAATTTGCCCACAAAGGGCAAAGGGCAATTTTGTCCCAGTAAAAAGTATGAATAACTTTCTTAGATAACTCAGATTTCTTTGGATCATTAGAAAGCTTTTTATTTATTTATTTTTGGTGATTGGGTCAATGTCATTGCTCTATGTTCAAGCATGGTGAATAGTACGTAAGTTGAAGATCTTGAAGTCTACAATGTTCATGCAAGCAATGTTCAAAACTTGACTTCAAGAGTTGTAGCTAACATTAGGCTCAACTCGAACACAGTCGTGGCATCTCCCAACTTCCCTAGTTGCAATGTTAAGCCTAATTTCATTTGATCTATAAAAAATCTACCAATTCACCATGAGCCGTATAATGTTCAAGACCAACAATAAAACAGCAAAATCATATCACCCATTAAACTTTCGATAGCAACATAATAGCAAGTCATAATATGAGAGTGAGAGAGAGAGAGGCAACGAAGGTGATGAAAAAGATACGGTTAGTAATCCCCATCAATCTTGGCCTTCCCACTCATCCTAGAAATTAGCTACACTATGGCATATTAAAAATCTAATCTAGAAACATAAAAGTTAAAATAGCAAGTCATAATATGAAAGCCTCCTACTACAAAAAAGAAAAAGAAAAAGAAAATAAAAGTCTATAACTGTGTTTTTAAAATGTAGGTATAGCTCCTAAAAATGCGAGTATAGGTCCATTTGAGCTATACTCGCATTTTTTATAGTTGCATTTTGTAGTGTCGACATTACACCGTGACAATAGACCTAGCTGGTCTATACTAGCGTTTTCAAAAGCGTTGCTATAGGTATTTCACCTATAGCGGCGTTTTTAAAAAACTGGTATACGAATTTATTTTTGAAATTATCTTTAGTGGCGTTTTAAAACACTGCTATAGGTCTTTACCTATTGTGGCATTTTCAAATCATTGGTATAAGGTTTTTTTTTTTTTTTTTTTTTTTTTAAATTTACCTATCCACGTTTTTAAGACGTTGGCATGGAAAGTCTTATTTTGCCTATGTCCCTTCCTTTTAGAGAGTTCGAGTAAGGATCTCTAAACATGAACACTAAGCATTGATTGAATCTTTCTTAAAGAGGTAGTATAGGGTCTTTTACCTATTGTGATCATTTTAAAAAGTTGGTATAGTTTTTTTTTTTTTTTAAATTTTAATTTTTACCTATAGTGACGTTTTTATAATGCTTGTATAGGGTTTTTATTTTGAAATTAGCTTTAGCTAAAACGCTGCTATAGGTCTTTTACCTATTGCGACATTTTTAAAACACTAGTATAGGGTCTTTTTTTAATTAGCTTTAGCAGCTTTTTTAAAGGCAACATCATTATCATTATCCTGAATATAATAAACGCAACATTATAAGATAATTCAATAACAATGTTACTAATGAAGTAACATCGACCAAGCTTAACCATGAAATAAAACAACAATGTTTAGTACTCCAAATCCAACTATCATCAACTCCAATGCAAAATTTTAGATCCAAGTCAAGCAGAAAACAATAATCAACAATCCAGATTCAGACCAAAACCCTAAATTCAAAATATATATAAATTTGCAAAAAGATCTACGACAACTCCAGTAATAAAAAAACAAAGAACATTAATTAAAAAAAATGAAACAGTTATGGTCCGATAGAACAAAGTAACATCGTTGCATCGAACTAGTATACGATCCAAATACTAAAAGCTACTAGCGATACCAATCAAAGATGATGCAAAAGAAAATCAAAGCTTAGAAAAATACAAAAGCGCAAAGAACAATAAACCTGAAACTACACAAACCTTGATGTTGTAGGCAAGGGATGGAACAAAGCCACTTGTTATAAACCAGAAGCTACAAGTAGTTTAGACAGATAAATTGCTCAATAGCATAAGCTACTTGTAGATTACTTGCAGTTTTTCAATCAAATGTAGAAGGACAGATGCGCAAGATCATTGAAACGTACCTCAGAAACTGCAGTCCACTGGAAGTCTGTGCCGACTTCGCCATCCAATGGGACCAACCCGTCGCATTCAAGCAGCATCACCGTGGTCTCTACACCACTACGGAGGGGTACACCCAGTTGGCGCCGAATGCCAATCGCACCCCGACGACCACAGTCAGCACACTGCATAGATTTACAACATAATGCATGAGAAAGCATGTATACATAAATAGTTAACACCTCACACCATATATAAACTACATTTAATTACTACCTCGCAAATGATATGATCGATGCCCTTCTTCCTCCGTCTGCGTGGCTCCTCCATGCACAGCCTCATGAAGTCGGGGGTGCACCAACCACATCGCTCACAGCGCAGCTGAAATACAAACAATTTACAAATTTAATAGGTTACTAACAATTACAAATCTAAAATTTTTAGCTTTTATAGCATTAGAAAAACGCTCTTACCTCTATTTTTAATATATTACTTTATAACATGCTATCTCCAAATACTAAAAGCTAAAAAAGAAATTCGACGACGATCCAAACCAATCAACGACGATGAAAAAGAAAATCGATCAAAGTTTTTTAGAAAAACACAAATGCGCAGTAACATCGTTGCGTCGATACCATCCAAATACTTTAGCCTAGCGATACCAGTAAAATATACGATCCAAATACCAGTAAAAGTATACGATCCAAACCAATCAACGTCAATGAAAAAGAAAATCAAAGTTAAACACAAAAGCGGAGAGAACAACGTTAAAAGCCGAAACTACACAACAAACCTTGATGTTGAAGGCAAGGGATGGATCTGTCCAGTCCTTGCCTTCTGGCACAAGGTATGCCAGTCCGGTGAGCTCAGCGGTGACATTGAACAACATCTTCATCTTGATTCCTAGTCTTTTCTCCTAGTCTTTTCTTCTAGTCTTTTCGGCGTCTTTTCGACTTCTCTCTCTCTCTCTCTCTCTTTGCTCTTTTCTTTTTGCTTTTCAAATTCCACTCCGGCTACACCATTTCACCACTTTTTTATAGTTGCTTTTGATTTTTTTAATATTATTTTTAGGGCGAGTACTAGGTTTGTAGTGGTGTAGTGATTTTTTGTCTCATCTGTGTACTAGTACTAGGTGGCGTCTTAGGGCAGTGGAGTGGTGTAGTGATCTTTTTGTCTCTGTGTACTGTGAGATGGCCATTAGAGCACTAGTTTCTTCATTAGAGCACTAGTTAGCACTAGTTTCTTTCTGTTTTTTTGGAAAAAGGAGTAATCCTTTTTATTCTAATGGCTGCCGTATGGGTCCCACACCATTGTTGAAATAAATTAACCACCTAGCCTTTTTTTTTAAGATAACATTAACCACCTGGCCTTGCCTAATATAATACTCAATATTTAATTGGCTATAAACAAACATTAATTAATAGAAGTAATTAAACAAGTTTATAAGTAGAAAGTTCCGACACAATACTACTCTACTACAATGATCCGCTCCTTTTTGGGGAACACATCATTATCCTATTAATTAGTAACAATAAAAGTTACATAATCAAATAAAAGTAAATAAAACAAAAATACAACATTATCCACTATTTAATCTCTAAAATAATATCAAGAATATTACGCACTTTTATGTGATGTTTTCGGGGGGAATTTTTAGAAGAAACTTGTGGGTGGGGTTGGTGATTAATTTCGTGTAAAGTGGGAGAATATTATTCTACCAATCATTCAGAGGCTTGGGTGGAGCCTATCTACTCTAGGCATAGGGATTATCCCCTCCATTTTAATTGACCACCCAAAGAACATAGTACTATTCAAAAGATTGTCCTTTTTCGCATCCTTTCCATTTTATTTGCTCTCTCCATTGTATTATTTCCTTAATCTCCCTTCCCTTTTTTCTTTTTTTATCCCAACCCAAAATAGTAGAAATCCAAAATCATGGACGAACACCCATCCCAACCAAAGAGTAAAGTTATTCCATCAAAAAAAATAGAGAGTAAAGTTATTACTTATTTAAACTGGATTCCGTGTCTTGTGTTTAGCAAAAATTAATAAAGTTTACTGTGTGTTGTACAAACTTAATGATGTACTTCTTTTTTCTTTCTTTTTTGGGAAATAATGATGTACTCCTTTTACTATTATTATCTTTCTTTTTTCTAAGTTTTTTGAACTTTATAATACACATGTGGCTGTCTTTCTAATATACACGTACTAATTATTGGCAATGTTTATTATACGTTAATATATTTATATTTGGTTTTCAAGTTAATTTACACTTATTGCCAACACACCTGTTTTAATTTTCATTTGTTACATACTAGTTTATAAAATTCAATACTTAGGTTTCAAACCGTTAGTAATTGTTTCTTAAAAAAATTATGAGTAATTTGTAGAGAAAACCATCACTTATTATTATTGTTTTTTTTTTAAGTCCAAGATCTAATATTTTGTCTAAAATGCAGAAACTTTAGATGTTAAACTCTTAAAAAAGTGAATGATTTTTTTTTTCTTATTGAAAAGTTCAAAAATATCAACTTAAGTAAACATATACTGTTTCCTTAGAAGATGATCTTGGATTATGATGAGTAATATTAGAAATTTAGAATATCCCATCAATTAGCACAATATTGAAGTCTGTCAAATTTTTTTCAAAGGTTGCCCCCCTTAGGAAAAATTCTTGACTCCGCCACTAATGGTAGTAACAATCTTAATTTACACAATTTTAGCTAACAACATATGATTTTTGGGTTGAATGTGCAAAATTGACCCCTTACGCTATTTTGTATTGATTGATGTGGGTGCTCTAAGAAAAACAAAGAAGATATAAATAACTTTTCCAACATTATCCACTATTCAAATTTAGTCCTTAAGAATGTTGATATTATATTTTGTCTAGCCCCAATTTGAGTACCAAAATACCAATTTAAGCCTTAAAAAGCCAATGCATTTTTAACATGGAAGATAAGGAATTACATGGAAAAACAAAATTGTTCTAATCGATGTTGAAGAAATTATTTTGATGGCTCAAGAGTTCAAAATCCCAAAATTACCATTTTTTACTAAGTTTGACAAAGCTTAATTAAGGTTTAGTCAAGTTTTGACCAAAAGTCCAACCATCCGATAGTGGTGAATTTGTGCTTGTCTCTAAGATGATGAAATTTCCTTTAAAATGACAGTTCATGGGCCTAGATCGAAGTTGAAGCGGATAAGACACCGCAGAGACATTAAATCTTTGATCAAAATACTTAATCATTTTTCAACAAATTGATTATAGTTTAATGTCAATTAAATTATAATCAAACATTTATTTTCACTAACTACAACTTTTATAAGAAGTTTTACAAACATAAGAAACTTATTCAATTGACAAACTAAATTATATAAAAACACTATATACTTTTTTAGATGCATGTATAGTTATAAAAAGACTATATTCTTTTTTAGATACATGTATAGCTTACAAAAGTTAACCGATAGTATGTATTATAACTGTCTCTACAAAAAAATGTTTTCAAAATTAAAATCAATAAATCCTACCTTAGATCTATTATTTCTCAAGAAATATTAAAAGGGTTATTCATTTATCAATTGAGAAATGTGATGTTAGCACAATTTTAATTCCAAAAATTTTATAATAAATTTTTCATCTAAAAAAAAGTGAAAAAAAATTAAATAAAAAATTAAAATGTAGAAAAAAAAAATAAAAGCAAAAAAAAAAATTATTTTATTTTATTTTTAGATAAAACCAAAAAAAAAAAAATATTATTTTAAAATATTGATTTTACGTATTTTAAAATAGTTTAAATAAAATATTTTTTAATTATTAGATTCATATGAAAGTATTGATTGTATGTATTTTCTTTTCACAACTAAAAGTTTTAAAACGACTCCATGTCAAAGCTCTTTAAATCTTACATTGGACTAGGTTATATATGAGCCAACATTTAATTAATACATTGCTTCAAGTCAACTCTCTTTAAAATTTGCAAAATGTTATATCAACAACACTTTTAAAAAAAACTTTCTCAAAAAAAAAAAAAACACTTTTAAAACAAATCTTAAATAGCAAATTATTACTTACGGTTATTGATAGGCCAAAAAGTAATTTCATTAATAAATTTAAATTAGAACCAATAACAAACAACTATCTAATTTTTGTTCATTTATATTATCTATAACATGATTCCCTTTTTTGAATTGGACTTTTATGTAATTTAAAAATAGCCTCATTCTTCATATTCATTTTTTTCCGCTAAAATTTAGCATTTTCTTTTTCTTTTTCTTTTTCATTTGACTAAACACCTCTAGTAATTTTATATATAAATAAATAAATAAAAAACACCTCTTACCCTCTTATCTCAAGCGTCCTAAAATTTAGACTTTTTTTTATTTTATTTTTTCTTCTGAATAAAAAACCTCCCACTAACTCACGTTTATTGTTTTTTTTTTCTCTGAATACCCACGTTTATTACACATTCTCTACTTCTATTTTATTCATTTTTTTTTTTTTTGGTTGCTATTATCTATTTAAATCCAAATTGATACTTCAACTATATATATGGTTACTTTTTTTATTTTTTTATATGTATATATTAAGAGGATTCAGAAAGTCAGTTATTGTTTTTTTTAATATAAAAAATACCCCTAATTTAATTAATCTATTCTTATTCCTTAAAAAGAGAAATAAGGTTAAGATGGTAAATCAACTAAAATTTTCCCACTACCCTCACACTTCCCACTTCCTAGCCCCACTACCCCACATTTCTAACCAAAAATAAGAATGGAAGGCTACCCACCCACGGCTTCTATAAAAATTTAAAAAAATACTACCAACGGTTCCAATAATAATAATTAAAAAAAAAAGCTACTGATCACATCACATAAAATTGAAAAAACTCTAGCCTCTGAGCAACTACTCACATCACATAAAATTACTTCACCACAAATGCTTAACACTCATCACACCTCTAGATTTTTTTTGTGATTGGAAAATATATTTGTGGGGCCTGTTATCTAAAAAGATACAGGAGTCATTAGAAATGGGCTTGGAGTCCAATGGCCCAGTCCGAGGACAGTCACATGTCCGAGAATGAAATCCACCTCGGATATTCCAGTCCGAGGTGGATGTAACTGTCATTTTTTTCCAGGGTAATCCGCAAGGTTGTGTTAGAACCGAAGAATGAATATAGGCCTAAGGGAGTGTCGGTAAAGATAACAAATATCTTCCAAGGCCACTACCTCCGCATTAAATGCGTTCCAACTAACTCTCTAGCTGCATTAATGTGGAGGTGATACCTGAACAGTAACCAAGCAGCTTTATGGCCACTGAGCAAAGGTTCCGGTAAGTGCTGGATGGGACAGAAAGAAATTCCTAGGATAGGAACCACACGTGTACGGTGGAAATGGAGCAAAGAGTAAGGAACGTAGTATATAACATGGAAGCAAATGACATTAAAAAGGACTTTTTAGAAGAAAAAGGGGGGAGAAAGATAAAACTCATAAAGAAGCTTACAAAAACCTAGCCGAGGAGAGTCCTGATCATAAAAACAGCTCGAAGTGTCTTTTATTTGAACGTAACTATAACCTTTCCTTTCAAGTAGACATAGTTCTTGTACCCAAGCTCTAAAAATTTATTGTTTGGGCTTGTTGGGCTGAAAACCCATTCATATTCTGGGTCCAATCCATTTTGAGTCCCTACAATTGGCGTCGTCTGTGGGAAGAACTTGATCTATTCACAAGGAAAGGCAAGAGTAGTGTTCGCTATGTAAGGGGAAGCACCGCAGCAACCATTAGTAGGCCCGCAGCAGGTGGATGCTAATCAGCACCAGGCAGAGTCTAGGAGCTCTCAGCACGGTAATTCGTTAATAGTCCACGGACATAGGAGGAGGATAAAAGAGGAACCATACAACCGCATGAGGATGCTTTGGTGGTTACAATTAGGATTGGAGGGTATGACGTGAGAAGGGTGATGGTTGACGAGGGGAGTGCAGCCGAGGTAATGTATCCTGATTTATTCAGGGGGCTGAATTTGAAACCTGAGGATTTGACAACCTATAGTTCCCCGCTGGTGGGCTTCGAGGGTAGATCGGTCGTTCCGGTGGGGATGATTAGATTACCTGTGCAGACTGGTTCAGATGTGGTGGAGGTGGATTTTATTGTGGTGGATGCTTTTTCTCCGTACACGGCTATTTTGGGTAGACCCTGGTTGCATGCCATGGACGCCGTTTCTTCCACTCTTCACCAGACGGTGAAATATCCCTCAGGGGGCGAGGTCTCAGAGATTTTGGGAAATCAGGCCATGGCTAGGCAGTGCTTGATAATGGCCATTCAACATCGGCCAGAGACAAGTACTTCAACCGTAGCCGATGAGGATTTATAGCAGTCAAAGAATCAGGAAGCCCAAGTTAGCACTTCCGACGAGGAAATGAAATGCGAGAATTTGGAGAGGGTGAGTGTTGGCGATGATCTAGAAAAGTACTTTCAGGTTGGGGCACAGTTATCTTTGTCGGAGAAAGAACAGTTGGTTGAGGTTCTCAGGAAGAACGTTGATGTGTTTGCATGGAGTGCTTATGAAGCCCCAGGGATGGATCCGGAGTTCATTTGTCATCATTTGAACGTCAACCCCTCTATTATTCCAAAGAAACAGCCACCTCGGCGTTCGTCCAAGGTACATGCCGAGGCTATCAAAGACGAGGTGAATAAGCTCAAGCAGGCAGGGGCTATCAAGGAGGTGTTTTATCCTCAGTGGTTAGCCAATACGGTCGTAGTGAAGAAGAAAAATGGCAAATGGCGTGTGTGTGTTGACTATACGGATCTTAACAGAGCGTGCCCAAAGGACCCTTTTCCCATGCCCCGTATAGATCAGTTGGTGGATGCGACCGTGGGCCATCCTCGGATGAGTTTCCTGGACGCCTTTCAGGGCTATCTTCAGATCCCACTGGCTTTGGACGACCAGGAAAAGACTGCTTTTCTCACTCCCACTGGAAATTATCACTATAAGGTAATGCCCTTTGGCTTAAAGAACGCGGGGTCTACTTACCAGAGAATGATGACGAAGATGTTTGAGCCACAATTGGGCAGAAGCATTGAGGTATATATTGACGATATGGTCGTGAAGAGCAAGGTAGTGGCCGAGCATGTGACAGACCTTACCAATACTTTTGAGATTTTAAGGAGGCATAAATTGCGCCTGAACGCGTGCAAGTGCTCATTTGGGGTAAGTTCAGGGAAGTTCTTGGGTTACATGGTGACTCATCGGGGAATTGAGGTGAACCCTGATCAAATTAGGGCCATAACTAGCTTGCAAGCACCTCGGAATCCCAAGGAGGTCCAGAGGTTGACTGGGATGACCGCCGCATTGAACAGATTCATATCCAGATCGGCGGATAGGTGCAGGCCTTTTTTCCTGCTGCTCCACAAGTGGAAGAGATTCGAATGGACTGAGGAGTGCGCCCTAGCATTTCAGCAGCTGAAGGAGTATTTGTCTCGGCCACCCATCATGTCTAGCCCTGAGGTAGATGAGGTTCTTTTTTCCTACCTGGCGATCACCACTTATGCGATCAGTTTTGTTCTGATACGAGTGGACAATGGAGTACAGCGGCCAGTCTACTACGTGAGTAAGTTGCTTCACGAGGCCGAAGTACGTTACCTGCCTTTGGAAAAGGCTGTTTTGGCAGTGGTGCACGCTACGAGGAAGCTTCCCCATTATTTTCAGGCGCATACTGTGGTCGTCTTAACTCAGTATCCGATCAAAGCAGCACTTCGGAGTGCATACTATACTGGCAGGGTTGCCAAGTGGGGCACAATTCTAGGGGCCTTTGACGTTAAATATATGCCCCGTACCTCCATGAAGGGTCAAGTGCTCGCCGATCTGGTGGTCGAATTCACCGAAGGTCCTGAAGAAATAGAGGCAAGCCCAAGTGGCATGGATGAAAAATCAGTTGGTCTTATCTCCGCGCAACCTGTTTCATCCTGGAAGGTGTATGTGGATGGGGCGGCAAATCAACAGGGGTCGGGAGTAGGAATTGTACTGATATCCCCTAAGAAGATCATCATAGAGAAGTCTCTAAGGCTGGGATTCTCGGCTACTAATAACGAGGTGGAGTATGAAGCTTTGTTAATGGGGATGATAATGGTCCAGAAGCTTGGTGCAAAGACAGTGGAAGTCTTCTCGGATTCGGGGTTGGTCGTGGGCCAGGTAAGAGGGGAACTGGAAGCTCGAGACATAAGAATGCAGGAATACTTGAGCCAGGTTAGGCGTATGCAAGTTAATTTTGAATTTTTTGAGATAACCCATGTCCCTAGGAGCGGAAATGCCCATGCGGACTCTTTGGCCACCCTTGCCACGTCCTCAGCTCAAAACCTACCCCGGATGATAATGGTTGAAGATTTGAGCACACCTACCTCAGTAACGACGGACACGCTTCAGGTCAACCAAATCAGCTCGGCACGTAGCTGGATGGATCCTATAATATTATTCCTTGAGAAGGATATACTGCCCGAAGACAAATCAGAGGCAGAGAAGATAAGGAGAAAGGCTCCTCGTTTTTGGCTGTCCGAGGATAAGAAGTTGTACAAACGCTCTTACTCTGGGCCATATTTGCTTTGTGTACGCCCTGAAGTATCGGAGGATCTTTTAGAAGAGCTGCATGAAGGAATATGTGGTAGTCATACTGGAGGAAGGTCTTTGTCTCACCAGGCGATTACACAGGGGTACTGGTGGCCAGGCATGCAAAAGGAAGCCCAGGAGTACGTGAGGAAATGTGACCAATGCCAAAGGTTTGCACCGAACATTCATCAGCCAGGAGGAGTTCTCAATCCTCTTTCTAGTCCTTGGCCTTTCGCTCAGTGGGGCTTGGACATCGTTGGCCCTTTCCCTAGGGCAGTAGGAAACAAGAAATACCTGCTAGTTGCCACGGATTGTTTCACGAAATGGGTTTAAGCTGAGCCTCTGGCTAATATCAGGGATGTGGATGTCAAGAGGTTTATCTTGAGGAATATTATTACTCGATTCGGGGTTCCTCAAGCTCTCGTCTCGGACAACGGTCTACAATTTGACAGCAAAGCTTTTAGAAAGTACTGTTCCGACCTGGGGATAAAGAACAGATATTCCACTCCAGCCTATCCACAGGGAAACAGACAAGCCGAGGCTGTCAATAAGGTCATAGTGGGTGGACTTAAGAAAAGGCTAGATGATGCAAAGGGCAGATGGGTGGAGGAACTTCCACATGTCCTCTGGGCGTATAGAACAACGCCCCGATGATCAACAGGGGAGACCCCATTTTCAATGACGTACGGAGTTGAGGCCGTGATCCCTGTTGAAACGGGTTTTCCAACGCTGAGAACCAGTACTTTCACCTCGAATGGGAATGACGAGCTGTTAAGGAAAAGTCTAGATTTGATCAACGAGCGGCGAGAGAAGGCGATGGTCCAATTGGCATACTACCAGCATAAGCTGAAGCAGGGTTACGATGCGAATGTCAAACTAAGGCCGCCGGCTCCAGGAGATTTGGTGTTGAGGAAGGTCTTGGGCAATACCAAAAACCCAGCCTGGGGAAAGTTGGGGCCTAATTGGGAGGGGCCATATCGTATTACATCCATAGCGGGGATAGGGGCTTATTATCTAGAAGATTTAGATGAAAAAACTGTACCCCATCCCTGGAATGTAAGCAATCTGAAGAGGTATTATTATTAATAAGTTATATTTCATTTTCCTTTATGGTTTATCTTACTTCTGCAATATATGCTTCTGAAATCAATGGAAGTATTAAACAGAAACTAAGTCATGTCAGGTCCTCGGACCACAACTTAGTGGAAATTAATGCACTATCAATGGAAGTATTAAACAGAAACTAAGTCATGTCAGGTCCTCGGACCACAACTTAGTGGAAATTAATGCATTATCAATGGAAGTATTAAACAGAAACTAAGTCATGTCAGGTCCTCGGACCACAACTTAGTGGAAATTAATGCACTGTAGCTTCAATGGAAGTATTAAACAGAAACTAAGTCATGTCAGGTCCTCGGACCACAACTTAGTGGAAATTAATGCACTATCAATGGAAGTATTAAACAGAAACTAAGTCATGTCAGGTCCTCGGACCACAACTTAGTGGAAATTAATGCACTATCAATGGAAGTATTAAACAGAAACTAAGTCATGTCAGGTCCTCGGACCACAACTTAGTGGAAATTAATGCACTATCAATGGAAGTATTAAACAGAAACTAAGTCATGTCAGGTCCTCGGACCACAATTTAGTGGAAATTAATGCACTGTAACTTCAATTGAAGTATTACGCAAGGGCTAAGGGACAACGAATTGTTTAGACAACAAACTTAACCGAAATCAATGCCCTTTAAAGGGAATCCGTGCATCTGGAAATATATATCAAAGTGAATGCCATGAGCATCACTTAAAGCATTTCAAGGTGTTCAATACCTCTCTGGGTGAAATGTAAGAATGTTATCTTACGTATGGATATCTCTTAATGAATTTACAGTGAGCCTTAGTAGGGCTGAGGATGTCACTGCTATAATCTGTTTTGGTTCCCAATGAGTGCATATAAAGTCAAGTCTTTCCTTTATGATATCAACTTTCATTCTTTTATAGTCCGAGATCATGTAAAAGAAAAAAAAATAATAAGGAACATCCACGCAAGAAATTATACAAGTGACAGACGAAACCCCAATATTTCTTATAAATTTTAAAAAGGAAGTACACATTGCAAATAAAAATGTCCTCAAAAAGGCTTTAAAAAAAATGAATGGAAAGGGAAACTAAAGGGAATCTGATTACAATTAACTACTTGTTTAATTTTATTTGGAGCTGATGTTGAGGGGCTTTCCCAGCTGCCTCAGGAGGAACTTCTTTCTCCTGCGCCTTAAGAGTCTCTCCAACAGGTAAGGTAGTTGAGGCCAAGGCTTGTTCAAAACTTTGAGAAGCTACTCCATCCTTGGGCCCTTCTGTTCCTTTATCCGAGGACATTTCCTTCGCCCCTCCAGGCACTTCAGGTTGTTCCTGCTGATCGACTGAGGGAGGAGCCTGGGTTTGAGCTTCCTTGGTTGATTCAGCAGCAGTAGAGGATGCCTCTCCTTGTTGAGTAGAAGGACTAGGGGCTCGAATAGCTGGGGGAAGATAAACATTCTCAGGCCTTCTCAGCTCTGATGAAGGTTCAACCCCAGCTCGGTTGAGAGTTTCTTGCCAGGTTAGAGCGCAGTACTCTCGGCACACAGCGGGCACCTCAGCCCGGAAATTATCCTCTGTTTCAGCAACGCCCACGTCATAGCCATCTTGCTCGGCTGCGTCTCTTTCTTTTTCAACCTCAGCCTTGGCCTTTTCAGCTTGATCTCTGAGTCTTTGGGCTTCCTCCAGTTGTTTCTGCAGAGTTAATATTTGCTCCTGGGAAGTTGCCAGCTGGGCATTAGCATCGCGCAAGAGCTTCCTTTGGTCCTCGGCTTGCCTTTGGACTCCTTCCAAAGCTGAGTCAACGCTTTTCCGAGCGTTTACCTCATCGGATAACTTTTTCTTCAGCTGCGCAACGTTTTGTTCAGAAGCATTGAGTGTTTGCACAGCTGCTGTCTTCTTCTTCCTCTCAACATCAATCTGTTGGTAGCAGGAATTGGTTATCTCCTCCAGCCTGAAAGTGGCTTGAACGGCCTGGAAGAAAAGAGGTTAGAAAGACACCACAGGAAACTGTGTGCATAATATCTATGATAAGAAACAATAATAATACAACAATAAGGGCGTTATACCATGCCCAAGTATCTCTTGGCATTTTGGAAAACCTCATTGCTCTTGATAGTCCTCAGCTCGGCCATATCCTTGGGAAGAAGAAGCGTTTCCTCTAAAGCCGAAGCGACGCGGCACCCAAGTCCATCATTAAAGTTCCTGATTGAGGCATCCTCCCTCAGGGGCTCCCCGCCAAGCATGGGAGCAGGAAGCCAGGCCTCAAGTTTCGAGGACTGAGTGGTTGTCTTGTCGGCCACTCGTTGAGACCCGCGGCTAACTTTTTGCTGCTTCGCAGCTCTTTGATCCTCATTTTCACGGATCGTACGAGATCTCCCAGCATCCACCACTTCTTTATCCTTTGGCTCTCTCCTCCTCTTCGGATCGCTGGGTTCGGTCACAGGCGGCTGAGGTGGCCGAGGATGAAGAGGAGGAGGAGGTGGAAGGTTGGGTTGAACTGGCTTCTCCACCACCACCTTGCCAGGCTGGCCTTCAATTACATCCTTCAAGCTCCTCTGACTTTTCCTTTGGATGCCCATTTCTTCAGAGGTCACCTCGGGAGATTGAGGCTGGTTGAAAACGTCAAACTCGTCTGCAGAATCTGACAGTTCTACAACTCCTCTTCGGGTTTCTTCTTCTTCTTCTTCTTCTGCTTCCTCTTCGTCTTCGTCTTCTTCCTTCACTTCCTGAGGAACGGAGTGTGACGAGGAAGCTCCTGTAGAGAGAATGGCCTGGGGCAACGGCTCAGTGAAGGGGACACCTTCAGGAATTGGAACGCCTTTAGGAACAATGAATCCCTCAAAGGCTACACTGATACGGCTGAGCCGAGGATCTCTTGCCTTTATTACGCACTTGGGAGCTTGAAAGGCTGTGGAGATTGGTTTGTACTTGAGGATTATATGTGCTGCTCTCAATTGGTCGTCAGATGGATTCACGTACACCTCGGATCGTAGGATTCTGTCTAAGCTCTCCCTGTTAATCAATCTGATATGAGGCTTAGTAGCGCGCTTGTCTGCAAAGTCATTAAAACATGGAAGGAAAACTTTATTAGAGATAAAAGCAACTTGAATTAAAAGTATAATCTAATTTATAAGGGCATATGTCCGAGGAACCCCACCTGGTCGTCCCTCCTCAGTCGGACAAAGTAAACCATCATGCCATTCCCCGGAGAAAATAATGAAATCATCTTTCAAACCCTTGTTTGATGTAGGGAGGCACTGGATCAATCTTATTTCAGGGAACTTAGACTTAAGGTAATATCCCTAGCCCTTCAAATGATTGAGGTTATACACCCAGTTCACATCGTGATGGGTTAGACCTAGATTATACTTGGCGTTTAGGACCTCTATACTCCCAAGCACCCTGAACATATTCGAGGCGCACTGTGTAGGAGACAATCTGAAGAACCTGAGGTAACTTCTAGTTAAACTACCCATCGGGATAGTCATCCCTCCCTCTATAAAAGCGATTATAGGGATGACCACTTCCCCCGTTCTTCTCTCGTGTAACCACGTTTTTGTGGAGGCATATCTCATACCCACTGTTGGAGGAATCCTATACTTGGCTCTAAATGCTTCTATTTGTCCCTCGGAATCAAAAATATACTTGAATCTACCCCTTTCCTAACAGTTGTAAAAAAAAAAACTGACGAAGAGGATGGAAAGCTAAGGAGGGTTAAGGGAACTTACAGGTTTGGAAAATGAGCTCCTCGGACAGGCTCCTAGTATTTATGAGAGCGTGGAGTGGTGAGAGAGAGACAGGTTCAATGAACACGCGCTGAGACGGTGTGATTTGTGTAACTGAAGAGAGTTTTGATTTGAAAGGCCCTTTATAAGGGCACAGAAATTGGGAGCGGGAAAAATCCCGCCCATAAATGCGGAGATCCTCCACCGTTAGATTTGCATCATGTCGTTGCACGTGGGGGACAGGGAAGCCGTCATCATTTAATAATGGCATGTTCTCGACGCCGAAACGTCAGGAGCGTGCCTTGGGCAGATAGAAAGACGTTCTGAAGGCAAGGAAAGTCTACGAAATAGATGGGAGCAAGGTGTCAAAATCTCCCTTTTTCCCGAGATGACAAAAAGCGAGATTTTGAGGGGCTATTCTGGGGCCTGTTATCTAAGAAGATACAGGAGTCATTAGAAATGGGCTTGGAGTCCAATGGCCCAGTCCGAGGACAGTCACATGTCCGAGGATGAAATCCACCTCGGATATTCCAGTCCGAGGTGGATGTAACTGTCATTTTTGTCCAGGGCAATCCGCAAGGTTGTGTTAGAACCGAAGAATGAATATAGGCCTAAGGGGGTGTCGGTAAAGATAACAAATATCTTCCAAGGCCACTACCTCCGCATTAAATGCGTTCCAACTAACTCTCTAGCTGCATTAATGTGGAGGTGATACCTGAACAGTAACCAAGTAGCTTTATGGCCACTGAGCAAAGGTTCCGGTAAGTGCTGGATGGGACAGAAAGGAATTCCTAGGATAGGAACTACACGTGTACGGTGGAAATGGAGCAAAGAGTAAGGAACGTAGTATATAACATGGAAGCAAATGACATTTAAAAGGACTTTTTAGAAGAAAAAGGGGGGAGAAAGATAAAACTCATAAAGAAGCTTACAAAAACCTGGCCGAGGAGAGTCCCCTATCATAAAAATAGCTCGAAGTGTCTTTTATTTGAACGTAACTATAACCTTTCCTTTCAAGTAGACATAGTTTTTGTACCCACGCTCTAAAAATTTATTGTTTGGGCTTGTTGGGCTAAAAACCCATTCATATTCTGGGTCCAATCCATTTTGAGTCCCTACAATATTAATCCCAAATTATAATTTATGCAAATTATTAACTTTTACCTAAAAAAAATAAAAGAGCTTCTGACTAGTATAGAATATACGATTACTTCTTAAAAAAAATAGATCTAAATTTGGAGAACTTAGATTTGAGTGTGAAATCAAATGGGATTGAAAATAAGGCAAAATAAAGGGAGAACGATACGAAACTGATGAGTGTGGCAGTTTTTATAGACAACAACAAAAAGATCCAAAACAATCGTGGTGATGTGATAACTGTTTTAAACGTGTAGTTTTCTTGAAATTATATTGTTTTTAAATTTTTAATTTTGGAAAAAGTGGATGGGGAGTTGTAATTTTTTTTCTTAAAAATTATCCTATCTATTATTATGATAACTGTATGAATAGAGACAAGAACGATTAGTTATCTTCTCACTACAAAAAACGGGGTCTATAGCCGCGTTTCAAAAACGCGGCTGTAGACCCCAAAAACGCAGCTATAGGTTCTAGCCGCAGTTGCTATAGCCGCGTTTACAAACCCAACCTATACTGCGCAGCAAAAGGGCGGGTCTATAGTCGCGGCTATAGGCTGAAACCTATAGCTACATTTTTGAAAAATCCGGCTACAGACTAGCTTTGAGTGTGTTTATAACCGTGGTTATAGCTTCGGACCTATAGCCGCGTTTTTAAAACGCGGCTATAGGTTCTTCCAATGTTGCTGAAAAAGGGGTCTATAGCTGCGTTTTTGAAAACGCAGCTATAGGCCTGGTTTGAGTTGCATTTCTAACCGTGGTTATAGGCCAGACCTATAGTACTTCGAATTACTATATATGAAATTTTTTCCTCTTAGGAAAAAAAAAAAATAGAAGCTACACATGCATAAAGATTAATTTGTTGTAAAAATATTATGAACATAACACTCATTATCTTAAATATTACATTTTACGTATCTCTTTGCACTGTTTGCTACAATTATAGACACACTTTTGAGTTTTCTCCTTTCTGGGTTGTTGGTCTAGCTGTCTAGAGCTTTTGTCCTTGGTTCGTTATTCTTCCAAATCTGCTTCGTCAACCAATTTTTCATTTTACATTTTTACTATTATCTCATGTGCACTTGGACTGCTAACTGCTAAGGAAGGATATAGGGCAGACTGGCAGTGGGACTTTTGCCTTTGGTCGTCGGAGAACATTTGATTTGATATTTTTTTCATGTTCTTTACTTATTTGCTAGAAGACATCACAATTAGGCCCCACTAGAGTTTATGAGTACCAGCCTATTGCTTTGTGTAATCTATACTACTATTAAAGGGGCTGTTTGGATTCCTCATTTTTTTTTTGTTTAAAAATACCCCTACACTTCTATGTATATGTAGAGACAAAACTAAAGGATAATCAGATAAAAATACAACTCTAATTTCCACTAAGACATTGCCTAAAAAATAGGGTTACTCTCCTATTGATTTTCAAATTACTTTATTCACTTATAAATTAAATTCTCAAAATAAAAATTAAATATAAAAAATAAAGACAATTTTTGTTTTTGCAATAAAATAGGACCATTAAGCCCAATGTTTTCACTAAACTAAAAAAAAAAACCTCACTGCATGCGCAAAGAGCGTGTGATGTGGCTAGTATTTTTTACAAGTTTATTTCTAAAGTTTTAGCAAATAGACTTCAAAAAATATTACCTGATTTAATATCTAAACACCAAAGTGCTTTTCAGTCTAACAAAATTATTTCAGATAATATTTTGGTGGTTTTTGAGACTTTGCATCCTATGAAAAATCAAAAATCCAAGAAAGCGAGGTTTATGGCCATGAAATTGGATATGAGCAAAACTTATGATAAAGTGGAGTGGAATTTTTTGGCTAAAACTATGGAGAATATGGGATTTTGTGATAAGTGGGTTTCTCTTATTTTTGAGTGTATTAGCATAGTCTCATATTTGGTGTTGGTGAATGGGGAACTTAGTGGGATATTAAACCTTCACGGGGATTCGACAAGATGATCCTTTGTACCCCTACCTTTTCTTGTTATGCCCAGAAGGTCTTAATAGATTATTACAAAAGACAGCCAGGGAGGATTCACTCAAAGGTTTTTCTCTATGTAAAACAGGACCTAAAGTTTCCAATTTATTTTTTGCTGATGACAGTATGTTGTTTTGTCGTGCTAATATGTTTGATTTAATTATTATTCAAAATATTTTAGCTCTATATGAAGAGGCATTCAGTCAGCAATTAAATAGGAAGAAGACCGCCATATTTTTTAGCAAATCTATGGAGAAGGATAGAAAATCTTCAATATATATATATATATATATATATATTGTATTGCACACTATTTAGTGTGTGATTATGGTTAGCCAATGAAATTTTGCATTCATGACTGTATACTTTATTTAGCTTTGATAAGCTTTAATTTGCACCTCACTAGTTTGTGTTACATTATGCTTTATTGTGTGATTTGTTATTAGTCTTTAATCCAAAGATCTTGATTTTGATGTCACATATTTTGATCATAAGGACTAAAAAATCCTAAGAGAAAGACATAAATAACCATCTTACCACTAGTGTAGAGCAATTTGTGTGTTTCTCATTAAAAAAATTAAAGAGAAACCTCATGCAAAAAATCCTTGAACAAAAGGTGATGCAAAAGATTGTAACTCTACATTGAGAGATGTGGGAGTTATAAGATTTACATTTTTAGGTGATAGTCACTTTCTTTTAATTTTAATCAGTTCCATTCATATCGATTTCAACTATTTAAATTTTAATTTAAGAAATCGGCAATAGTAAACCGATTTCTTTTAATTGCTTCATTTTTTTCCATATAGTTGCATGAGGAGTAAAACGTCAAAACGTTGTTTTTTTCCATACAAATTTATTTTACTAAACCCCCCCCCCCCTCTCAAAATTCTTTTAACTAAATAACTTTTCACATGTGCATATAAATATAATTAACATAATTTATTTTAAATAGTTTGTAAGAGGGATAGATAAAAATCACACGTCCAATTATGGAAGATTTGAAACCTCTTATCTTATCTTACCTTTTAAGGCTTCCTTCGTTGAGCCCCTAAACTGCTATAAAAGAGTAAAAGACTTCTTTCTCCTTCGAAATTATTTCACACCACTAAGTGTGTATTTGGATACCGCTTATTTTGCTGAAAACTGAAAATACTGTAGGAAAATAATTTTTAAATGTGTGAATAGTGCCGTGGAACCCATTTTTAATGAAAGTTTTGTTAAAAAAGAGGTTCATGGGTTTCGTGAATAGTGCATGGGACCCACTGCCAGACTTGAAATGCGCTTCTCCCAAAAAAAAAAAAAAGGCTAGACGCAGACGTGCATGGCCAAAACGCAATCCAAACGTGCCTTAAGTACGTGTTTGGATTGCGTCTGCGTCTTGTGTCTTGCGTCTGCGTTGCAACTTTTTTTTTTTTTTTTTTTTTTTTCGAAGCGTGTTTCTGTGGCTCTATGTCACACTAGTGGGTCCCGTACATTGTTCACGGGACCCACAAACCTCTTTTTTCAGCAACTTTTTCATTAAAAATGGGTTTCACGGTACTATTCACACATTTAAAAATTATTTTGGTACAATGTTTTTAGTTTTCAGCAAAATAAGCGAAATTCAAACAGACTCTAAGTATTTATTAAGTTACACTCTTTGCCATTCTCTTTCTCTCATTCTTCATATTTCTTTTACTACCTTCTATTTTTTTTTTTGGCCAAAATTCTCTTTTACTTTATAGTTTATATACTAGCTTATGATTTTCACTCGAGTTTTGAAATAAAATATTGATATAGGTAATTTTTAAAATAAGAGTATCACGTGGGTGAAGCCATTAGTTTCATTCTCTTGCTTGAGAAAATTTATTTTTCTTGAATATATAGTTTTCTAGGCCTCTATTTAATTGTGAGTTCTAATTAGCTTAACTGGTAATATTTCTAATGGTTGAATAAGAGATCTAAGGTTCAATCTTTTAATTAGAAGAGTGGCTTTTTTTCTAAAAAAAAAGTAAAGAAATCTATAAATTACTACCAGGAATAATTTTATCATTCTTTTGTCAACTCACTATACCATTTATTAAGCTTTCATTTTCTTCTTCTATGTGTGTGTATATATATATATATAAAATAAAAATAAAAATAAAAATAAAAACTATCATGAGAAGAAGATGTCATAGGTTAAAACTATCTAATATATATATATATATATATATAAAATAAAAGAACATATATGTTTTCTTTCCACTTTTATCAATTGCAATTTCTATTCATGTAATATTTCTACTTGTTGTATCAAAAAAAAAAAACTTGTAATAGGGTGATGATTACTCTATTTAAGGGTTTCAATTTGTGAGAGGTAATGGAAAAAATAGCTATATAAGAACAAATAAACCTATAGTTTTAAAAAGGGTCAAAACAACAACAAATTATAAAAAATTGTTACAAAGAAACATTTAGAAGTTTTTTTTGGTAATGGTTTATAGATTTTTATTTTTATTTTTTTTTTATATTCATTCAACAGAAAATTTATCATGCATTAAATAAATTTTTTATGTAATTAGTCATTTTCTTAATCACTTCTTGTTAATAAACACTTGTTTAAAATTTGTAAATTTGTAGAGTGTATATTTTTTCTAGATGTATATTAAAATTTCCTACAAAATTTAAATGATATTATTGGTCATTCTTATATTTGTCAACTTTTTTTAGAAGAATATTTTGTTAAATTTTAAAAAAAGCACTGTTAACGTATTATTTTGTAAAACATGCAAATTGTTCATTATTGTTTATTTTATTTTAGAGAAAATAGGGTTTGCTACTTAACATAATTTTTGTTATTGTGATGCAATAAATTTATTTCATGAGTGCATTTTTCAGATAAGGTACCAACAACCAATTTTTAGAAAATGGTATACTTTTTCATTAAAATTAATATTTGAACTAGTAATAAATTTTTGTAAAAAAATTGATTAGTTTTAAATAGATTAGTAGTGTTTCCAAATGGAATCTAAATAGAAATAAGTTATAAGTAATTTAAAATAGACTTAAAATATTTTAAAATAAGTAAGAAGTATTACACATTCAAAGTTTTACATAAAAGTATAATAAATTTTTAATTAAGTGTCCTTATATTTTTTAAGTTTAAATTTGTGTATGAGAGATGGAAATGGGATTTGGCACAAATTGAAGCACTTTCAAAATATAAGAATTAGTGGGCAATTAAAAGGACATGGCATGAGAAAGTTTAATAAAATGTGATTTTATCTTAATTTTTTTTCTCTCTTCTATTTTTTATATAAATATGAAATTTACTAATTATAATAACTATTAATTATAAATTTATTATGATTGTATTTTTGTATAGATATTAAATATGAAATTAAATAATATGGTAGTTTTTTACTTTTTTTTTAATAGCTATTTATTATGATTGTATTTTTATGTGAAATTATTAAATGGGTTAGGTTCAAGTTACACCTGGTGTAACTCTAAGTAATGTTACACTATCCGATAACTTGTTATAGAATTCATATTTTGAAAATCCTACCGTTGAATTACATGTTCTAGATATGTTCTTAACAATCATGTCAATTTTCAAGTCAATTGGATGTTATTTACCATTTGATCTATAAACTCATCATTTATGCATTATTTTAAACTACAAAAAATTGAATTAAAAAAAATTAATTGATGACATAGCTATGAATCTTTGATCACCTTGAAATTTTGCAAGCATAGAGAATATACGAAGATAATGTAATCTAACGGTAGATTTGTCAAAATTTGCATCCAATTAAAAAATATTGAGTGGTATAATATTGTTTAGAGTTACACTAAGACCCAACCCTTATTAAATATATAATTATGATCATTATTAACGGGTATTCATTAGGATTGTGTTTGTATATGAAATTATTTATTTTAGAATAAACCACTGCATACCTTTGGTACAATAATCATTCCATAAGTATAAGTTAATGTGGGGTGGGGGGGGTGCAAGAGTCAATATTTAAGTTTCCAGGAAAGAGTTTCACATACATATATATTTAGATTATTCTAGAGTGAAATTTCTCTCTTGTATATATATAAATAAATAATTATTTATTTTAGAATAATGCTAAAGATATAAACTATTTTACAAAATTTTTTATATGATGAGTTATTATTATTAAATGAAAAAGTGACATCAAATCCTATTTATCTCTATCTCTCTCTTTATATATAATATATACATAACTTTTCATTGTTTTTCACAGCATGTTTATTTGACATATTCCTCACTAGTGTCAAATGGCTTGCACTTGGAATAGTTTGGCTCTACTTGTATCTATCTTTCTGGGTGTCATTGGAGAACCACACCTAATGTTTGTGAATAGAGATGCAACACTAATACTTTAATAGACAGCGTGTGTCGAAAAACCGGAGTTGATGGCTTTTGCCACTTGTGCTTTAGCAGCTACCCACGAAGCCTGGGTGAGGATGCGAAAGGCCTGGGACGCAATTCCATTGATTGTACATGGTTTCAGTCTATTCAAATTAGGAACGTGTTGCGTCTCTTAGTAAGAAGTGCCCCGAAAGAACGATTCAAGAAACTATTGGTGGATGGCATATTCGCGTTTCATGATGCCAAAGCCGAATTGGATACTGCACGCTCGAGTTGGCGGGATGGACATTATGCAGATGCTAGCAATCGCGTACTAGCTGCTCTGAAATTTGGCCAGGCTTATGAAGATTTGCTTGAATCCCAAGTTCCCGCTGGAACTCTTGGAAAAATGATTGAGACATTTGATGGTCTCGCCATAGCATCTGCTGGAGTTCTCAAAGAACTTTAGTTATTAAGCAACTTGTAATTCAACTTATGCAACAATTTGAAGTGTAAGCCTATAAATGATTGAACCATTTGCACAATAATATTAGAGCATTCACATCAGCTCTTTTATAAATGTGTAAAATACACATTTTGACCACTTTTACACATTTTGAACCAAAAAACCCTTTACATCAGTTCTTTTAAAATCATTTAAACTTGTGTAAAATTATAAAAGAGCTACAGTACCCGTGTAAATTTACACGGGCACTGTAGCTCATGTATTTATTTTTTTAATAGTTTTTTCTCTCTCCTCTCTAACTGACACTCAGCTCCCTCTCTATCTCAGACGTTGTCCTCTCTTTCTCTCCACAATCCTTTCAGCCTCAGTTCTCTTTACCTGTCTCACATCTCTCTCTCTTGTTCAAAGCATGCCACCGGAGTTCACAGCGTGGCGAGATCGGCGCTGTGGGTCACAACGTGGCGGCGATGATCGATGATCGATGGTCGATGAGCGTGGCGAGGTCTCGATGATCGATGATTGATGGCGGCGATGATCGATGGCGGCTATGATCGATGATCGATGGCGGCGATGATCGATCGATGATTTTTTCTTTGATTTTAGGTGGAGATCGGGGTTGATTTGATGTTGCTTTTTCTTTTATTTTGGTTGATCTGTGTGGGTTAATGGCTTTTGGTTTCTGATGATGGTGGTGATGGTGGTTGGGCGGTGATGATGGTGGTGATGGTGGCTGTTGATCTGATGTTGATTTTTCTTTGATTTTGGTTGATCTGTGTGGGTTAATGGCTTTTGGTTTCTGATGATGGTGGTGATGGTGGCTGGGCGGTGATGATGGTGGCTGTGGGTCTGTGAGAGAGAGGGGCAGTGAGGGAGTAATAATAAAAAATTGTAAAATAATGAATATTTTATTGAATAAATGTGGAAAATAGATAAGCTGATGTGGGTGTATTGTAAAAGTGGACGTATAAAATAGAAAAAGTAGGTTTTTTCATGTAAAATAGACATAAAATTTACAAGAGCTGATGCGAATGCTCTTAATGAGAAAATTATAACAGACGTTAGTCTTTTGGGAGGCCTGGTTTTTCCTCAAACTAAAAATTTTAAAAAAAAATTAAAAATATAAAACACATTTAAAGGCTGTTCGGTAGAGGTGTTTGAGTATTGTTGTTTAAAATAATGTGAAAACTGTGGTTTAAAAAATATTATGAAAACACGTATTTAAAGTACTCGTAATACAAAAAATGTGTTTGATACTATATTTCTAATAACGTCTTTTCAAAAATGAAAAAACATAATTGTGTGTTTGGTATGTGTGTATTTTTTTTTATAAAAAAAGTGATGACATGTAGTTTAATCAGTGGAACCTACAGTTTTTAAAATATTTACAAAAATATCATTGAATAATGTTGTTTTAAAACTGAAAACTAGTAAAAGAAGTTTTTTAAATTCAATGTTTAAATACCCTAAAATGAGTAACGTAAAACACTCCAATAAAAAACACCCTTACCAAACACTTTTTTTTTTGAGCCATAGTTTTCAGTGTTTAAACATTGAAAACTGTTGTTCAAACTTTAAATCTATACGTTTTTAGACCCCTTAAAACACAACCAGATTAACCTAGTTATTTAGCCAAGTGATTAACTTAAGTAAATTATGTAGATTGAGGTTAACACATATAAATCATATCATTGAACTATGTGAAAAATAAATAACACAACGATATGATAACCTAGGAAAACCAAACCGGTAAAAAACCTGCGGAGGATTTAACCTAACTATCCTCAAGGTAAAACAGATCAACTATGAAAGAATTGAAGTTTACACAATAGTGACTTAGACCACTAACATCCTATTGCTACCTCGAGTAGGAAACTTACTACCACAACCATGTGACAGCTCCGAGTCCACGAACTACTTCTTTCTTGGATTCATAACAAGCATAAGTACTCCCACTTGTATATCTTTAAGCTTTTTATGTAGTAACTGAATCGGTCATCAAGTTCTTGACATAATCTTGATTCTTGATAACCCTAAGTATATGTGAAGGTGAACACCTCGAGATCTCACAAGAGATTCACATACACAGCATAAACAACAACTACAAAACGTGGCTAGGGTTTTTCCTTTTATACTTAAGGCAAAATATAAAACCCTACTTGTCAAACGGGCTTGGGCTGAGTTGGAAAATTCTGCAGAAAAACAGTCTGCACAAGCTTCGATCGATCGAGTCTAATTTTCGATCGATTGAGCCAGGCAGATTTACACTGTAAATCCTACAGTTTACTCGATTCCAACTTTACACATAAACATACTTTGAGCAAGTCTAAAACAAGACTAAATGTTATGATCATGGTTTGCCAACATTACAAAATGAAGTTCTAATACATTTAAACCTAAAGTCTTAGAACCCAACAAAATCCTTTTAATTCTCCAAAAAAAAGAAAAAAAAAAACACACACACACACACACATTGCTTTGGCCAAGAAAGTTTACAGGTTGTAACACTCTCACTCTCATTTTAGGGACAAAGTTTATTCCAAGCAGGCCAGTGAATTTTACGTTTTTCAGTTTTTGATCATTTCCAAACCAAGATCTACTTATACAGGAATCTAACTCAGTTGTTAAACTCTTTGGCAACTTAAAGCAACTCATGAGTCATGACATAAAATTGGTATAGCTTGACTCAAGTACTTCTCAAATTCCTTGATAATAGGAACCCAAAATATGTCTTTTATATATATCATCCAGAATTAGCTAATGGAGTATTTTTATTAAAGAATAAGGGAGTATCCTCTTTGTTAATTTTTTTTGGCACGATGTAGCTTAACTCATAGCTATCTAGAATAGGCATGATTCATAAACACTCCTCCCCTTTTAGCTCTACCAAACAACAAGTTATTGTCACAAAAAACAAGAAAGGTGTGTCACTAATGGGATTGAGATTTGGTGCAATTAACCCCCTTCCCTCTCACAATATTTTACTACTAATTCACTTTTTTACTTCTTTTTTTTAGAACTTTAAATCTCAGCTACTCATAGCAATTGTATTAGATGCTCTCAATCCTCATTAATGAGCCTCCTCTACTTGCAGCCACTCCTCTAATATACCCCATAAGACTCTGACTTCGTAATTATAGAATTAGAAACTAATCGCTAATCCGTGCTATGCATGGGAACCTACCTATTTGTGAGGTAAACTAAAATAATTTTATAAAAAATTTAAAAAACGACACCATTGCTTGATTTGCTCTTATATGACTTCAATTTGTGTTACAATTTGATGAAGAAGTTATTGCTTGAACGTGCAATGACTTACAAAAAAATTGTCAGATAGTTTCAAATACTGCAAAAAATTAACTTAAAAATCCAGATATTAAAATCTCTAAAAGACCAAAAAATATTAAAGAATCAGATGATTCACTACTTAGAAGTTATTGAAACAAAACAAGATATATAACTAAACAATAGAGAAATATAAGAGAAAGATGGGTTACATTTGAAAGAATAATTTCAATTATTACAAGCTTTTTTATCTTGTAAAAAATGGTTAATGAAAGTTTGGTGGTTCATGTACAAAAATTACTTTTAAAAAAATGTATGAAAAACCATAAAATAAATTTTTTTTTTTTTTTTAACAAAGTAGAGGAGAAGAAAATAAAATAAGAAGAGCTTATACTTCTACTCGGCTTTAAAAAAATATATTGGGATTTGCTTTGCTTTTATAGTGTTCATGATTAACCTCGCAAATTTTGAGATAAATTATCAATATTTGAGTTTGAATTTAAGTTGGACTTGTTAAAGAGATAGAGTTTCACTTTTGAGTTTAAGTTGGATTTGTTAGAGAGATAGAGTTTCACTCCTTATTAAGTTTGGATTAAACAAAAATAATTTTGTTTTAAATAAAATGATAATTTTATTTAAAAATTATACTGACGTGAAAAATTGTGAAAGTTTCAAAAGTTTCAAATATATATATATATATAAAAGATTATAAGATCCTCCACAACGTCAAAGAAACATGTTTGGTGGCAAAAGATAACCCTATCGAAGTCCCTATGTAGGAAGAATATATCCTTCTAGAAAACCATTAATCATAATTGAGTACAAAACCGATTGCTATAAGACCCATAACCGTATGACTCCATTTATCCATCTTACATCAAAGCCAAATTTCTACATAAATTTACGAAGAAATACCCATTCCTACCACCACTTTTACCCTGTGCATCAAATGTAAGAACTTTTTTTTTTCATTTTATTATTTTATTATTTTATTATTTATAGAAAATGTAAGGACTTAAAACCAAACTAGAAACTAGTTCTTTTTTCTTAGCTCTTGCGTAAAGACTTTACCGGTTGCCATCACTTTTACTACTTTTATCCGAATTTAAAAGGTGAGAAAAAAATATATAAAGTGAGACTTACAAACAATATATGACCCTAGCTTTTTGGCCAAAAACAATAACGGACCATGTGAAGAGAAGAGCTATTGAAGTAAGTCAACGTGGGACCCGCAACAATAAATAATTTTAAGCAAAAAGCCAGCTTTAACCAAAATCCAAAAACACATGTTGGAAATTTGTCCGGAACTCAAACATGACGAAACATATCGTATTAATTGGTCATCGATAATAGGTTGGATTGTGAGATAGTAAATTGCAATTATAATTATATATATAAAAAATACTTTTGAGCATGCCTGAAAGCCCATAGGTAGATAGTAGTTATTAAATCAGTATCAATTATAAAGTCAGGGGAATGTGGCATGATGGTTTGTTGGTTCAACCTTAGATTAATAATTAATTTATTTTAAAATATCTATAAATAAATTAAAGAGTACATGAAGAAGAATGAAGATACAATATAAGAAATTAAATGGTATTTAATTTAAACATAAACTAGTAGTATGCATGTACAATGCATGGATTAATTAACAAATTTAATACTAAAGAAAGATATATTTAAAATATTATTGAAACCTTAGTGAGTCACTTGAAATTTTAATAGAGTTTCATCTAAATTAAATTATCAAATGCAAAAATATATTGAGCTACTGGGCGTAAGGATGACAAGTAATGTGCAAATTTTATTATATTAAAATATAACATTATGATAAATGTTCATAATAGTTAAAATAAATTTTAAATTTTATTTTAAAATTCTTAATTTTTTTTGAATTTTGAAGTAGACTTTTAGTCGGAGAAGAATCTTAAATTTCTTGAAACTTACAAAATAGAGTCTCACATAAACCAAAATAGTTGAAGTAGAACTCAAATTTCTTGAAATTAGCTAATAGACTTTTATATAAAGTGAATGATCCTAATTAACGAAGCTTTAATAATTTGTCGCAGAGAGAAGATAGTCGCTTAGCACAGCCACAACCTCTAGACCAAACTTTTATTATATTATATATTATATATAAAATGATATGCAAATGTAGAACTAGTATATATATATTATTGTTTTAAAATACTTATTCAAATGTAGAATTAATGTTTTTTTAATTTATAAAAATACTAAACATAGTACATACACATCTTTTAACTATTTATTTTAAATTTAAAAGCCAAAGACTTAAAAGCTAACTAGCCTCTTCACACATGCTTTGCACATGCAATAATGTTTTTTTTTTTTTTTTTTGTCTAGTGTCATAATTTTCCATTCATATCAATTTTTAGATTATGACACAACCCAAAAATTAAATAAAAAAAACCGGAGAGTCTTGATAAAGTATTAAAAGAAAAAAAAAGTTGGAATGTAGTTTTGAAGGAAATATATAAAGTGGACTGAGAAGTTTATTTTATTTTTATTTAAATTTTGGATAAGTTTGTTTTGAAGACATGGATTTGTAGGAAAGTGTCTTATTTTGTAGGAATTTTAAGTGGAGTTGGAGATATAATTTTACCAGATTGTGCCCAATTTTTGTCCTTGTTAAGTGTAGAGTTTTGGAGGTATTTTTGAACCATATAAAAGTTTAGTCCAAAGAAAGAAATCTTGTTGTAGATAGTATAGATAAACATATGTATACAATAGTTTTTTTAGTCAAGATAAAATAAAATTAACAAAATGGGCAGTTTGAATAGCACGGGTCGATTTGTTAATTCTCTAAAAAACCTCCATTTTTTATAATTATTTTTTCTTTTATTTTTCAAATTTGTTATTTCTTTTATGAAAAAAAAGTCAAAACAATGCCCTAAGGACATTTAGAAAATATTTTAGAAACTTTTCTTGAGAAAAGAAAAAAGTAATTAAATTTTTTGGTATTTTTTATATTTTTCATGAAAGGGGTGTCAAAATATTTTAAAATAGTTTATTTATAATTGCTTTAAGGGCACCAATTAACAACATCCTTCTTTTATATTCGACTTGAAATTTTTTACGGTTCACTGATTTGATGGCTTCCTCACTATTTTGATAATTAATTTATATCTATATTTATATTTATATCCATACTCTATACTATTATTTGAGGAACTTCCAAGACGTGAACTTTAAGTCTTGGATATCCCAAAATATTCCCTCCCTGCTCACTTATAGGTTTTCAATTAAGGGAGACAAATTTGTAAAATAAAAGATCACAATTTAAAATTTCTCACTAAACCCACATTATTCTTTTATTTTGAACAGAAAAATCTCTAGATATTTAGCAAACTCAAATTCACAATAGATTTTCAGCGCACAAAAAGAGATGAATAAATGGAGAATTACGTTACTAAACCCAAAAAAAAGAAACAAAATTTCGTTACATAGTCGTGAGTGGTAGAGTTGTGAATTACAATTTTTACCACAACTTGTTCATGTGGCAAGTCGTGAGCGGTGAAGTTGTGGACCCACTACTTTTACTCCATTACTCACGGCTTGCCACGTAAATAAGTTGTGGCAAAGGTTGTGGTTCCAATATTTTCCTATAAAAAAATTATTAAATTGAGATAAGTTCTATAAAAAGAAAAAGATTTTTTTGTTTTGAGAAGAATAAATAAATGACTCGAGATAAGCAAAAGAAAGAAAATTCAAAATGGTAGTATTCACTATTCAGCACAAACCGTGGTATTTGGACTGTAGTAGTCCCCACAAAGTGGCTGAAGTGAAAATGCAGGAAGGAAAGTTTAAAGAAAAGTTGCAAGGAAAAGATATCCCAAAAAATTCAAAAGAGCCGCTATTCGAAAAGTTGCTATTCAACTTCGCATGTGACTGACTTTCTCTACTCTCCAATGGCAACGAAATAAACAGAAAAATCCCTAAAACTCGCACACACTTACTTCTGAAAACACAACTAGTTTCATTCACACAGAAATCAAAACCCTAAAAACTTGGAAATGCTATTTGATTAGCTGAGCCAAGCCAACCTCAACTCTTCTCCTATGGCCTCCCTTCGTAGGCTTTTCCCTCTCTGCTCTTCCTCCATTAACGTATTTCTCTCTCTCTTGCTCTCTTTTTCATAGCTTTGGATCTTTTTTGTTTTGTGGCATTCTCACAATTACTTCCTTTTTGTGCAGAGAACGTTATTTTCAGCTTCTGAAGCTCGTGAAGGTTTTCTTGCTTCCTCTCTATTTTCATTTGAATATTTAGATTCATTAATCTTTGCTAAAAAAAGTGATTAAAATTAGCACATAATTGCGTTTTTATATCTTGAACTGATTTACATAAGAAAAAACATATATTTTTGCTTAAGAAGTGCATATAGTATGTATGTATGTATGTATTTGTATATCATATGATCATTATGTAGTGTTTTACTGGAAAACATTTTCCTGAAAATTGATTTGTTTTCCTTTGTTTGGTTGTGACCTTGAAAATGAGCTACAAATGTGTAGAATTACTCTCAATTTGATATTTTTGGTATTTGCAGTTGATTATATAAAATTTAAGCAATTGTTTATATCTTTGTGCAAGTCTTGTTCACTACTGTTCATTTTCCTATAGACAGGTTTTATTTCTTTTAACGGAATTTGACTTGAACTATACTTGAATTAAGGGTTTGGAGGAAGTTTTTTCCGGGGCTATAGTGTGATTGCTTCGTCGGAGCAAACTGTACTGAGACCAGATGATGACTGTGGGCAAGTTGCGGCAGATAGTTTCATAACTGATGATGAGATTAGGAAGATTCGGCATGAGTTTGATGCTGCGAGACAGTGCTTTCACAAGGTTCCCAAGGTGCTGAAGGGAATGCCTAAGATGAATCCAAAAGGTCTGTTATGCTTCTGTTTTGACTTTAAGTTTGATTTGATACATCGTTTGTCGTATTGATGATTTGTCATTTATTTTGGAATTAGGAATTTATGTAAATAAGAACTTAAGATTGGACAACATACAAGTTTATGGTTTCGACTATGATTACACATTGGCACATTACTCTGCCAATTTGCAGAGTTTGATTTATGATCTTGCAAAGGAGCACATGGTTAATGAGGTTAGGTTTATCCTATTGAGGTGATGTTATTATATTTTATTGGGTATGTTGTTTATAGAACTATTTTTTTTATTGCTTTTGTTTATTGTGGTTCTCAGCTTAGGTATCCTGAAGTATGCATGAAATTCAAATATGATCCAACTTTTCCTATTAGAGGCTTATACTATGATAGGTCAAAAGGATGTCTTTTGAAGTTGGATTTCTTTGGGTCGATTGAGCCGGATGGGTGCTACTTTGGTCGTCGCAAGGTACTTCTCATTAATTATTATGATAAAGATGCTCTTTTCAGTTTTTTTTTTTTTAAACTATAATCACAATGCACTTTGCATCTACGTCTCATCTGTCCACCTCTGGTTTGATGGGTAATATAACTAATGACTCAAGCTATTTTTATATTGGGGGGGGGGGGGATCTTCTATTTCTTGCGTATCAACCTTTACCATTCTTTTATGGCTTAACATTCTTATAGTTTCCAGGTAATTCTCTTTCTTTCTCTTCTTTTCTTCTTCTTCTTCTCTTTTTTTTTTTTTTTTTGGGGGGGGGGGGGGGGGGGGTGGGGGGGTTGTTTTTCAAAAACTCTCTTCTATTAGCTTTCTTGTATACATTTTACTTCCATCCTTTACAAAGCTACTTTATTAAAAAAAACAATACAATAATGCACCATGACCTGTCTATGCTTGGTCAGTTTTATTTATAATCAAAACATAGTATTCCTATTGCTAGCTCAATTTGTCAAGATTGTTATTGCAGAGTTTGGACATTTAAAAGGTATCAATGAAAAACTGTTTCTTAAATATCTTTCCTTTCCTATGAATGTACAGCTCAGCAGGAAGGAAATAGAAGAGCTATATGGCACGCGGCATATTGGCCGTGATCAAGCCCGTGGGCTTGATGGTTTGATGGATTTCTTCTGCTTTAGTGAGGTTGGTTTCATTATTATATATATTTTTTCTCTACTAAGTACCATGTACTGGCCGTAGGAGTCGTGGTAGTCTTTCATGTGTTTGGCATGGACACAGACATGACTCATTGAGCAGTGAACTTCATTCTATGCATGTTAAGTATCTTTGTAACAATTTTCTTCCTGGGTGAGGACATGTTAAGTTTTTAGGGTGATGCATAGGAGACAGTTTTAGTTGATTGAAGCCCTCTTACAATATATATACTGAACTTTTGAAAGTGATTGTTTTCTTATGTTTTTTAGAACAGAAGACCTCATATAGTAACCCAATTATCAATGTATAAAACTGCTTCAATATATCACTTTATTTTAAACTTGTTCTATATATTTTCTTAAATAATATGCTTATTTGAACAAACTTAGAAGCAATTAGTTAGACATGAAGTACTTTACTTCCTTTCAAGCATTTACTATATTCCTAAACAAATATCTTGCCTGCTTTCTTCCAAAGAAAAGATTTGCAAAGATAAAATTGATGTGTGTATCAGCACAAACTCATGTTTTTTGTCTGTGTATGTTCATTATTTTTGTTTTTCTTTGATAGATGCATTGTCTCTGTTATATTCATCTGTGTCCATAGTACATATGGCTTGTTTAATCATATCCATGGGTTACATTGTAGGAATTGGGGAACAGCCCTGAAATGTGATATTAATTTATGAATTCTCAGAAACTTACCATTTGTATTTGCTTTGTGCCCAGATTAATATACTATGGTTGTGACATTTTAAGTTGATTATTTATTTCTTTCATTTACTATGTCTACTTGTGCATTTATAGTTATGTTCATGTCACTTTCAATGTCATAATGATAAATAAGAATTTACTTTTCTTTTATGATCTATCTATAATTAGTGAGTTTTGTAGCAGACATTCGAGTCAATTTTATGATCTGAATGGTCAAAGGAAAATAAAAAAATTTATTTATTTATAGAAATCAACCTAATACATGAATGTGTCTCTTTAGATTCTATGAAACTTGGGTTATCTGTGACAATCATATGATCAGGCCTAATGAAAATAAGTGGGATGGTGACATCTAGTTCAAAGTGTTCACAACGTAGATCACAAAAGAGAGAAGTTTGTTTGTATATCTGAGAGCTCTGGTTAGAGGTTCATACTTAAGATACAGGGTTTTCGGATATAGGTGAGAAATTTGGTTTCTCTTCCCTTAAGGAACAAGAAACAGCTATAAAAACAAGAGAGATGGTGGCATCTAGTTGTTTTTCTTTTTCTTCTTTGTAGTTGACACATATTTCTTGATGTATAGTGGACGGTCATATTTCTACTCAGACTGTTCGCAAAGTGGCTATTTTCGCTTCTCTTTCAACCCCTGAATATTTTGTTTTTGTTGTGAGTTTGTAGGCCTGTCTTATTGCAGATGTTGTGCAACATTTTGTTGATGCTAAGCTGGAATTTGATACCAGTTACATTTATGAAGATGTAAATCGTGCAATTCAGCATGTCCATCGAAGTGGCTTCGCTCACAGGGGAATTCTTGCTGATCCTCATAGATACCTAGTTAAAAATGTGAGTTCTACTGGTTCCTCTCTTTTTTTTTTTCAAATATTCTGACCTACATAATGTGTTTAATTCATGCTGACAATGATGGCTTGATGATACAAGTGAAAGAACCTGTTCTTATTATCAAGATGAGTTTTTTTTTTTTTTTTTTTCCTTATAGTTGAGACTTTGTACTAGTCTTTGTGTGGATGAAAATTTCAGGGGGAGCTATTACGCTTTCTCAGGATGCTAAGGGAGAAGGGAAAGAAGCTTTTCTTGCTGACGAATTCTCCATATTACTTTGTGGATGGAGGGATGCGTTTTATGCTGGAGGTAATTTTTCATGGGGAAATCATATTATAGCCTTTTTTGTATTTTGAAGTTGAGGATTTTATGTTTGTAACTTAGATTCTCACAGAATACTTCTGTTCTGGAGTTTATTTTTGTAGTTGTTGATTACATAACTTGTGAAATGGTTAGAGAACGCTAAAGAGGATGTCACAAAGTTTTATTTATGTTTTAGTTGAAAACAATTAAATATACAAAGCATATGGACTGTTTTCAAGGATAGGAATTTAAAGCATGCTCTCTCTCCTGATGCATATTTGCATAAATATGATTGGTGTTATTGTTGTTTTGTTAGGATTCTTTAGGTTACAAAGACTCCTGGAGGGAACTTTTTGATGTTGTGATTGCTAAAGCGAAAAAGCCGGAGTTTTATACATCTGAACATCCATTCCGGTTTGTATATTCAATTTGCTAAGCTCTTTTTTGTTTTTGTTTTTAAAACCTCTTTTTAGATTCTTGAGCATAAGATAGAAATCTGTGCTCATTGTTCTATTTTTTTCTTCAATTTTCTCTTTTAATTTTTTTTTTTATAGAAAAAAATACAAATTAATTTCGTGAAAATGTTCTTGTTCATGCAAATAATTTCATGGGGCTTTCTATCAAATTTTCTGTTGGGATAATTATAAAGAGTAAGATTGATGTGGTTTATGAGGTTACTTGTATATAAAACCCTGATTTGTTTTCTATTTTGATAATTTCAACTATTTATTTTTTAAGCATCTTTCATTGTTTTTTTTTCTTTTTCCCTTTCATGTCCTTTTTGGACTCGAATTTTATGTTTTTATCTCCTTAACAATGCACTGAAGGCTAAACTAATATCTTGTTTGGTGATCTGTCATGCTCTGTCTTTTATCTTCCATGCAGTTGTTATGACACAGAAAAGGACACTTTAGCTTACACTAAGGTAGATGCTTTCCTTCCAAATAAAATTTACTACCATGGATGCCTAAAATCTTTCCTCCAAATAACCAAGTGGAATGGCCCAGAGGTACATCATATTTCATGATTTATTTTGTTAACCGGTTTAAATTTATTTTCTTTTTTGATGCTTGTCATACAAGTTGAAACTTGAGCAGCTTTAATTGCTGAGTTGAAACTTGAACAGCTTTAATTTCTGAGGCCTATGCTTTTCTCTGGAACAGGTTGAGCACTGAGCCCCTGTTTTTTTGTTCCCTTTTTTAGGTTATATATTTTGGGGATCACCTATTTAGCGACCTGAGAGGACCCTCAAAGGCTGGTTGGCGCACTGCTGCCATCATCCATGAGCTAGAAGTATGTATTTTTTATTTTATTTTTGATAAATAAGAACTAGAAGTACGTATTTAGCTAGACATTTTTGAATTTCTCTTAAATGCTTTTAGAAAATTTTCAGGACTTAAAATATATCTAAAATGTAGAACATTCACATAAGTTGGAGAATTTACTGACTTGATCACTCAAATTTGGATTGTAAGGATTTAATTGAGGCTGACTCAAATCTACAGGGCAGAGTAGTTTGTTTAACCCTTTACTTTTATTATCACTTTCCTTTATTCCTGCTTTCTATGTTTTAAAGTTGCTATTGTTTGTGCAATGCGGTAAGTTCTTGAATCCCCTCCACCCCCCTTTTTTATCCTGCTTGCTAGTTGCTACCACATGTCATTTTTTTTTTAATTGTTAAGTTCCACATGCATCTAGTAGGTCTTGAACCCACAACCTTACCTTCCAACCTTACCTTGCATCCCATTATTATAGGAGGAAGCGCCATTCCCTGCAGCACACATCATGCCAAAACCGAATTCTACTACCACCCCGAACCTTGAAGATGATAAAAACTGAATCTATATCAGCCCATTCAAATACTACTCGAAAGGCTGCAACCATGAGGGCTGTGGACTGTTTATGATGTCCATTGATCTCATGTATCTTCGTATTTTACCTCCATATTTTGCACCTACAAAATGCCTACTAAAGTGATCCCCTCACCATAATGCCATAAGCCATTTTCTCAAATAAGCATGATTGAAAGTGCTTAGTTTTTTCACTGCTAGTCCTCCATTTTTGATAGGGGAACACACTGTATCCTAATCCACTAAATGAAGCTTAAATTCTTCATCTTCCCCACCCCAGAAGAAATTCCTTTGGAGTTTCTCAAGCCTGTTTGCCATGAGTAGGAATAGTAAGTAAAGAAAGAGAAAGCGGGTAGGTAAGTAGGTAGAGTACTCTTAAGGAGCAAAATACTTCCACCTGTATAAATTATTCCATCCTACTAGTCTCCTTTCCTACCTTTCTAAAACTGAATTCACCCTGCACTAGCCTCAAAAGAAGCTCCCAAAAAGCATTCCTAGGAATTTCATAGGCAGCGATCCCAACTTACAATACAACAAAACAGCAACTCCTGTAGCTCTTCAAGCTCCTATAAGTATAAAAAAGGCTGTCGGTTTTGGTGTCTGACATTGATATGAAGTGCATGGATGAGGAAAAATGGCAAAATGTGTCTTTGTTACACAGATGGCATTTTGCATTGCCAATGAGTTTTGGTTCAAATCGCACTTCCTCCTCCAATAAAAATAGGTGAAGGGTGAGGTATGCATGTGTAACTTTCGAATAACCAAAAAAAAAAAAAAATGCTGGCATTCTGCATTATGATAGGTGAAGATAGTCTTTACAAAGTGGTTCATTAAGAATTCTACAAAGTTTGATGGTGAATGGGAATGCATGATTAAGGAAAAAAAGATACAATAAATATTGGTTGTTTACAAATTGACTCTTGAGCATTGATGCAAACTTATAAATTCCAAGAGATATAGATTAGCCATCCTGAATACATTTTTGATTGGGGGGTTGGGGGTGGGGAAGGGCATTACAATCATGTTTTGGTTATATTACATTGTTAGTCAATTTGGAGCAGTTGAAGTGCTACTCTAAAGTCTATTGTAATATAGTTAGATATCTGAACATACTGTAAATTGTATTTATGTTGAGTGTCATTTTATTCCTCATATATTATATATTATTATTTTTAAATAAAAACTCTCTGAGGCTGTTTTGCTAATAAATGCAGAGTGAAATACACATACAAAATGAGGATAGCTATCGTTTTGAACAGGTATTATTCTGCACATGATTCATCTTTCTTGGAATTTTGTTGGTCTTATACTTTTGTTTTCTGATCACTAGGTTGTTAAAGGTTCATGCATCTGAACCTTAAGCTGTTTGGGTTGCAAATTTGTTTAGTTGAATAGGGTTCCATTTAGATTGCTTATATCTGTTGATTAGTTGTTTTGAGGCAAAAAAATAGTGAAGAATTCTTCTAATTCCATATCTTCTTACCCCCATCCAGAACAATAAATCAAAATTTGTTGTAAAAATTATTTCAATATATTTTTTAGGCTAAAATTTGTAGAAGTATATAACTTTTTGATAATTTGGATTAGAAATTGGATACTACAACAACAAAGCCTTGGTCTCAAAACTCTGGGGCCGGCTATAGGTTCTTAATAGACTAAGTAAGGTTAGTCACATGTATTATTCTCCGCCTTCTATCCATCCAAATCAAACTATATTTTGCTTCTTTAATTAATACATCATTTTTTTTACCGCTTTTACTAGTGTTATTTTAGGTCTTTCCTTACCTCTTTTCATTCATTTGACTTGAATTGAATCACTTTTCCTCTCAAGTGCATTAATTGGTCTCATTTCCACATGACCAAACCATCTCAAACGACTCTCCCCTATCTTTTCTTTACTCCTATTTTCATTACTAGGAGCCACCCCCAACTTTAAATGAATTTCTTCATTTCATATTCTATCTATCCTTATATTTGTACTTATCCATCTTAACAATTTATTTCAACAGTGCTCATTTTATGTACATGTTACTTCTTTACACCCCAACATCCAGTGCCATATAGCATAGCTAGTCTTATAGTCGTTTTGTAAATCTTCCTCTTAACTTAATGGGTATTCTATGATCTTGCAATTTTCCTTATTCGCTTCTCCACTTCATCCACCTTAATCTTTCCTATAATTCACATCCTCTTTGATCTCTCCATCCTTATGAATTATTGATCCAACATATCGTAAAAACTCACTTTGGTATCTCTGGACTATCTATAATTGTAGTATTTTTGTTTGTCCTTGTATGGAACTTATACTCAACGTACTTTGTTTTAAGCATTTAGATTCTAAAACATCCCTCCAAATTTCCAACTTGATGTTAACTTTCATGTCTAATTTCATCCACTAAAATTGTATTGTCTACAAAAAAAGATGCACTAAAGGGATTTCATCTTGAATTAGTCTAGTGGCCATAACTAGTTCAAAGAGATATGAACTTATCATTGATGCAAATCAATTGTGATAAGAAACTCACCTGTGATGCCTCTACTTGTTCTCACATTAGTTACAGTTTCATCATGATATTTGTGTCAACTTAATATATTAATAAGAATTTTTTTTTCCTTTCTAAGATCGAAGCCTCTCTAGTTTAGGTAATTTACCATACGCTTTCTCTAGACCAAGATAAACCATATGGAAATCTTCATGGGCTTAACTATATTCTTCCATTAGGAATCTAAGTAAGAAATTGCTTCCATGATAGACCTCCTTGGCATAAAACCAATTTAATTATCCAATATTTTTGTTTCGTATCTTAACCTATGTTCAATCACTCTCTTAGAGGTTCGTGATGTGACACATAAAGCTTAATACCATGGGAATTTGTATAGTTTTGAATAACTCCTTTGTTTTTGTATATAATATATATAGGTATTAAAGTACTAGTTCTACGCTTGACATTTTGTTATCAATTAAGCTTGTAATGAAAAGGTTTGTCAAACATCCTAAGCCTGTGTCATTGAAAGCAGTTCCAAGCTTCAATGGGGATTTCATCACTTCTCACGACTTTTTTCGTTTCATCCTCTTTAATGCATCATTTACCTTGGTCATCTTAATTCTTTGAATAAATCAACAGTTTTTACTATCAATTGGATTACTTACTCTACTCCAATTTCTTGTATGGCTTCCATTAAAGTTTATCAGAATAACTCTTCCATCTCTCTTTAAGTCTTCCCTTCCTTTACACTCTTTGATCTTTTTCTGTAATGCACTTGACACATTTCATGTTTTTTGTTTTCATTTCTCTTGTCTTAGCAAGTTTATAGGTATTCTTTTCTCCATCCCTCATCCCCAATTTTCTATATAACTCATCATAATCCTTAAATCCAAATGTTTGGAAATATTGCAACTTGGGATAAAGTTGGAATGGACAAATAAATTTGTTGTTTCAGTTTGTGAATTTATATGGTGCCAACCTATGTTTCTAATAGAAGGAAAAACCATTTATTTATATGAACAAACAGTGAAATCCTAAAATTTATGAAAACAAAAGAAGAAAAAAGAAAAACTAAATTGCTAAAAGAAAATTGGGGTTATTCTTATTTGAATTAATGTTCTAATAACCCTTGACAATGATTTACCGTCAGTACTCTATGATTGATCAAGCCTAGTCAAGAATAAAGTTTTCGGGCTGATTGTTCAAAATTATATCAAGCAGACAATTAAAATCTCATCATGTCACCATCAAAATTGATTGGCACCTAATGCATCATGGGATCTTGTCTGTAGATTAATTCTATTGAGCTTTAGGTTGATCAAACATTTCAACAACATACTTTTGGATGAATTATTAAAACGATACATGACATTCATCATATATTCTAAAAGGAACATTAGATTCTATGATTGACTTGATTATGCTGATTTTATGATTTACGAAATGTAGGGTAGGAATTTGATCAGAAGTTAAAATTTATTTCATATAAAACATTTAATGGAGCATTGGGCCCTCAATCACCCCCCATCCACCCACACACTATCTCGTTTTGGTTTTTGACATGCTACTTGTATGTTAGGGAGAGTTTTCAAGTGGTTCTACAACTTGTTTATTTACTGGATTGGTTCACTTTTAGTTTGTTTCAGATTTTAAAGTTTACAGTTGGCTTTGGTTTTTAGCTTGCCAACTGATGAATCCATGAAAGTCATTAAAATTCTTCAATTGTTTCTTTGCCTGATATGACTTGAACCATACACTTAATTTGTTTAAAAAAAAAAATAGTGACAGATGAATTCTTTGTTAATAGATGAAAAACTTCAGAGCACTGTTTTCCTTTCTGCTTTTTAAAGCTTTCAAATCTTTGTCTTACTTCTGTTCCTTTTCTCTGGACACAGGCAAAATTTCATATAACCCAGGAACTTTTGGGTAAATTGCATTCCACTGTAGCTCAAAGTCAGAGATGTGAAGCATACAAGTCACTTTTTGAGGAGCTTAATGAAGAGCGGCAAAATGCACGCAGCATGATGAAGAGAATGTTCAATAGATCTTTTGGAGCTACTTTCCTCACTGACACTGGCCAAGAATCTGCTTTTGCCTATCACATTCATCAATATGCAGATGTGTATACCAGCAAGCCAGAGAACTTCTTATTTTATCCTCCTGAAGCATGGCTTCAATCACCCTTTGATATAAAGATCATGCCACATCATGTGAAGGTATGATATGGCTTTTCTTAGAAGTTATTGTTCCCCCCTCATTTCTTTTTACACATTCATGTTCTGTGCTTTGTGCTAATGGTTGCTAGTAATAATGAGTACATCTGGTTCCTACTATCAGTCTTTGTGGACAAGGAATGTGGTATCTCTTACCCATCATATGGGGGAGTTCGCTCATAGATTCAAAACTAACAATATTCGGAATGAGTTTATTTATGCTAAAATCTATTAACAAGTGTAGTTGAATTTTAAGCTGCTACCAATGAGCTATAGCTCAACTGGCACTTCCTTACTTTATAATAATTGGTTGGAAAGTGAGGTCTTGGGTTTGGGACCTATTGGGTGCATGCATAAGTTACCAACTAAAAAAAAAAAGTTCTCCGTGTAAGAAGCTAATAACTTATTAGCACATCATAGCCAAGTTTCCAACCTATTGACATGATGGTCCATACAGAGTTGCAACATTATTTTTCCTTCTCTATGTCCATGAACTCTGTCTATCTCATTTCAGAGAATGTGTGCTCTGTTTAAGTTAAATGTGGATGCTTGGCTTTGCATTGTGTGACTTAAAACATGTGGTTTATAGAATTTCCCTTGAATGGTGGAGCCATTAAACAGGGTTTGGTTTCAAACATGCTCAAATATGCCCTATAAACTTGGAACTCTTTGCTTGGTTGACCCGGCTTGAAGAAAAGAATTAGGGTTTTTGTGATTTTCATCCAGGCATGGATTCAAGTTGCTAAGATGGTCTATTTTATGTGTATTATTTTCCTCCTACATTCTCTCAATAGCTCCCTTCACATGTTCCTTTTGCTTTCAGGTTCCATCAACCTTGTTCGAAAATTGATAGATCCATAAACAAATATGAAGAGGGCAATTCACCAATTTTTGGAAATTTGTTCGTCGTCAGAGATGGCAACTAAAGTTGATTGATTCATTGAGGATTCCGCTATAAGGAGGGCAATGCTAATACACTTTTGTTCCATAATGGATGGGAATAAATGGACACAAATATAAGTGTTATGCATCGTCTTTTATTCTTTAAATGATTCTGATGTCACGAAACATTCTCATATATATGAGCATGAATATAATTGTTTGAATAGAAATGAATATATCTGGGATCTTCTACTTCTACTCAGCCAAAAACAGAAAAGAAAAATGGCTCTCTCCTCTTTGAATTTTAAGCTAATGTTACCTCAAAAGTTTTGAAAGAGATTGTGAATTTTTTAATATATTTTTTTTATGAGTAGATTTCTTGTTTTTTGGTTTTTATTTTTTGTTAGCAATATCAGCTTGACTTTCAAAAATAAACCCGTAGCTGCAAATGTGTAACATAATACATAAGGTTGTTCCGTACGTGATCACTTATGATGGTACGGGTCAAATCTCCAACATTTATGGGTTGTTCATCAACAGTAGGTTGCCTCAGGTTATTGTTCATCAACATTTCGGGCAAACTTTGAAACGTCTTCTTCTCTCTATTTCTTCTTTTAGGGGTTTCTAACTAATCAAAAATAGTTTGAATCCTGCAAAGGGTGGAAACTTTCTACTCTTTGCCACTTGGTGGATTGTTAATGTTCCCTTCCTGTGTAACTTCCACCTATTAATAAGCTGTTTTTTGTTTCCTTGTAGAGCCTTCCCAAGTTCTATGTATGAGGTTTTTTATTTTTTATTTATTTTTATTTGTTTGTTTACAGTTTTTAAAAGGTTGTTTTTGGTATAACTGTACTTACAACTTTTGACAAATAAAAAAAAAAAATTCTATAAATAAGTTTTCAATAATAAGATAATCCACATGTACACTTACAATAGTCAATTTTTGAATTAAATTTCTTTTTCTATAAATAGGTTTTCAATAATAAGATAATCCACATGCACACTTATAATAGTTGAAGTGATATAATTAGTTTCATGTGATACCAATCACAACTTATTATCTTAATTAATTTGAAGATTGAATCAGTAGTCAATCTGGTATTCTAAATTTGTTATAGTGACGCCATTACATGGTTTGAAAAAGCTAGTTTTGAGATATCTAAGGGTCATCAATTATTTTTTATGACCAAGTAATCTAGCCTTTGACCCTGTCTAGGGCCACATCTATGGAAAAAGCAAATTAAGTAAAAGTTAACTCTTTTTTTAGTTTTCCTTTCTTCTTCTCTGTTTTACCATTTGCTTCTGTCCCACACTGTTTTAAGTAATAAATATTTCATCCATTCAACATAAGCATCAAATCTCTTATAACATGTATGTCCCACATATCATGCACAAGATAACTTTTTGTTTAAAACCCTTTGCATAAAGAGAAGGAAAAGACCTTACCTAATACATTTCATACTTCAAAAAATTGGGCCACTTATAAAAAACCATTATTGCCTTTGACCCTGTCTAGTGCCACATCTATGGAAAAAGCAAATTAAGTAAAAGTTAACTCTTTTTTTAGTTTTCCTTTCTTCTTCTCTGTTTTACCATTTGCTTCTGTCCCACACTGTTTAAGTAATAAATATTTCATCCATTCAACATAAGCATCAAATCTCTTATAACATGTATGTCCCACATATCATGCACAAGATAACTTTTTGTTTAAAACCCTTTGCATAAAGAGAAGGAAAAGACCTTACCTAATACATTTCATACTTCAAAAAATTGGGCCACTTATAAAAAAACCATTATTGCCTATGGGCCATTATAATAGCTGTTCATTTATTTATATATTTTTGTGATTCATTAATTCAACATAAGCCAAAGTCCAATTATATAGTTTTGGTACATGAAGCAATTGGGTGCCCGTCACGCCATATCAAAGACCATTTGTTTATTTAACCAAAAAAAAGAAAAGACCATTTGTTTACTTGCCAAACCCCCAACTGTTTCTCCTCTATAAACCGCATGCACTTTACCTAATTAAATTGGCGATTTCACCCAAAAACTCCAAAAAGTTGCGTGTTGCTTTTTATAGACCTTTTCTATACTAAACTGTCACGATTAAAATGACACAACACACTCTTGGCACATGCATGCAGGATAAAGAGGCTCAGGAAACATATAATTTTAGTATGGGTAAAGTATATATTTGGTCCTTATTCTTTACATCATATTTTAATTTGGTTCTTAATTTTTCAATTATGTCAATTTAGTTCCTAACCTTTTAGTGTAATGTCGATTTAGTCATTGCCGCTATCTCTTAGATAGAAACTGCTGACGTAGTTATAGGTACAAACTATATTACAAATGGTTGATATGGCACGGTACACATCAGCTTTTTAAAAATATTAAAATACACATAAAATAATAACAAGTCAAATTTAAAGTATTCATTAAGATTTTAAAAATGCTTAAACTAAATTAGAACACCATAACATTTCCACCCAGTTTTCACCGCCGGCTTCCCTTCAACCTTTTGCTCTTTGGAGACATGCTTTTTTTTTTTTTTAGCTTGGAGTGCAGGTGCTGCACTTTTTAAGTACAAGGAAGAAAGTCTTTGCCAAGGCCACTATTGTCGCCATCATCGCAAAGGAGTAAGAATAGCAGGTGGGTTTGTGTACTGATAGAATTTGAATGGCTTGACGGGTTGAAAACAAACCGGTGAGGAGAAGGCCTGGTGTCGCTGGAATAGAGAAGGCACTGTTTGAAGGAGAAGGAACTGCTGTCAGGGAGAAGGTGTTGTCGTCCTCACTGTTGTGAAGTAATCATGGGTTAGGAATTTTGATCCCAAAAATTACTCACTTATTTATTTATTTATCTAAGATTATTCTGACATGATAGACTAGGTGGCAGTCAAGTGGCAATAAATAAATTTTTTATTTTGACTGTTTGTTAACTTCCATCTAAAAAATAACGGTGGAGACTAAATTGATACAACATAAAAAGATTAAGGACCAAATTGATACAATTGAAAGATTACTGACTAAATTAAAATACAGTGTAAAAAATAGAGACCAAATATATAATTTGCTCTTTTAGTATTTACAATTTTACGTAGTGTTAGTGCATATCCTAAATTGAAATTATAATAAGTATTATTGGAAAATATAAGTTTCACATCATCACATGGAAAAGCCAAAAAAAGGAAAGGGCCTGTCCAGTACACAAGAGAAGAGGGTAAGTAGCTGAGAACGTGTCACAAATAGTTCACCAACCTGTCATCCTCTATATTTAGTACCCATCTCACCCTACATATTTTTTCTCAGAACTCCAACAACAAAGAAGAAGAATGAAAGAAAAAGAAGCAAAAAGAGCAAGAATGGATCACGAAAAGACCAGAATTTGTGTTCTTGATGCTTCAAACTATGTGGGTTTTTGGATTCTCAAAGGATTGTTGAGTAGAGGGTATGAAGTTCATGCAGCTATCCAAAAGCATGGCAAGTTCTCCCCTTTTTTGGTTTGGTATCTTTTTGAGGAGGTTTAGTTTTTGATAATATGAATTATGAGCATAATATATATGAATTTGGGTTTGTTGCAGGGGATCAGAGTCAGACGGAGATAGAGAAGAAAATTAGGGAGATGGAAAAAATGGAGGAGAGACTGGTGGTATTTTCTGTAGATGTTTTGGATTACCATAGCATCCTTGTAGCTTTGAAGGGCTGCTCTGCTTTGTTCTGCTGTTTAGACAGTTCAGATGGATATGATGTAAGTGTATTTATTTATTGTTTCTTTTCAAATAGTATGATGATATGATGTGCCTTAATTGTAAAGAAAAGAAAGCAAAATTAACCCTCTTGTTTCTGTCAATGATTATGCTCTTAGCTTTTATATTAGTAGTAGCAGTATATAAGTTTTTTTTTTTTTTTATGGTTTGGGCAGGATAAAATTGTGGATTTGGAGGTGAGAGGAGCAATTAATGTAGTGGAAGCATGTGCACAAACAGAGAGTATTGAGAAGATTGTGTTCACTTCTTGTTTAACTGCAGCAATTTGGAGAGAGAACATTTGTGCAGAGAAGGATGTTGATGAGAGGTCATGGAGTGATCAAGAGTTTTGCAGAAAATTGAAGGTTTGGGACCTGAATCTGTATACTCTTTTTTATTTACCAAAACAAGGGCAAGATTATATGTTTCCAATAATTTTAGAATCACAAAGTAATTTTTTACATGCGAAAAAAGCAATTAAAATCTATATATCAATTGTTCTTCTGTTATGTGTGTAAAGTTGTGTGCTACAAATTTTTTCCCACAAAATGATTTTCAATTATTTAAAGTGAAATTGTTAAAGTGGATAATAAATATTAGATGCCAAGTCATTAATTTTTTCAAATATTGATATTTTTTTGGGTAGTAATTGAATTCTGAGTGGGAATGTGGAACTGGGACCCTTTTGTTGTGTTGCCAAGTGCAGATTCTAGAATAAACATTACCAAATGCACTTTGAGTTTTTCCAAATGACCTTGAGTTTGTCAAACCTCAAAAAAAGCATTTTCCCTGAAAAGTAGTTCCGTAGGTCCCAATTTGTTTTCTGCACAGGAGAAGAGAGATGAAAAAGGAAAAATGAAGTGCATTTGGTCCAAAATACATAGTTTCAAAAAATGAAGTGCATGTGTCAACACTCAACAACAACAGGACCTTTTTGAGACACAGGGTAAAATAATACTTTATGTCTCAACAAGGTCCTTGATTAAACAACCAATTTACCCAAACGAAACCTTGATGCCAACACCAAATCAAGATTTATTTATTTATTTAAATTCTTGTTTATTTGTTATAAAAAGTTCATTCTTGTAGGAAAAGCTTATTTGAGCTTCATTTTATGGGCTTGCCCTCTATTCTGACTACTTTTTAAGTTAGTTAGTTAGTTATTTATTTATTTAATTTTTTTATATATACAAATTTGTAAACTTTACTTTACTAATTATATTTTAGTCTAGCTTATTTTTTCAATAAAATAAATCAATAAAAATAAGTTATACCAAACCCACTCTTAATTTTTAACTTAATAATTATCTCCTTATATATTTCATTATTTTTTTCTATTTTCCTTTTTTTGTGTAAAAGAATTTCTATTTCTTGGAAATCCTTATCATGACGTTGGTGCATGCATTGTCTCCATTGTCCCCATACATTAACCGCAATTATATTTTAAGGGAAAAAAGTAGAAAGGATGGGCCGATAGGATACCTAGAACAATTACTTTATTTTATATGCTTTGTTTTATGTACCGGTGTCTTTTTCTTAGAGAAAGGGATGCGGACAAAGCTAGCTAGTCATGTCAATAATTTTGGAATCATCTTATATGTAGTTTATATATTGCTTAGCACAAATAATAATAATAATAAGGATAATAAAATAACCAAAACTTTGAATCTCAAATTCATGACCAATTAACTTTTTAGAATTTCCCTATCGTTTTAACCAAAAAAAGGAAGAACTGCCAAAAGTCTTGAATTCAACTGATTTTTCTTTCGAGAGATTTTACTTAAGTAATTAATGTAATATATAAGAACAACACTTAACTCAAAACTTTAAACATACGAATTTGGCCTCTTTTATGTTATAGTAATAACTTATACTCATGATAACAAAAAAAACATTATTATTATTTAATATGTAACTTCACTTACACATTTATACCTAACAAAAACATTTGTCACGAACTCCCTAGTGCTAATTACCATTTAAGTTACAAATATATTTTTACACAACTAAAAATGTGGGGAAAAAAAAAAAATCAGGTTGGCTTTATTGGTGCTAGTGGGGGCTACGATGGGGATGGGGGTACTCTAAAATTAGTGGACAGTACGACTTTTTTGTTCGAGTTGAATGATTATTCACTATTCATAGTCATGTGTTGGCCTTGGTCACACGCCATTATTGCTTAAATGTGATGGGACAATTAATGGTAGTGGCAATTTTAGCTAGGGGTTAATCAAACGAGGTACTTTTCCTTTCAGAAGTTATTGACTTATTGTATAGCATTCACCAACAATATGATTCTATATTTGTTCTTCTACTTATTGCAGAGATGTAATTTACTGGTGCTGATGCATTACAGCATTAGCAAATATTCGTTTTTCATTTTTCTAAATTATTAATATATTTATGTTTTAATTCAGAAGCAAGGAAAAACTTACTATTATGGACTAAGTTTATATTAATAAGTTACTGGCGATTCTTTGATAAATTATCACGTATTCTGAAAGTATTCTTTAATCACATATATTATACATTTAGCATTTCAAACGAGTGTTTAAAAAATTATTTTGGAAAAAAGTTTAAAATTTCACTTTAGCATCCATAATTGCAAAACTATTACTAATTTTCTTTTATTTATTTATTTTGGCTCTTCCTCCTCCAAATTACAGTTGTGGTATGCCCTGGCAAAGACACTCTCAGAGCAGGCAGCTTGGGCTCTAGCCATGGATCGCATGGTCAACATGGTTTCCATAAATGCTGGACTAGTTCTTGGACCTGGTGTCACTCAACAGAATTCTAGGTCAACAATGTCATATCTTCAAGGTAGACATGTTCTATGTTGCAACATTATTCATTTTGTTACATGAGAGCAAAAACTAAGTTTCACTTTGAGAATATTTTCAAACAGGTGCTGCACAAATGTATGAAAATGGAGTACTGGCATTTGTTGATGTGAACTTTCTAGTCGATGTTCATATTCGAGCCTTTGAGGATCGGTCCACATGTGGGCGGTATTTCTGCATCAATCAGATAGTCAATACTGAGGAAGAAGCTATTAAACTTGCACAAAGCTTAAGCCCTTTAATATCCTTACCAGATAGGTAAGATTTAGTAATTAGTAGTTTGTTTTTATGTACAAGAAGGATAAAGAATGATGCAAGTGAGCTGAATTTAATGCTTTGTTATGCACAGGTATGAATGCCAAGGAAGTGAGGTTTTTGCTGAGAGGTTGAGGACCAAGAAGTTAAACAAGCTTGTGGAGGGCACTGCATGTTAGTGAAAGAAGGAAGTCTTATATGTAGCCATTCCGTAAATGGAACAAGCAGGGTCTTCAAGTTTCTAATTTCTTGTTATTATGAGTGGATGTATATAATTTTTATTGTTGTTCAGTCGTCAATGAAATTTTATCTGCTTTTTGGTTTTGGTGGATGGAAGTTGGTCTCTTAAAATGCGAGAGAATGTTGCGTTCTCATAGTCATACTCAAAAGGATCCTTTTTTTTAAACGCAGCAATCATTTCATCTCTTGGATTTTATCGGTTCCATAAGGTTGGATTAGGTTACTAACTCCACCATAGAGTTCTTATAATCTCATCTATCTAATGAGTAATGAGTATATTTATATTTTGTTAACGTCAGTAGCAATTAAACAATCATTGATTATTACCATTTTGGTATATTTAAATTATTGATGATATAACAAAATCTGATATACCTGCTTTAAAATTGATGGATAAGAATTTGAAAATTGTCTTAAGAACTGTAGATCATTATACTAATCCCAAAATTCCCTCAAAAAAAGAAAAAAGAAAAATACTAATCTCATAGGGTTGATCCTTATGGTTTTCTTCTGGTGGCATATGGGGTCCTTTGCCACCCTCGCACACAATAACAAGAAAATGATCAGGGCTGAAGGGCAAGGTACATGTAAACTCTTCTCCTTGTCTAGTTTTAGCTACGTACGCATCCCCAAGTTTTCACACCCGACAGTATTTTGGACATTTCTCAAGCAATTTTCCACCCAACATAACCTCCCTCAGCTTTTGAGGGGTAATTTGACTAATTTCAACTATTATAGGATAACTATAGTTGCAAACCCATGCTATTGATAAGTAATTTGACTAATTTCAACTATTATAGGATAACTAGCCGCAAACCCACGCTATGCGCCCAAAAAATTGCAAGATATTTTGTAAATATTGTAATGTACAGTTGAAATTTGTTTCTAGTGGTTTCTCACCAAAAAAAGAAAAAAAGAAATTTGTTTCTAATGCTTCTTAGTTCTTACAAACGATTCATCCTCTATACGTTTTAAATAGTTTAAATATAAAGCATATATAAGTAAATCCATCACTTATATTAGAAAAAAAAAATATAAGACTTTACTTAGACAAATGTTATTCCATCTAAAACCTACTAACATTAGGTTGAAAATGTGACATAATTGTCAATGAAGCAACTTTTCTTTCTATACAAACCTCTCCTCCCTAAGCATTACCAAACTAGACGGAATAAATTGAAATAAACCAAATTGGACCGCATTGGACCAAACTGGACAAAATGACCGAAGTAGACCAAAGGGAATGGATTGAAGTGTACCACAATAAACTGAACCGAAGGGAATGGACCGAACTAGATTACATTAGACTGAATGGACCGAAGCAAACTGAAGTGGAGCCAATGGAAAATACTAGGCTAATGTGGCATAACAGGAATGTAACAATAATAAAAACTACAACTTAAATTATTATAGATAATGACAAATTAGTAGTGCCCATTTCACTTAAGAAGGCCTCGTTCTTTCTTCTATTTCTTCACATACTTTCTAGCATTCCAATTTTCTAGTAGGACCTTGAAATTAATTTCTTAAGCAAGTAACACATGCCTAAATGGCACAAGTATAAAATATATTTTGAGTAAAAAGGAGCATTCACAGCAAAGCATCTAAAAATTATAGCTTTTATCAACTCAAAAAGCCACTTTATTTATTTTAACAACTTACTTTACAATACACTCAACATCAAAGGTTTTATTTTAGCATTCAACATATTAAAATAATATAAAAAACATAATTAAATAATATATTCAATACAATAAACAACCACAATCAACACAAACCACCCCCGCTAGAGCATAGCCATAGCCAACAACCAATATAAACCACTACAACACAGTCATAGCCACCATCATCGGCACCCACAACCTCTACAAATCGAAACCCCCACCACCCAAAAACCAAATCACAAACTCACCAAACCCACATCACAAATTACAAACCCATAACCACCACAAACAAACCCACGTTAGAAATCACAAACCCACGCTAGAGAAGAAGCCACACTGATCAACCCAACCAACCACGGCTCCCAACAACCCACTGCACCAATCGACCCAGCCAACCACAGCTCCTAGCCACACGAGCTACCCATTGCACTGATCGACCTACCCACAGCACCCAAACACACTGAAAATCACTGCACACGCCTGGGCGAAGGGGAGAGAGGGCAGGAGTTATGGTGGGTTGTCTGCATGTGAGAGTGAGATAGGGACATAGTGGAAACAAGGCACGCGTGTGGGAATAAAAAATGATTTTTTGTTATACCGTCCAGTTACAGTGAGTAGCTAAAGATAGTAGTTCACTGTAGCAATCACTCAAAAGTTTTTAGCTTTACCTTCTTTGTGTAGTGTGTGTTAATGGTGTCTTGGTTGCTAAAATGACTATTTAGTCATTTTAGCAACCTTATTGCGAGTGCTTACAGTTGTGAGATTTATAACTAACCCCTTAAGTGAAGGTTTGACATGATAAATTCATACTCAAAACTTCATTATTTTTGATAATATGGTTAAAAGTAATAAAGATTAATATACACATGTCAAGAATTGTTGTACTGTTCTACCACTACTGCCAGTACCAGCACAACGGCACCAGCAAAAAGGAAACTTAAGGTCATTAATCAGCCTTCTTTTCTTCTTCTTGATGCTATCTCTAAGGCCCAAGCTTTGCCCAATTCAGTCTGAAACTTTCCTACAGAGTTTAGGGAAGCTTGGTTAGATATGGTTGGTAATACAGACAGATAAAAGAATGCTACTAAAATAGCTTCCACTGGCAATGACATCATTGGAAAATATATATACTTCCACGATAGATGATAAACAAATTCATTCTCCTTTTTAGTTGTGGCATCACTTTCTACAGAGTAAGCAAATATGCATGCTTCAATAATTTCTAGTGAAGAGAGACGATCATCCAAGAAAATTCAAATGAAACCAGTTAGCATGACTTTCCTGATTTCTTAAATCTTCTCCATTTAAAAAAAAAGTTTTTAATCTTCCGTAGAGTCAAAAGGAAGCTAATTAGCATCTTTTTTAAGAAGTGCTAATTGGAATCGATATATATCAGATAAGTTTGCATGGATAGAATGACTATGCAATTAGTATTGTAATTATCTTCTTTAGTATTTTATGATAAATATAAATGCAGCAATATAGCAAGAAATACTCATTCTATAGCATCCAGTCCATTAAAATTTTATTTCAGTTGCAAAGGGTTGATTATCATCAACCAGGAAACCACTTTAAGGATGGGCTGAATGACAAGGAAACACACAACTGCATATGGCTCTCTACCAAATTGAAGTTTTCTGCCCAAATCAAATTCTACAGTAAAATGCAATGCTGCTTCACATAACATGATGATCTCAGTGGATTCAAATACTGATTAATTTAAAATCAACACATTAGTTGGAAATCAAGTTATGCTTTTTTAGATAGTTCTAGCTCTTTAAAAAGCTCAGATAAGTCAGATATATGTACCAGCTGTTGACTGGAAAAACTCATCCAAATCCTTCCCTTGCTCTGCATAAAGACAGAAATAACTTCAGTTCTCATGATAAATTCCAGAAATGGTAGATTACAAATGAGATAAACTATCATGTGCAAAAGAAAACTGCAATAATCTTAGCCAACCTCCACATCTGTAGTTTGTAGTCTAATTAAATTAAAGTTGTTAAAATTATGGTTGATTAAATTCAGCACTTCCTACCAGCTTAAGTTTTTGCAACAATTGGTATTTTAACATAGTATCAAAGCAAGCGATCCTAAGTTCAATTCGTGGTTTTACTCTACCTCCCATTTAAAATGTTAAAACTCCCACATGTTGAGCTCCATTTATTAAGGCTATGAGGGAGTTTGGGCCCACACATGAGGGGAAGTGTTAGAATTATGGTTAATGATTAAATTTATTATTTCCTAACAGCTTAAACTTTTGAGACAATCGGTAATTTAACAAAATTCAAAGCACTATTCTAAATACATTAACATGATAACTGTATTCCATAAAGAGAGGCTTTAGTTTAAATATAAGCTCAAGTGAAATAGAAATAGGGAACAAAGAACCTGATACTATGAGAACAAGATAACAAAGGATATAAAAGAATTTACAACTTGCCCCACATACGAAGAATTACTCAAACTTGGTATTGTTAATTATCTAGCTATACAGTTGAGGCTCATTCAAATAAACACCCATAGGAACGTAATCATTATTCACTACTTTCAACCGTCTAAACACAAGGAGAATCAACCAAGATAGATTGAAAAGAAATGGAACCTGCAGGAGATACTTTTGAACTGTCCAACTCTTATTTGCATAATATTGGGGGAACATCCCATTACCAAAAAGGAGAAAAGAAAAAAGGTGTGGAGAAAAAAATTTCTCTACCACCCATGATTGGTCATATTACAAATAGGACCCAGCAGTTTAGCTAAAAGAGTCTAGTGCAATTAAGTGTATAGGCCTCCTAAAGACTAGGCACAAAGTGCAAAGACTGATTGAAGAAAAGTGCTACAATGGATGGTGCAATTACAAAGTTTGTAAGTTCAAATTTTACATGAGTTACTTCAATTCCTTTAAATTTTTATATAGTAAATTTGAAAACAATCATCAATGGACAACCCAATAAGAATCTAGTCATATAAAGTTTAAACATTACATTTTTATATAATTCTTTTGTGCTTTATAAAAATACATAATTTTGATAACTATGATAAGAACTATAATAATGGTAAATTATCCTTGTTTGCAACTTTTGATATGTATAAAAAAAAAATTGTTTATAGTACAGAACCTTAAGAATAGCGTTTTCAGCTAAATAATAAGTTCTATTAAGATAATCAAATGCACCAAGTACACATCGGTACACAGGATGTGTACTAGATGTACATCACAACTAAGCTCAAATATTACAATGATCTATAAAATCTAATAAGTTTGAAAAAGAACCTCAAGAATAGTGTTTATATAATAAATGGTCTATGCCATTTTCTTCATAATCTGGGTGATTAGTTTTAATGATTTTATATATATATATATATATATATATATATTAGGGAAAAAAAGAAAGTGCACCTAGGGTTGCTTTTTGCTTTTTCAAAAAGCAAAAGAAGAGTGTGTCACTAAATGAGTTATGATTCGGCCAACAAAGCACATAGAACTTAGGGCTTTAAGCTAGGGGTGCTTTTTAACTCTAGGAACCAAATGCCTCTTTGAAAACAAAACCTAAACCCTATTCAATTATTGAGGAGGGGGATTTAAACGCTGGTTTTCCTTATAAAAGAGATCAGGCAATGTCACTAAATTACAAGATTCTTGGCCCATTTAAACTAATTCTAAAGCAGAATTGGACAACAATATCTCTAGAAAATTTAGATGTTCAAACAAGCATATCTCATCCAATTTAGTCTGATTTAGAACTGGGTTCTAAGTTGGCTATGGAAAAGTCAACAAATTTTTTTCTTGGTCATTAATATTAGTATAAAACACAAATAATGTGTCACATCATATTGCAATATGTACAGCTTTACACATGATTCTTGTACATTAATGTATATTTATGTAACAAACCATAGCACATATTATGGCAAACTTGTGGTTCCAGGGTGATCCATGATTGACTTTAAAACTGATATTCGTACATATTTTAATATGTGAATTATAAAAATTTCTTTTCTTTCACAGTATCTGAGCATAGAAAACATGTTATAATTTGATCATCGTCTTACTTGATTACTCTTAATTTCATAAATGCACACTTAGGAGCAAGACTCCCTAACTAATAATTAAAACTGTTAATCTTCTATTCATGAGATGCTTTAACTTATTATTATTCATCACCTGCTATAACTAGTTATAGAACCAAGATAGAAATGCTGGGAACTTCCGTTAGGAACTTAGGACTTCGTACATTTTGTGCATATCAACAGGAAAAAGAGTAACATTAATTAATATCCCCCTAATTCCTTTTTACATATTCATGTTCTGTGCTTTATGCTGATGGTTGCTAGTGATAGTGAGTACGTCTGATTCCTACTACGGCCTTTGCAGACAAGGCATGTGGTATCCCTTCCCCATTCATATTGGGGAGGTTGCTCATAGATTCAAAATTAATAACATTGGGGATGAGTTCATTTATGCTAGAATCTATTAACAAGTGTAGTTGAATTCTAAGCTGCTACCAATGAGCTATAGCTCAATTGGCACTTCCTTATTGTATAATAATTTGTTGGAAAGTGAGGTCTTGGGTTTAGGACCCATTGGGTGCATGCATAAGCACAACTTACCAATTAAAAAAAAAAAAAAAAAAAGTGCTCATGGTAAGTAGCTAATAACTTATTAGTACATCATAGCCAAGTTTCCAACCTACTGACATGATGGTCCAAACAGAGTTGCAACATTTTTTTCTTCTTCTCTATGTCCATGGACTCTCTGTCTATCTTATGTCCCCCTATTTCTAAACTTTTTTCCCCCAAAAGGTTTGGGGTTTCCTACAAACGAATGAAATCTTTCTGCACTATTCTATATATTCTATAGTTTCTTACCATGTCAATTTCCAATTCTTGGCCATTGAGATTCATGGGCAATATGAAATAATATTTAAGACACAGAAATATAAAGCATGCAATTATACAAAATTTGAGAAGAAAATATAAACATAAGAAAGCCTTACCATTTTCATATTCTAAGGCTTGAAGTATCATCTCCACCTGGATAGAAAAATGTATTTAAATCAGATTATCCAGTATATGTATTAAACAATCAGAAACTTCTTTTTCAAGTATAAGCATGATTTGTCACTTATCACCAAAGTTGTATCAACACCACTTTAAATGCTATCTTTACTGGCGTTGTCAACTTGTCATTAGAATCAGGCTTATTAGCCACTTCTTTTTTGTTTCTTTTTTTTTCCCCTTTTATTTTTTTGTTTTTGATCAGTCATTAGCTACTTTACAGTTTGTCTACATCGGCATTCCTCTTTTACCAAACTTTTGCATAAGATTTCTCATTCCCAAGGGATAAAATAAAATAAAATAAAGAAAAGTCAAAATATCCTCCATTTAAGATTGTCTTACTGCTTTACCACTATTAAAACTTAAATTATCATTAGAAATCACCCAATTGATGGGTTTCCAGCAGATTTTAAGAAAAAGTACAAAGAACAGGTAATACATTATGCCATAATGCTGTATCAAGAAAGCAACTAGTCTTTGTTGAGCAGATAATAAATAAAAAACCAATTCCTCAAACAAGCAGTTAAATAAAGAACATCAGTTACTGAAACCATAAGATCTTTAAAAAAGGAATAATTGAACTTCAAACTAAAAGTTGCTTCAAAGGTACTGTGTCAATGTTTTTTTGATACATTTTAAGTTGGGAGTGGGGATTTAAACCCTAGATGTCTTTGTTGGAAACACCAAGCAATGTCGTTGAGCTACAAGGCTTCTTGGCAAAAGTAGTGAATCAAAGTTAAATTATTAAATAAAATACATTACTACAGACGCAATATACCTTGTCAAGGTCCTTAACAATTTTAGCCTCTGGTGAAGAATTCTCCTCATATTCCAACCACAACTCACCTATTTCCTGGGCTGCAATTTATAAATAGGAAGTCAAAATTTGTCAAACAACTAATCACTTTCAGGTAGAGGAATAACAAATTCATTTTCCTAACATTGACAATAACACGTGCGCACACATAGAGTTAGTGAATAAAGAACCTCTTGACCCTCCACCAAGTAATTTGCACATGTGGTCTAATGCTTCTTGTTCTCGTCGACTCTTCTCTTCCTTTGAAATCCCATCTGAAGGTGTAATGTCCCCAACAATGGCTATTCAAAAAAAATTTCACAAGGTAAAAATAACTTATAATTGTTCACCAAGAGAATTTACTAAAGAAAAACACAAATAAGTAGAGATTATACAATGATCCTCATAAATCATGACTAATAGAACTTTTAAACATTTAAGGTCACATAATTGTAGCGTACCTGTTTTTTTTTTGATAAGTAACGAAAATTTTATTAAAAAATGAAAAACAGCCAACCCGAGTACATTGGGACTGTACTATGGGGGCAGAAATCAAAAACCAAGATTACAACGATCAAGTAAAACAGGAAGGGAAGAACAAGAAAAATGACAAAAGGCCACACTCCAATCGAGGAGAGTGTGTAAAAAGAAAGACTTAATCTCTAACATAGAGCGTTCACATCCCTCAAAACTTCTAGCATTCCTTTCGCGCCAAATACACCATAACAAGCAATGAGGCACAATTCTCCACAACTCAAAATCTCTATGTCGACCAAACTGCTGCAATATCATATGGATCCAATCCACTTATGTGTGGCTGTGGACCATTATTCAATATAGGAAAAAAATGGGAAGGTTATCAAGACCTAAGTGTTCTCATTGGAGTATAGTAAGTCTAGTTAGACCTAAGTGATCTCATTGAGATTCTAATCAGCAAGTTTATATAGCTAGTAAAATATTAAATTATCATATTTTTGTTTTATTTAACTCAGAAAGAACTTTTGCACCATCATATCTATGTTTGCTTGCAATGTCAATATTCCGTGACACCAAAAAACAACCAACTGGGATTCCCAAATTGTAAAGTTATATGAACTTCATTTCAACAAAAGTCTTGCTAGTTTTTGCTAATTTTCCAAATGTTTTAATAACTCAAGGTAAAATTTTGTTGTAAGGAATAAAATAGGTTACACTACAAAACATTACTTGCAAACCAAAATATGAACCTTAACATAATTTTCTTTGGTTGGAAGGGAAATGATTAAAAGAAATTAAAGGGAAAAGAAAAGCATTCTAGAAGGCAAAAGACATCACAAAATTGATACACATATTTTTCAATGTAGCTTAAGTGGAGCTACTTACTCTTCGTCAGTGTAAAAAGGAAGTTCTATTTCTCATCACCCACACCCCCGGCGAACAAAAAAAAGGACCTTGACTAGTGTTTGTCATCACTATATTTGTTTCTAATTCATTCCAATTTTAAATGATCATCACCCTCTGTTATATTAATGCCATTGCTATATACAACAACAAACAAAGCCTTAGTCCCAAATTTTTAGTGTCAACTATGAATCCTCAATAGATTAGTTAGAGTTAGTCACATGTATTCTTTTCCTCCATTATATTCTATTTGAACTCATACTTTATGTTACTTCAGTAATTGACAACATTACTATAGTGAAGGGTTTTGTGGGAAAAGAAAACAAAGAGAGAGAAGTTTTCCTCTAACAACAAACGAATTTATTAGAATAGAAATCCTAGTCCAATCATACTTGGTGTGCAAGAAAAGAAATTTGTATTACAATTCTTGTAGTCCTATTAGTCTAGAGTTTAACGTCCTATAAAATACCACGCTATGGACTCACTCACTGTAATACACACACTTTACTTAAATAGTAAAGATGCAGTCATCAACGGGTTTCCTCTGTGGAAGTAGGCCGTGAAAACGAACCACGTAAAATCCATCACATTACCACTACATTACTTTATTTCTTCTTTCTATTTTCACACTTGTGTAAAAAACAATAATTTTTTCGACTAAACACGCAATTAGGGGAGAAAATGAAAAAGGGAAATAGCTCACCTTCTGCAATATCATGAACAATCGCAATTTTTATACACCTGAAAATCAAAGACAAAAAGCACACTCATTTCAACAAACAAAGATTGAAAAAGAAAAAAGAGAAGTATAAGTTAAAAGCTGAAAAGTTAAAAAAAAAAAAAAATGAAAGAGAAAGCCAAACTTGTCTCGATCAAGACCAGGAATATCCGAAGCAATGAGAGCCATCAATCCCATTCGATACATGTGATCCGCTATAGATTCTGGATCCTTCACCTCCCTCTTCACCCATCCAGCTCTTTTCGTTGTCTATTTCATCCATATTCAAAACACCACCTTAAAATTAATATCAAAACCAAAAGAAGAAATTCACAGAATTCAAAATGTGTATGACCGACCGATAACCCTATCCCCTGTTTGGCCGCCAAGAAAATGCATTAGACTTTCGTTTAAAAAATCTTCTAAGTAACTTTCTTTTCCATTTCTTACATTTTTCTCAGCTACCAAACAAAAAAAATAAAAATAAAACAAAAATAGTATTATCAAACCTTGAGGCGGTGGCAGAGAGAGAGAAAATCGATGGCGGAGGAAGCAGAAGAAGGAGGAGTTCTCTCGTTTGCATTGGTGGCGGAGGAAGAGGGAGGGTTGATAGTGTTACCGTCACCGGCTGTGACGGAAGAGGACGAAGACGATGCCTCCGTGGCGGCCATACGATATGGTCTAGAAGTAGAGGATTTGAATCTGAGCTGAGGTGTAGTTGAAGTTGTAGAGAGAGAGGGTGCAACTATAAGTGAAACAAGTGAGGCCGATTTACACACCAACGCTCTGCTTCCGCTACCCATTTTTTTGAGTTTATTTCCGAATTTTTTGCTATATTTTGTTGGCAGATTGATTAATTATTTATTATTGATTCACAGTCAGAGATTCGGTATATGCTTCAATTTGTGTGGTTCCTACACGTCAAGTCAACAATGTGTATGATACCCATATAAAAAAAAAACAACAACAACAACAATGTGTATGATATGTAGTTTAAAATTAACCCATCCAGCAGGGTTGGATAGCCAAATTTATCAAGTAGAAAAAAAAAAAAATAGTTTAAATTTTTTTTAGTAAATAATAATATTTATTAAAATACACACGAAAATAATAATATTAATATTTTAAATTAATTTTATAATATATTACATAATTAGAGTATAATTATAAAAGGACCTAAAAAATTTTAAGTGACTTTCTTAAAAATTAAAAAAACAAAACTTTGAATGAAAATGCTTACTTAAAAATAAATAAAAAATTTTAAGTGACTTTCTCAAAAATTAAAAAAAAAAACTTTGAATGAAAATGCTTACTTAAAAATAAATAATTACTTTGAGTGAAGATTTATTGGATCCCATTAAAAATTTACATGTCAAAATATTTATATGTTAATGTTGGTTCTTACATTTTAGTTTATGTGTTGTGTTTGCCAAAAACTTTTAGTTTTTAGATTTTTTTTTCCACTCTTTGTCTCACTTTAAAAAGAAATTAATGAAACTAGTTTTATTTATTTATTTATTTTTTTTATGAAAATGAAGTAGTTTTTAGCTTTTTGTTGCACCTTTAGTCTTGGTTTTAAAAACCGAACTGGGGTAAAATTGAATTTGCCTCAAGTTCCCACCTCTTGGTTTAACCCAGTTTTTGATCAATTTTAGCTGTTTTTACCCGTTTTTTTTAAGGGGTAGGGGGGGGGGGGGATTGGGACTGGACTAGTGACTGGTTACTGGTTCAACTAGTCGAACCGACATGTCCAATCCGGTTTTTATAACCATGCCTTTTAGTTTAGTATTAAAGTTACCAAAAACTATATATTTTAATAATTATCTTGCAAATAATTTACCGAAAAATTATGGGACACCAAAATGCACACTTAAAATGACTGTTTTTAATTCATAAAAAACTTAAAAGTAATCACTTTTATTTCTAAATAAGTTTAACAAAGTCATGATGTGTCGTATGGATTGCTATATTTGAAGTATGTCTTCAAAGTTCATTTGCATTAGTCTATCTAAATTTTCTATTTGTTTTAGCATAACCACTTGTTTTTTTGAATGAATATTTACGTTTGAGTTTTGGATTGATTCGGTTTTTTTTTTAATGGGTTTTCTATTGGGTTTTGTTTTGAATTGATTTTGTTTTGGGTTGATTTTGAGTTTGGTTTGGGATGAGTTTGAGTTGATATTGGTTGGATTTCCATTAATTTTGGGTAAGATTGTATTTGGATTATGATGATGCTGTATTGGGTAGTGGTAGGTGGATGTTGATTAATTTTAGGTGGTCTTCTTTCTTCTTCTTCTTCCTTTTCTCTTATGACATTGAAGTTAGTCAAGGGGAGAGAGGGAGAGAAAAGATTAAAAATAATCAAATAAAAAACTTATACGATTAATGTAGTAATAATGTATTATATGTACAATGTTGTAGATGACTGATGTGAGTAATTTTTGATAAAAAAAATTGTGTAAATCTGACCACCCTTTTAATTTTGCATTGATTGGATGCATTGACCACCTTGTTTTTGAATTTATTTGAGTCTGATGGTCAAGCCACTATAGAGTTTGACATAGTTCCGGGTGAGATGCTGGTGCTGCAGCCCAGTAAAAGGAGGGAGTGCACGTGGAGGTTGTGCAAGGGATGTGAGACTTGTGCAGGGGGGATGCAGCTCTTATTGTCAGTGTTATTGGCACTTTTAGGAGAGTGTAGTCTACACTCATGTTTGGAGAAATTTTGGTTTTAGTTCTATAAACTGGATGTCTTAGATTTTGATTTTGATGAGATGTTTTGGTTTTAGTTCAATAAACTGGATGACTCTGATTTTGATTTTGATGAAATTCTCTCTATTGTTTTACATTTGTTAGAAGTGTACTCTAGTCTTTACTTAATTAGTATAATAGATTTACCTAGGCTTTATTCAAAACTTAAAAACCAATACATGCATAATATACAATATGGTCTTGAATGAGATTAAGAATAATGTCAATGGTGTAACTCGGAATGGCGTTGAATTCCTAAAATATGGTTTCCAATGGCTACACCTGTTTTGTCCGAGAATCCAATCACTTCAGCACCATAATATAAAAGGAAGAAAGAAGGAAAGTCATGTAGATTTTATTATATCTTTGTGTCGTCTACATGATCTATATGCACGGTAGACAAATACAATACAAGGTAATCTCAGATCAAAAGGAATTAAGGAGAATGGCTCGGTGAGAAGGATCCCGTAACTAGTTTACATTTGTTCCAGATTTTCACACTCCTAGGCAAAGTTATAGATTGATTTGCCTTGAACTCGGGTATTGAAATAATATGCTTCACCAATCCATTATGGCAGGCTAGTCCAATTTTCACAAGCTGGTGACAACAATCTTGGGTAATTACTTCATCTTTTAGAAATATAGTGGTAAAGATAGATGTCCCACAATTATCTGTCAGTTTCTTTTTGCAATTGTCCAAGAAGTTGGCTTCATACTCACCGTCTTCTATGAATCCGGGTCTTTCCTCAACATATGAACCATCATATTCGGGTGCCGGAGCAATGGATTCTTCAAAGATGTCTGAAGCCACCTTGGGCAAGAGGACACCAATTGCACTAGCCAACACCACCACCACCACCATGGCTGGGAAGCTTGTAAATCTGGCCATGGTGATTAAGGCTCTCTTGTGTGGTGGGAGAGAAATTGCTTGATGCTGTTAGAGTGAGAATATAGGTTTATTAAAGGGACAAAGAGGAGTTGAGAAGGTTTAATTAATGTTTCGAGAGTTTTTAAAAAATCCCATTTTATTAGAGTTTTTTTAGTAGAGTTAATGATGTGAGTTTCTACAAATTTGTCTTAATTGTTCAGTTTTGTACATGATTGAAGAATAGTACTAAATGTAGATTGCTCTGTTTCTACAAATCCCTTTTTTCACCATTTAAAAAAAAAAAAATACTAGAAAAATATATGTAACTAAAGTATTAGCCTTTAGATCGTAGCTCAAGTATATATTTATTTTTGTTAACGAGCTCAAGTTGTAACTAGGTGAAAGAATATAATGATTTTTTGTTTATTTTTAAAAGAGAATTTAATGTCTTAATGACATGATACTAGTATTTTTTTAACAATTAAATCTAATAAAAATTAATAGTTTAAAAAATATGTAATTTTTATGGAGGTATACCAACTATGACTTGAACTCATCTCATATATATATATATATATATATATATATATATATAGAGAGAGATAGAGAGACTTAACCCATGTCATTTCTTGACTTCACAAATTGGGCCTAAAATCCCAATTTTCTCTTTATCATAAATTAGACTCATGGCCTACTATTTTATCTTCACAGAATAGGCTCAAAATCCGAATCTTATCACTTTACATAAAGTGCTTAAAACTCTAATCTTGCCACTTCATGAATTGGGCTCGCAGCCCATAATATTGTCAATATCACACGGTGGGCTGATGACCTGTATTTCTCTGACCTTATGATTGGGCTTGGAGCCCATGTTATTTCTCCTAAAGAAACCGAAGGCTCAAAGGCCCACTTCATTTGTTTTCATGGCTCCATGATTGACTCCCCAATAAAAGCCCCTTATTTACATGAAGTGGGTAAAAACAAAACAAATCTAAAACTATTATCGAATGGCTAAATTTGTGAAGGCCATACACGTATCTTGAAGGCCCAAATCATTGAATCCATTAAATAAAAGGTGGTCCATTGGGGACAACAAAAAATCTTAATGAAGACAAAAATTGTTGGGCAAATGGGACACCAACAAGAGAAACCAAATTTTTTCTTTTAATTCTATCCAAAAAAGAAATGTTTTTTTAATGAACTAGAGGCATTAAATGTGTATTTTACAAGGGAAAGATAGCAGAACCATTGTTGGTTGGTGAATAATATTGGCATATGAGAGACCTATGGTGCACTAGCTTTTCAAAAGTTCAGGTGATCATTTTAGCATGCCAGCAAACTTCTTGTGAAGGTAAGTCCTGCAAATTACTAAAGCTACTAAATACACTTATTCCCTCCAAACCACAGGTCCCAAGTTTTCCGCATGAAAACTGTGTTTAGATCATGAGATGAAGTCTTGTGATGACATTTATCTTTTTAATCATCATGTATGGGCAGTAGCAGCTCCGAGAATTTTTTTGAGGGGTATTATTAGGAAATTCAAATTAAACAAAATTTAATAAAAAGAGAACTTGAATATATTGTGTTGTTGACAAAAAAAAAAAAAAAAAAACAAATACATGAAGTTTTACAATTTCTTTCTACAAGTTTTCATATTTTGAAATCGTCAGATGATAGTTTATTATTAATTATCATTATCTATTATCAATGTAGATGTGATCATTTTATTGTTTTTATAAATTATTGACATTATTGATTCACATAACCATATTCATCCATACATAAATAATACATTTAACAATCGCTAACTTTGCTATTTTTTTTCTTAAATCACTAGTTTTATAACAAAACAAAAAAGAAGAAGAAGTTATTATGACATGTTTAGAAACTTCTCTCTTTTCATTTGCATTAGAATTTATTCAATCAGTTATCAATGTTCAATGGAGCTTTGAAGTTTCGTTCTATGGCTTTTATTATTAGTGCTCATTTCGTGAATCAATATATATATATATATATATATATATATATACCCACATTAAAAAAAAAAGGCTTTAAAATATATATATTTTTAAAACCTTTTTTTTTTTTTAATGAATTCACGTGCTGTACGAAAGAGAGTGTCAAAGTGAAAAAAGAGAAAGTAACAGGCAACTCTTTTCATAATATTTTTGATGCTTACTAATAACATTGTGAATGAACATAAAACATATAATTCATAGTGACTCCTTAGTCTTGGTCTCGATCTCTCTCACTCCATAAAGGATTCAACCTCGTGTGTTTATTAGTAACATAAGTACGTAACCCCCCAAGCTGGTTTCTTTTTGTTGTTTTGCCAGTATTGGACCATACTGTCTGCCCCCATTAGCTTTCAAGGTTGATGATGCCAAAAATCGTCAGTGAGTCGCATAATGCTCACGTGCTCTTTGACAGAATCTATGAAACAAAAACACAAAAGACCTTACAGAGAGTACCGGTGTAGTACCGGCCAAATACCCTCCGAAGATTAAATTAGAGAGAATTTCTACAACTCTAGAGTGTTAAAACTGAAAAAATTACGCGTACCTTGATTTAAGAGGGTTTTGGGGTTTTTATAGTAGTGTAGTACTGATCTTTTTTTCTTGGTGGAAAATGTGTTTCCTTGTAGAGAAAATTCTCATTAATACCCGTATTTTATGGGATCATTTCTTTGTAGAGATTTCTCTGATTGTGGTTGGGCACAGAATGCAAGATATTTCCAAACTAAGGTTCTTAGAGACCACTCATGCCATGTAGATGCCACATATGTGCCATATGGCTTTAGCAAATCGTCTCCCTTGGGTTTGTCTACCTTTGAGGAATACAACCGTCACCCATCCTCTCCGTCTATGTTATGAGCCTGTCTACTAGTTCTTTGGTTGGTAGACTGCTTCGGCCGTCTCTTTTGGCTATTCTATCACTAATGTTTGCCCCCGATATTTGTGTCGGCCTGCTTAGGGATTTTATCCCTATCACATGCTACACACAATCTTTCCTACTTATTTCCCAATTTTAGAAAATAAAAAATTCCCATAAAATGAGAAACCTAGCTATTGTTGGAGACGCTAACAAGCGCAGAAGCCGTTGGAGACACTGTCGGAGTCGCTGCTTCATGGTCTAGTTAATATACTCAACAATATTCATAGACTCATAAGCTGGTTTTCCATCGCTTTACCTTAGCCATGCCTGAGAGAGCCATGTCAAATCAAATGACGCCAATTGCATTGAACAACTGCTATGCCGGCAATGAGTGACTATTGCTAATTGTTTTATTGACTTTGTTTTTGTGAATTTTACCCAAGGAATAGGTGGACAAAGTTGAAACTAAAAGCATCTCATATGAATTTGTCAAAGAAGATATTTTTAACAAAAGTAACAAATCAAGAAAAATCCTGAAGGTCACAACCACCACCAAACGGTGGCTCCGGTGATTTTCTCAGACTCCGACAATTTTTCTAGCGGCCTCTCCACTTGTTAGGGTCTATGTTAGTGGCTAGGTTTTCCATCTATTAACGGTTAGGAATTCATGAAATTGGGAATTCACATGAATGATTGTGTGTGGTCTAGCCTATTTATTAATGAGTGAAACGTTGATGTGGCATCTTGCTATTGAAGAGTATAAACCAAAGGTTTTACACCATGATGTGTTTATAAGATTAATCTCTTTATTTATCAAAAATTCTAGGAACACAACTTAGACCACAATTTTTGTTACAACTGTTTACTTGGTAAACTATGAATGATGAAAAAAACATGGTGGGTTCATGTGAAAGTGACAAGTAGTCAGTCACAATTTGCCACGTAAGATATTGTCAGGTTCTAGAAGTTTAGAACAATTGGCAAACTATGAGCACAAATTTGTCTAGATAGAAATTCCTAAGTCTATAAATATAATTAGACAATGTTCAAGGTGCGGTAAGTCAAAATACAAGGAAGCTACAGGTTTAAAAATTTGAAACATGCCAGGTTCAACCAATCGAGAAGAAAGCAGAAGGCTCGACCGATCAAGATGCGTTTTGCAGATTTTAATTTTGGCCCAACTGCTCATTAAACATATTAAGGGATTAGGGTTTCAGATTTAATTTTCCTAGTATATAAAGGAAATCCTAAGGCACATTTTGTTATGACTTTGGAGATGCTCTTTTGAGATTTTTATAGGTACTGTGCCTTCTCCTTTGAAAGTCACTATTGGAATTCCATCTACATATTATTAGAACCGGTAGATCTGAAGTTGCTACAATAAGATCATACATATCTGATAATTTAAAGTTTTGAGTGGGATCTTAGAGTCACAAACGTGGGTGTTTGTGTTCAACAAATTCAAATAGAAGAGTCCGTGGATTCGAAGTTGCACGTAGTCGTGTGAGTAAGTACTACAAGAGATAACTTTAGATTTTAGGGAGAAAATCTATTGTAAAATTTCCATTCTATCATGGTGAATTTGTTGCCTTGAGGATAGATTAGGTTAAATCCCTAGGTTTTTTATCTTGAAATTGTTGGTTTTATTGGTTTTCCTGGTTCATCATATCGCCTGTGTTATGTACTTTTCCACTTTATGTGATATGATTATTTGTGTTTAACCTAGATTTGAATAATAAACCTAAGTATCAACTTGGTTAGTTAATTAGGTTAAACAATTTGAGTGTTCAGGGGTCTAAATAAACTAACAGATAGTTATGGTAAAAATTGTGGTATTTTATGTGGTACTAGAATTACTCTTTATTTATCGGCTTTTTTGTTTTTGTTTTTTGTTTTCTTCAATTCAAGACTCAATCTCTAGCTAGACTAGTTCTAGTCTAAAATTCTTGCAAAAGTCTGCTATTGCCCTAGAACTTGTCTTTGTTTGTCTATCAAAATTTGGAATCAAGCTAGAATGGAAAGATAATTGGTGGATGGGATCCCTTATGCTCCTTGCCCTTGGAGTCTGGAAAGATAAATAGTGGCAAGGCAAAGGAAAGTAGGAAACAGCATGCAGAATCAATAAAAACTTTATAAGGATGGCAATAATAGCTTCAATTAATGAATTATATATTGCCATATAATAATTATATTGTTTGTTGATATAGAGGCTTTATATATAAGTTACTTCCATTTACTTATGAGATATCGAGATCACACAAAGATGAAGATCTTATTTCTTATCTTAAAATTGATGGTTACAAATATGGCAGGCAAAAACAAATAGATAGCTTATTCTTTTGAGGGAGAAGCTACTTAAGAGCGGGTGCAACAACCCCTGCGACTAAACCACACTTATTCCAGATTTGCACACTTCTTGGTCGTGTTATGGTTTCATTGGATTTGTAGCCATGTTGAGTATTGACGATATTGTCAAATAACCTGTTGTGGCATGTTAAACCTAATCTTGCAAGCGAGTGACAACAATAATCACTGACTGGCTTAGAATTTTTCCAAAAGATATCCGAAAAGATTTCTTGCCCACAGTCTGGACTTAGTTTTTTTGAGCAAAGCATCAAAGAGTTAAAATCTTGTTCAGCATCCACCACAAAAGCTAAGAGCATGGCTGCCACCACCATGACTGAGAAGCTGTTGAGCCAGGCCATGACGATTGTTTGTTTAAGGCTGAGAGTAATATATATTAATTTTTTGTGTTGGTTGTGGAAATAATATTGTTAATTGTTGGGATGATATGAGATTCATGGAGAGTAAAGGTGTATTTAAACTCGAAGGGTATGGGTACGTAATTAACGTTATACTTTTTTTTTTGATTTTTTTTTTGAGAGTTTCAATTAATGTTATACTTAATTATACATTGGGGGGTTTCCATTTTCAGTGTTTAGAAACTTCTCTCTTTTTATTTGCATTAGAATTTATTCAATCAGTTATCAATGTTTCTATGGCTTTTTATTATTTGTGCCCGTTAAGTGAAATTAAGAAAATATTTTTTATTTTTTGAATAATGCACGTACTATACGAAAGAAAATGTTTGAGAAAAGAAAAAATAAAAAAAGAAGAAGAAGAAAAAGTAATACACAACTTTTTTTCATTATATTTTGGGAAATTATTAGGTAGTCTCGAACTACAAGGTCAGCATGCTTACCTTGTAGTCCGGACCAATAAGAAGAAGACAAGTATTAAAAATTTGATGATATAAGTTTATTGCCACGTCACCTCACTACTAACCTACTAGTCTACTAATGTTCCTAACGTCCCTTTTAGTTCGTCAGTTCTGACTCTTGAGAGGAGATTCAACTCCTCACTCAGCAGCAATGGAGATTTGAACACTGCCCCACTCATTGCCCCAGGCCACCTCCACGTTTCCTCCCTTGCAATCCCTCGTCTCCATATTGTGGATAGACAAATAGAAATCCAATTATCCAAACCTTCTAGACCTGAGAGGTATGTTGTTCCTCCAAAAAGGATGATATTGCTTGCTAACAAGATTCAAGCAATGAATGGGTGAGTCCACTTTCTCTTTCTGTTGGTTAGATGAAATTCCTAGATTTTCTTCTTACACAAAATTTTCTGCCATAGGTATTCTTAATTGTTTATTATTTAAATTTTTATTTGTGTTTGCTTTTCTTTGATTTCCTTTGATACTCATGTTGATCTCTTTGATGATTATAGTTAGTATTTGATGGACTGATGTGTCTTAAATTATTTTTGTACTGGGTATTTTAGAATTCATGGCCAATTGATTTTACAACTCTGGCTCATTCCTTCTGTACTCTGATTGTTTGATAAAATTCTCCAATGAAAAGATTGTCATTTTTTAAGAATTTTGGTATAGACCTCATGAAACTTGCTTATTACCATCAGAAAAGCTTGATGTAAATATCATAACTCATTCTTGGACATGTTATTGATAGTGCTTAGACATATTGGAGTTCACTTGTGATGTTTATTAATAACTGTAAATTTCACTTATGCTATTTTGTATTAATCGTGTGATAACTAAAGGAACATTTGAATTTTGAGCAGCAACATGATCTTTAGAAAGTGGCTTGGCATTATCTTCAATGAGCAACAACGTGATCTTTAGAAAGTGGCTTGGAATTATCTTTAGCCATATCTAAACCCGTAGTAAATTTATCCTATCAATAAACACATACATTGGTTGGATTGTAAAATTTTTAGTTTCTTTGAGTGAAGTATTTGCTGGCTTTCAGTGAATCTATAATTGCTTAAGTAGCTTCTTTTTATTTCAAGCCTTTCTGTACTTGTGAGATTATTTTGGAATTAGCAAGTTAATATTCCACACACGTAAAACATCAAAAGGAGTTGTCATGTTAGGATAATCTTAATCAAAAACAAATTTCAGGAATCCTTATTTTTGGCTGAATAAAAAATGTAGTAATTCTTGAAGAGCACTGCAGGTAGGTATACAAGCTGTAACTTAGTCTAAACTTCTTGTGGCTTTTGTATTCATGTTAATGTGACGTTGAAATAAGTTGATGGAATTTAATATCCTATATTATGTCAATTAAACATTATTTTTCACTTTTCTTTTGTCAATTCTGTTTGGATTGTGTTTTATACTATCAATCTTTGTAGAGACTAGTCTATACTCTTTAATGCTATTGCAACTCATTTGATGTAATAATACCTCCTTGGTTATATAAATTTGTGAAAGTGCAGCTTATCTTTGTTTTGAGGTTTTGATAGCACCCTATATTCATACCTAACCAATTAAGCGCACTAAGTGCAGAAGTGTAGTAATGACACAGGATTTTTTCTTAAACAGCTGACTGAAAAGCTGAATATCGAGGAGCTTGCAATTTGGGTGATATTGGCTAGGGCAATTTGGAATGACAGAAATAAATTCTACTTTGAGAAGACCCATATTCAACCGAGAAATATTCTGGATGGAGCAACTAGTTTTTTGGGGGAATACTAGAGACTCATGGCTTCCCACAAACATTCATAAGTTGCTTCCTTGATGTAGTTTTCTGGTTATTGGTTCTTTTGGTTGTATTTCCAAAGTTGTATCTTTTTCTATTTCTCCCTGGCTAGGTGTTTGCTATACTAGGGGTCATACTTTGTTTATGTTTTCTTTGTTAGATATTCAAAACAATTCTATCTTTTCTCTCAAAAAACCAATGAGATTTGAATTCTTGTAATTTCAAAATACACATGTAATGTGAGTTTGTGTTTTCATTGCCCACTACTATTGAATTCATTGGATGTGGTTGTCAATTTAAATTACATAGTAATTCCCTTGGTCATGACTGTGAAACAAGACCATTAACCATAATAAAAAGTTGAGGTAGCTTAACTTTAAGATACATTTTGCTACAATGCAATTCTCACATTTGCTTTCTGTACCATTATTTTTATTAAATGTTTTATATACCATTGTTGGAAAGAAAAAAAAAATCATGGAATTCAACAAATCTTGTATATGTGTTTGAAGTTTATCACACTAACCATTTTACATCGGAAAAGTCTAGGACCACATAATTTTTGACAATTTCTTTCCACAACTGTGATGGGGTAGAGTATGATTGGTAAAGAAAAAATTGTGGGTCCATGTGTAAGTGATAGTTAACCACTCATAATCTGCCATGTTAAAGTTATGGCAAAAAAGTTGTGGAATAATTTGTGGTCCTAGAACTACTCTTTTACATCAAGTGTTACCATAATATGCACTTCCACTAAATGCTTTCAAATTCCAAGAAACTAAATTAAGATAAGGCATCTTTCTTTTAGTTCAAAAAACCTATACATTACAAGATCATTAAAGCTTTTCTTTGGAATGTAAGCAACTAAGCATATAAAATTAGCACATAACTTTCCATGGGCTCCAACTCAAAAATAAAATTAGCACAAAAAGAAGTTTCTTTCAAACTAAAGAAATCTAAAAACAAATTCACTTTGGTAGATGACAACCGAAAAGTAAAAACAAAGGATTCCTAAAAGAAAGCTAGGCAGCAAGGCTTCAATGTAGAAAGTATAATTGTTTCCACAAATGAAAGCATCATCAGACTTATTTTTCAGCTATCCATTGAAATATCCTTCTAGATTTTTGTAGTTGTGAAACCTTTCTCTCCACCTCTGCTCATTTTGCTTCTCTAAAGTCTGAACTTCTTCAGCATAATGATTGAATATCAAAACTAAATAATGATATTCACACCATCATAACTCAGCACGATTAATACAAAATAGCATAAGTGAAATTTACAGTTATTAATAAAAATCACAAGTGAACTCCAATATGTCTAAGCACCATCAATAACATGTCCAAGAATGAGTTATGATAATTACATCAAGCTTTTCTGACGGTAATAAGCTAGTTTCATGAAGGTCTATACCAAAATTCTTTAAAAATGATAGTCTTTTCATTGAGGAATTTTATCAAACAATCAGAGTACAGAAGGAATGAGCTTGAGTTGTAAAATCAATTGGCCATGAATTCTAAAATACCCAGTACAAAAATAATTCAAGACACATCAGTCCATCAAATACTAAATATAATCATCAAAGAGATCAACATGAATATCAAAGGAAAAAAAAAAAAAAAAAGCAAACACAAATAAAAATTTAAATAATAAACAATTAAGAATACCTATGGCAGAAAATTTTGTGGAAGAAGAAAATCTAGGAATTTCATCTGACCAACAGAAAGAGAAAGTGGACTCACCCATTCATTGCTTGAATCTTGGAGCAAGCAATATCATCCTTGTTGGAGGAACAACATACCTCTCAGGTCTAGAAGGTTTGGATAATTGGATTGCTATTTGTTTATCCACGATGCAAAGGTGAGGGATTGCAGGGAAGGAAACGTGGAGGTGGCCTATGGCAATGAGTGGGGTAGTGTTGAAGTCTCCATCGCTGTCGAGTGAGGAGTTGAATCTCCTCTTAAGAGTTAGAACCGACAAATTAAAAGGGATGTTAGGAACGTTAGTAGACTAGTAGGTTAGTACTGAGGTGACATGGCAATAAACTTATGTCATCAAATTTTTAATACTTGTCTTCTTCTTATTGGTCCGGACTACAAGGCAAGCATGCTGACCTTGTAGTTCGGGACTACCTAATAATTTCCCAAAATATAATGAAAAAAAGTTGTGTATTACTTTTTCTTCTTCTTCTTTTTTTATTTTTTCTTTTCTCAGACATTTTCTTTCGTATAGTACGTGCATTATTCATAAAATAAAAAATATTTTCTTAATTTCACTTAACGGGCACAAATAATAAAAGGCCATAGAAACATTGATAACTGATTGAATAAATTCTAATGCAAATAAAAAGAGAGAAGTTTCTAAACACTGAAAATGGAAACCCCCCAATGTATAATTAAGTATAACATTAATTGAAACTCTCAAAAAAAAAAAAAAAAAAAAAAAAGTATAACGTTAATTACGTACCCATACCCTCCGAGTTTAAACACACCTATCCACGATATGGAGGCGAGGGATTGCAAGGGAGGAAACGTGGAGGTGGCTTGGGGCAATGAGTGGGGCAGTGTTGAAATCTCCATCGTTGCTGAGTGAGGAGTTGAATCTCCTCTCAAGAGTCAGAACTGACGGATTAAAAGGGACGTTAGGAACATTAGTAGACTAGTAGGTTAGTAGTGAGGTGACGTGGCAATAAACTTATGTCATCAAATTTTTAATACTTGTCTTCTTCTTATTGGGCCGGACTACAAGGTAAGCATGCTGACCTTGTAGTCCGGGACTACCCAAAAATTTCCCTTATCTTTTTAGCTTACTATTAATATTGTGATTGAAGAGTAATGTATACAAAAAAGGAAAAAACTCTACTCTATGAAAGAGATGTCAAAGTGATGACCAACCATAGGAAAAGTTATTAATAATATCGCTATTTTTGTGATCTTCTTTCTTTTTGCACATGAAGTTTGACATTCTCATTAGCATAGTTGTCAAAATCCCGATCTAAATCCTATGATTTTACGATCACACCTACTCAAAATGATCCAAATTTTTCAAGGATCTTTGCAATCGTTTAGGATCGGTAGGATCGTTGATCTTGACGATCCCAAATGACTTTGGTTTCTTGTAATTTTCTTTAACTTGACAGAAGGCTCAGTTGGACTCAAATGAAAAATAAAATCCCAATAGACTAAGTTTTTTCACTCTAATATAAAGAGAGTGTCAGTTGGACCCAAATAAAAAATATCCCAATAGAGTGTCATGTTTTGAGGGTTTTGGCATCTTTAAATGATTATTACAAATGGATGTAATGATGTATGGTAATTATATCAATGAATGTATAATATGTGATTATTTAACATACCAATGTGTATTTTTTGTTTTTTTTCTCAAATAATGAAGGATCTTATGATTTACGATCCGATCCTACAATCCATGATCCCACCTACCTCTTGCGATCCTACGTAGAATTCCGATTTTGACAACCTTGCTCATTAGAGCATCAACATTGGTGGAGGCATTTTGCTAAAATGTTAAATTTGCCATCAAAGTTAGGGTTTCCCAAGTTCACTTAGGGACCTGACCCACCCACCATTCCGACCGACCTAATTCGGAAACCGCCCAATCCGACTCTTGTGATGGATTAGCTGTGGTTTTTGAAGTACCCAACCCGATTTTGGTGAGTTAGTTGGCAGGTCCTTGCATCTAAACCTAATTTCAACTGACTTGATTGATTCTATCACCAAAAGGCCGCCGATCTCCACCGTTTGAGGAATTTCTGAAATTAGATCTCGCTAGATCTGGCAAGACCTCGCCAAACATGGTCGGTTTTCAGCCAGATTCATTGAATTTTTGGCTAGATCCGACAATTTTTGGCCAGATCTGATTCTAATTAAGACTCAACTACCTTTCGGAAAAGAACCATCCAATCTGACCCAACTCTCTGATAGGTCGGCGGTGGGTCTGGAAATATGGCACTCGACTTGGTCGGGTCGGTCAAGGGTTGGACATAAACCCAACCTGCACTGACCCGTGGTCACCCTAAATCAAAATATAGCAAAAGTTGGCTACATTGGTAGAGCAAAAGGCATATATATGTGTTTTTTTTTTCCTCTTCCTTTCCTATTTCCTGTTGCAAGCTCCTCTCTTCTCACACTCATCACTTCTCTCACCATTTTCCCTCATATTTTTCTCTCTTCCTCCACCTCTCCAACCCATCTTGCTTGCCCAGCCGCCGACTGACCCATCTCCCCTGCCCAGCTCTGACCCACCTCTTCCTCCACTCGTTGCCGACCTAAGCCACCAGGTACTCTTCTCCCTTTCATTTTTTTCCCTTTCTTCCTCCACTCCTCGCCGGCCCAACTCCCCTGCCCAAATGTTGACCCATTTTTCTTCTGCCACTCGCCGCTAACCCAAGCCCTATGCCCCAAGTCCTAAGCTTCAAACCGACCCATCTCTGCCTCCATCGCTAACCCATCTCACCCTCTCTTCTCTCTTTGGAGTTTTGTTTGGTTTTAGGTTAGGGATTAATTTTGGGTGCCACCAATTGCATCAAAGCTTGCTCGCCCATCTACAGGTGAGTTACCTTTGTCTTCTTCATGTAATGCTTAGGGTTTTTGATTTTGGGTTTTTGCTTCTAGTTTGCTAGAATTGGAAAGATAAATGTGAGATGATAAATATATCAGATATACATTCCAAATGGAATGATAAATGTGGGAAATACTTATGACTTAGCATAGAATTTGAAGGCAAGTCTTTCCCTAACATTTGTATCTCAAAATATAAAGCTGTCAAACATGAGAGTTTAGTTTATGTAGGAAGAAATTTAAGAAAATTTTTCCATGTTTTATACTGTCATACATGCTCTTGCATTTGCATTTCAATTCTTTCTTGATTGTAGGGAAGTGTATGATTGCTATTTCTAAATTATTACTTTAAATGTTAGTTGGGAATTTTCTATGTACAGGGAAGTTTATATTTGTTGATTCTAATTTATTACAATAAATGTCATGTTGGGAATTGTTCTGGGAATTGTTCTGTTTGTAGGAAAGTATATATATATATATATATATTTTTTTTTTTATTTCTAATTTATTGGTGTAAATGTTAGTTTGAGAATTTTCTGTGTGCATGGAAGTTTCTATTTGTTGTTTCTAATTTAATACAGTAAATGTCTTTACTTTCAGTCTGCCTGGAAGTATATATTGCTGTTTCTAATTTATAGAGTCACTAGGAGACCTATCATATTACACTGTTATTATAAATAGGGATATTGATATTGACTCACCACTTTTGGGTATATCTCAAAATAATCCAATGTCCTTCTAAGAAAGCAAAACTCTTCTAAGAAAGCAAAACGGGGTAGTATTGATGCCATACATAGTAATAAGCAAACACAAAATACATTTTGTCAAAAAGTTTGGGAATACTTCAAGGAGCACAATACTTTCGGTACCACGTGTACTGCTATTTCCTTAATAAGTCGTTGGGGAACGATTAACAAGGAGACAAATATGTTTTGTGGGTGCATGGCTAAAGTTAACACAATTTATCAAAGTGGTACGACTGAACAAGATAAGGCATAAATTATATTCCAATAGTGTTAACATACCCATTCACCAATAGTTTGAAAATACTAATCATGTTATATCTCCTTTAATTTTTTTAGATTGCCAACAAGAAGGCTTTGTATAAAAACAACCATGGTAAAGCCTTTCAATTTGAATATTGTTTCCATATAATAATTATATTGTTTGTTGATATAGAGGCTTTATATATATAAGTTACTTCCATTTATTTATGAGATCTCAAGATCACACAAAGATGAAAATCTTATTTCTTATCTTAAAATTGATGGTTACATATATGGCAGGCAAAAAAAAATAGATAGCTTATTCTTTTGAGGGAGAAGCTACTTAAGAGCGGGTGCAACAACCCCTGCGACTAAACCACACTTATTCCAGATTTGCACGCTTCTTGGTTGTGTTATGGTTTCGTTGGATTTGTAGCCATGTTGAGTATTGACGATATTGTCAAATAGCCTGTTGTGGCACGTTAAACCTAATCTTGCAAGCGAGTGACAACAATAATCACTGACTGGCTTAGAATTTAGCCAAAAGATATTCGAAAAGATTTCTTGCCCACAGTCTGGACTTAGTTTTTTTGAGCAAAGCATCAAAGAGTTAAAATCTTGTTCAGCAGCCACCACAAAAGCTAAGAGCATGGCTGCCACCACCACGACTGAGAAGCTGTTGAGCCAGGCCATGACGATTGTTTGTTTAAGGCTGAGAGTAATGTATATTAATTTCTTGTGTTGGTTGGGAAATAATATTGTTAATTGTTGGGATGATATGAGATTCATGGAGAGTAAAGGTGTATTTAAACTCAGAGGGTATGGGTACGTAATTAACGTTATACTTAATTATACATTGGGGGGTTTCCATTTTCAGTGTTTAAAAACTTCTCTCTTTTTATTTACATTAGAATTTATTCAATCAGTTATCAATGTTTCTATGGCTTTTTATTATTTGTGCCCGTTAAGTGAAATTAAGAAAATATTTTTTACTTTTTGAATAATGCGCATACTATATGAAAGAAAATGTCCAAGAGAAGAAAAAATAAAAGAAGAAGAAGAAGAAGAAAAAGTAATACAGAACTTTTTTTTCATTATCTTTTTAGCTTACTATTAATATTGTGATTGAAGAGTAATGTATATAAAAAAGGAAAAAAATTCTACTCAATGAAAGAGATGTCAAAGTGATGACCAACCATAGGAAAAGTTATTAATAATGTCACTTTTTTTTTGGGTGATTTTCTTTCTTTTTGCACATGAAGTTTAATATTCTCATTAGAGCATCAACATTGGTGGAGACATTTTGCTAAAATGATAAATTTGCCATCAAAATCAGGGTTGTCCAAGGTCACTTGTGGACCCGACCCACTTGCCATTTCGAATGACCTGATTCGAAAACTGCTCGATCAAACTACTGTGACAGGTCGAATGCGGTTTCCAAAGTACCTAACCCGATTTCGAAGAGTCGGTTGGCAGGTCCTTGCGTCTAAACCGGATTTCGATCGACTCGACTGATTCTATCACCAAAAGGCCATCGATCTCCACCGTCTGAGGAGTTTCTCAGTTAGATCTCACCAAGATCCAACGAGATCTTGTCGAGATCTCTTCGAGATCTGGCTAGATCTCGCCAAACACGGTCGGTTTTCTGCCAGATTCACCAAATTTTCGGCCAGATCTGGTGAGTTTTGGCCAGATCTGATTTCGATCGAGACCCAACTACCTTCCAAAAAAGAACTGTCCAATTTGACCCGACTCTCTGACCTGTTGGTCGTGAGTCTGGAAATATGGCACCCGACTTGGTTGGGTTGGTTGAGGGTTGGGCACAAACCTGACTTGGACCGACCCATGGTCACCCCAAATCAAAATATAGCAAAAGTGGGCTACATTGATAGAGCAAAAGGCGCGCACACACACACATATATGTTTTTTTTTTTTCCCTCTTCCTTTCTTATTTCCTATTGCAAGCTCCTTTCTCTTCTCACATTCCTCACTTCTCTCACCCTTTCCCCTTATATTTTTCTCTCTTCCTCCACCTCTCCAACCCATCTTGCTTGCCCAGCCTCCAACCGACCCACCTCTTCCTCCACTCGCCGTCGACCTAAGCCACCAGGTACTCTTCTCCTTTTAATTTTTTTTTTTCTGTCTTCCTTCACTCCTCGCCGGCCCAACTCCTTTGCCCAAATGCTGACCCATCTTTCTTCCTCCACTCGTCGTCGACCCAAGCCCCAAGCCCTAAACTGACCCATCTTTGCCTCCATCGCCAACCCATCTCGCCCTTTCTTTTCTCTTTTGGAGTTTTGTTTGGTTTTGGGTTAGGGATTAATTTTGGGTGCCACCAATTATGTCAAAGCTTGCTTGCCCATTTACAGGTGAGTTATCTCTATCTTCTTCATGTAATGCTTAGGGCTTTTGCTTCTAGTCTGCTAGAATTGGAATGATAAATGTGAGATGATAAATATATCAGATATGCATTCCAAATGGAATGATAAATGTGGGAAATACTCATGACTTAGCATATAATTTGAAGTTATGTCTTTCCCTAACATTCGTATCTCAAAATATAAAGCTATCAAACATGAGAGTTTAGTTTATGAAGGAAGAAATTTAAATTTTTTCTTCCATGTCTTATACTGTCATACATGTTCTTGCATTTGCATTTCAACCCTTTCTTGATTTTAGGGAAGTGTATGTTTGCTATTTCAAAATTATTACTGTAAATGTTAGTTGGGAATTTTTAGTGTACAGGGAAGTTTATAGTTGTTGATTCTAATTTATTACAATAAATGTCATGTTGGGAATTGTTCTGTTTACAGGGAAGTATATGTTGTTTGTTTCTAATTTATTGGTGTAAATGTTAGTTTGGGAATTTTCTATGTGCATAGAAGTTTATATTTGTTGTTTCTAATTTACTATAGTAAATGTCTTTACTTTTAGTCTGCCTAGAAGTATATATATTGCTATTTCTAATTTATGGAGTCACAAGGAGACTTGCCATATTACACTGGTATCATAAACAGGGATATTGATATTGACTCACCACTTTTGGGTATATCTCAAAATAATCCAATGTCCTTTTTTGATTCTGTACCTCAAGTTTAGCATGACTCTTCTAAGAAAGCAAAATGGGGTAGTGTTGATGCCATACACAGTAATGAGCAAACACAAAATACATTTTGTCAAAAAGTTTGGGAACAAGGAGCACAATACTTCCGGTATTGCATGTACTCCTATTTCCCTAATAAGTCGTTGGAGAATGATTAACAAGGAGACAAATATGTTTTGTGGGTGCATGGCTAAAGTTAACGAAATTTATCAAAGTGGTACGACTGAACAAGATAAGGTATAAATTATATTGCAATAGTGTTAACATACCCATTCACCAATAGTTTGAAAATACTAATCGTGTTATATTTCTTTTAATTTTTTTATATTGCCAACACTATGGCTTTGTATAAAAACAACCATGGTAAAGCCTTTCAATTTGAATATTGTTGCCATATAATAATTATATTGTTTGTTGACATAGAGGCTTTATATATAAATTACTTCCATTTATTTATGAGATATTGAGATCACACAAAGATGAAGATCTTATTTCTTATCTTAAAATTGATGGTTACATATATGGCAGGCAAAAACAAATAGATAGCTTATTCTTTTGAGGGAGAAGCTACTTAAGAGCGGGTGCAACAACCCCTGCGACTAAACCACACTTATTCCAGATTTGCACACTTCTTGGTCGTGTTATGGTTTCGTTGGATTTGTAGCCATGTTGAGTATTGACGATATTGTCAAATAATTTGTTGTGGCATGTTAAACCTAATCTTGCAAGCGAGTGACAACAATAATCACTGACTGGCTTAGAATTTAGCCAAAAGATATCCGAAAAGATTTCTTGACCACAGTCTGGACTTAGTTTTTTTGAGCAAAGCATCAAAGAGTTAAGATCTTGTTCAGCAGCCACCACAAAAGCTAAGAGCATGGCCGCCACCACCACGACTGAGAAGCTGTTGAGCCTGGCCATGATGTTTGTTTGTTTAAGGCTGAGAGTAATATATCTTAATTTCTTGTGTTGGTTGTGGAAATAATATTGTTAATTGTTGGGATGATATGAGATTCATGGAGAGTAAAAGTGTATTTATACTCGGAGGGTATGGGGTACGTAATTTAACGTCATACTTAATTATACATTGGGGGGTTTCCACTTTCAATATTTAGAAACTTCTCTCTTTTTATTTGCATTAGAATTTATTCAATCAGTCATCAATGTTTAATGGAGCTTTGAAGTTTCGAGTTCTATGGCTTTTTATTATTTATGCCAGTTAAGTGAAATTAAGAAAAAATATATATTTTTGAATAATGCATGTACTGTACGAAAGAGAATATCCAAGAGAAGAAAAAAAATGAAAAAGAAAAGAAAAGTAATACACACAATTTTTTTCATAATCTTTTTAGTTTACTATTAATATTGTGATTGAAGAGTAGTGTATATAAAAAAGGAAAAATTCTACTCTATGAAAGAGATGTCAATGTGATGACCAACCATAAGAAAAGTTCTTAATTTTTTTTGTGATTTTTTTTTTTTGGGTAGGATTTAGATCATCTAGATTTCTTAGGGTACTCTATCAAATAAATTTTCTTAAATCTTAGCCACTCTTTAATGATTTAATAGTCTAGATTCTGCCATGTTAGCATTCCACTCACAATAATCTTAATTGTTTTGTTTGCAACATTATATTATTATCTTAAGAATATTGTTAGTAGAATGCTGACATAGCAGAATTTAGACCATTAAATCATTAAAAAGTGATTAGAATTTAAGGAAATCTATTGGTAGAGTGCCCTAGGAAATCTAGAGGATTTGAACCCTTTTTTGCAAATGAAGTTTGACATTCTCATTACAGGTCCATTATTCATGCTTAATTATAATATATGGATTAAAGTGACATTCTGATTAAATTCAGCTCACTTGTTTCAATCAAAAATGGTTGAAAGACATTCTATAATTCAGGCCAAATTACACTCCAGAGAATAAGTATCTAACAAAACTCGCAATTTCTTCCATTATTAGGATTTAACAAATCTCCTTATTTGTTTGGGTACCATCGTGAATTACAGATTTGATTTAATGATTGACGCTTCTTTTTGTACTTTTCCTATTATCAGCAAATGATCATTAAATTATGTATTGTTGTTTTAGGATGAAATAGTGAGTGTGGAAAGTTTTAGGTACAAGATATTACTATAAAACTCTGAGTGGTGTTGAACCCTTATGGTCACTCTATTAGCTAAAAGAGTACTTCTCTGTAGAAAAATGAGAATCTCCAATGGGACTAACCGATGGGGTTCGCTATAGGTATTCTGTTGGGTTTTTAGATCCCTGTAAACTAGATTTTATAACCTAATTAATTAACCAAGTGAATACTTAGGTTTATTATTCAGATTTAGGTTAAAACAATAAAGTCATATCATGTAAAGCAGCAGTAAATAAAGAATACAAGGATATGATGACCTAGGAAAATCAAATTGGTAAAAAACCTGGGGAGGATTTAACTTAGCTATCCTCAAGGTAAAAAGCAAATCAACTTTAGAGAATCGAAGTTTACAATAATATTTAGACCACTAACATCCTATTGCTACCACATGTAGAACTTACTGACACGACCACGTGCAAGCTCCGAATTCATGGACTCCTTCTCTATTAGACCTTTGCAACACAAGCACCCACATTTGTGATAAAAAACACAAACTCTCCTGTTTGTGCCTCCAAGACCACCCTTGAAGGTTTAGAGGCTGTTTGGCTCACAACTTTTCATCACTCAATTTCCATCACTCAATTTCTGTCACTCATCACTCATGACTCATCACTCATCACTCTAAAATACCATGTTTGTTTGGCACCATCACTCACTTCTCATCACTCAATATTTTTCATACTATTTGTGGGTCCCATACCTGTCACCGTTGCAGTTTTTTTTTTTTTTTTTTTTTCATGGGTTCAGTGAGTTTGGGTATTGAAAAAAAAAAAAAAAAAAAACAAAACATGAAGACCGACCGAACCAGTGAAAGAAAGAAAAAAAAAAAAAAAAGAAGAAGAAGAAACCCAGAACACCGAACCTGTGAAAGAAGAAGAAGAAAAAAAAAAAAAAAAAAAAAAAAAGAAGAAACCCAGAACACCGAACCTGTGAAGAAGAAGAAGAAGAAAAAAAAGAAAAAAAAGAAGAAGAAACCCAGAACACCGAACCTGTGAAAGAAGAAGAAGAAAAAAAAAAAGAAAAAAAAAAAGAAGAAACCCAGAACACCGAACCTGTGAAGAAGAAGAAGAAGAAAAAAAAAAAAAAAAAAAGAAGAAGAAGAAACCAGAACACCGAACCTGTGAAGAAGAAGAAGAAGAAAAAAAAAAAAAAAAGAAAGAACCCAGCGGAGTCCAGTGAAAGAAGAAAGAAAAGTGGAGAAGAAAAAAAAATGGTCAAAAGTTACTATTGATTTGACAGTGGGTCCCACTATGTGTGTTTAATTACAAAAATGCCATTGAGTTATGAGTTATGGAAACTGAAAACAGCCAAAAGTTGTTTTCAGTTTCCATAACTCATAACTCAAAAAGTAGAGAATTGAGTATTGGAAACAGAGTTATGAAAATAGAGTATTGGTGCAGGCAAACGAGTATTTTGCTATGGGTCCCACCATTTTTGAGAATTGAGTTATGAAAACTGAGAATTGAGTCATGAGAATTGGCCATCCAAACAGCCTCTTAGATCTTCAACTATTGTTGATCTTCATGCAGCAACTTCAGATCTACTGGTTCTAAAGATATGAGAGTGATATCCGGTAGTGACTTTGATAGAGGAAGGCATAGAACCTTTTAGATCTCACAAGAGCACCTCCAAAGTCACAATAAAACGTGCCTAAGGTTTTCTTTATATACTAGAAGAAGTAGATCTAAAACCCTAATCCTTAATGGGCTTGAACTGTTGTTTGGGCTTAATTAAAATTCTGCAGATATGACTCTCGATCGATTGAGCCTGTCTTTCGATTGGTTGAACCAAGCAATTTCCGAACTCTTCTTTCTGCAGCTTGTATATTCTTGAATCTTGACTTGTATCACCTTGAACATTGTCTAATAATACCTATAGACTCTAGGATCTATATCTAGACAAGTTTGTATTCACGAATTGCCAATTGTTCTAAACTTTTAGAACATAACATATCCCAATGAGAATCTCCAACTTTGAAAATTCATTCTATGTCACGTTCTTGCATTATGAGGTCAGCCATCACTACTCTAATGACTAACTCATGTAATAATTTTAGGAAAATTTCAATATATAGATTGCATGTAAGTATTTCAATGTAAAATATGTATATAGTTTTTAAAGGTTTTTTTGCTATTTATAATTTTACGAGTCACCTCCTTATGAGTATTATAGAAATTTCCAGTTTCCTTAAATTAAAAGGGGAGTACTGACACCCTTTTTCTTTTGGGAACCCCAAAAATGGAGTGGGTGAGATAACATCTCTTCCATGGTTTTTCGAATAAGTCCGAATTTGATAAGGATGTGGTATAAAATCTATGCTTTATACCATCCAATAAAAGCTTTTCAAATCAATATTTTACAAAATAAGGAATAGGAAGTGGCACACACAATACTTTCAAATTATAATCCATCTACTCTTATAGATCAGACCACCATCTTCTCAACCTTTGTCATTGCTGGTTGTTGCCATAGTTCCTAGTAGTGGTTACCACACCCACCTCTCTCTCTCTCACAAAACCACCCCAAACCCTCATCTTTCAAGTTTCAAACCCCCAAATCACACCATTGTCTATACCCATTTCAAAAACCACCTAGATTGAAGAAAGAGAGAGGGCGAGAGAGTCTAGGCAATAAAGCTTAAGGTAGCTCTAGCCATTGTAATCAAATAGAGAGATAGAGGGAGTTTATGGGGGGGGGGGGGGGGGGAGGTCGGTAATGGTGTCAAAGATGGAGGAGATGAAGAGGGAACGATTGAATTTGAGAGGGAGAAGGTGGCAAAGGTGGAAGTGGAAGTGGAAAGGAGCAGAGGGAGAGAGCATGGAAGAGTGTAGGGTATTGATGAGAGATTATTGGGTATGACTCTTTCTATTATTTATTTTGTGAAATGCTTATGTGACATGTTGGGATTGTAGGTGTTTTACACTAGATTCTTATAGAATTTAAACTCTTTTTGAATGGTGATGCTAATCAATGGTTAAGTAGCATTAAATGACATTTCATGGTAGTTGAAACCAATTTGACTAAAAGATAATTATTTATGTGAATATTGGGTGATATTTTAATGTTGAGAATTTCACAAAAACTAACATATTCATTCTATTGAATTTATCTTTTAGGGTTTTATTTTAACACATGTAGAAGTCATTTTCTGATTTTTTTTTTAAGTCAAAACTACACTTGTGATTCACATGAAAGGCTTCTGAGTAGCTTAGCAATCACCACCCCGTTTTTTAAAGGATCAATAGCTAGACAAACCTAAAGTATAATTTATCTTTCTTTTCTTTTCTTTTTTTTTTTCTTTTTTTTATAACTTTCGAAAGGTTATTATAATGTTTTTTTTCCCGATTAAAAATGTCGCTTCTTTATTTCTTTTTTATTTTCAGACCTTTTTTTATTATTTATTTTTGCTTTTGTATGTTCTGATATTAATAAAATAGAAAATATTTTCTTCCCTTTTTCAAAATGAAGTTTGACATTAAAAAAAAAAGTTTAATAGTTATGATATAACTATAAAACAAATACATAATAAAGAAAATTCATTACAAAAGGAAATAAAAAGAAAAGAAAAAAAATCAATTTTTTTATTTTTATTTTTTTATTTATAATGGATAAGAAAAAAGGTGAAGATTATTTTTTGAAAGAAGAAGGGGCAGATATGGTAACAAAATGAAAGGTTTTGGAATTTTTAGTAGGGCAAGGGGGCTGGTTTCGCCTTTGCTACTATTTAAGTTCCTTATCAAATATTAATTATTTAATTTATATAAGATAATTCCGCAATATATATAGTGGATCTCTAAATTTTGAAATAAAATGAAATTATTAATGTTTCTTTCAAAAAAAAAAAAAATAGTGATGATACAAAGATGAAGACATTATTAATTTTTATAGAAAATTGATGGTTACATGGTGGGCAAAAACAAATAGAGATAGCTTTATTCTTTTTTTTTTTTTGGGTGGGGAGCTGCTTAAGCAGCAGGTGGAACAGGCCCTGCAACTAAAGAACACTTATTCCAGATTTGCACACTTCTTGGTCGTGTTATTGTTTCATTGGATTTGTAGCCAGGTTGACTATCGACGATATTGTCAAACAACTTATTGTGACATGTTAAACCTATTCTTGCAAGCGAGTAACAACAATAATCACTGACTGGCTTAGAACTGTGCCCAAAGATATTCATAAAGATTTCTTCCCCACAGTCTGGTTTTAGTTTGTTTGAGCAAATTATCAAAGAGTTAAAATCTTGTTTAGCAGCCACCACAAAAGCTAAGAGCATGGTCGCCACCACCATGACTGAGAAACTGTTGAGCCTTGCCATGACAATTGTTTGTTTAAGGTTAAATGGTATATGTTTCTTGAGTAAGTTGAGGAAATAATATTGTTGATGGGATGATATAAGACTCATGGAGAGTAAAGGTGTATTTATACACGGAGGGTACGTAAGGTTATACTTAATACATTGGGGGGTTTTCAATTTTCAATGTTTAATTAGAAACTTCTCTCTTCATTTGCTTTAGACTTTATTTAATCAGTTATCAATGTTCAATGGTGATTTGAAATTTTGTTCTATGGATTTTTATTATTACTTTATTAGAGCCCGTTACGTGAGTCAAGAAAATATTTATTTTTTATTTTTATTTTTAAAGAATGCTCGTTTTGTACAAAAGAGAGTGTCCAAGTGAACAAACAAAAAAAGTACTAATATACAGTTGCACACAACTTTTTTTATATTCTTTTTGATGCTTACTAATAATATTGTGAATATATATATATATTATAAATTTAAAAAGAAAAATTCTACTCTATGTAAGAGACATCAATGTGATGATCAACCATAAGAAAATACTTAGTAATTACGCTCAATGATTGTAAATTTTTTCTTTTTTATAGTGATTAGTCTTTGAAAAAGGGTTTTTTTTTTTTTTTTTTTTTTTTTTTTTTTGAGAGATAACTACAACTAGGGTTGTCCACCAGACCCGGCAAACCCAGCAAACCCGCCCACCACCGACCCGCTGCCACCTGATTCGACGACTCTGGCGGTTGGACACAGGTTCCGAACTCGATAACCCGACCCCACGCGGGTCGGTTGTCGATTTTCTGTTTCAAAACCCGTGACACCTGACCTGAACCGAACCTTTATCCTTTCCGACAAAGTATTACGAATTTCCGACCAGATTCGGTGAGATCTCGCCGTTATCCAACAAAATCTAGGCCAGATCTTGACGGATCTGGCCATATTTCTGTCTGATCTCGACTGATCTTGCTAGATTTAGGCCAAATCTCGATGGATCCGGCCAGATTTCAGCCAAATCTCACAGGATCCAACCAAAAATGTTCTTGGCGATGAAACTCGATACTCGAATCGATACAATATGAAACCAACCAGACCCGAACTGAAAAATCCGACCAGATCACTGGGTCGGTTTCGGGCCATATTTTCCTCCACCTGAATAATTCGGGTCAGGTTTGGGTTGGGCACAAACCCGAACTGGCCCGACCTGTGGACACCCCTAACTACAATATGCTGCTAACCCCGCAGCTCGAAACCTTTCCCTCCTAGACTCCCAAGCACTTTGTGCATGGGGAGGTGCCAATTCAGCTATAAGAAAAAGGTATATATTCAAACCTGGGGCATACGTGAGTGAATACAAGTAATAGCAGTAACTTCCGAGGCTAGGAACCAATTTTTATTTCGCATTATAGGTCCATTATTCAGGCTTAATTTTAATCTATGGATTTTAGGGAATTCTATATATAATTCATGCCAAATTACACTCGAGAGAATAAGTACCTAACAAAAACTCACAATTTCTTCCATTAATTAGTAGGATTTAACAAACTTTTTTTTTGGGGCAGCATCGTCGGTGAGAGGTTTGAATAATGATTCATGTTTCTTTTGGTACTTTTCCTAATGTCAGCAAATGTTCATTTCTTTATGTAATGTTGTGTTAGGATGAAACAGTAAGTGGAAAATTTTATGTAAAGGGAATCACTATAATACTCTTTAGTGGCTTTGAAACCTTATGGTCACTCTATTAGCTAAAAGAGTACTCCTGTAGAAAAATGAGGATCTCCATTGGGACTAGCCAATAGGGTTGGCCATAGTTACTCCAATGCAACTCTCCAACTTTGAAGATTCGTTCTATGTCAAATTCTTGCATCATGAGATACCTACTTACTATAATTGGGACTAACTAATGGGGTTAGACTTAGGTACTCCGATGACTAAATCATGCGTTAGGTTCTAAATATTTAGGATAAATATTTAGATTCTTAATTTATGTATGTTGGCAAACCGAGAACAAAAAAAATGTCTGGATTAAGTGTTAGACATTGCTCAAGATTCTTCAAGTCAAGTTTCAAGAACTGTCAAGTTGTAGAAAGAAGAGTTCAGATTTTGTAAAGCTCGACTAATCGAAAGAAAGGTTTGACCGCGAAAATCAGGCCCAAGCTCGTGAAAACATTTAGGGTTTCAGTACAACACTACTAGGTATAAAAGGAAAACCATAATCACATTTTAGAAGTTCTTGGAAGACTTGTGAGTTACTTCTGTGAGATCTGTGAGGTTTTTATAACATTCTAACTCAACAAGCGTCTACCGGAATGAGATTTACAATCAAGAACTAGTGGAAACAAGTTTCTGCATAAAGATCTACTACTGATGGTGATATGAAACCTTTGAGTGAGATGTTAAAGTCACAAACATGGGAGTTTGTGATTAGCAAATTCAAAATAGAAGAGTCCATGGAGTTGGAGTTGTCTGTGGTCGTGTTAATAAGTTCTACAAAAGGTAGTTTTAGATTTAGGGTTTAAATTTATTGTAAACTTTCAATCTATCGTAGTGGATTTGTTTACTTTGAAGAGAGTTAGGTTAAATCTTCAACAGGTTTTTACCTAGAAACGGTTGGTTTCATTGGTTTTCTTGGGTTTTCGTATTATTGTTTTCTTTAATTTTTTGCACCAAGTAATATGTTTGCATGTGTTTAACCTAGATCTCATATTAACCTAAGTAACTACTTAGCTAATTCATTAGGTTAAACTAATATGTTCCAAAAGGGGTCTAAACATAACAAACAAGTGATTGAAACCAATTTGACTAAAAAATAATAATTCATATAAATATTGGGCACTGATATTTTAATGTTGAGAATTCCACCAAAACTAACATATTCATTCTATTAAATTTATTTTTTAAGGTTTTAATTTAACGCATGTGTATGTCATTTAACGCACGTATATGTCATTTATTTTCATGAAGAAAATAAACTATTCTATATATAAAAACTTGAGTTTCCTTTTATAATTTTTGTTTCACTTTTGAAAGGTAATACTATTGTTCTTTTCCCAATTAAAACTTTTTTTTTTTTTTTTCCAGACCTTGTTTTGCTTTATATGATTTGATATTAATAAAATAGAAAATATTTTCTTTCCTTTTTTCAAAATGAAGTTTAACATTAAAAAAAAGTTTATTAGTTATGATATAACTATAAAAATAAATGCATAATAAAGAAAATTCATTACAAAAGGAAATAAAAAGAAAGAAAAAAAAAATTTATATTGGAGAAGAAAAGGGGGGAAGATGTTTTTATAAATGAAGAAGGGGGCAGATATAATAACAAAATGGGAGGTTTTGGAATTTTTAGTGGAGCACCTGGCTTCGCCTTTGCTACTATGTAAGTTCCTTATCAAATATTTGTTAATTGATATAGGATAATTCAGAGAGAGAGAGAGAGAGAGAGAGAGAGAGAGAGATCACAATCTCCCCCTCGTCGCTTAATTAGATCACAATTTTGTGCACAAACTTTTAATTACTACATTAATTTGATCTCTCAATTTTGAAATAAAATGAAAATATTAATGTTTCGTTCAAATTTAAAAAATAAAACTGTGATCATGCAAAGATGAAGACATTATTAATTTTTATAGAAAATTGATGGTTACATGGTGGGCAAAAACAAATAGAGATAGCTTTATTCTTTTTTTTTTTTTGGGTGGGGAGCTGCTTAAGCAGCAGGTGGAACAGGCCCTGCAACTAAAGAACACTTATTCCAGATTTGCACACTTCTTGGTCGTGTTATTGTTTCATTGGATTTGTAGCCAGGTTGACTATCGACGATATTGTCAAACAACTTATTGTGACATGTTAAACCTATTCTTGCAAGCGAGTAACAACAATAATCACTGACTGGCTTAGAACTGTGCCCAAAGATATTCATAAAGATTTCTTCCCCACAGTCTGGTTTTAGTTTGTTTGAGCAAATTATCAAAGAGTTAAAATCTTGTTTAGCAGCCACCACAAAAGCTAAGAGCATGGTCGCCACCACCATGACTGAGAAGCTGTTGAGCCTTGCCATGACAATTGTTTGTTTAAGGTTAAATGGTATATGTTTCTTGAGTAAGTTGAGGAAATAATATTGTTGATGGGATGATATAAGACTCATGGAGAGTAAAGGTGTATTTATCCACAGAGGGTACGTTAGGCTATACTTAATACATTGGGGGGTTTTCAATTTTCAATGTTTAATTAGAAACTTCTCTCTTCATTTGCTTTAGACTTTATTTAATCAGTTATCAATGTTCAATGGTGCTTTGAAATTTTGTTCTATGGATTTTTATTATTACTTTATTAGAGCCCGTTACGTGAGTCAAGAAAATATTTATTTTTTATTTTTATTTTTAAAGAATGCTCGTTTTGTACAAAAGAGAGTGTCCAAGTGAACAAAAAAAAAAAGTACTAATATACAGTTGCACACAACTTTTTTTATATTCTTTTTGATGCTTACTAATAATATTGTGAATATATATATATATATATATATATTATAAATTTAAAAAGAAAAATTCTACTCTATGTAAGAGACATCAATGTGATGATCAACCATAAGAAAAATACTTAGTAATTACGCTCAATGATTGTAAATTTTTTCTTTTTTATAGTGATTAGTCTTTGAAAAAGGGTTTTTTTTTTTTTTTTTTTTTTTTTTTTTTTTTTTTTTTGAGAGATAACTACAACTAGGGTTGTCCACCAGACCCGGCAACCCATTCAACCCAGCAAACCCGCCCACCGCCGACCTGCCGCCACCTGATTCGACGACTCTGGCGGTTGGACACAGGTTCTGAACTCGATAACCCGACCCCACGCGGGTCGGTTGTCGGTTTTTTGTTTCAAAACCAGTGACACCTGACCTGAACCGAACCTTTATCCTTTCCGACGAAGTATTACGAATTTTCGACCAGATTCGGTGAGATCTCGCCGTTATCCAACAAAATCTAGGCCAGATCTTGACGGATCTGGCCATATTTCTGTCTGATCTCGACTGATCTGGCCAGATTTAGGCCAGATCTCGACGGATCCGGCCAGATTTCGGCCAAATCTCACAGGATCCAACCAAAAATGTTCTCGGCGATGAAACCCGATACTCGAATCGATACAATCTGAAACCAACCAGACCTGAACTGAAAAATCCGACCAGATCACCAAGTCGGTTTCGGGCCATATTTTCCTCCACCTGAATAATTCGGGTCAGGTTTGGGTTGGGCACAAACTCGAACTGGCCCGACCTGTGGACACCCCTAACTACAATATGCTGCTAACCCCGCAGCTCGAAACCTTTCCCTCCTAGACTCCCAAGCACTTTGTGCATGGGGAGGTGCCAATTCAGCTATATGAAAAAGGTATATATTCAAACCTGGGGCATAGGTGAGTGAATACAAGTAATAGCAGTAACTTCCGAGGCTAGGAACCAATTTTTATTTTGCATTATAGGTCCATTATTCAGGCTTAATTTTAATCTATGGATTTTAGGGAATTCTATATATAATTCATGCCAAATTACACTCGAGAGAATAAGTACCTAACAAAAACTCACAATTTCTTCCATTAATTAGTAGGATTTAACAAACTTTTTTTTTGGGGCAGCATCGTCGGTGAGAGGTTTGAATAATGATTCATGTTTCTTTTGGTACTTTTCCTAATGTCAGCAAATGTTCATTTCTTTATGTAATGCTGTGTTAGGATGAAACAGTAAGTGGAAAATTTTATGTAAAGGGATCACTATAATACTCTTTAGTGGCTTTGAAACCTTATGGTCACTCTATTAGCTAAAAGAGTACTCCTGTAGAAAAATGAGGATCTCCATTGGGACTAGCCAATAGGGTTGGCCATAGTTACTCCAATGCAAATCTCCAACTTTGAAGATTCGTTCTATGTCAAATTCTTGCATCATGAGATACCTACTTACCATATTTGGGACTAACTAATGGGGTTAGACTTAGGTACTTCGATGACTAAATCATGCGTTAGGTTCTAAATATTTAGGATAAATATTTAGATTCTTAATTTATGTATGTTGGCAAACCGAGAACAAAAAAAATGTCTGGATTAAGTGTTAGACATTGTTCAAGATTCTTCAAGTCAAGTTTCAAGAATTGTCAAGTTGTAGAAAGAAGAGTTCAGATTTTGTAAAGCTCGACTGATCGAAAGAAAGGTTTGATAGCGAAAATCAGGCCCAACCCCGTGAAAACATTTAGGGTTTCAGTACAACACTACTAGGTATAAAAGGAAAACCATAATCACATTTTAGAAGTTCTTGGAAGACTTGTGAGTTACTTCTGTGAGATCTGTGAGGTTTTTGTAACATTCTAACTCAACAAGCGTCTACCGGAATGAGATCTACAATCAAGAACTAGTGGAAACAAGTTTCTGCATAAAGATCTACTACTGATGGTGATATGAAACCTTTGAGTGAGATGTTAAAGTCACAAACATGGGAGTTTGTGATTAGCAAATTCAAAATAGAAGAGTCCATGGAGTCGGAGTTGTCTGTGGTCGTGTTAATAAGTTCTACAAAAGGTAGTTTTAGATTTAGGGTTTAAATTTATTGTAAACTTTCAATCTATCGTAGTGGATTTGTTTACCTTGAAGAGAGTTAGGTTAAATCTTCCTCAGGTTTTTACCTAGAAACGGTTGGTTTCATTGGTTTTCTTGGGTTTTCGTATTATTGTTTTCTTTAATTTTTTGCACCAAGTAATATGTTTGCATGTGTTTAACCTAGATCTCATATTAACCTAAGTAACTACTTAGCTAATTCATTAGGTTAAACTAATATGTTCCAAAAGGGGTCTAAACATAACAAACAAGTGGTTGAAACTAATTTGATTAAAAAATAATAATTCATATAAATATTGGGCACTGATATTTTAATGTTGAGAATTCCACCAAAACTAACATATTCATTCTATTAAATTTATTTTTTAAGGTTTTAATTTAACGCATGTGTATGTCGTCATTTAACGCACGTATATGTCATTTATTTTCATGAAGAAAATAAACTATTCTATATATAAAAACTTGAGTTTCCTTTTATAATTTTTGTTTCACTTTTAAAAGGTAATACTATTGTTCTTTTCCCAATTAAAACTCTTTTTTTTTTTCTTTTTTTTTTTTCCAGACCTTGTTTTGCTTTATATGATTTGATATTAATAAAATAGAAAATATTTTCTTTCCTTTTTTCAAAATGAAGTTTGTGGGAGGAGATTTTCCATCACATCTAATTGATGCTCTACCCCGGGAGCCAGGCCGCGGAGGAGTTTTTGTCCCCGTCCCCGAGTATGGCCCTAAGTACGCAAGCGCTTAGCTTGGACGCAATGGAATCCCACATCGGTTAGGAGAGCGCCCCACCAAGGCTTTATAACGCATCTGGCGCTTGCCTTGGTGTACCACTACTACACGCGTGTAGTAGTGGTACACCAAGGCAAGCACCAGATGCGTTATAAAGCCTTGGTGGGGCGCTCTCCTAACCGATGTGGGATTCCATTGCGTCCAAGCTAAGCGCTTGCGTACTTAGGGCCATACTCGGGGACGGGGACAAAAACTCCTCCGCGGCCTGGCTCCCGGGGTAGAGCATCAATTAGATGTGATGGAAAATCTCCTCCCACAAAAAGCGCTTTTTGGGTTTGGGATGACCTTACGTTTTCAGGTACCACCGCCCCATCTAATTGATGCTCTACCCCGGGAGCCAGGCCGCGGAGGAGTTTTGTCCCCGTCCCCGAGTATGGCCCTAAGTACGCAAGCGCTTAGCTTGGACGCAATGGAATCCCACATCGGTTAGGAGAGCGCCCCACCAAGGCTTTATAACGCATCTGGTGCTTGCCTTGGTGTACCACTACTACACGCGTGTAGTAGTGGTACACCAAGGCAAGCACCAGATGCGTTATAAAGCCTTGGTGGGGCGCTCTCCTAACCGATGTGGGATTCCATTGCGTCCAAGCTAAGCGCTTGCGTACTTAGGGCCATACTCGGGGACGGGGACAAAACTCCTCCGCGGCCTGGCTCCCGGGGTAGAGCATCAATTAGATGTGATGGAAAATCTCCTCCCACAAAGTTTAACATTAAAAAAAAGTTTATTAGTTATGATATAACTATAAAAATAAATGCATAATAAAGAAAATTCATTACAAAAGGAAATAAAAAGAAAGAAAGAAAAAATTTATATTGGAGAAGAAAAGGGGGGAAGATGTTTTTTTAAATGAAGAAGGGGGCAGATATAATAACAAAATGGGAGGTTTTGGAATTTTTAGTGGAGCACCTGGCTTCGCCTTTGCTACTATGTAAGTTCCTTATCAAATATTTGTTAATTGATATAGGATAATTCAGAGAGAGAGAGAGAGAGAGAGAGAGAGAGATCACAATCTCCCCCTCGTTGCTTAATTAGATCACAATTTTGTGCACAAACTTTTAATTACTACATTAATTTGATCTCTCAATTTTGAAATAAAATGAAAATATTAATGTTTCGTTCAAATTTAAAAAAAAAAAAAAAACTGTGATCATGCAAAGATGAAGACATTATTAATTTCTATAGAAAATTGATTGTTACATGGTGGGCAAAAACAAATAGATAGCTTTATTCTTTTGGGGGAAGCTACTTAAGCAGTAGGTGGAACAGGCCCAGCAACTAAAGAACACTTATTCCAGATTTGCACACTTCTTGGTCGTGTTATGGTTACGTTGGATTTGTAGCCAGGTTGAGTATTGACGATATTGTCAAACAACATGTTGTGGCATGTTATACCTATTCTTGCAAGAGAGTGACAACAATTATCACTGACAGGCTTAGAACTGTGCCCAAAGATATTCATAAAGATTTCTTCCCCACAGTCTGGACCTAGTTTGGTTGAGCAAATCCTCAAAGAGTCAAAATCTTGTTCAGCAGCCACCACAAAAGCTAAGAGCATGGTCGCCACCACCACGACTGAGAAGTTGTTGAGCCTTGCCATGACGATTTTTTGTTTAAAGTTAAATGGTATATGTTTCTTGTGTAGGTTGTGGAAATAATATTGTTGTTGGGATGATATGAGACTCATGAAGAGTAAAGGTTTATATATACACGGAGTGTACGTAAGGTTATACTTAATACATTGGGGGGTTTTCAATTTTCAATGTTTAATTAGAAACTTCTCTCTTCATTTGCTTTAGAATTTATTCAGTCAGTTATCAATGTTCAATGGTGCTTTGAAAATGTGTTACATGGATTTTTATTATTACTTTATTAGAGCCCGTTATGTGAATCAAGAAAATATTTATTTATTTATTTTTATTTTTAAAGAATGCACGTATTGTACAAAAGAGTGTGTCCAAGTGAACAAAAAAAAGTACTAATATACAGTTGCACACAATTTTTTTATATACTTTTTGATACTTTCTAATAATATTGTGAATATATATATATATGTGTGTATAAATTTAAAGGAAAGATTCTACTCTATGAAAGAGACATCAATGTAATGATCAACCATAAGAAAAATACTTAATAATTACCCTCAATGATTGTAAATTATTATTATTATTATTTTTTATGGTGATTAGTCTTTGAAAAAGGTATATATTCAAACCTGGGGCATAAGTGAGTGAATACAAGTCATAGCAGTAACTTGATTCTCAAAAAAAAAAGTCATAGCAGTAACTTCCGAGGCTAGGAACCAATTTTTCTTTCGCATTATAGGTCCATTATTCAGGCTTAATTTTAATCTATGGATTGCAGGGAATTCTATATATAATTCATGCCAAATTACACTCGAGAGAATAAGTACCTAAAAAAAGGGTTGGCCATAGGTACTCCAATGCAAATCTCCAACTTTGAAGATTCGTTCTATGTCATATTCTTGCATCATGAGATACCTACTAACTGTATTTGGGACTAACTAATGGGGTAAGACTTAGGTACTCCGATGACGAAATCTTGTGTTAGGTTCTAAATATTTAGAATAAATGTTTAGATTCATAATTTATGTATGTTGGCAAATCGAGAACAAAAAAATGTCTAGATTAAGTGTTAGACATTGCTCAAGATTGTTCAAGTCAAGTTTCAAAAACTGTCAAGCTGCAGAAAGAAGAGTTTAGATTTTGTGAAACTTGATCGATCAAAAGAAAGGTTTGACCATGTAAATCAGGCCCAAGCTCGTGGAAACGTTTAGAGTTTCAGTCTAACACTACTAACCATAATCACGTTTTAGAAGCTCTTGGAAGACTTGTGAGTTACTCCTGTGAGATTTGTGAGGTTCCTTTAACTTTCTAACTCTACAAGCGTCTATCGGAACGAGATCTACAATTAAGAACTAGCAGAAACAAGTTGTTGTATAAAGATCTGCTGTTAAAGGTGATCTGAAACCTTTGAGTGGGATCTTAAAGTTATAAACGTGGGAGTTTGTGATCAGCAAATTCAAGATAGAAGAGTCCATGGAGTTGGAGCTGCACGTGGTCGTGTTAGTAAGTTCTACAAGAGGTAACTTTAGATTTAGGGTTTAAATTTATTGTAAACTTCTATTCTATCATAGTGGATTTGATTATCTTAAGGCTAGTTAGGTTAAATCCTTCCCAAGTTCTTACCTTGAAACGGTTGGTTTCATTGGTTTTCTTGGGTTATCATATTATTGTCTTCTTTAATTTTCCGCACCAAGTAATATATTTGCATGTGTTTAACTTAGATCTCATAATTAACCTGAGTAACTACTTATTCAACAAAAAGGAAAAACCTAAGTAACTACTTGGCTAATTCATTAGGTTAAACTAATCTGTTCCAAAAGGGGTCTATACAAAACAAACAAGTGGTTGAAACCAATTTGACTAAAAAATAATAATTCATATAAATATTGAATACTGATATTTTAATGTTGAGAATTCCACAAAAACTAACATACTCATTCTATTAAATTTATTTTTTAAGGTTTTAATTTAACGCATGTATATGTCATTTATTGATTTTTTAAAGTCAAAGCTCAACTTACAATTAACATAGCATCCCTCGCCCTCTTTTTAGGAGTAGCTAGACAGACTTTTAAGTATAACTCATGTGATGTATGATGTTCAAGTAAATACTTATAAAATGATTAAATTTGTAACCTATTAAAACTATACTGTGAACACACACACACACACACACATACACACACATATATATATATGCACTTAAATTTCATAGTTTTTTTTAAAAAAAAAAAAAAAAATTTAACTTTGGAGTTTTTTATGTAATTATTTATATATTTAGACTATTATTTAAGAAACTTCCTTTGTTTAGACTCTAACTTTTGGATGTCACAAAATATTGGAAAATGTTTTTCTCCAAACTAGTTTGGAGAGAAACTTTTCAAACTCTTCCTATATTCTTCATTTTATTGGATGTTAATTTAGAAAATCTAACCATTGTGTTTCATTTTTTTTTTTTTAAATGTTATTAACATGAATGTCAAATTTCACTCAAATAGGATATTATTTACTATTTGATTAATAAAATTTTTTTATGCATAATTTTAGACCATAAAAACTTGAAATTTATTCATTTAATTGATGATATAGCTATTAATCTTTGTGTTGGATTATTTAGATCCCTGTATACTCAGATTGTTTAATTTAATTAAATACCGAGTTAATATTTAGTTCATTTAAATAGATTTAGATTAAACACAAACAATCATATTACTTAATGTAGAAAAGTAAAGAAGACAAGCGATATGATTACCTAGGAAAACCAATGAAACAGTCTAGTTTCAAGATAAAAAATCTGGGGAGGATTTAACCTAAACAATCTACAAGACAACAAATTCACTAAATAGAATGGAAGTTTTACAATAAATATTTCCCTAAATCTAAAGCTCCCATTTGTAGTACTTACTCATGTGATCACATGCAGCTCTAAATCCACGGACTCTTCTATCTGAATTTATCCCACACAAACACCATCGTTTGTGAGTTAAAGAGCCCCACTCAAAGATTTCAACACAAACACTCCAGTTTGTGATTTCAAGACCACCCTTAAAGGTTTAAATCTCTAGCACCTTTGATGACTAGTGATGGTAGCAACTTTTATAGTACCAGATCTTGAGTTTCTTCAAGAAATATTGTCTCTAGAAGAATTTAGAAAGTTTTGGGTACAGAAACCCTAGACAATAGAAGGCACAAGAAGCACTCCTCTCTCTGAAAACCCCTTTAAAATGTGCCTTAGAGTTTTCTTTAAATATTAGAAAAATTAGATCTGAAACCTTAATCACTTAATAGGCTTAATGAACTGTTGGGCCGAAATTAAATTCTACAGATCCATGTCTCAATTAGTCGAACCTGTTCTCTCGATCGGTCGAGCAAGGCAGTTTTTAAATTCTTCTTTCTGCAGCTTTCTTATTCTTATATTCTAACTTGCAGTACCTTGAGCATTGTCTATTGATACCTATAGACTTAGAGTATCTCAAATAGAGTATGCATAGCCAAAATATAGAGAATATATGCTATTGTTCATGATCTAACCGGTTCTCTATACCTCAATTTTTTTTTTGGCTCACGAACAGTAGCCCATCAGACTTGATGGGCTACTGTTCATTCTTCAAATGCTTTTTTCCTATTATAATAATTAGGTGTTGAATAAAAAAATGTTGAAAGATGTGTAGTTGTTAAAAAAAGAATAAATAACGAATGAAGAAATAATATTTAAATGAGATAGAGAATGGGATAGAGAATATGTTGGAAAGCGTATTTGAAAAAGTGGATAGATAAAAGTAAAAGTCACTGTTCATTCTCCAAACAGTACAAAAATTTGATGAATTTGCTAGAGATGCTCTTAGAAATCTATATCTAGACAAGTTTGTGTTCATGGTTTGCTAATTGTTCTAAACTTTTAGAACCTAACACTTTGATCTTCTTGAAATGTTGCAAGTTTGGAAGATAGAATAAGAACATGCAATCTAATGGTTAGATTTTTAAAATTCACATTTAATAAAAAGATATAATAGGAGTTTGAAGGGTTTCTCTCTAAACTAATTTGGAGAGAAATCTTTTTTCCAAAATACCCCCACATAGAGGTCAAACTCACTTGCAAGTTTTTTTTTTTTTTTTTTTTTTTAATTTTTTTTTAATTTTTAATTTTTTTGAAAACAATATTAAACTTTAGAGTTTATTACATAATTATATACAAATTTTCATGAAGAAAATAAACTATTCCATATATAAAACTTGAGTTTCCTTATATAATTTTTGTATCACTTTTGATAGGTAATAAATAATGTTTTTTTCCCAATTAAAATTCTTGCTTTATTTTTTATTTTTTATTTTTCCAGACTTTGTTTTGCTTTATAAGATTCGATATTAATAAAATAGAAAATATTTTCTTTCCTTTTTTCAAAATGAAGTTTAACATTAAAAAAAAGTTTATTAGTTATGATATAACTATAAAAGTAAATGCATAATAAAGAAAATTCATTACAAAATAAAATAAAGAGAAAAGAAAAAAATCAAAATTTTGTATTGGATAAGAAAAAGGGGGAAGATTTTTTTTTGAATGAAGAAGGGACCGGGGCAGATATAATTACAAAATGGGAGGTTTTGGAATTTTTAGTGGAGCAAGGGATTGACCCCCTGGCTTCGCCCTTGCTACTATATATGTAAGTTCCTTATCAAATATTTGCTACTTAATTTATATGGGATAATTCAGTTATATATATATATATATATATATATATATATATATAGAGAGAGAGAGAGAGAGAGAGAGAGAGAGAGAGAGAGAGAGAGAGTAGTCACAATCTCCTCCTCATCGCTTAATTTGATCACAATTTTGTGCACAAACTTTTAATTACTACATTAATTTGATCTCTCAATTTTGAATTAAAATGAAAATATTAATGTTTCATTCAAATTAAAAAAAAAAAAAAATAGTGATCATGCAAAGATGAATACATTATTAATTTCTATAGAAAATTGATGGTTACATGGTGGGCAAAAACAAATAGATAGCTTTATTCTTTTGGGGGGAAGCTACTTAAGCAGCAGGTGGAACAGGCCCAGCAACTAAAGAACACTTATTCCAGATTTGCACACTTCTTGGTCGTGTTATGGTTACGTTGGATTTGTAGCCAGGTTGGGTATTGACAATATTGTCAAACAACATGTTGTGGCATGTTAAACCTATTCTTGCAAGAGAGTGACAACAATTATCACTGACAGGCTTAGAACTGTGCCCAAAGATATTCATAAAGATTTCTTCCCCACAGTCTGGACCTAGTTTGGTTGAGCAAATCCTCAAAGAGTTAAAATCTTGTTCAGCAGCCACCACAAAAGCTAAGAGCATGGCCGCCACCACCACGACTGAGAAGCTGTTGAGCCTTGCCATGACGATTGTTTGTTCAAGGTTAAATGGTATATGTTTCTTGTGTAGGTTGTGGAAATAATATTGTTGTTGGGATGATATGAGACTCATGAAGAGTAAAGGTGTATTTATACACGGAGGGTACATAAGGTTATACTTAATACATTGGGGGTTTTCAATTTGAGATTAAATTCAATAAGGATGGGTTGTAAACCCTTTGATTTACACCAGCCAATAAAGACATGCCACATCAGACTTTTACTTAAACTCATTGTAAAATCAATACATCTTAGTACACCTAATAGCATCTCAAAAAACAAAACAAAAAACCCTATTTCATGTTTTCCCTAAAATCTCATAAGCTCTTGCATCTCCAAGACACAATTCTCGCCTGATTGTGTACGAGAAAAATTCTCGAAGACACAAAAATGAAATCAAGCATAATAGAAGACACAAAAGTAAGTTTGATAATAGTAGCAACTAAGTAGTGTATGGCGTGGGTGGCTGTGAACTGCAAGATTTATCTTTGGTTGCAACAGTAATGGAAATGCTCTGAGGTTACTTATAATTTCAAACCATTGATATTGCAATATTTACCTTCAAATAAATATCAATTGCTCTATAAAGCCCATCATCAATGACATAAGCATAATCAGGCAGTATCTCAATCATAGCAATGAATTTTTGTAGACTCAGATAAGGATCTGGGGCAATTTCTTGGAGATGCACAATTCTCGCCTTATTATACACAAGTCTATAATATATCCTCCGTTTGATTTGGCCATTGCTATATTTTGATATCTTGTTGGAGGTCCGGCGAGGTATTATGATGGCAAACGGAGGTCCGGCAAGGATTGTGGCTATTGATGAGGGAGTGAGATTTTAGGAAAAACGTGAAATAGGGTTTTTTATTTTGTTTTTTGAGTTTTTATTTTTATTTTTTTTATTGGAGTTTTTTGAGTTGTTATTAGGTGTATTAAGATGTATTGATTTTACAATGAGTTTAAGTAAAAGTCTGATGTGGCATGTCCTTATTGGCTGGTATAAACTAAAATGTTTACACCTTGTTCTTATTGAATTTAATCTCTTTCAATTTTCAATGTTTAATTAGAAACTTCTCTCTTCATTTGCTTTAGAATTTATTCAATCAGTTATCAATGTTCAATGGTGCTTTGAAATTTTGTTCTATGGATTTTATTATTACTTTATTAGAGTCCGTTACGTGAATCAAGAAAATATTTATTTTTTATTTTTTATTTTTAAAGAATGCACGTATTGTATAAAAGAGTGTCCCAGTGAACAAAAAACTGTACTAATATACAGTTGCACACAACTTTTTTTTATAATCTTTTTGACGCTTACTAATAATATTGTGAATATATATATATATATATATATAAATTTAAAAGGAAAAATTCTACTCTATGAAAGAGACGCCAATATGATGATCAGCCATAAGAAAAATACTTGGTGGGAAAGGTCCTAGACCCATTTTGAAGTTGGGCCTGGTCTAAAGATTGGGCTCAGCCTGAAGATGGATAGAATGAGATGTAACAACATTAAGATCCATTATTTGTGCTGAGGACACGAGTAGGTCTGAAGATATACATACATCCAAGCACCTCATCGGTGTTAGGCACAAGTTTCTAAGCAATTCTCTCAATGTCAGAAGACTAGGTCCCACTTCTGATAAGCGATTTGATAGGCAAGAATAGTGCTTTAGACCCAAATAGTCACCTGAACTCTTGAATTAGTGAGTCCCACACACGTGTGGAGGATTTTGTCATCATGAGGGCTCCACTAACAAAAGAGTATAAAAAGGGAAGGAGGTTATGGGGTGAGGAGTTGAAAAAATTGGGGGTGAGAAACACGAGAGAAAGGTGAGAGCATAATCCTCTAGAATTGAGGTCCTGCTTGGAACTCAAAAGGGGAAGTTCGGCCAGTGAGTTGCATCCTTGGCCAAGAACTTGTATCATAACGACGGATCAATAAGATGGCCTGATCCATCATAGTAATAGACTATTCCTGGGATCTCTCATTGTGGGCCAAAAACATTAGCAGAGAACAAATTAATTGAGGGCTTAATTAGGCCCACGCACAGACGAAAGTCATTGGGTCATAGCTACTACATTAATAATTACGCTCAATGATTGTAATATTTTTTTTTGGTGGGTGATTAGTCTTTGAAAACGGTATATATTCAAACCTGGGGCATAGGTGAGTGAATACAAGTCATAATAGTAACTTCCGAGGCTAGGAACCAATTTTTATTTCACATTACAGGTCCATTATACAGGCTTAATTTTAATCTATGGATTGCAGGGAATTCTATATATAATTAATGCCAAATTACACTCGAGAGAATAAGTACCTAGCTAACAAAAAATCACAATTTCTTCCATTAATCAGAAGGATTTAACAAACTTTTTTTTTGGGGCTGCATCGTTGATGAGAGGTTTGAATAATGATTCATGTTTCTTTTGGTACTTTTCCTAATGTTAGCAAACGTTCATTTCTTTATGTAATGTTGTGTTAGGATGAAATAGTAAGTGGAAAATTTTAGGTAAAGGTTATCACTATAATACTCTTTAGTGGCTTTGAACCCTTATGGTCACTCTATTAGCTAAAAGAGTCCGGTAGAAAAATGAGGATCTCCATTGGGACTAGCCAATAGGGTTGGCCATTGGTACTCCAATTCGAATCTTCAACGCGAATCTCCAACTTTGAAGATTCGTTCTATGTCATATTCTTGCATTATGAGATACCTACTTACTATATTTGGGACTAACCAATGGGGTTAGCCATAGGTACTTCAATGACTAAATCATGAAATAATTTTAGGAAAGTTTAAATAGAGTGCATGCATGTGAGTATTTCCAGATGAAATATGCATATATTTCTTGAAACTTCTTTTAATTATTTATAATTTATTGTCATCTCCTTATGAGTATTTTGAGGATTACCAAATTCCTAAAATTAAAGGGGGAAGTAATGACACCCACTCCTTTCGGGAACCTCAAGATGGAGTGGATGAGACAACATTCCTTCCCTTATTTTTTGAATGAGTCCAAATTTTATAAGGTGATGTAAAATCTATGATTTAAATAGGAGTTTGCCACATCATTATTTCACACCCATAAGGAATAGAAAATACTGCACACAATTATTTCTCATCACAATACATTTGGTCTTGGATTAGACAACCATCTTCTTAAGCTCTGTTATCACCAGTTGCTGCCACCATTCCTAGCAGTGATTGCCACATCCCTCTCTCTCTCTCATTGTCTCCTTCCCTCTCTAATTCTCAAAATAATCGACTTTCAAGCCCATCAACAATCCTCACAAACCCCTCCCCCAAACCATCATAATTCAAGTTTCTAACTCCCATATCACATCAATGTCTACACCCATTTCAAAAACTACCTAGATGAGAGAGGGAGAGAAGCAAGTGTTTGTGCCACTAGTACCGGTGGTCGCAAGTGGTAGAGCTTAAGGTAGCTCCAACCATGGGGTGAAATTAAAGAGAGAGATGGTGGGAGTTTAGAGGTGGGGAGTGGGCTAAAGACAATGGTGGAGATGGAGGGGTCAAAGTTGATTGACCGATTTTTGGAGGGAGAAGATGGCGGAGGTGGAAGCGGAAGGGGAGCAGAGGGAGAGTGTAGTATAATAATGAGAAATTATTAGGTGTGCCACTTCCTATTCTTTTGTAAGATAATGATGTGATATGTTGAGATTGAAGGATATAAAACATGTGTTTGCACAAGATTTTTATTGAATTTAAACTCTGGTTGAATTTCATTGCTAAGCAATGGTCAAGTTGCATTAAATGACATTTGATGGTCGTTTAAACCAGAGTTTAACTAAAACATAATCATTCATGTGAATATTGGGTACTGATATTTTAATGCAGAGAATTCTACAAAAACTAACATATTTATTCTATTAAATTTATTTTTTAAGGTTTTATTATAACACATGTTTATAGCTGAAACCTTAAGTAGAACTAAAGTGATTTATGATGTTCAGGTAAATACTTATAAGATGATCAAATTTATAGTGAACATATATCACCAAAATTTCATAGTTTAAAAAAAAAAAAAAAACAATATTCAACTTTAGACTTTTTGGATGCCTCAAACTCACCTGCAATTTTTTTTTTTGAAAACAATATTAACTTTAGAGTTTATTACGTAATTATCCACACACACATACATACATACATATATATATATATATATATATACACACAAATTTTAATGTAGAAAATAAATTATTCTATAAGAACTTGAGTTTCCTTTTATAATTTTTGTTTCACTTTTGAAAGGTAATAATAATGTTTTTTTCCCAATTAAAACTCTAGCTTCTTCTTCTTCTTCTTTTTTCCAGACTTTTTTTTGCTTTTATATGTTTTGATATTAATAAAATAGAAAAGACTTTCTCTCTCAAAAGAACAAATGAAAATCACATTAAAAATTTATTTCCGCCATATATATATATATATAAGATAAATCATATTCTCCTCCTCGTTGCTTAATCTGATCACAACTTAGTCCACAAACTTTTATTTACTACATTAATTTGATCAATAAAATTTTGAAATAAAATGAAATTATTAAGGTTTCGTTCAAATTAAAAAAAAGAAAAAAAAATGAAAAAGAGTGATCATACAAAGATGAAGACGTTATTAATTTCTATAGAATATTGATGGTTACATGGCATGCAAAAACAAGCAGATAGCTTATTCTTTTGAGGGGGAAGCTACTTAAGCAGAGGGTGCAATAACCCCTGCGACTAAAGCACACTTATTCCAGACTTGCACACTTCTTGGTCGTGTTATGGTTTCGTTGGATTTGTAGCCATGTTGAGTATTGACGATACTGTCAAATAACCTGTTGTGGCATGTTAAACCTAATCTTGCAAGCGAGTGACAACAATGATCACTGACTGGCTTAGAATTTTGCCAAAAGATATCCGAAAAGATTTCTTGCCCACAGTCTGGACTTAGTTTTATTGAGCAAAGCATCAAAGAGTTAAAATCTTGTTCAGCAGCCACCACAAAAGCTAAGAGCATGGCCACCACCACCACGACTGAGAAGCTATTGAGCTTGGCCATGACGATTTTTTGTTTAAGGCTGAGAGTAATATATCTTAATTTCTTGTGTTGGTTGTGGAGATAATATTGTTAATTGTTGGGATGATATGAGATTCATGGAGTGTAAAGGTGTATTTATATACGAAGGTAGGTACGTAAGGTTATACATACTTATGCATACGGAGGTTTCAACTTTTAATGTTTATAACTCAAAAACAAAAACTTTCAATGTTTACAAACTGCTCTCTATTTATTTGCATTAAAATTAATTCAGTCAGTTATCAATGTTGAGCTTTGTATTTTCCTTCTATACTTGTTTTCATTACTAGTGTCCGTTACATGAATCAAGAAAACATTTATTTAAAGTGGCGGGGAAAACAAAGGTAACACACACAACTTTTTCATAATCTTTTTTTTTGGGGGGGGGGGGGGGGGGGGGGGGGGGGGTTCATAATCTTTTTATGATAATACTTACTGATAAAATTGTGATTGCAGTAACATTTTTTTAAGAAGAAAAATTCCACTCTATGAAAGATATATCAAAGTGATGATCAACCACAAAGAAAAATACATAATATATTTAAACACAAAGAGTAGGTGAGTGAATAGATCGAGGGCGGTATTTTGGAACCAATCTCACCATCGTTGTCATGATCAACCAAATACTGAACACTCTAATGATTGTTGGAGCATTTTAATATTAAATAATTAAAATGAGTAAATGTTATAACATAAATATAAAGATGTGGGAGTGAATATGGAAGATGAGGAGTTAGTGAAAATGTTTAATCCCACATTGAAAAGGAGAGAGACTATTTTATTCTTTTTAATTGTGGTGATTAATGGGCTAAAATGTATTGACTCAGATATTGGGCTAGATACGTGCGCAAGGGGGAGGTGAAGAAAATAGAGAGATTCTTGTCAAAGAAGGGTGTTCTTTCTGGTGGAGCTTTGGGCTTGAACACTTTGTGCAGAAGTTGTTCTAGCCATACGACACTTGTTGGGCTGTTGTATCTTGGGGGAGACAAGTCAGAGAAGGTCTGTGCACCGGTTACAAAGTTTAGCCAACCAAGGGCTTGAATCTCCTTAAAGAGAGCGAGTGTCGCGCCTCAGTCCAAATAGTGTTGTGTAATTTCTCTCTTTAAAGTAATAAAATTCAGAAGTATTATTCAGTTTCTTTTTGTATTATTTCTATTATCATTGTATTTGCACCAACAATTTTAAGGAGATTCAACACATGGAGCCTACACAAGAGAAACCAAATGAGCCTGTTGGAGATCTTAACAAGCCCTTTCGCTTTAAGGGAGCCCACTTCAAGAGATGGAAAGGAAAGGTCCTCTTCTACTTGAGCCTTCTCAAAGTCTCCCACATCCTCACTGACAAGAACCCATCAAAAGTTCCTACCGATGAGATGAGTGATGAAGAATATATTTTCCATCAAGAAAAAATAGATAAGTATACAAAAGATGAGTATAACTGTCGCTCTTATCTATTGAATTGTCTTGCCGATCATTTCTATGATTATTATGATACAACTTACAATTCTGCTAAGAAAATTTGGAAAGCTTTACAAAGCAAGTATGATACCGAGGAAGCAGGTGCAAAGAAGTATGCTGCTAGCAAATTTTTCCGTTACCAAATGGTGGATGGAAAATCGGTGGTGGATCAAGCACAAGACTTCCAAATGATTGTGGCAGAATTGAGATCCGAAGGCATAAAGATTGGGGACAACTTGGTGGTAGCTGGCATAATTGACAAACTACCACAATCTTGGAGGGAGTTCCAAAAGACTTTGCGGCACAAACAAAAGGAAACATCCTTGGAGACTTTGATCACACGCATCCGTGTGGAGGAGAAGGCTAGAGGACAAGATGCACTCATGACACAAGAGAGCAATGGTAATTCCACCACAAAGGTAAACCTTATTTCAGCTAATAATAATATGCCCAAAAATCATTTTCCTAGAAATAGTCAATTGAAGCCTAAAAAGAGAGCCTTTAAAAATAATAATAGACCTCAAGGAAGGGGAAACCCGAATAAAAATTACAATAAGAACCAAGGACCCCCTTCACAAGATCAATTTAATAGATCCTGTTTTGTCTGTGGCAAGAGTGGGCATATTGCTCGATTTTGCAAATTTCGGAAACGTGAATCTGTCCTGCAGGCTAACGTAACCGAAGAGCCTTTAGTGGCTATGATTACAGACATCAATATGGTGCAATATGTTGAAGGGTGGTGGGCAGATTCTGGTGCTAATAGGCACGTCTGCTATGACAAAAATTGGTTCAAGTTGTACACTCCTTTTGAAGAAGAAAAAACTATTATGCTTGGTGACTCTAGCTAAACCAAGGTTCTTGGGAGTGGTGAGGTTGAATTGAAATTCACTTCTGGACGCGTGCTAACATTGAAAGATGTTCTTTACACTCCGTCCATGAGGAAGAATTTGATGTCAAGTTTTTTGCTTAACAAGGCTGGCTTCAAGCAAACTATGGAATCTGATAATTATGTAATCACTAAAAATGGATTATTTGTGGGCAAGGGTTATGCTTGTGATGGAATGTTTAAATTGAATGTTGAGAATAATAAAGCATCTACCAGTTCAGTTTATATGCTTTCTTCTATTAATTTTTGGCATGCTCGTTTGTGTCATATAAATAGTAGATATGTGGGAATCATGAGTAGTTTAGGATTAATTTCAAGACTGTCAAAAGATTTTGAAAAATGTGAAACTTGTAGTCAAGCTAAGATTACAAAAAGGCCTCATAAAAATGTTGTAAGAAATACCGAATTGCTTGAGTTAATTCACTCTGATTTATGTGAATTTGAGGGAATTTTAACTCGTGGAGGAAATAGATATATTATCACTTTTATTGATGATTTCTCAAAATATACAACTATTTATTTGTTGAAAAATAAAAGTGATGCTTTTGAAAAATTTCAAGATTTTTTAAAAGAAGTTGAAAATCAATTCGGTAGAAAAATAAAAAGAATAAGAAGTGATAGAGGCCGTGAGTATGAATCTAGTGCATTCAACTCATTTGTTCAGTCTTTGGGAATTATCCATGAAACTACTGCACCATATTCACCCGCTTCTAATGGTGTGGCTGAAAGAAAAAATAGAACTTTAATTGAGTTAACAAATGCCATGTTAATTGAATCTGGTGCACCTTTATATTTTTGGGGTGAAGCTATTTTAACTGCATGTCATGTTTTGAATAGGGTGCCACATAAAAAGTCACACACCATACCTTTTGAGATGTGGAAAGGACATAAGCCAAATTTGGAATATTTGAGAGTATGGGGTTGTCTTGCTTATGTAAGGCTTACTGACCCTAAAATGCCTAAATTGGGAATTAAAGCTACTACTTGTGCTTTTCTTGGTTATGCAATTAATAGTACAGCTTATAGATTTTTTGATCTTGAAAACAAAATAATTTTTGAATCTGGTGATGCAATTTTTCATGAAGAAAAATTTCCTTTTAAATTGAAAAATAGTGGGGGTGAAGAAAATATTTTGTCACAACCTAGTTCTTCTACTTCACATTTACAAAGTCAAGAAAATTTTGAAATGGAACCTAGAAGGAGTAAAAGAGCTAGAGTTGAAAAGGATTTTGGTCCTGATTATTATGTTTTTAACATTGAGGAAAATCCCCAAAATTTAAAAGAGGCTTTAACATCACCTGATGCTATATTTTGGAAAGAGGCTGTAAATGATGAAATGGAATCTCTAATTTCTAATAGAACTTGGAAATTAGTAGATCTTCCACCGGGTTGTAAAACCATAGGTTGTAAATGGGTCCTTAGAAAAAAGTTGAAACCAGATGGATTAATAGATAAGTTTAAAGTTAGACTTGTTGCAAAAGACTTTAAACAAAAAGTTGATCTTGATTTCTTTGATACTTTTTCTCCGGTAACAAGAATTATATCTATTAGATTGTTAATTGCTATTGTTGCAATTTTTGATTTGAAAATTCATCAAATGGATGTAAAAACTGCTTTTCTAAATGGGGACCTAGAGGAAGAGATTTATATGGATCAACCCGAAGGCTTTGTAGAGCTTGGACAAGAAAGCAAGGTATGTAAGTTAACTAAATCCCTATATGGCTTAAAACAAGCACCTAAGCAATGGCATGAAAAGTTTGATTCCTGCATGATTGAGAATGGTTATAAATCAAATGAATGTGATAAATGTATTTATTCTAAATCATGGAATAATTTACATGTTATTATTAGCCTCTATGTGGATGATATGTTGATTTTTGGCTCAAATATGCATGTTATAAATGAGACAAAAAATATGCTTAAAAGCCATTTTGATATGAAAGATCTTGGTGAGGCTAATTTTATTTTGGGCATGAAAATTACAAAAGCATGTGATGGAATATATCTTGATCAATCACATTATGTTGAGAAAATATTGAGAAAATATAATTTTCATGATCACAAAAGTGTAGCTACTCCTTTTGATTCTAGTGTTCATTTATTTCCTGTGAATAATGATGATGAGATTTTTAATCAAAAGGATTATGCTAGTATCATTGGTAGTTTGCGTTATGCTACTGATTGTACTAGACCTGACATTGCATATGCAGTAGGAGTGCTTAGCAGATTTACTAGCAAGCCTAGTAAAGATCATTGGCTAGCTATTGAGCGAGTCATGAGATATTTAATTGGTACCAAAGGCTATGGCTTATTTTATAAAAAGTACCCTGCTGTGATTGAAGGTTTTAGTGATGCCGATTGGAATACTTTGTCAGGTGATTCTCTCTCTACCACTGGTTATGTTTTTACCTTAGGTAGTGGTGCTATTTGCTAGAAATCTAAAAAGCAAACAATAATTGCTAATTCAACGATGGAAGCTGAATTAATAGCATTAGCTTCAGCTAGTGAAGAGGCAAATTGGCTTAGAGATTTGTTATATGAAATTCCACTGTGGGAAAAGCCAATTCCACCTATATTAATTCATTGTGATAGCACTGCCGCAATTGGTAGAGTTAAGAACCATTACTACAACGGTAAATCCAGACCTATAAGAAGAAAGCACAGTACCGTGCGATCTTATTTGAGTGGTGGCATCATAACTGTGGATTATATTAAATCTAATGATAATCTTACAGATCCATTTACCAAGGCCTTGGCAAAAGATAGAGTCTGGAATACATCGAGGGGGATGGGACTAAAGTCCATAAAATCATGAGCCATGTATGAGGATACCCAACCCAAGGACCAGAGATCTTGAGAATTGGGTTCAATGGGGAAAACGAATCATACGATGGTCGTAAGAAATGCACAATTTATTTATTTTTAATTATTTATTTTGTAAATAATTATTTAATTGTTCATCCCTATGATGTAAGTGCATTTATCCTGTAATGTGGAGAGGATGAGTTAAAAAACTCTTAATGAAATTTGTAGCTCGTATGAGTGGGGTGTCAGAATTACAGGAGCACCCTTGACAAAATTTCACCTATGTGAGTGTGGGGGTGGGGCCGCTCCCTATGAGATTTGGACTTAATCTCAAATACACTCATGAAACCGGGATCAGCACACGGCCGTAAAGTGCTAGCTATAAAAGCTCATGTCAACACCTGGGTTGTTATGTGTAAGCAGTGACGCTTAATTTCCCTAAAGCAGTCATAGTTCAAGTCGGAGACCACTACGACTCTGGAGTTGAGATCGCTGTTTTACTAAGTGAAAGTTCAATGCATAGCACACCTTCATGATGCATAGTGACCCGTCTTTGCCTGGTAATCTCTCTTTAACTAAAAAATTTAATATTAAAATGAGTGGGGGATTGTTGGAGCATTTTAATATTAAATAATTAAAATGAGTAAATGTTATAACATAAATATAAAGATGTGGGAGTGAATATGGAAGATGAGGAGTTAGTGAAAATGTTTAATCCCACATTGAAAAGGAGAGAGACTATTTTATTCTTTTTAATTGTGGTGATTAATGGGCTAAAATGTATTGACTCAGATATTGGGCTAGATACGTGCACAAGGGGGAGGTGAAGAGTGGAGGTATCAAAATTGGAAATGAATCAGCCTCTATCCAGCAATTAATCTTGTAACACCCACACATCAGAATAATGAACCTAATTAATCAGAATAAATTGGGTAGTAATTTTGTGAGGCCCATTGAGCCTATAAATAGACTCATTCAGACTCAATCCAACTTACTGAAAATACAATATACACACACACAAAAAAAATAGAGAGATTCTTGTCAAAGAAGGGTGTTCTTTCTGGTGGAGCTTTGGGCTTGAACACTTTGTGCAGAAGTTGTTCTAGCCATACGACACTTGTTGGGCTGTTGTATCCTGGGGGAGACAAGTCAGAGAAGGTCTGCACCGGTTACAAAGTTTAGCCAACCAAGGGCTTGAATCTCCTTAAAGAGAGCGAGTGCCGCGCCTCAGTCAAAGTAGTGTTGTGTAATTTCTCTCTTTAAAGTAATAAAATTCAGAAGTATTATTCAGTTTCTTTTTGTATTATTTCTATTATCATTGTATTTGCACCAACAGAGTTGTATAATGGTTAATCATTGAATTAACTGTTAATTTATTTTTAAAAATATAAATTAAAAAAATTAAAAATATATGGACAAAATTTAGTTAAAAATTGGTTATAACCTAAGGTTACAAACTTATTCAATATTTTTTTATTGGAAGTGAATTTTGAGAAATCTACCATTAGATTACATCTTCTTTTTTTATCCTCAATGCTTGCAAAATTTCTAAAAATTTAAAGATCAATAGCTATGTTATCAATAAATTATTTAAATTGCAAGTTTTTGTAGTTTAAAATTATGCATAATATATAAACTTATAGATCATATAATAAATAATATCCGTTTGACACAAAATTTGGCATGTGTAATAAGAACATATAGAATATGCAATTCAACGGTTAGATTTTCAAAATATATAGTAATATTTATTTTACTGACTAAAGCTGTAGCCTTAAATTTTGTCTAAAATATATACAATAAAATGAAGAAAAAATATTTTTTTAAAAAAAAGAGATGATATTCAATTTAAACATAAATATGCAAGTATACCAGAGATTGAAATAATAGAATTTTACTGTTTGTAAAATTTATTCAAATATTAAATGTAATGTTTATACACTTGAATTGATTTTTGTTTATTTATTTAAAACTTAAAATTTAAAAGAAAAAGATAATTAAAAGCCCATAAATAAAAATGCTAAATTGAAGGAGGGTATGGTTATTTGATTACTAAGGTTGCTTTTGGGATAAACTTATATTGGACAGCTTCTTTTATTATTTAGCTTATTTTTGCTACAATTCATGAGTTTCGTTGCATTTTTTGGTACTATTTATGAGTCTTACTGTACTATTTCAGCTAAATTTTAGCTTTATATATAGTATTTTCAGCAAAAAATTTTCAGTTTCAGTTAAATAATATGTTCTCAAACGGACCCTAAATTAACCTTAAGAAATTGAACTATTTAAATAAAAATGTCCAGTTTGGTACTTTTCTAAAAAGTTGACAGTTTGTTTGCAATTCCGATATTTCTTGCATAGTTACTCGAAATTTTGTACAGTTCATCGTTTTGATGGTTCAATCACCCATTTGATAAGAATTTGACAACTATGAATTTCATCTTATAATGTATATTCAAGCTTAATTATAATTCATGGATAAAATTGACATTCTGATTGGATTCATCTCACTCACTTCAATCAAAGATAGTTGAATGACATTCTATAATTCAAGGCCTATTGAGAAAAGAAAAGAAAATCCAAGACTGAAATGCTTCATATGTATTATTGATAGCTAATAATTGTATTTATACATGACTGGAATTAAGAGAGGAGAAGAAAACTGACTAGCAGAATAACTACCATAACTAACTGCACTAATAACCAACTTACTGCTTACTGCCATGCCATGGGTTAAGCTTTAGGCTCCATAGACGGAACTTTTTTTAGGTATTAGGGGGGGGGGCACCACTCAGCACCTAAGGTGGGGTTCAATGCCTAACAAAAACGGCCAAAAGCAAAAAAAAAAGAGATGTATGGCTGAGGGGAGGAGAGAAAGAACGCATGCATGGGGATTCCGTCTGTCGGAGGTTCGAGAATCTATTCTATGAAAGGGCATCTAAGGCTAAGGAAGAATTGGAGGAAGTCCATTACTGAGAGAAGTGGTGATCCCGTCTTGCTTGCTGGGAGAGAGGAAGCTTCCGGACCACCTTTTCCAGCCAGATAGCGAGCGATCACTCAGCAATGAACACTAACTGAAAGCGGCCGGGAATGAGTACCTATCCCTTACGGGAATCGAACCCGTGTCTTCGACATGAAAAGACGATGTCCTAACCACTGGACGAAAGGGACCAAAAAGCCATTCTTCATATACCTCAGCTCCGAGAATAGAAGTGGTTCGTTTTGTTTCTATACGCAATTCAAGATTTCGTTTGTGTTCATGTTGGTGATTTCTGATGTGAATTCGGCGGGTCGTCCCCCCTTCCTGCGGGTTCCACCGACCCAGTGACACACCAACCACGCCCCCCTTTCTTTGTCTTTCAGCCCCCCCTGAACAGGATAAGTAAGGCCTCGCTCTTTCTAATTAAAAAAAAAATAGGGGGCGGAGCGCCCGTTTGAAGTGGCGAAGGCCTATGCTAAAGTAAGAAAGAAAGTACGTTAAGGTTACGAAATAAGGTCAGCTGGTTAAGGAAAGCTCAGGTTATAAAATCGCTTAGCCGTTAATAAATTAATGAAGTAGTAGTAAGGCGTCGGTACGGAGTTGCGTCAGCTGTAGATATAGACTAGGCTAAGGGACGGACTTCATCTCTTCTATTCTCTTTACTTACACCTTAAACTTCCGCTGAGTCTAACGAGGCTCAGGTGCGGAGCCTTCCACTGTGGGCCGAGACTACGCAAAAGTAGAACACCATAGAAACTTCGCTGACTTTATCATAAACCTTGATTTCGCTACGCTCAATAAGAACCCGGAATAGCGGAAATCGGTTCGTGTTCCGCTTCCAAAGTCAGTCGTCTTTGCCCAAGTGTGAACTGCAGACGACTCTCCAGTGGTTCCATTCCTTCTTACTTAACTTCTGGGTCAACCCAACCCGAATGGGAAGAAGAGGGTCAGCCAAACAGCGGGCAGCTCCACTTTGTACATTTGCTGAGGCAGACCCGTTAGGCATTTTAGAAAAGGGAAGGGAGCTTCTCACCGAAGGAGGCAGTAGGGATGAAGGAGGCGGGAAGCTACCGCTTCTAGAATGCAAGCTTATCCTTGACTTTTTTTTAGAGCGTACCACTATTGAAATAATAAAAAAAGATTTATGGATGAAGTAATCGGAGTAACAAATGATTACGGTTGCGGAAACCGGAGAAAGTCGGTTACCTTTTGAATCAAAGTAGCGACGAGCCGAGTACTACGACTACAGGGGGGGGGGCAAAGCTTCGTAGACAGCTTCGCTTCCTCGTCGCTTCTTTCTGGCGACTAGCTTCTCAAGTGGGTGGCTTGGTAAGCAAGCTACCTTCAGCATCGGTAAAATCCTTAAAAAGAATAGGTCGGAATGGTGGGGGCTCCCCTCGATCCGGTGATAGAGGGGGATCCCATCGCTCTTGGAACAGATGATATAAGATCTTACTAAAAGAAGTATTCAAATGAAATATACAGATATACTCTATACCAGTATACAGCAATAACAATGTAAGCCAATTAGCAAAGATCAAGCGAACTCACTCAACCGTACTACACCAAAGACTTAACATACCTATAAAAGACCAAGCAAGAAGAATGTTCGCCTACCCGGACTTGCCGTCATGTTCACTGCTACTGACATATGATACATCGCTAGCCATCCGTTTTCTCTCATTCAAGCCTGGCAAACAACTCTTTTGTCTTAAAAAAAGTGGGCTACGAAACGATATCTACAGTAAGACACGAGCGGCGATCCCTATCCTTCGCTTTATCGGGCGCGTGAGAGAACGAACGAGAGCATTAAGCCAATAAGCCGGTCCATCCCAAGGGCCAGCAGTCTCCGTGACGGAAAAAGCGGCATCGTTGACTCCAGAGAAGTAAGCGAAGGACCGTCGGTAAGCAGCTCCGGTATCGGCAGCATTCGCGGTCTCGGTAGTATTCGCAGTATTAGTCTCAGTAGCATTTCTTATGGCAGCGGCAGAAGCACTGACTCTATAAGTGAGCATCTCGGGTGTGAAGGCACGGCATCGGCAGCGGTAGTATGATTCTATCCGTTCGAGTCTAGGTCTACCGGTGGGTCGTCCTCTGAGTAACTCTCGCAAACAAAGAAAAAAAGAGATGGAATTCATTCAAGCCAGCAAAGGACTAAGGTAGGAGACGAGAAAGGGAAAGAGAAGGGGCCGTCGTTGGTGCGTAACAGAGCTTTCCTATCGACGATCTTTCTCGGTGCATAAGCGAGGCTTAGCGGTCGAAGTACCGCATAAGCAAGAAAGCCAATAGACCTTGAATAGCCAGCCTGTACGAAAGGACTTTTGAAGAGGATTTTACTATTGTTTAAAATCCATATATAAATCTTGTACGCAAGTTGGCACAGCGCTTTCGCTTTAAATCAATCTCGCTCATCTGGTCTGCCCGGTCAAATCAGCTCTCCTGCCTGTGTATCCCATGCCCGGTGCCGTTGATCCGTCTGATGGGAGAGATCCACCAATTCCTTTATTTCAATATGTTGTATCCTCTCCAGAGGTGGAGTTCCCTTTATTCAATAGATCATTTCCTGCCCGGAGTGAAGGTCATCTGTCTGGTCTATATGGGATTTCGTTTATATGGTTACATTGAATTAGCCAAAACAGGAGTGTATAGCCTTTATTTGATTGATGGGTCGGGGTACTACGCTTCTTGACACATGTCATGCTGGATTTGAAGGAATAGAAATTCAAGTTGAATTCCACTATTCTAGAGAAGAAGAATATCACATATGAAATAACAAATATACGAAGATAGTAAATATGCCAGAAAGTCAACCATGAGCAGGTGCAGGAGCAGTGAACGCTTGGCGGGAGTTCCAACATAGGAGGGCACCCGGAGGTTTTTATTCCTCTACTTTATTCAATGTAATTCCTTCATGTAAATAGACTTCTCCTGTCAACAAACAAGAAAACGGATACCGCGCAAGGGCTTTCGCGTTAGGTTCGGCCTGGTTCGATTATACACGCTATTAATGAGCCTAAACTAGGGGGTTACGCAGGGGGGTGGGTACTCGAGGGAAAAAACCCTAAATGAAAGCGTGTATTTCCAGTTTAGGAAGAGAGACACTCTAATTCCACTAGAGAAACTGGAATTTCTCTCTTTAATATGAATTCAACCAATAGAGGAGTGGGAGACTCAAAAAGTAGTGGCAGGAAGCAGCACACCAGGAGGTGCGGGACGAACTTCTTCTTTTAAAAAGAGTTGTCCCCTGTCTGTATCAGTCGTCTCTATGGCAATCTTTCTTTAAGCAGAAAGCGTGTTCAAGCTCTCTGATTAAGGTACTAGGGGCTCACTAAACTATCGAGAAATGGCTTTCGGCCTAGGATCTCTTGAAAGTGCTTTTGCTTTCCTTTTAACTAAGCCTTCCCGCTCTACTGGAAACTATCCTCTATCAGAAAGTCTCGTAATCAACTGGATTTTTTTACTTGATCAATCGGAAAGAAGAAGGCAGAGGTAAACTCCCCAACTCGATCAATGGGTGCTCATTGATCTTCTTGAAACTCCCCTACTGCCGCAGCTTTCGATTGGGGGAGCCTCGAGCATCCAGTATATGACATTAAGGAGTATTCCCCAATGGAGTAGTCCACTCATAGAACAAGCATGTAAGCGAAGCAAGAAAAAGGCTTTCCATTTTTCTTTTTCAGATCTCTCATCTGGTCAACGGCACGCACACGCAGGAAAGGCGGTCTTTCGGTTCATTGGTCTGGTCTTTCGCTTGTACGTGCATCGGCTTGTTGGTGCTTGGAATAATAACCTGCGCTAGGCGCTCAATTTGTAGCTTGGTTAAGTTGTTTCGTTAGGTTCATGAGGAGTTACAGGCGGACATGGGAACATGCAGTATGTCAATCACAAATCAGCTGTTGGGGCTCTTGCGGCGCACGCGGTACATGTGGCTCTTTGAATAAAAGCTGTTGCTCTTGTTGGTATACAGGCCGGCTAATAGAATAGTATGGGAAATCTGTAAAAGAGGAGTAGACAATCTGGGAGGTACAGGCCCGGCCCGGCGCACGAAGCAGGAGGAAATAGGTACCCCGCGAGGCTGGCGAAGTCGGCACAAGAAGTAGGCGGAGTAGAGGCAGCAGTTGCGGGTTCAGGTGCGGCTAAATAAATATCCCCGTCTGGGGTTGGCGGAGTTGGTAGGAAGCACGGTTGGCGATAAGCTGGTACTGGTTTCATTCTTTCTATTCAAAAAATCTCTCTTCCCGGAACTGGTAAATAAAATATACTTACAATGTAGGCACACGTTGGCACAGTTCTGTAAATAAGAGATGTCTCATCCGGTTGAGTTGTCGCAATCCGTCTTTCTCATGTTTCACCATATGGATTACCTATCTTTCGGTTTTCTCCCGCAAGTCCCTTCGGTCTCCTTTAGCTCTGGTGGGCGTGGTTCTGTAGTTCTTCTGGCCTTCCTTCATGTCGTAGCCTTAGTTTATCGACGGGTCTTGCATTAGATACATACAGCACTTTCTTTGACTCATGCCTTGGAGAAGAACGTTCTTTGTTTGAGTTTGAAGTCGTTACCTTGCGGGAGCCACCTGGGCGAGACCCTTTTCTCCTTTATTATTTCCATATGGTATGTTGAATCACTTGCGAAGTCGACTTCACTTGACCGTGTCTGCTTCAACTTCACCCTAGACTCGTGTCGTGTAGTGTATGTAGCAAGACTTACAAGTGGTCGAGTGAATTTATGAACGAGCAACTATTAGAAGCAATACCTTTCTATTTTTTGATTCTTCCTCCACGGGCGAATGAAGTCTACTACACTAGCCAAGAAAGAGTGTAGTAGACTCCATTATAGGTATAGGTCATTCGGAAGGGCTCCGTATAGTTCTATTTTGGGGCGTAACGTTGTGGTTGTTCCCTCGACTGACCGAGAAAAACAAGTTCCAGAGGCATCTTCCATTCATATCGATTTGGGTTTTTCCGCACCATATTTTGATCTGCCTCTTCTTCGATCCGGAATTCCCAGCAAATCCTTGACTCCTCGAATACAATGGGATTTCACACCTGGCAAATCTTTCACTCTACCTCCTCTTATTAAGACCATAGAATGTTCCTGCAAATTATGACCTTCGCCTGGAATGTGAGCAAATATATCATGTCGATTGCTCAACCGTACTTTGGCTATCTTACGTGGAGCTGAATTAGGTTTTTTCGGTGTTCTCGTTGAAACACGCGGGCATACTCCTTGCTTCTGAGGACATTGATCCGAAGCTCGAGTACGGTCCGTGCGCCGTTTTTCTTCTCTACCATGACGAATCAATTGATTTAATGTAGGCATCGCTCTTTCCTTTGTCCTTCCCCCCGATTTTTGCCCTATCACTAGTGATTACTCCCGATCCGAAGCACCCCTTTTCCATTCATAGAGAGATCCAATCGTCAAAATCAATAAAAAGGCCATCATGGACCAAAATCCAAACGGATCAATCTTGTTGAGAGGTAATGCCCAAGGAAAGGAAAAGATGACTTCCGGATCAGAAATAATAAATAAAATTGAAACAAGATAAAATCGTATATCGAAACGACTTCTGGCATCACCGAAAGGATCGAAACCGCATTCGTAGGCCGACCATTTTTCTGGGTAGGTCGAACTATTGGAAGCAAATGGAAAAGGAACACCGAGTGGGATCAAAGAAACTAGCGGACTGATCACTAAATAGATACAAATAGGTGCAAATTCTGACATCACCACAGCCCACTTGGTTCTCTCGCTCCTTGCTCGCGGAGCGACATACCGGAAAAAAAATCAAGAAGAAAAAGGGGCAACTTTCGTGTAGTTTGTGATTGGATGTAACTGTTAAGATTTTCTCTCGGATAAATCTTTCTCTGATCCCCTAACCCCTTTTTTCATTACGAATGGAATATCCTTAACTATTTTACTAAAAATGGAACGAAATGATCTTGTTTTGTTTCTCAGTGGATCCGGCGAAGGGATAAGTCATATTGGCGAATGCCCCTTAGAACCCTTCGATAAGGAACTCAAGCATATACGTATTTAGAAAAATTGATATGCATCTTAAGCTTGTCCCTAACAATTCTGAAAGCACAGTCACTGCTTCTTATGTAAGCTCCTGCGGTCCTGCCAAGGGCGAAAGGGGGGATTAGCCCCTAGTCCCGCCAAAAGATTGTAAGCTAATAGCGATGATAAATTAAGGGTTTTTTTTTTTTTTTTTTTTATATCATACTAATCAATTTATTGTTATCTCTTTTGTATGTAACGTTTCATTAAAAAAAAAATTCCTATTTCAATTATCAATTGCTTTTAAGGTTCAAAACTTTTTTTTGTTCAGAAAAAGGTTCGAAACTTATGAATAGGAACAACGGTTGGAGAGAAAAAAGGAAAATAATTAAAAAAGCTAAATTTTTAATTTTTAAAAACTTTATAGCTATCTTTTAAAAGTAATATATAAAAAAGGGACTAATTGGAACTTGAATTTTTTAGGTAATAATTCATTCTTTTCTTTAAAATCTTGTGTAATAGGCAATAAAATTTTGGAATAATTACATGATAACAGTTAAAATAACTTTATATAAGTTGTATTTTGTGTCTATCTAACTACTAAATTATTTTCATTAATAAGTGGAAATTGTTGACTTGGAAGAAGAAAAAAAATCAGAAAATATCTAATTCATGAAAAAAAAAAGACAAAATATAATGAATATACAGTATACTATCATTTTATGAGTTTCTTACGTTACAAAATCACTTAGCATACACATGAATAGCTTCTTATATTTTATACTGGCCTCAAGCAATATATGCTTAAAGGGCACATGGATATATAAATTGTCTCTTGAAGTCAAATCTTAACTCTACCATTGGTTCTTGCTCATATATTTGTTTCTTAATTTATGAAGGGTAAATTACAATTTATTCCTTCTTGTTTGATCTTATCACAATTTAATTCAAAAGTTTTCAATTGCTACATTTGATCGTTAAATTTTGATTTAAAATGAAACCGTTTAAGTCCCTAAAAAATGAAACTGTTAATTTTCATTCAAATTAAGATCATACAAAGATGAAGCCAATAATACTTTCCATCTTAAAAATTGATGGTTAGCAGGAAAAAAAACAAAAAAACAAAGGAAGATTGCTTAATCTTCTATGGGGGATGCATTCTGTGGAACAGCATTGCCTGCAAGTAAAGCACACTTATTCCAGATTTGCACACTTCTTAGTCGTGTTATGGTTTCGTTGGATTTGTAGTCGGGTATTTTATTGATGGTATTATCCACCAACTTGTTGTGGCAAGTTCTTCCCATTGACACAAGCAAGAGACAACAATCATCCTCGACAGGCATAGAATCATCCGAAAAGACATTCTTAAAGATTGATTGCCCACAGTCTGGGGTTAGTCTCTTTGAGCAAACTTCCAAAAATTCAGAGTTTGGATCAGTAGCCAATGGCTTTGGTGGAAAGTCTTGAAAAGCTTCTATAGGAGCTAAATCAGTCTCATGATAATAACCAGGTGCTTCGCTTTCTGAGGTTGAGAGGACTCTGGATGCGAGTCCCGGTGAAAGAAAGGTCACCTGACAAGCTAATAACATGGTCACCACGACAGAGAAGCTGTTAAGCCTTTCCATTGCCATGGAATTTATGGCTAAGTTATATTTCCTGTGTAGGTTGAAGAAATATTGTTGTTCGGATAATATGAGATGGAGAGTAAAGGTGTATTTATACATGGAGGTTTGTAAGGTTATACTCATTTTGATGAAACGTAAGGTTATAACTTATATTTAAAAAATGCGGGGGTTTCATCTTTCAATGTTTATAAACTTCTCTCTTATTTAGTAAGTTATTAATGTTAAATGATTTTTTTCTTTTTTGGAGAGGGTTGGGGGATATATATTGATAGTCGGGAATAAGAAGATTTAAACTCGAGATGTTTCGAGTAAAAACTTCAAAAGATGTCAACTGATTAAACTACAAGAATCTTGATAATGTTAAACAATAAATGGAGTTTTAAAGATTCTTTATATTGCTTTTTATTACTAGTGCTAGTTACATGAATCAAGAAAAGAAACACTTAAAAAAATATGGTTGAAAAAGAGATCTGAAGTTCAATCTCTGCCTACACCAAAAACTGATTGATGTCTTGGTTTGATGATATAGAGCTATTATTAAGAATGGACGTCATAGGTTGAAACTCTCTCTCTCAAAAAAAGAAAAAAGAAAAAAAGAAGAAGATATTAAGAAAAAAAAAAAACGTAAAATAAAAATCTTCCACGATAATACATAACCTTTTTTTGTTCATAATCTATTTCACTTATTCTTACTGGTAAAATTTTGATTCAAGTAACATTTTATAAAAAAGGAAAAATTCCACTCTATAAAAGAGATGTCAAAGTGACAATAAGTAAGCCAAAATGAAAAATACTTAATAATTATGATTCTCATTCAAGGATATTTGTTATTATTAATTAGTCGTTGAAAAAGGTAGTTTCAACACGGGGGGATGGATGAATCCATGGATTATGGAACCAATTCCACATTACAAATGCCCTAATTCAATCTCAATTTATAATCCATGGATTAAATTCCCATTCAGACTAAATTCATCTCACTTGTTTCAATCAAAGATAGTTGAAGGACATTGAAAGTAGAGACCAACTTTGCTAGGAATGTGGGTTCTCTAAAAGAATTTGTAGATAAGTAAAGAGAATAAGTCTCATTCCCAATCCTGTGTTTGAATGGGGGCATAGAAGAGCGAAAAGGGAAAAGATTGAACGTAGTGTCCTGTAATTAAAGCTAGCTCTTGCAGCATGTGATCTACCCAGCATGTGATTTAACATATTAGGTGTTAGCTAGCCCTCGTTTGGGAGGAGGGAATAGAATGGAATAGAAAGAAATGAAAAGAATAATTTTAGAATATTCTCCATTTCCCTTATTTGGAATTTTTAATGGAGAGAATAGAAAGTTTATTCCATTGTTTGGGAAGTGAGAGGGAATGGAATGGGTAGGAGAGAACACTCATTCCCCTCTATTCCTTTAAAATCTCAAATTTTCATTCCCCTCGAAATTAGGAGGAATGAGAGGGAATTGAATTAGGTTTAATGAATTTTTTATTAAAACTCCCAAAATACTTCTATATATTAAACATTTTATTTTAAAATAGGGGTCTAATAGTAATATTGTCATAAAATGATTCAATTCCATTCCCTCTATGTTACTCCCAAATAAGATTACTTACATTCCATTCATTTTCATTCCTTTCCATTCATTTATTTTAAAACATCTAATCAAGGTTACTCAATTCCATTCTATTCCATTCATTTTCCTTACTTAAATACATTACATTCCATTCCTTTCACTTATAATCATTCCATTCCCTTCCCCTACGAACTCCCAAACAAAGCCTTTAGATAGTTAATAGTAGACGTTTTGGAAACGAAATTGAGTCTGAAGAAAGAATTATCAAGGTTTTCATCTAAGAGGAGGTAAGGACTTGAATAATGAAAAAAAAAAAAAAGGGTTTTATAAACCTTCAATCAAGAATAAGGAGTCGAGTTAGTATTGGGGTATAGTAACAGTAATCAGGCTTAAATATTCAATGGAATGAATAGGTATTTATAGAGTGGTGGGTCGATTCTCAGCCAGTTGTAACCTTATGTCAAATGAGCGGGACGTGTGACAAGACTACAATCAAAGTAGTCAATATAATACAGGAGAAAGTTAATGAAATATTTTGATATCAATTAATACCGATGTACTATTTCAGGATTATCACTATTTAAATATATATATATATATATATATATATATGTGTGTGTTTGTATATATTTATGTATGCATTCTATTATTTATAAATTTATAAGCCGAAATATATATAAGCCCAAATATTGGTATATTAACCTAATTTATTAGCTCAATAACATATTTATAACCCTTGTTTATTTTAAAAAAATATTTTTCATAATTTTTCTTGTATGGGCCAAAATATTAATAATAGTCAAAACACTTAAAAACCCAAAGTATAGGCAGTACAAGTTGGTGGGTAACTGTTGCATGCATCAGTAATCGACCTCAATACTCGGCTTCAATACTTTCTTAGAAGGACTTGGGGCTTTCCCATACACTTGGGGGCTAGTGTGTACTTTGGACGAGGGCCCTAAAATTTATTCGATCCATATACTCAAGAGAATGGGCCCAACCCCCTCCAATATATTTCATAAAATAGATTGATAGTATCCTTTCAAAAAAAAAAAATAGATCGATAGTATATTTTTTTTTTTTTTTTTTTTTGAGAATATACTTCAATTGATCTCAACCGTTAAATATAATCAACATATGATTACTGAGATTTAAATACGTAGTACATTTTAAAAAAAATCAAAATACATAATACAAGTTACATAAAAAGTCTTCGAAAAAAAAAGTTACATAAAAAGTAACTTTATTATTAATGACTTTTTTTTAGAGCAATATTATTAAAGACTTAACAGTACTTGACTGATGAATTTATGATGTGGTACCACGATGGTAAAATATATGCCAATTTTTTTTCTTACTTTTTTAATGCAAGATTCAAGTGGTATAACTGCCAGCTGTTAGAAAATCTACCAATGAAAGTGGAAAAACAATCTATGTTGCGTAGTTATGAAATAATTAGGGTATTAACCTTGAAGTATATATATTCTTTTTTTTTTTTTTTTGGGAACAAGACAACAACTTATACTGTTATACATGGAGAAAACAAAAGGTTCAATTTTTATTTATTTACTTATTTTCTACTCATGTAGAGTAACTCACATAACCAATTGAGATAGAATGGAACCCGCAGACTAGCTCACTCCATCACTTTAAATAACACAACTAGCTAGTTGAGTTACAAACCAACAAGTTCAATTGTATATATATATACCCAATCCTTGCATGCATATAATGCTATCCATATCAAGTGCACAAAATCAAGGGTGAATAATGGTTATATAATCTTATGTAAATTTAGTTTCATTAGAAGACCACCAATACCAGTCAGTCCAGCAAAGAGATAGTTCCCAACAATTTACTATTAGAGGAGATGCAATGTGGATACTAGAGGGAAAATGTGAATAGGAAACAATTAATGACTTGAATCCTATTGTGAGTAATATACTAATCTTCAGAATTTAAAAAAAGAAAAAAGATTTATCTTACCTCCAATGTTCTTGTGTATTGAAAATGACACATGCACTACATGTGTTTTAAAATAGTTATGTGTCAACCTTATACCCTGTCCAATGCACAATAACATTAGACGGAATCCTTATCCCACTAAATAAGAAACCTCAATTTTAGATTTGTGAAACAAATTATTTATGTATATTGATCAAGTATACTTTCTTAATTCAACAGCAACATGGGGGTATAGATCATTGGTGTGGAATTAAGTACTTTCTAGAGATAAAAGATGAAGATTTATTCAATGTTAACATTCACGTGGTACAAAATAGCTAAATAGAATTCATTTACTATTTAACTGGATGGAGAAGGAGCAAGTCAAGTATGCCGGGCAACCAAAGCACACTTATGCCATATTCGATTACCCTTGGGAATTGCTGTGGAAGTCCTTGATGAGTACTTTGGTAAGTGAACAATTGCCTTGTCCAAATCATCGTGACAAGTTTTTCCCATTTTCTTAATAAGCTGTAGGCAGCATTTTTTAGACACAGGTAATTTCTCAAACATTCCAAGGAATATTTCTTTTCCACACTCATCTTCTACTCTTCTAGCGCAATGCAACAAGTGCAAGGGGTATCCAGGTACATGCTTTGGTGGTCTTATCTTTTTTTGAGCAAGTGAGGCCATAACTCCGCTTGCTAAGATCAAAGTTACCATGATGAAGATGTTGAACTTTGCCATGGTGCAAAACTAGTATACAGATTCCTTAATTTTCAATTTGATTAGATTGAGATTTTTGGAATGGTTTTCAAGAGTGAGTGATTGGTATTTTTATATGGGTGAGGAGAGGTGGTGAGACGATCTTGGATTAGAAACGGTTTTTGAGCTTTAATTTTGCATGAGTTACTTTCATTCAACTTGTCCAAAATTTGATGGGGGTTTCTATATTGCAATAAATAAAAACGCTTTTTCAATTATTTTGTTCTAGAGTTATAAAAAAGCTAATAATATTGTATTTTCAAGTGTTTTTATACAAATTTTGAAGTAACAATTTTATTTTTTAATATTGAAATGTTAATTTGTTTTCTATTTGATTTCAAATACTCTCAATTACTCATTATAAAATATCTCAATTATGTTTGGTTTCTTTTAAGAAAAGAAAAAAAAAACAGGGAAAACAAATTATTCAACCAACATCAAGCACGGTTTTTTCTATTCTTTTTTAAATTTAAAAAAAAAAATGAATTTTGAAAAAAAGTTATAAAATTCAAAAATCCTAATTTTTTTTTAAAAAAAAAAAAAAAAAAAAAACTGGAGAAAATAAAGAAGAAAAATTATTCTATCAACATGAAGCATTTTTTTTTCTAATCTCCAAAAAAATTAAAACAAAGTGATAAACTTCAAAATCCTTGGTCATACGTTTTGTTTTGTTTTGTTTTTTAAATCTCAAACAAAAATATTTAAATTTAAAACAAAATGATAAACTTCAAAATCCTTGGTTATAGATAAACTTCCCTCCTACTACACGATCGAATTCAAATTCAAACCAAACAGTTTCCTCCATGCCTTGACCGCCTCTCACTATCTCACATTCAAATGATTTTTTTTTTTTTTTTTTTGAAAGTGGAATTATCATTTATTTATTCATAATAATTGAGTCCTGATACACAGATTCCATAGCAACTTGAGGCACCTCCTCCATCCAATACATGTCCTCATCTAACCCTTTAGCAAACTTAGCTAAAACATGAGCTACCCGATTCCCATCCCTTTTAACACAACTGATAGATACCCCCCCCCCCCCTAACCCACAAAGAATACAATGAATATCAACTATTACATTTCCAAGCATAGAGAAATTCATGGTTGATGAAGATACAACTCTCATAACTTTGATATTATCTCCCTCCACTATTAGCTCCGAGAAGCCTGCATCAACAACAAATTCCAATGCCTTCCTGCACGCCAGTGTCTCAGCTTCCTCACTGCATGAAACCGGTGGTCCTCTAATAGCCATTGCAGCCATTACATCGCCTTGGTTGTTCTATATCATAGCACCAAAACCCAAGCTATTCTGTTCCTTAAATATAGCTGCATTGAAGTTCAATTTGAACCATGACTGATTAGGTGGGCGCCAAACACTTCCAACAGCTTGCATTATCGGAACCGCCAAGTGCTGTTGAACTTGCTAAAACTCTTCTAAAAATTCTATAGCACGTTTGTTTAACCAACCAGGGTCCTTGAGCTTACCTCCATGCAAAATAGAGTTTCTCTGATTCCAAATTACCCAAGCTTGAATAAAAAACAGTTCCACTTTGTCAGTGTCCAATCTGTCAAGCAGGTATTGAAATAACTGAACCATGTCGTATTGGCTGAGGATGCACTTTTGAAATTTGATCCGACTCCTAGCCCACACATCTTGGGCAGCAGGGCATTCCCAAAACACATGAAGTTCATTCTCTGGAAGCTGAGTACAGATTGGACATACACTTTCACGGATAATTTTCTTTTTCACTAAATTAACCCATGTAGGCAATATCGCATGAAATACTCTCCACCCAAAAATCTTTATCTTATTTGGCACTCTCATCTTCCACAAGGCTTGCCATACCTGCTGCATATCACCTCCACTAGAGCATTCAGCCCACCCTTCAAGCTTAAGAACCTCATGTGCCACACGATACCCGGACTTGTCAGAATAACCACCATTCCTAGTGTGCACCCAAAATATGGAATCACCAACCTGTCTTCGACTTAGAGGAATTCTGCAAATAGCATCCACATCTTCCCTATGAAATATTGTACTCATGAAATCTCTCTTCCACCAGTGCAAGTCTTGATCAATCAACTCAGATACAAACCAATCATCCACATCCACATCTACACTGGCCAAATGAAGAACCCTGTTAGCTAGATAGTTTGGAATCCACCTGTTAGATTTAATTTTAATAGATGACCCATCACCAACTTGCCAACAACACCCAGCCTTTAAGATAGGTAGAGCTGCCACAATACTTCTCCAAACATAAGAACAATTAGGCGACTCCACAGCATCTAAAAAGTGAGATCTAGGAAAGTATCAGGTTGAAAAACACTTGTAAAATAGTGACTCCTTTTCTTGTATCAACCTCCATCCTTGCTTGGCGAGCATAGCTAAGTTGAAAGCTCTTAAATCTCTAAATCCCATACCGCCCTTTTTCTTTGCAATAGTAAGTTTATTCTAACTTCTCCAATGGATCTTCCTCTCATTTCCCACTTGCCCCCACCAAAATTTTGCACACATAGAGTTTAGCTCCTCACATAATTTTATTGGGAGTTGGAACACACCCATAGTGTAGGTTGGAATAGATTGAGTCACTGCTTTGATGAGGACTTCCTTCCCAGCCCTAGATTACATCATGCCTTTCCATCCCTGTAATTTTTTCCACACATGTAAAATAGTGACTCCTTTTCTTGTATCAACCTCCATCCTTGCTTGACGAGCATAGCTAAGTTGAAAGCTCTTAAATCTCTAAATCCCATACCGCCCTTTTTCTTTGCAACAGTCAGTTTATTCTAACTTCTCCAATGGATCTTCCTCTCATTTCCCACTTGCCCCCACCAAAATTTTGCACACATAGAGTTTAGCTCCTCACATAATTTTATTGGGAGTTAGAACACACCCATAGTGTAGGTTGGAATAGATTGAGTCACTGCTTTGATGAGGACTTCCTTCCCAGCCCTAGATTACATCATGCCTTTCCATCCCTGTAATTTTTTCCACACCCGATCCTTTACATAGGAAAAAGTTTGGTACTTTGCACGCTCAATGAGTGTAGGCAGCCCCAAATATGTCTCAAAACCGTCCACCTCCTTTACCCCCAGGATTTCTTGAATTTCTTCCTTCTTATCACAAGGAGTATTGGTACTAAAGATCATTGATTATTTCTCCAAATTTATACTCTAACCTGAAGCCTTTGCATAAACCTGAAGAATATCAACAATCTCCTCAGCTTCATTATTGCTTGCCCTGCAAAATAATAAAGAATCATCTGCAAACAACAGGTTAGAAATTTGAGGAGCTCTTCTACAAATGGCCACACCATGAATTCTTCCCTCCAATTCTGCATTGTCTAGTAGAGAAGTAAAACCCTCTGCACATAAGAGAAACAGATATGGGGAAAGAGGGTCTCCTTGACGGATTCCTCTAGATGGTTGAATATGCCCATATGGCTTGCCATTAATGAGAACAGAAAATGTTGGTGTGGTCACACATCCCATCACATTCAAATGATTAACACAACCTTAACCACAACATTCGAAAAGACTCCTAAAAAATAGCTAAAGTCTTCTATAAAATATCCATTCCAAGAAATTGACAAAGAGAAAAGCAACAAAAGACCTTTTTTTTTTTTTTTTCTAACTTAAATTTTCTAGCTAACCAAACACGAACAAATTTGTTTTTATAGTGTTTGAGTTTCTATGATTATCAGCTTCAAATTTTATTTACTTACTGATTTTTTGGCATCAATTAGTCCATGATAAACTGCTAATTTTTCACTATTGGAGATTCTTTGATTGGCAAACCAAGACATAGCAAACTCGAATGTAATTCATGACAGAGTAGCTTCTATTCCTGTTGGTGGTTTGATTCCATTTTCGAGTTTGCAGATGCTGAGTTTTATCAAATAATGTAGCATGTTTGCATTAATACAACCAAACTGTCCGATTTTGTCATTTATTTGACGATCTCCAGTTACTTTTTCCCCCTTTTTTTTCCTAAAATTTAATGGTCAGTGACTTCTTTTTTCTTCCATCCAAATATAGCATTGTAGTCAGTTTTATTCTCTTTCTTTGCCTCTCTCTCTCTCAAAGTAGCAATTTTTCTATTGAAAAAGAAATTGTAGTCTTCTTTTTCACTTTCAAATCCCCAGTAAATTCTCACCCACGTAATCCTATAAATTTTATTTATATTCGAGATTTTATTTATATTGGAGGAGCTACGTGTGTGAGTTTATGGTTTTATAGTAACTATCATTTTGCTTTTGGTTTCATTCTCAAAAAAAAAAAAAAAAAAAAAATTGCTTTTGGTTCGTTTTTTGAAATTTGACTTAAATTTTTGTTCTCTTATATTAATATTTATATTCATTGATTCTTTAGAATTTTAACGGTAGAAGACTTATATTTCATTAATCTATTTTGTATTTTGTTATTTGTTTTTTAAATTGTGCTTATGGTTTTGTAATTAACATCGAGGCCGGTGGTTATTAATGGTTAGATTAAGATTAAGTGCTAACACATGGATGCTTTACTTTTTATTGGACATAGTACTTTTCCACTAAATTGGTAGAATTTGTATTTTACTTTCGTCATGGTTGTCTTTAGCAGTTTTCAAATGCAGTGGTTGGATATTATATAGTTTTAGTTAGCCTTAATTCTAACTAAATTTATTTTTTTATAAATTATAAAATTTATGTTTATTTATTTGTGGTATCTAGTGCTGTGATATTTTGTTAAATGAATACTAGCTCTATCACATGAGCTTCACATGTGCAATTTGGCTATTTTTGTTTTGTTTAGTTTCATAATTTCTTTTTCATTCTAATTTCAAGTTCACACGTTTTCTCACTAATATTTCTCATTTAGAACTATTAATACAAACGAAATAGCATTGAATTTATTTAATGAAAATTCAAAGCACTAGGGAATTAATTCTTAAATCTTGGAAATTCTAATAATGAGAGATTCAATTTAGATAAAAAAAAATATATATATATATATATATTTTTTTTTTTTGGAAACAAGACAACTTAGCTTTATGCATGGAGGAAAAATAAAGGTTCAATTTTTATGTATTTAACTATTTTCTACTTATTTAGACTTCAGAGTAACTCACACAACCAAATGAGATGGAATGGAACCCGCAGCCTCACTCCATCACTTTAAATAACACAACTAGCTTGTTGAGTTACAAACAAACAAGTTCAAATATATATCCCATCATTTCATACATGTAATGCTATCCATTATACTTGTGATGCGGTGGTCACTCTACAAATATAAATGCTTGTGAGGTGTGAGGGTAAGGGTTGGGGTTCAAGTTCTCAGAAGGAAGCTTCACACACATATACACTTAGATTAGGCTAGAGTAGAAATTCTCTCTTGTATAATATATATATATATATATATATATATCCCATCCTTTCGTACATGTAATGCTATCCATTATCAAGTGCACAAAATGAAGGGTTAATAAATGGCTATACAATCTTATGTAAATTTAGTTTCCTTTTTGAAGACCACCACCAAGTACCAGTCAGTCCAGCAAAGAGTTAGTTCCGAACAATTTACTATTAGAGGGGATGCAATGTGGATACTAGAGGGAAAAGGTGAATAGGAAACAATTAATGACTTGAATCCTATTGTGAGTGATATATTAATCTTCATAATTAACAGAATGAAGAAGAGAGATTTGCCTTGCCACCTATGTTATTGTGTATTGGAGAAGACACGTGGACTATATGTGTTTTGAAACAGTCACGTGTTGATCTCATACACTATCCAACGCACAAAAATTTTGGAACAGAAGCCTTATCCAACGAAATAAGATACCTTAGATTGGTGAGACAAATTATTTCAATACGTTGATTGAGTATACTTTCTTAATTCAACAGCAACATGGGGATATACATCATTAGTGCGGAATTGAGTTCTTTCTAAAGATAAAAGATGAAGATTTATTCAATGTTAAGACTCATGTGGTACAAAATTGCTAAATAGAATTCAATTTACTATTTAACTGGATGCAGAAGGAGCAGGTCAAATCTGCCGAGCAGCCAAAGCACACTTACGCCATATCCGATTACCCTTGGGAATCGCCGTGGAAGCCCTTGATGTGTAATCTGGTAAGAGAACAATTGCCTTATATAAATCATTGTGACAAGTTTTTCCCATTTTTTTAATAAGCTGTAGGCAGCATTTCTTAGATACAGGTAATTTTTCAAACATTCCAACGAATATTTCTTTTGCGCACTCACCTTCTACTCTCCTAGCACAATGCAACAAGTGCAAGGGGTACCCTGGTACAAGCCTTGGTATGCTTATCTTTTTTTCAGTAAGTGAGGCCATGACTCGACTTGCTAAGATCAAAGCCACCATGATGAAAATGTTGTTGAACTTTGCCATGGTGCAAAACTAGTACTAGCTAGCTAGAGATTCCTTAATTTCCTGTTTGATTAGATTGGGATTTCTGGGATGGTTTTCAAGAATGAGTGATGAGTATTTTTATGGGGAGTTTCTATATTGCAATAAATAAATAAAAACGTTTCTTTCATTTATCTTGTTCTAGAGTTATAAAAAAGCTAATAATATTGTATTTAAGTGTTTTTACACAAATTCTGAAATAGCAATTACTTTTATATTGATAAGTTAATTTGTTTTCTATTTGACTTCAAATTCTCTCGGTTACTCTTTTTTGTTTTTTAAATCTCAATTACGTTCAGTTTCTTCAACGACAATGAAAAAATATGGGGAAACAAAAGAATAAAAATTATTCTTTCAACATCAAGCATGGTTTTTTTTTTTTTTTTTAAATCTTGAAAAAATAATTGAATTTAAAACAAATTGGTAAACTTCAAAATCTTATTTATTTATTTATTTTTTGGATAAAAAAACCAAAAGAAATAAAGAAGAAAAACTATTCTATCAACGTCAAGTACTTTTTTTCCTTTCTAAATTTAATACAAAGTGATAAACTTCAAAATCCTTAGTTATAGATAAACTTCTCTCCCACTATACATATTAAATTCAAACTGAACGGTTTCAAACAGTTTCTTCCATGCACACCTCTCACTAAATCACGTTCAAATGATTAACACAAACTTAATCATAACATTCAAAAAGACTCTAAAAAAATAACTGATCTTGTCTACAAAATATCTCTTCCGAAAAATTGACAAATAAAAAGAAAAGCAAAAAAGACCTCTTTTTCTCACTTTATTTTCTAACTAGCCATACACGAACAAGTTTGTTTATATATTGCTACTGTTTGAGTGTCTATGATTATTTGCTTCAATTTTTATTTACTTACTGATTTTTTTGGCTTAAGATGTCTATGCTAAATTGCTAATTTTTCACCATTGGAGATTCTTTGATTGACTGACCGAATCATTGCAAACTCCAGTGTGATTCATGATAGAGTAGCTTCTATTCCTATTGATGGTTTGATTCCATTTTTGAGCCTACGGATGCTGCGTTTTATCAAATAATGCAGCATGTTTGCATTAATACATAACCTAACTGTCTGATTTTGTGATTTATTTGACAATTTTCTGTTGCTTCTTTCCCTTTTATTTTTCTTTTTCCTAAAACTAACCGGTCAGTAACTACTTTTTTTTTCCCAAGTCTAGCATTTTAGTCAGTTTTATTCTCTCTCTCTCTCTCTATTGAAAAAACAAATTGTAGCCTCCTTTTTTCACTTTTGGATACATAGTAAATTCTCACCGACTTAATCCTATAAATTGAATTTGTAATCGAGATTTTTTTTTTTTTTTGAGAAACCAAACCGAGAGGTCTTGTATTATTGAGGGTAAAAATAGATATGATTACAAAGAGTCACCGTGACTAGGGGAGCTATGTCATCAGGTACAAAATTCTGCCAAACCTGAAGCTCACATCCAGATTTTGAATATCTTGCTAAAAAATGGGCAACTGAATTGCTTAGACATTTTACATGGGAAAAATTGCAAAAAGAAAACACACCAGCTAACTTGAGGATGTCACTGATTACAACTCCATACTCCGGGTGGGATGAATCAGAAGCTAGGATAGCTTTAATGATATTCTCTGCATCTCCCTTGAAAATACAGTCCAGCACACCTTCATCCTAGACAAAAATCATAGCTCTACAGCAAGCCAGGGCCTCCACTATTGCTGCCGAGAGTGGGATTTTTATTCTTTGAGCGAGGGCACCATAGACCTTACCACAAGCATCATGAATTACTGCACCCAAACCTGTTGCTCCTTCTGTCGGGAAACATGCTCCATCAAAATTTATTTTGCACTGGGGCGCGATGGGAGGAATCCATCTCCGCTCTGACATAAATTGTTGATGCCCGAATCTGGGATTTTTTAGCAGCACAGAAATCCTGGAGAAGGGAATTAGCTTGCCTCCTAATATCAATAATCTCCACCATCTTCTCTCCACATCGATCCGAATTTCTTTTTCTCCAAATCAACTAGAAAATCATCGCCAACAGGTTAGTCTCCAAGCGCTCCTTTAACATGAAAATCATCCCCAGCAAGTCTGCAAAATTATCAAATTTATATCTCCACAATTTTGTCAAGACTTCATTGCCTTCCCAAATGACATATAGAGTTGGACAGCTCAAAAGATCATAGACTGTGTCTTCACTTCCCACCTAGCATCTTGAGCACTAGACTGAGTTCACCACATTTCTTCTCCATGATGGAATGGTAAACTACATCTGATTAGTATGAAAATTGACATGCATATTAAGAACACACAGAACATGTAATTTAACAGTTAGATTTTCAAAATATAAATTCAATAACAAGTTATTGGGTGGTGTAACATTGCTTAGATTTAAACCAGGTATAACTTGAACCAAAATCATATAATGTTATACCTGTAATGCTATTGATGTAGGGCAGAATCTACTATTTAATTTTTGTAATTATTTAATTTTGGTATTTTTATGTAAAATTCGTTATTTTAGGTTTAGGTTTTTCATTTCCTTTTTTTTAAGGTGATTTTAATGCTTTTTAGATTATGTTATGGCTAGGTATTAATTAGGAGTTATTTTAGAATATATTTTTGTTTGTTTGTTTAGACCTCTGTACACTTAGATTGTTTAACCTAATTAATTAATTAAGTTGATACTTAGGTTGTTTTTTCAGATCTAGGTTAAACACAAACAATTATATTACTTAGTGCGGAAAAGTAAAGAAGGCAAGCAATATGATGACCTAGAAAAACCAATTGTTAAAGACATATTTTATGTAATTGGCTAATCCTTTGACAAAACACACTTTATTTGTAATTGGGTATATCTAGGATGGGTTTAGTACTTCAAGAAACATGTTGTTCAAGTCTAGTATTAAAGCCATGAAGATTGGACCAAGAAACAAGTGAAGGGAAGCTGTTCATTAAAGCTGGACAGATAGCTCGATAGCTGTCGATAGATAGTTATTGTGGGGGAGAAAAGCCCAACCCAACTTATTGGGCCCAAGGCCCTATCCGAGGACCACTGTTAGTCCGAGGAGACCAGGACGCAGTCAGGCCCATGTGAAAGGAGAATGTCCGCAGACGAGCACGTGCACTGTCCGAGGAGGTGCGCATACGTCCGAGGAGCCCGAAACCCTCGGACCCGACGGGGTTTTTGTCCGGCACGTGTCAAGCGACCTGTTTGACGAGTGTCAAGGGAGAAAAGGGGACCTCGGACACACAAGAGGGTGACAGGAACTGAGAAATATTAAGGAGACAGACTTCAACCACCGCATTTAATGCACTGCACCTACCCTCCTGGCCGCATTTATGTGGAGAAGACCCCTGAACAGTGCATCCTCAGCTACCGCCACTCAGACAGGGCTAAAGGGGGAGTGTGATGGGACATGCACTCAAGTGGACACCCAGATGGTGAACAAGTGGACGGTGGAGATGGAGAAAGGCAGTACTATATAAGAGAGAGAGGTCTCTGATAGGGGGGATCGAAAAAGAGGAGGAAGAGAAGAGCATATTATTTTACTGTAGCTCCCACTTTTTGTAACCTAAGTTCATCAATGAAAATCGCCTCCTCGGACGAGACATTCACCACTGTCCGAGCACATTTTAATTCAAATCTTTCTGTCATCATTGCCGTTTAATACTGTTATTCTTCACAATTAGCCTAGCTCTTTCACCCACTCTCTAAAAATTTATTGTTTTGGGTTCAGTGGGCTCCAAATCCACACCTTCTTGGGCTTGGGCCGCAAAATCTGACCCTACAATTGGCGCCGTCTGTGGGGAGAGCTTGTGCAAGAGTGAAAACAACAGTTGACAATGGCAGAACAAGGTGAACAACAAGCAGAATCCAGGGCATCCCAACACGTGGACCATTTTGTCAACTTAGAGAGGAGACAAAACCGTGAGGGCAGTGTACACACTGTGCGCCTTAGCCAGAGCCAATCACAGAGCGGAAGTCACATGTCCCATGCAGAGAAGAACCGTGACTTACAACTGGAAGTGGAAAAACTAAAGAGGGAGTTGCGACACGCAAAGAGGAAGCGGGCTTCCTCGTACTCTGAAGATGATCTTGATGACGAGCAGGACGTCTCTTATCAACACAAGTCCAAGACACCAGCTAGCGAGTCCTACACCTATGTAGAGGAGTCCCATCGTAAAAGGGAGCGTAGGAGCCCATCACGCGAGGACATGGAGAATGATGCCATGAACAGGGCTCTAAATCAGATATCTAGATCACCCTTCACGCGCAGGATAGAGGAGGCCAGACTCCCTCGGCGCTTTAACCAGCCAACGTTCACCGTCTACAATGGTAAAACTGACCCCGTGGAGCATGTGAGTCATTTTAACCAGAGGATGGCTGTCTACTCCAGAGACGAAGCCCCGATGTGCAAGGTTTTCCCTTCCAGTCTTGGGCCCGTTGCTATGAGATGGTTTGATGGTTTGAAGGCGGGCTCCATCAACTCCTTTAAGGAGCTCACTCAGGCATTCGGCTCCCGTTTTGTTACGTGCCGAAGAGTGGCCAGGCCTCTCTCTTCCCTGCTATCCTTGTCCATGCAGGAAGGCGAGTCCTTGAAGGCATATTCAGACAGATATTGGGAGATGTTCAATGAGGTGGAGGGCAACAATGATGCAATGGCCCTCAGCACGTTCAAGCTCGGCCTCCCTACTGACCACGGTTTGAGGGGATCCCTATCTGGCAAACCAGTCACAAACGTGCGACAACTGATGGACCGCATAGAGAAGTATAAGAGGGTTGAAGAAGATCAGCAGCAGGGCAAGGGAAAGGATAAGATTATCCCTCAGGAGAGGAGAGATTCGCGGTCGGACCGGTACAATTACAATAAACCGCGGAGGGATTTTGCCGGACAATCAGGATCGATGAATCCTCAGTCGGTCAACACCGTGTTCAAAGAGCCAGTGCAGCAGGTCCTGGAAAAAATTAAGAATGAATCATTCTTCAGGTGGCCGAACAAGATGGTAGGAAACCCCGAGAGACGCAACCACAATCTCTACTGCCAGTACCATCAAGACCATGGGCATACAACGGAAGATTGTAGGAGTCTGTGGGATCACCTAGACCAGTTGGTTCGCGATGGTAAACTGAAACATCTTCTGCACCACTCCAGCGGCCGAGGGCAGACAGGCTCGGGGCCACGCAGGGACGATCCCTCAAAGCCACCGCTTGGGACTATAAACGTCGTCTTCGCTGCGCCGGAAAGAACAGGGTCCTGGCCTTTGAAAGTTATGTCGGTAGGCCGACCACTCGCAGGGGAGTCGAGCCGAGGACCGAAGAGAGCTAGGTCTGGTGCCCCGCTGGTTATGGGATTCTCGGACGAGGACATGATCGGCACCATCCAACCCCATGATGATGCACTAGTCATCACCCTCAGAATAGGAGGGTACGATGTAAAGAGGGTAATGGTGGACCAGGGCAGTGCCGTGGAGATAATGTACCCGGACCTCTACAAGGGGCTAGGCCTAAAACCCCAGGACCTGACGCCGTACGATTCCCCCCTATTCACCTTTGAAGGAAGGCCTGTCATCCCGAAAGGCCGGATATGCTTACCTGTGCAGTCCGGCTCCGAGGTGGTGGAGCTGGATTTTATCGTCGTGGACGCATATTCGCCCTACACGGCACTCGTAGGCAGACCTTGGATTCACGCACTTGGGGCTGTCCCCTCTACTTTGCACCAGAAGGTCAAATATCCCTCAGGGGGACAGATACATGAAATCCGAGGAGACCAATCTGTTGCTAGACAGTGCCTGGTGGCCGCCATTCAGCATGAGGCCCCAGCCGAATCCTCGGACGTAGCTGGGAGGGATTTATAGCAACTACAGTCTCGGGGAGTGCCTTCTGAAGCATCGGATGAAAGCACTCGGTGTGAGGATCTGACGAAAGTGATCATTGGAGATGATCCTGACAGGTTCTTCCAAGTCGGATCTCAGCTGCCTCTTCAAGAGAAGGAGGAGCTGATAGAATTCCTCAAGCAAAATCTCGACGTGTTTGCCTGGAGCGCTTACGAGGCCCCAGGGGTGGACCCGGAGTTCATATGCCATCATTTAAAGGTGAATCCACTGGTCACCCCCAAGCAGCAACCTATTCGGCGCCCATCCAAGGAGCATGCCGACGCAGTGAGAGAAGAGGTGGCAAAACTCAAAGCAGCTGGGGCTATCAAATAGGTTTTTTATCCCGAATGGCTAGCAAATACCGTGGTGGTAAGGAAGAAGAGTGGGAAGTGGCGAGTATGCTTGGACTTCACGGATCTGAATAGGGCATGCCCCAAAGACCCGTTCCCTATGCCGAAGATCGATCAGCTGGTTGACGCCACTGTCGGCCACCCTCGGATGAGCTTCCTGGACGCCTTCCAAGGCTACCACCAGATACCATTAGCCCTGGAGGACCAGAAGAAAACTGCTTTTGTCACCCCTATTGGCAACTACCACTATAAAGTGATGCCGTTCGGCCTGAAGAACGCGGGAGCTACCTACCAGAGGATGATGACGAGGATGTTCGAGCCACAGCTGGGCAAGAACATCGAGATTTACATAGATGACATGGTGGTGAAGAGCAAAGTTATAGCCGAGCATGTGAAAGACCTTGAAAGTACTTTTGAGGTTCTACGGAAATACAAGCTACGACTAAATGCCTCTAAGTGCTCGTTTGGGGTAGGGTCCGGCAAGTTCTTGGGATACATGGTCACCCACAGAGGAATTGAGGTCAACCCCGACCAGATAAAGGCCATCAACAACCTCCGAGCTCCTCGGAATCCCAAGGAAGTTCAAAAACTGACTGGAATGACTGCTGCCCTCAATCGGTTCATCTCTAGATCAGCAGACAAGTGTCGCCCCTTTTTCTCTCTACTCAACAAATGGAAGGGATTCGAATGGACTGAGGAATGTGCTTTGGCGTTCCAGCAACTCAAGGATTATCTGTCTCAGCCACCAATCATGTCCAGTCCTGAGCCAGACGAGGTGCTGTTCGCCTACATCGCTGTAGCTCCCTATGCGGTGAGCCTGGTGTTGATACGGTTAGACTCTGGTGTACAAAGGCCCGTCTATTACGTAAGCAAGTCGCTGCATGAGGCTGAGATTCGCTACTTGCCGCTGGAGAAGGCTATCTTAGCAGTAGTGCTTGGCACACGGAAGCTACCTCACTACTTCCAAGCCCATACGGTGATCGTTCTCACACAACTCCCACTCAAAGCTATACTCCGAAGTGCCGATTACACTGGTCGGATTGCTAAGTGGGGTACAATCTTAGGGGCTTTCGATATAAGATATATGCCCCGCGCATCGGTCAAGGGACAGGTCCTCGCAGATTTGGTGGCTGAGTTCACGGAGCCCCAGCTAGAAGAGGTGAAGCCCACGTCGGGCATGGATGAAAAATCAGTTGGCATGGTCTCTCAACAGAATCCCTCCCATTGGGAAGTGTATGTCGATGGCGCGGCAAACCAAAGAGGCTCTGGAGTTGGGCTAGTATTGATATCCCCCGAGAAAATCATTATCGAGAAATCGCTAAGGTTGGACTTCTCGGCAACGAATAATGAAGCAGAATATGAGGCCCTACTGATGGGGATGACTATGGTCCGTAGAATGGGTGGGAAGTCCGTGGAGTTGTTCTCGGACTCAAGATTGGTAGTAGGTCAAGTACAAGGCGAGTTCGAGGCAAAGGACGAAAGAATGCAGGGATACTTGGGTCGTGTTAAACATCTGCAATCAGAGTTCGAATTTTTCAGTTTGCTGCACATCCCCAGGAGTGGCAACTCACATGCTGACTCCTTAGCCACGCTAGCCACCTCTTCGGCACAGGACCTGCCGAGGGTCATCCTCGTCGAGGACCTGCACAGGCCTACAGAGACGAAGTCAGGGGGAGTCCAGGTTCACCAGATCAGGGCCGGGCCGTGCTGGATGGACCCTTTAATCAAATTTATCAAAGAAGACATATTGCCCGAAGAGAAGGGAGAAGCCGATAAAATTCGGAGGAAGGCGACTAAGTTCTGGTTGTCCGAAGACCAGAAACTATACAAACGCTCCTATTCGGGACCATATTTGTTATGCGTGCATCCCGAGGCGACTGAGACACTGCTAGAAGAGTTGCACGAAGGAATCTGTGTGAGCCACACCGGTGGCAGGTCCTTGGCTCACCGAGCCCTCACCCAAGGCTATTGGTGGCCTAACATGCAAAAGGAGGCACACGAATACGTCAAAAAGTGCGATCAATGTCAGCGCTTCGCTCCAAACATTCACCAGCCAGGGGGAAACCTCAATCCACTGTCTAGCCCATGGCCCTTTGCCCAGTGGGGCTTGGATATTGTGGGACCCTTCCCCAAAGCTGCAGGAAACAAGAAGTACCTCCTGGTCGGAACAGACTATTTCACCAAGTGGGTTGAAGCCGAACCACTAGCCAACATCAGAGACGTTGATGTGCAAAAGTTCGTGTGGAAGAACATTGTCACACGGTTTGGAGTTCCTCACACCCTCATCTCGGACAACGGTTTACAGTTTGACAGCAAGGCATTCAGGAATTACTGCAGCGAGCTGGGAATTACGAACAGATACTCCACTCCAGCCTATCCCTAGGGTAATGGCCAAGCAGAAGCTTCCAACAAGGTCATACTGAACGGCTTAAAGAAGAGGCTAGATGATGCAAAGGGCAGATGGGTAGAAGAGTTGCCACACGTGCTTTGGGCTTACCGAACTACGCCCCGCAGGTCCACTGGAGAGACCCCCTTCTCGATGACCTATGGGGCTGAAGCTGTCATTCCTCTGGAAACAGGGTTCCCAACACTAAGAACTAGCTCATTCAGTCCAGCCGATAACGACGAGCAGCTGCAGAAGGGCTTAGACTTGATTGACGAAAGAAGGGAGAATGCAATGGTTCGGCTAGCACACTACCAACAAAAGCTCAGACAAGGCTATGACGCTAACGTGAAGCTGAGGCCTTTAGAGCCCGGTGATCTGGTGCTGAGGAAAGTTGTGGGCACCACAAAGAACCCAGCTTGGGGAAAATTAGGACCCAATTGGGAAGGACCGTATCGCATCACTTCAGGCGCTGGTATTGGAGCGTATTTCTTAGAAGACTTGGATAGTCATGTAATCCCTCGCCCTTGGAATGTAAATAACCTCAAGAGGTATTTCTATTAATCAAGTCTTCTCTTCAATTGATATACCAATTCGCTGCGTAAAGTTTTCTCTCAAGTGTTTAAACTTAAATCCAATCATGCCTGTAGTCCTCGGACCAGATGATTAGGGTTAGTTAACACTCATTCACCGTTTTCTCTCAAGTGTTTAAACTTAAATCCAATCATGCCTGTAGTCCTCGGACCAGATGATTAGGGTTAGTTAACACTCATTCACCGCTTTCTCTCAAGTGTTTAAACTTAAATCCAATCATGCCTGTAGTCCTCGGACCAGATGATTAGGGTTAGTTAACACTCATTCGCCACCAGTTTAGGTGTTTAAACTTAAATCCAATCATGCCTGTAGTCCTCGGACCAGATGATTAGGGTTAGTTAACACCGTTAGCTCAAGTGTTTAAACTTAAATCCAATCATGCCTGTAGTCCTCGGACCAGATGATTTGGGTTAGTTAGCACTCAGTTACGGTTCTATAGTGTTTAAACTTAAATCCAATCATGCCTGTAGTCCTCGGACCAGATGATTTGGGTTAGTTAGCACTCAGTTACGGTTCTATAGTGTTTAAACTTAAATCCAATCATGCCTGTAGTCCTCGGACCAGATGATTTGGGTTAGTTGGCACTCAGTTACGGTTCCATAGTGTTTAAACTTAAATCCAGTCATGCCTGCAGTCCTCGGACCAGATGACTAGGGTTAGTTAACACTCGAGTACATTCGAATCCTGTAATCCTTGAACCAAACGACAGGTTAGTCAATACTCCCACGCGGCCAGTATCACTGGGGCTTAGTGCTAAAACTCCTAATTGCGTTTAAATTGTTTCTATTTTATAAATGTTTCCCCTAGTTGTGTTTAGTTTGAAGCCGAGGAATAATAACTTATGTTTAACTCGAAAAGACATGCAAATCATCAGTAACTCATGCTAGGCCTATCCTTTTCAATATTAATTTTGGTTACTTACACCATAAGTGATGTATCAAGCAGATTTATTTGCATTATTTGGTTATAAGCGCAATGTACAGTTGTATGTGACAGTAGTAATTAGCAAGACATGTATTTAAAACATCATAGACAAAAGAGAATCTATTCCATAAACAAAAGTATAGTTTACATTTCCTCAGATAAAACAAAAGAAAACACAGGTGCAAAAAGTAAAAGCCCTATACGTCTATTCTTTTGCCGAAGGGAGCACGGGGTCAGCAGTCTGGCCTATCCGAGCAGTTGCGTCAGGGGCTCGGTCCTTGGGCTCAGAAGGAATTTTCTCTTCGCCTGACCCTTGGGTTTTCTCTTTGGCTGGCTCAGCTGGCTTATCCTTGCCGCTTGGCTGACCAGTTTCCTTGCTTGCACCAAGAGTGAGTGGGGGAGCGTTGCTGACCAAAGTTGGCCCCGAAGCCTCTGGAAGCTGTGGAGCAGGAGGGGGATCAGTTCCTGGGAGCTCTCGGATATCAGGATCATAGTACACGCTCCCAGGCAGCCTCAGCTCCGAGTCGGCAGGGACTCCAGCTGCATCCAGGGCTTTGCCCCAACTTATGTTGCAGTAATCTCGGCTGACCGAGGCGAACTGCTCTAGAAGCTGGGACGTGGCCGTCTCTACCCCCAGCTGGTAAGCTGTCTTCTTTTCAGCCTCAGTCGCCTCCTGAGCCAACTGGGCTTTCTCCTCGGCATATCAGACGCTGTCCTTGGCTCTTCGGAGTTCATCCCTTAGCCCGTTTACCAGCTCCCTCTCGGTCTTCAGATCGGCCTCTGCCGCCTTTAGCAACTTACGCTGGTCCTCAACCTGCTTTTCAACATTCTTTATCCCAGCGTCAAGACTTTTCTTCTGGCTGGTCATATCCGCGAGCTCCCCGGACAGACGGGTATAATCGTCTTTCAGTTGGCCCAGAGATTTCTCCGCCTCATCTCGGGAGCAGAGCGCCGCCTGGGTTTCAAGGCGATTCTTCTTGTCCCACTCCTCGGCTACGTAAATCTGCTGAGTTACCTGCGTGATGGAAACTCTAGTGTCAAACACAGAAAAATAGGAAAGGCAAAAGTCAATGATTCAGCTAATCGGATTGAGGTTACTTACGATGGCCAAATCCCTCTTCAGGGATCGAAAGAGCTCCGGCTGATTGAAACGCCTGAAGGACTCCATGTCATGAGGGAGGAGAAGTGGTTGCTGCAGGGCCTCAGCAACATAGCCGGCCCTCCCTCCATCGTAATTCCTGAGGGAGGTCTCCCAGAGGATTGGAGCGCCCTCCAACTCCAATTTTGGAGACCAAATCCGCGGTCCCCCTCCTCCTCGACGCACCTCTGCCACTGTGCCCTCGTCTCGGCTTTCAGTAGACGGAGCCCTGCGAGTTCTGTTGTCCTGTGCCACCTTTTGCTGCTTGGCCCCCTTGGTTGGTGGCACCTGTTTTTCCTCCACCTCAGTGTGGGGTCTTTTCTTCTGCAGTTTTAGCATGGGCTTCAAGTTGGGGTCAGGGATCTGAGTAGGCACCGGAGGAAGTGTCACCACCGTCTTAGATGTCCCAGCATCTTTCGGGTCTGACCTTTTGCCTCTCCCCTTCATCAAATTCCTCAGATCCATATCTTCGTCCGAGGAGTCTTCTAAATGAGTGGCTAACAAGTTAAGCTGGGCGCTTGACTGCTCGTAGGCCTCTTCCTCGGCGTCTGAGATCTCTACCACCTGGTTTACCCTTGAAGCCTCTCCCTCAAACTGAAATTCGTCTATCTGTTCTTCTAGCGACGAAGTAGAAGAGCCAGCCCCCTCACCTTCAATCGCTTGTCCGAAGGGAACTTGCTGGAGTGGTTGGATAAGGGGAGGTGTAGCCCGAGGAATTGGACGGGGTACAGGTTCAAGATCGTCTGGCGCCAAGAAGCCCTTCCGACCGACGTCGATACGCGCAAGGCGATGATCTCCTTGGACGATTGCGTTGCCGACCAATTGAAAACCCTTTGACTTCGCTTTATATCCAAGAATAAGGGGAGCAGATCGTAGTTGCCCGTCCTCGCTCACGAAGATCTCCGACCTTAAAAGATAGTTGAGGGCAACGATATTCGTTAGGCTGAGCCGAGGAGAAACTTGGTTCTTATCTGTTGCAAGTAAAAAGAAAAAATGGTCAGAAGCTCAGAAATAGCGACCGAAGAGAAATCAAAGACAGTTAAAAGACGGGAGCCCTAAGCCTATGGTCAGTGTGCCTAAATCTACATGTCACACCTGGCTTCCCAGGCTTGGTAGGGCAACCAGGGCCGTTGCGCCAGGCGCCCGAGACGATCACATAGTCGTCTTTCATCCCTTTGTTGGATTTGGGAAGGCAGGAAATGAGCCTGACAACATCCGACCGGGATTTTAAGTAGTACCCAGCATCTCGCTGGCTATGGCATTCGTACAGATGTACCACGTCAAGCCAGGTGAGTCCCAGCCCCAAATGGCGCTCAAGGTCCTCAATCGCTCCTAGGATCCTAAACATGTTGGGCGCGCATTGTCAGGGAGTAAGTCTATGGTTCCGAAGGTAGGCAGTGGTGATGGGACCCATGGGGATTGTCATTCCCCCTTCTTTGAAGGCGATGAGGGGGATAACCACCTCTCCCGTCTCCCGGTCTGTTAGTATTTTTTCTGGGGGGCAATACCTCACGCCCACGTTAGGGGGTATGCGGTACGCGGTCCTAAACGCCTCTATTTGCTCAGGGCTATCCATCATGTACTCGAGTTTCCCCATGGTACCTAAGTGAAACGGTTGGCCGAAGAGAAAACTAAAAGATTCGGTGGGTGGCGACTTACAAGGGCCAGACCGGAGAAGCGACGGTAGGCTCGTAGGAGGACCCGTGAGGATTCTGAGTAAGATTGGCACCGGCAACTGAGAGATTCGGACGGAGAGATTTGGACGGAGTGAGGCGTCTGTTCTTGCTGGAGCGTCTGAAGATGGAAAAGTGAGGAGGAAATGATTTCCTCTGAAGCTTTATACGGGGTCAAGCGAAGGGTCAGGGGCACTCCCGCCCAAACCATGAAGAAAAACCACAGCCATTGGATCAATCAGCCACCGTTGGATGCGAAGGACGAAACGTCACCTGGTGCAGTTAATGCAGCGCCTTGGGAATAAGGAAACCGCAGCGGCATTAATGAGGCGTCTGCTCCCACGTTCACACACGTGCCAGCTCGGTTATGCGTGTTTCCAAGTTGTTGCTCCGTGGCAAGTCAAAATCCTACTTTTTCTCCTCGGATGCGAGGGAAAAACTACAATTTTGAGGGGCTATTGTGGGGGAGAAAAGCCCAACCCAACTTATTGGGCCCAAGGCCCTATCCGAGGACCACTGTTAGTCCGAGGAGACCAGGACGCAGTCAGGCCCATGTGAAAGGAGAATGTCCGCAGACGAGCACGTGCACTGTCCGAGGAGGTGCGCATACGTCCGAGGAGCCCGAAACCCTCGGACCCGACGGGGTTTTTGTCCGGCACGTGTCAAGCGACCTGTTTGACGAGTGTCAAGGGAGAAAAGGGGACCTCGGACACACAAGAGGGTGACAGGAACTGAGAAATATCAAGGAGACAGACTTCAACCACCGCATTTAATGCACTGCACCTACCCTCCTGGCCGCATTTATGTGGAGAAGACCCCTGAACAGTGCATCCTCAGCTACCGCCACTCAGACAGGGCTAAAGGGGGAGTGTGATGGGACATGCACTCAAGTGGACACCCAGATGGTGAACAAGTGGACGGTGGAGATGGAGAAATGCAGTACTATATAAGAGAGAGAGGTCTCTGATAGGGGGGATCGAAAAAGAGGAGGAAGAGAAGAGCATATTATTTTACTGTAGCTCCCACTTTTTGTAACCTAAGTTCATCAATGAAAATCGCCTCCTCGGACGAGACATTCACCACTGTCCGAGCACATTTTAATTCAAATCTTTCTGTCATCATTGCCGTTTAATACTGTTATTCTTCACAATTAGCCTAGCTCTTTCACCCACTCTCTACAAATTTATTGTTTTGGGTTCAGTGGGCTCCAAATCCACACCTTCTTGGGCTTGGGCCGCAAAATCTGACCCTACAGTTATCTATCGAGGTTTAATGAGCTATCTATCGAGGTCTCGACAGTTATTGACAGATAGCTATCTATTGAGAATTATGAAATCAGAATTTTCAGATTTGATTTTTGGCCCATGCTAACATGTATGTGTAGGGTTTCTTTTCTCATAACCCTAGACATATATAAGACTTATTTTAAAAGCCGTCACATAGGAGAATACAAGGAGAACACATGCAAAAGGTGATCGATGCCTTATTCTCTTTAAAAGAAGCTACTGCATCTTTGCGCCTTAGGGTTTTGTAACCAAGTGCTTCTTGATCTTCATTGTTGGTGAATTGAAGAACTTTGCAGCCAACAATCTTTTTCAAGTTGGTGCGTTAGTCACGTACTAGGAGCCGTGCATCATTGGTTAGTCACGTACTAGAATCCGTGCAAAAAGGGTGGCGTTCATATATTGAAGAGTTCAGAGGTTCTGAAGCGGTAGAAGTTTTCTACTGTAAGTTCATCTACAGGGATTGTAGAGTCTAGGGATAAAAGTTTTGTACTAAATCTGAAACTTTTCTTTACTATAGTAGATTGCTTTTCAAGAAGGTTTCCCCCCAGGTTTTTACTGTGAAACTAGTTTATTTCATTGGTTTTCCTAAGTCATCATATCTTGTCTTATTTATTTTATTCAGTTGCATGATTTTGACATAATATTGATGTTTGTTTGTTTTAACAAGTTTTATTCATAATAAATCTAATTAACAACTTGAGTTTAAAACTTGTTAATTCTATCAACTGGGGTCTAAATTTCCCAACAAGTGGTATCTGAGCGGGTACACTCTGATTGAATTAATTTCCTGAGTATGATCTTTAACCCCCGTTACCATGGATCGTGGACAATCTCTTTTGATTCCTCCTTTATTTGATGGGACTAATTATGCGTACTGGAAAATTCGTATAAAAGTTTTTTTTGCAGGTTCTAAGTGAACAGGTATGGCAAGCTGTTGAAGTTGGCTGGATTAAGGAAGCGCAGGTGAATTGGGATAAAGCAACAATCATAGCAGCAAATTTCAACAGTAGGGCCTTGAATGCTTTGTTTTGTGAGGTGACTAATGAGGAATTCAAGAAAATATCATCCACGGAAGTTGCCAAGGAAACATGGACCATTTTTGAGACCACCTATGAAGGTACCAAGGTAGTAAAAACTGTGAAACTTCAAAGACTCACTAGTAGTTTTGAAGAAATAAGGATGGAAGAGGATGAGATCTTTGATGAGTTATATGCTAAACTCAAGGATATTGTGAATTCTACCTTCAACCTTTGAGAATCTATAGCAGAATCCAAAATTGTTAGGAAAATCCTTTGGTCCTTACCTGGAAGATTCCATGCCAAGATCACTGCCATTGAAGAAGTGAAGGATATTGATTAAATTCCTTTTACTGAGCTTGTAGGGAACCTTCAAACTTATGAGATGAGATTAGGTTTAATGGGAAAAGGTGGAAAGAGTAGAAACTTGGCTCTTAAGGGTATAGAGAAAGAGATTGATGACTCTGAAGATGAAGATAAAAGCAAAGATGAAGATGAAGATGATGATAGGATGAGGATCTAACTTTCATAGCTGATGAGATTATCAAATTTCTTCAGTTTAGGAAAAAGGATAAGCACAAACCTCCTAGGAAATCTAAATCCTCTAGGAATGGCAAGAATGAATAACCCCTTATCCAATGCCATGAGTACAAAGGTTTTGGTCATATGAGGATAGAGTACCCAAACTATCTTATGAAAGAAAAGACCAAGAATTCAAAAGATAAAAGGTTGGTTGCTACTTGGAGTGATACTGAGGATGGCTCTTCTGATGAGTGTATGGATGAATGTGGTCACTTTATAGCTTTTGCTGCCACAACTGATAAGATGATTGTGAAAAGTGTTAGTGACAGTGAGGATTCTTCTGATGATGAAGTACCCAAGAAGATAACCATTTAGGAAGTCTATGATAAGCTATGCACCAAATTTATAAAATCTGAGAAGACTTCTTATCTTTGTAGAAAAGAGCTTAATGAGGTAAAAACTGAGAAAACTGATCTGTTAGTCAAACTAGATGAGACTACAAGATTAGTTGAGACTCTTGTGGAGAACACCTCATTAGAAGAAAAGGTCAAGAATCTCGAGGTTGAGTTTAGTCAAGTTAGAACTCAAATAGAGAGGATGTCTAGTGCAAAGTTTGATGAGGTATTGAGTGCTCAAAAGCCTAGTTTTGATAAGACTGGCTTAAGATTTGTTGTTTCCTCCAACCCCCCCTCTTCCACGGCTTCTGGATCGAGGACAATCTTTATGCCCCAATCTGAGAAATGTGATAAAGGTATGAAATCCAAAACTGATTTGATTAATTCTAAATCCTTTGTTAGTCCTCATGTTTATCACCATTGTGGTATTTCTGGACACATTCGTCCTAATTGCTTTAAGTTATATCCTCAAAAGCAAATGTCTAAACGGTCACAGGTTTCCTCTCAAGGACCTACACCTTTGTTTGGAGAGTTATTAAAAGTTTTGAGTTTTTTAACTCAATTTTAGGAGAATTTTAATTCTTCTACGTCCTTTAGTAGACATATTAGGACACATGTCTTTTCATCTTCATGGCCAAAGACTCGTGCTGTGTGGGTGAGAAAGAAGCCAAAGACTTAATTGTCTTTTCTATTTGTCCTCTACTTTAATTCTTTCTATCTAAAGTAGGACTCTCTTTGATTGATTTCTTATCTGTTTTTGAAATCATGCTTTCATGCATCTACATCTATCTTCACTCTTTCATGTTGTTTGTCTGTTTTTGTTTAGTTGTTTAGTTTTTATTTTGTTTTGTTTTCAAAATTAAAAGAAAAATACAAAAACAGTGTGTGTTTGTGTACATTAGTACTTGTGTACCTTGGATGACCATTGAAACAAAGTTTTATAAACTTTGTATCTCTTGTAGCTTAGATAAGTATTTCTATGCACAACTAAACAAGTGAGCTTTGTGGCTCGTGTTTGTGATGAGTAGGATTAAGTAATCTCTTGTACTTAACACTCATATCACTCTTTTTGACGGGAAGGACTAGAAAATCCTAAGAGAAGGGCATAAATAACCATCTCACCACTGTTGCTCGCCAATCATGAAATGACATCCGCATGCTTCGGCATGACAAAAGTGCAATGTCAAATGCTTAACATCATTGGGTATTTCTTTTCTCTCTCTTATATGCCCATGCATGGTTTGCTTAAAAGAAAAATATGCAAAGAAAAATAAAAAGCAAAAAGAACAAAATGCTTTACATATGATTGCAAGCGTGTCTTCTAGGAGATGTGGGAGTTATAGGATGTACCTCGAAGGTGATAATCTCCATCAAACAGTTACGATTGTGTGTGAGTTAAAGTGATTGTCTCATATCTCAAATCGTCATAACATGTAAACACTTATACAATCTTGCGATGTTTTTCACACACAACACGCAATATTCTTTGCTACTTTTGATACATGTGCAGGTACAATGTGATTTGGCCATCACAAGGAATACATATGTTAATGTATGCTCACTAAACTGTCTTAACTTGTTTTTGAAATATAAAATTGGTTAAACTTGTTTAGTGTGTGTGTGTGTGTTTTGGGATCTATGTGCTTACATTTTTCTTGATTGAGAGATGTTTTTGAGAGATTAAAATGTTGTTTGGATCCTTGGTTGAGTTGCATATTTGATTGCATTCATGTCTGTGTTTTTCTTTTCTTGAAAAACTGTTTTTAAGCAATCTCGACAGCTGTTGGACACCTCTCAACAACTAGGCTGTCTCTCGAGCTCTTCAGCTTTTTTTTATCGCATTCTCGATAGCTTATTGACAGATTCTTGATCCATCGAAAAACTTTCTGTCTGCTCGATAGATCTTCGACAGATTCTCGATCCATCGAGGTTGGCTTCTGCTTGATAGCTGCTTGACAGCTTCTCGATCTGTTGAGATCCTCTTGCATGCATTGTTTTTCACATGTTTTACATCTTTCTTTTATCTTGTCATCCATAGCATCTTGTTTCATTACATTCATGCATTTATATGAATTTCTTGTGCCCCCTTGATCATCCTTGATCATCTTTATGTCTCTCGGGTGAAGCTTTCTAGCTTGTTGTACTCTTTGTCAATCATGACAAAAAGGGGGAGAAATTGTGGAGAAAGTGTGGTTTCTTTTTAATATTCTACATGTTAGGGGGAGAAATACATGCCTTTGTAAGAGGGAGTTGTGTTTCATCTTGTTAGGGGGAGTGTTTACCTCCTTGTTATTGTAGGAGCTTCTTTTAGTCTCGTCTTCTTGTACACCAGTCTTGTGACTATGTTTACATACATTGTGCTTATCTTTGATATATATATATATATATATACTAGTTAGAGGCCCGTGCATTGCATGGTTTTATGAAAAACCTTATAAAATAAATGTATAAATAATTACATATTTTAATAGATTCAATAAAAATAAAAGAAAAAATTATCAAGTGTAAATAATTATCTCACTAAAATAAGGGGTAAGATTTCTTCCTAAAACTAAATTAAATTGATAATTCCAAATTGAATTTTAAATTGATAATTCCAAATTGAATTTTAAATTGATAATTATTTTTAAAAAAACGTACTAAACAATTGATAAATCTAAAATTAATATAATCTTGATAATATTATAAATTAAAATTAAAATTAAAGTTGACAATTCAAGAATACACGTGTAGAACATCTTGATAATTTGATATAACATAAAAATCAAATAAGAAAATTGTTAAAATTAATCTATTAATTCTAACCATATTTAATCATTAATTCTAAGACCCTAACCCTAAGCATATAAATTAGATCAAAGCTAAGAAAATTAGTTTAAACAAAAGGCAACCAATACACAAAACCTAATCAATTTAATAAAAACAAAATACAAAAACAAAGAAGGAGCCTTTAGAAACTTGACAATGTTTTCAAATGTTTTGAATTCATTAATTAAAATCACATGAAGACAAAAAACCAATAATAATACTAAAGAAAATAAACAAAATGAAAATAATAATAATAAAAGAAGAAAGAGTGCATTTGAAATAATAATATATATAGGGTTATATATATTGGTAGAGTTCCATTTGAAATATAATTCGTTTAAATCTTATTGAAATTAAAGATATCTAATCAATGTGTTTGTTTTTATCCCATAAAAATTGGAATTAAAAAAAGGTCATATGAGTAAAATGGAAAAAAAAAAGAAAAAGAAAAAAAGAGTTGATTCAACATAACGTAACATATAAAAAATTAAAAAGAGAGAGAGAGAGAGAGAGAAAGAGAACATGGTTGATAGCTATAAGGAATTTTGATATATAAATAATTATTACTCTATATATCACATGGCATAATTTATAATATTCTTCATCAAAAAAATTAAATAAATAAATAATAGAAGAAGAGGAAGAATGAAGGATTACTCACATGGCATAATTTATAATATTCTTCAATAAAAAAAATTAAAAAAAAAAAATAGAAGAAGGGGAAGAATGAAGGATTACTCACATTGTTATGATTTTCTTGGTGGCAATAGCGCAAATTGAAAATTATGATTTTTTTGGTAGCGATAGCGCAAACTATGAAAATTATAGAGATGACTTCCTTAGTAAGAGATTAGCAGTCTAAAGTCTAAACCCACTAAGAGAGAATTTTGTGGGAGAGATGTGTGTGTGGATTTTCTTTTTATAGACAAACGAATAGGATTTCTGCCAAGAGGGAGAGACGTGTGTGAAGATAAACAAATAGAATTCCGAATTTTAAATGTCATCAACGTAGAAATTATCAAATTAATGGAGATATATACTTTTTTTGGGATAGATAGAGATTATCAGATTATTGGAGATATATACTGTTTCTTGGGATAGATTTATATTAATCACCTCTTGAAGAATTTGGATTGTGATATCCCTTAATAATCAAGCTTTGTAGCTTGATATTCTAATAAAATAATGTTAAAATTTTGAAAATTTAGATGATAAATATTATCTAAATTAAATTTTTGTATGTTAAATATTATCCCCTAATTTAAGAAATATATCCTAACAAATAAAAAAATAATGTCAATTAGATGATAAATATTATCTAAATTAAATTTTTGTATGTCATATATTATCCCTTAATTTAAGAAATATATCCTAACAAATAAAAAATAATGTTAATCTAATTTTATTTAATGATAAGAATAAATTAGAGTCCTAATAGTATATTATTCTTTTTTAGTTCTTTAAAAATCTAAAAATTTAATAAAATTTCTGCAATTTGGTGAAGCCACATGGCGCAACCACTAAGTCTAAGCCCAACTTTTATTATATATAATATGACATATATATATATATATATATATGATGATGTATGTCTTCTTCACCTACCTCTACATGTGTTGTTTCTTTTCTATCTTTATACACATGTTTCTTACTGTATGCAATCTATTATTTCTGTTTCACACTAAGATGTCGTGATGAGTTTTGTTTAAAATGTTTCAGAAATACAGGTTGTCAAAGTCTTCCTTGCCATGAACTCTCTTCTTGTAAAGTTTTTCAAAAGTTTGTGTTAAGATAGATTTTATTATATTCAACAAGTGAGTATGAGTTGAGTGATTTATGAAACTAACAGTTTCAAGGTAAAAAAATTGGGAAGGATTTAACCTAATCTATCCTCAAGGCAACAAATTCACTATGATAGAATGAAAGTTTTACAATAGATTTTTCCCTAAATTTAAAGCTACCACTTGTAGTACTTACTCACACGACCACTTGCAGCTTCGAATCCACGGACTCTTCTATTTGAATTTGTTGAACACAAACACCTCCTTTTGTGACTTTGAGATCCCATTCAAAACTTTAAATCATCAGCTATGTATAATCTTGTAGCAACAACTTCAGATCTACTAGTACTAATAATGTGTAGATGGAATTCCGATAGTGACTTTGAAATGAGAAGGCATAGCACCTTTTAGATCTCACAAGAGCATCTCCAAAATCATAACAGAACATGCCTTAAGGTTTCCTTTAAATACTAAGAAAATTAGATCTGAAACCTTAATCACTGAATAGGCTTAATGAGCTGTTGGACCGAAATTAAATTCTGCAAAAATGCATCTTGATCAGTCGAGCCTTATTCTCGATTGGTCGAACTTGGCATGTTTCAAATTCTTGAACCTGCAGCTTCCTTTTTTATTTCTTATATTCTGACTTGCAACACCTTGAACATTGTCTAATATACCCTATAGACTTAGGAATCTATATCTAGATAAGTTTGTGTTCACGGTTTGCCAGTTGTTCTAAACTTTTAGAACCTAACAATTTTCTTGTCTGTCAAGTTTTATGGAGCCCTTAAATAAGCCCCTAGTCTGTAAACATTTTTTAAACAATTATTCAATCAATAAAATTCAGACTTTTATTTTTCTATCTTCTAGTGGATTTCAGACCCTTTCTTCTTGTGGATTTAGAGACCTTTGTGGATTTAAGGAACCCTCATGGATTCAAGGTTATTTTTAAAAGCAAACGTGTTTTGTTTTTTGTTTTCTAAAAGTAGACATGTTCTGCTTCTTGACGCTTCCGCATACCGCATCAGCTATCCATTATCAATTGCACAAAATCAAGGGTGAATAAATGGCCATACAATCTTACCTAAATTTAGTTTCCATTGTAGACCACCACCAAGTACCAGTCAGTCCAGCAAAGAGTTAATTCCCAACAATTTACTATTAGAGGAGATGCAATGTGAATACTAGAGGAAAAAGGCGAATAGGAAACAAGTATTGACTTCTTCTTTTTTTGATAGAAGGAAACAAGTATTGACTTGAATCATATTGTGAGAGTGATATATTAATCTTCATAATTTCATAATTAAAAAAAAAAAAATTTGTCTTACCCCCAATGTTCTTGTGTATTGGAGACGACACATGCACTATAGAATTTTAAAATAGTCACGCATAGACCTTATACCCTATCCAATGTACAAAAATATTAGATGGAAGTCTTATTCAATGAAATAAGATACCTTAGATTGGTGAGACAAATTATTTCTATATATTGATTAAGTATAGTTTCTTAATATTTCAACAGCAACATGTGTGTATAGATCATTAATGCGGAATTAAGAAGTTCCTAAAGATAAAAGATGAAGATTTATTCAATTTTAAGATTCATGTGGTACAAAATTGTTTAATAGAATTCAATTTACTATTTAACTGAATGGAGAAGGAGCAGGTCAAATATGTCGAGCAACCAAAGCACACTTATGCCATATCCGATTACCCTTGGGAATCGCCTTGGAAGCCCTTGATGAGTAATCTGGTAAGTGAACAATTGCCTTATCCAAATCATCATGACAAGTTTTTCCCATTTTCTTAATAAGTTGTAGGCAGCATTTCTTAGACACGGGTAATTTCTCAAACATTCCAAGGAATATTTCTTTCCCACACCCATCGTCTACTCTCCTAGCGCAATGCAACAAGTGCAAGGGGTACCCTGGTACATGCTTTGGCGGACTTATCTTTTTATGAGCAAGTGAGGCCATGACTCCGCTTGCTAAGATCAAAGCCACCATGATGAAGATGTTGTTGAACTTTGCCATGGTGCAAAACTAGTACTAGCTAGCTAGAGATTCCGTAATTTCCTGTTTGATTAGATTGAGATTTTTGGGATGGTTTTAAAGAGTGAGTGATGAGTATTTTTATATGGGTGAGGAGAGGTGGTGAGATGATCTTGGATTTAGAAAACGGTTTTTAAATTTTAATTTTGCATGAGTTTCTTTTGTTCAACTTGTCCAAAACTGCCAAAAGTCTTGTAGCTGAATTGGCACCTCCCCATGCACAAAGTGCTTGGGGGTCTAGGGGAGAAAGGGTTTGAACTGCGGGGTTAGCAGCATATTGTAATTATTTCTCAAAAAAAAAAAAAAAAAAAACTTGTCCAAAACTTGATGGTGGGTTTCCATATTGCAATAAATAAAAGATATTATTGTCCAATAAATGATTGGGGGTTTCCTTCATTCATTTGTTCCCGGGTAGTAAAAAACCTATTCCTAATTCCTTCATGAATATAAATAAATAGTTAAGATTAAAACGATTAAAATAAACAATTATAATTATAGTGGGTAGTGTGTCCCTCTGTAGGTAACATAGATGAACTCTTAATTTGTTGACATCTCATTAACTTTTTCCTTAAATATAATTTTTGGATGTACACTAGTAAAGGAAAAAATTACTTTAAAAAAAAAATTATTTTGGCCTAGGAGGTACGTACATTATTATTTCTTTTAAACAGTCGAAATACACTATTGATCTTAAAGTTCATTTGTTGAGCACTCTTAGTTCGTGATATTAAACATGAGCGCTCTCAGACCCTAAAATTTCAAAAATGATTTTTACTGATCCCTCTATTAATTTCTATTAGTTTCCTGTTTGTGTTTAACGATGTAATGATGTGCCATTTTTTTTTACAAACGTTACAACTTAATTTTCATTAATAAATTGTTGGAAATATTTTAGTGAATAAAAAAGTTTTGATATAACAAATAATATCCTAAATAATTAGCAAGAATATAAAATAAAAATAGTTTAGAACAATCTCACAATGTTATGGAATCACAGTGTGAAAGCGTTGTCCTCAAAGGTTGATTCGTGCCACCCATAACAAAATTCGGTGTGACTAGTTCTCTCAGCCAAAGAACCCCCCAAGATTAGACTATAGTGTTAACCTTTGTGATGGACGCACTTCCCCTCACGAAGGTTCAAGAACGACCCTCTATTATTTTTCCTTTAAACAAAATATAATTGTAGAAAAATATTTTAGAGAGAAATATATTAAAATTGTGTATATCTATATATAGAGTCGTAAAATATGACTTATATAAAAGGGTGTGATGATGGGTTATATAGGCTATTCATGACAATAATGGTCTATAGTTGTTGGTTACTAATAGCCTATAAAAGCCCAACGGTAATATTATCCATTATTGTCCAACGGCTATTTTTTTCATATTCCCTAACAATTATTTTACTCATAAACTCCCAACGACTAGAAAATAAATAATAATAATAAAAATGTTTAAAACACACACCCACACCAACATAAATTACATAGGGTAAAGATTTGCTGCAAACTAAGTTGCAATAACTCCTGCAAAAATGTATATGTGTCAATGCCTTAGATAGACATCTGTCCAGGTTTATATTTTTCCGTGTCAAGATTGAATTTTTCACTAAATGGGATCTATTTGAGGCATTGACACATGTGCATTTTGTAGGAGTTGCTGCTACTTAGTTTGCATCAATTCCTTGCCAATTACATATATGCAATCCTATGGCAACTTTCTCACATTTTCTTGGCAATCAAACAAACATTTATGAATTTTAGATTTTGTATTTTCTTGGGAATATGTGTAAGTGAAGTCGCACATTGAAGCAATAGCATGAGTGCAAATACCTAGAGCCTACACAAGTGTGTATTGCCCAAGGCAAACATAAAAGACCCACATAAACAATCCTAGAAAAAAGACCTAATAAAAGAGTACTTCCAGTGGTGCCAGATCAAGTCCAATGGTGCGAGAACGTTGCTACAGGATTGCATGTGTAATTTTTAAATGACAAATAAGTTGCTACATCTTTATTTTATTTTATTATTATTGCAGAGATATATAGTAGGGGAGGGGAGAGATGGAGTTTAAAATAAAGAAATGGGGCACCATAAAAAATTCCATTACTACTAGACAATCAATTTAACCCCAATTGCTACATCATTTTAAAAAAAATGTCACTTCAATACTCTATTAGATGTTAGATACATAGACAAGAAAATTAATAGAAGTAGACAGAGTGACCAATAATGCTTAGTTTTGAAATTTTAGGGATTAAAATCACTAATTTGAAATTTTAGGCTTTAAAATGGGAATTCTAAGCACTATGAATTTAATTCTGATATCAAGAGCCTAGCTTGTAGCTCAGTGCAAAGCTTGCTGACCTTTAATAGGAAAATCAAGATTCAAATCCTCCCATTATTTTAACCACCGAAATCCTCCCATTGAATTCTAACAATGAGGTAGGAAGAAAAGTGAATTTAAGTGTTAAAATGAGAATTCCAAGAAATGAGAATTCAAAGCACTATTGGTTTAATTTTGAGATCTTAGTGGTTCTAAGTTTCTAACTTCTAACAACAAAGTGTTAAAATGAGATTTTTTATAAGTACTAATAGCTCAATTCTTAAAAATGAAAAATCAAAGCATTACGAGTTTACTTCTTAAATCTTGGGAATTCTAATATGAGAGGTTTAACTTTAATCTTAGAAATTTTTGGAACAAGACTATTGCTTTTTGCATGGAGAACACAAATAGTGCTCAGATTTTATTTATTTTCATTTTCTAGTTATGTAATTTTATTTTATTTTTGCTGAATAGTTATGTAGATTAACTCACGTAACCAAATGAGATGGAAAGGAACCTGTAGTGTCACACCATCACTATAATTAAATAACTCAACTAGCTAGTTGATGGGTTACAAACCAACAAGTGTATTATATATATATATATATATATATATACCAAGGGCACAAAGTCAATGGTGAATAATGACCATAATATATCTTATTATGTAAATTCAGTTTTCATTAAAAACCACCGAACACCAGCCAGTTCAGCAAAGAGTTTATTTCCAACAATATACAATTGAAGGAAATGCGATGTAGATACCAGAGGGGAAACGAGAATAGGAAACCAGTTTTACCCAAATCCTATTTAAGTGATATTAATCTGTATAGGCGAAATAGGGCTTGACTTGCCAACTGTGTTTTGGAGACAACAAGAGCACAACATATTTCTTACTGAAATGGTGTTCACGTGTCAATCTCATATCTTGTTCAATGTACAAAAATACTAGATAATAACCTTATCTAACGAAATAGGTTACCTTGGTTTTAGATTTGTAAGGAAAATAGTTTCTACATATTGATTGAGGGTCCTTTTGAGTTTTTATACCCAATCTTGGATAAGGACAAATTTTGTATCTGAGTTTTTTTTTTTTAATTTTTTTTTATTCTTCGACCTAAAACGGATCAATGATTCAATAGTGACATGGGGATTAGATCATTGCGATGGAATCAAGTAGTTTCTGAAGTTTAAAGATGAAGATTTTATTCAATAATTGACATTCATGGTACAAAATTTCTAAATAGAACTCAATTTACTATTTAATTGGAGGGAAAAGAAGCTGGTGAAATTTGTTGTGCAACCAAAACGCACTTAATCTATACATGCTCACCCTTGAGAATAGCCTTGGAAGACCTTGATGAGTAATCCGGCAAGAAAATAACTGCCCTCACCAAATCATCATGACAAGTTTTGCAATAAATAAAATAAAATAAAATAAAAAACTATTGTCCAAAAGATCGATTATGGGGATTTTTGTTCTTTGATAAGGGTGATTCTGGAAGAGAGTAAACTCATTTACATACGAGGAAGCCGATAGCCCCAATAAGCCTGTCAGCTTCACTTGCGTATATGGAGGGACGAAAATGACAATACCACAGGCCGACAACTTCATCTCAATACCTGATGGCATTTGTATGAGGCGACAAGTATACTCGAACGGGATAAGAGGCCAACGGAAAGAAGCTGATAGGAAGAAAGAAGCCTATGACGGGTCCAGCGTGGCCTTGCTTGACCTCCACGAATGTCTATTCTAGGAAATATCTTGTACCCCATGATTAACCCTAATCACAGGAATCCCTATAAGGAAAGGATCCCGCAAGATACGTGTATTTATGAGAATCTTCCTTACAAGGAAATGCCCTCTCTACCAAGAAACGAATGTCAGCTTTACGCTACTATAAAAGCTCCAAAGCCCTCACAAACTAAGGTACGCATAATTTACCTCAACTCTGGCACTCTAGAGTTGTGAAAGTTCTCTAACTTAATCTTCGAATGGTATTTGGTTGGTACCACACCGGTACTCTTTGCAAGGTCTTCTTTGTTTCCGTTTTACAGGTTCTATCTAGAGCACGTGAGGACTATGTGGCTCACTGACGATTTTTGGCATCATCAATTGGTGCCGTCTGTGGGAACGAAGACAGTAACAACCATATAACTACTTCCCAGACAAAGAGTTGTATGGTACTCACTCGCTCGATGGCAACCAATAACCATATCGGAGAAGAACCACACATTACTGCCCTTGAAAGACAGGTACAGACCCTAGTTGTGGCTGCGAAACGCCTTACTAAGCAAAACCATGACCTAGAGGAATTGTTGTGCCAAAGGGATGCTCGGTCCAACAATCACGGAGAAGAGCAAGAGGGCACCAGCGTCGAAAGGAGGGACCGAGAAGGACCAGAAGGTAGCAATGCTCCGAGCAAACAAGAGCGATAAGATACCAGCCGTCCATCGCAGAAACAACACCACTACACATGGTCGCGGAGATGCAGATGATGAAGGAGCGGATGGACTTCATGATGAACGCCCTTAGAGGACGAGTGTCAAGCGACCTCGACGAGTTAGTCTACTGGACGGACTTGCCTTTTACTGCACCCGTCACTTCGTTCTCCAATCCGCTGAAGTTTCGTATGCCGCTGGTAGAAGCCTACGATGGGTCAAAGGATCCCTTGGATCACTTGGAGTCATTCAAAACCCTTATGTACTTGCAAGGCGTGCAAACGAGATTATGTGTTGAGCCTTCCCGACTATGCTGAAGGGTCCTGCAAGGGAATGGTTCAGCAGGTTGATGCCCAACTCCATCAATACCTTCAAGGAGTTGAGCACGCAGTTTTCCTTGCGCTTTATCGGGGGGCACAGGTATAAGAAGTCCACTACATGCCTGATGAACATCAAGCAACGGGAGGATGAGATGCCGAGATCCTACATAACCTGCTTCAATAAGGAAGCCCTCTCGATAGACGAAGCTAATAACAAGATACTTGTTGCTGCATTCACCAATGGATTGTGGAAGGGGAAGTTTCTGTTTTCTTTATACAAAAATGACCCGAAGACCATGTCAGACGTGCTTTATCGAGCTACTAAGTACATGAACATCAAAGACACGTTACTAACTCGAGAGGAGAACCCCAAGAAAAGGGAAAGGCAAGAAGATGCACGACAAGACAGGGGACACAAGACAACCAAAACCGGAGATTGATGGGAGGATAGGCGCTTCAAGCCCCCCATCGGAAGATTTGCAAACTTCACCCCGCTAACTACCCCTATCGATCAGGTCCTGATGTATATCAAGGATGATGCAGCCTTGACGTGGCCCGACAAGTTGAAGGGAGATCCCAGTAAGAGGTCTAGAGACAAGTATTGCCATTTTCATCGAGACCACGGCCATGACACATCTGAATGCTATGACTTGAAATAGCAGATTGAAGCCCTTATTAGATAAAGGAAACTGTAACGATTCATCAGCAAAGAAAGGGTAGATCCACCACATGAGTAGGTTGCTAGAAAGGATAACGAGTGTCTCAGTCCACCCATAGAGGACATAAGGATGATTGTAAGGGGCACCACGACTTTTGGTTCATCCAAGAAGGCTTGTAAGACTTACCTTAGGATGGTTCAAAACGTCTAGTTGACAGATTTCGTCCTAAAGATGGCACGAGTCAACAACATTATAATTGGATTCTCAGAAGAAGACGCTCAACGTCTCCACCACCCACACGACGATGCACTCATTGTTAGTATTCGGGTAGGGGACTATAATACTCACCGGGTCCTAGTTGATAATGGAATCTCTGCTAATATCATTTACTACTCAGCATTCCAGCAAATGAGGATCAAGAGAGAGCGACTCATACCAGCCAACGCGCCGCTCGTTGGGTTCAGAGGATACCCCTTGATGCGGTCACATTGCTCATGATGATCGATGACTACCCTCAGCAAATTACTAAGGATGTTACATTCCTTGTTGTCGACTACTCATCTACCTACAATGCCATACTGGGCCGACTTACCCTCAACTCATGGAAGGCCGTGACTTCAACCTATCACCTGATGATCAAATTCCCCACCGAGTACGGAGTAGGAGAGGTACGTGGGGACCAAGTGGCTGCACGCGAGTGCTACATAATAATGTTGGAGATGGACAACCACTTGCAGACCATGAGCATTGAAGAACAGAGGGAGGTCGCAGAACCCGTTGAAGGATTAGAGGAGATACTTCTTGATAACTCTAGGCATGAGCGAATGACTAGGATCGACACCCTCGCCAGTCTACCAGTCTATCAAGCGCTCACGACATTCCTAAAAGAAAACCAAGACGTCTTTGCTTAGAGTCATGAAGACATGCCCAGGATCAACCCTTCAGTCATGGTGCGCAGGTTGAATATGTCACCCTCTTTTCCCCTTATCCGTCAAAAGAAGCAAGTATTCACCCAAGAACGAGATCAGGCCATAACGGAAGAAGTCCGCAAACTGCAAGATGCAGAATTCATCAAGGAGGTGTACTACCCCGACTCGCTGGCCAATGTAGTGATGGTTAAAAAAGTCAACGGAAAATTGAGGATGTGTGTAGACTTTACAGACTTGAACAATGCCCCAAGGATAGTTGCTCCCTCCCATGGGTTGACATCCTGGTAAACTCGACAACAAGACACTAGTTATTGAACTTCATGGATGCATTTTCTAGTTACAACCAGATCAAATTGGACGAAGCTGATCAGGAGAAAACTTTGTTTGTCACCAGTCAAGGCCTCTTCTGCTATAAGGTGATGTCGTTCGGTCTCAAGAACGCTAACGCAACATATCAAAGACTCATGAACAAAATGTTTGCATATCAGATTGGAAGAAACGTCTAAGTTTACGTGGACGACATGCTAGTGAAAAGCCGAAGGGAGGATGATCATTTGGACGACCTCAAGGAGACCTTTGACACCCTCCGCTCTTATAACATGAAGCTCAATCCAAGCAAATGCGCACTTGGAGTGAGGGATGGAAAATTCTTAGTGTTCATGGGGTCTCAGAGAGGTATTGAAGTCAACCCAAACAAGATTCAAGCCATAATGGAGATGGCACAACCAAGGAACACAAAAGAAGTGCAATGCCTCAACAGCAAGGTCGCTGCGCTGAACAGGTTCGTTTCGAGGGTGACAGACAAGTGTCTGCCTTTCTTTCGCACGCTGAAGAAGTTCTTCAAGTGGACGGCCAAATGCCAACAAGCTTTTGATGATCTAAAAGCATTCCTCTCTTCCCCACCATTGCTAAGTCCCTCCCAACCAAGGGAAGAGCTATTTCTCTATCTGGCCATCTCTCTGGCTGCCGTTAGTGTGGCCTTAGTTAGAGAAGAAGACAGGGTGTAGAAGCCCATGTACTACACTAGCCAGGCACTCCATGACATAGAGGAGAGGTACCCACCGATGGAGAAGCTCGCCTTCGCTTTAGTTACCGCAGCCTATAAGCTCAAGCCATACTTTCAGGCCCACACTATAGTCATTCTGACAAACAAGCCTCTACGGTGGGCAATGACTAACCCTAAAGCAACTGGACGGATGGTGCTATGGGCAATAGAATTAAGCGAGTTTGACGTACAATACTGCTCGCGTACTACCATAAAGGTACAGGTGGTCACTAACTTCATTGCGGAATTCACCAACTTGGAAGGCCAGGGGGTAGAAGAGCATGCCCAATGGAGTATTCACACAGACGAGTCATCTAACAGGCAAGCTGGTGGAGCAAGTATAGTACTTCGTTCTCCAAAAGGGGACAAGATCGAGTGTATGGTTCGTCTCGACTTCCCTGCGACCAACAATGAAGCGGAGTACGAAGCCCTAGTGGCAAGACTGGATCTTGCCAAAGCCATAAGGGACACAAGTGTGGTTGTGTACTGAGATTCTCAGGTGGTCACGAGTCAGGTGAACGGTGACTACAAATGCAAAGGGGAAAGAATGAAGAAATACCTAGAGCAAGTAAGGAAATGGATGGGCGAGTTTCAGACCAAGTTTGTTCAAATCCCTAGGGAAGAGAACAAGCAAGCCGACCATCTTGCTAAAGCCACATCAGTAGAACACATGCTCATCCCCAGTAAGGTACTTTCTTTAGTTCAGTTCTTACCTTTAATAGATGGTGTCGGTGTGCAGGAAGTAGACTCGGGAAGCAACTGGACCACACAGATATTTTCTTATTTGAAAGACAGCACACTACCTGACGGTAAGGAGGTCGCAAGAAAGTTGAAGGTCCAGGCAACACGATTCGTCCTGATAAAGGATGTCTTGTACAAAAGAGGCTTCTCCCGCCCGTACCTAAGGTGCTTAGGCCCCAAGGAAGCATACTATGTCATGAAAGAAGTCCATGAGGGGATCTACGAGAACCATTCTGGGTCACGGTCATTGGTGCATAAGCTAATTCGGGCTAGATACTATTGGCTCACCATGCCTAAGGATGCCCAAGCCTATGTTAAAGCCTGCAACAAATGTCAAAGGTTCGACCACGTCATCAGACAGCCAACAGAACAGCTCACTCCAATGACGGCCCCGTGGCCTTTTGCTCAATGGGGATTGGACATTATGGGCTCATTCCTAATAGCAATGAGACAGCTGAAGTTACTAGTGGTTGGCATAGATTACTTTACCAAATGGGTGGAAGCTGAAGCCCTAGCCAACATCACATAGAAGAACGTACGAAGCTTCGTCTTCAGGAACATCATCTACAGGTACGAGATCCCTAGAGTCTTGGTCTCAAATAACGAAAAACAATTCGACAACGACTCGTTCAGAGATTTTTGTTCACAACTAGGAATCAAGAATCACTACTCCTCACCCCCCCCCCCCCCACCCTCAGGCCAACGGACAAGTTGAGGTCACAAACCGATCCTTGCTCAAGATCATCAAGACTCGGCTCGAGGGGGCAAAGGGTATATGGCCAGAAGAGTTGCCAAGCGTACTATGGGCGTATAGGATGACAGTCAAGACACCTACAAGAGAGACGCTGTTTCGATGGACATACGCATTACAACTCCAGAGTCAGACACAGAAATTTCTAAATCGGAGACCTCATCCTAAGGTCACGGGCGCCACAAGAGATCCCTCCCTAGGAAAGTTGGGACCTAATTGGGAAGGACCCTACAGAATCATTTCATGGCAAAGGAAAGGCACTTACCACCTGGAGACGTTAGGCGGACAAAAGTTACACCACCCATGGAACACGGAGCACCTGAAAAGATACTACTAGTAGGCGACAGCACGAAGAACAACACTCCTCATTTCCAATTTACTTCATTTTAGTTAATTTTTACTATCTACAATACTTTTTAAGCCCAAATGGCAGCTTTTTATTCTTCCAAGAACAATAAGAGGAGTTATTCAGATATGACCTATGTAGGGACTCAAATTGGATTGGACCCAGAATATGAATGGGTTTTCAGCCCAGCAAGCCCAAACAATAAATTTTTAGAGCATGGGTACAAGAACTAGTTCTACTTGATAGGAAAGGTTATGGTTATAGTGCAGTCAAAGACACTTCAAGCTAACTGCATGATAAAGACTCTCCTCGGCAAGGTTTCAGTGAGTCTCCTTTTGAGTTCTATTGTTCTTCTTCCTTTTTTCCAAAAGTCCCCTCTAATGTCATCTGCTTCCATGTTATATACTACGTTCCTTACTCCATTTCCACCGTACACATGTAGTTCCTATCCTGGGAACTCCTTTCTGTCCCATCCAGTACCTACCGGAACCTTTGTTCAGTGGCCATAAAGCTGCTTGGTTACTGTTCAGGTATCACCTCCACATTAATGCGGCCAGAGAGTTAGCTGGAAAGCATTTAATGTGGAGGCAGTAGCCTTGGAAGATATTTGTTATCTTTCCCAATTCCTCCTTAGGTCTATATTCACTTTCCAGTTCTAATACAACTTTGCGGAGTACCCTAGATAAAATGATAGTTACATCCACCTCGGACCGTGGTATCCGAGGTGAGTTTCATCCTCGGACGTGTCTTGTGCCACTATACATGACTTCCATCCCTTTTTCGTATACTAGTCCCACAATAATTCTTTTTAACTATCCTCGGACATGTGAGTGTCCTCGGACTGGGCCGCTGGGCCCCAAGCCCATTTCTTATGATTCCTGTATCCTTTTAGATAACAGGCCCCACAACCTATATATGTATATGTCTCTACGAAACTACATATGTGATTAAGTCTATAAGTGGACGAGTCCATCCCAAGGGATGCCTTGAAATTATTAAGTCCACAAGTGGACGAGTTCATTATTAAGTCTACAAGTGGACTCATCCCAAGGGATGCTTAGAAATTATTAAGTCCACAAGTGAACGAGTTCATTACTATGTCCACAAGTGGACGGATCATCCCAAGGGATGCTTAGAAATTATTAAGTCCACAAGTGGACAAATTCGCTAAATCCACAAATGGACGTGTTCATTACTGCGTCCACAAGTGGACGGATCATCCCAAGGGATGCTTAGAAGTTATTAAGTCCACGAGTGGATGAATTCGCTAAAGTCCACAAATGGACGAGTTTATTACTAAGTCCATAAGTAGATGAATATATTAAGCCTGCAAATGGACGAGTTTATTACTAAGTCCATAAGTGGATGAGACATTAAGTCTACAAATGGACGTGTTTATTACTAAAGTGAACAGAGATATTAAGTCCTTAAGTGGACGAGTTTACATCCCAAGGGATGTAGTAAAATTATTAAATAGCTAACGGATTCAATGCTAGGCCCATGGGCAGACGGACTCACCCAAAGATAGCCAAAAGATACCAAGTCCCTAAAGGATGGGCACGCCCAAATAGGCAGGGTATATCCTAACATGTATGCTAGTCCCAAGGTGGACGGACATACGCATATCTCAAAAAAAGAATCAACACATAACAAAAGCATACCAAAAGCGACGGATGAAATAACAAAGTAGTAAACAGACACCATAAATAAAAGGAAGTGTTTACAACAAAGCCCAAAAACAAAAGGGCACTTAATATTGTCTGAGGATAAGATAGGATACATAAAAAGTTAAAAAATTAAAACTAGGCTGAAGGATTTTGGGCGTCCTAGGGAGAAGGGTTCTCAGCATCATTGGTGGGAGGATCTTTAGCAGATGGGACTAAGGGAGTGACAGGTCTCTCCAGAGCAGGTTGAGCAAGGACCACACCGTTGTCTTTCGGGTCATGCTCTATATGAGTGGAGTCGTCGGTCTTTTCGCTGATGGTGTCACCACCTATAGGAGTCGTCAACACTGGGTCATCCATGGAGATTTTAGACAAGTTAAGGTCTAGATAGACGGACCCAACCTGCTTTAGGCAGTCATCAAAACCTTCATTGTAGTAGATAGCGCACGCATTAATAAAAGATTGTGAAGCCCTAAACTTCACCATGGCACTTGCTTTGGCCTTTTCTATTTGATCACAGAGGGTCATTAGCTCCGTCTCCAAGCTTTCCTTGGCCTTCTGCAACTTTTCTCGGAGATGGGATTCCTCCTTCAGTTTTTCAGTAATAGCCGTCAGTTCCTTGTTAAGGGTGCGGACGGCTTCCTTATACTGATCCATCTCCTTGTTATGAATATCTTGACACTTCCGAAACCGACAGATCACTCCCTCTTGGGCGACGCACCTGTCTTGGAGTGCCTTCATGCGCACCAACATTTTGAAAAAAAAATAACCGTCAGCAAGAGAATAAAACTTGAAATAGAACAAAGTATGAGAAAAACATACCCTAGCTAGGTCGAAGAGGCCCGATGCCTCTAAGTCTTCCGTCGTCTGCTCGGTACAAGGGTCCAAGTCCGTCTCTTTGATGATTGACTCGACTATCTCAATGGCATGTTCCTTATACGTAAGAAGACAATGAACGGTTCCCTAGGTAACGGGACCAGTCGCCGTCATTAAACCTTTACCAGCTCCATGGCTGGGTTTGGGAGGCGATGACTATTTTGACTGTTTGTCACCAGCAGGAATGCTCGGTCCTTTCTTAAGCGGACGGTCATCCTTCCCTTTGCTCTTTCGCTTAGACGTTCCCTTACCAAGGACCTTGGGAGCTGATGTTGAGGGCCCCTCCTTCTCCTTCTACTTGCATGCCGTGGCTGATGCCCTTACCAAAGCTCTTTGTTTCACTGCCTCCGTTTCTGCAAAGGGTAAAAGACGAACGTCAGATAAGCAAGCATAAGTGTAAAGCAGATGGAAGGAAAGAGCCAAGAAGTAAGACCTTACGTTAACGAAAATAAGCGTTCAGTCTTCGAGTTGTAGGTGTCGGCTCAAGATCACCACAGTAGGCGTGCAGCATGTCGAGGGTAATGAGTTCCTTACACCTCCATTCGTCGAAAGGGATGTCAAGCACCCGATGGATAAAAGCCTTCTGCTCGTCAGTTATCTGTGGACGAACACTAGCTGAAAAAAAGAAAGAAGTGGACGACGTCAAACACTTAACAAATAAACAAAGAAAAAGTGAGGAAGCAAACAGTACTAAACCTGAATCCATGACAATGCCCCAAGTATTGTCGAAGCCACAAGGCATAGTAACCCACCCCTCCCGTCGGCATACCCAATCCATCCCTTGGACGAAAAAGTACTTACTCTTCCAATTTCTATTGGAGTTAGGCATGTCCGACACTAGCCTAAGCGACTTCTTCCTCGCTGTGAAATGATATATCCCTTTAGACGAGAAGATATGTTAGGGTTTGTAGCACCAGAAGAACTCATCGAGAGTAAGCCGACGGTTCCCACCAATAAGACAACCCCAAATAACTTCAACTCCGATAAATATTCTCCAAGCATTGGGAGCTATATGGTTGACGGAAAAACCTAGGAAATTGGCCAACTGACGGTATGGTAATCTCAATCTTGCCGAGAACATGGCGCCATACATGCCAACGTCAACAGTCTTCCCAGAGTAGCACTTTTCAAACTTCCTGGGCAGATGGATTGGGACATTATCTGGGACTTGGTAACGATCCCATAAGTTCTTAAAAATGTTGGTTGTCATCGTCGGCTTGAAATCATTGACAATCCATATCACGGGAAGGATGAAGGGATGGGTATCACCATCCCTTAGGCTTCCTGAACTTCCTCCCACAGGAGCTCTCTCGTCGCTCTTTCCCTCATCCTCATCATCCTCTCCCTCATAATCCTCCTCACTCTCCCTTTCCTCTCCATCCCCTTCTCCCTCCTCATGTTCGTCCTCATCCTCTCCTCCCTCTCCTTCCTCTACTTCCTCTTCGTCATAATTTTCCTCTTCATCATCAGGAGAATGAGTAGACGGTTCCCTCTCTAACGAAGAGGATAACCCTTCCTCGGGCCCATAACCTAATGGGTAGACTTCGTCGTAGCCTGCTCCCTCACGGACTGAGACGACTGCTCAGTCGTCACTTCTCTGTCACCCGACATCTATTCACCTACAAGCGACGGAGGTACTCTAAGAACCTATTTGACGGGTCTCTTTATAGAAGTGACGACTGACTAGAAAAACGAAAGTGAAAAAGAAATGAAAGAAGAGGACTTACAGGATTAGATGACGATTTCGTAGAGGTGATGGGATTTGCAAGTTGACGGCAACAAAGATGACGGAACAACAGCTCTCCCTCTTAAAATCTTGCAAAGATGAAATAAAGAAAAATGATAGGAGGAAATGAGCTATTTATAGGATGAAAGAGCGCGGGAAATCGAAGTGATGCCTTTGTTCAGAAACGAGGCCAACCAACCTGTGCCACGTGTCCTAGCATTTAATGACAGCTGCTCGAAGAGCCATTAATGAACGCCCCTTTTTCCAATGAATAAAAAATAATGGAAAAGCTACAATTTAAACTCCATGACCCGTCTGCTAAAGCAAACGGAGCCATGGAGTAGGGGGCAGCTGATAAGAGTGATTCTGGAAGAAAGTAAACTCATTTACATACGAGGAAGCCAAAAGCCCCAATAAGCCCGTCAGCTTCACTTACACATACAGAGGGATGAAAATGATGATACCATAGGCCGACGACTTCATCTCAATACCCGACGACATCTATATGAGGCGACAGGTATACTTGAACAGGATAAGAGGCCAACGGAAAGAAGCCGACGGGATGAAAGAAGCCTATGACGGGTATAGCATGGCCTTGCTTGACCTCCATGAATGTCTATACTAGGAAATATCTTGTACCCCATGATTAACCCTAATCACGGGAATCCCTATAAGGAAAGGATCCTGCAAGATACATGTATTTATGAGGATCTTCCCTACAAGGAAATGTCATCTCTGACAAGAAACGAATGTCAGCTCTACGCTACTCCAAAGCCCTCACAAACCAAGGTACGCATAAGCCCTCATTTACCATATAATCATTGAGAATACCCGAAAAGGGGGACAAAAGGAGAGAGGCTCACTTTGCCCTAGGCGAGCCTACGGGCCAAAATGGTCATATACCACGATTTAGCAAAATATTTAGCAATATACTAGTCTTTGCAAAATATTTGGTAATCTACCACCTTTTTGAAACTTGAGTTTGTGAAACTCGAGAATAGCCTTCAAGTTTGTCGTACAATTTTTTATGGAACTCGAGTTACATAAAAAAATGGTGGCTATTTTCCAACGAACTCAAGTTTGTGAAACTCAAGTTACATAGCAAACTCGAGTTTCACAAACTTGAGTTTTAAAAAAGTGGTAGATCTTTAATTATTTCGCAAACAGTGGTAAATCCATACATATTTTGTAAAATAGTGGTACTTGGCCATTTTGGTCCCAGCCTATGTAGAAGCTCAACTCAAGCATCAAGAACACACAAATGGTTTAGCTGCTTTTTGTTGCCAAGAAAAATGTGAGAAATTTGTCTTAGGATTTAATATGTGTAATTCTTTTAATGAAAAATAAGTTGCTACAACATTTTCCCCCCATCGATAGATAGTGGGGAAGGGGGAGATGTAAGGTGGACTTTAACTATAGATATGGGGTACTACAAAGAATATCATTATCGTTGGATTATTACTTCAACTCTAACTGACACATCAATACTCAGTTAGACATATAGACAAGAAATGTAATAGAGGTAGACAAGGTAGCCAATAGTGCTCTTTTTTTTCTTTTTTCTTTTTAATTTTAGGGACTAAAAACACACATTTAAAACTTCATGGATTAAAAGTACTCAACATATAAATTTTAGAAACCAAGGATTTATTACTGCCCAAAAAAACCAATTCCTGTAAATGGAAGTTCTAATTCTAAGCATTATGAGTTCAATTTTGAGTTCTGACATCAAGAGTCTTGTAACTCAGTAGTATAGTATTTTATCTTTCAATAAGAGAATCAGAATTTGAATTCCTCCTCTCTTATTATAGTAACTATTGAATTATTAAAAAAATGTATAATTTTGACAACTTGTGATTCTAACCACGGAAGTGTTTAATCAGAAATGTGAATTCTAAGCACTATTAAGTGTTTAATTACAAGAAAATAGAATTCAAAGCACTATTGGTTTAATTTTTAAGATCTTTATAATTCCTTTTTTTTTTTTTTTTTTTTTGATAAGAAGACTGAACTTTCATTAAATTATTGAAAAGACATTACATCATGGATAAGAGCTTGTTCTACATCAATGCCCTTGGCACTTTTTGCTAAAAGATGGGCTGATTTGTTTCCTTAACGGCCCACATGTGTGAAGGCTATGTGATGAAAATCTGCACAAGCATCTTGCATGCCCAAAATAACTGCATCCACTGATGGAGAAGGTAAGGCCAACTCATTCAAAGCACGCTGCACTATTAGGGAATCACCTTCAATAAAGACATCCCTTATACCCACATCCTTTGCAAACTGAATACCCATTTCAAATGCCTTGGCTTCTGCTTCCACAAGTCCTAATGATGCACTAATTTTCTTACTCAAAGCTGCCTTGACTTTCCCTTCCTTATCCCTTATGACCACTCCTATGCCCACAGCCTTTAGCTCTGCACAAACTGCCCCATCGACATTTGCCTTATACATCGTACCCTGAGGAGGAAGCCATCTGACTGGTTGGGTACTTTGAGCCCTTACAACAGACTCATCATTTTAGCAACATAAAACTCCTCTAAATATTGTGATGACCAGCGAACCAACTCCAACCTCGATTTCTGTTTCCCTCCCTAGCGAATCTCATTCCTGTTTCCCCATAAAGCCCAAGCGCAAGTCACCATCTTTGCTATCACCTCTGGTGCACGCTCCACCTCCATACATAAGCTCCACAGTAGGTCTTTAAATGAACAAACTTGATTAGAGGTAAACGGCAGTACTAGCTTTGAACTTTCCCACATCTCATGAGCTCGCTTGCAAGTCCATAATAGATGGTTAGAATTTTTCGGAGCCAAATTGCATTCCTCACATTGATCATCTTGCAGCACTTTCCTTCTCACCAAATTAACCTTCGTAGGGAGTACATCACGACACGCCCTCCAAGTGAAATGCCGTATTTTACGTGGGACCTGAATCTTCCATATTTTTGTCCAAAACTTCCTATTAGCTGAAGTTTCTAGGCCTCGACATCTCTCGAGCCACCCAGTAGGCACTGTGCACAGTGAACAAGCCATTAGGACTGCATGCCCATATTTGCTTATCGGCGGGGAGGCAACTGCTTAGTGGAATCTTTTTAATCTCCTCTACTTCGTGAGGTAGGAACAGAGCATCACTGTTTTCCTCGGTACAAGGATGGTGTAGGCAACCACTTATCTCCCCAGACCCTTACCTTTTCTCCATTTCCGATTCTCCACAATAAGCCATGATTTACAATAGCCTGTGCTGCCATTATGCTGCGCCACGTAAAGGATGGATTACTTCCCAGTGTTGCTTGAGAAAATTCACAGTTTGAAAAGTATTTAGATTTAAGTACATGATAGACAAGGGAGTTTAATCCTAAAAAAATGAGAATTCTAAGTGATAATAGTTTTAGAATTGAGATTTCAAAGCATTACGAGTTTTTTTTTTTTTTTTTTTCTCTCTCTCTTTTTAATCTTAGGAATTCTAATCCTGAAGAGGTTTAATATTAAAAAAACAAGTAGAAACTAGAAAGAGAACATGGAGAGAGAAAAGAAAAAAATGTAAAGGATGGATAAGTAATAATAAATAAATAAAACAAATACAGTATATTTTATTTTTTTGAGTTTTTTAATCTTCATAATTTATGCATGAATATAAATATATGGTTAAGGTTAATAAAACACTTGAAATACGTTGTTCAGATCACAATGATTCTCTTGTTCAGGATTGTCAAAATCAACCCAAACATATTTACCAACTCAAAAACCTAGCTAGTAAATTATGATCCAAACTCACCCCATTAATATTGTGTCAAAGGAGTACTGACTCAATTATCCGAAGTTTTAATTGGGTCTTAACTCATTACATATCCAATAAATCGCCTATTCAATACCCAACCCATTAAAAAAAAATGAAGAAAAAAAAATAGACTGAAAGGGATTAGGATTCCTGCGGCCCATAGATAATAGTATAGAGATTAAGAACTCTTAACTTGATGCCATATCATTACTTGATAACAGTTTTTTTTTTTTTTTTTTTCCTTCTCAAATATAGGTTTTTGGAATTACAATATAAAGGGGAAATAAAAAATGCATTTCCAGACATTTTTGGGACAAGTCTACTGCTTTTGGAATGGAAAAGGCTAAAAATTCAAATGAGATGGAACGTGCAGTCTGACAATATCACTAATCGATGGAATACTAATTGAGTTACAACGACACACCAACAACTGGGGTGGGATGTGAAGATTTCTATGTATATTGTAGTGATTGAGGATCAATGCTCATTGGTTATATACCCAATCTTAGATGAGAATAAACCTTGCATCATTTTTCTTGTTTTTTATTTACTTAAAATAAATATCAATAAAAGCCTTTTACCGGGTTCATTCATATGGAATTAAAGTAGTTTCCGAAGTCAAAAGATGAAGATTTTATTCAATTATTAACGTTCAAGTTGTACAAAAATTTCCAAATATATAGAACTTAATTTACTCTTTTTTGAGCAACCACAGCACACTTATCCCATATATGCTCACCCTTAGGAATAGCCTCGGAATCCCTTGATGAGAACTCTGGCATGAAAATAATTGCCCTTTCTAAATCATCGTGACAAGTTTTTCCCATTTTCTTAATAAGCTGCAAGCAGCATTTCTCAGACACAGGTAAACTCTTAAACATTCCAATGAATATTTCTTTCCCACATTCAGCTTCTATCTTCATAGCGCAATGCTCCAAGTGCTTGGGGTATACCCTGGTACAAGCTTTGGTGGGAGCTCACCCTCACTCTCAGGTGGAAATGCAGTGTCATCTATCTGTGTTGAAGGGTTTATTGATTCTTGAGCAAGTGAGGCCATGACTCCACTTGCTAAGATCAAAGCCACCATGATGAAGATATTGTTGAACTTTGCCATGGTGCAAAAAAAGTAATAGAAAGAGCTAATATTCCTTAATTTCTTGATTGATTGGATTGAGGTTTTTGGGATGGTTTGCAAGAGTGAGTGACTGGTCCTTTTATAGGTGAGGAGAGGTGGTGAGATAGTGCTCTAGTTGGACTTAGAAAAAGGTTTTTAAACTTTAATTTTTATGATTTTCTTTCTTTCTTTTATCATGCCCTAAAGGAGTTTCTAATGGTTTTGTTTCTCTATTGCATAAATTCTTCAAATAGAAACGGTTGAAACTTGGATCGTTTTTACCCATGGAGTGATTACATTTACAAGGGCAGTCCCAAAATGAAACTCTTTCTATTGTTCTTTTCTCTTTCTCTTTAAATGATATTTTAGAGTGATAACAACTTCTAGCTTCTTCTTCTTCTTTAGTTTTTACTCTTTAAGTTGAAAGATGGTTTCATCCTAAGTTTGTTTTTTACTCGCCTTGGCTTTTAGGCCTATTGGCACCGGTCCTTATATGTTCTTTTGTACTGGGGTTCTACCCCCACAATTACTTGAAAAAAAACATATACATATTGATTTTCATCTCTCAAATTTATATACAACAATTTTACCCTAAAAAAAGCTATTTATTTTTTATAGAGTTTGATAATTCTGACTCTGTTTTTTATCGGTCTGTGAGATCTTATATGCGTCTTTTGACCAAAAAAAGAAGAAGCTAAAAAGTTAAATGCCATTTCTATCTTCTATAACAAAAGTTAAATGTCTCATGTCAATGCTCAGTACATGTATTTGGCATGGACAATGTCTATTGCCATTTTGTGTGGTAACTTCGATTTTGTAAATTTTGGTAGGTTGTTGATTTTCTAATCCTTTCAAACCATTTGGCACAACCTAAAAAAGGAAAAAAAAAAAATTGATGAAGAATAAAAACACGTGGTTTGGATATCTCATTTCCTTCAAAATTTTGAGGCTACAAAGCTAATAAAAAATATATTGATAAAAAAAAAAATGAAACAGGGAAGAATGGTGTCATGCCCAAATAACCTCTTTTGGGCATGATGCATGCATAAGCAGTCCCCGCGTGCCCGCTACCAGGGGTAGCTTAACAAATTTGGAGACTTAAGGCGATATAATTAAATGAGGTCTTTTTGTTATCACTTAAATAATATTTAACTAGTATTTAATATCATAATTTTTTTTTATAATAAAAATCTATTCCTTTCATTTTGTAATATGCTTTTTTTGGGGGGGTGGGGGGGTGGGGGAAATGCTAAAGCTATGACAAATTTTACTAAAAAAAACTTTCAAACAATGTAGAAATGAATGCGATTAATGACACCTCAAGAAGATAATAAACAAGCATTTGAATGAATGATGTTAAGGATATTATAAATTTTATAACATGAGGCTTACAAAAATGTATCACTAATCACAAAAAATAATTCAAAAATGCATTTAATAGGTTATTGATGTCCATATATCATATTAATTGTCACATCAATTTGTAAAGTTTTCAAGTAAAATTAATAATAAATTCTCAAAAAAAAAATAGTAACATTAATAATATTTCTAACATTTTCATATCTGAATTATTTCTTGTAATTAGTGAAACATATATTTATAAGGAAAAATGCTAGAGATACAAATTCTTTTACAAAAACTTTTACAAACTGATGATGGGGTAAATGATTATAGATAAATAAAAAAATGATATTATCAGTGGGTCTAGATGAGAACTAATAAGAAGTTGGCTATAACAACAATTTGTAAAAATACTGTAAAATAATTTGTAACTGTAGCATTACTCTATTTGTAAGACTCATGTATTTAAAATTGTATTATCTCTAACATTACTCAATTCTTTGGGACTTCTTAAAAGTAGAGGAAAAATATAAAACTATTTTTTTTTTCTATATCTCCAATTTTTTTTTAAATATATCAATTTTTCTCCCAAAATTTGGGGCCTTCCTCTAGTAGGGGGCCCTAGGCAGTGGCCTAGGCCTAGGGCTGGCCCTGCATGTAGCCAAGGCCAAGGAAGCCCCGCGTGTATGCAGCCAAGGTTTATATATTCTCTTCCCCCCTACCAAACATCACTTTTTATATTGGATAAGGGTCCCTAACCTTTTATTTATTTTTAGTTAATTAACAAAAGAGATATTGTTTTTGCTTAGTTGCATAAAAACCAAAGGTCCAAAATCGTAGGAAACAAATTTTAGAAATATTTTACGTTAATATATATATATATATATATAATTTTTTTGTGGGGGTGGAGGAAGTCCACAAGTCATAGCTTTTTTTTTTCTTTTTTTTTGTGAGATTAAACGACATAAATTTTTATTCAAAACAAGGAAAACTATACAAACATATATAATTTCAAACTCCACAAGTCATATAGCTAACTGACCATTTCATTTCTTTTTTATTCTTTCTTCTTTCTTCTCTTTAAATTAATTGAATTTAAATTTAGGGGTTAATGCCAAGGGAAATTAATGCCGCTATAGCCCCTTGGTCCTAACCTACCTCTGCCTGTGACATACATATTCGATCTAAGTTTATGTCTAGGTAAGGTATAACTATAACTCGTGGGACCCCAACCCATCTCCCCTCTCCCTTCTTGGGAAGAGGATGATGGGCAAGTTCCCTCTAGCTCCCATTTTGTTTCCACTTAATAAAATTATAATTAATTACCAAAAAATAAAATCCTAATTCATTTTTACTTTGTGACTATAAATTTATGTTGATCATATAAAAAGCTTCTCTTTTGGCTTACTATTATCTAAATAAAATCTTATGCTCTAACAAATGGAGTTTGAAAGTTTATCTAGGTTGCTTTTTCAAGAGTCATTACAAAGATCTAGTTAAACAGTTCTTGCTCTCTAGTCTAAATGTAAAAACGTCCGTCTGGTGCAACCTAGTAGTTGGAGGTTTGAGATGAGCTATAGACCCATACAATCTGAGTTCAATCCCCACTAAAAAATTTTCTAGATTACTTGAATGCTTGATACATGATTTTGGTGGGTGAGGTTGTGTGATTTACTCCCTAAGGGCTAACAACGGGTCCAAGTTACCCTACTTGGTGTTGTGTTTAATATGCTATGGCAACTGTGGCTCAAACTGACTTTTAGTTCAAAGCTGTTTTTCAATCATGATTTTCATGTACATAACAAACAAAACCTAATAATTTTTTTTTTTTTTAATTTTTGAGAAGATAAACAAAACCCAGTCTTATGGGTAATTTTAGGGTATTTGGCTTATGAATAGGATCATCTTTTTTAGTTTAATGATTTATTGGTTTAAAGAATTTGTTCAAAATTTGATACCATTTCAGTCAAACTGCGTATGAAACAAAACCCCTACTAGTTTTAACATGGCACCCAATAAAAACAAAGATTCCATATCTGCTTTCTCTTTGACAAAGCTAGGGATGCCTTCCCTTTAAACTCAGGTACTCTAACCATTGTCTCTACCAACCCATTTTGGCTTGAATTGGTGTGCAGAGGCTTGTTTAATTTGTAGGGTGAGAGAAGTTACGATGATTCTTTTTTTTCATAACGCTATCCAATTAGTTTAAATGAAACAGGTTTCTCTGTTCTTTATTGTTCGTCTCCCAAAATTATTAGGCGGTTGAATTGGGGTTTTCATCCTACGACAAATTTGTCGTATCATCATGCGTGTGTTTGTGACAGTGTGAGTGAACTTTAATTCACATCATATGATTCATATGCAACAGGTAAGCTAAAATGGAGGCCATTAATTCGAATTATCTTTCTTCTTACCCTTACTCAATAAAAATGACCAAAAAAATATATCATGCTCTCTCAATTATTAAATTTTTTTTTTTTTTTTTTTTTTGTGTTAAGCTTGGTAGATAGTTAAGAAGAAGGCCATCAAAAGAAAAAAGAAAAAAAGAGAGAGATATTAAAGAAGGACTACATAGGGTTTGAATTACAGACATAAAATACCACAAAAATTGTCATTAGTACTAAATTATTGCCAAACCTCTCAATTTAATATCATTGACCTTTAAATTTAAAGAAATGATAAAATTGAACCTTATGTTACACTTCCGTCAATTTTGAGTGAAGAGAAGTTATAACGTGATTATGTTATTATAAAATTCATTTTAATAATATTTAAAAGAATTATTTTTACAACTTTTCCATTCCCTAAAAACTCCCCCCCACAAATCATATTATTTAAACTGTTGTCATATAGGTATTTGTATTTTGTTAGCCACATATAATAGAATGTTAGTGGTAGTGGATAAAAAGATATAAAATGTAAAATTTTTAATAATATATGATAGGAAAAAAAAACCTTTTGATTTTTCAAAAAAAAAAAAAATAACTTTTGACAATTTAGAGACCAAATCCAAACTGTCATGATAGCAATATTTTGGCCTAAAATTAATAACTTTTAGTAGTTCCTCAAGTACTACAAGCAGGAGAGAGACTTTTATTTGGTGCTCCTATCCTATGCACTGGACTGAATATCAAGCTAATAAGCGATCACTTTAAGATACATGTCGTGTCTGTGTCTCTTTCAATAATCAATATCATTGGAGTTAAGCCAAAGCTTACAAGAGGAAACATACAAAACTAAACCGAGCCAATTTAAATTAACAGCTCAATAGTCAATACCGAAGGAAGATAATACGGTCTTTAATATCATTGACAGAGTATCATGTACTGCCCAATTCATAGCAGAAGGGTTTACTTTGAATGCAATAATCAAGTTCCTTGCATCTTCAATATATAATAGCCACTTGTTCCAACTTAGCTTCAACCAGTAATGGATCTCCAGCAACACTATTAAGTTGTCCATATATGACCAATATTCTGTATAGTCAACGAAAAGCAGCTAGAGAAACCTCATTTTCTCACAATTTTCTCTAATTGCTGCGTCAAAATTTAATTTCAGTGCACTAATTAAGGTGGTGACCAGTTTTGTTTTTACTCTAGAAATTGGAGTTTAAGGAATCTCAATCTAGGTAGGGTAGTTTGGTTAGATGTTTTGAGAGCTTACAAAGCATATTTAAAATTTAAAACTCTATTTTGCAACTACAACTCCCCATAACTTTTATTACAAACGCTTAATTTAAGTTCAAATTAAACACCATTTTCCAATAGCTTATACAAAAAGCACCCATAATATAACAGCAAATGAAAAGAGAAGTTTTAATTTTCATCCTTGACAATGTTAACATGTTTACTAGGATACAACAACAATTTCATTCACTCATTCAATGGTTGAGGCCAATAATTCTACAGTTCAAATCATTGTCTTTTTTTTTTTTTTTTTAATCTTCAATCTCCATTATTAACCATTACGTAGTTGACATTTTAAACCCCTATCACCAATCACTTGAGCAAAGAATCCATGCATTTTCTCAATTAGAAGAAGCTTCGGGCACGTTGTGGGCCACAAAATTGACACTGAAAACGGCATTGACACAAAGTTCCCTCGATTAGTGGCAATGGCCTAATTACCATCTCATCAGCAATCAGAACGATCCACTTTGGAAGAACAACTCATATGTCAGTAAATGAGATCCTGACCGGCCAATACTGTCGGTGTCAAAAAGGGTTTTTTATTTTTATTTTTTTTAATTCTTATAAAATGTAACATCAAAATAATTTCTCTTTTATTTTACTCAATTTTTTTATTAATCTTTGAGTGTTTATCTACTTATTTTATAGATAAAAAGTGTGAATCCTTGAATCTGGACTTTTTCTTTATAACTTTTTTTTTATTTTTATATATAATTTGATAGTTGAAAGAAGATGAATTTAAATTATGAATATCTCGTTTGGAAATACAAGAAGATACCAACCAATTAATCTATAAAACTCTTCACTTCTAGTCTTAACATTTGTCACCAAACTCACCAATAAAGATGAATGTGCCACTAAATTTAAAGGCCATGTACTCTGACAACTATTTGGACATACAAAAAATGACACTTCATCGCACACATGAGGAGTTGAATTATTCAATACTCTTAGAGCAATATTATTTCCTTATGCATGAATAATGATTAGTGCTAACTCAATTCCTATGCAATTTAGGCAATTGCTTAAGACCCTCGAGTAATTAAAAAAAAAACCATAACCTTGGTTCTAAAGCGTAATGCTATGCTTGTATAACAACCTAAAATATAATATATTTCATACCCATTTAACTTTTTCTTTTTCTTTTTTTGAAAATGTGTTTATGTCTAGTAAAAATTGAAGAAATCCATATACATATATTTTTTTCCTTTGTCTCGCTTTAAAAAAATCTTTTATCATTTATAAAATTAAACCACATATACTTTCTAAAAGCATTTATTGATAACCAATCATCATTAAGCAACTGCTTTTCTCTCGTGCTCCTAAACTTGTTCCACTAGCTCATATTTAAGATAAACAAAGTTAATTTTATTTTTATATATTATGCTTTATATACAAGATTGATTTTTATAATTATATTATAAATTTTATTTTTTTAAGTGAATCATCATTACTTGTGAAGGTTTAGATTATTAAGTAATTTTATAGATGAATATAACTATAATAGTGTATTTCATAAATCAAATTCTATGGTCATCTGCTTTAAATTTATTTTTTATAATATTAATAGTTCATATTTATTTTTAAGAACTAAAGTTATATAAGAAGTCTTACAATTCAGCAAAAAAAAAAAAAAAGAGTCTTACAAATAGAAAATAAAATCTAATTGACACACTAAAATATATAAAAGACTACACTTTTTTTGTCAAACGCATGTATCACTACAAAATTTTATTTACAATACCTATTAAATTTGCTTACGAAAAATTAGTTTTTCAAACTTAAAAATCATATCTAAAATCAATTATGTAAGAATAAATATTAAGAGAATTTGTCATCTTATCAATTGAAAAGAAGATGTTAGCAAAACTTGAATAAATATACAAATAAATCAATAACCGAACTAGGAAAAAATAAAATCAAATGCACCATTATGATTGTGGGGCCAGAATAAGTCAGCAGCCCCGGCCCACTCCAGGCCCAGCCCAGAGGCCCATGCCGAGGACGCCTCCACGATCCGAGGTCCGATGACCAAAGTTTAGAGCCCAGGAGCCAAGGAGCATCGCCGAGGATGGTTACATCCTCGGTAGTCCGAGGAAAGAAAGTGGGCTTACAGCACATCTTTAAGGGGAGTCTTCCCAAGCATCCGAGGAGCAAATAGCAAGAACCAATCGCCGGACATTGAAGCATGGCGGAGAAGCAAGTCCCAGGCGAACTGTCACCTCCACATTAAATGCCCTCAACTACCGCTCTGGCCGCATTAATGAGGATAGGACCTCTGAACAGTGCCGTCTTGAGCGCTGCAACCCACTGGAGGTATGGGAATGCGGCTGATGGGACAGGCACTCGAGTAGAAACCGGATTGATCAACAAATGTAGGGCTGGGATCAACCAAGTGAGGAGTATATAATGTAAAAATCCCTCTTGTGAGGGGGAGGGACGAAAAACCAGAGAGAAAGGAATACTGTAGCAAAGTGTTCTCTCTCAACTCTTGTAACCCTTCTGAGAAGAGATAACAGTAGTTTTTAGCTCCATAAAGCACGTCCGAGGAGCCTCATTGTGTGTTTAGACCCTCGTTCTAGTTATTAGCAACCACGTACAACCATGCATGGCCGTTGCCTTCCTTACTGAGGCCTAGCTCTTGAGCCCATACTCTACAAATTTATTGAAGGGTTAGTTGGGCTTGGGCCCACTCTCTCAATCCTTAGGGAGCGCTCGAATCCACCCCCTACAATTGGCGCCGTCTGTGGGGAGAGCTTGTGCGTTGGTAAGGACAACAGTCAAACATGGTAGGATCAGGCCCTCACCAAGGAACTCCCAATCGACCTGAACCGGCGAAGTCAAGGCATCAGGGTAAGTATGGCGACCCCGGGGGCGGTCAGAACGACAACAGGAGGTTTCGAGAAGGAAGCGTGCATACTTCAACGGCGAGCGAAAGTCGAGCGGACGGGCACATTCCCCAGAGGCGCGACGATCGCCAAGCCACGCGTTCACAAGAGGCCCACAGCCACGCTTCCCAGAGAAGGGACGATAAGGTGGCCATGCAACGTGAGATAGATGATCTAAAGAGGAAGCTGCGCCGTGCGCAACGAAGACGGTCTGAACCTAGCCCTGACCCGCCCTCCGACGACGAAAGCGATGACGAATACAGGCAAAGGTCAAGGACGCCCCCCAGCGAGTCTTTCTCCCACGAGGAGGAGCGCTACCAGAGGCGTAGGCGTGCCAACCCGACCCCGAGGGACTTAGGAAGCGACGTCATGAGCAGGGCGCTGGGCCGGCTCTCCAAGCCACCCTTTACGCGTCGTATAGAGGACGCGGAGCTTCCTCGGCGGTTCCAGCAGCCAACTTTCATTGCCTACAACGGCAAGACGGACCCTGTGGAGCACGTGAGCCAGTTCAACCAAAGGATGGCGGTCCACTCCAAGAACGAGGCGCTGATGTGCAAAGTCTTCCCATCCAGCTTGGGACCTGTGGCAATGAGGTGGTTCAACGGTCTAAGGACGAACTCCATAGACTCGTACAGGCAGCTAACCCAGGCTTTCGGCTCCCGCTTTGTCACAAACAGCAGGCCTCCTCGGCCCATGAGCGCGCTGCTGTCCCTGTCCATGCGCGACGGGGAGACCCTCAAGGCTTACTCGGACAAGTATTAGGAGATCTACAATGAGCTGGACGGCAAGTATGATGCTGTTGCCATCAACACGTTCCAGAATGGATTACCTATGGGGCACGGCCTGAGGACGTCCCTAACCGGTACGCCGGCCACCAGCGTGCGGCAGCTGATGGATCGGATCGACAAGTACAAGCGGGTGGAGGAAGACATGCTGCAAGGCAAAGGCAAAGAAAAGGCTATCCCCCAGGAGAGAAGGGATTTCAGGTCGGACCGTTATGACAATGCCCGTCCGAGGAGGGATTTCGGTGGGCATTCTGGAGTGACCCATGCGCAGACGGTAGGCGCTGTGTTCCGAGAACCCGTGCACAGGGTGCTGGAGAAGATAAAGGACGAACCGTACTTCAGGTGGCCGAACAAGATGGCTGGGGAACCTGGAAGGCGCAATCAGAGTCGCTACTGCCAGTACCACCAGGATCACGGGCATAATACGGAGGACTGCAGGGATCTTTGGAACCACCTGGACCAGCTAGTCCAGGAGGGGAGGCTGAAACACCTCCTCCACCATTCCAGCGGTCAGCAAAGCCGGACCTACCAAGAGCCTCGGAGGGACGCCGCCATGGGGCAACCCACCGGGACGATCAATATAATACTGGCTGCACCAGGAAGGACGGGCACGCCCCCTTTGCGAGTGTTGTCTGTGGCCCAACTGCCCGCCGAGGACCACCAGACGTGGCCAAAGAGGCCCAGGAGGAATCCTCCCCCAGCCCTGAGTTTCTCGGAGGAGGACAAGATTGGGACCATCCAACCGCACGAGGACGCCCTGATCGTCACCCTCAGAATAGGGGGCTACGATGTGAAGAGGGTGATGGTGGACGGTGGCAGCGCAGCCGAGGTCATGTGTCCGGACCTCTACAGGGGGCTGGGATTGAAGCAGGAAGACCTCACACCTTATAGCTCTCCCCTAATGAGCTTCGATGGGAAGCTCGTCATCCCAAAGGGCATGATCAGACTGCCCGTACAAACAGGCCCAGTGGTGGTGGAGGCAAACTTCATAGTGGTGGACACATACTCTCCCTACACAGCCATCGTAGGGAGGCCCTGGCTACACGCCCTGGATGGCGTGGCCTCCACCTTGCACCAGAAGGTGAAGTTCCTGTCAGGGGACCAGGTTCTGGAAATCCGGGGTTGCCAATCCACGGCTAGGCATTGCACAGTGGCTGCCATATCCCGTCGGATCGATGCGCAGTCCTCGGCCCCATCCGAGGAAAATTCATAGCAATCAAAGACCCAGATGGCACCTCCAGATGCACCTGCCGAGGATGCTAAATGCGAAAACCTGGAGAAGGTGATGATTGGCGACGATCCGGAGAAGTTTTTCCAGGTCGGAGTCCAGCTGCCTCCACGGGAGAAGGAGGAGTTACTTGAATTCCTCAAGAGGAACCTTGACGTATTCGCATGGGACCCCTGTGACGCCCCTGGGATTGATCCATCCTTCATCTGTCACCACCTCAACGTCAACCCATTTGCGATCCCAAAGCAGCAGCCACCTCGGCGCCCGTCAAAAGAGCACGCTGATGCGATCAGGGAAGAGGTCGACAAGCTTAAGCACGCGGGGGCTATCAAGGAGATCTTCTATCCCACATGGTTGGCCAACACTGTGGTGGTCAAGAAGAAAAGTGGGAAATGGAGGGTCTGTGTAGACTTCACAGACTTGAACAAGGCATGCCCAAAAGACCCCTTCCCGATGCCACGAATAGACCAGCTAGTAGACGCGACTGCAGGCCATCCTCGGATGAGCTTCCTGGATGCTTTTCAGGGTTATCATCAAATTCCCCTAGCCTTGGAGGACCGAGAGAAGACGGCATTTGTGACACCCATTGGGAACTACCACTACAAGGTCATGCCGTTTGGCCTGAAAAACGCCGGATCCACCTACCAGAGGATGATGACGAGAATGTTTGAGCCGATGTTGGGCAAGAGCGTCGAAGTCTATGTTGACGATATGGTGGTGAAAAGCAAGCTGGTGTCCGAGCACTTGGAAGACCTCGGCCGCACATTTGGCGTCCTGAGGGAGCACAAGCTCCGCCTTAATGCCTCAAAATGCTCGTTTGGCGTAAGCTCTGGCAAGTTTCTGGGGTATATGATCACCCATCGTGGGATCGAGGTCAACCCTGACCAGATCAAGGCCATTCACGATATGAAGCCTCCGCAGAATCCCAAGGAGATTCAAAAGCTTACTGGGATGATCGCGACGCTGAACCGGTTCATTTCCAGGTCGGCTGACAGGTGTAGACCCTTTTACCTCCTGATCAACAAATGGAAGGGATTTGAGTGGTCTGAGGATTGTGTCGCAGCTTTCCAGCAACTCAAGGATTACCTCTCCTGACCGCCTATCATGTCCCATCCCGAGGTCGACGAGGTCCTATACGCGTACCTTGCTGTGGCGCCCCATGCGGTGAGCCTAGTACTGATACGGGAAGATAATGGCGTTCAGAGGCCAGTTTACTACGTCAGCAAATCGCTGCACGAAGCGGAGGTGAGATACCTACCCTTAGAGAAGGCCATCCTGGCTGTAGTCCACGCCACGAGAAAGCTCCCCCATTACTTCCAAGCTCACACCGTGGTTGTCCTAACCCAATTGCCTTTGAAGTCTGTGCTCCGGGCCGCTAATTACACAGGCAGAATCGCGAAGTGGAACACAATTCTGGGGGCTTTTGACGTCAAGTACATGCCCCGGACTTCCATAAAGGGTCAGGTTCTGGCAGATTTGACGGCTGAGTTCGCCGAACCAACCGCAGAGGTGACGGCCGAGGATAAGAGCCGTAATGAGAAATCAGTTGGGGCAATCTCCATCCCAGAGGCACCATGTTGGAAAGTGTATGTGGATGGCGCGGCAAACCAAAGGGGGTCCGGAGTGGGGCTGGTCCTAGTATCCCCTGAAAATCATGTCATTGAGAAATCCCTAAGGCTCGGATTCGCGGCCACGAACAACGAGGCCGAGTATGAGGCATTACTACAAGGGATGATCATGGTACAAAGGATGGGAGGAAAATCGATAGAGATGTTCTCGGACTCGAGGTTGGTGGTAGGCCAGGTGAGCGGGGAGATGGAGGCCAGGGATTCCAGAATGCAAGAATACCTGGACCAAGTCAGACGCTTGCGAGTGGGGTTTAGCCTCTACAGCCTGTCTCATATCCCCAGGAGCGGGAACAGCCATGCCGATTCATTGGCCACGCTCACGACCTCCTCGGCAGGGGATCTGCCTCGGATAATACTCGTGGAACATCTGGGGAGGGCAAGCGAAGTGCCAAGAGAAGGGGTCCCCGTCCACCAGATTGAGGTGGGTTCCAGCTGGATGGACCCCATAGTGAGATTCCTAAAAGAAGACATCCTACCCGAGGACAAGTCAGAAGCCGAGAAGGTTAGAAGGAAGGCCCCTCGGTTCTGGTTGTCCGAGGATAACAAGCTATATAAGCGCTCCTACTCTGGACCATACCTACTGTACGTCCACCCCGGAGCGGCGGAATTGCTACTCGAAGAGCTGCACGAGGGGATATGTGGGAGCCACACGGGGGGGAGATCTCTGGCTCACCGAGCCATCACCCAAGGATATTGGTGACCGGGAATGCAGCAAGAGGCCCAGGAGTATGTCAAGAAGTGCGACCAATGCCAAAGGTTCGCCCCAAACATCCATCAGCCAGGAGGGGTCCTCAATCCGTTATCCAGTCCATGGCCGTTCGCCCAATGGGGCTTGGACATCGTGGGACCTTTCCCCAAGGCACCAGGGAACAAGAAATATCTGTTGGTGGCCACGGACTACTTCACCAAGTGGGTCGAGGCCGAACCACTAGCCAACATCAGAGATGTAGACGTGAAGAAATTCCTTTGGAGAAACATAGTTACGCGGTTCGGGGTCCCTCATACCCTCATCTCGGATAACGGACTCCAGTTCGATAGCAAGGCCTTCAGGGAGTACTGTTGCGAACTTGGGATCACGAACAGGTACTCAACGCCAGCCTACCCCCAGGGGAATGGACAGGCCGAGGCAGTCAATAAGGTCATTGTCAACGGGCTTAAGAAGAGATTGGATGACGCCAAAGGGAGATGGGCAGAAGAGCTGCCCCATGTCCTCTGGACATACCGGACTACGCCCCGGCGCTCAACAGGGGAAACACATTTTGCCATGACCTATGGCGCAGAGGCAGTGATCCCCCTGGAAACTAATTTCCCGACACTAAGGACGAGTTCCTTCACCTCAGGCAGCAATGATGAGCTGCTGGGGCGGAGCCTGGACATGGTAGACGAACGGAGAGAGCAAGCAATGATCCGGCTGGCCTACTACCAGCAAAAGCTCAAGCAGGGATATGACACCAACGTAAAGCTCAGACCACTAGCACCAGGAGACTTGGTGCTGAGAAAAGTTGTAGGAACTGCCAAGAACCCTTCCTGGGGAAAGCTCGGACCCAACTGGGAGGGCCCCTATCGAATCACCTCGGTGGCAGGGATCGGAGCGTACTATTTAGAAGATTTAGATGACAAGCCTGTACCTCGTCCATGGAATGTAAACAACCTGAAAAGGTACTACTATTAATAAAGAAGTCACTTTGATTCATATTGTTAGCATATCTTAGTTGTTTGCTCGCGTCCTAAATACTTTAAGAAAACTAAGTGTTAGACAGAACCAGGGAACTGCATGGTCCTCGGACTCATTCCCATGGGGAAACTAACTACTTTAAGAAAACTAAGTGTTAGACAGAACCACGGAACTGCATGATCCTCGGACTCAGTCCCCCGGGGAAACTAGCTACTTAAGAATGCTAAGCTTTAGACAGAACCAAGGAACTGCATGGTCCACGAACCCAGTCCTATAGGAAAACTAACTGCTTCAGAAAGCTTAAGAGCTAGACAGAACCAGGGAACTGCACGGTCCTCGGACTCAGTCCCATGGGGAAACTAACCACTTAAAGAAAATCAAGTGTTAGACATAAACATAGGACTGCTGGGTCCTCGGACCTATGCCTAAGGAGAAACTAACTACTTTAAAAAGATTCTAAGTGTCTACTTCAAAATTCCACCTTACGTTGTAATTATCAAATGCTGCGATTGGCCGAGGTACAATTGAAGTCAAAGTTATACGAAAAACTGAATAGCGTGCAAGTAAGGAAATAGTCACAACAAAGAGAAAAGGAAATAAAGTCTTCATTTCATTAAACACAAGGGAATTGCACCCAAGAAGTTGCATTACAAATAAAGCAAAAAAGGGAAAAAGAAAGAGATGCAGAAATAAAGTGCAGCAGGCAGAAGGGCCATGGGGCCTAATTGGCTGCTTCAGTGGGTGGCTGGCCCGTAGCTGCCTCAGGGTCCCCTGAGCCCTGACTGATGGGAATGGCCTGCAGAGGCACAGCAGGAATAGCCGCCCCCTCGGCAGAAGAGACCTGGGCAGCGGGGGAAGGCTCTACAACCTGCTGAGGCGCGTCCTCATTGGAGCCATCACTCAACACAACCACCACGGGAGGATTGCTCCCTTGGGTTGGCTCATCAGCAACCCCAGCATCCGAGGCCTCCTCGCCCGGGGTGGCAGCAGTTTCCACAGGAGCCTCCTCGGCTTCAGAGCCATCGTGGGCAGTCTCGCGGATGAAAGGAGGGTAATACACGTTCTCCTCCTTCCACAAGTCAGAAGAAGCATCCACTCCAGCCTGCCTGAGGGCTTCGTTCCAAGTTTCGGAGCAGTAGCGCCTACATAACCCAGGGACTTGGGATTTGTAGGCATCTGCTGTCTCAGTTGCCCCGGCAGTGAAGGCTGCCTCCTCAGCTTCCTGCTTAGTGGCCCAGGCTTCCTCCCTGCCATGCTCTGCCTCAAGCTTGGCCCTCTCAGCCTCCCCTTTGGCCCATTCGGCCACCCTCTTGGCCTCCTCGGCATCGGCCACCCTCTTCGCCATGTCAGCTATCTGATCCTCGGCGAGCCTCAACTGCTTCTCTGCCTCACCCAGACGCTTTGTCTGAGTCTCGGCCTGCCTTTGGGCACCCTCAAGGCCTGACGTTGCGCTTTCCTTAGCCTGGGTCATCGCCTTCAGCGCCTCCTTGGCCTTGGCAAGGTCATCCTCCGACTTCTTGAGGGTCCTGGTAGCCACCAGGCGCCTATCGCGCTCCTGATCCAGGACCTTCCCATGCTCATTGGCCGCCTCTTCCAGCCTGAAGGTGGCCTGTACAGCCTGCCAAACGAAACAGACAAGTTGCAATTAGCCGAGCTCAAAAAGAAATGAAAGCAAGAAAAAGGCACGAAAAAGCACGAGTGTTAAAGTCTTACCATCCCCAAATACCGCTTGAGGCAGAGGAAGACATCCCTACTCCTCATGGTTCCTAGCTCCGCCATGTCCGCAGGCAAGAGCAGGCATCTCTCCACAGCGTCGGCCACGTACGCGCCTTCGCCACCTTAAAGTCCCTGAGGGAGGAGTCATCCCTCAAGGGAGCCCCGCGGAGCATTGGGGGGGGAGCCAGGCCTGGATCTCGGGCGGGGGAGCGACCTGTTTCTCCTGCGTTGAGGGGCCTATCCTCAATTGCTTCGACGGCCGCTGATTGCCCTCGCCCTCCCGCGTGGGCCCGGGTTTGTCCTCTAGGGTCCTCTTACCCTTGTCCTTCCTCTGCTTAGGGTCAGCGGGCTCGGGCCTGGACGACGGGCTCGCCTGAGGCGGAGGAGGAGGAAGCTTGGATTGCGTTGAAGCCGACCTGGTCTGAACAGGACGATTCTTTGGAGATGGGGGAGGAAGCTTCGGCTTGGACTTCCCCGGCTGCCCTTCTAGTAGTTCGGACAGGCTTGGCTGGTACTTCTTCTTATAGCCCATCCTGCGCCGGGAAGACTTCTGTGCCGCGAAGAGGTCTGCCTCGGTTAGACGAGGATCACCCAAGTCTCCAGATGGGTCCTCGGACTGATTGAGTTGCTCAAAAACGCTGAAATCCTCCTCGGCAGTACCAAAATCTACAGGCTCCCCTTCCCTCTCTAAGTTCTCTTCTGTGGCCTCTAGGAACGAATGGGAAGACGAGGGGACTGCTACCGTGATGCCTTCCGAAGTGGAGGTGTCCTCGGGAAACTCAAACCCATCCTCGGTCACTACTATTTTCTGCAGCCGAGGATCGTTTGCTCTGATCACGTACTTCGGGGCCGCAAATGACTTCTGGAGCGGAGTGTACCCCAGAATCTTGTGCGCAGCTCTGACTTGGTGATCTTCTTCTTCCTCGAAATCCGCCGACCTGAGCACCTTTTGCAAGTCCTCCCTATTGATCAAGTTGTAATGGCGCGCATAGGAGTGCAGATCTGCAAAAAAGGGTACACGTCCGTGGTTAAAAGCCAAACAATATAAGAAGAAATGACGCAAAGAAAGAAGCTAGAATCTACAAATCCCCTTTTTATTCCCATTGCCCCACCTGGTTCTCCCTCCCTCGTCGGACAGTGAAGGCCATCGTGCCACGCTCCGGACACGATGAGGAAATCCTCGTTCATCCCCTTGTTGGACTCAGGGAGGCACTGGATAAGCCGGACCCTGTCATCCCTCGTCCTCATGTAATAGGACTTGTTCTTCAAATGTTGAAGGTTGTAGCAGTAGTTGACATCGTGATAGGTCAGCCTCAGACCCATCTTTTCGTTAAGGGCGTCCACACTGCCCAAAATCCTGAACATGTTGGAGGCGCACTGGGTGGGGGTCAACCGGAAATAGGTGAGGTAACCCCTCATCACTGGCCCCATGGGGATCCTCATCCCCCCTTCAAGGAAAGCGATGACAGGAATCACCACTTCGCCCTCTCGCTTCGTGAGGTACCACTCCCCCTCCTCACAATACCTTAAGCCCACATTGGCCGGTATCTTGTAATCGGCGATGAATTTCTCCATCGCCTCCTCAGTGCCAACAAACTTCTTAAGTCTACCCATCCTAGATGACGCCTAAGCGGACTAAAAGATGAACGAATGAAAGAGAAGGACGAGTATTGGGGGAGAAAGCTCAGAGAAAGACAGAGAGACTTACAGAAATGAGGAGGAGTCCTCGGATTGGCTTTTTGTGCTGGAGATGGAGGTGGAAGTTTGGCTGGACTCGGAATAGAGGCGCAGGAGCTCTCGATTGCAAATGAAAAGTGAAGAAGTGGCTCTAATGGGTACTTATACCCTAGAAAGAGGAGCTGCGCAAGTTTTCCCGCCCATAAGTGCCAGACGCATCTCCACCGTTAGATTGTCATCTGCCCGTTGAACGTGGGGAGCATAAAGCCGCCCGAATTTAATGCAAGACACGTTACGCACATCGAAGCGCCAGTAACGCACCTTGGGCAGTTGAAAAGGCGCCAACACTGACGCGGGATAAGACTTGATTAGACGCGAAGCAGGCCCGAGGATATCAAAATCCTCCTTCCGCCCGAGGATGCGGACAGCATGATTTTGAGGGGCTATTGTGGGGCCAGAATAAGTCAGCAGCCCCGGCCCACTCCAGGCCCAGCCCAGAGGCCCATGCCGAGGACGCCTCCACGATCCGAGGTCCGATGACCAAAGTTTAGAGCCCAGGAGCCAAGGAGGATCGCCGAGGATGGTTACATCCTCGGTAGTCCGAGGAAAGAAAGTGGGCTTACAGCACATCTTTAAGGGGAGTCTTCCCAAGCATCCGAGGAGCAAATAGCAAGAACCAATCGCCGGACATTGAAGCATGGCGGAGAAGCAAGTCCCAGGCGAACTGTCACCTCCACATTAAATGCCCTCAACTACCGCTCTGGCCGCATTAATGAGGATAGGACCTCTGAACAGTGCCGTCTTGAGCGCTGCAACCCACTGGAGGTATGGGAATGCGGCTGATGGGACAGGCACTCGAGTAGAAACCGGATTGATCAACAAATGTAGGGCTGGGATCAACCGAGTGAGGAGTATATAATGTAAAAATCCCTCTTGTGAGGGGGAGGGACGAAAAACCAAAGAGAAAGGAATACTGTAGCAAAGTGTTCTCTCTCAACTCTTGTAACCCTTCTGAGAAGAGATAACAGTAGTTTTTAGCTCCATAAAGCACGTCCGAGGAGCCTCATTGTGTGTTTAGACCCTCGTTCTAGTTATTAGCAACCACGTACAACCATGCATGGCCGTTGCCTTCCTTACTGAGGCCTAGCTCTTGAGCCCATACTCTACAAATTTATTGAAGGGTTAGTTGGGCTTGGGCCCACTCTCTCAATCCTTAGGGAGCGCTCGAATCCACCCCCTACAATGATCATTGTTAGTTTTAGACACATGTCAAAACACTGTATTTAACTAATTTTAAATCCAAATTGATTATTAGACCTGTTATGGAAGATTTAGATTAAACACATAATCATCAATATCATGCAAGTGTGAAAATATAAATGAGACACGATATGAAGACTCAAGAAACCTAATGAAACAAATTGTTCCAAAGGAAAAACTTGGGAGAACTTGACCTTATTAATCTCGAGGTGAACAATTTCACTATAAGATAAATATTTATAGTTAAAATGCCTTATTCATTGTAAATCTAATTATAGTTATCAAACTAAGCTCTAAATCCCACAATCCACAGACGTCTCTGATAGTGATCTGCTACAACATGAACCTCCAATCCATGTACTTCAATGTCCCATTAAAGATTTGAATCCAATACACTTGATAGCCGGAAGGTAGTAACTTGAATCCAATAATTCAAGGAGTATGTGAGTGATCACTAGTAGAGACTTTGAAAGAGCAATAAGCACAAACCTTTAGATCTCAAACTGAGTTGCTTCAAAGTTTTGAAAAATGTGCCCTATGATTTCTTTTAACTACTTAGTGAAGTAGGTCTAAAAAGCAAAACACTTGATGGGCTAATGGGCTGTAAATTTGATTCTGACATACGACTTTCGACTTATCGAAACCGTTAAAAATTCAAATCCTTGAATCAGATGTTTTCCTTTTCTTGCACACTTGAAGCAGTATCTTCAACATTGTCTAATCAATCTTATAGACCCTATGCGTTATATCTAAATAAGTTCATGTTCACATGTTTGCTAATAAAACTATACAAGTATAGAACCTAACAATCACAATCAAACTATGCATGCAACTTTTGTTTTTTTGTCTTTTCTTTTTTTAAAGTAAAAAAGTGGTGGTCTGGGGCAATTAGAGTGACTTTCCTACATAAACATTATCATGGTAACATCCTATTTATTGGGTCTGAGCTAATAAAAAAAAAAAATTCATTGTTGTTATCCCAATCTCATGATTTGAACCGGGTTTATAAGAAATTACATAATCAGAATACAACTACAAAATGGTCTAACATTTGTTGTTGTAGACTAGGGTTATAAATATTACTGTTTTCTAAAAAAAAAAAATAATAATAGAGATGTTTATCTCACATTGATTGTGTGTGTCTAGTATCCGCTATTTATAACCCAGTCTACAACTACAAATATTAGGTCATTTTTGTAGTTGTACTCTGATTATGTAATGTATTATACCCAGTTTAAAACACTAATATTACTATTTTCGTGTGTGTGTTCTAATAAATATTACTGTTTACTAAAAAAAAATAGGGATATTTATTCCACATTGATTATGTGTGTCTAATGTCCGCTATTTATAACCCTAATCTACAACTACAAATGTTAGGTCATTTTGTAGTTGTACTCTGATTATGTAATATATTATAAACCCGATTTAAAACACTAATAATATTATTTTTGTATGTATATTCTAATAAATATTATTGTTTACTAAAAAAAAAAAATCTCACGATATGGAGTGGGCCATATTCACATGTATCATGAAAGTTATGTCCAAAACATTGAATGAAGTCGGCCATAACTACACATTCATCATCCTTATCAACCTATCACTATTTTTTTTTTTGTTGAGAAAGAGCTATCACTATTATTTGACTTTACAATGTCTATACATGATATCCAAAATTCTAATTAACAATAATAAATTGAATGTTTTTTCTTTTCTCTTTTTTTAGAATCGATTGAATGTGTTTTCTTATATATAATAATAACAAAATTTAATTACAAAATTGGTTGTAGCCTAAAATTACAATATTACTCAATAAAATAAAAATTACTCTATATTTTAAAAATTCAACCATTAAATTACATATTCTTTTAATTTTTAATATGTAAATCAAATTTTGTGTCAATCGGATATTATTTATTGTATAATCTATAAGTTTATATATTATTTATAATTTTAAACTATAAAAACTTGTCATTTAAACAATATAGTGATGAATATAATTATTGATCTCTAATTTTCTATAAATTTTGTAAGAATGAAAAATAAAAGAAGAAGATGTAATTTAATGATGTATTTGTGAAAATTCACCTCTAATAAAAAAAAAATTGAATAAAATTGTAGTTTAAAACTATAACCAATTTTATAATTAAATTATGTTCTGGAAACAATAACAATTAAAGGAATAAGGATAATGTGAAAATGAAATTATAGCGCTCACAATTGAATTCAATTGAGACACCATATCAAATTGTGGGAAACGTTGGCCTAACATGGCACATTGTTCAATGAATAAAGTCAACCTAGAAATAAATGTTAATCCACATGTTAGGCAATCAATAAGGGCCACCACATTCCCATAAAAAAAAATAAATATATAAAATAAGGGCCACCACATTTTCATTCTGTCGGTGGGATGCTAATGGCCCAACTCAATAGACAGGAATATATTGTACACAATGTTGTATAACACATTAACACCACACTTTTTTCTTTTTTGAGAAAGATTAACACCACACTTTTTATTGGATTCTCCTTCCAACTTGACTGCTACAGAAAGCTACACTTTTTAATCATTGTTAGTGGAAATTTTAAATTAGCCACTTAAATTATTTTCTGATAAATGATGACACTTACAAAACATAAATAAAAAATAAAAAATAAAAAATAAAAGCTAGTTGTGACCACCTCACCAAGCAAAATGTTCAACCTCATTGTCGGTAAGCAAGTTAAGCTTTGTGCTACAGTGATGTATGCAGACTTTACAGCTGGATTTAGAGCCCACAGATCTGATCCTGACCTCAAGTTATTAGCCAAATCCAACGGCTGATGTACGACACTTTTGTTTGACGCACGAGTGGGCCCCACCACAACCGTATATCACGGCTCAAACTAGCTGTCCCTATCTGTCTTACCTGTCACCTATCAATAATCTTCTAAATGTCTTTTATACAGTGTTATATACCGTATGACCGTATCCCTAGTCAAGTCGGCGCTCAGCCACTCACAGTGACCTCATTTGAGCATAATCTAAATTATCAGCCATGACGACCCTCAGCTCCATCACTCCACAAATATAAGTAAATGCGAAGATCAAGTAGTAAATTGCTATTTGTAAATTTAGCATTGAAATTACTGTTCTGTCTCGTAACACCATGCTTCTTATAATTTGTAAGTAAAAAATGTTTGTAACTTTTCTCTTAACTAAACTATGTTCAGCCTACGGATTCAGTCTATCATACATTTCTATTAATAATCTACAGTTGAATGTCAGATTAACGATCAATATATAGTGGTCAAATTACTGAAAAATGAATCACAACGTCAAATATAAAAACGAGAAGAAACAAAGTGGAAAATTTTTGAAACCTAAAAAATCCAACTGAGAACAGTCCAAGACTTTTTAAGACAAAGATGTACTTGAAAATAAATAAATAAAGCAAAAACTACAAAAACAGTATAATAAGAAATTAGCTCCCCCCCAAAAAAACAAGAGCTTACCAGAATAATTGAGTGAAACAAAGCAAAAAACTTTTACTTTATACACAAGATATGAGATACAACAAAACTACAGAGGATGAGTCCCTTTCTAACTCTCCCCAAGTAAAGAATGTGTCTTTTTTTTTTTTTTTTTTTTTTTTTTTTGGGTGCCTTTAACAGGTTTTTTCTTTTCCTTACTTTAACGGGAAAGAAAAATACCAGAAAATAACAAAAAGGGTAAAAGAGTAAAAACAAAAAAAGATAAAAGAAAATTAATTTACGGGTTTTCCGTGATTATAGCCGTAATAAGAAAGGTACCACCGAACAAACTTCTTCAACCCGGTTTGCAAATCGGTTGTGGGTTTATACCCGAGTTCACTTCGGGCCAAACTAATATTCGCATGCGTGAACGGAACGTCACCGTTTCCAGGCATATCCACAAGATTCCTCTTCGCTTTCGTCTTCAAATACCTCTCCAATATACTCACAAGTGTCGGTACGGTCACTGGTGACGTGTTACCCAGATTAAAGATCCGGTACGGAGCGGGTCCCCGTTTCTTCCCACCCGACCCGGTGCTTTTCCCGGACGTGTCCAAAGATCCCAGACAACCCTTCACAATGTCATCAATGTAAGTGAAGTCCCGGGCCAAGTCCACCCGGTTCTTGCCCCGATAGATCTTAATCGGTTTACCTTGGAGAATATTCCGGGTAAAAGAGAAGTAAGCCATATCGGGTCGTCCCCACGGGCCGTACACGGTGAAAAATCTCAACCCAGTAATGGAGAGGCCGTAAATGTGGTTATAAGTGTGGGTAATTTCCTCACCGGCTTTTTTAGTAGCGGCGTAGAGACTTGCGGGTTGGTCGGTCCGATCCGATTCGGAAAACGGCACCTTTTCGTTTAACCCGTAAACCGAACTCGACGAAGCCCAAACAACCGACGGCTGAGGATTCGCCGATTTGCAAGCCTCGAGAAGCGAGACGAGGCCGGCGATATTGCTGTGCACGTAGGAATTTGGGTTTTCCATGGCGTATCGAACTCCGGCCTGTGCCGCCAAATGCATCACGTGCGTAAAAGCCACGATGTCGAAAAGCTTCTCCAACATGCGACTGTCGTTTATGTCTCCCTCCACGACGAAAATCCCGTGGCTGTCGAGGAGGGCCCTGCGCGCTTTCTTCAACGACGGGTCGTAGTAGTTGTTGAAGTTGTCGAGCCCAACGACGCCGTCTCCGCGCCTCTTCAAGGCGAGCGACACGTGCGTTCCGACGAAACCGGCGGCGCCGGTGACCAAAACGGACATGCCGCCGGATCTTCGGATCTGGGAGGAGACCCGCACTTGTTTCTCCCACTGGAGACCGCCCCACGAGGCGGTGAAATACTTGCTACCGGAATCGACGAAACTCTGGAAACTCAAATACGACGCCGTTAATGCAATCAAGAAGAGTGCCCACAAGAACATGGTGCTCGTAGAAGCGAAGCAACGGTGGAATTGACGGTTCATGCTGTGGGCCCGGTCGATCTTGAACTTCCCGGGCGTTGATGGGAACAGTTCTTCCTCTAAAGAAGGCATTTTGGGTTTCGAACAATACGTTTTCTTTTTTTTCTTTCTTTTTTTTTTAAAGAATAAAAAAGAAAAAGAAAGTGAAATTTGGGTTTTGGTTTTTTAAAAACGATGCAGAGAAAGAAAAACGAGATAGGCTTCAAACTTTTATTTCTGCACCTAAAGAAAAGAGAAGTTCAGATGGATTATATATAGGGGATAACCCACAAATGAAGCGACAACTAATACGCGTGAACGCGTTAAGGCGTCGGCCAGATTGAGAGAAGAGAGAGAAAACTTTGGAGACAAGGATTTTGAGAGTTTTGGACTTTTTTGGTTAAAAGGGAAAGAGAAAGACAGAGTGTATCCAGTGGAATATATTATGGCTTATTTATTTATTTATTTATTGAAGAAAGTCACTGGTAAACTATGTACCCAATTGTACGCGCTTTTTAGTGAAGCTGTGTACAGTATGAGAATGCATCATCAACGTTTAATGACGATGTTGATGTTCTTCTTTAAGAAAAAAAAAGCATTTAATGATGTTGCTAATTGAAATAAGGAAAAAAAATTTCATCTCTAAAATTGGTATGAAACTTTGAAACATCATTTTAGGTTGTTAAACTATTTGAAAACATTATACTCCCTCTATTTAATGTAAGACTATTGACACCAATGGCATGTTTGGAAGTTTAGAGAGGAAGGAGAGTAGAGGGGAATGGTTCTCTTCCACCTTATTTGAATGTTTTTAAAATTAATAAGGGGAAAATGAGTAATTAGTCTTTGCCTTTGTTTGGATATTTTAAAAATTAGGATGGAGAGGAGAGGAAATGATTGAAATAGACAAATTTACCCCTATTTGAAAATAGACTTGCAACATTGGTCTATGATTAATTTAGAAATGATAAATTAGGGAATTTACTTGGACAATAATTTATCTACTCTACTCTCCCTCTAAATCTCTCCAATTTATGAGAATTAAAAATGAGGGGTTAGAGAGAGTTGAAACCCCTCCAAACCTCTTCCCCTCCTTTAAAAAACTTCCAAATAAGGTAATTGGATTACTCTCCCTCACTCTACTCTACTTCCCCTCCTTTTTTAAACATCCAAACAGGCCACAAGTGTTTTGTGGTGAGGCCATTTAGGTGTAATTTGTTTTTTGGTAGTTCGAAAGTTTGGTAAGAATGGATTTGAACCTTTATTTTTTGAGTTGGGAATATTAGGAAGCATCAACTAATTGAATTATAAATATATTTTTTTATATGTAAATGCACATTTGAGAGAGTGTGAAATAACTAATGTAAAAATCAATGTTTGTAGCATTACTCTTTCATTAATTTTTATTATTAGGTGGCATTTTTTTTTTTTTTTGATTGATAATTTGATAGTTGTTTGAGAGAGGTTTGAATCATGCACGGCACTATTGAAAACTCTAAAAAAGTCTATTGTCCAATCCAAAAAAAAAGTCATGCGCATGCACTTAAACAACAATTTTCATTTTTTTAGAAATACATGTAGGTGAAAAAATGTGTGAAAATACGTATAATATTGTTTAAAAACTAAAAATTGTTGTTTGAAAACATGTACTAAACACCCCTTAAAGGATTTTATAGCTTTGACATTGGCATTCATGTGCGACACGAAAATATTGATCACGCACACAATATGAAAGATTTTTTAAAATTTAGAAATGAGAAAAAATTATTTTCTAAAATTTAAAAACAAAATTTTAATGTTTTCAATAATTTCAAGATTAAAAAAAATCAAGTCTAAGAATGAAAAAAAAATTCATGAAAAGTGGGATTTTTTAAAAATAATATTTTGATTTTTAAAAATAATAATAATTTTGTGCATTTGGAGCGAGTATGCATTTAGTTTTAGTCGTGGGAGTGGTGATATTGTTTTAGTGGTAGAACATGGGCGCCATACTATTGGTTGTAAGAAAAATGAAAATAATCTAGATTGATTAGATTGTTACAACTTAAAATATATATATATATATATATAATATATATATATATATACACACACATATATTATTAGTCTTTTTTTTTTTTTTTTTTAGGAATATTAGTCTTTAAAAAAAAAAGAGTGAATTTCGATATTCCTCGACCAAAAGAGACGGTTTACTTGAAAAATAAAATAAATAAATAAATAAACGGATTTTAGAATTATTATTTTCTACCGAAAAAGCCGGTCATACATGTAATGTTTAAAAACTGAAAATATGTATTTGAGTGAATATACCAAACACAACCTAAATGTGAAAATCCGGGGATAGTTGGCCTAACCGGTGGAATAGGTGGTCGGTCCTTTTTTTCTTTTCTTTTTTCTTCTAAGCCATTCGGGAATTGAAATTGGGCGGTGCTGACTGGCCCACTTCTCTAATTTCTGTTTGTTGCTCTTTACTTTGACTAACTTCCTTTTTCTCTTTTAAGTCTTGCTTGTCAATGAAAACAAAAGAATGAAAGCCACAACACCATGACATTGGTATTTGGTAGGTTTATCACTTATTATTATAAATAGGGGTGTTCATCAAACCGTACAAATTGTAAAAATCGCACCAAAATCGTTCGTAAAATGACATAACCATACTGCACCGCAAGTAACAATGCATCGCACTGCATTGCGTCGCATGATGTAGTGCGGTTTTATAATATGAAAATTGTACAAACCACACCGCATCACACCCTTTATATATATATATATATATATATATATTAATATATTTATTTATTTTATATTATATATAATAAAGACAAAATATCAAAACATTAATAATTTAATACCCTAGCCGTATCTCATTGTTTTGTTAGTAAAAAAAAATCTTATCACTCTCTCAGCCCTCAAAAGTCAGACCCTAGCCGCCACATTTCCACTTGAATTGCCACTAGACTACTCACTTGCACCAGTTGCTTCTACTATTGCGGTGTTTATCTCTCTATATGTGTTCAATTTTCTTTGTTAAAGTTAATCTATTGGTAGCTTGTATATGACAAACTTGTTAATTATAATATTTTTTTATTGATTGTTGTCGTTGGTATATTGGCACTTGGAAGTGATGGGCCAGGACTCAGTAATCAGTAGCTATGTTATTATATATTTAAGTTTAATTTTTGTGGGTTTTCTTTGTTTTTGTTTGGTTTTGAATCTGGGTTTAGATATTTACTAAGTGTTATTGGGATTTCAGAGTTAATTTATGTTACCTACAATGCCTTATGGATACTTTGAACTGCTTTCATTCACTTTTGAGAGTTTTATAATGTCTTCTTGTTGTTTGATAGCTTAGAATTCCATGGATAATAGCAGATGAATTTTTATATACCGACCACACCCCACCGCACATGTGACCGCAAAAATGAGGCGTGGTATAGTTATGGTTTTGGCTAAACTATACACCGCACCACACATGTGACCACAAAAATGAAGTGCGGTGTAGTTATGGTTTTGGCTAAATCGCACCGCAAAGTACGGTGCTAAAAAAAGCCCAAAACTGCACCGCGCCACACCACGAACACCCCTAATCATAAGATGTGAATCCCACAAATCTTGAACTATTAAAAGCTTGTTTTTTTATTATAGAATTTTTAATTTTTAAGTAATTGTTGGTCAGTGTTAATCTCAGTTTGGATTAATTATTGATTTAAAGATCTTACTTAACACAATTGGCAACTCCAAAATAAGTTCTGATCAAGTCTCGAATTTCAATGATACTGACCATTAAATAAGTGAAGCAAGCAAGCAACCAAGTTGTAGCATTCATAAAAGTTTAGTTTAGAATTGAAAATTATAAAGTGACATAGCTTGATCTCTTTGTAAGAAGAATTAGGCTCAAATCTCCTTGACTTGTTATTAAAATTAAGGGTAAATTTTATCAAAAAAAAAAAATTAAGGGTAAATTGCAATTTACATCCTTAAATTTTCAGATTTTTTGTATTTTACATCATGAAGTTTTATAATTTGGATTTTACCCTTAAAGTTTAGGGGTGTTTGAATTTTACACTATGACGTTTCAGAATTTAGATTTTACTCATAAAATGTTGAAGTGTTTGAATTTTACACCCTAAAATTTCAAAATTTTGGAATATAAAATCCAAACACTCTTAAATTTTATGGAGTAAAATTAATACCCCAAAACTTCGATAAAATTCAAATTCTGAAATTTTAAGGTGTAAAATTTAAATACCTTCAAATTTTAAAATTTGAAAAAGCCCATCTCTCCTTGGTAATCCGTACAACTATCGCATTTTAATTGTGGCATGCTTTCTATGTTTTAATTGTAACTTTGTACGGGACCCGCATCAAGCACTTTAATTTTATTTTATTTTTTGTTTTGTTTTTCTAAATCTATGCAAGTTAAATTAAAATTTTTAATAAAAAAAACTAAACACCAATAAAAGATCTTTCATTTGCTTCAACACTTTACCATTCACAAATAACAAATGAATAGTATTTTAATACCTCTATTGAGGTATTGTTAATTAACAAATGCTATGAAATTAATATTTATTATTTGAATCTCTCTCTCACATAATGTTAATTCTCTGGCCATCATCAATCCAACCACCAATCTCTCACCACATATCACCTCCAACCACCACACAGAAATAAATCCATGTGGTGACGACCCCAAACAACTCTCTCAAGACTCTTTGTATGCTGGCAAACACATTATAGCCTTAAAGAATAGTAGTCAGACCCTTGAGTATACCTATGCAATTTTCTTTTTTTGTGCTCTCCTTCTTGATATTTCTTGGTTCATCCTCTTCACTAATGAGATTTGGTCACTCATTTTTTTGTTTGGGAAAAGTTAACGAGTTCCCTAAAGACATTTGTTAGTAAACTATTTCCTAATTTGAGGGAGTGTGAAATAACTAATGTAAAAATCGATGTTTGTATCATTACTCTTTCATTAATTTTTATTATTAGGTGGCATTATTTTATTTTATTTTTTGTTGATAATTTGATAGTTGTTTGAATCATGAACGGCACTATTGAAAACTCTAAAAAAGTCTATTGTCCAATCCAAAAAAAAAAAAGTCATGCACATGCACTTAAACAAAAATTTTCAGTTTTTTTGGAAATACATGTAGGTGAAAAAGTATGTAAAAATACATATAATATTGTTTAAAAACTAAAAATTGTTGTTTGAAAACATGTACCAAACATCCCTTAAAGGATTTTATAGCTTTGACATTGGCAGTCATGTGTGACAAGAAAATATTGATTACGCACACAATATGAAAGATTTTTTAAAATTTAGAAATGAGAAAAAAATATTTTCTAAAATTTAAAAACAAAATTTTAATGTTTTCAATAATTTCAAGATTAAAACAATCAAGTCTAAGGAAAAAAAAAAAAAAAAACTTCATGAAAAGTGGGATTTTTTTAAAACAATATTTTGATTTAAAAATAATAATAATTTTTGTGCATTTGGAGCGAGTATGCATTTAGTTTTAGTCGTGGGAGTGGTGATATTGTTTTAGTGGTAGAACATGGGCGCCATACCACTGGTTGTAAGAAAAAAGAAAATAATCTAGATTGATTAGATTGTTACAACTTAATATATATATATATATATATATATATATGAATAAAAAATCATAAGAAGTCAGACCCTAGCTGCCACACTTCCACTTGAATTGCCACTAGACTACTCACTTGCACCAGTTGCTTCTACTATTGCGGTATTTATCTCTCTATATATGTTCAATTCAAGTTTTTCTTTGTTAAAGTTAATCTATTGGTAGCTTGTATATGACAAACTTGTTAATTATATTATTTTTTTATTGATTGTTGCTGTTGGTATATTGGCACTTGGAAGTGATGGGCCAGGACTCAGTAATCAGTAGCTATGTTATATATTTTAGTTTAATTTTTGTGGGTTTTCTTTGTTTTTGTTTGGTATTGAATCTGGGTTTAGATATTTACTACGTGTTATTGGGATTTCAGAGTTAATTTATGTTACCTACAATGCCTTATGGATACTTTGAACTGCTTTCATTCACTTTTGAGAGTTTTATAATGTCTTCTTGTTGTTTGATCGCTTAGAATTCCATGGATAATAGCAAGTGAATTTTTATACACCGATCGCACCCCACCGCATATGTGACTGCAAAAATGAGGTGTGGTACAGTTATGATTTTGGCTAAACTATACACCGCACCGCACATGTGATCGCAAAAATGAGGTGTGGTGCAGTTATGGTTTTGGCTAAACCGCACTGCAAAGTACGATGCTAAAAATGGCCCAAAACTGCATCGGGTCGCACCACTAACACCCCTAATCATAAGATGTGAATACCACAAATCTTGAACTATTAAAAGCTTGTTTTTTTATTATAGAATTTTTAATTTTTAAGTAATTGTTGGTCAGTCTTAATCTCAGTTTGGATTAATTATTGATTTAAAGATCTTACTTAACACAATTGGCAACTCCAAAATAAGTTCTGATCAAGTCTCGAATTTCAATGATACTGACCATTACATAAGTGAAGCAAGCAAGAAACCAAGTTGTAGCATTCATAAAAGTTTAGTTTAGAATTGAAAATTATAAAGTGACATAGCTTGATCTCTTTGTAAGACGAATTAGGCTCAAATCTCCTTAACTTGTTATTAAAATTAAGGGTCAATTTTATCCCAAAAAAAAAAAAAAAAATTTAAGGGTAAATTGCAATTTACATCCATTTTGAGAGTGTTTGTATTTTACATCATGAAGTTTCATAATTTGGATTTTACCTCTAAAGTTTAGGGTGTTTAAATTTTACACTATAACATTCAGAATTTAGATTTTTCTCCTAAAATGTGGAGGTATTTGAATTTTACACTCTAAAGTTTCAAAATTTTGGGATATAAAATCCAAACACTCCTAAATTTTAGGAAGTAAAATTCAAATTCTGAAATTTTAGAGTGTAAAATTTAAATACCTCCAAATTTTAAGAGTGTAATTTACAATTTACCCTATAATTAAATTAAAAAAATTAAAAAAAAAAGTGTTAGCATCCCATTTTCCTTTTCTTTTCTTTCAGAAAAGAAAAGGACATAACTTTCAATAATAGAAGGAGTAGTACTGTACAAGAGCAGCAATATTGGAATTTTTTTTTTTGATAAATCAATATTGGAATTTAAATATATTAGTATAGTGAATTTTGTTGATCTTGCCAGCTTTAGAAACGCGGTGCAGGGTCCACCAAAGTGGAGTGTTGAAGAGTAAAGGAGTGGTACTATACTAATACTAGGTGCTATTTTGGTTAGATTGGCTGGCACTTGCAGTCTTGCAGATCATGGGTTCAATGATCTCTTTTTCTCTCTCCGTACGTAGTTGTCTCCACTTAGGATATCTCCTCGCAGCTTCGACTTCCTGGATTCCTCATTTATGTATAAGTACTTAAACCTTGACTATATTTATTTCAAGTTTTTTTTTTTTAGGCTATTATATATTTATTTTGTGTTACAAAACCGCATAAAATTAACAAATAACAACATCCACCCAAACATGTTAAAGATAGGTTTTATAATTGTTGGCTGAATTGTTAAATTGATAGGTTAATTCTAGGTCTTTATATATATATATATTCTACTATTACCCGAACTCCCTACTCCCCTTCAACCCCCAAAATACTTAGTGTCCGTTTGGCAATGGCGTCTGCGTTTCGCGTTTTCAAAGTTTTGCGTTTTCTGTTCTTTTTTTTTTTTTTTTTGGTTTTCAAGCGTTTCAGGTGTAGTGTGGCTACTGTTCATTGAACAGTAGCCGCATTATTTGACTTTTCAGCCAGTGAATAGTGGACCGAGCACTGTTCATGGGTCCCACAATTCTCAATTTTTATCAACTTTTTTCATTAAAAATGGATCCCACGGCACTATTTACACATTTAAAAATTATTTTGTTACAGTATTTTCAGTTTTCAGCTTTTAGCTGTATCCAAACGGACCCTTAGACTACTTTTTTTTTTTTTAGAGTTTTAACCTCTAGCATCCACTCTTAATAATAGCTATTTATCATCAAATCAAGACACCAATCGATTTTTGGTGTAAGTGGGGATTGAACCCCAGATCTTTTATTCAACAATCAGAGACTTTACTAGTTGAGCTAACTGAAACCCACAATACTTAGACCACTTGAACTAAAGAGTTTGGAGGTAATTTTAGGTCCTTTAAACAAGACTAAAAGAGATATTTGGTTAATTCGGTATTGATTGATTTTATGGTCAATGATTAGGATTCTGCCAATTGCCACTAGTTTGCAAGAGAAGTAAATGATGTAAATCTCTCATAAACTAGTTATTCCGAATCTCTAACAAGTGACTTACTAAAAATGATTGTATTAAAAGTTTAAACTTGGAAGTTGTTGATACATGAGAATCTGATTTCCAAATATAAGGTAAATTTGCATCACTAAAATATAAGGCAAGATTTAAATTTGCATAATTTTCTAATGCAAGTAGGTGGGTTTAAGATTTTAATGCCCTATGTTAAGAGGAATATATATATAACAAAGTCAAAAGAGAAGCCTATAAGGCAAACCATACCAAGGAACAGAAGATAGAAGTGTATACAAAATGGCAAGAGTTCATGAAAGAGATATCAGCAAATATTCATTTCTTTGAATATTTTGAGAACCATTTTGAGTGGCACAGATAGTCTTGTGTCATATGTATATATATTCCCTGTGGGATTGAGATCAGGTGGGTATTGCACTTGATGCAATTCACCCACTTTCTCTCACAATTTTTTTTTTACATTTTTTACTTTTTAACTCTCTTTTGATATATTTTATTTAATGGTTGAGATTGAAAGTTGTTTTTTCAACTTTCAATCTCAGCCATTGATTATAACTGAATCCTTCCTTGTGATGTAATGTAAGCAAATTTTTAGTTTTTTTAAGTTTTTTTTTTTTTTTTGGGTTCAAAAGATGGATATGTAATATAAAACTAAACAGTTGTACATAAGTTGGAATAATATTATATTAAGTTCGTTCAAAATCCTACATCTCCCAATATAAACAACCAAACAATGAGAGGAGACATGTATAAAAAGAATTTTCCATTGTCTGACAGTTACCCTTTTCAGTTAGTAAGCATGTTTGCACACATATGTGCTTCGGGTGCCTAATTGAGACTTCTCAGCTGCCATGACTTTCCGACCAACTGCCTGTAATCAATTAAATTAGAATAGAAAATGTTGTAACTTGTAAGCAAGTTACAACCGAATATATATATATATATATATATATATATATTTTAATTCAATTATTTCAATAGTGGGATGAAAGATTTGAGTTCTAATGCTCCTCATAAAAGAAACTAGTCAATGCCATTAAATTATAACTTCATAAGACTCTTGGCAAAACTCATTTATTTTTAAACTATCGAATATCAATTTTTTTTTTTTTTTTGAGAATTAATATATAACTGGCTTATTGAAAAGTGACGCATTATGATTTATGAGTAGGAGATAAACTTGTTAAGTTTGATAAAGAAAAACTAAACTTAATTATCTCTCATTATCAATTGCAAATTTCTTAATATTCATGTGTAGAAAGCTAGTGCCTTGACAATGTTGCCAATTTACTGGAATCAAACTTCACTATTAATTTACGCCAAACATTTACTTTAATTGGCCCAATTTTAGAAGTGATTTTTAAAGCTTCGGACAATTTGATTTATTTCTAATCTTAAATCCATAACAAAATATGCATATTATATGTATATTCATAATTTACCAAAAAAAAAAAAAAAAAAACTCTCGTTTACCGTACGAAACAAAAATACTTTGAAAAATATACATTTTTTATATAATTAAATCTATTAAATGTTTCTTATTTTATATTTGTATAAATATACTTCAACTTGACTTAATTTTAATACTTTCCTTGACAGTATAATTTTTTCATTTTGTTAAATTGTGTCATAATATTCGACAATGAAATTTTCAAATTCTATATATATATATATATATATATATTCCTCCACTTGAATGGAGTGAGTGACATCATTTTGCGCCTTTTGAAATGTCAAAATTAGATGAAAATTTTTAAATCAGTATGAAAAACTACAAAAGTGAAGGCCTACTAGTCAAAAGTTAACTACTACCGGACAACATGCGATGTGGCATGAGGTGATATTATGGTGTGCTGTTGTTATCTTCTAATGCATCTTATGACATGGCTAGGGCAAATGTAGCTTGCGTGTATGGAAAAACGATGATTGGTGTGTGGGCAGTGCCAGGCATGTGAAAGTGCTTGAACTTTGCCGATGGCATGAGAGGTGGGTGGCGGAGCAAACATAACTTCTCGCCAGTGCGGCGTGTGCTATGGAGTTTTTTTGGGTCGTTCTGATGGCATTTTGTTTCATGTTCTCAGATACTTCAAATGATGTGGCTGCTGACTTGAACTGGGCAGCATCGATCGCTAGAAGGGGACACCTAAAAGGTGGAGGATGGTTCTCAAAACTAAGGCTTTGATACCATAAAAAGATTGAATGGTCGTAATCCTTTTATTATCCAAAATGTACTTAGAAGGCCTTTTGAGTAATGCTAGAGACACTTTTTCTCACACCAAAATTCACGTTCTATTTGTGTGTTAACTTTTGATTGAATTTTAACACTTTCACATAAGTCCACCATGTGTATTTAAAGATGTTGAAATTCAATTAAGAGTTCGACATGCAAATAGAGTATAGATTTGGATGTGTCCTAGCATTACTATATAAGCCTAAGAACTTGGGGTACTATAGTATAACATGCAGTATTTAGTACTGTGGTACTAGAAAATTAACCCTAGTGAGCGTTTGGATAGTGATGAATGTTGCGGCTGCGATTTCATTTCACGTTTTGGACTTTTTTTTTTTTTTTTTTTTTGAGGCGTGTGAGGGAGTAATGCGGCACTGTGCGGCTACTGTTCGGTGAACAGTAGCCGCACTTGTTGACTTTTTGTCCATGAACAGTGCACTCGTGCACTATTCACGGATCCACAAATTTCACTTTTCAGCAACTTTTTCATTAAAAATGGGTCCCACGGCACTATTCACACATTTAAAAATTATTTTGCTACAATGTTTTCAGTTTTCAGCTGTATCCAAACGGACCCCTAGACAATACAAGTGATTTAGCCTTCGGCCCTTGAACTTTTATTCTAACAGATATCTCTTTTAGAAACTTGAGACCCTCTTTTTTTTAAAAAAAAATTGCTTTTGAGTTCTTCGGTTCAAATAAATTCTTTGAATCTTGATGAACTAACTAGTGTTGCAATAATTTCATTTTGTTGCTTATCAATGAAACTCTAATTGCTTGTTGGCATCTTTTAGATAGACAGTTCTTTGGCACTATATATAGGCTAGGCTAGATTGGACTAATTTCAGAATATTTTTTTTTTAAAGACAGTTATTGACTTATTTCAGAATTTTGTAGACAAGATTTTGATAAAAATTATACATAAAATACCTAAAAAACATGGTCGTAGAGCCAATTAACCAGGTCGAGGTATTGCCGTCCCAGCCCAAAATAGAGCCTAGCCCAATCATCCTCATTGAGTACACAGCAAACCACTGGCTACCCACAATCTGAGCCCAATCATGCTAGAAATAAACTTGTTAGCCCACGTTTCAGGGCATGAAAGCATTTAAGAGTTAAGACTTAAGACCAATCCACACCCAAGATGAGAGAGAGGGGAGAGGAGTGAGAGAGAAGAGCTGTGAGAAGAGGTAAAAATAGAGAGAGAAGAAATTATTTAAAAATAACAAATTTAATATTTTATTTAAAAGAAAATTTTGGTAACTTCTCTTAGCATTGAAAATTGTTTTGAAACAAAATAACCTCATGAGGATCACATTGACATATAGGGAGGTTAACGACAATTATTTTTAATGGTAGTAGACAGAAGGATGAAATTGACATATATTTGCGTAATTTAAGGATAAAATTTAGTTAACTTGAAAGATAAATTTAAGTTAAAAAAATGAATTGAAGTTAAGATTGTATTTTTACGCTATTATTCATGAAGGACATACATTTGGATTTCTGGTATGTGTTGTGGTTTGTCTAATTCAATAGGATATTCACGAATACTTTGAACTCTCGAGTTCAACACAAGTGAAAGTGAAAGGGAATGGGCTTTCTAAAGAGGAAATTAAAAGGTGTTTTAATAATGAGGTTTACTGATTTAGTTAAATAATCACGTAATTAACTTAGCTAAATTTTAAAAGAAGAATCCAAGATACAGGATATAAGGTACATTAAGTTATTTATAGTGACAAAAATTCTTAGATATTTTTGGAGTATAGAGAAATAATGCTCCATTCTTTTACATTCACGATAGACTCTATCATGAATTTAATGAGTGAACCATATATATTATAAATGTGAGAGTAGGGAATATCATTTTTTATGCTCGGAGAGTACCTAAGAATTATTCATTTATAGCGTGCTCCAAATATAAAAACCATTCGCTCAAACTATTTATAAGATAATAAGTAATGGTTTCTAATAATTAGAGGGGGAGGATTAAAATCTTTGACATTTTTGTTGTGGACTGTTCAAATTACGATAGATCATCTAAAGTGAAACGAGGTAGTTTGGGATGTTGGCACCGAAAAAAATTGTGGTGAAGGCAGTGCCACCCCGGCCCACCATGGATGATGGAGTCTTGTATTGCACTCAAAGTAAAAATAGGACGTCCACGACAATGCTCAACTAATCCAAAAAAGTACCACAGTGCATGGGTTATGATTAATGAAGTGACTCATATATTGTAGGCGAGCTATAACTTTTCGTAACTTGTAGTTGTCACTATTTGCTGTGAAGTCAGGCTTATGATCTGCATGTGCAAAGTAAGGTTGTGGGAGCTGTATAACTATCATATAAGATAAAATGTGTACTTCTATTCTATGTATCACAAAAAAAAATTGGAAAATTGGAACTGATTAAGTTTATCAATATATATATATATATAGAGAGAGAGAGAACAAAGAACAAAGTTTCTTTTTAAACTAGTTTAGAGAGAAATTCTTCAAACTCCTCATATATCTTTATATTGAGTGTGAGTTTTGAAATTTAATCGTTGAATTGTATGTTCTTATTATATCATTCGTGCTTGCAAAATTTTAAAAAGATCAAAAATCAATTGCTATGTCATCAAACAAATGTTAAAATTTCAAGTTTTTATGATCTCAAATTGTGAATAAAAAATAATTTTATTGATCGAATAATAAATAACATCTAATTTAAACAAAATTTGATATATATGTTAAGAACATAAAGAACATGAAATTCAATGGTTAGATTTTCAAAATTCACACTAAAAAAGAGATATATGAGAAGTTTGAAAAGTTTCTATTCAAACTAGTTTAAAGAGAAACTTTGTTCATAGCAAAATGGTAGGGTGATTCTAAAAAACTTGGAAAAGCTGCCTTCTCGATCGCCAAATATGACTAATTGTGAAAGAACTGAATGAGTGTATCCATGTATGAGTACTGTGAGCTTCATGAATCAAATTGCCCTATAAATACATCTAAATTACTCACATAATTTGCTTTAAGTAATATTAACAAAATGTAAAATACTACTACAATTAAAAATAAATACTAACATTTTCAAGAAATATAAATGAATATTTTTTATTTAAATAATAATAATAATATATTATAATTATTACAAGTTGATTTTCGTGACATTACTTGAATTATTATTTTTATTTCTAATATCTGTTTTATTATTTAATTTCAATTATGTTATTAAAATATATTCTAATTTTACATATGGTTTTTATTTATTTATTTGTGCATTACATAGGCACAGACTAAGCATAAGATTAATCTAGTTCTCTTTTGCGAAAAAAAAAATGAGAATAAAAATGTTGGCCAAGTAATCATCCTCTCCATTTCAAATGAAATGGAAACCATCTATTTATAGTTAAAATTAAAAATCATCCATCACACTTTGAGTATTTCATTTTATACTCCATCAATGACACAACTTGTCACACATTCAATTTTTTTTTTCTTATAAAATAACTAAAGTTTTAAAAAAAAATAAATAAATAAAATCAGACACATGACATATATCACAATTGGAAAATAAAGTGAGACACTAAATATAAGAGAGGATTTCTATTCAGATTTTAATAATATTTTTTAGATGTTTACATAGACTTTTTAAACAATAATGAAGCATTGTGCACTTATAATTTCAACTCACATACCAAAAGAAGCTCACAATAAAATGAACTCTTCTTACCGGTTCCTAAATAAAATGAACTCGTGACCTTGACATTAGTATAGTTTCGGCTATCACTAAACCAAGCTGTATATAATTTCAATGCCAATTTAGTTACTAGTATTGGAATAGAATTGTATGAAGGGATAAATTTTTTCAGTTGTGATATTTATTTTATATAGGAGAAGAATAAATTAATCAAAAAATTCGTGAATAAGAAAATGAACCAAATTAACTTGAACACAATCTAATTTGATGATAAATTTGAGTTCGGTTCATATTTAAAATAAAATTAGATGAATAATCTCTCATTTTTAATAACCAACTCAATTCAACTTGGTTACAACTCTAAATTACAGTAGCATTTCTTTCGACATGTAATGATACAAAGTGTACTGAAAACTCCATGCCAGAGAGACAACTAAGATAAATTTATTGAACTGAAGGAGGTAAAACAGCATTAATCCAAGGGAATTTAGATTTAGAACTAACATTCTTAAATTGGACTCTACATAAACACTCTTATAGCATTCACCATACTTATTTATTAATATTCATAAAGGTGAAAAGCTTTATAATTTAAATATTCTTCTTTCTTTTCAGTCTTAAAGAAAACTACGCGACTTCATTTTCCATGACCACTTCCAGACCCAGAGCCATAGCCACGGCCTTCACCATAACCAGAACCTTGACCAGAGCCACTTCCTCTACCAGAACCCTCGCCACGACCCTCACCGTAACCCTGACCAGAGCCTGATCCACCTCCTTGGTTGCCTCCTGATCCTGACCCGGCTCTAGACCCAGCATATGAACCTGCTTCTGACCCTGCACCAGATGAGCCTGACCCAGAACCTGATCCTGAGGCAGAAGCTGAACCTGACCCTGAACTAGACCCAGACCCAGAACCTGAGCCTGAACCAGCACCAGAGCCTGCACCACTTCCACCTCCTAGACCAATCCCTATCCCAGTGCCAATACCAACTCCAATGCCACCAAGGTTCAACCCTAGGTCCTTTCTTGCCACTCGGCTTTCTGACACTATTACAAAGGTTGAAATAAGCAAAGCAACAAGACCAAAGAACTTCAAACTACCCATTATAGAACCCAACTAACTTGCCCAAAGAACCAATAAGAATATCAAACGAGGTTTAGGAACACAAAGCAATAAAGAGCGCGCGCGTGTATGCTAATTATTGCTTCTAGTGCTTATGTGATTGTGTGGGAGAGGGACGCTGAGAAACGCAGCTATTTGTAGTTGTAGTCGGAGATAGTGAGGCTGCAGGTGGACCATGTGATTGTGAAGTGGGAAATCACGTAGACGAGGCAAGAAGAAGTGGAAGTACATGTGTCTTTGCCTTATCATTTGGGATTGTGATGTGGGACATTCTTTTGGAATGTGGATTGAACTAAGTTAGTGGATGAAAAAGGCTGAGAGTTTTCAAGTGGGAATTTCTTTCGAGGATCTGTGGTTGGAAACCTTATTATGATTACAATCGTGCATGTTTAATTTGTATTGGTGCGCCTGTGTGGACACACAATTATTAGGAGAGGTGCCGACCCATATGGATATGTTTTTATCCCCACAAACCATAGTGGAGTCTGGGCGTGGCTACTATAAACTATATCAAAATATAATACGTGTTAGAGATGCAAGACTACAATATTAGGAAAACCCTATAGCTAGAAGATACTAGAAAATTCAAGACAAACACCAAGAAAAGGATTTTAACATCAACTCTACCTTCTCTAGAAAGCATCTCTTTGATTTTGTTTCCAACATTTTTCTTTTCTTTCTTTCAGAAAGCTGTACCTATGAAAATGGACTTTGCATGATCCATTTGTACTCCAACTCTTCAAAGCATTAATGACGACTTAGGTTTAATCAGTTAAAAAGTTTGCCACATGATTTTAGGAATTCTATAGTGTTGCCCTAAGTTGTTCTTAAGAGTTAAAACCTCCAAGAAAATTACGTTTAAATGCCCATTTAGCAAGAGAGTCAGCGACATTATTGTTGTTTGTTCTAACTTGGATATACATCACTCTATACTCCATTAGACGTAACCTACCATATATCTGTTTTCCCCCTTATTAAGTAACTAAAGTACAAAAATAAAAAATAAAATAAATAAGGCACATTGTATAATGTGATCTATATCCCATGCTATATCATTCTTGCAATTATTTACTACTTCTTTGACTCTTTTGCTTATGTTTGTATTTGCAAGTATTGAGATTTTTTTTTTTGGGTGAGAGTTTGTAAGTTTGGTTTATGAGATTTGATTGAGAGAAATTTTAATTTATAATATTTAAAGTAGATTTTTGTTGTTGTTGTCCATATCACATTAAATATTATTGTATTGTGTAGTCGTTCTATTTTAAAATTTTGAATGAATACTTTTCCTTTAACCCCAAGCTCCAATAGGAAGTTTATTAAATAATGCAATGAATTGAATGCGTAGATCATTAAAGAATTGAATGGGATGAGATAAAATGAAAATAATATAATTATATATGTGTGTGTTTGGAAGTTTATAAAAGAAGGAACAAAAGGGGGGAAAAATAATTTTACTATCATTAAAGGAATGTGTATCCTCCTAATTTTAAGATAAAGGAATACAATCAAGGGAATGAAATAGAATGGGAAGTTCCTCAATCCCTCATAATCATTCCCTTTTTCTACTAAGCTAATTTCAAAGATGAAAATAGATGAATTATTATCCTTGAAAATTAGTTTTTTATTCCTTTCATTTACATTAACAGATTCAACTCTTGTGCAAGCATGTGCATTCAAAGTATATGAAACAAACTGTATATACCACAATCTCACTTCATACTTTCATTCTTCAAACATCTTCCACGTGATCTCATATGGCATGATTATAACTTGCCTACTGCATTGATATCAAGCTTTTCCACTAAAATGTACTTTTGACTGCAATATGCATATGGATAATTCTCTCTCTCTCTCTCTCTCTATATATATATATATATATATGCGCGCAACAATAGTCAATAATTATACAATTTTCACCTTACAAGTGTGTAAGGACCATAATAAAGAGCAGTAACTAGCAGTATTATTTGCACTTATTTTATTTTCTTCTTTCCTTTTGAAAATGTCAAATATGAAATATTATATTTAACTTGTCCATAATTTAGGGATCAAATAAAAAGTGATATTTATTATTTTGATTTATATATGTTTAATATTCTGCTAACTAGAAAACCAATTCTTTCTCAAAAAAAAAAAAAAAAAAAAAAAAAAACTAGAAAACCAATTGGTGTTGTCAAGTTAAAAAATTAACAGAATACCTAAACACAGATAAAACAACAGACACAAAAACTAAGACGAATTTTTATGCCCAATTTTTTATTTTCGAAACTACTTAAACTTAACATTATTCTATGATATGTCCAGTATTATTTTAATTAAAAAAATCAATTAATGCTTTCAAGTTAAAAAGTTATATTTCTTCTAAAAAAAAAGTTAAGAAATTATTTTATTCTGAAAATAAATTAAAAAAAAAAAAAATCCGAACATTGATTTTTAGAGGATCATAGCAAACATAATTTGGTACAAGTGAGATCCGAGAGTCCTTGCGGTAGTTATGATACTCAATAGCACCACTTGAGCCCTTATAGAATGGTGGTCACCAGTTGGCCATAGACGAGCTAGCAAGTGGCGATGGATAACGTCCGCGACACTTATGAACTAACTAGGGGTGGTTATTCTTCAACTTCAAGATATATATGGACTTTTTTGAGCAAATTATTAGGGACTCATCATTTGTTAGCTGTTACCCGTTCATCTTTTGACAAAGATTTTACCATTTCTGAACTAACTGTATAGTTACATTCATTTTTAATTTTCATTCGAGAGTTCTTTTTGCTTCTTGTTTGAGGGGCTAGAGGTAATATTGGTTTTGATAACCATTTTACTTTTCAGGGTCCATGTAGATCCATTTTCAATTCTTAAAGATAAATAATAAATTTGGAACTCAAACTTTAAACTTTTATATATATATATATATATATATATTTATTTATTTATTTATTAAAGAAAAAAATAATAAGAGTGTGTGTTTTGGTTTGGTTTGCTTGATTAATTTATCAAGTTTGTATTTATATTCAACGTATGCTGAAGATTTTACATAACAAAATAATAGGTAACTATGCCTATTTATTTAGATTACATGAGAACTCCTAAATATTATCAAACCATTTTGGAAGTTCCAGTTGTTGTGGCTTTGGTTGTGGACTATGGTTAATGGTTATCTATGGAAAATTCTTAGGTATTTTAGAAGTATATATAAATAAATTGTATTCCCTCCTTTTACATTTATAATGGACTACACCATGAATTTAATGAGTAAACTTCATCATAAATGTGAAAAGAATGAGCACTATTCTCCATATTCTGGAAGTATCTAAGAATTACTCGTTATCCACTTCCTTATTGTAGCTTTAGATAATGTTGTTTTAATATATATGATAAAATTTGAATTTATGACATATTTTTCATAATAATTATTCGTTATCATAAAATTTATTCACAAATTGGTTTTTAGTATATGTGAGATTTGAATAAAGGTCTCTTATTATTATTATTATTATTATTTTTTTTTTGTTGAGAAAGAGAGGTCTTTTATTTGATAGAAAGAAATTTTATTAGTTATATTAAAAATAACCCACATATATGTGTGTGTATATATATATAAATATATATAAACAACATAGAGAATGTATTAGATAGTAAATATTTGGATTTAGAAAAGTTTCAAGACATAAATATTCATATAGAGATATTTTTTATAAACTTCATATAGAGATACATAGTACTGAAATTCACCATCCATTTATTTAGATACAAACTGAAAACCATTTTCTGGTTTAGCTCAACCATATGGTATTATGCGTTGTCTCAATCGCCACCGCCTTGGCCATGACCCTCACCATAGCCTTCGCCATAGCCTTCACCAGAGCCTGAGCCGCTTCCTCAGCCAGAACCAGAGCCCGAACCGCGGCCTTGGCCTGACCCGGGACCTGCTCCTCTTCCTTGGTTTCCACCTGATCCAGAACCAGCTCGAGACCCAGCATATGATCCTGCTTCAGAGCCTGAACCTGAACCTGAACCTGACGAAGCAGAAGAAGAACCTGAACTAGAACTAGAACTAGAACCAGAGCCAGAGCCAGAACCAGACCCAGCTCCAGCACCTGAGCCACTCCCACCGCCTAAGCCCAATCCTACTCCTGCTCCAACTCCAACGCCACCAAGATCCACACCCAGGTCCTTCCTGGCTACTCGGCCACTGTCACACACAATGACAGATATAGCAACAAGCAAAGCAACCAGTGTTAGAGACTTGAATGCAGCCATTATTTGAATGTTAATGTAAGGAACAACTACAAGAATGGAGCTTCTAATGTGAACACAATATTAGTTTCTCAAAAGGCTATGAGCTTGAACTCGTTGATAGATGCTGCTTGGGAGATTCAGCTATTTATAGTTGTTGATACTGAGGTTGTCAAAACAAACCTGTACTTTACATTGCTATATGTCAGTGAAGTTGAGGAGTGCCTTCGTTTTCATTATTGTAGTGGGAGTGGCTATGTGGCATTCTGAGATTTTGCTGCACCAAACTTTGTGGATGAGATATAGCTGAGTCCTTGGAAATTAAAATGCTTTGGACAAGTGTTAAGAAATCGCCAACCAATTTGATCCACACTCAACAAAGTGGAGACTAGTGGCTGATTTTTGTTGCACACGTTGTTACTCTTCATATAAATTAAGGTCCTTAGTTATCTAGCTTCTTAAGTTGTCAGCATGCATTACAATACTAGATTTTAAAAAATGGTAACCCAGATGCCTAAAGCTAAATGGACAAAACACTAATGCTGGAATAATGGAATTTGAACAGGCTCATCGATCAAATTCTCAACATATAACTCTGTATATCCCTGTGGGACATCCAGGAAGTGAAAATTGAAAACAACAGCTTTTGGGGTTGAGCAATCGGATAGTTAATGAAAGTAGTATTACTTTATTTGCCGGTCAAATTTTATGTATAAATTTTTTTTTTATATAGATATAGATATTTCGATTAATTTAAAAATATTTTTTTAATTATTATTTTAAGAATCAAACACAAACAATGTTATTTTCCTCCAGAACATTTAAATTTAATACAACTATGTGTTTGAATTTAATTGAGAAACTTAATAAACAACATCTAAAAAATTAATTGTATTTATGTTTTACCCACATTTATCTACTCTAACCTAGCAAAAAAAAAAAAACTACTCTAAAGAACTCTTAATTGAATTGTCTAAACTCCTCAAAGTGAAATAATGAGTGTCGCTGCTCTTGCAACTTAATTATATCCTTTTGTTTTTTTATTATTATTATTTTTTTTGAGAGAATTATTATTTTATTTATTTATATAATGGAAACTTGAACTTTTATTAGATTAATTAAAGCATAGGATACATATGCATGTAGGCTAAAACTTATTACGCGTGTAAAAATTAGTGCTCTAATTAAGCACATGATAAATTCGCTGCCACTTGAAATCATGGGTTGAACCCACGTTTTCAATTATAAAATGCATGTGTGAAACAAATAGTGCTTAAACAGTGCTCTATGCAGGTAATACATCCGCTAGTGGCAGGTCAGTAACCCAAGTAGAACTGTCTTAAAGCCATATGCATGGCTCAGTACTGCGGCCTCCTATTGCAAGTTTGCAACCATTCTTATGCCCTGCGGTTGACTGCTTTAGAAATTTTAACTATGTTAGTTACATCAATTTTATTCCTGCTCTAAAAAAATTATTGCTCATGCAAGTTTTAGAGTTTGCTAATTGAATAAAAAAAATTAAAATATCTTTTTAAAAGTACAACGGTACTTTTACATGATAAAAAATATAAACTAATGAAAATAAGCTCATCCAAATGCATGTAATAGTCTAAATCATGAATAAGTTCTAAATGTATCATCATTGAATTTTAATTTGAGTGTTAATCTAATCATTGATTTGAACAATTAAGCAAATTAACATTAGGTTAGTGACAAATCAAATAATCTATTAGTATGTCTGGTTAAATCGTAATAGATTTCATATAAGGTGCACATAGATTTTGAAACAACATCGTTGGGGACTTTTTTATGCATGTCAATCTGTTAGCGGCTAAAGGGTTGGCATTGCTAGACCCAAGTTTGTTTTTATTTGTTAAACACAAAACTCTTTCTTTGGAAGAAGAGACTCGATCTCTAGCTTTGGGGGTTTTGTCCAAAACTTAAGAAAAACATGGCCAAGGCTCAAAAGCCAAGGCTTAAAAACTCAAAGGAAGACCAGGAATTTACAAATTCCCAGCCCATACATGATGATTAAGAAGATAAATGTCATCACAAGACTTCACCTCATGATCTAAACTCACGAGTTTTCATGCGGAAAACTTGGGACCTGTGGTTTGGAGGGAATAAGTATATTTAGTAGCTTTAGTGATTTGCAGGACTTACCTTCACATGCCAATATCATTCACCAACCGACAATGGTTCTGCTATATCTCCCTTGTAAATACACATTTAATGTTTTTAGTTCATTAAAAGAACAGATTTGGTTTCTCTTGTAGGTGTCCCATTTGCCCAACAAGTTTGTTTTCCTTTGGTTTTTCTGTTGTCCCCAATGGACTACCTTTTATTAAATGGATTCAATGCTTTGGGCCTTCAAGATACATGTATGGCCTTCACAAATTTAGCCATTCGATAATACTTTCTGTTTTGTTTTGTTTTGTTTTTACCCATTTCATGTAAAATAAGGGCTTTTTTATGGGGGAGTCCATCATGGAGCCATGAAAAGGATGAAGTGGGCCTTTGAGCCTTGGGTTTCTTTAGGAGAAATAACATGGGCTCCAAGCCCAATTCATAAGGTGAGAGAAATACAAGTCATGAGCCCACCGTGTGCTATTGGCAATATTATGGGCCGCGAGCCCAATTCATGAAGTGGCAAGATTCGGACTCTGAGCACAATTATGAGCACTTTATGTAAAGTGATAAGATTCGGACTTTGAGCCTATTTTGTGAAGTAAGAAAAAATAGTAGGCCATGAGTCCAATTCATGATAAAGAGAAAATAGGGATTTTAGGCCAATTCGTGAAGTCAAGAAATGATGTGGTCTTTTAGAGCATTCACATTGGGAATGACATATGTCATATGTTGGTTCAATTTAGCATAAAAGCCCAAAACTCCCACACTATCCGGACTGGTAAAATTTGACTATTGCAAAAAATTTGCAATTGTACTAGTGTGATTCTACATTTAGAATCACACTATAGCTCAATTATAAAACAAAATAACAATATTTTATTCCTTTTTCACTATTTGCTTTAACCGATTTGATATTTTGTCTTTCACCTCCTTTCTCTCTCTCTCTCTCACCGGTCACTCTCATCTCCTCCCTTTCTCTCTCTCTTTTTCTTTTTCTGTTCTGATTCTCTCATTCAATCCCTCCCCCTCTCTCGTTCCTCTCTATGTGCTTCAGTTTGATGTGGGTCTCATAGTTTGAGATGGAAAGGTTTGATGTGGGTCTACTGGCTTCGGTTTGATGTGGTTCTCATAGTTTGATGTAGCTTTGGCGGCATGAATCTCTCTATTTTCCCTTGAATCAAGCCTTAGTGGGTCTCATGGTTTGGTGGAGCTCATGGTTTGATGTGGTAGATCGGGGTGGTGTCGTGCTCGCCATGACTAAGCAGATTATCTTCCCTTTCTATCTCTCTCTCACCTCTTTTTCTCTTTCTCTCTTCCCTTGAATCAAGCCACCGTGGGTCTCATGGGTTGGTGGAGCTCATGGGTTTGATGTGGTGGCAGATGTGGCAGATCAAGGCGGTGCCGAGGTGGTGTATCGGTGGGTGGTGGTTGTGTTGTTGATGGTGGATTGGGGTGGTGCCGTGCTTTGTGGATCGGTGAGTGGTGGTTGGAAAGTTTTGGGTTTGGGTGGTAGTTGTATTGTTGATGGTGGATTGGTGGGTGGTGATGTTGTTGATGGTGGATTGGTGAGTGGTGATTGGTAAGTTTTGGGTGGATCGGTGGGTGGTTGTGTTGTTGATGGTTGGGTTGATTTGGGTTTGGGAGGTGGATGTATTGTTTGGGGTTTGGGATAAATTTATGTGTTGGGTTTGTTTGGGGTTTAGGATGAATTTTTGTGCTGGGTCTGTCTGGGGTTTGGGATGAGTTTCTGTGCTGGGGGTATTAGGTTTTCTCTGTGGTACTTGACCACTGGTTGAGAGAGAAGAAGGGAAACAGAAATTAGAGAGAGAATGAAATATATTTTATTGTATAATTTATATTATTTTAATGTGTTGTATTATAAAATAAAAGTTGAGATACTGAGAGTATTGTAAATGGTATGGTATAATTGGTAAAGTAGTTTTTTGAGATGGTAAAATAGGATAAGATACAATTTTCGGATGGGGATGCTCTTAGGTGATATGTATGTGGGCTAGGTATATGTGTTGTCAAGTGAAAACATTTATGGGTCATGTAGCCAACCCAAACAGTATGAAGGTCTTTGGGCTCATGACCCATAACATTGCCATTATCAATATGTATGTCATTACTTAGAGCATTTGCATCAATCAATGCCAAATAGAAAAATGTATCCATTTTACATATTCAACCTCCAAAATCACCCACATCAATCAAGCTAAAAATTTGTAAATTTGCAAAATTGCTACAATAACTGTATAAATTTACACTAACATTATTCACTTTGCATATATTTTTTTGTTCTTTATTTACCTATCCCTAAGTTAAAGGAAGAGAGTTGATGGTAGTTATTGTGTGTAAAAAATGAGAAATAATTAAAAAAATTTAAGAAAAATTGATATTTTAATATAATATAGTGTAAAATAGATAATGGGTATTTTGAAAAGTGTGTATATAAAATAAAAAAAAGTAAATTCTTATGCTAAAATAGATGGATATTTTTCACACCCACCTTATGCTTTTGAGTTGTGGTGGACCCAAATTGAGTGAATAGGACCAAGCGGCAATGCTATCTGAGAGAGAAGAAAATAAAAGATTCGATGTGCCTAGTAGAACTATATAAGTAGGAGTCTCTATCATTGTTGTACTGAGACAATTTTTTATATATAATATTTTCATAATTATTGAGTATTTATTTTAATTTTTAATTTTTTTATTTAATTAACATGACATAAAATTTTGACATTGCATTATTTAATTAAATAAACTAGCACACGTGGCACTTAATGGCCATGTTCGTAACAATAATAACAAAAGGGCTTGTTTCATACTCCAATATAATTATAAGGGTGTGAATCAAAATTTTAGGAAAGAAAACCAAAATTATTCCAAACATTAAGACCATTACTTGCATTTAGTTTATTTATTTATTTGATTCTCGAAAACAAAAAAAGTTTATTTATTTATTTATTTAAAAATTGTATTGTCATGTCTTGTATTTGACAATTCAGTAAAAAAAAAAAAAAAAAAAAAAACACCAACGACAACGACAACAAAAACAAAAAAAGAAGTCATTTTTTATTTGTTGTAAGTCAATAGTGAAGTCTCCCCTGCGATAACACCTTTTGTTACAAACTCGGCCTCGAAAACCAAAACCCATCCCCAAACTTTTTCTCCGGTGGAAACGGCGGCCACCATTCTACGCCAAAGGCTCCGATACCCATCTCTATGAATTACTAAAGAATCCCTCATTCACCTTGTAAGTACCTCTCTCTCTCTCTCTCTCTCTCTCTGTGATCTTAGATTTTTATCTTGTAGCTTCACTTTTCTTGTACTTTTGATTCTTTTTTTGGTCTGGGTTTTGTTTTGATTATACTGTTTTTTCTTGATGATCCTAGCCATATACAATTTATGCTATCACTTTTTAAAAAAAATAAAAAAATAAAATTTTTATTACTTGGGCAAGTTAATTTTATTCTCTATATGTGAAAAGTACCACTGTTTTTATAGAATGATTGGTGTAGACAAGCGAGCTCAACCCAAATATGAAAAGATGTCACCTTTAGGAACATTACCCAAATTTAAGTGCATTGGTATCAATAGAAATATAGAATGTGCATGCCACATTTGTTAATGATGTGTACTTTTGAGTTTGACTTATACATGAATAAGATGCCCATGTGGGAAGGTATTAAGCTCATCAAGCACTGGTCTTTTGTATGAGTTTAGTGTATAGAAGGTCGTACTCGTACCTAGTGCACAAAGCATGGATTTTTGCAGGGTCTGGAAGAGATAGTTGGTAGGCAGCCTTATGCCTTTTCTCCAATTATTTTTGGATGTTAGTGTATAAATTCAAAAAATGTAATGAGATATAGTGAAGTTATATTATCCATAAGTGAATGAACAAGAATGGAGGAAAATAATGCAAGGGACCAACTCTAATTAGTTGATGACAATCCATAGCAGCCCCAATTCAGTTGTGATTAAGGACTAGTTGAGTTGTAAGTGAATGAATCAGAAGATTGCTGAAAATGGAAAATATTTTTAACTTAAATTATCCCTCACTTTACATACGTGCATTGCTATACGCACAAATGCGTGGTGAATGGTGACAAGAACTTTTGATAGTTAAGTTACATGCCGCATCTAATTGTTCTAAACTCCTAACCTCATCCTCCACCCACACTTGTTTGAGGAGGAAATGCCATTTTAGCCACGAGGCAAGTGCCATGAAAACAATTCTTATGAACCAAGCAAAAGGTGTAAGAACAATTCTAAGACAACTTATTAATTTAAAGGACAAATTTTGGTTACAACTCCACTGACCACTCAATATCTTTTTGTTGAATGTGAATTTTAACAAATCCTATGTCATTATATTTTCTTCTTATATCTTTTATGCTTACAAAATTTCCTGAAAATCAAAGATCAATAGTTATGCCATCAATCAAATATTTAAATTTCAAGTTTTTATAGTCTAAAATTATGCATAAAAGTGTACGGAATGAATGGTAAATAAGATCCAATTGGCACGGAATTTGACATGCGTGTTAAGAACATAAAGAATATGCAATTCAATGGTTAGATTTTCAAAATATTTAGGCGTGTTAATTTTTTTAGTTGGTGTTATAAGCTTGTAGCCAAACTTTGTCCTAATTTAAATTCCCATAGGGAAAAAATTACTAATTATTGTTCAACAATGGTTGATATACCTGTATATATATCTAACCTCTAATGGAACTAATATCCTCAGATTCTTTGCATTGAGGAAGTGTATGTGTTCATTTTGACATTACCATTGACTTCCTGTTTGGTCTCTCTCTCTCTCTCTCTCTCTCTATATATATATATATATATATATGTCTATCTATCTATCTATACGATTGGATGAAGGCCACAAGTTCACTGTCCTCGAAATTTTTGGTGTTTATGTATCTTTTGAATTTTAGACATTAACTTTTTTGTTACACAAAAATGAAGGTGCATAGTATTTTTCATGAAAACTAGCAGGTCTGTATGTTGGTAAGAATGATGTGATTTTCTTTAAATTGAATGAATGGATTTAAATTCAGTTTTTAATTTTCATTGGAAAAAATAAGTTTCAGTGCTCAGTAATAGCTAGAGGCTTACATTTAAGTAAAATTGGTGGTATGACATGACCTATTTGAGGCTGTCATAATTTTTCATAAGAAAATTGATTCTATTCTTGCTTTTCTCTTTTTATGATAAATATGCAAGATTTTATTGTGCCTATGCCCTACACTTTGCTAAGAACATATGGAATTTTTGGACAATATGGACATACTTCATGAAATTTAATTTGTACTGCCAACTGGTGAAATTTCTTCCTATATAGGAATTACTATACCAATTATCATTCCAAGGATTCTATGCTCCAATTATTGATACCTTTAGTAGAACCCATAGCTGTCCAGTTAAAATACGTGTTTGTGACAATTTGGAGAGAGAAAAAAATTGTGTGTACTGTGTAGTGGTGTTGAGATGCTGATAGTTGAGCTTAACTCTTTATTTTTAAGGTCTTTGTATAAGCGGTTACTTACTCTTGGCATTAGTCCTCTTCCATCACATGTAGATATATTAATCTTTTAAATTAGAGATTGTAAATTTTAGGTGAACTATATGCACTTATCAATGTCAACCTATTTTTTTGGTGACTTTCAAATTATAAATAAATATAATTATCTCAACAGCCTTACAATAAGAGTGGGTGCAGGGCAATTCACTGCCAACTAGAATTATATTTTTTGTTGTTTGCAACCAATTATTATGAGTAGGAGATTATGTAGATGGAGATGGGCCATTTTGCTTTTGGTTGAACCATGTTAATCTCATGGGTGTCTTTATGTGGATAGAGGGCTTTGGTTGGGATCATGTTGTGCTCATTGGTGAACTTGTCTATTATCTAACGATTCAGTCTCTGGATAAGGATAAGGTATCTTTTCTGCATTTAATATTCCATTGTCTTCATATAGACGTTAAAGGATTTTAGGTAAGGGGAGGCTTCAAATTTTATTTTTATTTTTTAATTGTTGTTGTTGTTTGGGATTTTTTTTTTGGGGGGGGGGGGGGGGGGGTGGTGGGGATTAGTTCTTGTTTCTGTTAGCAATGGTGGTGGTACAAGCATATAAGGTGTCTCAACTTCGAATAAATTAGGACCAGTAGTTTATAGGGTTTTACTGCAAATATTACGGGTATCAAAATTAGTACTATTTATTCCGTGAGCTCTTACTATACTTGCAATAAACTCAAATGAATTGTTGCAATTCATTTAATGGTGGGAATGATTCTGGCAAGGTCATTGTCTGTCTGACAACTCTCCAGTCATCAGCCTCTCAAGTAAAGGAAGTCCTTTTTTAATTTTATTATATTACTCTATCCTAAGCTGTTGTCCCTTTCCATTGGTTTGAGAATAGTGATTTAGTATTGACTACATTGAATTAGAAGTTGAAATGTAATGTTTAGAATGATGGTCTGTAGCATTTTGCATAATTGGAGTATACTTTCCCCTACATTAGTGTTTTTTTTTTTGTTTTTTATTTTATTTTATTTATTTATTTATTTTTTATTGGTAATAAGACTTTTATTGAAAAATCTGAACATCATGTTCCCCTATATTAGTTAATTTTTTGCGTGTGTGTATATATATATATATATTAAAAATTTTGGTGATTGTAAATATTGTGTTTTTCTTCTAGATATTTATGTTTGGCCAAAAATTTCCCAAACATTCTATTTTTTAGCTTTCCTAATAATTTTTTAGGAAAGTTAATAATGTTTGAATTTTAAGTTTTAACCCATGCTGTAATAGTGAAACTATTCCTCTTTTGCATTAGCAATCTGAATTGAACACGTCTTTATCTAATGAAATGAAGCAGTTTCACAAAGTTGAATTTTAGGTTTCTTAAGTCAAATGCTTATGTTGGTACAAAGAAAAAAATTGTTTTTAAATGCTAATTGGCCAATTATATTAGAAGCTTACATCTGCAGCTAGCTAATGGTTTGCTGATGATGCAAGTATGAGAGGCTGCTAATAGTGGCATTTTTATAACTCTTTCCAGAGTTTATATTGTCTGTAGAGGCGGTTCTAGCATTGTGAAGTGGATGATATTTCATAGGTTGCTGATTTGTCTGGGCAATTCTGTAAGTTAGTGATCTGGGCTGTTTAGTTATTTCTTCCAAAGTTCCAATCAAAGCCTAAATCTTGGCTTTTCAATATTCTTCTAATGCATTGTTTCAGTATAAACATCCAGTGTAGCTCCCTAACTTTTGCACAGGATTTTAACCTAAGGGGTAGCACATCTGGGCGGGGATCTCGCCTCATGAAGCAGAGGTTGCTAATTTGAATCTCCCTCCCCCCTCTCATTGAGGCCAAAACTTAAAAAAAAAAAATGTGTATGGAATTTTTATAGAACGAATTCAAAAACATGTTTAACTTAACCACAGCTTTGTTACAATAGGAGTTTTTTATTTTATTTTTTATTTTTTATTTTTATTATGTATTACAGAATGTTTGGTTACTGATAAGAGGTAGCACAATCTGCTGGGGACCAAGCCTTATGAAGCGAATCACTAGTTTGAATCTCCCCTCATTCTCTCATTGGGACCAAACTCACTTTAAAAAAGAAAAAGAAATAAAGTAAATATCTTTTATATATCCATTTTAGACTTTGCTTTATGGTTGTGATCACTTTTCTCAAAACAATGCAGGTAGCTGCACCGCAGGACTTTGATTGTGTAAATCTCCATTGATGTTTGTCCTGGCCTGAAGGGATTGTCTGATAGATGGCTTCAAGAGGACAAATTCCACATTCTTTTGAGCGACGTCCTGTCCAGGCTCCAGGGATGATGCGGCATGGTCCATTTCCTGGACTGGGTTCTGCAGCAGGCCAACGACCATTGGAGCCACTGCCTCCTCCTGATCTGTTGGAGAATAAAATTGCTGTTCAGGCAGCAGAAATAGAACAGCTTACAGGAGAAAACCGCAGGTTGGCAGCCAGTCAATTGACATTGAGGCGGGAGCTTGTTGGTGCTCAGCAGGAAGTACAAAGAGTCAGAGCACACATAGCAAGCATCCAGACTGAAAGTGATTTACAGATCAGGATTTTGGTGGATAAGATCGCAAAGAAGGAAGCAGATATCAGAGCTGGTGAGGGTGTGAAGAAGGAACTGCAACAGGCCCATAAGGAGGCACAGAGTTTGGTTGCTGCCAGACATGAGCTGACTGTCCAGATTCAGAAGGCCACTCAGGAATTGCAGAAAGCTCGTACAGATGTTAAGAATATACCAGATTTGCATGCTGAGCTTGACAGTTTGAGGCAAGAACACCAGAGATTACGGTAAGGCATAAAAATTTGTTTCCTGGATGTTTCCCCTTTAGATTTCTTAGAAGTCTATGTAAAGCATGCGGAAGAAGTTACTGCACTCTTCTTTAAAATGTTGCTAGTTTGATGAAACAGGGAATGACAAATATGAAGTTGCAATTTGTCAACTGCCTTGGTATGGCACGCTTTAGGACCAAATTGCCATCCATTTAGGATTTTGTTTTTATTGGATCATCCGAATCTATTGACAGATCCAGTCATTGGAAAGGACCTTCTCGAACCAGCTCAATTATTCACTTCACTGATCTATTTTAGTGCTTAATGAGAGGCATTTAGACATTCCAGTGAATTTTCTCATTAATAAAATTTCCATTTTTTCCATGTCTAAGATATTCCAAATTTTGCCATGATATAGCATGCTTTAATTGGCAATAACTGAAAGTTTGATGATTCCAAAATTTCTTAGGTTTCTCTGTTCAAGTAATCTTTTCTGTGCTTTGAGACTAGTAATGCAGTATGCATAGATGGAGTGATCAACACAAGTGACAAAGCTACATCACATACCCGTGTTGGTTCGGATTGGCTTATTTGTTGATTTACTTATTTGCTTGACTTGGGCAAATGTATAGTTGTACCTAAGAAAAGTAAGGCCTTAAGAAGCTGTACAGAAGCAAATAAACTAAATAAGTTCCACAAAAAAGCTAATCAAATGCACATGAATGTGACAATCTCTGCATTCTTTTCTAATTTGCATGGACATATGTTTTAGCTTGCCATTTAATTCTCTAAATCTGTTTGTTTGGTTGAGCAGTTCTACTTTTGAGTATGAAAAAGGGAAAAACATTGAGCAAGTGGAGCAAATGCAAGCAATGGAGAAGAATCTATTTGGGATGGCAAGAGAAGTGGAAAAGCTACGTGCTGAGGTCTTAAATGCCGAGAAGAGGGCACTTGGTAACTTTCCTTGCCTGTATACATCATGTTTTGTTTAGATGTTTTATAGATGTTTCATTTCTAATGCTTGAGCTGATACTATGTCAAATAGCACCAAGCCCATACGGTGGTAGTTACATGCATCCCGATCTTTCATACCCACCCCCTCCTATACAAGGTGGTGGTGCCGGTGCCTATATTGACAGCTATGGAAGGCCTCTTGTTCAGATGGCTGTTGGGCCTGCAGGAGGGGGAATGATTCCATATAGCAGTGGCCATGGTGTACCTTCCAGTGTTGTAGCTGTTCCTAGTGCTAGCGGTGGCGCTCTTTGGGGAGGAGCATATGATCCCTCGCTCACTCAAAGGTGAATGTGAAGCTGGAAATAGAGGCTGTTGATAAGCTTTTCTGCCCCTCTTCACAATTGTTTGTTTTGCTATATGAAGAGGAAGAGCTGTTAATGTATTGCTATTTTAAAAACTGTAGATTAGATTAATCTCCATATAAGCAGTTACTTTTCCATATAAGATTATAAAATTTTATTACTGAATTCTCTATTCTCATGGTAGTAATTATGTTTTTTCTCCCATTTGTATATAACCTTATGGGTTGACGGCCTAAGTTTGTTCCTCTTAGGTCTTGAAGTAATTTTTTTGACAGGACTGGAAGAATGGAATATTGGATCCAGTTTAGCAATGTATTTTTAAGGATCAAGTTGGCCAAGAACTTTGCAATTCAATGACATTATCTGATCTCTTTTATGAGAAATATGGTTTAAATTTTGTCTCTTTTATTGTAACAATTGAATTATAAAAATAAAAACAAAAATAAAAGCACTTTAATGATGCTCAAGACCTCTGTTGGCTTGTGAAGCACCTTAATGATGTTCTACCATTAGGCCATTTAGGCAATGGCTTAAGGTTCCCAAATGAAGGAAACCCTTTAAAATAGAACATATTATATATCTTTACCTTATAGTATTGCACAAGAATAATAATAAAAAAGTAAAGTCTCTCACTTAGGAGGAAAAAAAACCATGTTCTATTAGCTGATAAGATGTCTTGTCTATCTGGCTTAGGATGTAAAAATTTTAATTAAGGCCAAAAAAATTAATAAATAAAATGTTTTAGTATGTTTTCAGTAGTTTAAGGATGTAAATTTTTTCAATTTTCCAAAAATTTTACGATTCTTATCTCTCTCTATCAAAATTAAAATTAGAATTAATAATTTTCAAAACAAATTCATAATTGAAATTCTTTATTCAATAATTGAAGTCAAACATTGCCAAAAAAAAAAAATCATCTAAAAAATTATATTTATTTTAATATTGTTTCAATATTTCTAGAATTAGAAGTTTTAAAATACGTTTTGTAAATATATGAAAAATAGTACAATTAATTTCTCAAATTATATAAAATGTTGGATTTTTTTTTCTTCTAATTCATATATTACTTATAAAATATTAAGTAATAATACATTTTACATTTGCGTTTGACCCCAAAATATGTTGAGTTGGGCCTAAACCATATTTTTTGGTATCGTGAATTTAAGTGAGGTTTAAAAAGAATATGTTTTAAATTGAATTTGAGTGAGTTTGAATAAAGAATATGTTTTAAATTGAATTGAGGTATTCAATAGAAACGTCATCGTTTAGAATTTATAAGTTTTTAAAACTTTTTTTTAATTTATTTAAAATGCTCTATGTATATGAAAAATTCTCACAAAAATGTGGCCATATTTTGTATGAAAGACATTTAACATGCCAAATACATGATTAATATTTCATGATTTTGAAATTATCATAGTGGTACTACAAAAAAACCAATTTAATTGAGGCTAAAGTTGTTAAAAAAGCAAATATTAAATTGATGGCTTTGCAAAGAATGTTCAAGCACTATTGGGATATTGGAAAAAATTAATAACTTTCCATTAGCATTAAGGCACAAAATGTATTGAACCGACCTGTTATTTGTATTTTCTCAATGCAAGAGGGTTTTTTTTTTTTTTTTTTTTTTTTTTTTTTTTGCATTTTTCAGTTTACAGGAAAAGAAATTAAGAAATTAAGAAATTTGAAATACTGACTTCTGTTTTATATAACGTGATTTCAATCGATATTGTTATTCCTGTTATTATAAGGTAGTGCCGATTGTGCTCTCTTTGTCTAACAAGAAAGAACCGAACCCCTAGATTTTAGCCCCATTGCATGCACATATTATACAATAAAATATAGATAGAGTTCTTCTTTCAAAAACTTGGTTTTTTTCTTAGTAAGTAATCAAAACCTTTTTCATCTAAACTAAAATAAAAGATTAACTCAAAACTAGGTGGAGGGTTGTATCTTTTGTTTTGGTTGCATGCAACGACGGTCTCATAACAATCGGGAATCCACGGGTGTGGTTTGCATTAATTAGTTGTAACTCATGAGTTATCGATTCTATGCAACTAATTATTAGGTTATATTTTCTAAATATGAAAATTGTGTTGCCCAAAATTCTATCACTAGATTCTCAAAAAAATTCTATCACTAAAAAAAACTTAGATTTAAAGCAATATAGTATAGTTATGACAACTATGATCTCATACTTATCTTTAACTAAGTAATTGTTTTTATCTTTCTTGCTAGCTAGCTTAGCTTCTTTCTTTGTAACTTGTATCTTTTGATTTTAGATTATAGATCGGACTCAATTAAAATTTTCTTCAGAAATTTTATAGATCCAATGGCTTTTGCTTCAAGGCATATAATACAGGAGGAACAAGTTATACAAGTGGTTAAACCAATAGAATGGTCCTTTTGCTATTGTGAAAGGATATTCCTGATTTTGCCTAATCCTAACACCCAAATTTAAATGTTGCAAAAAGAGCACTTAAATTGCCTAATTAGTAATTACTCTCTCGATCAACTCACTGTTTCCTTCAAATTCTTGAACTCAAAGCTTGTAGGTGTCATCACCAACATTCTATCTATTGAGCTGTTTGACACCCGGAACGGGAATGAAGGAAACGATTCAATCAAGTCACATTTTGTTTACAAGTTTTACATGTAATTAAAATAAAATTATAACAAAAAATTTAATGAGTTTACTGTTTAGTGGAATGTTGAATTTATAAAACTCTGAAATTTAGCATAAACAAAATCGCAAGAGAGCAAGTATATTGTTGAAATATCAGTCAAAGCTATTCAGTCAAGCTGCAAGTCGTTTAGGTGTTTTAGTTGTCACTGTTATGCTACATGCAGTTTTATGTTTACTGTTATTTGTTCTTTAATTCATCACGTGTTGATCATGTGAGTTAGTTATTAGTTTGTTAAGTTTGTTAATGAGTTTGTTAATGAGTTAATGACTCAATGTATATAAACTGATCAATTCGTTATAATATACAAGCAGAGCATTATTCATTTTATTCTCTCTCGTCCAAACTTCTCTCTCTCTCCCAATTTCAATATGGTATCAGAGCGAGTTGGCTCGGTGCATTCCATTGATTCCTAACTCATCCTCCATTGTTGGGTTTTTCTTGAAGCTTTCTTCACTCTGTATTTCTTTCCTCTTTCATTGATCTCTCTTGCAAAGTTTCTTCAATTCTTTGCTTTCTCTGATTCTTGAAACTAAGTTCTTTGTAAAACCTAGTTCAAGCTTCTTCAATGGCTTTCATATCTGCCAATACAGATTCCGTATCATCTACTTCTCAAACCTCTATGCCTGCGTGGGAAAAACCGTCCAGTCCCTATTTTTTGCATAGTAGTGAGAATCTTGGCTTGATTCTGGTTAATCAGCCTCTCACTGAAGAGAACTATGCTACTTGGAGCCGAGCTATCATTTATGCTCTTGATTCCAAGAACAAAACCGATTTTGTTGATGGCACCATCAAAGCTCCAACAAGTTCCTCCGATCCAATTTTCCCTGCTTGGAAGAAATGCAACTGAATGGTTCTTTCTTGGTTGATCAATTCGATGTCCAAGGATTTGATTTCAAGTGTGATTTACTTGAATACTGCGCAAGAAGTTTGGACAGATCTCAAGAACCGATTCTCTCAGAGCAATGGCCCTAGGGTTTTTGAACTGCGAAGAATGGTGAGTAATCTCTCTCAGGATAATCTCTCTGTGAGTAGTTATTACACGAAATTCAAGGTAATCTGGGATGAATTGGTCAATTATAAGCCAATTCCCTCATGTTCTTGTGGTATTTGCACCTGTGGTTCAATGGCTGCTCGGGTTGAGTATCAGGAAGAGAAGTGTACTATGAACTTCCTAATGGGGCTTAATGAATCCTTTGCAACTGTTAGGGGACAGATCCTACTGATGAAGCCCTTGCCTTTACTAAATCAAGTCTTCTCTCTCATCACCCAAGAAGAGAAGTAAAGAAGAGTTGGTTCTAATGCCATTGCAGTTGAATCTGCTGCACTCTTCTCTAGAGGTCCTAATAATTTATCTAACAAGGGCAATTATACCAACAAGCCTAATGGAAAAAGGGAAAGGCCAATTTGTTCACACTATGGGATTCTTGGCCATGTGGTGGACAAATGCTACAAGATTCATGGCTACCCTCCTGGGTATAAGAACAAAGGCAAGGGGCACTCAGCTAATCAGGTTTCAATGGGTTCCAATCTGGATCACACAGATACTATGGAGGAGTTGACTACAGTGGCTCTCATTTCTTCTCAATGTCACCAGCTCATGTCCATGCTGCAAGCCCATACTTTGGGATCACAAGGAAATCAAGATTCTCCTCTTGGAACTCATCAAGCTGCCACACTCATCAGTCATACTGCTCCTGTCACCAAGTCCTTGCCACCTGGTAGTTTTCACACTGCAGGTATTTTGCCTACACCTAATAGTGACATTTTAGATAAACCTGAATGCTTAGATTCTATTAATTCCATGCCTCTTTGTTTGCATTCATCCACCAACTTAGATCACTCAGTTTTTTCTTCCAATCTTGTCATTCCACCGGCCCTGTTACCTAATGAATGGATTATTGATAGTGGTGCTACTGACCACATGGTTCATTCCATTTCATATCTTACCAAAATTACTTCTGTAGCTCACATCTCTGTCAAACTTCCGAATGGTGAATCTATCTTAGTCACTCATGTTGGTCAAGTGCAGTTATCATGTGATTTGGTCCTTGACAATGTGTTATGTGTTCCTTCCTTTTCATTCAATCTCATTTCCATTGGGAAATTAACACATTATCTGAGGTGTTGCTGCATTTTTCTCTCTTAATTCTGCTTTATACAGGACTTACTCCAGTGGAAGACGATTGGTTTGGGTAGAAAGCATGGTGGCCTGTACATTCTACAGCAAACCAGCTCTGCCAAGCTTTCTGTCCCAATTCAACTTTCCAATTTCATGCCTACTGTTCTCTCACATCCTGGTGTTTACTCTCCTTCCTCTGTTATTGATGATTGTAGTCTTGTCTCATGTAATAACACTACTGTTTCAAATTCTGTTTTGTGGCATAATAGAATGGGTCATCCTTCTTCATCTAGGTTGCACTTGATTAGCTCAATAATTCCTGATGTAACTTTCTGTGATAAAGAGCTTCCTGTTTGCACTGTTTGTCCTTTAGCCAAACAAAAAAGGCTTCCTTTTCCTAATGAGAATAACATTTGTTCTTCCATTTTTGATCTTGTTCATTGTGATATCTGGGGACCATTTTCTGTTCCTTCTATTAATGGTTTTAAATACTTTCTAACCATTGTTGATGATTGTAGTAGATGTACTTGGGTATATTTGCTGAAATTCAAATCTGATGCTAGAACTGTTATTCAGTCCTTCTTTTCTTTTGTTGAAACTCAATTTCACCTCAAAATTAAAACCTTGAGATCAGATCATGGTCCTGAATTTCATATGCCTCAATTTTTCTCTTCCAAGGGTACCTTACATCAATTGAGTTGTGTAGATACACCTCAACAGAACTCAGTTGTTGAAAGGAAACACCAACATATTCTGAGTGTTGCTAGAGCCCTTAGGTTTCAAGCTAATCTGCCTTTGAAGTTCTGGGGAGATTGCATCCTTACAGCAGTCTATCTTATTAATAGGTTGCCTAGTCCTTTGTTGAATAATAAAACTCCTTATGAAATCCTTTTGGGAACTGTTCCTTCTTACTCTCATCTCAAAGTCCTAGGTTGTCTGTGCTTTGCATCTACTCTCTCTAGGAATAGATCTAAATTTGATCCTAGAGCCTCTTCCTGTGTCTTTCTTGGTTATCCCTATGGTGTCAAGGGATATAAATTGTTCAATCTTGATACCAAGTCTATTTTCTTGTCTAGAGATGTTGTTTTTCATGAATACATTTTTCCTTTTCATTCCATGGATTTTCATCTTAACAATGCTTCTAGCTATCAAACACTTTCTGGTGGTTCTTTATTTCCACCTCCCACCTTCATTTTTGATGATTCACCATTGGAAGTTTCTAACACAATGATTGACACCCATACACCTCACATATCTGATTTACCTATCTCTTCTCCACATGCTATACCAGTCCATCCTATCACTTCTAACCCTAGTCTAGTCACACTTGGTTCAATCTGTCCAACCTGCCCAACCAGCACCCAGAAAATCCTCCAGACCTCACAAAGCACCTGCTTACCTTCAAGATTTCCATTGTCAGCTTGCCTCAACCAAACCCCTACCCTTATCTACCACCCCTTTTCCTATTGAATATGTCCTTTCTTATGATAGGTTATCTACCCCTCATAGAGCTTTCACTATTGCTCTCTCTGTTTGTGCTGAGCCCAAGTCCTATGCTGAGGCTGCAAGAGATCCTAGGTGGCAGGCAGCCATGTCTGATGAGATACAAGCCCTTGAAATAAACAATACTTAGTAGCTTACACCTTTGCCAGCTAGTAAGGTTCCTATAGGTTGCAAATGGGTCTATAAAGTCAAACATAGAGCTGATGGGAGTATTGAAAGGTTCAAGGCTAGGCTGGTAGCAAAAGGGTATACTCAACAGGAGGGTTTGGATTACTATGAAACCTTTAGTCCAGTTGTGAAGTTTGTCACTGTTAGGACTATACTGGCTGTTGCAGCTGCTCTTGATTGGAATTTGGTCCAATTGGACGTTAATAATGCTTTTTTGCATGGAGACCTTGATGAGGAAGTATACATGCTACCTCCACCTGGTTTTGGTAGCAAGAGGGAGCTTGATTTAGTCTGCAAACTCACCAAGTCCTTGTATGGACTGAAGCAGGCCAGCAGACAATGGTTTTCAAAGTTCTCAGCCACAATCATCAACCATGGATTCACTCAGTCCAAATCTGATTACTCTATGTTTACAAGAGTTCATAATGATGTTATCATTGTTATCTTAGTATATGTTGATGATATTTTGGTAGCTAGTAACAACCTTGAAGCTGTTTCAGAGTTCAAACAATTTCTTCATGATCAGTTTAAGCTAAAGGATCTTGATCCTTTGAAATATTTTCTGGGATTAGAGGTGGCTCGATCCTCCACAGGCATAAGTGTTTGCCAAAGAAAATATGTTTTAGAGCTTCTAGCAGAAACTGGACAGCTAGCAGCCAAGCCTATTAAATCACCTATGGAGCAACACACTAAGCTGTCAAACTATCATGGAGACTTGTTAACAGATCCTTCTCAATATAGGAGACTTGTTGGGAAACTGTTGTATCTGACACTGACCAGACCAGATATTGCATATAGTGTGTATCAACTGAGTCAGTTTCTTGCACAGCCTAGACAGCCACATCTCTAAGCAGCCAACAGAATTCTTAAGTATCTAAAAGGGACACCTGGACAAGGTCTCTTTTTCTCAGCAAATTCAGATTTACACTTGAAAGGTTACTGTGATGCTGATTGGGCTAGCTGTCCTGATACAAGGAGGTCTATCACTGGATTTTGTGTATTTTTGGGAGAGTCCTTAATTGCCTGGAAGTCCAAGAAACAACACACTGTGTCCAGGTCTTCTGCAGAATCAGAGTACAGGTCTATGGCTGCTGTTGTTAGTGAGTTTGTATGGCTAAAAGGCTTGCTTAAAGACCTGTCAATCAGTCGTGAACATCCTGCTCTTCTGTGTTGTGACAGTAAAGCTGCAATCCACATAGCAGCTAACCTGGTCTATTATGAGAGGACTAAGCACATAGAGCTTGACTGCCATTTTGTGAGGGAGAAGATACAAGATGGCTTAGTCAAGACCTTTCATGTTTCAACTAAGCACCAATTGGCTGATTTACTTACAAAGCCTCTGGGACATCAACAATTCAGCAACTTACTTTGCAAGATGGGCATGAGCAACATATATGCTCCATCTTGAGAGGGAGTGTTGAAATATCAGTCAAAGCTATTCAGTCAAGCTGCAAGTCGTTTAGGTGTTTTAGTTGTCACTGCTGTGCTACATGCAGTTTTATGTTTACTGTTATTTGTTCTTTAATTCATCACGTGTTGATCATGTGAGTTAGTTATTAGTTTGTTAAGTTTGTTAATGAGTTTGTTAATGAGTTAATGACTCAATGTATATAAAATGATCAGTTCTTAATAATATACAAGCAGAGCATTATTCATTTTATTCTCTCTCTCTCTCAATTTCAATATATATAATTTACGTTATCCCTAAGACATAATTGCAAGTATAATTATCTCATTTTGACTGCAATGAAGAGCATATCCTAGCTATTGGAATAATAGCGTAGGTTATCCCTTTAAAAAGAGGTGCAAATATATAATAAAACAGATAACACTCATGTCAAATGGCAAGTGAAACAGCAAAACTTTACGTTCCAAATGCTAATACTATTTGTCTTTCTATTCTATCATAACAATAATATCTTCTACTTATTCCTAAGACATAATTATGTTCCACTCCAATAATATTCTTAAAGATAAAGAGAAGCTTGTGTTAAGAAAAATATAAAAATAAAGTATGAAGCATATGCAATGACAAGTTATAATAAGAGATTTGATTCAACAGTCATTAGTTCTGAACTTTCTTACAACTACGACTTAATTTTGATAAAGATGACAAAAACAAAGTTTATTAAAAGATGATCCATACAAGCTTGAAACAAAAAGAAAGATAAATAGCAAAAGAAAATGTAACATTTGAACTCCTATATTGCATAATGCTCTAACATCGAAGCAAGGAATAGCAACAGATGAGAAACAATGAGTATTAAAGCCATCACAACCAGGAAGAACCCAAGTGTCCACCATTTGCCCTGTAATGTACTCAAAAATCCATCTTTGCAAGAGTTGCAATTGTAACATAGAGTGCCCTGATCATTTGTCCATGTATCACAGTCGCTGTCATATGGATAAGAACTATCTTCCGCTACTTTTTGTTTTTCCCAAAAAGTGGCATTCACATATTGCATTTGACATGTGGTTGGTGGTTTGCAACAGCCAGCCTTCAAAAATGGCAACATACAAAATTTCATAAAACCCATAGTTGAAGTAGAAGTTATATGCATAAAAAAAGCAAGTAAATGTTGGATATGGCTAATTATATTCATCATAAATAAGAAAATGCAAAATCTGCTACAATAAGAGACTTTATCAATTAATTAGAACCTACTTAATTTGTTAAACTCATATAGTAAAATTTGTAATTTTTATATATGCAAACTACAAAGTAAATAACATTACCTCTATGGGTGACAATCTTTTTGAGTTGAAGTCATATGATTTCAACGTTAATGATCTCGACGCCAAATCATTGCATGCTCCTGTATCATAAATGCATGCTTTGATGTAGTTCCAATTATCATTGTCATGCACCTTCAATTTCAGCCACATTGGTGAGCCTGGTATATTACGACTTTCCATATTATAGGCTCCAATGAGGGCAAGTCCCACAGTGAACATAACAGTTAGTGGCACCATAACTACAAGGAGTCCTAGCATAGAAAATCGAGATCGGAAGAACACAACAATATTGCTAACTAAGAAGGTAACGATCAACCCAATACCAATACCAAGTTGCAGTTTTGGCAACCTTAGGACTACTTCACAATCATAGTCTCCCATATATAATAGCCACATAACTGAGGCAAATATTGGAAGAGAAAGAATGAAAGTGAGTATGGTTAATAACCTTTTCAAAAGTTTTGCTTTGGTTGCTTTGTCTGTCATTGAACCTCCTTTTGGTTGATTCTTCTCTTCTGTTACTGTCATTGCCACCACTTCTACAGGGTTATAGTATCTTCTAACATATTTAAGTGTTCAAATCTTGTAACTTTTTAACTTTTTTTTTCCTATTATGTTTATTGTTTAATAAGTCAAAAACAAAAACGTGTAAATTCTGTTAGTGAAAGAGAGAGATTTGGGGAAGATTATGTGATCTTTGTAACAACATAGTCAAATTCCTAACCAACTGCAGAGAAAAAATATATATAAAAAAAAAAAAGAAGAAAAATATGATCAGTCAAATTTTTATTGAGCCAAAATTCTTGTAACAATCAACTTTTGGTATTATGTCCCTAAACTAACCATGGCAAAGGATTAGAACAACTTATAAAATTTTGTTGATAGATATCAATAAGAAATTCAGGTTAGAATATTGCATGCTTTATTGAAACTAAACACATAGATTAATTGAATATACAAAAGAAAGAAATAATGACCACTTTTGGTAAAATTATGACCACTTTTGATATAAAATTATTTTAGTTAATATAAAAAAGAAACTAGTCACTAAAACTATTTATAAATCCTAAGAAATATAAAACCGATGGGATTCTCAACAAACTATGATTATATTATATATAGAACAATTTTAAAGTCTGGTTATATGCAAGATGAAAGATACTTGATTCATGATTGAAAATTCTTCACACAAATTTCAGCTCCTTGTTAAAAAAAAAAAAAAAAAAAAAAAAAAAAAAAAAAAAACCTTTGACTAACTAAGAAGAAGTTCATTAAGATTATTAAATAAAAGGAAAAGTTTGGCAGCTACAAGTCAACTCCACTAAAAAGATTTACATGATTACATATTTTGCAAATCTAATCATTAAATTCTATATTCTTTATGTTCTTAACACATTTGTCAAATTTCTTGATAATCATATGTAATTTACTATTCGATTAATACATTTATTTTTTATGAATAATTTTAGATTATAAAAACTTGAAATTTAAATATTCGATTGGTGACATAGTTATTGATCTTTGATTTTTTGAAAATTTTGCAAACATGGAGGATATAAAAAGATAATATAATCTAAAAGTAGATTTGTCAAAATTTACATCCAATAAAAAGTTATTTATTTATTTTTTTTATGTTATATATATAGAGAAACAATAAAAAGATATTGAGTGCCATGCATTAATTGTCTAAGCTAAGATCGTAACCAAACTTTATCCTAAACAAAATCTGTCCTAAACAAAATCTGTAATGAATTTACAATTTAAACCATATACTAGTTTGGTAAGTCTCTCGAAATTATCTCATCTATGCAGGTTTACACAATTTAACCGTATAGGTTAAAGATTTCCTTTTTAGTAAAATGAAAATTACAATATAATCCCAAACTATGGTCCCAAGCATCCTCGTACATTATCCATGTGTCAATGAATCACTATTGCTTTTGTTACTCGGATTATGATCTCTACAATTTTTAGGAGAATAAAATTTTAGAATTCTAATCATTAATTAAAAAAAATGGTTAATTTTTGTTGTTGATAATAATGACTTCTAATTGGCTCAATTGATAAAATATTTTGTTATTAAATAAGAGATCTGAGTTCAAATCTCACTTATGCTTAAAACTAGTTGGTATCATTGCTTGATAGTAAAAAACAGTCACTTTAGAGTGGACAAACCATAGTATCCTATCTATTTTTAAAAAATGACAAAATTTAGTTACAAAATTGATTATAGTCTAAGACTACAATCTCACTCAATATCATTAACATTATTACATATTTCGAAAATTTAATCGTTAGATTGCATAATCTTTATGCTCTTAATACATATATCAAATTTTGTGCCAATGAGATATTATTTACTATATAATCTATAAGATTATATTTTATATATATGCATAATTTTAAATTACAAAAACTTGCAATGTAAACAATTTATTGATGACATAACTATTGATCTTTAATTTTCTAGAAATTTTACAAGCATGGAGGATATAAGAAGAAAATGTAATTCAATGTTGAATTTGTCAAAATTCACCTCCAATAAAAAGATATTGAATAAAGTTGTAGTATTAGGTTACAACTAATTTTGTAACTAAATTTTGTCGTTTAAAAAATTTATTATATTTATAATAATTTAAATATATAAAAAAATAATATGAATAAAATATTTATTTAAATGCTAATTATGTTTATAAATCCCTACGTTAGAGCTTAACAAGAAAACAAAAGAAGAGAAAGTCTACACCAAATACTATAGCTTTCAAAACAAATTTTGACGGAGTCATTTTTGAAGATATTGATGAGGCTGATGGTTTGAAATTCTCAAGGTGAGGTGATGGCCTCCGTTTTAGAAAAAAATTCCAAAACCATTTTCTGAGTTTATCCCAGAACTTTTAGCAACTAGGCGTGCTGCTCAGTTTATTCAAGAGATTGGTATTTGCTAGTCTATCTTTGAAGGAGATTTTGAAATAACTATAAATTTCCTCAACGATAATCTACGATCTGCTCATGGCCACTTAGATCAAAGATATTCTCTCTTATGTAAACTCTCTAGAGTTTTTCTTTCTCTCATGTTTATTTTGGCAAGGTAATGTACTAATGTAGTAGTGCATGCCTTAATTAGGAGAGCAAAACTTTCTTCACTTTTGTTAGTTTGGATGGAGGTTGTTCCTTTAAACTTGGTTTCTCCTGTTATGGCTGATTTACTAGTTGATTGAATAATAAAATGACAAAATTTGGCTATAAACTTGGTTGTAGCCTAAGTTTATAACTATTATTAAAAAAATTAATATAACTATATTTTTTAAATCTTAACCGTTGAATTACAAGCACAGGTGGAGGGGAGGGGAGTGGGACCATGGCCCCCCTAGGTTTAAAAAAAAAAAAAAACCCCATTCTCTTTGCAATTTCTATGAAAAATAAAAATTATACATTAATTTGTACACATTGGCCCTTGAGAAAAGAGTCTAGCTTTGCCACTAATTTAAAAGTTCTTTATATTCTTAACACACATGTTAAATTTCATGTCAATTAGATGTAATTTACTATTTAATCTATAAACTTATTTTTTTATATGCATAATTTTATACTATAAAAATTTGAAATTTAAACATTTGATTAATGATATAGCTAATGATCCTTTTGATTTTTTTAAATTTTTGTAAGTATGAAGGATATAAGAAGAAAATGTAATCCAATGATAAATTTGTCAAAATTCACATCCAATAAAAATATATTGAATGGAGTTGTAGGCCAGTTACAACCTAATTTGTTGTCAAATTTTGTCCATAATAAAATATCATGCTTTTCATTAAAAAAAAAAAATCATGCTAACCTTTTTCTTAAAAAAAAAAAAACACAGAAAACAAATTTGACACATGCTAATGTGGCATATTATTAACGGTAGGTAAAAAAATAATGTTAATAGCGAGCTCAAATGAGAACAAGAGATGTTACCCTCACAACATTTTTACAACAAATCACAGTTGGTTAGTTGTTATTAGTTCAAATTTGAACCTAACACTGAAATTATTTTTTTGCCCTAACAATAACAAACAGTAACAACATGCTACTTAGAATTTGTTGTAAAAATGTTGTGAAAATGTTGTGGACATATTATTTCTTAATGAGAATCAGTAAAAACTTGCCAATTAACATGTAAAAAATGTTGTCAAATTTTGTGTGTATGTATCACAAAAAAAAAAAAAAAAAAATGATATAGTCACAAATTATTTTACAACATTTTTACAAACTGCATTGGTTCTTATCTTGGCCCACCACTAACATCAATTTTCCATTTGTTAATTATAATGATACAGTCAAAAATAATTCCACAAGAGGTCAAATTCTTAGTGATTCTCATCGTTTAGGCCTACCAAACTACGTTAACATCATTTTTTTTACACAGAAACAATAAACAACATTTTTACAAAATTTTTATTGTTACTTATCTGAAACTACCACACATCATATTTTACTTGCTTACAAATCACCTTCTAAATTGATATCAATTAATTTGTATTTCTAGCATTTTCAAAAAAAAAAAAAAATTTCTTGGTGGGCCCTTCATTTTCTCAGTGGAATGGTATGACAGTATCATTAGTCACCGTACGAACCGGAGTGAAAGGCCGAGCCATTCCTTATATTCCAAAATTTTTTCAATCACAGCCCACCATCGTTTCTCGCTCAATTGCTCTCCTTTGATCGGACCACTCATGGCGGAGGTACTCTCTCTCTCTCTTTCTTTCTCCTCTGTTCTGTTTGGTTGCCGAGAAACCTCAAGAAAATAGCTTAAAGTTATTTGTTTTGTTTTGTTTTTTTTTTAGGGGTCATTTCAAAGTCTGAAACTTTGTTGGCTCATAGTGATTGCTGATTGGAACTTTCATTTCACTTCCATAATTTTATGAATCTACGCTTGTTTGGTTGTTCTCTTCTTTTAATTTTTTCTGGGTATTATTTAATACTTTCTAGTGTTTGTTAAAAAATTAATATTGAATCATTGGATGCGTGAGTTTTTTTTCCCCTTAGAAGTTTAAGATTTCTGAGATTATTGATTCAAAAAACAAAGGAATAGAATTCTGAGATTAGAGTGAATTTGGTTGAAACTGTAGTAATATGGGTTTGATTTGATTTAAGTTGTTGGGGCTTGTAGTGGTTGGTTATTGCCATAGATTTCATAGAAAATAACCAAATTTCTTAAAATTGTCAAACTGGAATTGTAGATGAATTGCATTTAAGAAATGTGTGTGCTTTTCAATCTGCTAGAGTTTTTATGTCCAATTGCAAGGTGGTCTGTAAATGTTTTACCAACTTTTTCTGAATGCTATGAAGTCAAGATTTCTGTGAATTGACTCTAACAACTGTATGCATTTCCATGGCCTTTTAGAGATGTTACAATTGTTTTTGAAATATATAATGCTGGGTTAGCAATTAAAAGTATTGTTATATGGTGCTGGTGCATTTAATCATGTTTCTAAAAATGCATATCTAAATAGAAGACAAAGTGATACCCACTAGAATGTCATATGGATCAGAAGTGCTTAAGTTTAGATATGTTTTCAATACTCATGTATTGGTCTAAATACTGAGTTTTATCAACTTTTTGTGACTATAGTGATTAGCTTGTGATAAGTTAATCGTTTTTCTTTTTTTTTTTTGGTCTCAGTTGTTACATATTTTTGACTTATTCAATGTTTCTGCTATTAACTCTCAGATTGAAGTTGAACTGAAAACAGCCCCTGCTGATTTTCGATTCCCTACAACAAATCAAACCAGACATTGTTTCACACGCTACGTTGAGTTTCACAAGTACATTTTACTAACTTTCAATTGGGTTCAACAAAACACTTGCTGGCAGAGTTCTTTTTATTTATGAAAAAACAATTTCAACTGCAGGTGCTTGGCAGCAAAAGGTGAAGAGTCTGGTGCATGTGAGAAATTTGCCAAGTATTATCGTTCTCTTTGCCCAGGTGACTGGGTAAGTAGTCTAGCTTTGCAACTGGCAAAAACATTTCTTAATTGTGCACTTATTAAATACCAGAATTTATGGCAACATTTTTAATAAAGAGATTAGATTTTTTAAAGTCATGAAGCGTGTTATAAAGCATAACTTACATAATCACACTCTTTTTGAACTTTTCTGCTCTGGTTCATCTTAGATTGTCCAATAAGGAGACCATATTCAGTTAGCAGTTGGTGTTACATTTAACTTATTGAATTATAAGAATCTGGGATGTTTGAATAGCCTGATGAAACAAAGTTAAACTATTGCTAGTATGTGTTTTATACCTCCTTCCAATTGACAATCCAAAACCTCTTTTTCATGTCAACTGTTAAGTTACTTTTATGCCTTCTGTACCTCGCCTTTCTTCCTTTAATAAGTTTACAGACACACAAATTCACAACCTTTTTCACAATCTTCTGGGGTATCTTGCCACTATAGACCCATGTGAAAGTGGCAGCAAGTTGTGAATTTGTGTGTTTGTAGAAGAACCAGTCTTCCTTAGCCCTTAGGTATCATAAAATATTTTCTTTTGATCTGTATAGATCAAGTCAGTTAACCTTTTCTAGTATTATAGTCAATCTAAGCTGCTTATAGTCCTCTATTTGCTCCTATTTCAATTTTTATGTACTCAATGTCCTTGCATCCTGACATTTGCACTTTCCACAAATTTATAATGCACTGCAAGGGGTTTTTCTTTGAAACAATGATGGTGAAGATTGCTTATAACTTCATGCCTTTTAGGACATACTGGTCAATTGTTCAAGAGCATTGTAACTTTGAAATTGTTGAGATATTACACGGGTGACAAGTCATTGGTATACATGATCAAACATCATGCCCTTGAAGTTGAAAATTTTTGTACTTGATAATTTAGTGGGACAAAGTTGTGAGGATTATGGAAGGATGTAGAAAATGGTGGGAAGTTTGGATCCAGTTAAGATTTATTTTAGGTCTAAGAATCATTCATAGTCTTTTGTTCCCTAGATCCTCAGTATTGTGTTCTACACCAAAATTGCTATTGAAAGCTTTTTATAATTTAAAATTCAGTAGCTTGGACAATAGTTGTCTGTCTTTAAAGAACCATAATGTCCTTTGGTTGTTCTTTTCTATTCTATCATCTTCTATACCATAATATCTCTTACCCTGTATATTTTCTGCAGTCCTTGACTTGGTAAACGGTTACATATGGAATGGAAATCTAAATCATTTTACCATCTTTTGATCTGAAATTGCTGCAGGTTGAGAGGTGGAATGAACAGAGGGAGACTGGGACTTTCCCTGGGCCTCTTTGATGTCACAACAGTGCCTTGGACGGTCCTTCTGTAACTTGATTGCTCTTTTCATTTCCTTCAAGTTATTTACAATGTCTTTCATCTGATCCTAGTGGAATAATAAGGCACCAATTGAATTTTTCCTTCTAGTTTGTTGAACATAAATCTTTTATTATTGCTTGGATTATTTTGCTCCAGAACTTGAAATGACTGGTGCCATTTATTAATGTCTGAATTTGGTTTGAGCGGATACTGTTCTATCTTCACATATTAAAAACATAACCCTAATTGGGTTAGTTTGTTTTTCTTTAACCTAGAATTGAGCCAAGTTGGTTGGTTCTTAAACATGCGTATCTAATTAATGTAATGACCCTAATTAATTCGATGATAGAGTTCAAAACCAGACAAAATTAAACTAGGATGAGAATCCTTGTCCTTTGAAGTTGAACCCTGCATTTGCAAGATGACTAATTGTTCAACAAAGGAATAGGCCAGAATCTGTGTGGGCCTAACCATGCCAAAGCAAAGCCATTGAGATTAGGTTAGATTGATTTGTGAACCCTTAAAGGGAAGGCGTATGTATAAATAAAGAACAAGTAAAACAACCTGAGATACATGGAGTTAACTAGCACCAAGCTATGAAAAGAGAGAACATAGGCATGTATCAAATTGTGGGAAAAAAGAAAAGAAAAAACCCTCTTAATGAAATTACATGCTTGTTTGTCATCTCTGTAAAAAAAAAAAAAGGGCGCGCCCATACAGTTCTCCTTTTGAGGAAATAAAGAGAGAATATTATTTTCTGGCTATTCAAATGTGTCTACATGTGATTTTTTCTCCACATCTATGGCTCAGGATCATCATGACTTGTTATGGAAGACCATCTTCGAAGATCCTTGTTGTCATGATTGATGAGGAATAATGGTTGCAACTATTGACACGATTGTAAGAACTTGATTAATTCATAGGTTGCTTGACCCAGATCCTATGAATTCTCTTTACTAGTATATATAATTAATTATTTTATAATATACAAACTAAAAATTTAAAGTTTAGACTTTTTAGATATTACATATAATTCTCCCTATTAAATTATAGGAAAAATGCTAAATACATTATAAATTTTCGGATTTGGTTTACCTCCAGTACTTTTTTAACTGCAGATCTCCTTTTATTTTAAATATACAATATCAAGTGATAGTGAATTTTAATCTTTACTTTTTATTTAGTTAGTGAGTGATGTAACAGTTTCTCATTAAAACAAAAGGAGATTCTAGTTAAAAAAGTACTGGAAGTAAGCCAAACTCAAATTTTACTTCATAATTTATAACCCGGTGTGGTGATGAATAGATTTGGTGGATTTCAAAACATAATAAATGAATATCAGAACTAATTTTTGTGATTGGTGATATATTAATTAGTAAATATTATGTGGCAAATTTTGTTGTATACCTAGCATCACTCAAAATTAAATTAGTCCAAAAAAACCATAAAATAGAAATAATCAATTGACTTATGCTTATACCCTCTTCTAAAACAAAAATAAAATAAAAATGGAAAGACTTTTGTAGTTTATAAATACCCAAAATCATCAAGTGGTGCTACCATATTAAGGTTGTTGACTACTTGAAGACATGACAACCAACTTGTTCAGAAACTATCAATACCTCAATGTTTTTGTTTTCTTGACTACAAAATGCTTAAACTTAAGAATTGAAAAATATAATATTTTTAAATTATTTTTATTTAATTTAATAAATGCATATTTAAGAAAGAAAATATGGGTTAACTATATTTGTATGTCTTGGTGTCGAAATAACACAGAGAATGGAGAACATTTTATGTTTTGAAAGTCTTTTTTTTTCTTTCTGCTTTGCCTTTTTGTATGTATTTTATTGTGTGATTATAACGTAATATTAAGTAATTTTAAACGCGTCGAATTGACTAATATCTATATCATCATTCTTTAAAATATCCATCAATTGGTCAAGGGGAAGATGTTCTTGTAGTGCAGATATGTCATCCCACAAGAAGTTAACCATTTTAGGCCTTAGCGGTGAATGAACTAGGAAGGATTAGTAGCCAACCCTCCAATGCAAGGAACAAGAGTTGTCCTTAGAGCTCGGGGACTCGGGGTTGACAGTCACTTCAAGTTAGGATGCCTCGCCAGACACCAATTCGATCTTGGTGTACCAAAAAAGATGGGCCTTTCATGGGCTCAAAGACTCCTTGGGTGGGCAAGTTAATGTCCTTATCTGGGCTGTTAGACCCATTCCCTTCCCATGTGATACAAAAGGTCAAGACAACATATTCATATATATATATATATATATATGTGACAAAATTTAGGTATAGTACTTTAGATACTGTTTCTTAAGTTCACATTTTAAGATTTAGCCATGTGGCTATTTAATTAAAAAATACACTTTCATCCCATGAGAAAAAATCTACATAGCAAAATCTTAAAAAGAGAATCTAAAAAACAGAGCACCTAAGTACTGAACTTAAATCTTGCTCATATATATATATATATATATATATATAAAATAAGATTCCAAAATAGATGCTTCTATATACTAGTTTTTGTTTTTTTGCTAAACCCATATACTTGTTAGTTTGTCGGTACATTGACTTCTCTGTTTACTGACATTCTAATACCCACCAATCTTCTACATAAGAGTGCTTTAAAATAAAAAATTAGTACAGAATACGAAGGGGGAACTATCACATTACACAAAATATTACTAATCTAAAATCAATATCAGATTATGAACGTCAAAGAATTACTCAAACCCAATGGATGAACGAGGAAGGTTAGTAATTCTTTTGAGTAATTTCCTTTTAAAAACTCTCTCTTTCACTTCAGATTATGAACGTCAAAGAATTACTCAAACCCAATGGATGCATTGGTCTTTCTATTCAATATCATTTGCATTCAAAAGCGCCCCCCCCACCCCACCCCCTAAAAAAAAAAAAAAAAAAAAACCTCTAGATATCAGCCAATGACTAAGGAATATACTGCACTAGTAGGAGACACAACCGTTGCATACGATACTTATATGGCAAAATTCAATATATTCTCAAGCAAATGAATAGATAATGAAGTAACTTTCAAAAAGCATGGTCTTTAGACTGCAGCAAATCAACATTCATCACCAAAAAAGAAAAAAGAAAAAAAAAAGACATACCTGGCGAATGGAATCAATGCAAGATTTTGTCACATCAACCAAAGCCATGTTTCAAGGTAATAGTCTTCACTCTTTGGTAAAAGATGCAAGGGCAAACCCAGTAAAAATTCCAATCTTTATGAGTTGTATAGGCCAATCATCCGCATGCGGCATGCGATCAAATTCGTCTTTCAACTCATTTTCAACTGATAAGCAACCTACACATTCAACCCCATATTAAAACAGTGTCAAAGTTATAAAGAGATCATATAAGAGGTAATGGCAAATCAGCTCTATACCTTCAAATAAATTTTATATTTAAAAAAAATAGTTTTCATCAAATTCCATTTTTCTTGCTTATCCAGAAAGTGATTTAAGTGGCACTCGGATTTCACTTCCTAAAAGTTGCACTAAACCAAAAGTTCAAGCAAAGACAAACACATAGTTAATTATGAAATTTTAGCTATTAAGATTTGGAGTAACTGAGCCAAATGAAATGAACCACTCACTTTTCAAGAGTTTAATTCTCTGTTTGGTTGCCAATAAAACTTTATATAAGACACTACAAGTACATTATAACTCTTATCAATATTTCCTATGCAAAAAATAAATAAAAAATAGAGGGATCTCGTGTGACAAGTAATAATCCTTGCCAAAGAGACTTGGTTAATGAGTTTGATTCTTAAAATTGTGTATAAATAATTTTCTATTGTAAGAATGAATGAAATTTTCAAACTACTCTTTATCTTGGAATTTGTCCAATAATGGTGTTGAATTGTGAAATTTTATTGTAGAAAGATAGTTTTTGGATGACCATTTGATACAAGATTGGGGGGTTTTCTCTTCTGTGTTCTAGTAAACATCATCTGAAGAAAGAGAAGGTTAAATTAATGAGCATTAAATTAATATTAGGATTATAATTTATAAGCTTGTTAGATACCTCTATAAAATGGGGTAAACCATTTACTTTGCACCAAAAAGTAGTACCATTCTATAGGCATCTCTGAGGAATAGAGTGGAAAAATTACACAAGTTATGGGCATTTCTAAGGGATTAAGAATGAGATTTAATGCTCAAGTTTTGATTATGGTTGGGACAATTTTATGTTTTATCTCTGCTCGAGTTTTGATTATGGTTGGCACGGCCACCTTTTATGGACCTCCTTACGTTCGTGAGAACATCTATAGATTGTAGGTACATAAATGAAATTGTGGGGCCAGAAAGAGTCGGGCAACCCCGGCCCACTTCGAACCAGGCCCAAAGGCCCACGTCGAGGAGGCGTCGAAGGTCCGAGGACGAAGGTGTAAAGCCCAGTTGCCCAGGAAACATTGCCGAGGATGATTACTTCCTCGGAAGTCTGAGATCAAAAATTGAGCAAGCAGCACACCACCAAGGTGAGCCTCCCCAAGCATCCAAAGGGCAAATAGCAAGTACCAAGCGCCGGACATAGAAGCATGGTGGAGGAGCAAGTCCCAGATGAACTGTCACCTCCACATTAAATGCCCTCAACTAACGCCCTGGCCGCATTAATGAGGATAGAACTCCTGAACAGTGCTGTCTTGGGCGCTGCAACCCACAGGAGGGATGGGAATGCGGCTGATGGAACAGGCTCTCAAGTGGTGGCCTAGCTGATCAACAAATGTAGGGCTAGGATCAACTGAGAGAGAGGTATATAATGTAAGAAGTCCCTCTTGAAGGGGAAGGAGGAGAAAACCAGAATTAGGAAGTATTGTAGCGAGTTGTATTCTCTCAAACCTTGTAACCATTTTTCAAAGAAATAATAAGAACTCCAAGCTCTGAAAGGCCAGTCCGAGGAGCGTTATTGTGCATCCCAGTTAACGTCTAAGTTATTAAGCACTCACGTATAACCATGCATGGCCACTGCATTCCTCACTAGAGCCTAGTTCTTGAACTCATTCTCTATAAATTCATTGCAGGGTTAGCTGGGCTTGGGTCCACTCTCTCAACCCGTAGAAGTGCCCAAAACCGGTCCCTACAATTGGCGCCGTCTGTGGGAAGAACTTGTGCATTAGTAAGGACAACAGCCAAGCATGGTAGGATCAGACCTTCACCAAGGAAATCCCCATCGACCTGAACCGGCTAAATCCCGACACCAGGGTAACTATGGCGACCCCGGGGGCGGTCAGAACGAGAACGGACGATTTCGAGAAGGAAGCGTGCATACCTCAACAGCGAGCGGAAGCCAAACCCGCCAGGACGGGCACGTTCCCCAGAAGCGCGACAATGGCCACGCCACGCGATCGGAAGAGGCCCATAGCCACGCTTCCCAGAGAAAGGATGATAAGGTGGCCATGCAGCGCGAGATAGATGATCTGAAGAGGAAGTTGCGCCGTGCGCAGTGAAGACGGTCCGAACCCAGCCCTGACCTGCCCTCTGACGACGAAAGCGATGACGAATACAGGCAAAGGTCAAGAACGCCCCCCAGCGAGACTTTCTCCCACGAGGAGGAGCGCTACCAGAGGCGTAGGCGTGCCAACCCAACCCCCAAGGGCTTAGGGGGTGACGCCATGAGCAAGGCGCTGGATCAGCTCTCCAAGTCGCCCTTCACGTGTTGTATAGATGAGGTGGTGCTTCCTCGGCGGTTCCAGCAGCCAACCTTCACTGCTTACAATGGCAAAACGGATCCCGTGGAGCATGTGAGCCAGTTCAACCAGAGGATGGCTGTCCACTCCAAGAACGAGGCGCTGATGTGCAAAGTCTTCCCATCCAGCTTGGGACCTGTGGCAATGAGGTGGTTCAACGGTCTAAGGACGAATTCCATAGACTCATACAGGCAGCTGACCCAGGCTTTTGGTTCCCGCTTTGTTACGAACAGCAGGCCTCCTCGGCCCATGAGCGCGTTACTATCCCTATCCATGCATGACGGGGAGACCCTCAAGGCTTACTCGGACAAGTATTGGGAGATTTACAACGAGCTGGACGGCAAGTACGACGCTGTCGCCATCAATACATTCCAGAATGGACTACCCATGGGGCACGGCCTGAGGAAGTCCTTAACCGGTAAGCCCGCCACCAGCGTGCGGCAGTTGATGGATTGGATCGACAAGTACAAGCGGGTAGAGGAAGATATGCTACAGTGCAAGGGCAAGGAGAAGGTTATCCCTCAGGAGAGGAGGGATTTCAGGTCGGACCGGTATAGCAACTCCCGCCCGAGGAGGGATTTCGGTGGGCAATCCGGGGCGATCAATGCCCAGACTGTCGGCGCCGTATTCCGAGAACCCGTACATAGGGTGCTGGAAAAGATAAAGAACGAGCCATATTTCAGGTGGCCGACTAAGATGTCTGGAGAACTTGTTAAGCGCAACCAGAACCGTTACTGCTAATACCACCAGGACCACGGACATGCTACGGAGGACTGCAGGAACCTATGGAACCACATAGGGTGCTGGAAAAGATAAAGAACGAGCCATATTTCAGGTGGCCGACTAAGATGTCTGGAGAACCTGTTAAGCGCAACCAGAACCGTTACTGCTAATACCACCAGGACCACGGACATGCTACGGAGGACTGCAGGAACCTATGGAACCACCTAGACCAGCTAGTCTGGGAGGGAAAGCTGAAGCACCTTCTGCACCATTCCAGCGGCCAGCAAGGCCAGACCTACCAAGAGCCTCGGAGGGACGCCGCCATGGGGTAGCCCGCTGGGACGATCAATGTAATCTTGGCGGCACCAGGAAGAACAGGCACACGCCCTTCGCGAGTGTTGTCTGTGGCCCAATTGCCTGCCGAGGGCTCCCGGACAGGGCCGAAGAGAGCCAGGAGGAGTTTTCCCCCAGCCTTGAGTTTCTCGGAGGAGGACAAGATTGGGACAGCCCAGCCCCACGATGACGCTCTAATCGTTACCCTCAGAATCGGGGGCTACGACGTGAAAAGAGTGATGGTGGATGGTGGCAGCGCAGCCGAGGTCATGTATCCAGACCTCTACAAGGGGCTGGGGCTAAAACCGGAGGACCTCACACCTTATAGCTCCCCCCTAATGAGCTTCGACGGAAAGCTCGTCACCCCAAAGGGCATGATCAGGCTGCCCATACAGACAGGCCCAGAAGTGGTGGAGGTGAACTTTGTAGTGGTGGACACATACTCCCCCTACACGGCCATCGTAGGAAGACCCTGGCTACACACCTTGGGGGGCGTTGCCTCCTCCTTGCACCAGAAGGTGAAATTCCCATCAGGGGATCAGGTTCTAGAGATCTGAGGTTGCCAGCCCACAACGAGGCAGTGCACGGTGGCTGCCATATCCTATCGGCTTGATGCACAGCCCTCGGCCCCCGCCGAGGAAGGTTTATAGTAATCAAAGACCCTAGTGGCGCCTCCTGATACAGCTGCCGAGGATGCCAAATGTGAGAACCTGGAGAAGGTGGTAATTGACGATGACCCGGAGAAGTTCTTCCAGGTCGGGGCCCAGCTGCCTCCCTAGGAGAAGGAAGAGTTACTTGAGTTCCTCAAAAGGAACCTTGACGTGTTCGCATGGGACCCCTGCGATGCCCCTGGGATTGATCCATCCTTCATCTGTCACCACCTTAACGTCAGCCCATCCGTGATCCCCAAGAAGCAGCCACCCCGGCGCCCGTCAAAGGAGCATGTTGACGTAATTAGGGAAGAGGTCAATAAGCTTAAGCGCGCGGGGGCTATCAAAGAAGTCTTTTACCTCGAATGGTTGGCCAACACTGTGGTGGTCAAGAAGAAAAGTGGGAAGTGGAGGGTTTGTGTAGACTTCACAGACCTGAACAAAGCATGCCCAAAGGACCCCTTCCTAATGCCACGAATAGACCAGCTAGTAGATGCGACGGCAGGCCATCCTCGGATGAGCTTCCTAGATGCCTTTCAGGGCTATCATCAAATCCCACTAGCTTTGGAGGACCAAGAGAAGACAGCCTTTGTGACGCCCATTGGAAACTACCACTACAAGGTTATGCCATTTGGCCTGAAAAACGTCGGATCCACCTACCAGAGGATGATGACGAGAATGTTTGAGCCGATGTTGGGCAAGAGCATCGAGGTCTATGTTGACGATATGGTGGTGAAGAGCAAACTGGTGTCCGAACACTTGGGGACCTTGGCTGCACATTTGACGTCCTGAGAAAGCACAAGCTCCGCCTTAATGCCTCAAAATGCTCGTTTGGCGTAGGCTCTGGCAAGTTTTTGGGATACATGATCACCCACCATGGGATCGAAGTCAACCCTGACCAAATCAAGGCCATTCATAATTTGAAGCCTCCACAGAACCCCAAAGAGGTCCAAAAGCTTACTGGGATGATCGCGACGCTGAACCGATTCATTTCCAGGTCGGCTGACAGGTGCAGACCCTTCTACCTCCTGATCAACAAGTGGAAATGATTTGAGTGGTCCGAGGATTGTGCCGTAGCTTTCCAGCAACTCAAGGAGTATCTATCCTGGCCACCTATCATGTCCAATCCTGAGGCCGACGAGGTCCTATACGCATACCTTGCGGTGGCACCCCACGCAGTGAGCCTAGTACTGGTACGGGAAGACAATGGCGTTCAAAAGCAAGTTTACTACGTCAGCAAGTCGCTGCACGAAGCGGAGGTCAAATACCTACCCCTAGAGAAAGCCATACTGGCTGTGGTCCACGCCACGAGAAAGCTCCCCCATTACTTCCAAGCTCACACGGTGGTTGTCCTAACCCGATTGCCCTTGAAGTCTGTACTCCGGACCGCTGACTACACAGGAAGAATCGCGAAGTGGAACACAATTCTGGGGGCTTTCGACGTCAAATACATGCCTCGGACCTCCATAAAAGGCCAGGTTCTGGCAGATTTGACGGTCGAGTTCGCTGAACCAGTCGTAGAAGTGACAGCCGAGGAGAAGAGCTGTGATGGGAAATCAGTTGGGGCAATCTCCATCCCGGAGTCACCATGTTGGAAAGTATATGTTGATGGCGCGGCAAACCAAAGGGGGTTCGGAGTGGGGCTGGTCCTAGTATCCCCTGAAGATCATGTCATAGAGAAGTCTCTGAGGCTCGGATTCACAGCCATAAACAACGAGGCCGAATATGAGGCATTACTGTAAGGGATGGTCATGGTGCAAAAGATGGGAGGAAAGTCGATAGAGATGTTCTCAGACTCGAGATTGGTGGTAGGACAGGTAAAGGGGGAGATGGAGGCCAGAGATTCGAGAATGCAAGAATACCTGAGCCAAGTCAAGCACTTGCAGTTGGAGTTTGGCCTCTTCAGCTTGTCCCATATTCCTAGGAGTGGGAACAGTCATGCCGATTCACTAGCCACACTCGCAACCTCCTCGGCAGAGGCTCTACCTCGGATCATACTTGTGTAGCACCTAGAGAGGGCGAGTGAAGTGCCAAAGGGAGTGATCCCCGTCCATCAAGTTGAGATGGGTCCCAGCTGGATGGACCCCATAGTGAGATTCCTCAAAGATAATGTCCTGCTTGAGGAGAGGTCAGAGGCAGAAAAGATACGAAGGAAAGCTCCTCGGTTCTGGTTGTCCGAGGATCACAAACTATACAGGCGCTCCTACTCTGGGCCATATCTGCTGTGCGTCCACCCCGAAGCGGTAGAATTCTTGCTCGAAGAGCTGCACGAAGGAATCTGTGGGAGCCACACAGGGGGGAGATCCCTGGCTCACCGAACCGTCACACAAGAATACTGGTGGCCGGGAATGCAGCAAGAGGCCCAGGAGTATGTCAAGAAGTGTGACCAGTGCCAAAGGTTCGCCCCAAACATCCATCAGCCAGGAGGGGTCCTCAATCCTTTGTCCAGTCTATGGTCGTTCGCCCAATGGGGCTTGGACATTGTGGGACCTTTCCCCAGAGCGCCAGGGAATAAGAAGTATCTGTTGGTGGCCACGGACTACTTCACCAAGTGGGTCGAGGCCGAGCCACTAGCCAACATCAGGGACGTAGACGTAAAGAAATTCCTTTGGAGGACCATTGTTACACGATTTGGGGTCCCTCATACCCTCATCTCGGATAATGGGCTCCAATTTGATAGCAAGGCCTTCAAGAGGTACTGTTGCGAACTTGGGATCACAAACAGGTACTCAACGCTAGCCTACCCTTAGGGAAACGGACAGGCCGAGGCTGTCAACAAGGTCATCGTCAATGGGCTTAAGAAGAGACTGGATGATGCCAAGGGGAAATGGGTAGAGGAGCTGCCCCACGTTCTCTAGACGTACCGGACTACGCCCCGGCGATCAACGGGGGAAACACCTTTTGCCATGACTTATGGTGCCGAGGCAGTGATCCCCCTGGAAACAAACTTCCCGACGCTAAGGACGAGCTCCTTCACCCCAGGCAACAATGATGAACTGCTGGGGCGGAGCCTGGACCTGGTAGACGAACGAAGAGAGCGAGCAACGATCCAGCTGGCCTATTACCAGCAGAAGCTCAAACAAGGATATGACGCCAATGTAAAGCTCAGACCACTAGCACCGGGGGACCTGGTGCTGAGAAAAGTCGTAGGGGCTGCCAAGAACCCTTCTTGGGGAAAGCTGGGACCCAACTGGGAGGGGCCCTACCGAATTACCTCAGTAGCAGGGATAGGAGCATACTACTTAGAAGATTTAGATGACAAACCTGTACCTCGTCCATGGAATGTAAATAACCTGAAAAGGTATTACTATTAATGAAGAAGTCTCTTTTGATTCAGATGTTCTGCCTATCATGATTACATGTCTTGCGTCCTAACGGCAAATATACCTGGGTACTAGACAGAACCAAGGTCTTGCATGGTCCATGGACTCAAACCTATGGGAAAACTAGTTACTTACAGAAGAACAGAAGCGTTAGACAGAACCAAGGTCTTGCATGGTCCTCGGACTCAAACCTATGGGGAAACTAACCACTCAAATATACCTGGGTACTAGACAGAACCAAGGTCTTGCATGGTCCACGGACTCAAACCTATGGGAAAACTAGTTACTTACAGAAGAACAGAAGCATTAGACAGAACCAAGGTCTTGCATGGTCCTCGGACTCAAACCTATGGGGAAACTAACCACTCAAATATACCTGGGTACTAGACAGAACCAAGGTCTTGCATGGTCCACGGACTCAAACCTATGGGAAAACTAGTTATTTACAGAAGAACAGAAGCATTAGACAGAACCAAGGTCTTGCATGGTCCTCGGACTCAAACCTATGGGGAAACTAACCACTCAAATATACCTGGGTACTAGACAGAACCAAGGTCTTGCATGGTCCATGGACTCAAACCTATGGGGAAACTAGTTACTTACAGAAGAACTGAAGCGTTAGACAGAACCAAGGTCTTGCATGGTCCTCGGACACAAACCTATGGGGAAACTAACCACTCAAATATACCTAGGTACTAGACAGAACCAAGGTCTTGCATGGTCCACGGACTCAAACCTATGGGAAAACTAGTTACTTACAGAAGAACAGAAGCGTTAGACAGAACCAAGGTCTTGCATGGTCCTCGGACTCAAACCTATGGGGAAACTAACCACTCAAATATACCTGGGTACTAGACAGAACCAAGGTCTTACATGGTCCACGGACTCAAACCTATGGGAAAACTAATTACTTACAGAAGAACAGAAGCATTAGACAGAACCAAGGTCTTGCATGGTCCTCGGACTCAAACCTATGGGGAAACTAACCACTCAAATATACCTGGGTACTAGACAGAACCAAGGTCTTGCATGGTCCACGGACTCAAACCTATGGGAAAACTAGTTATTTACAGAAGAACAGAAGCATTAGACAGAACCAAGGTCTTGCATGGTCCTCGGACTCAAACCTATGGGGAAACTAACCACTCAAATATACCTGGGTACTAGACAGAACCAAGGTCTTGCATGGTCCACGGACTCAAACCTATGGGGAAACTAGTTACTTACAGAAGAACTGAAGCGTTAGACAGAACCAAGGTCTTGCATGGTCCTCGGACTCAAACCTATGGGGAAACTAACCACTCAAATATACCTAGGTACTAGACAGAACCAAGGTCTTGCATGGTCCACGGACTCAAACCTATGGGAAAACTAGTTACTTACAGAAGAACAGAAGCGTTAGACAGAACCAAGGTCTTGCATGGTCCTCGGACTCAAACCTATGGGGAAACTAACCACTCAAATATACCTGGGTACTAGACAGAACCAAGGTCTTGCATGGTCCACGGACTCAAACCTATGGGAAAACTAGTTACTTACAGAAGAACAGAAGCGTTAGACAGAACCAAGGTCTTGCGTGGTCTTCGGACTCAAACCTATGGGGAAACTAATCACTCAAATATACCTGGGTATTAGACAGAACCAAGGTCTTGCATGGTCCTCAAACTCAGGCCTATGAGAAAACTAACTACTTCAGAAGACTAAGTGTTAGACAGAACCAAGGCACTGCATGGTCCTCGGACTCAGGCCTATGGGAAAACTAACTACTTCAAGACTAAGTGTTAGACAGAACCAAGGCATTGCATGGTCCTCGGACTCAATCCTATGGGGAAACTAACTGCTTCAGAAGACTAAGTGTTAGACAGAACCAAGGCACTGCATGGTCCTCGGACTCAGGCCTATGGGAAAACTAACTACTTCAAGACTAAGTGTTAGACAGAACCAAGGCATTGCATGGTCCTCGGACTCAATCCTATGGGGAAACTAACTGCTTCAGAAGACTAAGTGTTAGACAGAACCAAGGCACTGCATGGTCCTCGGACTCAGGCCTATGGGAAAACTAACTACTTCAAGACTAAGTGTTAGACAGAACCAAGGCATTGCATGGTCCTCGGACTCAATCCTATGGGGAAACTAACTGCTTCAGAAGACTAAGTGTTAGACAGAACCAAGGCACTGCATGGTCCTCGGACTCAGGCCTATGGGAAAACTAACTACTTCAAGACTAAGTGTTAGATAGAACCAAGGCATTGCATGGTCCTCGGACTCAATCCTATGGGGAAACTAACTACTTCAAGACTAAGTGTTAGACAGAACCAAGGCACTGCATGGTCCTCGGACTCAAGCCTATGGGAAAACTAACTACTTCGAAGGGATCCTAAGTGTCTGCTCGAAGAAATTCTACCTGGTCTTGAGGACACGAAAGGTCCGCCCAAGCATACATGCCCTCTCGTTATAATAATTGATGCCGCGATTGGCCGAGATACAATTGAAGTTAAAATTATACAAGTAAAAAAAAAAAAAATAGTGGATAACGCGCAAATGAACAAACAGCCAGCATAAGTCAGAATAGAGAAATAAAGCTCGCATTTCATTAAATCCAAAGAAATTACATGGTAAGAGTCACACTACACCGTTCAAAAAAAAGAAAAAAAAGAACAAGAACAAAATGAATAGCAAAACAGAAGCAAAGACAGGGCAGATGCGTCCTTGCGATGTCCAAAAGGGGGTAAAGCAGAGGCGCCAAGAAGCCTACTCCTCCCACTTAATTGTCCGCTCCGGTGGGTGGCTGGCCCATAGCAGCCTCAGGATCCTCTGAGCTCTGACTGAGTGGGATGGCCTGCAGAGGCACGGCAGGAATAGCTGCCCCCTCAGCAGAGGAAACCTGGGCATCAGGAGAGGGCTTTGCAACCTGCTGGGGCGCTTCCTCGTTAGAGCCTTCACTCAGTTCAACCACCACGGGAGGATTACTCCCTTGAACTGGTTCACCAGTGGGTCCAGCGTCCGAGGCCCCCTCACCTGGAGTAGCAGCAGTTTCCACAGTAGCCTCCTCGGCCTCAGAGCCATCTAGGGCAGCCTCGCGGATGGCAGTGGGGTAGTACACACTCTCCTCCTTCCACAGGTCAAAAGAGGCCTCCACCCCAGCTTGTCTAAGGGCTTCACGCCAAGTCTGGGAGCAGTAGCGCCTGCATACCTCAGGGACTTGGGATTTGTAGGCAGCTGCTGTCTCAGTTGCCCCGGCAGCATAAGCTGCCTCCTCAGCTTCCTCCTTAGTGGCCCAGGCCTCCTCCCTACCTTGGTCTGCCTCAAACTTGGCCCTCACAGCTTCCTCTTTGGCCCATTCAGCCACCCTCTTGGCCTCCTCAGCATCAGCCATCTTCTTTGTCAGGCCAGCTATCAGATCCTCGGCGATCTTCAGCTGCTCCTCTACCTCACCCAGACGCTTCGTCTGAGTTTCGGCCTGCTTCTGGGCACCCTCAAGACCTAACACTGCGCTGTCCCGAGCCTTGGTCATTGCCTTCAGCTCCTCCCTGGCCTTGGCAGGGTCGTCCTCGGAGGTCTGTAGGGTCCGAGTGGCCTCCAAGTGCTTCTCACGCTCTGCATCCATGGCCTTTCCATGGTCATGGGCCGCCTCCTCCAGCCTATAGGTGGCCTGGACAGCCTGCCAAACAAAACGGATACATAATAAGCCGAGCTCAAAAAAGAAACAAAGGCAGAGAAAACTGAAGCCAGAAAAAACACAAGTGTTGAGGGTCTTACCATCCCCAAGTACCGCTTGAGGCTGAGGAAGACCTCCCTACTCCTAATGGTCCCCAGCTGCGCCATGTCCGCAGGAAGTAGCAGGCATCTCTCCACCGCGTCGGCCACGTACGCGCCTTCGCCCTCTCTAAAATCCCTGAGGGAGGAGTCATCCCTCAAAGGTGCCCCACGGAGCATTGGGGCGGGAAGCCAGGCCTAAATCTCGGGCTGGGCATCGACCTGGCTGTCCTGGCCTCTGAAGCCTATCTTCAGCTGCTTTGAAGGCCGCCGGGTGTCATCCCCCTTCCGCGTAGGCCCAGACTTGTCCTCAATAGGCCTCTTGCCCTTATCCTTTTTCTGCTTAGGATCAGCGGGCTCGTGCCTGGACGGCGGGTTCGTCTAAGGCAGAGGAGGAGGATGCCTAGATTGAGTAGAGGCCGACCTGGTCTGGGCAGGACGAGTCTTAGGAGAAGGGGAAGGAAGCTTCGGCTTGGACTTCCCCGGTTGTCCTTCTATCAGGTCGAGCAGACTGGCTTGGGACTTCTTCTTGTAACCCATCTCAAGCCGAGAAGATGTCTCTGACGCTAGGAGGCCTGCTTCGGTTAGACGAGGATCACCCAAGTCTCTAGAAGGGTCCTCGGACTGGTGGACTTGTTCAAACACGTCAAAATCGTCCTCGGCAGGACCAAAATCTGCAACTTCCTCTTCCCTCTCTAAGTTCTCTTCCGTGGCCTCTGCGAATCTGGGAGAAGAAAAGGGGCCTGCTAATTTGACGCCTTCTGAAGTGGAGGGATCCTCGGGAAACTCGAACCCGTCCTCGGTCACAATTATTTTCTGTAGCCGAGGATCCTTTGCTCTGATCACGTGCTTTGGGGTCGCGAACGATTTTTGGAGCGGGGTGTACCCTAAGATTTTGTGAGCGGCTCTAACTTGATGGTCAGCTTCGTTTTCGAAAACCGCCGCCCTGAGCACCTTCTGCGAATCCTCCCTGTTGATCAGGTTGAAATGGCGCGTAAAGGCGTGCGGATCTGCAGAAAGAAGACACATCCACGTTAGTAACCAAACAGTGCAAAAAAAGAAATGACGCACGAAACAAATTAGAATCTTTGAACCCCCTCCTACTCCCACTGCCCCACCTGGTGTCTCCTCTGTCGTCGGGCAGTGAAGGCCATCGTGCCACCCTCCGGACACGATGAGAAAATCCTCGTTCAGCCCCTTGTTGGACTCAGGGAGGCACTGGATAAGCCGGACCCTATCGTCCCTCGTCCTCATGTAGTACGACTTGTTCTTCAGGTGTTGAAGGTTGTAACAGTAGTTCACGTCGTGATGGGTTAACCTTAGCCCTATCTTCTCGTTCAGAGCGTCCACACAACCCAGAATTCTGAAGATGTTGGAGGCGCACTGGGTGGGGGTTAACCGGAAGTATGTAAGGTAGCCCCTCGTCACCGGCCCCATGGGGATTCTCATGCCACCTTCGAGGAAGGCAATGATGGGAATCACCACCTCACCCTCCTGCCTTCGAAGAAGCCACTCCCCTTCCTCACAATACCTCAAGCCCACGTTGGCCGGTATCTTATAATCGGCGATGAATTTCTCCATCGCCTCCTTAGTGTAGACGTACTTCTTAAGCCTACCCATCCCAAATGACGCCTAAGAGAGCTAAAGAAAGAGCAAATAAAAGAGAAGGAGGAGTAGAGAGGAAGAAAGCTCAGAGAGGGATAGAGCGACTTATAGAAATGAGGAGAAGCTCCTCAGACAGGCTTTTTATGCTGGAGATGTAGGTGGAAATTTGGCTGGACTCAGAATGAAGGCGCAAGAGCTCTTGATTGTGAATGAAAAAAGGGGAAAGCGGTTCGAATGGGTATTTATACCCCAGATCGAAGAGCCGCGCAAGTTTTCCCGCCCATAAATGCTAGGCGCATCCCCACCGTTGGATTGTCATTCTCCCGTTGAACGTGGGGAGCACAAAGCCGCCTGAATTTAATGAAGGACACGTTACGCGCACCAAAGCGTCAGTAACGCACCTTGGGCAGATGAAAAGGCTCCAGCACTGACGAGGGACAAGACTCGATTGGACACGGAGTAGGTCTGAGGATGCGGACAGCAAGATTTTGAGGTGCTATTGTGGGGCCACAAAGAGTCGGGCAACCCCGGCCCACTTCGAACCAGGCCCAAAGGCCCACGCCGAGGAGGCGTCGAAGGTCTGAGGACGAAGGTGTAAAGCCCAGTTGCCCAGGAAATATTGCCGAGGATGATTACTTCCTCGGAAGTCCGAGATCAGAAATTGAGCAAGCAGCACACCACCAAGGTGAGCCTCCCCGAGCATCCAAAGGGCAAATAGCAAGTACCAAGCGCCGGACATAGAAGCATGGTGGAGGAGCAAGTCCCAGATGAACTGTCACCTCCACATTAAATGCCCTCAACTAACGCCCTGGCCGCATTAATGAGGACATGACTCCTGAACAGTGCTGTCTTGGGCGTTGCAACCCACAGGAGGGATGAGAATGCGGCTGATGGGACAGGCTCTCAAGTGGTGGCCTGGCTGATCAACAAATGTAGGGCTAGGATCAACTAAGAGAGAGGTATATAATGTAAGAAGTCCCTCTTGAAGGGGAAGGAGGAGAAAACCAGAATTAGGAAGTACTGTAGCGAGTTGTATTCTCTCAAACCTTGTAACCATTTTTCAAAGAAATAATAAGAACTCCAAGCTCTGAAAGGCCAGTCCGAGGAGCGTTATTGTGCATCCCAGTTAACGTCTAAGTTATTAAGCACTCACGTATAACCATGCATGGCCGCTGCATTCCTCACTAGGGTCTAGTTCTTGAACCCATTCTCTATAAATTCATTGCAGGGTTAGCTGGGCTTGGGTCCACTCTCTCAACCCGTAGAAGTGCCCAAAACCAGTCCCTACAGAAATATATGCCCTTTTCGTTCAAAAAGTACTAGGAATTTAAATTAAAATCCAAAGCTTCTTCTCTATTTATATATAAAAGATGCAAAAATTTATGGAGTCACGCTATACATCCTTATCATTTATGAACTTTTGATAAACTCCTTATCATTTATATACAGTATGATCTAAAGGATCAATACAATATATTTATTTATAAATGTATGTATGTAATATATTTTTTCGTGCATATATACAAACATTTGAAAGCAGAGAAATCTTTACCCTTTGCACAATAGGTTTTATTAACTGAAAATATTCAATGTTTTTTGTTATTTCAACAATTCTTCTTCATATTAATGATTTTTGTATCTCAAGTTATAATTACCAACAGCAAAGCCTAAACATCTGTTGGGCATGATAATGATGATATATATACATTAAAACAAATTTGGATATGAGGTAGAGCCTTAATTAGCATGCGTCAAAGTTACTACTTAGATCTGAGTACAAATTTAAATAAGCCTTAAGCTTGAAGATTTTAATGTTCGATATATACCTTTTGGCAGCCTCTGCATGTTATAGAAATACATATCAAGGTGATGATATAGCGGCAGTAAGTGATGCACTAAGGAATAATGGGGAAGCATGTGGTAAAATAGTGAATGTAAAGATGCATTGGTGCCACAAACCTAGCACCACAGCCTTGTAAGCTCAACATCAGCGTTGCAGCTACAATCATCGATTATTGTCCGTCACGAGGATGCGGAACCACCAATCTTTCAAAATATGTTTTTTTTTTTCTGTTATTGCCGATCCCAAAGCTGGGAGAATCAGGACTGCTTATGAAGTGTAAGCTGAGGTTTAGTGCTCAAAATTAACACCTTCGTGTATATAAATAAATTAAGGTGCACAAAATATGCAGACAAAATTATTCATTAGTTGCTATTTCTGTGTTTGATACACAGGTATTGATGATTAATAAGGAGGGCAGGTTATGATGATAATAAAATCACCAGATCTCTAATTGGCAACAGCAAAGGAAAAGTTGTACGTAGGAGCTACTTCCCAATTATTACAACCTGCTAAGTACGCTAGCTTATCATTAAAGATGAGTAAGTGTGTATGTTTTTTAAAGGATGCTAAGCTAATGAAATTAATATCTCTGTGACAAAATGTTGATTGTTAGATTGTAGAGACCTAATTATTAGTATTGTATTGGATGAATTAGTGAAATTAATAAAATTAAATGGAACACATTACAAGCACAAAGTCGCAGCTACATATATATCTGTAGCTAGACACGGTATTACAACAAAACAACCATATTAAACTCAGTTTTTTAATTGCTGTAATACAAAATGATCTTCCATTATGACCAAACTTATAATCAGCCAGCAGGCCCAATCCCTTACAATCACTCATTGAGATTCTTGCTTTTACTACAGAAAATGGATTCCCTATTTACAATACTAGATTCTATCTTTTTTCTGCTGTAGCTCCCTTTGAAATCTAGGACTTTTGGAACTTATATCTTGGGTTTGGTACCAAACTCTAGCCAAAACTCAATACAGCAGAAACGGATCTAGCATGACTTCCCACAACTTCTATGTCCATCTTCAAGATCTCCATTGGAAGCATCAACAACGGGTCTCCTATCTGATGTTCACTGACGAAGACCTAGGGAACCCTGAGACTAGAGACAACATGTCATGGACCAGAGGCACATCGTGCAAGTCAGCTAGTCAGGTTTGGCCTTTGTGGTTTCACGTTTGTGCCTTACTGCCTTTGGCTTTGGACTACGGCTAGTCAAATTGATTCATTGAATGAGATTTTTTCTTTCTATATATATATATATATATATATTTTAATGGTTGTCTTGACAGTCTTGTGTTGTCTTGTTAAGTTGTCTCATTCTCTCATGTCTAAAGCTTAGCTCTTATTGGTTGTGACTTGTGAAGTTCAAATAGTCAAATTGAATGTAAAGCTATTGTTGTCTTGTCTTGTCTTTGTTTATATCTATAAAGACTATAATCTATTGACTATTAGTTTTGGTACTTTGTGCTTTATGCACCTAGTATCATAACGTAATCTAAATATTTTTTTAGCGAATTTTTTTTAATGGGTCGAGTCATGGGTTATCCGGGTCAGGACAGGTTGACCCGCAAAAAATCGGGTCAAGTCACGGGTCAACCTATTTTTGTTTCAGGTCAAAAAAATCGAGTTCAGATCAAGTATTTTTCGGGTCGGGTTGGGTTGGGTCAGAAAATTCTGACCCGTTTTACCATGTCTAAACATGATAAGAGTGTGTGTGCCTCTCTAAATTTTCCGAACATGTCTTCAAGCCTTCAACATACAGAATTAGTGATTAGTGCAGTAATATAGTGTTTACACCAAAAACCTAAGGCTATAGACTATGCACATGGATGCCTATTTGGACTTTCCTACAACCCCAAATGCCAACACCAATAGGTTACAACTCTGTAAAAGGCTTATGTAGAAAGAGCAAGTTGAGTCCTCATTATCCCAAAGCAGCTTGGCTCGAATTGCCAATCTATTTTTCATTGCTAACCACCAAATAAATTCATGCTTAATTAGCAATGCGGAGGGGAACCAAACCAAGTTTCACCAATAAAGCATATGATGCTTAATTATATCTAATCTCATTCCAATCCTCTATATATTCAATTAAATTTTGCTGACTTAGACAGTAACCAAATGGCTTGATCCTTATAAAGTTTTGTGCTCTCAATCTAAATAGAAACTGAACCTTTATTGATTGAAAGAATGAAAAATGAATACTACTTGATACTTACAAGCTCTGTTTCTGTACTTATATATAGAGACTAAAGCAACAATACAACTGTATAATAACTAACTTCCTGAAGTAAAGGAGAAACTGTTATAGCAACAATCCAGCTCATGCCCACGTGTCCAATCACCTTCCAATATCCTTTGCATACGTGGCATCATCTACTGCATTGAGCACAATACTTGATCATAGTGAGGCATTGCTTCAATCATGACCATAGCAGCTGTTTGATCGATGCCTTGGTTATCTTGAAGTTGTGAACTGATTTGATTTGCAAAATGAATGTCTCCTTGATGCAAGGAAGCACTTTGCTGAGTTGTTTTAACACTCCCCCTCAAGAGCAAAGCTCTTGTTTCTTGATTATGCTTCTGATACTCTGGATATTGTATTTTGGGAGCAAAGATGTTGATAACTCCCAGTCTTGCTAACAATTTAGAAAATTGATCAACCCCAAGTGCTTTTGTGAACATGTCTGCCAATTGATTCCTTGAAGAGACATAAAACATTTTGATGGTACCATCCAACACTCTAATTCTGACTACATGACAATCTGCTTCTATATGTTTTGATCTCTCATGGAATACTGGATTTGCAGAGATGTGTATAGCTGTCTGGTTGTCATAGTACAGCAGCACAGGTCTCTCATGTGGTATGTGCAAGTCCCTTAACAAGTAAAGCAACCAAGTAACTTCACATGTAGTGGTGGCCATGGATCTTTACTCTGCTTCAGCAGAGGATCTTGACACTATGTTTTGCTTTTTGGATCTCCAAGAAATCAAAGATTCACCTAAGAAAACACAGTAACCAGTTAGAGATTTCCTTGTGTCAGGGCAGCCTGCCCAATCAGCATCACAAAATGCTTTCAGCTGCAGGTCTGATTCAACAGGAAAGAATACTCCTTGTCCTGGTGTACTCTTAATATATTGAAGGACTCTAGTAGCTGCCTTCATGTGTGGAGTTCGAGGTTGAGCTAAAAACTGACTTAATCTGTTGACTGCATAGGCTATATCAGGTCTGCTCAAAGTTAAGTACATTAACTTGCCTATCAATCTCCTGTACTGCCCTGCATCTTTAAGTAATTCCCCATCTGCCTTGGATAATTTCAGTTGTTGTTCCATTGGTGACTTGATAGGTTTGCAACCAAGCATTCTTGCCTCTTTTAAAACTTCAAGAGCATATTTTCGTTGGTTAATGCTAATACCTTTATCACTTCTTGCAATCTCCAAACCCAAAAAATATTTGAGTGATCTAAGGTCTTTGATTCCGAAATTCTGGTCTAACAAGGATTTCAGCTTGGCAACACAAGCTGAATCATTTCCTGTAATTATCATATCATCTACATACACCAATAATGCAGTAAATAAAGAGCCATTAGCATGGACAAACAAGGAGTGATCTGCCTGAGATTGTTTGAAATCAAGCTGCATAATGGTAGCAGAAAGTTTGACATTCCATTGCCTTGAAGCTTGTTTGAGACCATATAAAGACTTCACCAGTTTGCATACCAAAGGAGTAGAAGTGGAAGTGGAATTTGGAGACTCCCCCTTACTGTGATAACCAGGAGGCAAATCCATGTATACTTCCTCATCAAGATCACCATGGAGGAAGGCATTGTTGATGTCCAGCTGATGCAAAGGCCACCCTTTGGCTGAAGCAAGAGCAATCAAAACTCTCACAGACACAGTCTTGGCAACAGGACTGAAAGTTTCCAAGAAGTCCAGCCCTTCCCTTTGAGTGTACCCTTTAGCAACCAACCGTGCTTTGTACCTCTCTACAGTCCCATCAGGATGCAGCTTCACTCTATAGACCCATTTACAGCCAATAGGTCTTTTACCTTGTGGAAAAGGAGTAAGCACCCAAGTGTGAGTTTGTTCTAAGGCTTGAATTTCCTTATCCATAGCCTCCCTCCAAAGAGGATCTGCAACAGCTTGGTGGAAGTACTAAGGTTCCTGATGACCATGACTCACAGTCATGAGATAGGACTGATAATTTGGATCCAAATGGCAATAAGTAAGACAATCTGCAATGTCATAAGGAGTCCCTGAGGCATGAGAAGAACCAGCTGAAGGTGAAGTGGTAGCTGAATTGCAAGCATAATCTTGTAAGTACACTGGAGTTTTGTGAGTTCTGGTGGACTTTCTGGTTGGTGGAGGATCTGCATTAGGAATGTTAGGAACAGAAATAACAGAATCAAGGGAATCAGAGGTAGCCAAAGGAGCACAAGGAGGAGTAGGACTGAGTGAAGGAGTGGAAGAATGATGGGAAGTTGAAGGCAAAGGAGTACAAGGAGAAGAAGACTCAATGGGAGTGTCTGGGATGCTAACAGAAGTAACAAACGGATCTATAGCAGGAACAGAAGCATCAACCTCATCAACAAAAGGATCAGAAAAATTTTGTACAGCAGTAGCAAAAGGAAAGCTATTTTCATGAAAGTAAACATCTCTGGAAACAAAAACAGCTTTGGTAGACAAATTCATTACTTTGTAACCTTTGACTCCAATAGGATAACCCAAGAAAACACATTTGGATGCTCTTGGATCAAATTTGGTCCTATTGTGAGAGAGGGTGGAAGCATAACAAAGGCACCCAAAGACCCTCAAATGAGAATAAGTTGGGACTTGACCAAAAAGAATCTCAAAAGGAGATTTATGATTTAAAACTGAAGATGGAGTCCTATTGATTAAGTAAGTAGCAGTAAGAATGCAGTGCCCCCACAAATGCAAAGGTAAGTTGGATTGAAATCTAAGTGCTCTTGCAACATTTAAAAGATGTTGATGTTTCCTCTCAACTATTGCATTTTGTTGAGGGGTTTCAACACAACTCAATTGATGCAAGATGCCCCTCTTAGAAAAAGAAGGTAGACATGATGAATTCAGTCCCATTATCAGTCCTAATGCATTTAACCTTACTTGAGAATTGTGTTTCTACCATGATGCAGAATTGTTCTAAGATGGCTTGGGTTTGGGATTTGTGTTTAAGGAGATAAACCCAAGTGCATCTTGAACAATCATCAACAATGGTTAAAAAATATTTGCAGCCATCAATGGTAGGGGTTGAAAAAGGTCCCCATAAGTCACAATGAATCAAATCAAAGCAATGACTATAGATATGAGAACTAGAAGTGAAAGGTAATCTCTTTTGTTTAGCTAAAGGGCAAACTTCACAATTAACCATTTTATTAATATTGAAAGAAGGTACATCATTATGTTTCAGTAGTGCCAATTTGGCATTTGACAAATGTCCTAATCTGAAATGCCAAACATGGGGCTGAACATGAACATTATTGACAGCATGAACATTATTGACAGAATTGAAAACATTAGAACAATTTGATGAGGCAGAGATGCTCTTTTCCAATAGATATAATCCGTTGCATTCCTTACCCAGACCAATTGTGCTCCAATGAGCCAGGTCCTGGATGAAACAAAGAGTTCCAAAGAACATAAGACAGCAAGAGATGGACTTAGCCAATTTACTGACAGAAAGAAGATTAAAAGTGAATGAAGGAACACACAAAACATTGTAAAGAACAAGTTTGGTTGAAATTTCAACAGTTCCTATGTGTGTAACTAAGGCTGACTCTCCATTTGGAAGATTAACAAAGGTGTTCAAGACAACAGTAATAGAAGAAAAACAGGACACAGAATGCACCATGTGATCTGTGGCTCCTGTATCAATTACCCAATCAGATTCATGGAAGGCAGTCCTATCAACCTTTCTAGCAGAAAAAATGGAATGCTGAAAAGAAGGAGTAAAGGAAAGATTTGAGTGATTACCTGACATGAGTGTAGGATTGAAAATAGGGTAGGTATTGACCTGTGACTGTGAAGAAGATCCTATCAGTCCAGAACTCTCACCAGAAACTCCTCCTGCACCAATAGCCATACAAGAAATGCTTGCATTTGCAGCATGATGTGGATCACCAAGAGCAGTCCCTAACCCAGTGGTTCCTGAGTTGAGAAAAGCTAGCAATTTCTCGCATTGTGCTTTGGAAATGGGACACTGATTCCTAGCAGTCAAAACACCATCTCCAGAATTGAAAGATGCTTGATTTGCATTGGCTATTGGCTTGCCTTTTGGCTTGTAACCAGGTGGATAGCCATGCAATTTGTAGCATTTTTCAATAGTGTGCCCTGCCATGTTACAGTGAGTACAAAAAGGCCTTTCCTTTCGCCCATTTCCTTTGAAGTTTCCCTTGGAATTGGCATACATTGCCATTGTATCAGACTGAGATTCAAGTTCTGGTTTCGCAATCTTTCCATTCACAAAACCTATCTTCTTCTTCGCAGTGAGGGCAAGCACCATAGCTCTTGACCAGGATTGGTAATTTCTCATTCCTAACAAAGGCTGTGTAACGAGAATGTTCCCTGGATTCTCACTGGTATTCAAGAAATAGGGATTAGGAGTAACAAAAGCTGAATTGTTTGGTGAATTCGAGTTTGTGTGCATGGATTGATCATTGTTAGGCTCAGGGGATGTATGAGTGGATTGGTTGTTTGCTTCATTGGACGCCATTGCAGGACCTTGAAGCTCTGATACCATATAAAGTTTTGTGCTCTCAATCTAAATAGAAACTGAACCTTTATTGATTGAAAGAATGAAAAATGAATACTACTTGATACTTACAAGCTCTGTTTCTGTACTTATATATAGAGACTAAAGCAACAATACAACTGTATAATAACTAACTTCCTAAAGTAAAGGAGAAACTGTTATAACAACAATCCAGCTCATGCCCACGTGTCCAATCACCTTCCAATATCCTTTGCATACGTGGCATCATCTACTGCATTGAGCACAATACTTGATCATAGTGAGGCATTGCTTCAATCATGACCATAGCAGCTGTTTGATCGATGCCTTGGTTATCTTGAAGTTGTGAACTGATTTGATTTGCAAAATGAATGTCTCCTTGATGCAAGGAAGCACTTTGCTGAGTTGTTTTAACAATCCTTTTTCATCAAACTAAGCTTACTTTGAGACCAATTCTTCTAACCATGTAGACTTCCATCTTTGTCAGCAAGTTTTCTGTCCTGCGTAGGCAACTTAATCATTTGTGGCCAAAACATACTCAAAATTAATAGTTTGACAATAAGTAAATCTAGACCTAGATTTTTGCAAATTAACCAATTTCGTGATAAGTTTGATTAATAAACCAATTATGCGTTAAAATCAGTTGGTGATTAGTTAAATGCATACAACTATATATATCACAAATATAGACAATGGAAAAATAGAATGTGGGGCCAAGAAATCCTACGACCCAGCCCACTTCGTTCCTGGGCCGAAGGCCCAAGCCAAGGGGGGCCCCGAAAAAGAGGAAGGAAAGAAGAAAAAAGATGGAGGCCAAAGGGGAGAAAAGCCTCCTCGGCCATGGTCCGAGGAGCATCCCCCAATTGTAAATTGCTCTAAGTCTTTCACTAAATAAAAAGAGAACGGAGCCCACGCCCAGTGAACGCCGGCCGGCGCCTAGACCTTTGATCCACTCTCTACAAATTCATTGTTCGGGGTTCGTTGGGCCCTTGACCCAGATCCATTGGGCCTGGGGTACCAAAAAAAGCGGTCCCTACATAGAACATATGTGATATGGTTATATATGAAAGAGAAAAATTTAGAAGGGAAAAATTCTTCAGTGGTTTACCACCAACCCTCAAGGAAATAGATCCATTTTGGTTGCATTTGGCATTACCTTAAAAAACTAGTTTTTTTTACTATTTAGTTTATTTTTGCTATTATTCAGCTTATTTTTGCTACTATTCATGGATCTCATTGCACTTTTTAGTACTATTCATGGCCGCGCTGTACTATTTCAATTACATTTTAGCTATATTTACAGTACTTTTAGCAAAAAAATTTCAGTTTCAGCTAAATAAGCTATTCCCAAACAGACTCTAAGGTTGTGTTTGACATTGGCTTAAAAAGTCGGTTTTTTTGCTATTCAGCTTATTTTTACTACTATTCATGGGTTGCATTGTACTTTTTGATACTATTCATGGGTCTTACTGTACTATTTCAGCTACATTTTAACTTTATCTATAGTACTTTCAATAAAAAGTTTTCAGTTTCAACTAAATAAACTATTCTCAAACGGGCTCTAAATAGAATGAAAGTTTAAGAGTATAATTAACCTAACTCTATAGTTACCTCAAGTAGTACTTATTGATGTGACACATGTAACTCCAAAAGGCCTTCACATTCGAGTTTATGAAAATCCTATGAAGAACTTTCTGATAGAATTCTTCTAAATTTTTAGAAAAGATTATGGTAAGAACTTTACCCCTAAAAAAAAAAAAAAAAAACTTTACTAAACGTTGGATAGAAAACTTAAATCTTATAAAACTAGTTGGCAGTTCTTAATGTTTCTGTAGGGTCAATTTTTGTGGCCCAAGCCCAAAAGGTTCGGATTATGAGCCCAATGAACCCTGAACAATGAATTTGTAGAGAGTGGGTGAAAGAGCTGGGCTAATGATGAATCAAACAGTAATGAACTGTGGTGTTTGTGAGTAAATTAACATGCAATCATGCTCGGACAAATGCAAACATGAACGTCCGAAGAGGAGTTGTATTGAATGAACGTTGGTTACAATTCTTAGAGCTACAGTAAAGATGTTTTCTTCTTTTTTCTTTCTTGTTTTTTCCATCCCCCTTTACCAGAGGCCTCTTCTCCTTATATAGCACCCTCTCCCTTCATCTTCATCGTCCACTTGTTCATCATCTAAACACCCACTTAAGTGCATGTCCCATCATGTATCTTCTTTAGGCTTGTGTGAGTGGCGGTAACTGAGATTGTACTGTTCAGGGGTCTTCTCCACATTAATGCGGCCAGAAAAGTAGATGCAGTGCATTTAATATGGTGGTTGAAGTTTGTCTTCTAGATATTTCTCCGTTCCTATCATCCCCAGGCACGCCTGAGGTTCATCTTTATCATTAGACTTGTCAGGAGGGTCACCTGAACTTCCCAGACGTCTGTTTGACCACGCTTCTTCGGATCCGAGGATAATGTCCTCTTCGGACAATTGAATATCTCCTCGGACTATGCTCCATTCTCATTTCTAGGTACGTTTCTTTTACATGGGCCTCTTTTCAAGTACTTTCATATCTTCGGACAAACAGTAACCCTCAAATAGGGCTTTAGGCCCAACATATTAGGTTGGGCTTCACCCCCCACAATAGCCCCTCAAAATTTTAGTTTTTCCCTCGCATTCGAGGAAAAAAATAGGATTTTGACTTGTCACGGAATGGCAGTTGGAAACAACAAAAATATCTGAACTTACACGCGTGTGGGCATAGAAGTAGGCGCCTCATAAATGCTGCTGTCGTTTCAGCATTCCCAAACCGTTATCAATTACTCCAGGCGGCGCTTTGTCTTTGGCATCAAACGGTGGGTTGCTGATCCAACGGACATGATTTTTTCCTCAGAATTTGGGCGGGATGGCCCCTGACCCTTCGCTTGTTCCCATATAAAGCCTCAATGGAGGTTATTTCTTCTTTACTTTGCAAATCCTCAGAGCGCCCAGTAAACTCCAGCACTCGAATCTTTCAAGTTCTCCCTGCAACCGGTCATAGCCTTCCTCAGAATCCATAAGAATTTCTTAACGAATTCGAGGATCAGTCTCCAGTTTAGTTCGAGTAAGTTCTTCTCCACTAAAACACTCTGTTCTCTTTTCGGCCAGCCTCCTCGGCTTTCAAATAGTCACCTTTGAGTCACTACGTTTAGTGCTTCCTTCTTCCCAGTTAGTGAAGATGGGTAAATTTGAATATTTGGTAAATAGCCCCGCCCAAATAGAAGAGTTTAGGGGAACAAACCGCATACCTCAAAATGTGGGTTTGAGGTATTGTCCTCCAGAGAGAATACTAACAGATCGAAAGACGGTCGAACTTGTAATCCCCATCATCGCTTTTTTAGAAGGTGGGATGACTATCCCTATGGGTCCTATCACCAGTAATTATCTCCGAAACCATAGGCTTAGTCCCGACCAATGTGCGCCCAACGTCTTTAGAATTTTAGGAGCCATTGACGATCTGAACCATCTTCTCGGATTAGGGCTCACCTGGCGTGATGTGGTACACATGTACGAGTGTCATAGCCAGCAAGGAGCGGGGTATTATCTTAAATCCCAATCCGATGTCGTTAGGCTCCTCTCCTAGCTTCCCAAATCTAACAAAGGGATGAAAGACGACTACGTGATCGTCTCGGGCGCGTGGTATGATGGTCCTCATTGCCGAACCAAGCCAGGAGAGCCAGGTGGGATATGTTAGACTTAGGTTTAATAACAGTGGGTTTAGGATCTCCTTGTTCTAACAAATTTGTTTTTTCTTTTGTATCATTATTTTCAAGTTTCTGATTGCGTTTTGTTGTGATGTTTAACAGATAGAGAACACGTTTCTCCTCGGCTCAGTCTTACAAACACTGCTGCGCTCAATTACTTACTAAGGTCAGAGATCTTTGTAAGTGAGGACGGACAACTTCGGTCGGTTCCCCTTATTCTCGGTTATAAGGCACGCAAGAAGGATTTTTAGCTGGTCGGCAACGCAATAACACAGGGAGATTATCGTCTCAGCCGTATAGACGTAGCTCAGAAAGGCTTTTTGGCTCCATACGATCTTCAGCCTGTGCCACATCCCAATCCACAGGGTGTACCCCAGCTCCTTCAGCCAATTCAACAGGTTCCTCTTGAACCCGCTGCGGCCGAGGAAAGAGTCGCTTCTTCAACCTCTTCGCTTGAGGAGTAAATAGACAAGTTCAAATTCGAAGGAGAGGCTTCAAGAGAAGTTGAAGTGATACGAGTGCCTGACACCGAGGAGGAAGCTGACAGACAATCTGTTGTACACCCTCCTATTCTAGTAACTGCTCTTCCAGACGACTCTTTGGACGAGGAAGATATGGCAGACTTGAGGAACTTGATGAAGAATAGGGGTAAGAAGGCTGAGTAGAAAGGGACTGGTACGTCCCAACCCGTGGTGAGTCTGCCTCCAGCACCACCCCAGGTTCTTGACCCCGGCCTGAAGCCCATGCAGGATTTGAAGAAGAAGAGGCTCCATCTTGAGACCAAAGAAAAGGAGGCGTTGCCACCCAAAGGGACCAAGCAACAGAAGGTGGCAAAAGACCACCGGAACACGAGGGCCTCGTCTACTGAGAGCCGAGATGAGGTCATCGTGGCTGATGTACGCCGAGGAGGACCTCGCATCTGGTCTCCAAGGTTGGAGTTGGATGGCACTCCAATCTCCTAGGACACCTCCCTTAGGAATTACAACAGGAGAAGGGTAGGTTATGTTGCTGAGGCCTTGCAGCAGCCACTCCTCCTTCCCCATGACATGGAGTCCTACAGGCGTTTCAACCAACAGGAGCTCTTCCAATCCCTTAAGAGGGATATAGCCATGGTAAGTGAGCATAGTCTGCTTAGTTAGATCGCTGAGCCTTTTTGCTTTTTCCCTTTTTCTGTGCTTTACATTCAAAATTTCCATTATGTAGGTTACCCAGCAGATCTTTGTGGCCGAGGAGTGGAATAAAAAATTCTATCTTGAAGCCCAGGCAGTGGCCTACTCTCGGACCGAGGCGGAAAAATCTCTGGGTCAGCTGAAGGAGGAATATGCTCATTTATCCGAGCAATTCAAAGATATGACCAACCAGAAGAATAACCTCGATGCTGGTCTTAAAAATGCTGAAAAACAGGCCGAAGTGCAACACAAGTTGCTAAATATGACCGAGATCAACTTGGCAACTGAGAGGGAGTTGGTAAAAGGGCTTAAAGCTGAACTTAAAAAAGCCAAGGAGAATGCCCGATTAGCCGAGCAGAATGCCCAACTGGCCAAGGAGGCAATCGAGGCTGAGAGAAAAGCAGCATACCAGCTGGGGGTGGATGAGACCAGGGCCCAGCTTACGGAGCAATTTGCCTCCGTTAGTCGAGACTATTGCGACATAACCTGGAAAAAGGCACTGGACGCTGCTGGAGTCCTTGCTGATTCGGAGCTGAGACTGCCTGGGAGCATATACTACAATCCTGAGATCCGAGAGCTCCCAGAGGCTGATCCTCCTCCGACACAGCTCCCCGAGGCTTCAGAGCAATCGTTGGTCAGCCAAGTTCCCCCAACCACTCTTGAGGCCTCCAAGGAGTCTGATCAGCTAGGTGATAAGGGCAAACCAGCTGAGCCATCCAAGGACAAGGGCAAGGGGTTGGAAAAGGGGAAGACTTCTTCTGAGACCAAGGACCAGGCCCCAGAAGCTGTGGCTACTTCGACAGACCAGGCTGCCGACCCTGTGGTCCCTCAAGCAAAAGCATAGATACTTAGGCTCCCTTTTTTATTTAAGGTTTTTTTTTATTTTTTTTTATTTTTATTTTTATTTTTTTTTTATGTAAGGTTTGTAAACTACCCTCTTTTTATCAATGAAACAGTTTCTCTTTTACTTTTGGTATCCCTGTTGCCTATCATATGACTTACTCTTGTTACCAAGAACTGTACTTTGTAATTATGGGAATGTAGGTAAACGTGATCACCATATCATACTAATAATGCACATAATTAACACTGGCACTGGAGAGAGCAGTCTGTATAAGAACTACTACTAAATAATAAATGCAACGAGTGTATGAAAGCCTCAAAGGTCTTCTCAAACATGCACAAAAAGGGGCCAATATAAGCTAGAATTAGTTTAAATATATTCGAGAATCTCAAGCGTGGCTCATTACAAAGTCATATTTCAATAATAATAGCTGTAGGGGGATGTCAATTGGCCCATGTCTCCTGGTCCGAGGACTACAAGCATGAAGGCATTTAAGTTTAAACGACTATAGAGATAGTGGATGAGCGATAACTAACCCACATTATCAGGTCCGAGGACTGCAGGCATGATTGGATTTAAGTTTAAACACTTAGAGAAAATGGGGCGGAGTGTTAACTAACCCAAATCATCTGGTCCGAGGACTACAGGCATGATTGGATTTAAGTTTAAACACTTAGAGAAACCAAGGCGGAGTGTTAACTAACCCAAATCATCTGGTCCGAGGACTACAGGCATGATTGGATTTAAGTTTAAACACTTAGAGAAACCGAGGCGGAGTGTTAACTAACCCAAATCATCTGGTCCGAGGACTACAGGCATGATTGGATTTAAGTTTAAACACTTAGAGAACCTTGAACGAGTGTTAACTAACCCAAATCATCTGGTCCGAGGACTACGGCATGATTGGATTTAAGTTTAAACACTTAGAGAAACCGAGGCGGAGTGTTAACTAACCCAAATCATCTGGTCCGAGGACTACAGGCATGATTGGATTTAAGTTTAAACACTTAGAGAAACCGAGGCGGAGTGTTAACTAACCCAAATCATCTGGTCCGAGGACTACAGGCATGATTGAATTTAAGTTTAAACACTTAGAGAACCTTGAACGAGTGTTAACTAACCCAAATCATCTGGTCCGAGGACTACATGCATGATTGGATTTAAGTTTAAACACTTAGAGAAACCGAGGCGGAGTGTTAGCTAACCCAAATCATCTGGTCCGAGGACTACAGACATGATTAGATTTAAGTTTAAACACTTGAGAGAAACCGAGGCGGAGTGTTAACTAACCCAAATCATCTGGTCCGAGGACTACAGGCATGATTGGATTTAAGTTTAAACACTTAGAGAAACCGAGGCGGAGTGTTAACTAACCCAAATCATCTGGTCCGAGGACTACAGGCATGATTGGATTTAAGTTTAAACACTTAGAGAAACCGAGGCAGAGTGTTAACTAACCCAAATCATCTGGTCCGAGGACTACAAGCATGATTGGATTTAAGTTTAAACACTTAGAGAACCTTGAACGAGTGTTAACTAACCCAAATCATCTGGTCCGAGGACTACAAGCATGATTGGATTTAAGTTTAAACACTTAGAGAAACCGAGGCGGAGTGTTAACTAACCCAAATCATCTGGCCCGAGGACTACAGGCATGATTGGATTTAAGTTTAAACACTTGAGAGAATACTTCATGTAACGAATTGGGATATTGGATGAAGAAAAAACTCATTAATAAAAATACCTTTTGAGATTATTTACATTCCAAGGGCGTGGTATGACATGACCATCTAGGTCTTCTAAGAAATATGCCCCAATGCCAGCACCTGAAGTAATACGATATGGCCCTTCCTAATTGGGTCCTAATTTTTCCCAAGCCGGGTTCTTTGCAGTGCCCACAACTTTTCTCAGCACCTCACCAGGTTCTAGAGGCCTTAGCTTTACGTTAGCATCGTAGCCCTGCCTGAGCTTTTGTTGGTAATGTGCCAGCCGAACCATTGCACTTTCCCTCCTTTCCTCAATCAGATCCAAACTCTTCTCTAGCTGCTCATTGTTACTGATCGGACTGAATGAGCTAGTCCTCAGTGTTGGGAAACCGGTTTCTAGAGGTATGACGGCTTCAGCTCCATAGGTCATTGAAAAGGGGGTCTCTCCAGTGGATCTGCGAGGCGTAGTTCTGTAAGCCCAAAGTACATATGGCAATTCTTCTACCCATTTGCCCTTCGCATCATCTAGCCTCTTCTTTAAGCCATTTTCTATGACCTTGTTGACAGCTTCTGCTTGCCCATTACCCTGGGGATAGGCAGGAGTGGAGTATCTATTTATAATTCCCAACTCGCTGCAATAACTCCTGAATGCCTTGCTATCAAACTGTAGGCCGTTGTCCGAGATGAGAGTATGGGGGACCCCGAATCGAGTGACAATGCTCTTCCACACAAATTTCTGTACATCAACGTCTCTGATGTTGGCCAGTGGTTCAGCTTCGACCCATTTGGTGAAATAGTCTGTGCCGACTAGAAGGTACCTCTTGTTTCCTGCAGCTTTAGGGAATGGTCCCACGATATCCAAGCCCCATTGGGCGAAAGGCCATGGGCTAGATAGCGGATTAAGAACTCCCCCTGGTTGATGAATGTTTGGGGCGAATTGCTGACACTGATCACACTTTTTAACGTAATCCTGGGCATCCTTTTGCATCTTCGGCCACCAATAACCTTGAGTAATAGCCCGGTGAGCCAAGGACCTCCCTCCAGTATGACTTCCACATATCCCTTCATGTAATTCTTCTAGTAATAATTCAGCCGCTTCAGGATGCATGCATAGTAAGTACGGTCCTGAGTAGGAACGTTTGTATAATTTCTGGTCTTCAGATAGCCAGAATCTGGTCGCCTTCCTCCGAATTTTGTCAGCTTCCTCCCTTTCTTCAGGTAGGATGTCTTCTTTCAAGAACTTAATTATAGGGTCCATCCAGCAGAGTCCGGTCCTGACTTGGTGAACTTGAACTACTTCCTTTTTTGCCTCTGTAGGCCCATGCAAGTCCTCGACGAGGATGACTCTCGGTAAATTTTGTGCCGAGGAGGTAGCAAGCGTGGCTAAAGAGTCAGCGTGTGCGTTACCATTTCTGGGGATGTGCAGCAAACTGAAAAAGTCAAACTCCGATTGCAGACATTTAACTCGGCTCAAGTACCCTTACATTCTTTCATCTTTCGCCTCAAACTCGCCTTGTACTTGACCTACAATTAACCTTGAGTCCGAAAACAACTCCACAGACTTTCCGCCCATTCTTCGGACCATAGCCATTCCCATCAGTAGGGCCTCATACTCCGCCTCATTATTTGTTGCCGAGAAGTCCAGCCTTAACGACTTTTTGATAATGATTCTTTCAGGGGATATCAACACTAGCCCAATTCCAGAACCTTTTTGGTTTGTTGCACCATCAACGTACACTTCCCAATGGGAGGGGCTCTGCTGGGAGATCATGCCAACTGATTTTTCATCCATGTCGGACGTAAGCGCTACTTCTTCTAGTTGGGGCTCCGTGAACTCAGCCACCAAATCTGCAAGGATCTGGCCTTTGATCAATGTGCGTGGCATATATTTTATATCGAAAGCCCCTAAGATCGTACCCCATTTAGCAATCCGCCCAGTGTAGTCAGCGCTTCGGAGTATAGCCTTGAGCGGGAGTTGAGTGAGGACAATGATCGTGTGGGCCTGGAAATAATGAGGTAGCTTTCGTGTACCAAGCACCACTGCTAGGATAGCCTTCTCCAGAGGCAAATAACGAATCTCAACCTCATGCAGCGACTTACTTACGTAATAAACCGGTCTTTGCACACCAGAGTCTGATCGTATCAACATCAGGCTCACTGCACAAGGAGCTACAGCAATGTAGGCAAACAATACTTCATCTGGCTTAGGGCTGGACATAATTGGTGGTCGAGCTAGATAATCTTTAAGCTGCTGAAAGGCCAAAACACATTCTTTAGTCCATTCGAATCCCTTCCACTTGTTAAGCAGAGAGAAGAAAGGGCGACACCTGTCTGCTGATCGAGAGATAAATCGATTCAGGGCAGCAGTCATTCCGGTCAGTTTCTGAACCTCCTTGGGATTCCGAGGAGCTCGCAAATCGTTGATGGCCTTTATCTGGACGGGGTTAACCTCAATTCCTCTATGAGTCACCATGTACCCCAAAAACTTGCCGGACCCCACCCCAAATGAACACTTGGAAGCATTTAGGCGCAGCTTGTACTTCCTTAGAATCTCAAAGGTACTTTCAAGGTCCTTCACATGCTCAACAACAACCTTGCTCTTTACTACCATGTCATCTATGTAGACCTCGATATTTTTGCCCAGCTGTGGCTTGAACATCCTCGTCATCATCCTCTGATAGGTAGACACCGCGTTCTTTAAGCCAAATGGCATCACTTTACAGTGGTAGTTACCAATAGGGGTGACAAAAGCGGTCTTCTCCTGATCATCCAGGGCTAGTGGTATCTGGTGGTAGCCTTGGAAGGCATCCAGGAAGCTCATCCGAGGATGGCCGACAGTGGCGTCCACTAGTTGATCAATTTTCGGCATAGGGAAGGGATCTTTGGGGCAAGCCTTATTCAAATCGGTGAAGTCCACGCACACTCGCCATTTCCCACTCTTTTTCTTCACCACCACAGTGTTTGCTAGCCACTCAGGATAAAAAAACTTCCTTAATAGCTCCAGCTTGTTTGAGTTTTGCTACTTCTTCTCTTACCGCATCAGTATGCTCCTTGGATGGGCGCTGAGGAGGCTGCTTTTTAGGGGTGATTAGTGGATTCACCTTCAAGTGGTGACATATGAATTCCGGGTCTACTCCTGGAGCTTTGTAAGCGCTCTAGGCAAATACATCAAGATTTCGCTTGAGGAACTCTATTAGCTCTTCCCTCTCTTGAAGAGGTAGCTAAGATCCGACTTGGAAGAACTTATCAGGATCATCTCCAATAACCACTTTCATTAAATCTTCGCATCGAGTGCCCTCGTCTGAACCTTCGACGGGCAATTCTCAAGACTTTAACTGCTATAAACCCCTTTCGGCTCTGGATGAGGACTCGGCTTCGGGCTCATGTTGGATGGCAGCCACTAAGCATTGTCGGGCTGCGGACTGATCTCCTCGGATCTCACAAATCTGCCCTTCAGATGGGTACTTAACCTTCTGATGCAAAGTAGAGGAAACAACCCCTAGTGTATGGAGCCAAGGTCTGGCCACGAGTGCCGTATAAGGTGAATACACGTCCACAACTATAAAATCCACCTCTACCACTTCAGAGCCGGTCTGCACAGGTAAGCGTATCTGGCCTTTCGGGGTGACAGCCCTTCCTTCAAAACTCACGAAGGGGAAATTGTATGGTGTTAGGTCTTGGGGTTTTAGGCCCAGCCCCTTGTAGAGATCAGGATACATTATCTCCACAGCACTACCCTGGTCCACCATCACCCTCTTCACATCGTACCCTCCAATTCTGAGGGTGATGACCAACGCATCATCATGGGGTTGGATGGTGCCAATCATGTCTTCGTCTGAGAACCCTATAACCAGTGGAGCCCCAGATTTAGATCTCTTCGGACATTGGGCGTAATCTCCTACTGGTGACCGGACAACCGATATAACTTTCGACGGCCAGGATCCTGTTCTTCCTGGTGCGGCGAAGACAACATTAATAGTTCCCAATGGGGGCTTCGAAAGGTCATCTCTTCGGGGTCCCGAGTTCGTCTGGCCTCCTCGGCCACTGGAATGGTGCAAAAGGTGTCTCAATCTACCCTCGCGGACCAGTTGGTCCAAATGATCCCACAGACTCCTGCAATCCTTTGTGGTATGCCCATGGTCCTGATGGTACTGGCAGTAGAGGTTATGATTACGCCTCTCAGGGTTCCCCACCTTATTGTTCGGCCACCTGAAGAATGGTTCATTCTTGATTTTTTTCCAAGACTTGGTGTATTGGCTCTTTGAATACAGTGTTGACCGCTTGAGGATTTGTCGATCCTGATTGCCCAGCGAAATCTCTTCGTGGCTTATTGCTATTGTAGCAGTCCGACCTGAAATCCCTCCTCTCTTGGGGGATAACCTTGTCCTTTCCCTTCCCCTGCTGCTGATCTTCTTCAACTCTTTTGTACTTCTCTATACGGTCCATAAGTTAACGCATGTTAGTAACTGGTTTTCCAGATAGGGACGTCCTCAAACCATGGTCAGTAGGGAGGCCGAGCTTGAATGTGCTGAAGGCCATTGCATCAGAGTTACCCTCCATATCATTGAACATCTCCCAGTATCTATTTGAATATGCTTTCAAGGTCTCACCCTCCTGCATGCTCAAGGATAGCAGTGAAGACAAGGGCCTGGCCACTCTTCGGCATGTGACAAAACGGGAGCCGAATGCTTGAGTGAGCTCTTTGAAGGAGTTGATAGAGTCTGCTTTCAAGCCGTCGAACCACCTCATTGCAACTGGCCCAAGACTGGAAGCAAAACCTTACACATCAGAGCTTCATCTCTGGAGTAGACAGCCATCCTTTGGTTAAAATGACTCACGTGCTCCACGGGGTCTGTTTTACCATTGTAGATGGTGAACGTTGGTTGGTTAAAATGCCGAGGGAGTCTCGTCTCTTCAATCCTGCGCGTAAAAGGTGACCTAGAAATCTGATTCAGGGCCCTACTCATGGCATCGTTCCCTACGTCTCCACGTGATAGGCTTCTGTGTTGCCTCTTGCGATAAGACTCTTCTTCATAAGTATAGGATTCACTGGCTGGTGTCCGAGATTTCTGCTGATATGTGACATCCTGCTCGTCATCAGGATCCTCATCAGAGTATGAGGAAATCTGTTTCCTCTTTGCATGGCGCAACTCCCTTTTTAGTTTTTCTACCTCCAATTGCAAATCCCGGTTCCTTTCTGCATGGGACGCATTACTCCCACCATGTGACTGACTGTGACTAGTATGCGTAGTGTGCGCACTATCCTCATGATCCTATCTCCTCTCTAAGTTAAGAAAAGGGTCCACGTGTTGGGATGCCCTAGATTCTGGTTGCTGTTGACCTCGTCCTGCCATCATCAACTGTTGTTTTCACCCTTACACAAGCTCTTCCCACAGACGGCGCCAATTGTAGGGTCAATTTTTGTGGCCCAAGCCCAAAAGGTTCGGATTATGAGTCCAATGAACCCTGAACAATGAATTTGTAGAGAGTGGGTGAAAGAGCTGGGCTAATGATGAATCAAACAGTAATGAACTGTGGTGTTTGTGAGTAAATTAATATGCAATCATGCTCGGACAGATGCAAACATGAACGTCCGAAGAGGAGTTGTATTGAATGAACGTTGGTTACAATTCTTAGAGCTCCAGTAAAGATGTTTTTTTTTTTTTTTTTTTTTTTCTATCCCCCTTTACCAGAGGCCTCTTCTCCTTATATAGCACCCTCTCCCTTCATCTTCATCGTCCACTTGTTCATCATCTAAACACCCACTTGAGTGCATGTCCCATCATGTATCTTCTTTAGGCTTGTGTGAGTGGCGGTAGCTGAGATTGTACTGTTCAGGGGTCTTCTCCACATTAATGCGGCCAGAAAAGTATATGCAGTGCATTTAATGTGGTGGTTAAAGTTTGTCTTCTAGATATTTCTCCGTTCCTATCATCCCCAGGCGCGCCTGAGGTTCATCTCTATCATTAGACTTGTCAAGAGGGTCACCTGAACTTCCCAGACGTCTGTTTGACCACGCTTCTTCGGATCCGAGGATAATGTCCTCTTCGGACAATTGAATATCTCCTCGGACTATGCTCCATTCTCATTTCTAGGTACGTTTCTTTTACATGGGCCTCTTCTCAAGTACTTTCATCTCTTTGGACAAACAGTAGCCCTCAAATAGGGCTTTAGGCCCAACATATTAGGTTGGGCTTCACCCCCCACAGTTTCTAATGGAGACATCTAGGATTCAAATATCCCCTCCTCTTATCTCAACTATTGAATTATAAAATTTAAAATAAATTTTAAAAAAAAATGGCATTTAGTGGACCAAATTAAAAGAGAGAGAAAAAATCTTATTTAAACATCTTAAATTTGGATTTTTGCATAAATTCCAATTAACTTAATTAGTAAAAGTAATTTTACTTAAATTAAGTACCTAACAAGTCAAAACTGCTCATATTTTCAATCGTCAATTTGGAAGTTGGTCGATTATTGTAATGAGTAGTAAATACCTTCACCAAAATTAAGAATTGCTATGAAATTTTTATATTTTAAATAAAAATTAACAAACTTCTTGAATTTTTAAATGAGTAGTAAATACATTCACCAAAATTAAGAAATCAAATTGACACATGTTACAAAATTAGAGCTTAGTTGAAATCCAATTTAGAAATCCAATTGGATTTTTTCTCAGTTTTGGCTTTATATATATATATATATATATATATGATTAGAGACATTTTTCCTTATCATAATTTCTTTATGATAAGTTTCATCCACTATTTCTTTATCTCTCTCAATCTTGTGATAAAATTTGAATATATTTTTGGATTATTAATTTTATTAGATTGTTTAAATATTACTAATAATAATAGTAAGTAGACAGAATCACATAATGCTCAACAAATATTTATAGATTAATATTACTTAATATTTGTCAGGCCTCGAGACTAAATATAATGGCTCTAAAATTTGAATGTGATTTAATAGTGTATTAGAAATTAACAATAAGTAATGTTAATTTCTCTCTTTTTAAGAAAAATAAAAAAGGTAAATAGATGGTGTGGGGGGTGAAGCCCAACCTAAAATGTTGGGCCTAAAGTCCTATTTGAGGGCTACTGTTTGTCCGAAGAGATGAAAGTACTTGAGAAGAGGCCCATGTAAAAGAAACGTACCTAAAGATGAGAATGGAGCATAGTCCGAGGAGATATTCAATTGTCCGAAGAAGACATTATCCTCGGATCCGAAGAAGCGTGGTCAAACAGACATCTGGGAAGTTCAGGTGACCCTCTTGACAAGTCTAATGATAGAGATGAACTTCAGGCGCGCCTGGGGATGATAGGAACGGAGAAATATCTAGAAGACAAACTTCAACCACCACATTAAATGCACTGCATCTACTTTTCTGGCCGCATTAATGTGGAGAAGACCCCTGAACAGTACAATCTCAGCTACCGCCACTCACACAAGCCTAAAGAAGATACATGATGGGACATGCACTCAAGTGGGTGTTTAGATGATGAACTAGTGGATGATGAAGATGAAGGGAGAGGGTGCTATATAAGGAGAAGAGGCCTCTAGTAAAGGAGGAGGAAAAAAAAGAAAGAAAAAAGAAGAAAACATCTTTACTGTAACTCTAAGAATTGTAACCAACGTTCATTCAATACAACTCCTCTTCAGACGTTCATGTTTGCATTTGTCCGAGCATGATTGCATGTTAATTTACTCACAAACACCACAGTTCATTACTGTTTGATTCATCATTAGCCCAGCTCTTTCACCCACTCTCTACAAATTCATTGTTCAGGGTTCATTGGGCTCATAATCCGAACCTTTTGGGCTTGGGCCACAAAAATTGACCCTACAGATGGGTTTGAAATGAGTTTGGATTCATTAAGTATATGTGGGAAAATTTGAGATTAAATTTCTAAAATCCAATAGAATTTGGAAAGAGATTGAGATATATATATGTGTATGTGTGGGGCACAAGAATTCAGGTAAGGTACTTGTGCCACATGTCGTATCCATGACCGAGGAGCCCATGATCGTGTCGAGGAGGCCACACGCTCGGACAGTAAGGCCACGTCAGTGGCACATTGCCAAAGGAGGTCCTGCTATTGAGAAAAAGCTTCAGAGAGGGGGTTAGCCTTGACATGACTGGAGGGATGGTGGTTGCCCTCACATTCAATGCATCTCACCAAACCTCCTAACTTCATTTATGTGGAGAAGACTCCTGAACAGTGCTGCCTTGGCCGCCGCAACTCACAAGGGGTTTGGGAAGGTGTTTGATGGGACAAGTACTCGAGTGGTGGACTGGACGATCAACAAATGGAGGGCCAAGATCGCCTGAAGGGAGATATATAATGTGAGAGACCCTCCAAGGAGAGGAGGGCGGAAAATCTGTAGAAAAAAAAACCATAACATTAAGAACAGAAATTGTAATCAAATCTAAAAGAAATATATTCAAAAGCTACTCTCCTCGAACATTGCCGAGGAAGAATTTATGTGCACTATATTTGTCTATTCACTGTTTTTCCTTGCTCTTATCCTCTTTAGCCCATTAAGGTCGTTGTCCATTTCGTTGAAGCCTAACTTTTTAGCCCATTCTCTATAAATTTATTGTATTGGGCTCTTTGGGTTTTAATCCATTCATCCTTTGGACATAAGCACCAAAGCCCGCCCCTACAATATATATATAATAAATTTAGATTTAGGATAGGTACTCTCAATTAGTGGCGGCTCTATGAATTGTTTTTAGGGTGGTCACTAAGAAACTTAAATTATACAAAATTTAATAAAAAGACAACTTGAATATATCAACATCACCAAAAAAAAAAAAAAAACACGCAAATACATGAAATATTACAATTTTTTGTACTAGGAAAGAAAAAAAAAAGACTAATAAGAGATAAAGTGGAAATTAAAAATGCTTATATAAGAATAATAAAGTGACCACAACAATTTCATAACAAATCTTATGCAACAAGTTATTATTGGTGGGTAAAACATGTCAATATTAAGCCCAAATTAGAAGTAGTAATAGCTTACTACATAAGATTTATTGTGAAAATATTGTAGATGTAGAATTACTATTATTTTTGTTGAATTCAAATTCTTGTGATTCTTAGGTCATGTTGTTTAACATTTTTATTAGGGTGGTCAAAATAAGTCAATATAGTATATAATATTTGTTTTTGTAAGAATATATATATATATATATACACATTTTTTTCAAGTCAGGGCGGTCACTAAACAAATTAATTTAAACTAATTATATATATATATATATATATATATATGCTAAGTAAAAAAAAAAAAAATTTGGCAAGTGAGGGTGGTCATGTGACCACACTCACATACAAGTGGAGCTGCCACTACTCTCAACCTAAACTTGTCTATTATCATTATTATGTAAGTGCATTGAAATGGACCAAACTGGATCGAACAAGACCGAATGGATCGAAATGCTACTCTGATGTGGCTCAACAGAAGCGTAATAACAAAAAATGCTACATTTCAACTTTTAAATATTTATATTGATAGAATGGTGTCATTACGCGATATAAGTCTAATGACAGTTGCATAATGTTATTTTTTATTCATTAAAAATATCATTCATAAAACAAACTTAAAATGGGATTATGATAAAGTGACAATGAAAAAAAAATCTAGTTGAATGAATGATTATCAATCTTTAATTTGTACTCAAGTCTTTAGTTTTTTTAGATAGATAGTGAAGGAAGGGAAGGGGGAGGATGATGAGGGAGGTTTGAACCACAAATATAGAACACCTTAAAGAACACCAAAAAGAATATAATTTCTATTGGACTATCACTTAAATGTTAAATCCCCTTTAAGTTAATTAATTTGTCGAGTTACAAAATCTAAACGTGAAAAGAAAATTTATTTTGTAGTAAAAAGTTTTCATAAAATAACTTTAATCAATATTAAGTACCTTAGATACTTACCAAACCATAGAAAGAATACCATCTAATCCTATTTTAATCACTAAAGGATTTATTTTTTTTTTAACTTACCGACTAAAAATTTTTAAGTTTTGCACTACTAATAAAATATTATTTTAGTGTTTGAGGGTTTAAAATAGCTTTTTTACACCTTTACTCGGAATGTTCTAAAATTTTCAAATAATGTAAATAAAGCATTTATACTGGTCAAAAGGGAAAGTCGGCAGACAAAAAAGCGTTTTGTGTGTGCACTGTGCAGGCGCGTTTACAGTGATTTATAAGTAAAATATATGTTTTTTGAAAAAAGATAGAAAACAAGATAGAATATATTAATCAGTAGGAGTTTTCAACTTTTCTTTCTTTCAAAATCATCAGTAGGAGTTAGAGTGACGTTTACGTACATAAAAGACTGAAGAGGTCAAATTTGTTGATTTTGTTCACTTCAAAGTTCAATCCTCATCTCCATAAAAAAAAAAAAATAAATAAATAAAAAATCCTCATCTACGCAACTTCCTTTTGTCCCTTTCAAAAAAGGATCATGTTAACGAGTGCCGTAGGCATTGGTTAACAATCCAATTAAAAAAAGTTTTTATGAGAAAAGAAAAAAAGTAATTAATATTTTAACAGCTTTTTTCATTTCTCATAAAAGTGATATCAAAACTTTATTAAAATGAATTGTTAACCAATACTCCAACGGCACTCGTTAACATTTCCCTTAAAAAATATCCAATTTTGAGTCACTGTCACACAAAGTTATCACCAGTGTGTACACCCACGTAAAACATTCATAAGTTCCTTGTAATATATTTAATTATATTTTACTCAGTTATATGAGTAATATTAATGAAGAACGACAAATTAATTCCCTTTTACTTTCTCAAAAAAAGAAAAAAAAAATTAATTCACTTTTAGTGCTGTATGTTAGATGTCTCTATTGTGAATACTAAACGGGAGGGGAATGTTGATGCTCACCAAATTGCACCATATGCTATGTCTTTAAGCCAAGAGATAATTTGGAAGGAAGATGAACCTAGTTTCATGGTGGAATCAATGGGGAATGATAGAACTAGCTGTTAACATTTTATATTTTGCAATGAAAATTACAATCTTTACATTAATAATAAAAATAATATGAAGAATATTAATGTGTTAAAAAGACTTGTTGAAATTAAAATATTCTTTTTTTTAATTGACATCACTTTTATTTGTTTCACTTTTACAAGATTCTATTCTATTCTCTGACTATAAGTTTCTCCAAAACCATAATGACATCATTTTTATTATGCATTGAAGCCAAGAAAAAAATATATTATAAAGATATTGTATTATTAAACTTATTGATAGTTGATACAATTGATTGAATTAGATTTATAGAGCGATGTTTAAAAATATTTTTTATTTATAAGAAAATTTAACTTTAGTTCATAAATTAATTTTACATATTTAGATTAAAATCAAACATTTATTTTGTATATGTATATTTATTTTTAAATGTATGATAAAATTTAGCATGGATACTAGTCTAGTACAATTTTACCATAGAGAATTTACAAAGTATCACAGGTCACAAGAAACAATTTAAACATTCATTTATTTATTGTGCAAGTCCACAAATCACATTCACTACTGCATTATTTTGTAAGAAAATCCTAAAATTATATTTCCAAATTAACATGACAATCACTATGAATGGTAGATTTCAAAAACATAATTAATAAAGAATAATTGTCATTGCACACACCTTTTTTAAGTAAAATTTTACTAGTATTTTATTGTTACACACATCGTACACAATTTATTTTTTAAACTAAAATCATTTCAGTTCAAAAACTAAAATATGTATACATTGTGTAATATAAACACTACCCCATAAATAAATATCTTAATATGATCATACTTTTTTCTTTTAAGAAACAATATAATCTTAGATTAAGTTGTTAAGTTTATGTAATAAAATTTTAGTATTATAATCATTAATTTAATTTGCAAACATTATAAGTTTATGAAATAAGATATGCAGCATGCCCATGCAACCTACCTTGGCCTTGGTTGCATGCCTTGCCTAAGCCCAAGCAGCTGGCGTGCACACTGCCTAGAACTTGGTAACCCTACGTGAGCACATGGTCAAAACCATGGCATGCCTGCGTGCAAACTGCCTAAGCCATGACAGCCCATATATTGTAATTTTTATTTTTATTTTAATAAACAACTATTTTATTCATTGAGTACCTAGTTTAATCTTTTAGTTATTCATATTTATGAAATTTAATTTCAATAAATATAAAGTTTAGTAACTCTTTACTAAAGTGGCCAACCCTGAATAACTAGTTCCCATTAAATTTATCTCAATAGGATATTTCGTGTCTCTACAGAAAGAGATTATGGATTCTATCTTGAGAATATGTGTTCCCTTAACACCACGTGTGGTTACCTAACATACTGAGATTTTGACCGTTAAACTAGGTCTCACTCTTGATATATCAAAGTAACCTGCATTTCATGTGATAGTTGTTAATTGAAAATTAATCTCACAGCGGTCTAGTTCAATATATCTTACACACTTAAGACATATCAACACATCAACTAGAAGTCTCCACTTCCATGATCAAGACAAAACATCTTAGTTGATGCGTTATAGTTTTCGTAAATGAAACGCCCAATTTCATCACCGACTACGAACTATATTTTGAGTTTACAAGAAACTTGTAATTTATATATTCTGTAACTAAATCACATAAATCACATACAATGCATCTCAAGGACTATGATAATGTCTAATTAGTTCATTTACAAATAGTCTCATATAATTAAATAATTTAATTATTTATAACATGCCAATAAATTGGATTTTAAGGCACAAATCCTAACAGTCTCTATTATGAATACTAAGGGTCTGTTTGAGATTCACATATTTTGCTGAAACTGAAAAACTTTTTGTTGAAAGTACTATAGATAAAAGTAAAAGTTAGCTGAAATAGTACAGTGAGACCCATGAATAGTACCAAAAAGTGTAGTAGAGCTCATAAATAGTAGTAAAAATAAGCTGAATAGTAAAATAAGCTGGTTTTTTTAATTTTTACCAAACACACACTAAATGGGAGTAATTCTTAGGTACTTTTGGAGTGCAAAGAATGGTGCTCCATTCTCTCACATTCATGGTGGGGTTTACTCCTTAAATTTATGGTGGAGTCCACCATAAATGTGAGAGGAGGTAACACTATTTCTTCGTGCTCCGGGAAGTACCTAAAAATTTTCTACTAAACGGGCGGGGAATGTTGATGCTCACCAAATTAATTGCACCATATGCTAAGTCTTTAAGCCAAGAGATAGTTTGGATGGATGATGAACCTAGTTTCATAGTGGAATCAATGAGGAATGAAGACTTGTTGAAATTAATATATATATATATATATATTTTTTTTTTTGACATAACTTTTTTTTTGTCAATTTTAGGAGAGACTATTCTACTCTCTTACTATAAATTTCACTGAATCAACATTGACATCATTTTTATTATGTATCGTAGCAATGAAAAAAATAATAATATTATAAGGATATTGTATTATTAAACTTATTGATAGTTGATACAATTTATTGAATTAGATTTATAGAGCGATGTTTAAAAAATATTTCTTATTTATAAGAAAATTTAACTTTAGTTCATAAATTAATTTTACATATTTAGAATAAAATCAAACATATATTTTGTATATGTATATTTATTTTTTAAAAATAACTTTAAAAAAAATGTATGATAAAATTCAGCAAAGATACTAGTCTAGTACAATTTTACCACATAGAATTTATGACACTTATGTTCTGACTTAGGACACCTTCAACTGATGCTGTCTTGGCTTGCTCTCCATGTTTCCAGCCCCTACATAGCAAGTTTAATCATCAGGAAGGCTAGGAACTGCTTAGTAATTGCTTAGTAACTGCCGCTGCACATGCTGCACATGCACAACCCAAGTCTTAGCAGGCCATGGGGCCTTTGCCCATCCTCCAACAGCACACACAACATGTTCCCACACGTTTTAGAGAGGCTTGGCCCATACTCAAGGCCTCCCATCAACACTACAGCTCACACAGCATGCCCACATGCAGCACACAAAGTAACTGCCATCAGCCCACTAGCACTTGTTCATGCATTCAGCCAGCCCATACTAGCCCAATGCCTTACACACAACATTTAATCATCACAGCAGCCCAGCCAAGCACACAAGGAACCAACAACTAAGCCACCAATGCCATGCACTACCACGTAGGGTCAGCACCACCTGCTATTGCCCATCATCACAACCATCTTTGCCCACCATGGCCCTCCTCTGTCATGGTCTTGGGGCATCATGTGGAGTAAGGTGCCTCCACATGCTGCCTCTCATCACTGCTCATCGATCCAACTCGAGTAGGGAGATTGGGCAGGTCTCTCTCAAAAAGCCTTTAAGAGTATCACTAGTTAGACATAAGGAGCTATGAGTGTGTTGAGAAAACATAAAATCAAGTGATTGACCCAATACTACCCAAACACCCTTATTCCTCATGTTATTGTCAGCAACACGTAATGCTCCTAACACTGTGTGCAGACTGCCTAAGCCATGGCAGCCCATATACTGTAATTTTTATTTTTATTTTGATAAGAAAATGATCTTTTAATAACAGAGAACATGCCTCACACGTTTCCTAACGTGGAATGGATAGATAGGAATTAGTCTAACAAAAATGGGTTGTGTCAAACACATTATCGAAAATAGAATCCCACAGCTTGTATATAAAACAGGCAGTGTATAACACAAAAATTTGACTGCTTCATCTTTATCTGTCAAGCAAAACGCCACGATGTTCCGCGTGAGCAACAACCTGGTTGGGATACTCAACTTCGTGACCTTCCTACTGTCAATACCAATCCTCGGTGCTGGGATATGGCTGAGCCGACAGGCCGACACCGAGTGCGAGCGTTGGCTCGACAAACCCATCATCGCACTCGGCGTTTTTCTCATGGTGGTCTCCATAGCTGGCTTAATCGGAGCTTGTTGCCGTGTTTCATGGCTCCTCTGGTTCTACCTTCTGGTCATGTTCCTCCTCATAGTTCTTCTCTTCGTGTTTACCATCTTTGTCTTTGCTGTTACCAACAAGGGTGCTGGGGAGGCCGTGTCGAATCGTGGGTATAAGGAGTACAGGCTTGGTGATTACTCCAATTGGTTGCAGAAGAGGGTTACCAATACCAAGAATTGGAACAAAATTAAGAGTTGCTTGCAGGATAGTAAGGTTTGTACCAGTTTTGCTGACAAGTATGTGAACGACACCGTTGAGCAGTTCTATGTTGAGCATCTCTCTGCGCTTCAGGTATGTGGGTTGGACTTGTTTTTTCCATTTGGGTTTTGGGATTGGATTAGTGGGTGTGTCTTTGTTTTTGGATTGAGATCTGATTTTTTAAGTTTAAGCTTGATTTGGGTCTTTTTTGGAATTGGGTATTTTAGTTTTTGTTTCAGGTTTGACTTTTTAAGGCAAATTTGTTGTCTTGTATGTGTTTCTGAATTGTTATAGGTCTGAATTGTTTAGTTTTCAACTAGGTTGAAAAGCATGTTTAATCTGCATTTCAATTCCTACAAAAAGAGAATGTTTTGGGGGTGTGTTTTTGTCTTGTGTATCAAATTTGTGAATCTGCTATACCTCGTTGTGATAAGGTCTTTGTAAAAAGTTGGAAGCCTTTTTCAGCTCAGTTTTAACTTTTTGGATTAAAAGGAATTTGTTGGGTTCTTTTCAAATTTATCTTTTTCCAATTATTCTTTCTTAAGTTTCTTTTTGATTAATAATGAAATTTATTTTATATGGAGCTTAATTTATTTTAATAACCAAATTGGCTATAATATGATTGTACACAAGCTATTTACATTTCATTAGTGATTGTACGGGTTTATGTTTCCACTCTTAATTATTGATCTTTGGAATCAATCTCATGCTATGGTGGGTTGGTGCTTCTGGAGTCAATTGTGTTGATTGTTCAATGTTTGATTCTGTGGCAGAAGAGTTTATTATTATTCCATGATGTTATTTCCCTGAAAATTTTGCAGAACTGCCTTCAGAAAGACTAATTTTATATCCCAAGTTTGATGTTTTCTTTTCTAATTTTATTTTATTCTATTTTAACTTATGTTGGTACAATTGCATTTGGATTTTCTTCTGTTCGAGATATGTGGTATTTGTTTGAAATTTTCTGGTATAATTTCATGAAAGCATATCATAGGTTGAAAGAGATAATATTTCTGGGCAGGCATAAACCGTTGAAGCTGATCAGAATGGGTCCAGTCTCCTGTGAATGCATTTAAGTCCTTTGTGTCCCCAATGAAAAACCAAATTGTTATTGTATGATTATCTAGGACCATCTTGGATTCAGTTATTGTCATCACCAGTTGGGCCCTTTGTTGCTGTTGTCATTTATTATGGTAGACTAGGAGGTATTGTTCCAATTTAATGGAATATCCCTCTTTTCTTTGACCAGGGAATCTCATTTGAAAAAGAATTTTGTATAAAATAGTTTAGTCCTTCATGAGATAAACTTGATATTGGTTTTGATTAGAGGGTTGCTCAACTGAAGTCTTAGGTCTTTTTTGTTAGGAAATAACTTTAGGTGGTACTAGCATAGCATGAGTTAAGAGTTGTCACGTATATATGAACTCCACAAGGTCTCCTTATATTTTTGGCAAAATTTTGTAATTGGCGGTCAAGTTTTAGATTTTACCCGTGTTTTTATAAAATAACATTGATGGGGCTTTCTAACATCTTAAGAAAATATAGCCCATCAAACCATCCTTTTTCATAGTATGCAATCAATTTAAACCATCCTTGTTGATAGTGTGTGTAAATGATTTTTTTTTTAATACGGGTCTTGATTAGAACAAGAGAATTACAATTCTATATGGTGGTTTGGTGTTTCCCTGTTTAAATTTGTGGGACTAGAACAATATGCAATTTTTGTAGGACAAGATAACAGTATAACAATATTGAAAAGTTGCTGGTTATACCCCCCCCTCTCTCCTCTCTCCCAAAAAAAAGGGAAAAGTTGCTGGTTATTGATATCCCTAGTTGAGGACTGTGGTGTTTCTTTGTTTAAATTTTAGGGACTAGAACTATATGCAATTCTTGTAGGACAACATAACAGCATTGAAAAGTTGCTGGTTATTGATATCCTTAATTAAGGACTCTGCAAATATGTGTAATGTGTGTTTGTGTAAAATTTAGATTGCAGTGAGTGGCTTGATTCATATCTCAATCGTGCAATTCTTGTAGGACAACATAACAGCATTGAAAAGTTGCTGGTTATTGATATCCTTAATTAAGGACTCTGCAAATATGTGTAATGTGTGTTTGTGTAAAATTTAGATTGCAGTGAGTGGCTTGATTCATATCTCAATCGTTTATATGTTGCTACCAGTTTCACTACTCTTATATGCCTTCTGAATGTGTTCATTGATTTGCAGTCTGGTTGCTGCAAGCCATCAAACGACTGCAATTTTACCTATGTGAAACCAACTGATTGGAGCAATGCCACTGCTGTTACTAGTAATAACCCAGACTGCACTACATGGAGCAATGACCCAAATGTTTTGTGCTTCGACTGTCAATCATGCAAGGCTGGATTGCTCGACAACATCAAGAGTAACTGGAAGAAGGTGGCCATTGTCAACGTTATATTCCTTGTCTTCCTCATTGTTGTGTACTCCGTTGGGTGCTGTGCGTTCAGAAACAATAGGAAGGACAATGCCTATTGGAATCGTCAGTAGACTGGATTATATTAGCATGTAAAGTGATTAGTAGGTGGCTTCCTATCATCTTCTAGCTTAGATGTCCTTGTGAATGCGCCTATATTTGGGTCTGTAAAGTTCTTTTGTGCTTAATAATTTTTCACGAAGACGGTTTGTTTTTTTCCTGTTCTTTGTTATACGCTTGGAGTTGGTTTGACTTGTGTTGTTTTCTCTCTTCTAGTTTGATCATTATTGGTTTCGTGCATCAGTAGTTAAAAATTGCTTCTCAACTCAAACTTATATTATTCAAAATTTTAATTTTCTTTTGTCTATTTAATTTAGCTTTGCCATTGTTTTTGCTTGCTGGATGATCATAAAGGCCGTGTACTGCACCTGACACAAATGATCATTTACTGCTCTTTATTGTTTGGTGAGAAAGCTATCATATTTGTGATTAATGTCACCAATAATACTTCCCGGATAAAGGGGTAAAACTTAGGTAGTACGGGAGCAGTGTTTCGGTCTCTCACAAAGTGGGTAGGTCCCACTATGGAGCCCACTCACTTTGTGAGAGCCCGGAGGACTGCTCCGGCACTATCTAACTTTTTCCCTTGATAAAGATGTTGCCTGGGCAGTGTTCAAATACTTGGAATTGTTTATGTCAGATTTTTGACCAGTAGAATCAATAATGCCAACTTTTTAAGTTTTACTTATCACTTCAACTGCATTTTTAAAACATCTAATCAATTTATACCAATTTATTTACTAGCTTTTTTTTATTTTTTTTTTATAGTAATTTATTTATTAGTTAGACCTTATGATAATTCATTTTTAAGCACCATTAACCTTTTCCTAGTAATATGGATACTAATCCTAAAAGGAAAATGTTAGAAATATTGTAAATTTTATTACATAAACCTTAAAAATTAATGTGACTTATAAATTGATGTAACAATGAATACGATTAATGGGTTTCAATCCCTTTAAATTTTGAATCATCTCTTTTTAATTAATGACAAAAGTTGTTGAGAGAGCAACGTAGTAAAACTTTTTAATACTCATCCTAAAATATCAATGTGAGTTGGGAAATGAATTTTGATTGGCCTCGTAGAGGGTGGATGAGCATAAATCACTGATTGATTTTGTCCTATAACATGTTGGTTGCGTGATGGAGAATCACTGGTAATGCTTCAACTTTCTTCTATGGGACATTTTCCAACGCATGGTTGATTAATGATTGAAAAATATTAACGAGTGTTCTTAAAGTACCGATTAATAATTTATTTAAAAAAAAATTTTATGAAAAAAAAAAAAAAATAATTAATATTTTTATAATTTTTTTTCATTTTTCATAAAAATAGAATCAAACTTATTTTTGAAGATATTGCAACAGCAATACCAAAAAGTAAGAAAAAGTGATGAAATAATGGCTGTCAAATTGTTGGAGCTGTTTGAGTGGTGGATGCAGCATTATTTTCTCAGCTACCAAATTTTAGTGGGGAGTCCAATCGTACAAATGTAATCATCTGGCTTTGTGTGCTTGTCGGTTGTCCCCAGCTTCTTTGTTGATAATCATTCATTTCAATTATAAAGCAAATGGCTTTGTTCTTGTACACATGAGTATAATTTTGGCCTGGGTCTCAATGTTTCTTGCCCACGTACTTCGTGGATAAATGACTTGCGGCATGGATTGCTTTGAGGGTCAATTTTGATTTGAGCTCAGTCCCTTGTCATGCCTCATATTTTTCAATCGGATAGTGATTGGGAATAATCAAAGTTTTGTACTCTAATTACCCCTTTTTTCTCCTTTCCCATCTCATAACCACCTTGGCCAAGTTACAGATTTGCCATGGTTCAAAAATATGGGTCCGAGATCTTGCTTTCAATTATAAAAAACTAGAAGAAACTAACAATTGTATTTTAAAACATGGATCAAAAGATATCCCGATTAAAACCAACAACGTGTTTATACCAAGCTATCTTATCAACATATTTGACAAAAAAGCTTTCAAGGCAGTGATGAAATTTTGATACATAATCTGCGTGTAATTCTTTTTTTCTCTTATTTTTTTGGGATGGAGGGGGGAGCAAAAAAATATTTGAATAAGGAAAAATAAGAGATTAAAATAAGAAAGTAAAAGAATAAAATTGAAAACGAGAAATATTGAAAGGATAGAAATGAAACAAGGAAAAGGACAAAAACATATAAATGAGACAAAAAGGAAAGTGAGACAAATGAGAGAGTATCAGAGTAAAGAGGCAAAAGCAAAGAAGAAATAAGAATGAAGCAAAGTTAGTATGCATAGTCCATGAAGCCTCCTTCTTACAGCAGGTGGAGGATGTTAGGAAAAATTGAATAAATTTCAAGAAGTTCAACAGAAACATAACTACACAGGAACACAGATTTATGTGAAAAAATATTTCTCTTCTAAGGGAAAAACTATAGGAAAAACTCTAAATAATTTTATTATATAGAATGGAAATTACAATACTCAAGCCAAACTTGAGTTCACAATAAATTAAAAATATAGCTTGAAACAAAAAAAAAAATTTTTTTTTTTTTCCATTTAACGCTCTCTGTGTTTTTCGCTTCTTCTCTCTCTCTCTCTCTCAAAGAAACATTGTCCTCTCACTCTCTGGTAGGGGTGTGCATAGATGAGGAGTTTTTCCAACCCAACCTACTATAGTGGATTTAAAAAAAAAAAAAAAATCCAACCCAATCCACGTGGATTGGGTTGGGTCAGGTTAGACCCATGTGTTGGACAATTTTTTTTTAATTACTACTATTATTATTATTAAATTTAACATTAGAACAACACCACAACAAATAAGATCAAATTTATAACTAAATAATCATGAGCATAATACCAAATAAACATAACCTATACGAGGAGAACTTAGGGTTTGAGTATTATTTAGAAAGAGGGGCAAAAAAGTAAATAAAAAGTTGTATAATATATATTTTTATGATTTTTAAATATATATTAAATATATGCGAGTCGGGTTAGATTAGATAGATTTATGAATCTTATGATCCAACCCATATTTAAAAAAAATTTTGTAACTCAATCTAACCCACCAACACTTAAAAACTGACCCAATCCGACAAGTTGGGTTAGATCAAGTCGATTTTAGCGGGTTGGCAAGTTTGCTGCACACCCCACTCCCTGGGACTTCACTACACCAAATAGCCAAATGGCCTTTCTTTTATTTTTTTTAATCTTCATCTTTTCTTTCCTTTCTTCCTTCACACGTTTAAGTCATTCCTTCACATGCCTAAGTCATGTCCCTTAAATGAAAAGCTAACTTGACTTTGACTTAAAAGACTTGAGCGAGAGAAGCTCATTTAAGAGATTTGACATCCAAGTGTGAGCTGGATCTAATGGTGTAATGCACCCAATAATCTCCTCCTCCAGTTAGTATTCATGTCGGTCAAGCCAACAATAGGCTCTACTTTATTCATAACTTTCATTTTCAAAGAATTTATTTCATATCGGATATCCTTAATCCACTCCCTGGGACTTCACTACACCAAATGGCCAATTAACCTTTCTTTTATTTTATTTTTTTCATCTTCATCTTTTCTTTCATTTCTTCCTTCACATGGTTAAGGCATTCCTTCACATGCCCAAGTCATGTCCCATAAATGAAAAGCTAACTTGACTTTGACTTAAAAGACTTGAGTGAGAGAAGCTCATTTAAGAGATTTGACATCCAAGTGTGAGCTGGATCTAATGGTGCAATGCACCCAATAATCTCCTCCTCTAGTTAATATTCATATCAGTCAAGCCAACAACAGGCTCTACTTTATTCATAACTTTCATTTTCAAAGAATTTATTTCATATTGGATATCCTTAATCCACTCCTTGGGACTTCACTACACCAAATGGCCAAATGACTTTTTTTTTTTTTTTTTTCATCTTCATCTTTTCTTTCCTTTCTTCCTTCACATGCTTAAGTCATTCCTTCACTCGCCTAAGTCATGTCCCATAAATGAAAAACTAACTTGACTTTGACTTAAAAGACTTGAGTGAGAGAACATTTAAGAGATTTGACATTCAAGTGTGAGCTGGATCTAATGGTGCAATGCACCCAATAATCTCCTCCTCTAGTTAGTATTCATGTCGGTCAAGCCAACAACAGGCTCTATTTTATTCATACCTTTCATTTTAAAAGAATTTATTTCATATCGGATATCCTTAATCCAATTTCTTGTCTCTCCCTCATTAGAAGCCTAAATATTCTTAAAGCTAACTGTTTGTTGTACTCTAGTACACCTCCTCTTATGAGATTCAATAATCTCTAGTGGAGAATATTACTCCCCCTTCTTAAGACCTCTGAGATCTTTCATTTCATCATTATCCCATGTGGACCTAGCATCATGATTTTCTTTCACATATCACTCCTCATTTGACGTACTCTTAGATAAAGAGAATTTTACTCTCTTGGTTGCAACACCATTAATTCCAACTTTCAACTATGGAAAATCTTTGATCACATTGAACTTCTTCTTACAGCCCTTCTCATAAGTCCTGTACATACCACAACAAACACGCCCTCTTGCAACAACCAATGATCCTTTAGTGAGTTTTCATCTTCCATTGCCAAGATGGTTACAATAACCCGCTCGATCCATAGCCAATGTAGAGAACACGTTCATTCTTAAAACATGTTGCACGTCCTTTAATATCATTGTATAACCAAAATTTGTTTTGATTCACACATTACTAATTCCCACAATTCTTGAATAGTTAGAATTACCCATCTTCATAGCACCAAAGTAATCTACTTTGTATGTGGTGAACAACCCTTTTGTAGGGATAACATGGTGGGAGGCTACTAAATCAACAACCCACTCAATATTATTCTTAGCAACATGCTCACACTTTTGCTTTTGAAGAGAGAGCATCACAACATCCTTATCAAACACAACTACTGCAGTATTCTTCTCATTATCATTTTTTTCATCTTAGCCTTCAATTTGTTCTTTATTCCAATGCCAAAAATTTCTTTTTATGTGCTCCTTTTTCCTACAATGGAAGTAGTCTCTCATCTCCGAAATCTAAGATCTACTTTTTTATTGTGACATGGTAACTCAATCATCAGGTTCTTCACTTCTATTTCTGCCCTTGTTCTCCATGACAAGAGCTTGATCTTGTGCGTTGTTTACACCTACATCTCTCCCGCGAACCTCCTTACTTAGAATTAAATCTCGAATATCATTATATTTGAGTTTTCTTTTCTATGCAAAATTGCTCACAACCATTCTCATGGCCTCTCAACTGTTTGACAAAGAAACCAAAAAAATCAATGCATGAATCTCGTCATCAAAATCAATCTCCAATCCCCAATAACAATTAAAAATACATCGAGAGCAAGAAATCCTAACAATTAGGATAATAAAGGAAGCCGAAAGAAAGCTAATTGAATGCACATGGTCTCTTTATGTGTATTCCAAAAAACCTTTTTTCAAAAAGAAAGTTCAACATTCAAATGTGCAAGGCATTATTTAGGTGCTTTCTTAGGGTATTTTGGGAATTTTGTTAGGGTTTTATGTCTCGATTGTTACAATATTAACCAATTTTTAGTCACAATATACTTTACATATGAATTGAATAATATCACATAAACATGACTCACATAAGACACCAAAATAATGACATAGGAAAACCGATGAAACAAACTATTTCACAGTAAAAAAACTTAGGGGGACTTAACCTAACAATCCTCAAGGTAACAAAGCCACTAGAATAGAATGAAAGTTTATATAGAATATTTAATCTTAAATCTAATGCTACTTCATATAGTAATTACTAACGTGACCACATTTATCTCTGAGATCCATGGACTCTTTTATTTTTATTTATTGCACATGAACTCCCCGTTCATGACTTTGAGATCAACTCTTAAAGATTTCTCCAATAAATGTAGTCAACTAGTTGCTCACTAGATCTTTAGTATGCACCTAGGCTCCAATTGATGTTTCAAGAGAACTTCGAAAATTCCAAATCTATGTTAGAAAACACTACCCTATTGTGTGTGTAAAAACATGCACAAGTTATATTTATAGTGTACTTGAGTTATACAAAAGCCTAGCTCCAACGATTGAGAAAACAAGTTGTTTATCAATTTTGCCAAACTCTCAACTGGCCGAGACATGCAGTTCGACCAATTAAGATAAGTGAACTTCAACTTGTCGAGTAGCAATCGAAATGCAATGCAAGAGCAGTTTTTATAATTTTAAAAGAGCTTTTCAAAATAGCATTGCTCTCTTATCAAAATACCTCTTCGGGTGGTTTTTCAGTTCAAAATTTCTAACTCCTTTGTGTTTTAATTGGAAAAAATCATGCTTCAAGATTAAGGGGATTGGTCATTTAATCTCGAGAATTCCTATACATCAAGATAAGTCCCCAAAATTTTTTAATCTTAGCATTTTATTCTTCAACTTGATTTATTTATTGTATTTAGTTTCTTCATTATTTTTTCTTTTAATTCTAGATAGTAACTTTCTGTTTATAATTAGAACGAATGTAGAATTAGGGCTTATTGTCTCAAGGGTGCATACGCGTAATCCATCCCTACGTATGCATCCTAGGGCAATGCATAAGCAGTCCTAGTCCCTGCGTATGCAATTGCCTCCAAAGAACTCAAAAACTCAATTTCATGTCTTTTTCTTTGTTTTCTGTTTAATAAGTGTCGAGGTACAAATTTTCGAGCTCTAATTTCATTAGCACACTCACTAAAAAATACCCACACAAGCCCATAAACTATTTTGAGCCCACATAAATATTTCCCACATATTACTCAAATATTCTCCATGTTATTGGGCTCCCACAAATATTCCCTATATAAGCCCCATAAATTACCTTGAGCCCTCTCACAAATACTACCTATTATATCCTACATGTTATCTGTTGTGAAATTTTAAAATACTCGCAAGTGTACGAACCGTACCGAAGTATAGTTTGACAAGAACGAGGTCGAACCCACAGGGATTTGAATGAATGTAGGAAAATTAAATCAAATCTTAACCAAATTAATCCTAATCTAGTTTAATTAAAAATTGGTTGTTTTGAAATTAAATAAACTAAGCAAATAATAAAATTAAGCAAATAGTTAAACTAAGCAAAAGATATAAAACAATAAAAAGATGTAAACAATCAAGGGAAATGAATTAAGGTTTTGGAATCCGCCTTGTAAGTCATACCAGCATATATTTATGATCATTAATTTTTCCCAACTCACTACATGATAATCTAGAAATCAATCTTGCTATCATGGAAAATATTCTCGTTAAAATCCTTATTTTAAAAATCAAAAGCATGTTCTTCTTCGCTTCTTAAGTATAAAACCAAATCATCAATTGTATCCATAGCCAAACAAATCACAAGATATATCCAATTATAAAAATCAAATCATAACTTGTATCCATTGACAGACAAATCACAAGCGATATCCAATTTTATAATCAAGAATTAATAATCCAAGCATTCAATTAATTAAGACAAATCCTAAATCATGAGAAAAACATGATTGAACTCATATCTAGAATCCCATCTTAGTCAATTGATATGAAGCAAGAACAATTTAAATCATTAAAGAACAACTATTGTGGGAAAAATTAAATCACATAAATATTACTAGTAATCCTTAACAAGGTTTCATCCTCAACCCTAATTATAAATTTAGCTACTCATGGTAATTGAAATAAAACAAAAGAATAAAATACTAAACATTAAACTAGACAAATAAAATAGAGAAAGAAATAGTCACAATGCTATCATGGAGAAAAGCTACAGAGAAGCCACATGCGGCACTGCCTCTTGCTCCAATTTTCTGTTTTGCATCTCAGCCCTAGCACTAGCCTCTTTGAATTTTGCCCTAAAACGCCTTTAAATAAGTCAAGGAATCCTATTACAAGTTGAATTCCCGTTTGGAGAAAATCCCAGATTTTTAGGCTTCACTTAACCGACTATTTTGGCCCATTTAACTTCAGAATTCGGGCTCCTAGTAAACTACAAAGTTGTAGCCCTTTAAGTTAACTTTCCAGCCCAACTTGAATCATCTCGATTGGACATCTGAGCCAAAAGTTATGCCGAAAATACTAATTGATGTGCAGGCTGGAATCCTAATCCGAATTGGACTTGGATTTGGTGCAAATTTCCTTTGATTCCTTACTCCAATTGGACTTAAATTTAATATTCATGCCTGGCTGGATGTAAGTTGGCTTGATTCAATTGGCCTAGCCCCACTTTGCATGTAAAGCCCTTGTTACCTGCAACACAAAGATATTATATAATCAGTCACAAAATAACATAAAAGTAAGGTCAAATATGTAGATATGTGAGTACTTTATTGTATATATTTCATGCACATCATTATCCAACTTGGGCTTTCCACAAAAATACCTATCACATTACCACCAAATTGGGCCACAAAATTATACTATCTCCACAAAAAAGCCCAAAATCATTTACCTTTGGGAAAAATCCAAAAAGCTCAACAAAACCCTCTTAAAAGCCCGTTGCTACATGACACCTCTAAAACCCGTTGCTACACGGCAATATTTTTACAAAATCTTACAAAGCCCAAATGATATTTTGGCACCTATTTTACAAAGCCCAAAAATTATTTTGGCAATTACATACAAAGCCCAAATGCTATTTTGGCACCTATTTTACAAAGCATGCTATTTTGGCATCTATTTTACAAAGCCTAATATTATTTTGGCAATTACATATAAAGCCCAATACTATTTTGGCACATATTTACAAAGCCCAAATATTATTTTTGGCAACTACTCATAAAGCCCAATAATACTTTGGCACCTATTTACAAAAGGCCAAATGTTATTTTGGCAAAAACAATTACATTATGCCCAAAAGCCCAAAACTATTTCTTGGCAAAAACATATCTTCATATACTAAAGTCTCTAACTCATGAAAAATATAATTATTCATCCCCCAAAAAATACTTCTCTTACAAAATTTATAAAAGCCCATGTATATCACCCATGGCAAAACTATTCATTTTTGTAGGGATGACCAAGCTTAAAGAAGCTCAACTACAAAGCCCAGCTAAACCAGCCTAGCTCACATACAAATCCCAACAACTAAAGCTCACGTGAGCTGTCTAGTCAATCTTCAGTACAACCTGACAGCTGGGGCCCATTGCCATCAGTTCCAACTTGTCTAATCAGATCAGAAGAGGACACGTGTCCAGTTGGGGTTAAACCCTTCCTTGCCAAGCTAAATCCCATCATTTCTCATGTGACACAAAGCTGGGATGACATGACATAAGGTTGGGAAGCTTCAGCCGGTTATATTTCCTTTCTTCTCCAACCCATTCGGTCAAGGACTAAGGGCAGCCACAACTAGGCCATGAAAGCTTCTGGAACAACTAGAAATCAGTTCATTTTCTGCCAAAAACGTGTACTCTCTGGTTCATGGACCAAGCACATGAACCCTAAATGAGGAAACTTAGGGAAATGTGGTTTGGTGGGCACCAAAGGGATCTCCAGTAGAGTTCCCAACAAAGGGCTCCAAGGTTGACACCTGGCTTAGGGTGATGCAACTTGCCTTAGGGAGCTCTGATTCTCAGCAAAAAAACTAAGATCATTAGCCTAATACATGCTTTAATCCCATTAGTTAAGGCCAATCAGCATTTAATGCTAGGTCAGAACTCTAACTACCATTACCCAAAACAGCAAGAACACTCTAAAGCTGAGCTTACTACTCTTGGCCAAATCCTAGGAACGATTCTTTAAGAATTTTCTGAAGATTGAGGATGACTTAGCAAAGATTATTTGCTAATTACCCCATCAAACTCAACTCTAAATGGAACTCTCCATTAACACTTCAAGGAGGGACTAAGAGATACAATAATAGAAAAGAGTTCTTCCTTAACTTCTCTGTTTAGCCTTCTCTAAGCTTTGGCAAAGTTCTGAGTCACTGAGTTCTTAGCTTCAAGCTTAGAAACTAAGTTCTCCAGCTTCTAGCTCATAAATACCCCTCATACCTCTATTTATAAAAACTCATCTATCTTTAGCAGAAAGCTCCAACAGCTTTACTGAACACTCTTTCTCACTACTCATACTACCCATAAATGGTCCTCTCTACTCACTACATATACTATATCCATGAGCATGCCCTGGCATCATGATGATCTTGCTGTGCTAGCTGGAATCTCTTTCTCTCCCTTCATCTCACACTAAGTTACCTCATTACTTGCTATAATGGAACCTATGACATTTGTTTATTCATTTACTATTGAGGGCTATGACGTGATTGTTACTATAGAGTTTTTCCCTCATATTATTGTATTAGAAGACTCTTCTCCAGAGTCCATGGATGATGAGTTTGAAGATGTAGATACTTTCCTTAATTTGTGAATATCTAACGACTAGAGGTTTATTTTGTTTTGTGTCACTTTACCGCCGGGATACTTTATTGCTGAAATATTTTACTATTGGGTTATTTCTTTATTGCAGTATGCTTTTTATTGTGCTGACGTGTCTGTTGTAGGATGTGTTTTTGGGCCACCTCATAACCCTTGTCAGTCCCATCCTAGGCCCAAGGTATAAAAAGAGGGCGAACTCTTCAAAAACTTCTCCGATAACTTTTGGGCCATGCTTCAAACCCATCGTCAAGTTTCGGTTTAGACCCCCAACCCAACATAAATCTCATTTGTTGGAAGGAAAACTTTTTCGCCCCCGACAATAAGTTTGATTCATATGTGATGCTAAATTGCTAATCGAAAGTATGTATCCTAACCTCTTTTGATTGATCAATGTTTTACTGTTTCCAAGGTAGGATGTTTGAACTTTTAAACATGTGAGTAGGATCTTTTGAATAAAACATGGAATTTTTTGACACCCACCCATCAAATGATTAATCTTTGAGTCCATGTGTTATGATGTGCATGATACATACATATATATATATATATATATATATATATAATACACTCATATTTTATATCTAGCCTTACTTTTACATTATTTTGTGACTGATTATAAATTATCTTTGTTTTATAGATAATAAAAGCTTTACATGCAAAGTAGAGGTAGGCCAATTGCAAGCCAACTTGAAGAAACCTTGGAAGGCATGAAGTAAAAGGGAACAAAAAAGCAAGAGAAGAATAAAAGAAACAAGAAGTTTGGGAGGCGAGGGAGAGAAAAAGAAAGAAAAAAGAAAAGTAAAGAAAGGAAAAATTAAAAGTTTTTAAGTAAGAGATGTACAATGGGCTTGATTGCATGTTTGACATGGGCCTCCTTATTTCTTCACCGAAACATGTACTTGGGAGTTTTTATTTTTAGGCTAAGTTGGGGTTTTTATACTAAGAGCACTTTCATCCGAGAAAAAAAAAAAAAAAAAAAAAAATATTTTGCATTCTCAAACATTATTTTATCTATTTTACCAACTCATTTTACAACTCATCATATATTTTAGTTTTTATTTTTTCATACAACCTAATAAAATAATATAAAATACCTAATAAAATAATAAAAAGTTCTTCCCCCTCTCTTTTTCTCTTCACACACAACCACAAGATTAAAATATTTTTTTTTCTTTACAACCTATGAACAGTAAGGTTGTATATATGCAACTTTAGAGCAACCACATTAGCTCTTCTAAAAGATTCCGTCTATTTTACACAAAAAAAAAAACCTACTTTTTCTATTTTACACCATCATTTTTACAAAACATCCACATCAGTCCATTTATTATACACTATATTTTATATAAATAATATTTTTATATTCTTTTTTTAATATTATTTTCTCTGCCGTTTGTTTTTCCTATTCTTCCTCTTCTTTCTTCTTCTTTCTTTTTCCTTATCTCTCTACCGTTTCCTCTTTCTTTTTCTTCCTTTTCTTTCTTCTTCTTTCTCTCATGGTTAGATCAACACTCTATCACAAGCACCACAACCATCAAAACCCACAAGCACCGATCCACATGCAGCTGCGATGATGGCGACGGTGATGAAATCGCCTCTCCAATCCACTGATCCACGATCACCGATCAATGATCCACAAGCAACGATCCCCAATCAAAGAACCACAAGCATTGTTCCAGTCGACCCACAGCCAAAAGTTCACAAAAATGCTCTCTCTATATCTGTCTCTGTTGGTGTGTCCGTGTGTGGGTGTGTGTGTGTTTGATTTTTGATTGATTTTGTGGTGTGACTGTGTGTGGGTTTGTTTAATTTTTGGTTGATTTTGTGGTGTGTCTGAGTTGTGGTGGTGGAGATTGGTAGTGCTGGATTGCGGTGCTGGTGTTTGGCGATGCTGAATTGCGGTGATGTGGGTGTTGGTGCTGGGTTTGTGTTATGGTGGTGTTGAGATTATGAGAGAGAGAGAGAGAGAGAGAGAGAGAGAGAGAGAGAGAGTTAGGGGAAGAGAGAACGTGAGGGGAGAGAAATAAAACTAAAATAATGTATAGAAGAGCTACAGTAACTGTGCATATATGCACGATTATTGTAGCACTTGTGCATTTATGTATAATTTTAGGCGAAAAGCCACTTTTAGTCCCTACATTTTCAGGCGATTCCCATTTTAGTCCTTACATTTTATTTTTACCGCTTTTAGTCCCTATCCTGAAAAACGCTTCCCATTTTGGTCCCTGCCGTTACATCAGAGACGGAGAAATCTGACGTGGCAAACGGCAGGAATAAATAATACTTATTTAATATCCACGTGGCCTAAATTAATAATAAAAAATGCCACGTCAGCATATAAATTAAAAAAAAATTAATTTATTAATTTTAACTAAATAAAAAAAAATTAAAAACAGAATTAAAAACTAAAAATTATATGAATTGAGATCTAAGTGTGTCTTGAATAAGAATAACAAGAACACATATCCAGATTCAAGAACACAAACCCAGAAATTTAAAAAAAAAAAAAAAAAAAAAACCAGTAAATCAAAACCCAACCAAACCAAGAACAAAATATCTAAATCATCCAACATCAACAACAAAACAACATAGCACCAATCAAACCACAGATCATCAACAAACCCTATAGAAAACCAAATCATCAACCCAAAATCCATAAATTACATCATCAAGGAGTTTCGGGTTTCTTCGCTCTCGCCCGATATTTCAGGTCCGATTCGCTTGCCCGGGACTGGGGACAGAATCGTCGTGTATTTCACTAGCTTGCACGGGATTTGGCGGACCTACGAGGATTGCTACTCGGTGAGGATGATATTTCGAGGGTCTCAGGTTTGGGTCGACGAGCGAGATCAACGGCAACAAGAACAGCGAGCACCACGACAATCTGGTGACTCTGCCGTAGGTTTTCATCAGAGGGAAGCATATTGGAGGAGCCGAGACGGTCAAGCACTTGTTTGAAACCGGTGAGCTGGCGAAACTACTCGAGGGGTTTCCGGTTCAGAAACTCGGGTTCAGCTTCGGCTGCGACAGCTGCGGCAATGTTCGGTTTGCGTCGTGCACGAATTGCAATGGGAGTAGGAAGGTGTTTGATGAAGAAGAAGACAGGGTCCAGAGATGCTTGGAGTGCAACGAAAATGGTTTGATTTGGTGCCCGGATTGTAGTTCTTGAAAAAAATGTGAAAATTTTGGATTTGGAATTACATTGTTGTTGATAGATAAATGTGAAGAAGAAGAAAGAAAAGGACAAAAAAAAAAAAAAAGGGAACTGTGATTTGATAGTTTGGTGTTTGGAAAATGGGTGATAGTTTGTAGAGTTTTTGAGTTATTGGTTTTGATTTACTGGTTTTTTTTTTTTTTTTTTGAATTTTTGGGTTTGTGTTCTTGAATCTGGATTTGTGTTCTTGTTGTTCTTGTTCAAGACACACTTAGATCTTAATACATATGATTTTTAGTTTTAATTCTGTTTTTAATTTTTTTTATTTAGTTAAAATTAATAAAATAATTTTTTTTAATTTATATGCTGACGTGGCATTTTTTATTATTAATTTAGGCCATGTGGATATTAAATAAGTATTATTTATTCCTGCCGTTTGCCACGTCAGCTTTCTCCGTCTCTGATGTAACGGCAGGGACCAAAATGGGAAGCGTTTTTCAGGATAGGGACTAAAAGCGGTAAAAATAAAATGTAGGGACTAAAATGAGAATCGCCTGAAAATGTAGGGACTAAAAGTGGCTTTTCGCCATAATTTTACACTAACTGATGTGGGTGTTTTTTTGTCAAAATGTGTAAAATGAGCTATTTTTGTATTTTGCAAGACTTTGCAACCACTGATGTGGTTGCTCTTAGAGCACTAGCTATATGCAACCTTAATGTTCATAGGTTGTAAAAAAAAAAAAAAAAAAATCTTATGGTTTTGTGTGAAGAGAAAAAGAGTCAGAGGAGAGTACTTTTATTTTATTTTATTAGGTTGTATGTAAAAATAAAAATTGGAATGTAGAGTGAGTTGTAAAATAAGTTGGTAAAATAGATAAAACAGTGTTTGAAGATACAAAATATATATATATATATATATATATATATATTGCATCATTGGATGCTAGTGCTCTATGTTCATAGGTTGCAAATTTTTTTAAGTTTACAAACCTAGATGGAGTGGGTTTTGGGTGTCCTGGGTTGTAAAATAGCAACTGGGGGTGTTTACACCCCCCCAATTCTAGTGCTCTAAAGCTTTAGGTTAGTAGATTGTGTGTAGCATATAAATAGGAGAAAAATAGAAAACTAAAAACAGGACGGCTATGGCTAAACATGTAACAGTGCTTGTGCCATACAAGTTCCTCTATTGCTTTCTCTGTAGCTTTTTCTTTCTCCACAACAACACTGTAACTATTTTTTTCTTTACTTTATTTGTTTGATTTAATGCATAGTATTATATTATTGCATTGTCTTCCAATTACCATAAGTAGCTAAATTTTCAATTAAAGTTGAGGATAAAATATTTTTAAAAATTATCAGCACTATTTATGTGGTTTAATTTTTTCATAGCAGTTGTTGTCATGCAGTGGGTTGGGAAAAACTAATAATCCTAAATATACGCTAATATGAATTAATAATGCGGATTCCAAAATCATATCAAGTAACAGTCTTTGAACCAAGTGGATATGATGTATGAAGTAGAGGCTAATTTATTCGATGGTCAAGTTGTAGTTAGACCTTTGTGTAGGGATCAAAAGAGGAGTTATTAGACCTAAACCAAGTGGTAACTCATTTTCTCTCCTTAACCCTAAGTTAATGGCGTATTCTCATATTTGGACGGATTGGCATATGTGGTAGCATACACAGCTCATCTGCTCATACTTTGGGTCACTCGTAGACCGTAGCTATTGTCTGGATTGGATGTGATTGAAACTCATAACCAAAGAAGAAGCTTAGAACCAGAACAAGGATATCCTTATTCCGGATAAGGTTAGCTTCTCACTCATAACCAAATTGGTACCTTCTTCTTTGATGGTCCACTGAAAACCTTTCTGTGGTGAGTTGGAGGCATCAGAAACCTCAATTATGGTGTTGGTCGAACCAAGGGAACTCCAAAAGAGCGTTGGAACTGTGATGACCCACTTGGATGAAGTGAAATAGAGACAAGAATGCTTTATTTGAAGAAGACGAAAAATCAATATGAGAGTTAGAGGCCGATGATGGATCAATCATCAATGGTTACTTTGATACCATGTGAAATATGATGATAAACTAGAAAAGAGAGACAATTATTTTTAACGTGATTTGGCCATCAGAGCCCATGTCCAGAATCTATGTTATTTTGCTATCTCTGCATTGCTTTGTTGTTTTACATAGGTGCCTTTATATATGCAAGTTCTATGGACAAACATCCCTACATATGTCTAATCATATTGAGATAATTTGTTGATGAGTTGGTGGGACCTTCCATATTTGTTTGGTCCGCCTTCACTAAAATATCTTTGAATTAAACTCCTTGGCCATCCTTTTACCCTTGTATCCATGACCTGTTTTATATGTTACAGCTAAATGATAGCAAGTAAACTTGAACTAATAGGCTCTTAAAATTCAGTCTTCTACTGGAAATGCAGCAGCAAAAGGGTAACTTTTGGTGGGTTGATTTCTCACTGAAAATTTGGAAGCTCCATGCCAAATTCTCATCTTGCTGAGAAGACAGAAGAAATTAAAAAAAACCAAAGGAAATAAAAAAGGAAACTCTTACAAGCAACAAAAATTCAAATGTTTTTGTCATTGCTGATTCATCTTAACTACTTAAACATTATTTAATTAATTTTAAGAGAGTAATGGTTCTTCCAAATCAACTTTACTATTCTTCTTCTCTGAAGATTCATTTATCAACACTTGCCCCATTTTTTCCTGATCATGTTGTAGCTTTGGAACTGCCTCTTGTTTGATCTCTTTAAGGTCTTCGGCTTTACCCCAAAGCACAACATATAAACCAATGACCACAGCAAAAGCACCTAGCAAACTGAACCCAAAGCAATTTAGGTTTTTGGTAAAAGGAAAATTTTGAATTTTAACAAATAAGACAAAAAGTGAGGAGCAGAAAATCAATGAAAACTTGGGTTAGAATTTACTTCTCCTCCTTGACAAATAAATAGAATATAGGAACTTAAACTTTGAAAGATATTTCAAAATCCAAAAAGTATTGGTAATATGTTACCTTCCAGTATATAACTCTTCATGTAGAAACACAGAAGCTATAATGGTTGTAATGACTGTGCATAGAGGATTGAACATTGCAGAAAAGAGCGGACCCCTTTGTGATATGCACCAGGTCTGAACAAAAAAGGAAACTGCAGATCCAATTCCCTATCCATAAGAAAAACCCATTGAGTTATTTTGATGGAGAATTCATTTTTGTTGCAATATATGTAATCAAAATGTATACAACATACTGGTATATATCATAAGAAACCGATAGTAAGATGGAAAAGAGAAAGTTCATGAAAAATTGACTACTTACGGCATATAAACAACATCCAAATTCCTCAACTGAATGCAAATACCATGCTTCCGGGTCATTCTCTATGAGGAATGCAAACATTGCTGATTGTATCATTCCCAAGAAAAGCGTCCAAGTTGATGAATATATATGATCAGGAACGCATACTGTAACTGGGACCTAGTTAAGTAGTTATAAATTTTAAACAATATTTGGTATCAAAAAAATAATACAACCTAGGAGAATTTGATTAGTAAAATACCTGCATAATCACCCAAAATGACCAGAAACAACTGCTTCCAAAGAGAGAGAGACAACCCAACAGCCAGTTATCACCTCCTGCTCCAAAGATAGATTTTGACGGTAGCAATTCCATGTTTAATAGCTTTGGCCCTTTGAGCAAAGCCATTGAGATGGCTCCACCAACACAGATGATTGTCCCTGTTATCTTGGCACTACTTCTGAAGCTTCGTATATTAACTTTCTCCATTCTAGCCAATTTAGAGACTTTTTTTAAAAAAAATGTAAAAGCTTCTATAGTTAAGGGTGTGTTTGGATACTACTTATTTTGCTGAAAACTGAAAACTTATTGCTAAAAACAATAAAAAAATAATTTTTGGGTTACTGTTCACTCCTCCAAACACTGTTCATTTGTCTTAATATACTATTCATGTCTCATGAACAGTGCAAAAGGTGCTAGTCAAAAAATAAAATAAAAAAGGTAAAACACTAAACGTGAACGAGACCTAGGATCCAAACGGGTACTAAATATAATAAAAGGAGAAACATCCATTACAATGTTTAGGGTAACTCATTTTAAAACATAGTTCACCATGGCCTAGTTGGTTTCCAATTTTATTTATTTATCTATGTTATTTATATCAGAATCTTGAATAGTTAGAATAATATTATCATACCTAGATTATTGTAGGTGGTGGAACTCTAGTGGGAACCCCCACAATTATCATACTAGATTAAAGTTGAAATAAAATACCATCATAAGTTTAAGCTAACTGAGGTAAGATAAATATGATTTAATTTGTGTTGAAGTGTACCAGATCATTCTTTTCTTTTGTAATAAGTATTCAAAACAGATATGTTAGAAAGCTTGATTTGAACAAGGTTTTAAGATTTCATAAAAATGGGATCAACTTAAAGTATATGACCAAAACAACTATTTTTTTATACCAAAGTATTGGGTTTTTTTTAGTGTCTGCTTGGTTGTGAGATGGAAAAGTGAGAAGATAAGCAATAGCAAGGATGAAAAAGTGGGGGATTGAAAATATTTTAGTTTTTATTTTTATTTATTTTTATGTGTTTGATTGGAGGGGTGGAAAAGTGGAGAAATATAAACTTTTTTGTTTAGTTGAGAGAAAGAGGAAACCAAGGTTGAAGGGAGGAGAATGATGGATGGATAATTTTCCATCTTATGCCCACTTTCTTTCTCATTTTCTTCCTAGTTTGGGAAAAAAACTCCATCTTCACAAAAGGTGAGCCTAGGGAGAAAATAATTTTCTTTTCCATTTTTCATCTCTCCAATTAAATACACACACTCACTATTTTCTCTCTCCTATTTTCTACTCTTCTTGTTTTCATTCCAAGCAAAAAAGGACTAACGATAGATAGTAATAGTACTATTTTATGCATGTGCATTGACATGTTGCTTATTAAGAGTTCAGTTGGGTTCGTGCATTTACCCTAAAATGGCTGCCATTACAAAGGTGATTGCAGGGATCAGATTGGCCATGGCACTTGCTGCTGTTGAAGAGGCCAAGTATAGGCCTTCAAAATAGGCGTTCTGATTTGCTGTCACCCTATGAATAAAAGCATTAATTATACAAAACCTCAGTAACCTCACAACCATATATAATTAAATCAAGAATATAAATTTCTAGAGAACTCTACCCAATAAGAGATGTCACAAATATTAAAGAAAAGCTCCTTATTCCCAATGTGATCCGACCAGAAGTCGTCCTGCCAAGTGCCAACAGAATCAAGTATGAGAGAGAGAGAGAGAGAGAGAGAGAGAGAGAGAGAGAATTTTGTGATCACCTTCTTCTAAAACAAGCTATAGGAGCCATGATCAACGTGGCTATGACTTGCCTGTAGACCACAAGCACCCTGGGGCTCATACCTTGTACTAAAGCAACTCTAGTAAAGAGAGCAAAACCTGCATAAATGAATTGTAGCCCAATCATAGCCAGTGCAGGCTTGTAATAGTCGAACTCACCCATACTTTGCTTGTCAAAATACTATGGCAATTCAACTATATAACATTCAAAGCACTTCTTTAAAACCCTTTATATTGCAACAATCATGAAAGCACACACGTGACACATATGGAGTGACATGATTTGATAATACTATTTTACTATTATCTTGCAAATTAAGAAAGAGACAAAACGGACCAACAAAATAGTAATGCAATTATACACAATAATCCAGAGAGCTGCTTCCTCTTTTAATGTATAAAATAATAATTAAAAATTGCACAGTCTGGCGTGGTGAGATTAGATCCATGGGATAGGGTGTCGAAGATGCTTTTGATTTCACAAGGATTAGCACTGACCTGTCTCAAAGTTTGTCTGCGGCTGCTCTAAATGATTTGATACATCGAGCTTGTTTATATATTACTCCTCTATCTTTTCCTTTGCCAATGTTCGTTTTTTCTAGATGAATGTTATGAATATTGGTTTCGAACCTGTTTTAGTTTGTTCAGTAAAACGGGATATTTTAATACTAATTTAAATTAGATTAAGGTAAAATTTTTATCTTATATAAAAAAATAATAAAAATAAAATTCCTGATATATATATATATATATATAAACAAAAAATTATCAATTCAAAAAAAAAAAAGTAAATACCTAAATATCAAATAATACAAATTATTTATTTTTAAGTCTTAACATCAATATCACATCTCAAAATTTATAACAATTACTTTGGATTGGCTGCTTGTAGCATGTGGCTAAACATTTTAATATTGTGGAAAAACATGGGTCTCCACATGCACAAGCACATGCATCCATGCAGACTATTTTTGTTGGGGATTGGTGAGGGATATGTCATATTTGTTTTGAATGTATATTGACATATGAGTCATGCTAATGAGTGTCCTTAAAGCATTGATTAAGAATCTATTTTAAAAAAGTTTTGACACAATTTTTATGAGAAATGAAAAAAGCTATCAAAATATTAATTGTTTTTTTTTTCTTTTTCCATAAAAATTTTCTTTAAATGGATTCTTAACTAATGTCCTAAGGGCACTCGTTAGCATTTCTCTTGATATATATAGCAACCAAACCACATGTGCCATTGTATATTTATCAATAAGCTTTCACTGTGTAGGTGGTTGAGAAAACGAAATCAGGAGCTGCAATAAGGATTATAATGCAGAGGTTGAACGGGTTAGGGATCACCTCTGATTAGCCTGAAAAAGAAAAGTAGCCTACTTATTAGGCCATGAGACTAATAAGTGGAGTTTTTCGGCGCACCTCAATGAAAAAAAAACAACGTTGGTAGACTTAGAAAAATTGAAATGTTTTTACCCAAAAAAAATTAAAGAAAAATCTTCTCTCTCACGCATTGGTAGAGAGCTATTATTTTAAGCAAGATAGCATGCTTAACACTTGAATTTTAACGTTAACGTCCTTGAATTTTAACGTAGTTTAGGTAAGCCTGATCTGGTTTACTTAATTCTCCCTCATGTGATTGACCTTTTGTCTCTCTTTAGCAGCTTTTTTTGTTTTTGTTTCTTCTCTCTGTGCTCTCATGTAGTCATGTTTGTTCATCTTCCTTACTTATGCATTGATCCTCAATAGCTTATATATATATATATTGTCCCGCTGCGCCGCAGCCACATATTTCCTTGCATTGCTTTCATAGTAAGTTCTCTCTCTCGTTTAGACTTGGTATAAATCATTTTCTTTTGTTTCAATTTTTTATCTTATAAGAAGTAGGATTATTAATAATTTTCTTATATACATTTGATGTGTCTAAACTGTGTGTATATATGTATATATATTGTTTATTAAAAAAATAATCATGTTGTTTTTGTTTGTTTTTAAGGTCAGCAGTAGCAATTATCATACTTAAACTAAGGGTGCGTTTGTTTTGGTTTCAAACCACTTTCGGAAATGTTTTTCTGTAAAAGTGTATGTTTGGTAGTTACCGAAAATTAGGTCAAACTGAAATGGTTTTCTGCGTTGACCGTAAAATAAGGCTTACGGGCGTAAAAACATTTCTGTTTTTATTTTACCTTCAAATCACTTCCGGAAAAAGAGAAAGAGAGAGAAAGAAGGACCAGACGCGCAAAGAGAGAAAGAGAGAGAGAGAGAGAAAGAAGAGAGAGTAGGGAAAGTGAGCTATCACGCCTCAACCCCAGACGCAGTGGCGAGATCACGCCGTTGATCTCTCTCTTTCTCGATCTCCCTCTTCCTTTTGAACTGAAATCCACCGAACACCACCACTGCTGAGTCCGAGTTCCGTCAACAAGTTCCCACTCTCAAAATCCAACTGGACAAGGACGTGTACCATCCTGGCAATCCTCTGATCGTCACAATCTAGATCTCTAACCCCGACACCGCATTGTCGCTCTTGCTCGACCGAATCGGTTTCGAAATTAGGGCCGTCGAGAAGCTTGATTCTCAATGGTTCGCCACTCACAAACCCTTACCTGGATCGTCACCGATCTGCTTAATCTCTTTGATCTCTGGTTTTTTTGTTGTTGTTGTTGTGGTGGTGTGGGTGGTGGTGTTTTGGTGGTTTCTGTGTTGTGTGGTGGTGGGTTTTGGGTGGATAGTGGTAGATTTTCTGTGGGTGCTGGTGTGTGGGTGGTGGTGGATTTTCTGATATAAAATTTGTTTGGAAGCTGAGAAAATGACTGAGAAAGTGTGAAAAATTTGTAGGAAAATACCATTTTCAGAATATTACCAAACACTGAAAATTGTTTTCTAATATAATTTTTAAAATGCAACCAAACACTAGAAAATATTTTCCTTTTTCGAAAATATTTTCACCTGAAAATATTTTACATCCAAAAAATATTTTACACTGAAACAAATACAGCCTAATTGTCAATTAGTTTGAAATTTGTATTTTTAAGATGAGGATTCCTTTGTGATAGTTGAACGGCTAGAACCTATATCATCAATAGATAGCAATGATGAATTTCATTCTAATGTAAAAGGAGAAGTGATTATGAAATTAGGAATGGAATTTGAGACTGGGCAAGAAGCGTATGACTACTAAAACAATTATGCACGTGTAAATGGTTAGGTAGAGTGTTTTTTATTGTTATTGCCAAGGCATATGAGGAAATGACAAAAGAGATAACGACGTGAAATGTCATCATCTAGAAACAAGATGTGGTTGTTTGGCTTAGATGAAAATTAGTCATGGATCTAGTGAAAAATAGTGTGGTAAAATTTGTGTCAAATCATTCACATGCTTTAGCTCAAGGAATCAAGCAAGCTAGTTAGATGTCTTCCTTGATTTATTTAACCAAGGTAACAAAATATGGGTTTTTTGTGTTTAAATTTTACAACGTATAAAAAAAGTACTAATTCTTTAAATTATTTATATGATAATTTTTCTTCAACAACATGGCAGCCACCTCATGATAGTAGCTCAAGGAATCAATTATTGCCACAAAATACAATGGTAAACTTTTAAATTTCAATTATGAATTTTTTTTATTGTATTATTACTCATAAATTTTGTTGTATCACCTCATAATTGGTTCGTTGTATTATTTGTTATTTCTTTCATTGTGAGATGCATCAAAAAGATAGCATCGCAAACTTAAAGATAGTTTTATTGAATTGTTGAACTTGATACAGGTAATTAGATGAAAGTAGATATTTTTATTGCTTTCATTTTATTGATCTATGATCGGTTAATATGTAGGCACAATTACTGGAAATAAGAAATCAAAGGAATGATGAAGATATTAAATAATAAAGAAAGAAGTATGCTTGTTTTTAGGACTTTATTGGCCAAGCTCCAAATCCATAGAGATCATGCATTGAATTATAAGAAAATTTGAGAGATGTTGACTTCATTTTGCAGCAGTGTGCTTTTCCTGTAGTACCCTTTTGTTAGATCATCTTAGTAAGATGGCTACTTGAACTTACGTACGTATTTGGTGGAGGTGCAACATTCTTTGAGGGTTTATATTGAAGTCTTTCCTGCTACATTGCACATGGCCATCATTGAATGAATAATTAGTAAAGCTACTGTGGCACTTGCCTGATTTTGTTCATGGAGACTCTTGTTTCTATTAAACCATATCACCCATAGAGTAATGAGTACGAGCTGTGAGAAACTATTCCTATTTAAAGATTCACTCATGGGATTGAGAATCGTGCTTTCCATCCATTTATGGAGGGGCTGGCCTTGTATAAAATCATATCTGAGATTGATTGCTAAATTCCACCATAATACATGTTATGGAACATGACACATTTTATCACAAGAGCTTCTCCTTCGGTTTAGTTCACATTTGATTGAAATGCTTCTATGGAGGAGCTTCTCTTCCATGCTTAATAACTAGGAAAAAAATTATCATGAATATCCTTTTTTTCTAAATTCATTTAAGAATTTCAGCAAACATGTAAAATACAAAATCTAGCAACCCCAAATGTTTACTAAATACAACCTTTACAACAAAGAGATAGACTTTTTTTCTCTCCACACTTTTCATAATAAAACAAAAATCAAACATCGTCATCACCATAGACACTATCCCTGACCTGGAAAAAAAAAAAAAAAAAAAAAAAAGGAGAGAGAGAGAGAGAAAGAAGAAGAAGAAGAAACAGTTCCTGGGTATTAGAAAAAGAATAGCTTCAGGTCCAAGAAACCGAAACATAAATTTCCACTGATACATTGCACAATTTCATTATAAAAGTTAACTTTGTGTGCGTGGATCAGCGGGCAAAAAAGTAAAATGTGGACGAACCAATTGAAGATTCAAATCATTTCCAAGTTACAATCTCGAGAGCTATAGAGAATTCTTATGCTTCTTCTAATTCTTTACCAAACTTATTGTCACCAAATTTAATCAATTCCATCACTTTTCCATATACGATCCGTAAGAATCAACAATTTTCAATTTTCGACATTCTAAAGAACAGGATTTCAAGAAAATTTCATAACAAAAACATAAATCTCAACTCGTGAGAAGGGTGTTTATAGGTTATTGTTAATGGGGATTGATGAATCAAAGAACATCGTGACAATATGAACATGTCATCCTTTGAGAGAGAGAGATAGAGACCATTTGTAAAATGAAATGTGGTGATTTAATGTATTCAATAATTCATTATATTATTACGTGCATAGGCGGAGCTAGGGGTGCTAAGGGGGGCTATGGTCCCCCTAACTTTTGAAATTTTCTATTAACTTTCTTTTATGTTTAGCAATAAATTTAAAAATTACATAAAAATGTATTCACCAGCTCTCTAAAAAAATTTCTTAACTCTGTCACTGATTACGTGGATGGTGACATGAACAAGAAGTTCATGCCTATCTCATATTCAGATTTCTTTGTCTAGTCTTAATATTTCTCTTATTTCACAAGTTAATGTTACAAAATTCTTTCCTTCAAGGTTTATCTATCAATAGTTGCACAAACATGTTCTTCAATGCTAATCGATACACCGTTGCATGGGAAGGTTTTTTTTTTTTTTTTATTTTATTTTATTTTTATTTACATATCCCACTCTCATCAACATTGCATGCTTAATTTAACAGTCAAAAGGGGTTTCTCCAAATCAATTTTCCAACTTGTTTTCTCTGAAGTATCAACTTCCGAGGTCTCCACGGTACTCGCCCCATCAGTCTGGAAATTTGCGTTTTCTTTGATTTCAACAAGATCTTCGGCTTTACCCCATAGCACGGCGTATAAACCAATAAGCACACTTACTCCACCAATTAAGCTGAAAAAATCCACATTGGTCTATTTTAGATATCTAAAGTTAACTTATCAAAGCATTGAATTGCCAAAAAAACACATTCAATTGCCCAAAAAATATGAATGAAAAATCCAAGTTGTCATAATAATTGTTGTAAAGTGCACTTATAACATCAGGTGTGATAAATACTAAATTTTTAGTATTTAATACACCAAACACTAAAAGCCCACCTATCTGAGGCGTAATTATTGAGTACTCCCGGAGTATCATAAATGCGTACTCCTCCTTCTCACATAACTGTGGATTTCATTAATTACATTTATGGTGGGTCCCACAATTTATGTGAGAGAGAGTATGCATTTATAGTACTCCCGAATGTATCAAATGCCAAAAAAATTTGGCACACTACTATACAAATAGAATGGAATAAATATTTTGTTAATTTTTTATTCAAAGTTCTCTCCTCATGATTGTAGGAATTAATTAATAGTTATTAAAACTCTCTCTCCCATCTATCTTCAATGCTTTTGAGAACCAATATATATATATATATATATATATATATATTGTAGGGTTGATGGGTCCAAGAATATATGTTGGGCTTTGTTCAAGACGCTTAGTGGTCCGAGGACAAATAAACAGTAATGAAGATGTGAAACTCAGAGCTCTATGAGCAAGCTACGAATGGGAAGGCTGGAGAAGGTAGGCTGAGGAGGAGTATCTCCTCAGTTAAACTAAGCCGAGGGCAGAAAGCGTGTTCTGTCATCCAAAACGACGTTCCAAGAAGTTCTATTGATAAGGATATGCATTGTGAATGTAAAGGACAAATGGGGAGCCAAGAAATATCTAAGGAAAAACTGCTACCACCGTATTAAATGCTCTGCAACTAACTCTCTGACCGCATTAATGAGGAAGTGATACAAGAACAGTAGTTTTCAGCCTTGCAACTACTCCCCAAAGACTTCAGGAAGGTGCTGATGTGACAAGGATCAACATCAACAATCTGCTTTACACGTGGGAGGGCAGAGATGAAAGGAAAAAGATAGTATAAAATAGAAAGGAGATCCTGAGAGAAAGGGTTCGAAAATTTGAGAGAAGAATACTATAACATTAAGAACTGCACTTGTAATCAAATTCAGGAAATATATACAAGAGCTGATCTCCTTGGACTGGACCGAGGACTATTTTCTTTAGTAAAAACCAATTTATCTCTGCCTTATTGTCATTTGGATCCACTATAATTGCTATCAAATTCATTAATTGAGAGAAGAATACTATAACATTAAGAACTGCACTTGTAATCAAATTCAGGAAATATATACAAGAACTGATCTCCTTGGACTGGACCGAGGACTATTTTCTTTAGTAAAAACCAATTTATCTCTGCCTTATTGTCATTTGGATCCACTATAATTGCTATCAAATTCATTATAGCTTAGTTTTCCAACCCACTTTCTACAAATTCATTGTATTGGGCTCTTTGGACCTAGATCCTTTTAACTTTTGGGCCTAGGATTCAAATTGCGATTTTACACACACACACACACACATATATATATATAAAGAATCAAAAGAATAAAAAATATATTTTTATAAATAAAATAGCTTTTTAATGTATCAAATTAGCATATTTTTAAAACACATGATGATAGTGCTCTAAGATAACATAATTTTGTTAAAGTCTCATCTCGATAAAAGCAGAATGGAATATAGGGATTTTCTGCTTAAATAAAAATTAGTTTTAATTAAAAAGATATTCCAAGTTTTGCAAAGTTGAGACAATGTTACCTTCCGGTATAGATCTTCTCATGAAGAAACGCAGCAGCCAATATGGTCACAATAACTGTGCACAGAGGATTGAACATTGCAGAAAAGAGTGGACCCCTTCTTGATATGATCCATGCTTGAACGAAGAATGAAAGCCCAGATCCTATACATCCCTACTCATATAATATTCCAGTTTCAACTATATATTAAGATCATGTCAATTTTTAATTCAATTAATTATCATCTTAAATGAGCAATTAAAATGAACATTTTATTGAAAACCAACTACGTACTGAAAAATGTTCTTAGCATTTAATTAAATAAAAAACTACTTACTGTAAATAAAATACATGCAACTTCAAGAGGTGAATGTATATTCCATTCATTTGGGTCTCGCTCTATAAATAGTGTAAGTATCGCTGATTGTATTGTGGCTGAGAAACACATCCAAGCTGATAAAGATAGGTGGTCAGAATAGCTTTCTGAAACTAGAACCTGGTAAAAAATATAGCTTTTTGGTGATCTAGATCTAGTATAGTTATCAGATCATTAAAAGAGAACTATAGAGCTATCGATACCTGTAAAATCAACCATAATGCCCAGCAACAACAACTTGCAAAGACAAATAGACAACCCAATAACCAATGTTCTGGTTGTAATTCAGCATTAAGGAGCTTTGGCCCCTTAAGCAATGCCATGAACACTGCTCCACTTACACACAGGATTGTCCCTAATATCTTGGCAATAGTTCTCATGCTTCCAAAATTCAACTTCTCCAATCTAATTATCAAATACAGAAAATAAACTTGTAAGAACTTTGGAAATAAATAGGGTTAATTTTAACCGTCCACCCTAAACTACATTTGCAATGTTCCTCCTAAATAAATTACAAATTTTTGCAATTGAAACTCTTATCCTGGTTTTTTCTTTCTTAAGATATAATAGAATTTTATTTTATAGTGTTCGCTTTAGGATAATTTCTCTTTATTATAAAGCCATGACATCATTTTATTTTTATTTTTATGAAAGGCTTGAACCTCAAATATCTTATTTGATGAAAAAATATTTTATCGGTTAAGTTAACTGAAACCCACAACCTGTTCTCCAAATAATTTTCAAATTAAATAAAAAATACAGGACAAATAGTGGATGTAGGGACTAGGGTCCAAAGTTATATATTGGGCATTGGCCTTTGTCCGAGAAGGTTGACTGGTCCGAGAACCAACAAATGGTAGTGAGGATGTCAAGTTCAGAGTCCCATGAGTGAGATGCAAACAGAGAGAATGGGGAAGTTAGTCTGAGGAGGTGAGCATCCTCAGATGAGCAAAGCATAAATCAAATACATGTCTTATCATTCAAGGTGACATTCCTGGATGTTCTGCTGACGGGGACGTGTATAGCAAATGCACAAGAGGGAGGGAAGCTTAGAAATATCTAAGGAAAAGCTACTGCCACCGCATTAACTATTCTACAGCTAACTTTTTGGTCGCATTTATGTGGAGAAGACTCTTGAACAGTGCTACCTTAACTATCCCAACTCACAGAGAGTTAGGGAGGGTGTTCGATAGGACAAGCACTTAAGTAGTGGCTTAAATGATTAACAAATGGAGGACTAAGATCATGAAGAGTGAGATATATAATGTAAGAGACCTCTAGAGGGAAGGGGATCTGAAAATCAAGAAAAAAAACATTGTAAAAGCATTATATAAGAACCAGTCTCCTCGGACTTTGCTGAGGGCTTTTTTCTGTAGTTTAAATTTGTTTATTTCACTCTTTTGTCATCAAGCCTACCTAACTTGTTGTTTGATTAAATTAAGCCTAGTTTTCTAACCTATTCTCTAAAAATTCATTGTTTTGAGCTTTTTGGGCCTAAGTCCATTCATATCTTGGGCTAGGAATTCAAATTTGGTCATTACAATGGACAATTGCACTAATCTATAAAAATTACTATATAATTATAACTTAATTTGAAACCTACAATATCACACTAAAGCTCCATTTGGTTGGGATGAAAATAGGAGGGATGAAAAAGGGAGAGAGGAAAATAGGGGAGAAAATGTTATTTTCTCTTATTTGGTTCAAGAGAGAAAACAAGAAGGAAAGAAAATAATGTGGAAGAAAATTACTTTGGGCCCACAAAATTTTATCCTCTCCATTTGAGAGAAAAACTAAGGAGATAAAAGGAGAAAGATGCTCCAAATATTGAATTACTCATTTACTCCCTCAAAGTTGCTATCCAAGTCAAGTGAGTCATGATTACTTGATTAGTTTTTGGGTATAGGACATCCTATATTATTCGGGATTCAGATCCTCTAGATTTCCTAGGGTACTCTACCAGTAGATTTCCTTAAATCCTAACCACTCTTTAATGATTTAATGGTCAAGATTCTGCCATGTCAGCATTCCACTAACAATATTCTAAAAATAATAAAATAATGTTGCAAACAAAACTATGGGGCCTGTTATCTAAAAAGATACAGGAGTCATCAGAAATGGGCTTGGAGTCCAATGGCCCAGTCCGAGGACAGTCACATGTCCGAGGATGATGTCCACCTCGGATATTTCAGTCCGAGGTGGATATAACTATCATTTTTGTCCAGGGTAACCCGCAAGATTGTGTTAGAACTGGAGAATGAATATAGGCCTAAGGAGGTGTCGGTAAAGATAACAAATATCTTCCAAGGCCACTACCTCCGCATTAAATGCGTTCCAACTAACTCTCTGGCCGCATTAATGTGGAGGTGATGCCTGAACAGTAACCAAGCAGCTTTATGGCCACTGAGCAAAGGTTCCGGTAAGTGCTGGATGGGACAGAAAGGAATTCCCAGGATAGGAACTACACGTGTACGGTGGAAATGGAATAAGGAGTAAGGAACGTAGTATATAACATGGAAGCAGATGACATTAGAAAGGGGAGGAGAAGTAGGAGAGCAAAAAAGATAGAACTCATAAAGAAGCTTACGGAAACCTAGCCGAGGAGAGTCCAGATCGTAAAAACAGCTCGAAGTGTCTTTCATTTCAATATAACTATAACCTTTCCTTTCAAGTAGACATAGTTCTTGTACCCACGCTCTAAAAATTTATTGTTTGGGCTTGTTGGGCTGAAATCCCATTCATATTCGGGGTCCAATCCATTTTGAGTCTCGACAATTAGCGCCGTCTGTGGGAAGAACTTGATCTATTCACAAGGAAAGGCAAGAGTAGTGTTCGCGATGGAAGGGGAAGCACCGCAGCAACCATTAGTGGGCCCGCAGCAGGTGGATGCTAATCAGCACCAGGCAGAGTCTAGGGGCTCTCAGCACAGTAATCCATTGATAGTCCACAGACATAGGGGGGATCGTGAGGGAAGTGCACGAACAACCCACATAGATAGAAATCACTCTCGAGGGAAAGGCCATGCTTCCCACGCAAAGAACGAAGGGGACAAGCAGCGTGAGATTAACAAGTTGAAGAGGGAATTACGACATGAGAGACGAAGGCGTAGAGCTCACAACTCTGGGCACTCCTCTGAGGAGTCGGATGACACCAGTTATAGACAGAGGTCGAGAACTCCACCTAGTGAGTCTTTTTCGCATGAAGAAGAGTACCACCATGAGCGAAGGTATAAGAGTCCGCCTCGCCAGGGTCGGGGAAATGACGCCTTAAACAAAGCACTGAGTCAGGTCTCTAAGTCGCCTTTTACGCGACGTATTGAAGACGCTAATCTTTCTCAGCGGTTTAATCAGCCCGTGTTCACTATTTATAATGGCCGAACAGACCCCGTAGAACATGTTAGCCACTACAGTTAGAGAATGGTCATTCATGCTAGAGACGAGGCCTTAATGTGCAAAGTTTTCCCATCTAGCCTGGACCCGGTGGCGATGAGATGGTTCAACGACCTAAAAGCCAATACTATTGACTCTTTTGAGAAACTCACCCAGGCTTTTGGTGCCCGCTTTATCACATGTAGGAGGGTTGTTCAACCCTTGGGATCGTTGCTATCCATGTCTATGCGGGAGGGGGAAACCCTGAAGGCCTACTCGGACAGATATTGGGAAATGTTCAATGAAGTAGACGGAGCTCAGGACAATGTGGCCATTAATACCTTTAAGGAAGGCCTTCCAGCCGAGCATGGCCTGAGGAAATCTCTGACTGGTAAGCCTGTTACCAGCGTGTGCTAGCTTATGGATCGGATAGACAAGTACAGAAGAGTAGAGGAGGATCAGATACAAGGTAGAGTAAAGTCTAAGGCAGTCCCTCAGGAGAGGAGGGATTTCAGGCCGGACCGGTACAATAACAACCGACCTCGGAGGGACTTTGGGGGGCAATTGGGATCTACCAACTCCCAGGCGGTTAGTGCCGTGTTCCGAGAACTAGTGCAGCGAGTTCTGAAGAAGATAAAGGACGAGCCATTCTTTAGATGGCCCAATAGGATGGCAGGGGATCCTGCGAGGCGTAATCGAAACCTTTACTGCCAGTACCATTAGGATCATGGTCATATTACTGAAGACTGTAAAAACTTGTGGGACCACTTGGAACAGCTGGTCCAGGAAGGGAAGTTGACCCAGCTTCTACATCATTCCAGCGGCCGAGGAGGCCAGGCAGGCTCGGTATTTCGAGGGAATGCTTCTTCGGGGCCCCTTTTAGGAACGATAAATGTTATATTTGCTGCCTCGGGAAGAACTGGGTCTTGCCCTTCCAAGGTGATGTCTGTGTCTCAGTGCTTGGACGAGGGCTCCAGTTCAAGGCCAAAGAGAGCCAGACTGAGCACCTCACTGGTGTTAGGTTTTTCAGAGGAGGATAAAAGAGGAACCAAACAACCGCATAAGGATGCTTTGGTGGTTACGATTAGGATTGGAGGGTATGACGTGAGAAGGGTGATGGTTGACGAGGGGAGTGCAGCCGAGGTAATGTATCCTGATTTATTCAGGGGGCTGAATTTGAAACCTGAGGATTTGACAACCTATAGTTCCCCGCTGGTGGGTTTCGAGGGTAGATCGGTCGTTCCGGTGGGGATGATTAGATTACCTGTGCAGACTGGTTCAGATGTGGTGGAGGTGGATTTTATTGTGGTTGATGTTTTTTCTCCGTATACGGCTATTTTGGGTAGACCCTGGTTGCATGCCATGGACGCCGTTTCTTCCACTCTTCACCAGAAGGTGAAATATCCCTCAGGGGGCGAGGTCTCAGAGATTTTGGAAAATCAGGCCATGGCTAGGCAGTGCTTGATAATGGCCATTCAACATCGGCCAGAGACAAGTACTTCAACCGCAGCCGAGGAGGATTTATAGCAGTCAAAGAATCAGGAAGCCCAAGTTAGCACTTCCGACGAGGAAATGAAGTGCGAGAATTTGGAGAGGGTGAGTGTTGGCGATGATCTAGAAAAGTACTTTCAGGTTGGGGCACAGTTACCTTTGTCGGAGAAGGAACAGTTGGTTGAGGTTCTCAGAAAGAACGTTGATGTGTTTGCATGGAGTACTTATGAAGCCCCAGGGGTGGATCCGGAGTTCATTTGTCATCATTTAAACGTCAACCCCTCTATTATTCCAAAGAAACAGCCACCTCGGCGTCCGTCCAGGGTACATACCAAGGCTATCAAAGATGAGGTGAACAAGCTCAAGCAGGCAGGGGCTATCAAGGAGGTGTTTTATCCTCAGTGGTTAGCTAATACGGTCGTAGTGAAGAAGAAAAATGGCAAATGGCGTGTGTGTGTTGACTATACGGATCTTAACAGAGCGTGCCCAAAGGACCCTTTTCCCATGCCCCGTATAGATCAGTTGGTGGATGCAACCGTGGGCTATCCTCGGATGAGTTTCCTAGACGCCTTTCAGGGCTATCATCAGATCCCACTGGCTTTGGACGACCAGGAGAAGAGCGCTTTTCTCACTCCCACTGGAAATTATCACTATAAGGTAATGCCCTTTGGCTTAAAGAACGCAGGGTCTACTTACCAGAGAATGATGTCGAAGATGTTTGAGCCGCAATTGGGCAGAAGCATTGAGGTCTATATTGACGATATGGTCATGAAGAGCAAGGTAGTGGCCGAGTATGTGACAGACCTTACCAATACTTTTGAGATTTTAAGGAGGCATAAATTGCGCCTGAACGTGTGCAAGTGCTCATTTGGGGTAAATTCAGGGAAGTTCTTGGGTTACATGGTGACTCATCGGGGAATTGAGGTGAACCCTGATCAAATTAGGGCCATAACTAGCTTACAAGCACCTCGGAATCCCAAGGAGGTCTAGAGGTTGACTGGGATGACTGCCGCATTGAACAGATTCATATCCAGGTCGGCGGATAGGTGCAGACCTTTTTTCCTGCTGCTCCACAAGTGGAAGGGATTCGAATGGACTGAGGAGTGCGCCTTAGCATTTCAGCAGCTGAAGGAGTATTTGTCTCGGCCACCCATCTTGTCTAGCCCTGAGGTAGATGAGGTTCTTTTTTCCTACCTGGTGATCACCACTTATGCGATCAGTTTTGTTTTGATACGAGTAGACAATGGGGTACAGCGACCAGTCTACTACGTGAGTAAGTCGCTTCACGAGGCCGAAGTATGTTACCTGCCTTTGGAAAGGCTATTTTGGCAGTGGTGCATGCTACAAGGAAACTTTCCCATTATTTTCAGGCGCATACTGTGGTCGTCCTAACTCAGTATTCGATCAAAGCAGAACTTCGGAGTGCAGACTATACTGGTAGGGTTGCCAAGTGGGGCACAATTCTGGGGGCTTTTGATGATAAGTATATGCCCCGTACCTCCGTGAAGGGTCAAGTGCTCGCCGATCTGGTGGCCGAATTCGCTGAAGGCTCTGAAGAAATAAAGGCAAGCCCAAGTGGCATGGATGAAAAATCAGTTGGCCTTATATCCGCGCAACCTGTTTCATCTTGGAAGGTGTATGTGGATGGGGCGGCAAATCAGCGGGGGTCAGGAGTAGGAATTGTACTGATATCTCCTGAGAAGGTCATCATCGAGAAGTCTCTAAGGCTGGGATTCTCAGCTACTAATAACGAGGCGGAGTATGAAGCTTTGCTAACGGGGATGATAATGGTCAACAAGCTTGGTGGAAAGACAGTGGAAGTCTTCTCGGATTCGGGGCTGGTCGTGGGCCAGGTCAGAGGGGAACTGGAAGCTCGAGACATAAGAATGTAGGAATACTTGAGCCAGGTTAGGCGTATGTAAGTTGATTTTGAATTTTTTGAGATAACCCATGTCCCTAGGAGCGGAAATGCCCATGCGGACTCTATGGCCACCCTTGCCACATCCTCGGCTCAAAATCTACCTCGGGTGATAATGGTTGAAGATTTGAGCACACCTACCCCAGTAATGATGGACACGCTTCAGGTCAACCAAATCAGCTCGACATGTAGCTGGATGGATCCTATAATATTATTCCTTGAGAAGGATATACTGCCCGAGGACAAATCAGAGGCAGAGAAGATACGGAGAAAGGCCCCTCGTTTTTGGCTTTCCGAGGATAAGAAGTTATACAAATGCTCTTACTTTGGGCCGTATTTGCTTTGTGTACGCCCTGAAGCATCAGAGGATCTTTTAGAAGAGCTACATGAAGGAATTTGTGGTAGTCATACTGGAGGAAGGTCTTTGTCTCACCGGGCGATTACACAGGGGTACTGGTGGCCAGGCATGCAAAAGGAAGCCCAGGAATACGTGAGGAAATATGACCAATGCCAAAGGTTTGCGCCGAACATTCATCAGCTAGGAGGAGTCCTCAATCCTCTTTCTAGTCCTTGGCCTTTCGCTCAGTGGGGCTTGGACATCGTTGGCCCTTTCCCTAGGGCAGTGGGAAACAAGAAATACCTGCTAGTCGGCACGGATTATTTCACGAAATGGGTTGAAGCTGAGCCTCTGGCTAATATCAGGGATGTGGATGTCAAGAGGTTTATCTTGAGAAATATTATTACTCGATTCGGGGTTCCTCAAGCTCTCATCTCAGACAACGGTCTACAATTCGACAGCAAAGCTTTTAGAAAGTACTGTTCCGACCTGGGGATAAAGAATAGATATTCCACTCCAGCCTATCCATAGGGAAATGGACAAGCCGAGGCTGTCAACACGGTCATAGTGGGTGGACTTAAGAAAAGGCTGGATGATGCGAAGGGCAGATGGGTGGAGGAACTTCCACATGTCCTCTGGGCGTATAGAACAACACCCCGACGATCAACAGGGGAGACCCCATTTTCAATGACGTACGGAGCTGAGGCCGTGATCCCTGTCGAAACGGGCTTTCCAACGCTGAGAACCAGTACTTTCACCTCAGATGGGAATGATGAGCTGTTGAGGAAAAGTCTAGATTTGATAAACGAGCGGCGAGAGAAGGCGATGGTCCAATTGGCATACTATCAGCATAAGCTGAAGCAGGGTTACGATGCGAATGTCAAACTAAGGCCGCTGGCTCTAGGAGATTTGGTGTTGAGGAAGGTCTTGGAAAATACCAAAAACCCAACCTGGGGAAAGTTGGGGCCTAATTGGGAGGGGCCATATCGTATTACATCCATAGCAGGGATAGGGGCTTATTACTTAGAAGATTTAGATGAAAAAACTGTACCCCATCCCTGGAATGTAAGCAATCTGAAGAGGTATTATTATTAACAAGTTATATTTCATTTTCCTTTATGTTTTATCTTACTTCTGCAATATATGCTTCTGAAATCAATGGAAGTATTAAACAGAAACTAAGTCATGTCAGGTTCTCGGACCACAACTTAGTGGAAATTAATGCACTATCAATGGAAGTATTAAACAGAAACTAAGTCATGTCAGGTTCTCGGACCACAACTTAGTGGAAATTAATGCACTATCAATGGAAGTATTAAACAGAAACTAAGTCATGTCAGGTCCTCGGACCACAACTTAGTGGAAATTAATGCACTATCAATGGAAGTATTAAACGGAAACTAAGTCATGTCAGGTCCTCGGACCACAACTTAGTGGAAATTAATGCACTATCAATGGAAGTATTAAACGGAAACTAAGTCATGTCAGGTCCTCGGACCACAACTTAGTGGAAATTAATGCACTATCAATGGAAGTATTAAACAGAAACTAAGTCATGTCAGGTCCTCGGACCACGACTTAGTGGAAATTAATGCACTGTAGCTTCAGTTGAAGTATTACGCAAGGGCTAAGGGACAACGAATTGTTTAGACAACACACTTAACCAAAATCAATGCCCTTTAAAGGGAATCCATGCAACTGGAAATATATATATCAAAGTGAATGCCATGAGCATCACTTAAAGCATTTCAAGGTGTTTAATACCTCTCTGGGGGAAATGTAAGAATGTTATCTTAGGTATGGATATCTCTTAATGAATTTACAGTGAGCCTTAGTAGGGCTGAGGATGTCACTGCTATAGTCTGTTTTGGGTTCCCAATGAGTGCATATAAAGTTAAGTCTTTCCTTTATGATATCAACTTTCATTCTTTTATAGTCCGAGATCATGTAAAAGAAAAAATAATAAGGAACATCCATGTAAGAAATTATACAAGTGACAGACGAAACCCCAATATTTCTTATAAATTTTAAAAAGGAAGTACACATTGCAACTAAAAATGTCTTCAAAAAGGCTTTAAAAAAAATGAATGGAAAGGGAAACTAAAGGGAATCTGATCACAATTAACTACTTGTTTAATTTTATTTTGAGCTGATGTTGAGGGGCTTTGCCAGCTGCCTCAGGAGGAACCTCTTTCTCCTGCACCTTAGGAGTTTCTCCAACAGGTAAGGTAGTTGAGGCCAAGGCTTGTTCAAAATTTTGAGAAGCTACTCCATCCTTGGGCCCTTCTGTTCCTTTATCCGAGGACATGTCCTTCGCCCCTCCAGGCACTTCAGGTTGCTCCTGCTGATCGACTGAGGGAGGAGCCTGGGTTTGAGCTTCCTTGGTTGATTCAGCAGCAGTAGAGGATGCCTCTCCTTGTTGAGTAGAAGGACTAGGGGCTCGAATAGCTGGGGGAAGATAAACATTCTCAGGCCTTCTCAGCTCTGATGAAGGTTCAACCCCAGCTCGGTTGAGAGCTTCTTGCCAGGTCAGAGCGCAGTACTCCCGGCACACAACGAGCACCTCAGCCCGGAAATTATCCTCTGTTTCAGCAACGCCCACGTCATAGCCATGTTGCTCGGCTGCGTCTCTTTCTTTTTCAACCTCAGCCTTGGCCTTTTCAGCTTGATCTCTAAGTCTCTGGGCTTCCTCCAGTTGTTTTTGCAGAGTTAATATTTGCTCCTGGGAAGTTGCCAGCTGGGCATTAGCATCGCGCAAGAGCTTCCTTTGGTCCTCGGCTTGCCTTTGGACTCCTTCCAAAGCTGAGTCAGCGCTTTTCCGAGTGTTTACCTCGTCGGATAACTTTTTCTTCAGTTGCGCAACGTTTTGTTCAGAAGCATTGAGTGTTTGCACAGCTGCTGTCTTCTTCTTCCTCTCAACATCAATCTGTTGGTAGCAGGAATTGGTTATCTCCTCCAGCCTGAAAGTGGCTTGAACGGCCTGGAAGAAAAGAGGTTAGAAAGACACCACGGGGAATTGTGTGCATAATATCTATGATAAAAAACAATAATAATACAACAATGAAGGCGTTATACCATGCCCAAAGTATCTCTTGGCATTCTGGAAGACCTCATTACTCTTAATAGTCCTCAGCTCGGCCATATCCTTGGGAAGAAGAAGTGTTTCCTCTAAAGCCGAAGCGACGCGGCACCCAAGTCCATCATTAAAGTTCCTGATTGAGGCATCCTCCCTCAGGGGTTCCCCGCCAAGCATGGGAGCAGGAAGCCAGGCCTCAAGTTCCGAGGACTGAGTAGTCGTCTTGTCGGCCACTCGTTGAGGTCCGTGGCTAACTTTTTGCTGCTTTACAGCTCTTTGATCCTCATTTTCACGGGTCGTACGAGACCTCCCAGCGTCCACCACTTCTTTGTCCTTTGGCTCTCTCCTCTTCTTCGGATCGCTGGGTTCAATCACAGGTGGCCGAGGATGAAGAGGAGGAGGAGGTGGGAGGTTGGGCTGAACTGGCTTCTCCACCACCACCTTGCCAGGCTGGCCTTCAATTACATCCTTCAACCTCCTCTGACTTTTCCTTTGGATGCCCATTTCTTCAGAGGTCACCTCGGGAGATTGAGGCTGGTTGAAAACGTCAAACTCGTTTACAAAATCTGACAGTTCTACAACTCCTCGTCGAGTTTCTTCTTCTTCTTATTTTGCTTCTTGTTCCTCTTCCTCTTCGTCTTCTTCCTTCACTTCCTGAGGAATAGGGTGTGACGATGAAGCACCTGTAGAGAGAAGGGCCTTGGGCAATGGCTCAGTGAAGGGAACACCCTCAGGAATTGGAACGCCTTCAGGAACAATGAATCCCTCAAAGGCTACACTGATACGGCGAAGCCGAGGATCTTTTGCCTTTATTATGCACTTGGGAGCTTGAAAGGCTGTGGAGATTGGTTTGTACTTGAGGATTATATGTTCTGCTCTCAATTGGCCGTTAGATGGATTCACATACACCTTGGATCGTAGAATTCTGTCTAAGCTCTCCCTGTTAATCAATCTGATATGAGGCTTAGTAGCGCGCTTGTCTGCAAAGTCATTAAAACATGGAAGGAAAACCATATTAGAGATAAAAGTAACTTGAATTAAAAGTATAATCTAATTTATAAGGGCGTATGTCCTAGGAACCCCACCTGGTTGTCCCTCCTCAGTCGGACAGGGTAAACCATCATGCCATTCCCCGGAGAAAATAATGAAATCATCTTTCAAACCCTTGTTTGATGTAGGGAGGCACTGGATCAATCTTATTTCAGGGAACCTGGACTTAAGGTAATATCTCTGGCCCTTCAAATGATTGAGATTATACACCTAGTTCACATCGTGATGGGTTAGACCTAGATTATACTTGGCGTTTAGAACCTCTATACTCCCAAGCACCCTAAACATATTCGAGGCGCACTGTGTAGGAGATAATCTAAAGAACCTGAGGTAACTTCTAGTTAAACTACCCATCGGGATAGTCATCCCTCCCTCTAGAAAAGCGATTATAGGGATGACCACTTCCCCTGTTCTTCTATCGTGTAACCACGTTTTTGTGGAGGCATATCTCACACCCACAGTTGGGGGAATCCTATACTTGGCTCTAAATGCTTCTATTTGTTCCTCGGAATAAAAAATATACTTGAATCTACCCATTTCCTAACAGTTGTAAAGAAAAACGGACGAAGAGGATGGAAAGCTAAGGAGGGTTAAGGGAACTTACAGGTTTGGAAAATGAGCTCCTTGGACAGGCTTCTAGTATTTATGAGAGCGTGGAGTGGTGAGAGAGAGACAGGTTCAAAGAACACGCGCTAAGATGGTGTGATTTGTGTAACTGAAGAGAGTTTTGATTTGAAAGGCCCTTTATAAGGGCACGAAAATTGGGAGCGGGAAAAATCCCGCCCATAAATGCGGAGGATCCTCCACCGTTAGATTTGCATCATGTCGTTGCACGTGGGGGACAGGGAAGCCGTCATCATTTAATAATGGCGTGTTCCCGACCCCGAAACATCAGGAGCGTGCCTTGGGCAGATAGAAAGACGTTCTGAAGGCAAGGCAAGTCTACGAAATAGATGGGAGCAAGGTGTCTAAATCTCCTTTTTTTCCGAGATGACAAAAAGCGAGATTTTGAGGGGCTATTGTGGGGCCTGTTATCTAAAAAGATACAGGAGTCATCAGAAATGGGCTTGGAGTCCAATGGCCCAGTCCGAGGACAGTCACATGTCCGAGGATGATGTCCACCTCGGATATTCCAGTCCGAGGTGGATGTAACTATCATTTTTGTCCAGGGTAACCCGCAAGATTGTGTTAGAACTGGAGAATGAATATAGGCCTAAGGAGGTGTCGGTAAAGATAACAAATATCTTCCAAGGCCACTACCTCCGCATTAAATGCGTTCCAACTAACTCTCTGGCCGCATTAATGTGGAGGTGATGCCTGAACAGTAACCAAGCAGCTTTATGGCCACTGAGCAAAGGTTCCGGTAAGTGCTGGATGGGACAGAAAGGAATTCCCAGGATAGGAACTACACGTGTACGGTGGAAATGGAATAAGGAGTAAGGAACGTAGTATATAACATGGAAGCAGATGACATTAGAAAGGGGAGGAGAAGTAGGAGAGCAAAAAAGATAGAACTCATAAAGAAGCTTACGGAAACCTAGCCGAGGAGAGTCCAGATCGTAAAAACAGCTCGAAGTGTCTTTCATTTCAATATAACTATAACCTTTCCTTTCAAGTAGACATAGTTCTTGTACCCACGCTCTAAAAATTTATTGTTTGGGCTTGTTGGGCTGAAATCCCATTCATATTCGGGGTCCAATCCATTTTGAGTCCCGACAAAAACAATTAAGAATATTGTTAGTGGAATGCTGACATGGTAGAATCTTGACCATTAAATCATTAAAGAGTGGTTAGGATTTAAGGAAATCTATTTGATAGAGTACCCTAGAAAATTTAGAGGAGCTGAATCCATATTATTCGTGCTAGTCTTGGATCAATGGGTAGAGGATGAGTTAGTTTTATATGAAACCCAATCAACCGTATTTTCTTTTTTAATTTGTGTTTGGTTTTTTTTTAATGAGAAATAACGTGTAATTAAAAAAAGAATTAGAGTTTTATACTTATAAATGTATTTAATATATTTGTGGGAAATATAATAAAAAAATTATAATGTTTTAATAGTTTTATCTAATAGGGACATGGGAGTAAATTTATTTGAATTACATTTTCCATCCTCTCATTTTTTTTCTCAAACAAACAATTGTGTTTTTCTTCCCTCCACTTTTCTATCCTCCCAACCAAATACATAGGAGAGAAAACTAAATTTCTTTCATCTTCCGACTTTTCTATCCCTTCCCAATTTTTTATTTTCTCACTTTTCCACTTATCCAACCAAACGAACCCTAATACTTTTTAATTTGATATTAATTTAATCATTGAAATGTTTATTGCATATTAGTCAAATTTTCAAATTTTATAATGAACATTAATTGTAAATGACCCTATATATAATAGTATAATTAGAGTGAATAACTACAATTAACACAAAAACGGAGCACTGAACTAATTAAAGAACACAATAAAGTTAATAAATTTACCCAAGAATAGATGCGAGTACAAAGGTAACTGCGGGGACAAGATTGCTCATCGCACTTGAAACTGATGTTGATGCTAAGTATAGGCCCTCCAAATAGAGGTTCTGATTCAATGTCACACTGCAGTGGGGGGAGAAGGTAAAGAATCTTAGTAGGTCCCAATAAATAATTTAAGTAATTTAGAAAAATATAGATAAAAACTTAATTAAGGAAGGAAACAAATTCAGATAGAAATCTACCCAATAAGAGCGTTCAAAAATATCAAAGAGAAGCTTCTCAAGTTCAAAGAACACTTAATATTGGAGTTTCTCCTGCCAACAAAAAGCCATATTAATCATACGTTTCCATGCATTAATTTGTGTCACAAAAAATGAATAGATCTCATGTCTATAAGGTCTACACCAATATGAGAGGGGCATTGCATACAACAATTATACGAGAGAGAGAGAGAGAGAGAGAGAGAGAGAGAGAGAGAGAGAATATCACCTTGAGAAATAAACTATTGGTGTCATAACCAAAGTTGCTATGGCTTGCCTGTAAACTACAAATACCCTGGGACTCATTCCTTGTACCAGAACTATTCTAGTGAAGAGAGAAATACATGCATAAGAAAATTGCAATCCCACCATAGCCATTGCAGGCTTGTGCTCGTCGAAACCACCCATAGCTATTAGCTACACGGGGATGCAAAAGAATTTTCCTCGGATATTCTAGTGTGACTCTGTGACACACCAATGTATAAGATATGCATAGAAAAAGAGTGGTTTATTTATAGTTGGTATAGAAAGTATGTGAGTTGTGACACACTTTCCTAGGAATGACAGATTTTGGCCAGTGCATGTTTATGTGAATTATGACAGGTTAAACTATAATAGAATGTTTATATACACAAAAGTTTTGACTGAAAGTTTAACGGACGTGGCATGTAGCTAGTAGTAAAGAAAAGATACGTTAGTAATAGGATTAAATGAGAACTAATGAAAGCTTGCCAACTCAACAAGTATGAAGATAATTCTAAATGTTTAATTTAAAAAAAAAAATATTCCAATTATAAAAACAGGCAAGCCATAGTTACCGGAACTAGAAGTATTGAGATAATTCTAAATGTTTAATTTTTGTATAAATTTAATCGTTGTTAAAAAAAAAGGGGGGGGGGGGGGGGGGCTTGGCCCTGGATGATATTAGAGTATATTAAACATATTAGCTTATTAGTATAGGCCGAAATTCATTTTACTTTATGTGCAAGACAAGTCTCATACTTATACTAGAAGTTTAGGGTTTGTCATCTTATATATACCCATGTTATGTTCATTATAATACATAATTTGAACTGCATTTTTATATAATAAAGAAGTAACCTAAGAGTTTTTTTTTTGTGGATGTAGGCTGTTAGGGTAACTCTCGTGTTCTTGCGTTATTTATTTTATGCTTTTATTTCCACATTTATTCTAACACATTTAACTTAGTATATCAATGCTAATATTTAATAGATGAGTCTAGGCTAAACTATCAACAACTCATTCCAGTCTTAATATATATATATATATATATATATATATATATTGGGAGTTAAGTTACTTGAATTTTTTTCATTCAAAAATTATTATCTAATGAAATTATGTATTTTATCATAGGAAAATGGACAAAGAAAAAAAGAAGTTTATATTCAATCAAAATTGGAGCTTTGCTGTTTTAAAGTATGCATTTTTTTTTTTTTTTTTTTTTTATCAAGGAGATGAAGATGAAATCATTGAAATGTGATGTCAGCCTTGCTGTTCTAATTAGTTGGCATAATGATTAATTGGTTTTGGGACTTTACTCATAATGATGGATAAATCTTAAAGAATGTCTGTCCTCTCCATGTTCCATTAGCATTTTTTATTTTTTATTGTTTGCCTTACAGGTAAAAGTTAGATATAATAATCTTTTTTTTTTTTTTGGTAAACAGATATAATAATCTTTAGAAGTTAGGGTCTTTCAACTTTCAATTGGATCCACTGAAAAAGAATCATATAATGGTACAAATGCCAACCAAACCATATGGGCTATAGCTGACTCTTTTTGCTGAATGCTGGCTGACTCAGCTGACTAAAAACTGTGAATTAATTCTTTTCCATATATGCATGCATATGGTTGTATTTAAAAATTATGGCAATTTTCTGGCACCGTCCACGCCTCGTGTGTAATGACTATACATATATACAAACATCAGAAGAAATGATTTCAAGGTGAGATTTGATGTCTGTGATGATAGTTCAAAAATAATTAATGTTCACACTCAATTTTTGTCATAATGTAAAATAATGGCCAACTTGTACCAATGAAGTCTGTCACTCTGTCCCTTATTGTCAGAAGAAAATGTCGGTTTGGCACCATTTTTTGTAAGAAATATTACATCTAACTAAGTTTTATTGTGAAATTGTTTTGAAAACATTGTAGATATAATAATACTCATGTATTTTTTAGGTTTTCTGAAATGAGGCTATTTATTTATTTATTATTATTTGTAAAAGCTATACCCGAGAAAAGTGAAGTTTAAACATGGTATTTGATTTAGAGTTTGTAATTCATTCTCAAATTCAAGATCATTTGTAAAAAAAATAATAAAAAATAAAAAATAAATTAAACAACTTAAAGTAAAGAAGAATATGTAATTTTGATGGGCCTTCAACAGCCCTTTCGATTGACATTCAATTGACCTTTGATCAATCAAAAAGCAATCAATTTTTGCAAATCAATTTTTGCTAATGTGTTTTAATTGAAGATGGATTGTTTTCAATCCTACTTGCTTCGCCTATATGAAGGCCCTTTAGGGACGACTTTAAAGGAGTTGGAGAGGCAAAAAGCCTTGTGCTATCCATATCAATTTCATCGGAATGGGATTATTCATACTTTAGTCTTCAAACTTTGTTTGTCCATGCTCATTGACATAGTTAACATAGCCTTGGGCTGTCATCGATGGTTCAATGGTCCTTATATATCGAGCTGGATTTTCTGTAGCATAAGCTTGGGCTTCATTGATTTAACAGGATTTTCGGCCCCATGAGATTTTTTTTTTTTTTTTTAATTCAATTCCTGTATGGGGCAGGCCCATCTTGTAAAAGCTGGCTGGTGGGTTCATAAACATCAAAGAGGAGTGGATTAAAATTAAATAGGCCTAACTCATCCGGATGCTGAGGTGGGCCTAAGGGCTTTTAGGTTGTAAGGCTAGGGCTCTCTCTCTCTCTCTCTCTCTCATTGTTTTCGAAAATACTCTTTTTGTATTTGGAATGTGTGAAAATGCAAATCAAAATAGAAGCCCAAAAAATGTTTTTCAAAATGTTACATACTCAACAAACCACCACAAATAAACTTCACTCCACAAATGTTCTTTTAATTCATTTTAAATGTCACAACCAAATACAAGAAAAAAAAAATGTTTTCTGAAAAATAAATCTTTTTTAAGAAAATATTTTTTATCCAACACAACAAAACTTAAGCTATTAGATCATTTCAATTAATAAATTTCTTTTTAAATTCATTTGATGAGATAGGGGATACTTGAGACCCCGCCCCACAAATTAAATAAACAAATAAATAAAGTACCAAAGGCTTTCGGGGCTTACACCTCTTCGAAAGAATTGAATAAAGGCACACCCCCCCCCCCCCCCCCCCCCCCCCCCCAAAAATATTTTGTATGAAAATCAAATTTTTTGTTTAGTAGTAATACATTATACATATCTCTTGTTATATATATATATATACTATTAATAATAGGATTTTTTTTGTTTGAGTTTCATCATTTTGCATACTTAAATATCCTCACACAAATTTTTAAACTCTTTAAAATACTCATATTTTTTAGTTAAATAATTTTGAATTTAAAAATACAAACTGATTAAAAGAGTAATCTACTATTTTTTAAAAGTTCCTTAAGTTTTAGGCTTTCAAACTTTTATTAATTCTCACGTAGAGAAAGATTTTAAAAATTAAGACACTATCTTTATCTTAGTTTTAAACATTATTTCACTAAATCCAAAATAAAAAAAAGAGCCTAATTGCAATTTATCCAAAAAATAAAAAATAAAAAACTAGTTGGTATCTTGACGCTCAACAGGAGTTTTCTAGTGCCCAACCACTGCTTCTCCCTCCTCAAGTTAGACCACGGATGTTCTGGAATTTGCCTCTTGCCAATCTTTCCAAGGTGAACTTTAATGGCACTATGTTTAAAAATGTAGACCAAGCAAATATGAGGTTGTTGTTAGGGATGACATGGGGTAAGTTATTGCTTCACTATCTTAGAATGTTGCTCTACCGCTCTCAATTGTGGAAATTGAAGCTCTGGCAGTTATTCGAGCTCTTGATTTTTGTTGGGAAATTGGTATTGACTCAGTGATCCTTGAGGATGATTCAGAGATAGTCATCAACTCTTTCAGGGATGAAGTTACTTCTATGTTCGCTTTTGGTCATCTAATTCAAAAGGCTAATTTTTATATAGAGACCTTTGATCATATTTTTTTTTTCCTTATGTTTGGCCGGAAGGTAATTTTGTAGTTTATAACCTTACTAGACATGCTTTACATGTCACAGGTTTTCATTTTTTGGTTTGGATGGAAGAGCCAACTTAGTTTTGGTTAGTTAATAAAATTCACAACTTTTCTTTTTCAAAAAAAAAAAAAAAAAAATAGTTGGTATCTTCTGGTGTGTCTAACAAAGATATTCAAAAACTGATTCGTGTCTTAACTTGATAATAAAAGTAATTATCATGAAGTGGATAGCATAGGTTGGAATCTTTAAAAAAAAAAAAAAAAAAAACACTCACACAACAAAAAGTCAAAAACAAAGACATTCGAAAATTAATAGGTACTCCCGGAGTACCATAAATGCGTATCCTCTATTTTACATGAATTGTGGGTTCCTCTATAAATTTAATTAGTAGAACCTACCATTTATGTGAGAGGAGAGAGTATACATTTATGGTACTCTGAGGGTACATAATAATTTTCCTTCATGATATATACATATATTCCAGCACATTTAATCCAGAATCATTATCACCGAAAATAAAAATTAAAATCAAACCAGATAACCCTTGTTTCCTTGAACAAGCTCTCAATCAGGATGTATTTGTCAATTCTTCTGATTAATAAAGTCTAGTACTATTCCCATCCAAAAAAAAAAAAAAACCAGATAACCACTTGGTTGATATAGAGGCTACGGTTTCTCATCTAGATCAGCACGTAATAGCGTATCTTTAAAGTGGGACTTAAAATTACGAGGTTCACAAATTAAACCAGTAATTGGGAGAGAGACACGTAACGTTCTACGTTACCTATATTAATGTATTTCTCTTTAGGTCTTCTAGTTTGAATTTTCTGTCAATATCGCAGTATTATGCAAAATCAATTCTCTCCGGAATAATTTGGTATATTTTGGATACTAGTCAGCCATGAACCATGTTTCTGAATTGTCAATTTTGTGCAGGTCGGTTCTCCATAAAAGAAAAAAGTTGAGCATTTAATAAATCGCTGCGAACCAAAATCTTGACCAGATATATTAGGAACCCAACACCCAGTAAAAGTTGAGCTTGATTGAAATTAATAAAATTTGGTGCGAATTAAACGATTGGCAAGGGAAACAATTGGTTCGTAGAACTTAAAAGTTGGACCACGTGGCAACTACTTGAGGTGACAATTGTGATTAAGCTCTGGTTGTACAAAATGGTTAGAGTAGGTGGACGACGACAAATACCCGCTCATCCGTGTGGACAACCGTTGTGTGCTCATGTTCATCACTCGGCAGCCCATGGGAAGGGACATATATCAATATCATGCTCTTTTTACATTCTCTTTTAATTAATCGATCTTTTGGCTTTTTAGTTTAAATCTTATACTCTATACTTTGTTTGGCTGAAGTTGAGGGAAGATAAAAGAAAATGTTTAATGCATTAACAACCACTTGGTTCTTATTTTTAGTTAAATGCCACACAAATTTGTCACATATGTTTAGTCTATCTAATAAAATGATGTTACATTATTTTTTGTGGTAACTCTTAAAATTCGTGCTTCTCTTCATGTCCACTCAAATTGGGCGAAAATGAAAAGGTAGACCGGACCTAAGGTACTTATTTCAGCTTCTCTCCTTTTCTTCTCTCCCATATGAACCAAACGATGGAAATAAAATATCTTCCTTTCAATTCCTTTCTCTTCCCTTCCCTTCCCTTTCCTTCCACCCATTCAAAACACAACGGTAAAACCATATTTCAATTCAAGCCATAAAATTATTTATGGAGATATTACTAACGAAAAATATTTAGCTAAATGACGCCATGTGATTATTGGAACAGGAATAACCATTACATAGAGATTTGCTCTATCAAGTCAGGGAAATTCAATGGAATTTAAAATTGTTTCAATTTTTTTTTTTTTTTACCTTCTTTATTTTTATTGTTTCCCCTAAAGCCACATATTAAAATTATGTAGTTAAATTATTAAATTTACTATTTTTCAATAACTTAAACTTTTAAGAGAATTGGTAATTTAACAAAATATTAAAAGATATAACGTTGTTTTCTTTATTAAAAAAAAAAAATTATTCAGAGTCTCACGCCTATGAGTTTATAATTAAAATGCTAACAAAATGACATTTTGTGATTATTTCAGCATATATCTATTACATAGGAATATAATTTCAACTTTAGCCATGCGGTGTTGTTTTCTTTAAACATTTCTATTAAATTACTTTTCAACAATATATGAGTGAGGTTTAAAATATTAGTTTTTACCATTCTATTTTCTTACTAGTGTGGGGGCAGGAAATCCGAGTCCAGATTTTCTATATAAGAAAGACCATGAAATACTATTGAATTTTAAAGGTTCTTGAATATTTTAATACTTATTGAGTCCAAAGAATGATGTCATTCACCGACGTTTAAATAGATTGTGCAATTTTGCAATTTTATGGCTATTTTGGTTGTTTTAAAAGCAAACCAAAAGGAAGGGCGGGGAGAGGAAAATTTTTTATGAAAACATGATTAAATTTAATAGGCCATGATAAATTTTAAAAAAAAATTAAACATCTTGTAAATTGAGAATATTAGAGAAAAATAAAACTCGGAAAACATAATGTCACCCCAATCGCACACAAGCCCATTTGTTTGTTATGCCAAAGCCAAATTGCAAAAGTGAACGGGGAAACTTTTGGACATGAACATGTGATATGGAGGTGAATGTCTGTATATATATATAGGGTTGGGTTCAAATTACATCTAGTGTAACTCTAAGTAATATTACACCACTTAATATTTTTTAATTGGATGCGAATATTGACAAATTCACCGTTAGATTATATTGCCTTTGTATATTCTTTATGCTTGCAAAATTTTAAGGTAATCAAAAATTAATATCTATGTTATCAATCAATTGTTAAAATTCAAATTTTTGTAGTTTAAAATAATGCATAATATATGAGTTTATGGATCAAATGGTAAATAGCATCCGATTGATATGAAAATTGGCATGCATAATAAGAACATATAGAACATGTAATTTAACAGTTGGATTTAAAAAAATATTAATTCAATAACAAGTTATTGAGTGGTGTAATATTGCTTAGAGTTACATTAGGTATAATTTGAACTCAACTCATATATATATATATATATATATATTTTAAAAATATTAATTCAATAACAAGTTATTAAGTGGTGTAATATTGCTTAGAGTTACACTAGGTATAATTTGAACTCAACTCATATATATATATATATATATATATCGCGGATGTTGTATTCAAATGTGGCTGCAATGTTTGTGGACGAGTAATCTGCTAAAAGTAGAATCTTTGGAATAGCTTTCTTTTAGGTTACCTTATTATTATTTGTTTATGTACCATTTTTTTAAGGTTTAAAAAAAAAAATACAATTGTAACTTTGACTAGATGCTATTTTGGCCCCAATTTTAAAATTTGCACGATTTTAACTCAAATTTTTTATTTGTTTAAGGATAATTACGAGTTTTTAACTATTTTTTTTAACCACTTGATGATCAAATTACTTTCTAGGATATTTATATTTGTTACATTCTAACTTGTTTTGAAATTTAGTGTTAATTGTGGGTTCCAGTTAGCTCAACTGGTAAAGTTTCTGATGGTTGTATAAGAGATCTGGGGTTCAATCCCTGCCCACACCAAAACTGATTGGTGTCTTGGTCTGATAATAAAGAGCTATTATCAGGAGCGGACACCATATGTTGAAACTTTCTCCCTCAAAAAAAAAAATTTAGTATTAATTAATTCCTTTACAGAAAGTGTTGTAATTTTTGGTTATTTACTTTGTAATGTGTTTGGGTGTAGAATGGGTTGAAAGACTGAAGGTTTTGATCACTGTGCTTGTGTTCGGGTCATGATTGTGTTGGCAAATTTGTGTAAAAATTTCCAACGTATTTGCAAATTTCCATGTATTCAATTGTTTCAATAGAATTGCTGGTCACTTTAGGGTATTGTTTCTTTTTCTTTTTTGATAAGAATTAGGTATTGTTTTAATGGTATTAATTGTTGGTCACATTATTTCAATGGTATTGTTGTACACACTTGTCACCATTGTGGTATTATTGATCACATTAGGCCAAATTGTTCTTTTCGTAGGCAAGAACCAAAGGATGTGACTAAATTCTCCCACAAGAAGCCTAGATATCCTAAGTTTAATCATGTCTGTTATCATTGTGGTGTTGTTGGACACATTTTTTCTAATATTTTACCTTGTTACAAGGTTTTCACTTCCTGAGCAAATATTTTCTGTTTGTCTCTAAATTTGATTGTGGTTATTTTTATTCTTTATTATTCCATCCATATATGATTTAATTTTGGATTGAATCTTGTGATTATGATTTGAATCAATCTAGTAAAATTTGGTAGTTCAAACCGTTAGGGTCTAAAGTCTAAACCGATATTTTTTTTCATAACTAATAAGTTTTTTTACAAGATAACTTATTTAAATTTCAAAATCCATAATCATCTTTAGGATTTATCCAATATTCTTCATTACATTCTTGTATTAAAATTTAAACTTATGTGATTTTGACATATAAATCAAACAAAATTAACTAATAATAATCATATAAATTAAACCATAGTTTGTAAAAAAGTATTTAAACATTAAATATTACTGTGGATTGAACTCTTGATTAGTTGATTTTCGTGAACTCTAATGTATTTTGGAATTAATTCATGTTGAAATTACATTTTATCCTTTCATGATTAAAATTACAATTTTACTCTTGATTGACTTTTGGTTGCTAAATGAAGTATCTCCAATACCATGTAAAAAAAAAAAAAAAAAAAAGTTATTTTTAATATGGTTTGGCACTTTAGGCCGTCCACAATTTTTTTTTTTTTTTTTTTACAGGAAAACTTTTGTACAAGAAAAGAGTTTACATACATGAATTTTACCTGTAAAGAATTCTATTAACCTCGCAATTATTTCTATAGTTAAAATCTCTTCTCTCTCAACTACCGAATTATTAAAAAATAATAAATAAATAAAAACATATTATGGTTAAATGGTAGAATGATATTTAAATGAATGACCATTAATTGCACTTTGGATGATGGAGGTAGAAATACTTTCTTTAACAAACTCAATGAAAACAATTTTTTCATAAGGAGTCTTTAGCTTGTAACATCATGCCCATTTAATATCTAACTTATCTCTTCAAACTAACTACTCAGTTGTCGTATTTATTTTCTATCTAACTTGAAGCACATTGTTCATAAGCAGAAACCACGACCTAATTTAATACTACTGTCAATCTCTTTTTTTTTTTTTTTTTTGGTTTCCCAAGGTATCCCTAGGCTTTGCCTGGGACTAATCCTCCGAGGTACTGTCAGGCACCAAAGGTGAGGACCTCTCCCAAGAAGGTTTGCTGCATCCACAAGGGCTTGAACTAGAGACCACTTGCTTAAGCGACCAGAGTCCCTTCCACTCAGGCCAACCTTCGTTGGTCTACTGTCAATCTCACGCAACTAGTCTTTGGTTGATAATAATATCTTCTAAGCTGCCTGAGCTGGCGAATCTTAACTTGTCTATGTTTCGTATGAGAAAGTCAAACAAATGAAATCGGCTTAAGTTCTTTGTACAGGTTGCTTCTACTAGCATTTTCCGTCCCAAAAAAGGTCTCGCGTATGTGGTCACCAACTCTGCCCACTTAAACCCAAATTCTTCCATAAACTATTTAGATGAATCATAAATGGAAGAAGCACAATTTTTATTTTGTAGTAAAATACTAAGAAAGCAATTTGAAGTAAAATCTCTCTTTTTTTTTCTTTTTTTCTTTTTAAATTTTTTAAATTAAGTGGTTCATATAACTAAAAATGAAAGGAACTCATATATACATCTCGTATAGAAATTTTACGTTCCACTTTTTGTGTTTATTTCATGTTTCACCAGTTGTAATATGTCATATGTCATGTGTCAATTTTTTTTTTTTTTTTTTTTTTTTTTTTTTTAACTTTGGTTATTTTATAAGGAAAGTAATAAAAAAATAAATAAAAAATAAATGCATAGCAAATTGTGATTAATGGAGTATAAAGTGGAACATAACAAGTAGGAAAAATTAGAAGATTTGTATTCCTCATATACCCTTCTCTCTTTCTTAATAAACTCTTTCCATTATTTACTAAAAAATAAAATACTTTCAGTCTTCCTATTAAAAGTCTCTTTGTCTAAAAGCATATTTCACTATTTTGACATACCGTCACAAACACAATCAAACCACCATTTCCTTTCATTTTTGCGCTTACAATAACTTTGGCGGGATTCAAACTCAAATTCATCCTGTGTGGGAGATCCGGTAGTGTCATTGGCCACAAAGCTCTTGTCAATAATTTTTCACATCAAGGGTCTATTTTGCAATCTGCTTATTTTGCTGAAATTGAGAATTTTTTGCTGAATGTACTATAGATAAAAGTAAAAGTTAACTGAAATAATACAATGAGATTCATGAATAATACCAAAAAGTGCAGTAAGGTCTATAAATAGTAGCAAAAATAAGCTGAATAGTAAAATAAGCTGGCATTTAATTTGAAACCAAACGCACACCAAGTGAATATAAAACATAATTGATAAGAATAAAAAAGAAACAAACTTATTTATCTTAAACGAAACATATGATAATAAATTTAGGGATAACAAAGGAAGAGAGAGAAAAAAAGGGTGAAAATCTATATTATTAATTTGGTTTTAGGTGAATGATTATTTTCTTCTAAAAATTGAGGCTATTAGGTGATTTTTTTCTGTTAAATGAATGTGCAATAATAGTGACTTTGATAAATCAAATTCTATTGTTTTACATTTTAATTATTCTAGTCATATTATATAGTGTTATATTGTAGATAGTGTTTCCTTTATTTATAAATGATTATAAGAATATATTAAAAAAAACTTAAAAAAATAGAAAAATCAATTGAATCTTATCGTGGATCTCTTTATAAATTTGTTAGAAGCAATTACAGAGAAAACATAGGGAAAAAAAAGTAGACTAAATCATTACAAATGAATAAAAAATTCATTAAAAAATATGTTAGAAAATAATGAAATAATACAGCAAAATAAATAATGAAAATAATTACTATGATGTTCAAATATATAACATGTGGGGCACAATAATTTAAATAAGGAACCTATGCCACGTGTCATATCCATGGCCAAGGAGTCCATTATCGTGCCGAGGAGTCCATTATCATGCCGAGGAGGTCATACGCTCGGACAGTAAGGTCACGTCAGTGGCACATTATCAGAGGAGGTCATACCGTATAGAAAGAGCTTCAAGGAAGGGGTTAGCCCTGACATGACTAAAGGGATGGTGGCTGCCACCACATTTAATGCATCCCACCAAACCTTTTGGCTATATTTATGTGGAGAATACTACTAAACAATGCTACCTTGGTTGCCCCAGCTCACAAAGGGCTTGGGAAGAAGTCTGATGGGACAAGCACTCAAGTAGGGGCCCGGACGATCAACAAATGGAGGGCCAAGATTATCTAAAAGGAGCTATATAATGTAAGAGACCATCCAAGGAGAAGGGATCGAAAAAATCTGTAGAGAACACATTGTAGCAACAAGAGCTAAAATTGTATCCAAGTCCAAAAAAAAACTAAATTCAAGAATCATTCTTCTCGGACTTTGTTGAGGAAGGATTTCCTTACTTTAAACTTGTCTTGCTTTTCTGTCTTAATGTCTCTGATCCATTGTGCGCATTGCCTGATTCATTGAGGCCTAGCTTTTTAAACCACTCTCTACAAATTCATTGTGTGGGGCTCTTTGGGCCTTAACCCATTCATCATTTGGGTTTAGGAGCCAAAAACCCGCCCCTACAATTGGCGCCGTCTATGGGAAAGCTTGAGCTTTAGTGAGTCCAACATCCAACCATGGTAGGATCAGGGCAAGAATGAAAGGAGTCTATCGGTTCCTAACGTCAGGATCAGTTCCTCAACCTTGAACAGAGGAGGGATCGTGAGGTTAGAGTGCACACCACGCATACTAGCAGGAGCCAGTCTCGAGGCGGGAGTCACATCACTCACGAGGAGAATACCAGAAGCTTGCAACTGGTGATTGACCATCTTCACCGAAGGCTACACCGCGAGCGACAAAGAAGGACTCCCTCGGATTCTAACCCTTCTTCTGATGATGAGGGAGATGGTAGCTACAGGCCTAGGTCCAAGATTCCTCCCAATGAGTCTTTTTCGTACGATGAAGACCGTCGTTACAAATGGAGGAGTAAGAGTCCACACCGCAAAGGTCTGGGCAACGATGCTATGAGCAGAGCTTTTAACCAGATCTCAAAATCACTGTTTACGCATAGAATTGAAGGAGGATAGCTTCCCCAATGTTTTACGTTGCCAACATTTACCATGTATAATGGCAGAACGGATCCTGTGGAGCACGTCAGCTATTTCAACCAGAGAATGGCCTTCCACTCTCGAAATGAAGTCTTGATGTGTAAAGTGTTCCCATCCAATTTGGGGCCCGTGGCGATGAGATGGTTCGACTGTCTAAGAGAAGGTTCTATTAGCTCCTTTAAGGAGCTCACCAGGGCCTTTGGGGCTCGTTTAATGACTTGCAATAGGGTTCCTTGACCTTTGGACTCTTTGTTGTCCGTGGCAACGCAGAAAGGGGAGACCTTGAAAACTTACTCCGACAGGTATTGGGAGATGTTTAATGAGATAGATGGAAACTTTGATGATGTAGCTATAAGGACTTTCAAGGTCAGCTTGCCCGCCGAGAATGATTGAGAAAGTCTTTAACCCAGAAACCAATTAGGAGTGTGCGTCAGCTTATGGATCGTATCGATGAGTATAAGCAGGTCGAGGAAGACCAGCAACAGGGGAAAGGGAAAGCTAAAGTGGTCCCTCAAGATAGAAGGGACTTCAGATTGAAGAGGTACAATAACAACCTTCCTCGGAGAGACTTTACGGGGCATTTTGAGCCCATTACTACTCAAGTAATCAATATTGTGTTTTGAGAGCTAGTACACCAAATCTTAGAGAAAATTAAGAATGAACCATAATTTCAATGGCCAAACAAGAAAGGTGGAGATCCCATGAAGCGCAATCAAAGTCTTCACTGCCAATACCACCAGGAGCAGGGGCACACTACTAAAGATTGTAGGACTCTGTGGAACCACCTGGAGCAATTGGTTAAGGCGGGAAAGTTGAGGCAATTCCTGTATCAACCCAACAGATAGGGTGGTTAGGTAGGATCAAGGGCTCAGAAAGATGCTTCTGCAAGACCGCATTAGGTACAATCAGCGTCATCCTTACTGCTCCAAGAAGGACTGGTTCTCGGTCATCTAGGGTGATGTCTGTAGCTTAGCCATCTACAGATGACCCGTACCCTGATCCAAAAGGAGTAGGATGGAAATCCGGCCGGCTTTGAGCTTTTTGGATGAGGATAAGATCGGAACCTTATAACCATATGATGACGCCCTGGTGGTCACCCTCAGGATAGGTGGGTACAACGTAAAGAAAGCGTTGGTGGATCAGGGCAGCGACGCAGAGATCATGTACCTTGACCTATTTAAGGGACTGAAACTAAAGTTCGAGGACCTGACCTGCTACGATTCCCCCCTAATAGGGTTTGACGAGAAGGTTGTCTTTCCAAAAGGCCAAATTTGATTGCCCGTTCAGACAGGGACAAAGGTCGTGGAGGTGAACTTTATCATGGTAGATGCCTACTCCCCCTACACTACTATTGTGGCAAGGCCTTGGTTTTGCGCCATGAGAGCAGTACCTTCCACCCTGCACCTGAAAGTGAAGTATTCATCGAGGGATCGGGTCAAGGAGCTGCTAGGAAGCCAATCTATGGCTAGACAATGCATGGTGGCAGCCATTAGACATCAGACCGAGGGTGAGTCCTCAACCTCCGCGGGGCGGGACTTATAGCAATTAAAGGTGCTAGTGCTGTCCATAAGGGTAGAAAAAGAGGGGGCAAAATGTAAGCAATTGGAAAGAATTGTCATTGGTGATGATAAAGAGAAGTTCTTTCAGGTCGGAGTTCAGCTGCCTCCTCGGGAGAATCAAGAGTTGATAGGCTTTCTTAGAAAGAACATTGATGTATTTTCATGGAGCGCTTATGAGGCCCCTAGGGTAGATCCAGACTTCATCTGTCACCATTTAAACATCATGTCATCTGTCGTCCCCAAAAGGCAACCACCTCGACACTCATCCAAGGAGCATTCTGATGTTGTCAAGGAAGAAGTGCTCAAACTTAAACGGGATGGGGCCATAAAGGAGGTGTTTTACCTCGAGTGGTTGGCCAATATGGTGGTGGTGAAAAAGAAAAGCGGGAAATGTCGGGTGTGTGTGGACTTCACAGATTTAAATAAGGCTTGCCCAAAGGATCCTTTCCCCTTCCTTCGGATAGATCAACTAAGGGATGCAACCGTGGGCCATCCTCGGATGAACTTCTTGGATGTTTTCCAAGGATATCACCAGATACCATTGGCACTGGATGATCACGAGAAGACTTCTTTCGTTACGCCCACAGGGAATTATCATTACAAAGTGATGCCCTTTGGGTTGAAGAATGCGGGTTTATCTATTAGAGAATGATGACCAGGATGTTCGAGCCCTAACCTGGCAGAAATATTGAGGTCTACATCGATGACATGGTGATAAAGAGTAAAGTGGAGTCCGAGCACATAAACGACCTTGGAAATATTTTTGAAATATTGAGGAAACACAAGCTGTGCCTCAATGCCGCTAAGTGTTCTTTTGGCGTAGGCTCTGACAAATTTCTGGGTTATATGGTTACCCACCGCGGAATCGAAGTTGACCCTGATCAGATTAAAGCCATTAATGACCTGCAACCTCCTCGGAATCCCAAAGAGGTCCAAAAGTTGACAAGAATGACTACCGCTTTGAATCGATTCATTTCTAGATTAGCGGACAAGTGTAGGTCCTTCTTCCAGTTATTGCATAGATGAAATGGATTTGAATGGACAGAGGAGTATTCCTCGACCTTCTAGAAATTGAAGGAATATCTTTCTCGGCCAACTATTGTTGAGGACAAATTTCTCACACCACATGGTTTCATTTTATTGGTGACTCGCACCACGTCAACACTATCATGGATTTTAGGAAAATCTCTTCTAAAGCCCAAAGGAGCCCATATTTACACAAAAATGCGTCTAAGCCCATGGTTCAAGCTCATAGCACATCATCTCATTTTTTGGATCATGATCCAAGCTCATGAGTCTCATTGGGGGAATTTTTGGGAGTCGTGGTTTGGAGGGCTAAGAAGTATGCTCAGTAAAGCTCCAGTGATTCAAAGTTGATAAAGGAAAGCATGTTGCTTGGCATGTCTTCCCCAATTCCCTGAACTCTGACGGGTCAGTGTGCAATAGGTAACATTTGGTAAGCCTCTCATATCACATAACACTTAAAATGATAAAACTCTCCATACTCTTTACATAAAAATTAATGTTCATCATATAATATAAGTTTAAAAATGTAATTATAGTATTTCATATAAATTATATTATTATGATCTAAATCAATTTCAAGCACATGGCTAAATATATGTTAATATCTCATATCTAGCATTAAATGTTCTTCTTACTCTCCATAATTACATATCTAAAATTTCATCAAATATCAATCAACTAGTCTATTACTTACCAAAATTATATATGGACTAAACACATAATTTTCCAAAAGAGGAAATTTAGCCAAAAATACCAACAGCAGCTGTTTTGCATAAACAACTCCAGTAGAAGCTGCAAACAGCTCCAGCAGAAGCTGTTTTGCAGAAACAATTCCAGCAGAAGCTGCAAACAGCTCCAACAAAAGTAGAAACAACTTTTGCAGAAACAGCTTCTGCAGAAGCTACTACAGCTCCAACACATTTTGCAGTGGCTCCAGCTGTGGTACTAGAAATAGAAGGATCTCATAAAAATTATCTTGCCATTTTTAGCCAAATCATGAATTTAATGCCAAATATTTTTCCTCCAAGTAAAAGATTTCATTTAGATAACATCATTTCACAGTTGTAAATAGCTGTAACAACAGCATTAAGTCTCTAACTCTCTTCTTTTGGATAAAAAACAAAATCTCACTAATGAAACCACTTACTTTGTCAAAGACTTTTCCTTATTTGCTAATTTCTTTTCAACTAATTCTAATCTAGTTACATACTTGGCTCTATATAAAGAGGACTGAGTTACGCACTAAAAGGGGGGATCCATCCCTCTCTCATCTTCAATATTCTGAAACTCTACTCATTTTGCTGCCATATCTCCAAAAGATCTTCACATCTTTCTTCATCCCTCTTACAAAATCTCTCTTCATAGATAACAACACAACACACATATTACAACACACCATTATCCATTACCCATCTCTCCCACACTCCATTATTTTGAAACATCACCATTTTGTTGCTCATAAACACATCTCCATCTCTTTCTCCATTTCTCTTACAATACCTCTCTTCTTAGAAAGCAACATAACTAATGTCATAATACAAAAAACAACTCCAGTAGCAGCTTTTACTACATTTAACCTTCATATTACCTATCTCATACTTCCATTTATTTTACAAACACATTTCTCACAAAATACTCATACATACTTCTCATATATCTTTAAACTACTTGTCTCACAAAGTATACATATACAAGATCCATGTCCAACAAAGTATCTATATATAATTCCTATACACATTACAAACACCATATCTCACGAAATATATATATTTCTTACTCCACACATCTTAAAACATATCAAACACCCTTCCAAGAACTTATTACTAAAAGCCCTTTCTTATGAAAGGCAAAAACTTATAATACTAAAACTCATTCTCATGGAAGGCAGCATCACTCACATTTGAATAAAAAAACTAAAAGAGCATTACATGGGGAAGTCATTTAAGTGCATGATGAAAGGGGATAAACTTACCCAACCTATGCACACAGCTGGACATATTCACTCTCCCTTTAGTTGCACCCATTTTTCTCCTTCAATCATAAAGTCACCATGGAAGGACTCAATATCATATTGTACCACTGGATTCATTTTATCACGCTACTGAAACGTCATAAGTCCACTGCTGTTCTACGGTTGGAGCTACAAACAGTGAAGATAAGTTAATCTTTCTTTATTTTCAAGATTACATTACTAAGTACATGTTAATTCATTATTATTTTACTGTTGGATGCAAGTTACTTTAATATTATCTCAGTATTTAATAAACATGATCTCACTAATACTTCATTAATGAACATGCATATTAATAAATTGATCTACCACCGTTGCACATATATTTTTTGGAAATGAACTACCATTGGACATATATTATTTGGACATGGACCATTGCTAGACATAACTTATTATGTTGAACATGAACCATGAACCGCAACTAGACATGGACTATTGAACTCATCCCATTGTTGGACATTTAACCCCTAATTAATTATTTTCTAACATTGGACATTACTTAATATACATAATAATAACGTATCAACTCACCGTCTAATCAAAGCTATCATGCTAAGCATATCATTTATTTATTTCAACCATTATCATGATTCTAAGACTTTGGGCTTCATCTATTTTGAAGGCTTAAAAATACACCAGAAGCCATTGGTCTATGCAGCCCGATGTCAAGTTCTGGGTTGAACTCCCTAAAACAAATCCAGGCTTAGCAAAGTCATACTTCCAGCAGGAGACACGTGGCTACGCGCAAAAAAAAAAAAACCGCCCCCGACACCTATTATGTCCAAACCCGAGGAGGAGGAGGTTTTTTTCGCTTACATTGTTGTAGCCTCCCATGCGGGGAGTCTGGTACTGGTACGGGATGATGGTGGGGTGCAGAGACCTGTTTATTATGTTAGTAAATCATTGCATGAGGTAGAGATCCGCTATTTACCACTGGAGAAGGCCATCTTGGCAGTAGTGCATGCTACACAGAAGCTCCCACATTACTTTCAGACCCATACTGTTGTGGTTCTAACCCAACTCCCTCTCCGATCACTGCTTTGGAAAGCTGACTACATAGGGAGGATTGCAAAATGGGTGACGATCCTAGAAGCTTTCGACATTAAATACATGTCTTGCACCTTTGTAAAGGGCTGGGTCGTTGCTGATTTAGTGGCTGAGTTTATTGAGCCCTTGTTTGAAAAAAATGGTGAAAAGCCGAACATGGATGAAAAATCAGCTGGGATAATCTCCTTACAGGAACCTCTACCTTGGAAAGTGTATGTTGATGACGCGGCAAATCAAAAGGGATCAGGAGTGGAGCTAGTTGTGGTACCTCCTAAAAGGATCATCATTGAGAAATCCTTAAGATTGGGCTTCTCGGCCACAAATAATGAGGCTGAGTACGAGGTTTTGTTAGTGGGAATGGCCATGGTTCAGAAAATAGGAGGAAGAACAGTGGAGATGTTTTCAAATTTGAGGTTGTAGGCCAAGTAAAGGGAGAACTAAAAGTCAGGGATGTGAGAATGCAGGAGTATCTAAACCAGGCTAGGCACTTGTAGTCAAGATTTGACTCTTTTTCCTTACGCCAAATCCCTAGAAGCAGAAATACACATGTTGATTCCCTTACCACTCTTGCGACCTCCTCGGCGTGGAGTCTACCTCAAGTCATCTTGGTTGAGGATCTATGAAACCCTGCCAAGGCGAAGAGGGAGAAAGTCCAGATTCATCAACTGAACGTGGGACCTAATTGGATGGATCCTATTGTCTTATTCCTTAAGGATGACATCTTGCCTAAGGAGAAGGAGGAGGCTGATAAGGTGCGGAGAAAGGCCCTTCGATTTTGGCTGGCCGAGGACCAAAAGCTTTACAAACACTCTTTTTTAGGGCCATATTTGCTATGCATCCATCCTGAATTAGTGGAGCCACTCCTAGAAGAGTTGCATGAAGGGATTTGTGGAAGCCATACAGGAGGTAGATCCGTGGCTCATTGGGCCCTTACTCAGGGATATTGGTGACCCAATATGCAAAGGGGAGCACAGGAGTACGTGAAAAAGTGCGACCAATGTCAGAGATTTGCTCCAATATCCATCAGCTAGGGAGAGTCCTCAATCCTCTGTCTAGCCCTTGGCCTTTTACTCAATGGGGCTTGGATATTGTAGGGCCCTTTCCTAAAGCAGCAGGAAATAATAAGTGGCTTTTAGTCGGCACTGACTACTTTATCAAGTGGGTTGAAACTGAGCCACTAGAGAAAATTAGGGATGTGGATGCCAAAAGATTTGTGTGGAAGAACATCATCACTCGGTCTGGGATTCCTCACACCCTGCTCTCAGACAACGGACTTCAGTTTGATAGCAAAGCTTTCAAAAGGTACTATTGTGAACTGGGTATCACGAATAGGTATTCCACTCTAGCTTATCTCTAGGGAAATGGACAAGCCGAGATTGTCAATAAGGTCATAGTGAATGGACTCAAAAAGAGATTGGATGATGCGAAGGGCAGATGGGTGGATGAGCTTCCACATGTCCTTTGGACATATCGGACTACCCCTCGTAAGTTGATGGGGGAGACACCCTTTTCAATGACATATGGGGCTGAGGTTGTGATTCCTTTGGAGATTGGATTCCTAACGCTGAGGACCAGCTTATTTGCTCTAGACAGCAACGACCACCTACTAGAAAAGAGCCTGGATCTAGTCGAAGAACGGAGAGAAAATGCCATGGTTCAATTAGCATACTATTAACAGAAGCTCAAACAGGGGTATGATTTAAGTGTAAAGTTAAGACCATTGGTCGCTGGGGACTTGGTGTTGAGAAAGGTTGTGGGAACTGCAAAAAACCTAGCATAAGGAAAGTTAGGGCCAACTGGGAAGAGTCATACCGTATCACCTCGGTAGCAAGCATAGGTGCATACTTCCTAGAGGATCTAGATGAAAATGTTGTACCGCGACCCTAGAATATAAATAACTTGTGAAGGTACTATTATTAATGAAAGGTAACTCTACCAAGTTTTCATTTATAACCTTATGTGTTGCATTAACTACCTGTGTGAATATTAAATAGAACCTTGGTCATGTCTGGTTCCTCGGACCACATACCTTGGGTAAATTAATATTCTTGACTACTTGTGTGAGTATTAAACAGAACCTTAGCCATGTCTGGCTCCTTGGATCACATGCCTTGGGTAAATTAATACTTACACATTATTTCTCTTAGTATTAAATAGAACCTTGGTCATGCCTGGCTCCTCAAACCATATGTCTTGGGTAAATTAATACTTCACATTATTTCTCTAAGTATTAAACAGAACCTTGGTTATGTCTGGCTCCTTAGACCACATGCCTTGGGTAAATTAATATTCTCTATTATTTGTCTAAGTGTTAAATAGAACCTTGGTTATGTCTGGCTTTTCAGACCACATGCCTTGGGTAAATTAACACTCTCCATTATTTGTCTAAGTATTAATCAGAATCTTAGCCATGCTTGGCTCCTCGGACCACATACTTTGGGTAAATTAATACTTTACATTATTTCTCTAAGTGTTAAACAGAACATTAGTTATGTCTGGCTCCTCAGACCACATGCCTTGGGTAAATTAACACTCTCCATTATTTCTCTAAGTATTAAACAGAACCTTGGTCATGCCTGGCTCCTCGGACCACATGCCTTGGGTAAATTAATACTTCACATTATTTCTCTAAGTATTAAGTAAAACCTTAGCTATGTCTGGCTCCTCGGACCACATGTCTTGGGTAAATTAATATTTCACATTATTTCTCTAAGTGTTAAATAGAACATTGGTTATGCCTAGCTCCTCAGACCACATGCCTTGGGTAAATTAACGCTTTCCATTATTTGTTTAAGTGTTAAACAGAGCCCTGGTTATGTCTAGCTTTTTGAACCCATGCCTTGGGAAATTTAACACCTAGCAATTTCACCAAAGATGGGACCCCCGCCTATGCATCATCACATGAAAACAGGGACTCATCTTGGGTCTCGGTTAAAGGGTCCTAAGGATACATTTGTAAGGTACTCTTGAAAGGAGAGACCTCGAAGACCCTTTTTTTCTTACTAAGTGTTTTGTTTCTCTTTAAAGACTTAGACCTCCCTATTGATTACATAGTTTTCAATACCAACACATAGTCTTTTTTTTTTTTCACCGTTTATATGGGAGCAATTCATTTAAGTTAACAACCATTCATTGCCATTAAGCTTTTGTTAAGATATGGGTGTTCACCCTTTGAAGCATCATCAATTTGAAATCTCAGCAAAAGGTAAAATGGTAACTACAGCCAACCAAAGACAAATATTGCAAGAAAAACAAAAGTCCACAAGAGCAAAAGTTAATGTCTTTTCATTTAACAAAGGAAGAAGTACATCTTGAACATGGCAAATTGCCAAAACAAAGGAAAATGACATACAAATAAATACACACACACACACACACACACACACACAATCATAAGCAAAAGAAAAAGATCCTAAACTATGCATTGTCTAGAGGAGGGTCAACCTTGCTGCCCGGCTGGGAGCAAGGTTTTTAGACCTGGACCGTTCATTGAACTGTAAAAAGGAGAGGTTCAAGGTTTTTGAAGTCGAATCGAGGTCGAACCGAGGTCGAATCGTGATGACGTCATAATTAATTTAATAATTATTTTAAATATATATAAAAACATTAAATTAATAAAAAAAAAATTAACTAAAATAGTCCAAAACAAATATAGATAGTATTTTTTATAACATAACTTTCATAATACAAATAAAAATTATTAAATTCTAAAAAAACAATAGCTATTGAGTTTCTAAATTATTTTTAAGTCATGACAAAGTACACTTTAGTACCCAATAATTTTTATTTTATGAAACCCAATAAAATAATTAATAGACAAATAAGTTTATTTGCTCATGGCCAAGCCCATTTGACTGCCGATTTTTTTTTCCCAAGCCCATTTAATTAGTCAATGTTCACCACTATATGTACTAAAGCATTATATGTGGAGAGCATTATATGTACTAAAGCATATTCAAATACTAAAGGAAGTGCTTGACAGCAAGCAAGCACTATATGTACTAAAGCATTATACGTGGAGAGCTCTTCTTTTATTCAAAATTTAAAAGCTTTCAATATTTCCAATGCCCAGCAGCTAGTGTCAGTGTACTGTAGACACGTGGAGAGCTTAGGAAGGTTTCTATATTTCCAATGCTAGGCAGCTAGTATCAGTCAGAGTAGTCATAACAAATACAAAGAAAGAGAAAGTGAGAAACCAGACCAAATACATAACAAAGTTCAGCAAAAAAAAGAGAGAGAGGGAGATGGACAGAGAAGAAGAAGAAAAAAAAGAAAGAAGAAGAAGAAGAAGCAGCAGTTGCTTCATGGCGCCACCCCTGCTTCATCGTCGTCTTCTTCCTTTTCTCCTTTTTTTTTTTTTTTTTTTTTTTTTTAAAGGTTCAAATTCAAAATCGTGAGAAGCGGTCTGATCACGGTTCTTAGAACCGTGAGGTCCGACCGCGGTTTTTATGGGTCCCTACTTTTTTCTCATAGAGCGGTTCTTAAGGCTAAAAGAACCGTAAAATTGAACGGTTCGAGGTTTTTCCGGTTGGACCGTACGGTCCAGTCCGGGTTTCAAAACCTTGGCTAGGAGACAAGAAGGTTGGTGGCCTTGGGATCAGCTTCCTTGGGTTTGGGATCAGCCTCCTTGGCCTTGAGAGCGGCATCCTTGACCTTAAGGGTAGCCTCTGGGCCCTTGACCTCTGAAAAAAGAGGCAAAATGCTGAATTTTTTGCGCAAAAAAGGCAAAGGCCAATTTTTTTCTGACACGAACATATATTCAAACTATATCTTAACGCTTGCATTGAAAGCGTGGCAAAATTATGTCCCGATGCTTATAATTGATGAATGTGGTAACACACGTCCAAATTTTATCTTACTGTTTGCATTGAACACATGTCCTTTTTTTTTTTTTTTTTGATTTGATTTGATTTGAATTGGACACATGTCTAAACTATGTCATGATACTTTTAATTACTGGAATGTGAAACCTATTTTTTCGTTGAGGTGGGTGGGCAGTGGGAGAAGGTATATGGTGTACCCGGCATATATGCCGAGTACATAATATAATTTTCGGGGCGGTGGGTGGGTTGGGGGGGGAGTGATTAATAAAATAAGTACTAGTAGTTACATTTATTTATTGTTAATGTGTACAACATCATAATAAATTAACCTGCATGTAGAGCTATCAAATCTGGACACGTTTCTTCTAGTCAACTATAGCACCCCACACTACACGAACGAAAGCTTTCTTTTCTAAAATTCTGGCTACTCATGAGTTTCGTGTTACTCTATACAGTCCAGTAGCCCATATGCGAAGCTATTTGTTGAATACTTGTTTAGTCTTTTTTTTTTTTTTGAGAAGAAATACTTGTTTAGTCTAATCAAGCAAAAATGTCCATATAGACATATACCTTGTTTATACATCAGCATTGTTTAGCCGATTAACACGTCCTGTATATATACCAATTAATTTCACATGCAACTCTTCTACAGTAATAACTCTATCTCATAAATGCACTTATAATTATTGTATCGAACATAAAACCATGATAATCACGCAAGACAACTCATTAACCATGCTGCTTTTGTGTTTTGGCTTTGAACAGACCCCGCCACATTAATGACAAAATGTGCTATTAAATTATGACAAACATTTTTATAAGATATATGTGCCAATTGTTTATATTTATTTAATATCTTTTACATATATTTTTTATTAAATATGTTTTTTTATAAATATATTAATTTATTATATTAAACATCAGCAATTCTACCGGTAACCCAATTATTAAATGGGTAATAATGATATAACTTGTGGATTGCTGCTAAAAAACAGCATGAGAAGGGAAGGGTTTTTTTTTGGGTGAGAAAGTCGTGAGGGAAGTAAAGATGAGAGACTGATTTGAACTCTACCCTCCATAAAAAAAAAAAATAATAATAATAATAAAAATAATAATAAAAATTAAAAAAAAAAAGTCTAATTAAGTTTCCAAAACTTTTGATAAATGTCCCAAAAGTTTAAGTTGTTACAAAATGGTGAATTTAAACCAAACACGTAAGATTTTTAATTTTGTAAATGAGAGGTAGTTAGAGTGGAAACAAGTTCGAACTCTAATCAATGTGCTCTGATATAATGATAAATTACCAATTGCCCAAAAAACATAAATTATTAAGGATTTACATTCTCTAAATTTTTTAGGATACTCTATCAATAGATTTCTTTAAATCATAACCACTCTTTTATGATTTCAGGGTCTAGATTCTGTCATGTCACCATTCTACTAACAATACTCTTAAAATAATAAAATAATGTTGCAAACAAAACAATTAAAATTATTGTTAGTGGAATTTTAACATGGCAAAATTTAGACCATTAAATCATAAAAGAATAGTTAAGATTTAAGTAAATATATTTGATAAAGTACCCTAGAAAATCTAGAAGATCTAAATGGAGCATAAATTTTAACGTTTAACCACAATTTGACAAATAAATCTATTAAATCCTTGAGATATGGACATGGGCTGACTCAAAATGCACGTTTACATACAAAGGCATGGCAGTGGGAAGGAGAGAATTAGCTCCTGGCTCCACCCCTATATAAATTTTTTCCTTTTTCTCTTTTTCAGTTTTCTCTTTTTATATATATATATATATATATATATATATATACTAGTTTCTAAGCACGCAAGCGTGTGTTCAAAGGCTCTTTTATATTTTTGGGTAAAGATTAATAATTTGCATCTATTATAATTTAGAAATATATTTTTTTAAACAAATAAAAACGATAAATTTTAGAGATAAATAGTAACTGTAATTTCTTTTTTGAAGGGAAAAAATCCTAAATTTTAAGAGTTCTTTTTTTGAATTCAAAATGAAATTTGTTATTTGACATTTATGACCCTATTTATAAATAAAGTTACCCTTCATTAATTAGGGTATCTTTGAACCACATAAAAGTTCAGTTGAAAGAAGAGAATCATTTTATATATGGTATCTATACTACTATTTAAGGAGTTTCTTCTATTTGGACTAGATTTTTTTTTTTTCGTTCCAAAATACCCTTACAGCCTACGTTTAAGTAGGGGCAAAACTTGGTAAAATTGTTTCTTTAACTCCCATTAAAACATTGCATACAAAAGAGGACCACTCTCATGATGGTTTTCAAATTGCTTTATCCATTTATTAAAATATATATATATATATATATATATATATATATTATAATTAAAACAAACACACATTTCTGGTACTGATAATATATATATATATATATATATATTAAAAAAAAAAATATTGTACACCCACATTTTAGACACACACAACTCCAAACTTCTACCCAACAATTTTAAATGTCCCCATTATCATTAAGCAACTATTAAGTAGTTATGATGTTGCTACTCCAAAAATAAAATAGCAGTTATGATGTTATCAAATTACTTCCCATCTCCAACTCTCTAACATATATCGCGTCGTTTTTTTCTTCTTCTTTTTTGGATATGTATAGTTCTCCCTATATATACCCGACTATCTAAAGAATTCACATTGGCCATGGTCAAATAATATTTCAAATCATTGGCTTTCTCCTTCGGGATTGTATCAGTCTATTTTGTTTTTTGTTTTTATGTAATAAATAATGTACTTCATATATTGTAATTGTTTTATTAATTTTATATTCACTATGAAATTAGAGGGTGGGAGAGAGAGAGACTTACTCTGGCTGTGATATGGGTCAATGATGGCATTATCCTTAGAATGAGCATGTAATTGAGCAACTTATCTCTATGTTGCTTCAAGTCTTTTATCTTTCATCATGTTTGCTTTCTTCTAAATTATCTTTATCTTTTATCTTTTTTATAATTCTTTTGTTAGCACTGTATAGATTTTCATTATTTACATAATAAAGCATCGTATTAAAGTTACATAATATTGTGTTAGATGAAGATGACATTGCCAGTTTTATTTTTGTGCTGCAATTGGTTATATGATTTTATTCCAAGGTCACAAATTTCATGTCTTTGATTATTAATAAAGTAAAAAATTGCCAAAATCAAAAGATGAAAAAAAGAGATATAAAGTAAAGTCAAAGAACTTTCTCACTTCTCAAAAAAGAAAAAGAAAAAAGAAAGTAAAGTCAAAGAAAGGAAAAAAAAAATGAAAAAAAAAAATAGACAAAATAATAGTATCTATGACAATTTAATAATTGTTTTGTCCCATACCCTCTCCCTTTTGTATTTATCTATCTCTCTCAAAAAATTATTGTTTTGTTTCTTTCTCTGGGTAGAAGTAAATTTTAGATACAACCCATTGTGTTGATTATCAGTTATTCAAAGCAAGTTGGGGTTTACACCCTCACAAAAAACAAATGGCTAAAATATAAGTTGTACCCTCTAAATTTGATATAAATTCATTTCAATTATCCAATTTTACTTTCATTAAGGAGTCCTATACGTTACAAATTTATTCAATTCAAGTGTTCCATTCAATTTCGTTAAAATATTTCCATTAAAAATGTTTTTCTTACATTAAAAAAATCTATAAAATTAATAAGAATTGTGGGGCCCGAAGGCCTCGGCCCGCCTTTAGGCTGGCCCAAGGCCCATGCCGAGGAAGGGCGATTGGCCCAGACTGTTGTCTAGGGATTCCAGCCTCATTGGACCCTTGCCGAGGACACCCCTCTTCCTCGGCATACCTAGTCTAATTCCAGGTGGGGGACAAACCCAGAATAGGTAGTCACCTCCACACTTAATGCATGTATCAGACTACCCTGGCCGCATGAATGCGGATGGGACTCCTGAACAGCACAACCTTGGGTGCTGCAACCCACAGTAAGGTTGGGAACGTGGCTGATGGGACAGGTTCTTAAGCAAGTAGCCTGGATGCTCGACAGCTGTAAGGTCAGGATCAACCGAAGGGAATATATATAATGCGAGGAGCCCCTCTTGGGAGGGGGGTCTCCTCGGACAGGAGCCGAGGAGCAACCCCAAGTCAAGAAGAACAGGGCTAAGTCCCCTCAAAGAAAGAAGGACTCCGAAGGACTCGCGGGAAGCCGGTTAGCGCCTAGCCTTTCGTCCCACTCTCTAAGAAATGTATTGTTGGGGATCCCTCACAAATCGAGCCCCTACAAAAATATTTTATAGATTTTTTATGTGATAATTTTTTTTTAAAAATTTTTATTTATTAATTAATTGCATAATTAATATATGACAATTTTTTAATGGAATTGGACGAAAAACTTGAATTGAATAATTTTAAAACTTAGATGACATTTTTTTTTTAGGGCGAAAAACTTAGATGACTTAATTGAATGAAATTAAAGTCAGAGGCTTGAAATAAATTTCAATTTAACTTTACTTTCATTCAATTGAATCATATATATATATATATATATATATAGAAAAAGTTAGTGAATACCCTAATGACATTAGTTTAGGAAATATTTTTAGAGTCTGTCAAAAAAAAAAAACCGACTTTTTTTTTATAACTTTTTTTCTATAGTTATATCAAATATCCTTTATATATATATATATATATATATATATATTTTTTTTTTTTTTTTTTTTTTTTTTTTTGAGAAAGACATAGGACTGAAACACACACACACACAGGGGAGTGGGAACCCAAGTTTAATATCACACAACTCACAACATACAAAAACCGGTAACTCTTGAATGCTGTGTGAAGGCTTTAAACCCATTGGGAGACACACACTTGGGCAATGTGGGATATACTCAATCAACATCATTAAAAATATAATGCATTCCCAAGTCATGGGCTCTAGCCCATATTGCAATTAATTCCATAATTTGGTTTGTCGAAGTGGCATCGGACCGTTCCAACCAACATGATTAAAGGCAATTTTTAAGGATTTAGGCTAATCAAATTAGAACAATAAGTTCATAAGAAAAAAAATCAGAACAATAATTAAGTCACTTATTACATTAAGTTAGCAGTTGGGACATGGGAGAATGACTGCCTTAAAAAAGAAGAAATAAAAAAAGCAGTTGGGAACTTGGGAAAGGGAGGATCATGTCGTTGGTGCCGGCTCCAAGAATTTGTTTTAGAGTATTCATTATGAAACTTGAATTATATAAAGGACAAAACTTAGGTATAGTACCTTAGGTACAGTTCCTTAGGTTCTCTACTTAAAATTTTGACATCTGTCCAATTTAACATCCTAAACAAACGACATTAAAACTAAAAATTCTTTTTTTTTTCTTTTTTCCTTCTTCCTTTTTTTCCTATACTGTGAGAATCCATGGCGTTGCCTCATTTTCTACTGGGATTCAAACCAAAAAAAGGACCCATTTCAACTATACCCGAAACTTCCACACTTAACATCAATAAAGCTGAAACAGATACGCATACACACACACCGAGAGAGAGAGAGAGAGAGAGAGAGAGAGAGAGAGAGAGAGAGAGAGAGAGAGAGAATCATAGATCAGAAAAGAGGACAGAATCATAGATCTGAAAAGAATGAAACAGATACACATAACCCTTCCGATTGTACTTCTTTCGAAAACTAAGCTGTAAGGTCTTGGTCAAGATGATCGGGGTTCCAGAGAAGGAGCCTGCAACATAAACCTCGATTGTTGGTGTATGAAATTCGAGGTTTTTGATAAAGGTGATCTAATTCTCTCTAGGGTTTTGGAGATGTCTAATAGCAATGGTTTCACTAGGGAATCGAAAAATAGTACCAAGCAATGGAGCATGAATTGTGACACATCGAGAGAGAGAGAGAGAGAAAGAAAGAATCATAGATCAGAAAAGAAGAAAGAAACATAGATCAGAAAAGAAAGAATCACAGATTAGAAAAGAAGAAAGGAAACAGATACACATACAGACACACACCAAGAGAGAGAGGTATGAGATATTTTTTCTTTTTCTTTTTTTTTTTCTTTTTACTTTTTCTTTTTCTTTTTTCTTTTTTGGGTTTTGGGTTTGGAAGAGAAGGGTCATGAGTGGTTTGGAAGAGAAAGGTTTTGGGTTTGGAAGAGAAGCCATTTGCAGAAGGAAGGAAATATGGGTTTTGGGTTTGGAAGAGAAGGGTCACGGGTGGTTTGGAATGGGAAGAGAAGAAGATATTTTTAGTTTTAATGTCCGTTTACTTAGATTGTTAAATTGGACAGGTGTCAAAATTTTAAGTAGGGAAACTAAGGAACTGTACCTAAGTAACTGTTGATGCCCATTTTTGCAAATCTGTACCCAAAGGCTTATGAGGAAGAAAGCCCAATGAAGAGCAAGGCCTAAAGGCCCACCAAGAAGACCAAAGAACAAGAATGGTCCAAAGAAAGAAGTACAAGTGAAAGCAATCTACGGCAAAATGCAAATCTGCAGCAAAATACAAGTCTGCCGCAGAATACAGTTCTTTGGCAGGATGCCTTCGGCAGATGAAAATAAATTGGGTCCAATGCCTTTTTGATCCAGTAAACATTATTTGGCCCACAAAGGCCCAAATCCTTTTGTATAAAAAAAGATAGGCTTGAGAACTGATATGAAAAAAGAACGATGAAAGGAAACAAGGAGCAGCAGGAAGTGTTAGCAGCAGAAATTGCGTGAAGGAAGAGTCAAACTAAAGGAAATGACAAATGCAGCAGGAAACGCGTGAAGAAATAAGACAAAAACATGCGGCAAACGAAACAGAACTAATCTGCTGCGGCAGGAATGGCGTGGGAGATAAAAACAAAAGACAGTGGAGCAAGAACAGAAGGGTCGGGGCATCACCAACCTGTACCCAGCCAATACAAGGGGGGTGGGCCCACGGTTAAAGAGATTCAGAGGGCGTGGTTTGGTGGTGGGGGGAAAAGGGGGTCTATATTTGGTTTCCTGCCATGACTTCTTTTGGGAACATATCCTGTTGGGATGATATCTTACCCAAACGAAGTAATAAATGGTTGGGACCACTGATGCATGCCATAGAGCTAGGTAGTGAGGTAGAGGTATACAGCAGGAACAAACAATATGGAATTTTGTTGAGGAATAAGTAATGGTGCAGCTGATGTATTCTGGGCAATGACAGGGGCAACCAATGGGTGGATGAGTAATCTTGAAATGATGCCCACAACAAACCAAAAACAGTTGGTGAAGCCCTAGGGGTAAAAAGGAGAAATCTCATTGAATTAGCTCACTATAAAAGAGAGGTAGCCACGGCACAAAAAAGGGGGAGAAGACGAAAAAGGGATAGACCGAAGTAGAGGAAAAAACAGGGGAGAGAGTGAAAAATAGGGGAAGAAGAAAAACACCCAGAGGAGAGAGAGAGAAAGAAAGAAAGAAAGAAAGAAAAAGAAGAGAAAAAACGCGGCAGGAATAGGGGCATGCATCAATAGACCATCTTTTCCCTCCCTCTTAGCAAACCCACTCTTTGAAATCTCCAAAAGTAATAGTTAGTAGCCATTTAGGCCTATTCTCCAAAATGAACAACTTTTGTGGTAGGAGCCCATGATAAGGTTGTTGAAGTTGGAGTTTGGGTTCCTTCTTGGTTTACTTATTCTATGGGCAGATTTAATACTTAATTTTGATTGCAAATATATTGGATTTCTCTCATTATAACTTATATCTGCCGTATTTAGTCATCTTGTCGTAACACGTTTTTATCACGTCTGCCACATTAGTTGTCCTGCTGTGGTGTCTTTACTTGCTGTACTTGTTATTTTGTCGTAACACCTTTTTATTATATTTACCGTGTTAACTATTATATAAGCTAGACCTTTTCTGCCAAAACTTTCTTCTCTATTTGTTATTACGTATTTTGCTTTTGACACAAACTAACCATTATCCTGCCATAAGTATATATATACATATACCCTGTTTCTTATGTTCTGAAAAAAAAAATATTTTATATATGTATATGTGAATACGTATAAGTATATATACTTATATATGTATGTATATATTTGAGAATATGCTAACCCATTTAAACTAACATTTGTTTGATGGGTATTTTCTTTGGGTTTTAGATTTGTTTATGCGCAGGAAGTAGAAAAGAGTTTCTGCGGTAAAAACGAAGAGTGGTCATTCACATTGTAGAAGGCTTTAAAGCACGGCAGGCAGCTTCATTGCATAGCAGAAACTTTCATTGCACGGCAGAAGGAATTTTTTTTCTAAATAACAATAAATATTAAAAAATTTAGTTAGTTGTCAAGTTGAAAAAGAATATGGAAAAGTAGCATTTCGAGTTTTAGAAACTCGAGTTCCAAGATAAAAATCGAGTTTTTAAGCCTTGATTTGTAAGCGGATCGGAAAAGTGGGAAAAAAAATCCACGTGAAAATCGAGTTTTAAAAACTCGAGATCCATAAATTGCAGAAAAACGCCGCTATAGGACTTAAAAACGTCACTATAGGGGCTTAAAAATTGAGTTATAAAATTTTTTTGCAAGAAAACGCCGCTATAAGGCTGTAAAACGTCACTATAGGGCATAAAAACGCCACTATAGGGCTCCCTGAACATGGTATTGAACACTTGTAAAAAAATTTTGCAGAAAAACGCCGCTATAGGGCTTTAAAACGTCACCATAGAACGTAAAAACGCCACTATAGGGGCTACCAAACTAAATTTGTTTTTGCATGGAACTCGAGTTTTTAAAACTCGAGATTCGTGTGGTATTTTTAGTCCCAGTACACTCGCAAAGCGAGTTTTTGGGACTCGATTTGTAATAGGGATCTCGAGTTTATAAAACTCGAGATGCTAGTTTTCTATTATCTTCAAACCGTTGTCTAACTTACTATATACTTGCACCCCACACAGCCACTCTGCCCATTCCCCCACGGCAGAAGGCTTTACAGTAGAGAGCTTTAATGCACGGCAGGAAGTTTTGTTGCACAGCAGAAGGCTTTACGGTAAGAGGCTTTATGGCAGACAGCTTTAAAGCACAGCAGACAGCTTCATTGCATGACAGAAGGTTTTACGACGGTTTTACTGCACGGTAGAAAGTCTTACTGCACAGCAGAAAAGTTAGACCTGTGGCAGAAACTGGAGAATAGTTCATTCTGCGGCAGAAAAGTCAATCCTGCGGCAGAAACTGGAGAAAAGTTCCTGCGGCAGGAACAAAGGATAAGCCCACTTCGCAGCGTCTTCCCTTGGACTTGGACTCAATGTTTGCGCACAAGCCGGCCTAAGTTGAGTTCCAGTTGGACTGGTCTCAACTCCCTTACTCAGAATACTCGGGCCTACTACCACGGCAGGCAGCCTAGCCCAACGCACAACAAAAAAGGCTCCTACAGTAACTATACCTAAGTTTTGCCCTATATAAAAATCTAATAAAAAGATAATTTAATATATTGACAAAAAAAAAAATGCAAATACATAAAGATTTACAATTTCCTTTTATGAGTTTTCTTATTTTGAAATTATTGCATAATAGTCTCATTATCAATGCTGCAAGTTATATCTCTTTCAAAATTTTAGTTCATTAAAAATTTTCTTGGGCTTTTTCTTTTTGTTTTCAAACGCCTAATATATTGTTAAGGGGACCAAAGTTTTTGACAAAATTTGACTACAAACTTAGTTATAGCGTAAAACTACAACTCTCACTAAACAAATTAATATAACTACATATTTTCAAAATCTAATAGTTGAATTACATGTTCTCTATATTTTTAAAACGCAAGTCAAATTTTATGACAATTAGATGTTATTTACTATTCGATCCATAAACTTATTTCTTATGTATAATTTTATACTACAAAACTTGAAATTTAAACATTTGATTGAAGACATAGATATTGATTTTTAATCTTATCGAAATTTTGCAAGCATGAAGGATATAAGAAAAAAAATGTAATCAAACGATGGATTTGTCAAAATTCACATTCAATAAAAAAAATATATTAAGTGGTCCCATGTGCCTACCCCGACTTCAATGTGGAGCCGCCCCTTAGCCTCTGCATGCCATGCTAATACTGTTGTATTAACCAATAAAACACTAATTGGATTATCTTTTCCTAACACAATTAAATTCAACCATATAACTTATTGGCTAATGCAGCCACAATTTAATTTAATTAAGGAATCAAAGTTATAGCACTTGATGAGCATGAAATGTTAAATCATAAGGATCTTGTGTGTGTGTGTGTGTGTGTGTGTTTTTTTGGTGAGTTTTGGGAAAAATGAGAGTTAAAATTTCATGATACTATACTTAAGTTGCATGTTCATTGCATTAATATCATGCTTGTGAAGTCTTAGGTTGAGCTGCACTCCACATCGTATTTTTCTACAAATTCTGTGCATTTTCGATCAACCCTTAACTCACTTTTGATCATTTGAAAATTTTATAAGCCAATTTTTGAAAGTTTATATTTTCTCAATTAACCATTGATCGATTGAGAGTATGCTCGACTAAATGTCGAGTCACTCTTGTTCAATTAAGGCTATCCAGTAAAAATTCCCTAGCCTTCTCTTTTCTAGATTGAGTCTCGACCAATCCTCAATTAATCGAGACATGGGATTTAAGTTTCAAAACTTCAAATTTCTAGGACATTTGAACATTTTTCTTTCCTAACTCTCTCTCTCAACTTCTCACAAATTCAATGCTTAAAGTAATGAGTGTTCCTAAAAACTTTGGGGAAGAATGCTTAGGAGAAAATAGAATGAAATAATCATTTTCTCTTATTCGTTCTAAAAAGGATAATAGAGGTGCTTTACATCCACTTCATTAAAATGAATGTGTGTTCCTCTAACAAAGTAACAATTGGGAAAAATGCTTAGGAGAGAATGAAAGAGAAAGTCTTTCTCCAAAACATTTTCGTAACAAATCTAACAAGTCTTATGATTTTTTGTGAAAGTGTTGTGAACGTGGCACTTCTCAAAAATGAAATTGATTGATTATTCTTAAAAGAGAAATGATATGTCTACAACATTTTTACAACAAATCCTAAGTGGTAGGTTGTTACTGGTTGTTATTGTTAGGACAAAAAAGTAATTTTAGTATTAGTTTCAAATTTGAACCAATAACAACTAATCACCTGTGATTTGTTGTAAAATTGTTGTAGACGTAGCATCTAAAATGATCCCTTTCAATACACTCCATTCCATTGTCCCACCAACCCCCTTTAAACGGACTAGTTTCATATTGATATCCACCTATAATCAAAATAATAAAATTTAGTCCTCAGCATTCTCTCAAATTTCAAAATGGTCCTTATCATTTGAGACGTTTTATTTTAGTCCTTATACTTTTTAAGTTGTGTAAAAAATGTCCCTACTTTGACTATTGCTTTAATTTTCTCTAACTCCAAACATACATAAAAGAAGCCAAAAAGAAAAAGTATTTGAATAACCATTCTTCTCTCTCCTTTGTTGCTATCAAGTCACTAAGATTTCATTAAACAATCTCAACTCAAAATCAAATCAAGAATTAGCAGCAAAGAAGTTTTGACACAATAATAAAGCATTAGGATTGCAAGAAAACATTTCAAAGAATATGGACCATTTTGAAACATAGAAAAAGGTTGATGAGTAAATTTGCAATCAAACCTAAACTATTATTTATTTAATAAAAATAAGAATATACGTTGAATTTACAAATTTATATAATTACACATTATCTTTGACCGTTTTGATTCAATCGAAATTTATTGAATAACAAAAAATTCAATAAGCCTCAAAAAATTGTTTTAGTCAAAATTTCCAGTGAGGGACTCTTATTTATCAGAAAGCTTAGGATATATAGTCAAAACTTTAAATGAGACTATGTGTTTGAATTAGCTTTTTATTTATTTATTTTTTATTAGCTTTTTTAAATTATTTTATTACCTTATATAAACCTTTTAAAACTTTATGTTCTCTCTATGTACTACTGTACTTCTACACATTTTTAGTAAATTAGTCGTTAACTCGTACGCAGTAGCGACTCCAGGAATTTTGTCCAGGGTGTTCCTATTCCACTTTGAAAAAATTTCGGGTAATTTCAGTCCGTTTTGGGACGTTTCGGTAAATACCAGCTGAAATTCAAGATTTGGCTAGCATGAAGTTTGTGCTTAAAAGAAAAAATGTTCTTAAAACCAAAACAAATTTGCATTCTGTACACTAAAAAACCTCAAAAAGGGAAAAAAAATGAAAAGAAAAGAAATGAACAAAGGTACCTGTACAATAAACTATAAGTTCATTTGAAATATTAATAAAATTATTAATTATTGTTGTTTAGTTGTTTCATAAATTTGTTTTTCTTTTATAAACTATAATTTGTTGTATTGTTGTTTCATTAATTATTAAATTATTAATTGTTGTTTAGCCTAAGATAATTTAATTTGTTTGTCTTTTATAATGTATTAGTTAATTAAATTATTAATTATTGATGTTTAGTTGCTTCATTAATTTTTTTTACTAACTACTAGCAATCTAGCACACACCCCATTGTGCATTAGCACACACTAGCACACACCTCATGTGTGCACACACCCTTACCTCTCCGATACCGTACAGGAGGCCGTTTTGATTTAACTAAAAAAACGAAATATTTCAGTACCGGTTAATACCAGTATACCATTTTAAAATTACGGTTAAATATATATATTTTCTTAAAAATTTTATATAGACTCTTAAAAATATAAAATGATTTTAAAGTTTGACATAATAATTCTTTTAAATATTAGTAATAATTATGGTTGTAGTATAACTTTTTTTTTTTTTTGAAAAGCATTGTAGTATAATTTTTTTTTAAAAAGAGTTGTACTTTAATAATAGTACTAAGTCCATGTACTTACTAAATGCAGTAGTGGAAAAACAAAAGAAATAAAAAACAATGTGCAAAAGTTAAAGCTAAGCACGTGGGTGGTTGGAGATAAGCTTGAAATTTTTGAAAAACTTTTGATTCATTTAATGACTTCAGTATTCACGTGGGGAGTGGGACACTAGTGTACAAATCAATATACGGCAATTGGCATTCAAAACTAGAAATACCAAAGAACAAAGAAGCAGAAAAGTTGAAGAAAAACAGAGAACGGAGAAGAAAAGGCGAGGAAGAAAAAGCTAAAGCAAGTGAGGAGACTGCGATTGACCAAATGGAAGTGGCCGGAGACATGGAAGTGACCGGCGATGTGGTGGTGAGTGGCTGTGACGACAAAAACTGATGATTTTGGCCCTTTTTTTTTTTTCTTTTCAGATTCTCTGTTACATTTTTTTTTTTTTTTTTTTTATAGATTTTAGTTCAAAATTTGTTTGGCATAAAAATTTTGAGGGTGTTCCTGATATTGATTGAGGGTGTTCCTATTTTTTTTTTTTAAGGGTAAACAAATAAAAAAAATTAAATTATTATATATAAATTTTTTTTTTTCAAGTCAGGGTGTTCCTAGGAACACCCTGGACTCTGAGTGGCGTCGCCACTGCTCATACGATGTACGAAATAGTTAACAAATGTTAAATATATATATATATATATATATATATTCACTTTTTTCAATACTACTATGGGGTCAGGATTTGTAGCCCAAGCCCCAAAACAATGAATTTGTAGAGAGTAGGTGAAAAAGCTGGGTTAGTTGTGAATTTAGCAACTGTTAACTACAATATCCAGGAATGAACCGACGTAAAAACACACTTAAAAGCTAAACAAATTGATGTCCGAAGAGGAATATTATTGATTGAACAGTGAATACAGTTCTTAGAGCTACAGTAATATCTTTCTTCCACTCTTATTATCTTTTTTCCGATCCTTTCTCATCAGAGGCCTCTTCCTTTATATAGCCTTCTTCTCAACCATCTTCACCGTACACTTGTTCTCCATCTATGCATCCACTTGAGTGCACATCATATCAGGTATCTTCTTTAGTTCTCCATGAGTGGTGGTAGCTGAAGTTGCACTGTTCAGGGGTCTTCTCCACATAAATGCGGCCAGAAAAGTTGCTGCAGTGCATTAAACACGGTGGTAGCAGCTTTTTCTTTTAGATATTTCTCTGTTCTTATCATCTCCAGGTATGCCCAAAGTTATCCTCATCATTGAAGTCGTTAGGAAGATCACTCGAACCCTCCAGATATTTGCTTGATTAAGACTCTTTGTATCCGAGGAGAATGAACTCTTCAGACCAATGGTGCTCTCTTCGGAATATACTCCTCGTTCATTTCTAGGTATATCTCTTCCACATGGACTCCTTCTCAACGACTTTCCTCTCTTCGGATACACAGTAATCTTCAAATAAGGCCCTACGCCCAATACATAATGTTGGGCTTTTACCCCCACAACTACAATTAATTAAAACCAAATGATAATCAAATCTATACTTGATAAAAGGAGGTAAAGAGATAATTTGAAATAAATACAAAGTTAGTTATTCAAAAATAAATTATAAATAATAGCAAAAAAAAAAAAAAATACAATCAAAATTAAAGAATTAAAATAATACAAAAACCAACTAGACAAAGAGAGAGAGGACTTGTTAAACGAAATTGGATATCTATAGGCTGAAACTTTACTTGAAATGCATAATCCAATCTATTCCAAACCCATTGTGACTGAAATTTCAACTAAAATTTTTGTCTAATATGAATCACATAAACAACCCAATTTCAAGGGCAAAGCTTGGTCCAAAAATTGGCTAAGAACATACAATTCAAAAGAAATCAATACTTATATTAATTAACCTATAATTAGGGTACCATTAAATAACATCAATAATTATTTGTTAGGAATGCAGCAATTGCTGCGTAATGGGTTATGTGTCAAAAAAAAAAAAAAAAACAACAACAACATGTGTCTAAGGGTCATATGCAATGCACATGATCAGATGGATCCAATCTATTCCAAACCTATTGTGACTGAAATTTCAACTAAAAATGTTGTCAAATATGAATCACATAAACAACCCAATTTCAAGGGCAAAGCTTGGTCCAAAAATCAGCTGAGTACATACAATTCAAAAGAAATCTATACTTATATTAATTATCCTAAAATTAGGGTTAAGGTACGTTTGGTAGACTGTAATAAGCACTGTAATGTAATAGTTATTTCTTATGAATAGCTATTCTTTAGAATGAGGAACAACTATTCATTTCTAAAAGAGTAGTGTAGGGGTGTTGGGCCTAAAAATTCATTATGTATTTGGATTTTGGGCCTATGGCCCAAGCCGAGAACACAATCATGTCCGAGAAAGAAGAATCTTTGTTTAAAGAAAGTGTGATGGTAAGTAGAAAGGTTATCTTCATCCACAATGACTCAGTGGGATGAGTCGAGGACAAATATATCCACAACAGACCAAGGCTGAAGTCCGAAAAAGGTCATTTGTCAGCTAAGGTAATATTCTAGGTCGATATGTTGGTGCAGGTTAGCATGGCAAAGACATTCGATAGGAAAGAACCCTAAAATATCTAAGGAAAAAGCTGCTACCTCCGCATTAAATACACTACACCTAACTCCCTGGTCGCATTAATGTGAAGGTGATACGTGAACAGTATATTTCAGCCTTACAGCTATCAAATGGAGACGGATGGAAAGGACTGATGGGACAAGTATCAAGACCGACCATCTTGGATGCATGTGGCAGGTGGAAATGAGGAAGAAGGAGAGTATATAAGGAAAGGACGAAGATAAGAGAAGGAGATCGAAAATTGAGAAAGAAAAACACTATAATGTCTAAGAACAGAACTTGTAGTTGAATGTTAAGAAGAATATATAAGAATAGATCACCTCGGACCTTGCTGAGAACAATCTGTCTCTAATATAACCCTTTTTCTATCCATTCTCTTGAGATATTGAATCCATTATAGTGTCTGTTTGATCCACTAAGGCTCAGTATTCAACATATTCTCTACAAATTCATTATTTTGAGCTTTTTGGGCTTAAAGTCCCTCCACACAGTGGAAAGGAACCTAAATTTGGTCCTTATAAGTTGTTGTAGGGACCGGTTTCGGACGCTCTCTGCGGATTGAGAGAGTGGACCCAAGCCCAGTTAACCCTGTAATGAATTTGTAGAGTATGGGTTCAAGAGCTAGGCCCTAGTAGGGAATGCAACGGCCATGCATGGTTGTACGTGGATGGTGATAACTTAAACGTGGGTTAGGATACAGAATAAGGCTCCTCGGACGGGTTTTTACAGAGCTTGAAGTTCTTATTATCTCTTTCAGAAAGGTTACAAGGTTTGAGAGAATATACACTGCTACAGTATTTCTTTTCTCTGGTTTTCCGTCCGTCCCTCTTCAAGAGAGACTTATTACATTATATACTTCTCTCTCAGTTGATCCTAGCCCTACATTTGTTGATCAACCCGGTTTCCACTTGAGTGCCTGTCCCATCAGCCGCATTCCCATCCCTCCTGTAGGTTGCAGCGCCCAAGACGGCACTGTTCAGAGGTCCTATCCTCATTAATGCGGCCAGGGCGTTAGTTGGGGGCATTTAATGTGGAGGTGACAGTTCATCTGGGACTTGCTCCTCCACCATGCTTCCATGTCCAGTGCTTGGCACTTGCTATCTGCTCCTTGGATGCTCAGGGAGATTCCCCTTGAGGGTGTGCTGCTTGCTCACCTTCTGATTTCGGACGTCCGAGGATGTAATCATCCTCGGCATGTCTTCTTGGGCAACTGGGCTTTCACGCTTCGTCCTCGGATCTTGGACGCGTCCTCGGCGTGGGCCTTTGGGCCTAGTTCGAAGTGGGCCGGGGTTGCTTGACTCTTTCTGGCCCCATAATAGCCCCTCAAAATCTTGTTGTCCGCATCCTCGAGCGGAAAGGAGGATTTTGACACCCTCGGACCTGCTCCGCGTCCAATCGAGTCTTGTCCCTCGTTAGCGTTGGAGCCTTTTCATCTGCCCAAGATGCGTTACTGGCGCTTCGGTGCGCGTAACATGTCCTGCATTAATTTTGGGCGGCTTTATGCTCCCCACGTTCAACGGTCAGATGACAATCTAACGGTGGGGATGCGCCTAGCATTTATGGGCGGGAAAACTCACGCGGCTCTTCCATCTAGGGTATAAATACCCATTCGAACCGCTTTCCCCCTTTTTCATTCACAATCAAGAGCTCTTGCGCCTTCATTCAGAGTTCAGCCAAATTCCCACCTACATCTCCAGCATAAAAAGCCTGTCCGAGGAGCTCCTCCTCATTTCTGTAAGTCGCTCTGTCCCTTTCTGAGCTTTCTTCCTCTCTACTCCTCCTTCTCTTTTATTTGCTCTTTCTTTAGCTCTCTTAGGCGTCGTTTGGGATGGGTAGGCTTAAGAAGTACGTTTCCTTTGAGGAGGCGATGGAGAAATTCATCGCCGATTACAAGATACCGGCCAACGTGGACTTAAGGTATTGTGAGGAAGGAGAATGGCACCTCCGAAGGCAGGAGGGCGAGGTGGTGATTCCCATCATCGCCTTCCTTGAAGGGGGGATGAGGATCCCCATGGGGCCGGTGACGAGGGGTTACCTTACCTACTTCCGGTTAACCCCCACCTAGTGCGCCTCCAACATGTTCAGAATTCTGGGCAGTGTGGATGCTCTGAACGAGAAGATGGGTCTAAGGTTGACCTATCATGATGTGAACTACTGCTACAATCTTCAACATCTGAAGAACAAGTCCTATTACATGAGGACAAGGGACGACAGGGTCCGGCTTATCCAGTGCCTCCCTGGGTCCAACAAGGGGATGAACGAGAATTTTCTCATCGTGTCTGGAGCGTGGCACGATGGCCTTCATTGCCCGACGACAGAGGGGACACCAGGTGGGGCAGTGGGAATAGGAGGGGATTCAAAGATTCTAACTTGTTTCCTGCGTCATTTCTTTTTGTACTGTTTGGTTACTAATCGTGAATGTGCTTTCGCAACTTCAACTTGATCAACAGGGAGGATTTGCAGAAGGTGCTTAGGTCGGCGGATTTTGAAAACGAGGCAGACCACCAAGTTAGAGCCGCTCACAAGATCTTGGGGTACACTCCGCTCCAAAAATCATTCGCGGCCCCAAAGCACGTGATCAAAGCAAAGGACCCTCGGCTGCAGAAAATAGAAGTAACCAAGGACGGGTTCGAGTTTCCCGAGGATCCCTCCATTTCAGAAGGTGTCACAGTAGCAGTCCCCTCTTCCTCCCACACATTCTCAGAGGCCACGGAAGAGAACTTAGAAAGGGAAGGGGAACCTGCAGATTTTGGTCCTGCCGAGGACGATTTTGACGTTTTTGAGCAAGTCCATCAGTCCGAGGACCCTTCTGGAGACTTGGGTGATCCTCGTCTAACTGAAGCAGACCTCTTAGGCCCTGTTTGGTTTACTCCTAACTCAAAACTCAATTCTCAAATCTCATTTCTCATCACTCAAACTCAGTTTTCATATCTCATATCTCTATCTCTACTTTTTCCTTACTATCTTATTTTTGTTTGGTTTCAAATCTGAGTGAGTTTAACTCAAAATTTTGACAAAGTGGTGGAGCCCATATACTGTACAGATCAGAACGGTAACATGTCTCTCTCCTCCATCTCTTTCATTTTTTTTTTCCTTTCCTCTTTCACGAAGCCTGAAACATTGAAACTTTTCTCCTCCCATTTTCGGCCTCTACCACCTCCAACAACCCACAAACCCACCAATTGCAATTCTCAAATATCCAACCCACCGCCATTGCATCCACCATAGTACAAATCACCAAAAATCAAACCCATCCACCATATTAAATCCACCAACACCTTCAACATCACAACAAATTCTTTTACATATATATAATGAAAATAAAAATAAAAACAAACACCAGAAAAAATTACCTCACAAAATCCACAACTTCAAGCCCAAAAAGCACACCTTAACCCGATTAAAACGCAAATCACGACTGAAATCGAAGCCCTCTGCCATCTCTGCCATCATCGCGTGAAGAAAAAGAAAGAATGAAGAAGAATAATAAGAACCCAGCCGTGAAAAAAAAAAAAAGAGAACCCAGCCGTGAAACTAGAGTGAAGAAGAAAGAAAGAAAAGAAAAAAGAAAAAAGAGAAGAAGATGAAAAACCCAGCCGTGAAAAAAAAAATAAAAGGAAGATAAGAAAAAGAGAAGCAGCTGAAGGAATCCAGCCGTAAAAAAAAAAAAGAGAACCCAGCCGTGAAACTAGAGTGAAGAAGAAAGAAAGAAAAGAAAAAAGAAAAAAGAGAAGAAGATGAAAAACCCAGCCGTGAAAAAAAAAAAAAGAAGATAAGAAAAAGAGAAGCAGCTGAAAGAACCCAGCTTGAAGAAGAAAAGAAAGAAAGAAAAGGGAGAGAAGAAATATCAGTATAGTGGAGAGAGTACGGTGGAGAGAAAAAGTGAAGAAGAAAAAGAGGTTTGAGCACATGGGTGGGTCCCATAATCATCAAATATTTACAAAAATACCTATATCTCAGTTTTCAGAATTTTGGAAACTCCTAAAATCTGTTTTCATTTTTCATAACTCTAACTCAATTTTTTTGAGTTTTGAGTTATGAAAACTCAACTCAAAAACTAAACCAAACAACATTTTTTAAGTGGGTCCCACAATTTTTGAGTTTTGAGTTATCAAAACTGAGTTATATAACTCAAAACACCTCAAACCAAACACCACCTTAGCGTCGGAGGCATCTTCTCAGCTTGAGATGGGCTACAAGAAGAAGGCCCAACCCAGTCTACTCGACCTAATCGAAGGGCAACCGGGGAAGTCCAAGCCGAAGCTTCCTCCTCCTTCTCCAAAGACTCGTCCTGCTCAGACCAGGTCGGCCTCAACCCAATCCAGGCTTTCTCCTCCTCTGCCTCAGACGAACCCGCCGTCCAGGCACGAGCCTGCTGATCCCAAGCAGAAGAAGGATAAGGGTAAGAGGACCCTCGAGGACAAATCTGGGCCCACGCGGGAGGGGGATGACACTCAGCGGCCTTCGAAGCAACTGAGGATAGGCTCCTCAACCCAGGACAAACAGGTTGCTGCCTCGCCCGAGGTTCAGGCCTGGCTCCCCGCCCCAATGCTCCATGGGGCACCTTTGAGGGATGACTCCTCCCTCAGGGACTTTAAGGATGGCGAAGGCGCGTACGTGGCCGACGCGGTGGAGAGATGCCTGCTCCTTCCCGCGGACATGGCGCAGCTGGGGACCATGAGGAGTAGGGATGTCTTACTCTGCCTCAAGCGATATTTGGGGATGGTAAGACCCTTAACACTTGTGTTTTTTCTCGCTTCAGTTTTTTTCTGCCTTCCTTTCTTTTTTGAGCTCGACTAATTATAACTTATCTGTTTTGTTTGGCAGGCTGTCCAGGCCACTTTCAGGCTGGAGGAGGCGGCCAATGACCATGGTAAGGCCATGGACGAAGAGCGCGAGAGGCGCCTGGTGGCCACTCGGACCCTCAAGACCTCCGAGGAGGACCTTGCCAAGGCCAGGGAGGAGCTGAAGGCAATGACCCAGGCTAGGAACAGCGCGATGTCAAGCCTTGAGGGTGCCCAGAGGCAGGCTGAAACTCAGACGAAGAGTCTGGGTGAGGTACAGGGGCAGCTGAAGCTTGCCGAGGAGCTGATAGCTGGCCTGACAAAAAAGGTGGCCGATGCTGAGGAGGCCAAGAGGGTGGCTGAATGGGCCAAAGGGGAGGCCGAGAGGGCCAAGTTTGAGGCAGAGCAAGGCAGGGAGGAGGCCTGGGCCACCAAGCAGGAAGCTGAGGAGGCAGCCTATACTGCCGGGGCAACTGAGACAGCAGCTGCCTACAAATCCCAAGTCCCTGGGGTATGTAGGCGCTACTGCTCCGAAACTTGGAGTGAGGCCCTCAGACAAGCTGGGGTGGAGGCCTCTTCTGACTTGTGGAAGGAAGAGAGCGTGTACTACCCCCCTGTTATCCGCGAGGCTGCCCCAGATGGCTCTGAGGCCGAGGAGGCTGCTGTGGAAACTGCTGCTACTCCAGGCGAGGGGGCCTCAGACGCTGGAGCCACTGGTGAGCCAGTCCAAGGGAGTAATCCTCCCGTGGTGGTTGAATTGAGTGACGGCTCTAACGAGGACACGCCTCAGCAGGTTGCAAAGCCTTTCCCTGGTGCCCAGGTTTCTTCTGCTGAGGGGGCAGCTATTCCTGTCGTGCCTCTGCAGGCCATCCCACTCAGTCAGGGCTCAGAGGACCCTGAGGCAGCTATGGGCCAGCCACCCACCGAAGCGGGCAACTAAATAGAAGGACTAGGCCCCTTGGCGCCTCCGCCTGCCTCACTTCATTTTTTGTATCTTTTTCTTCCCTTTTTCTTTATTTGTAATGTGACTCCCTTGGTGTAATTCTTTTGGACTTAATGAAATGAGAGCTTTGTTTCTTTTTCTATTTGTTGTGGCTGTTTGCTTACTTGCACGCTATCCGCTTTTTCTTTACTTGTATGATTTTTACTTCAATTGCATCTCGGCCAATCGCGGCATCAATTATCATAACGAGGGCATGTATGCTCGGGTGCACCTTTCGTTTCCTAAGGACCGGGTAGAATTTCTTCGAGTAGACACTTAGGATCTCTTCAATGTAGTTAACTTCCCCACAGGCCTGAGTCCGAGGACCATGCAGAGCCTTGGTCCTGCCTGACACTTAGTTTCCTGAAGTAGTTAGTTTTCCCATAGGCCTGAGTCCGAGGACCATGCAGTGCCTTGGTTCTGTCTGACACTTCGGTTTGGATGTAAGTAACTAGTTTCCCCATAGGCTTGAGTCCTTGGACCATGCAAGACCTAGGTTCTGTCTAGCACCCAGATATAAGTGGTTAGCTCCCCATAGGTTTGAGTCCGAGGACCATGCAAGACCTAGGTACAATGCTAACCTTCAATTTGGCTGTAAGTAACTAGTTTCCCCATAGGCTTGAGTCCTTGGACCATGCAAGACCTAGGTTCTATCTAGCACCCAGATATAAGTGGTTAGCTCCCCATAGGCTTGAGTCCGAGGACCATGCAAGACCTAGGTACAATGCTAACCTTCAATTTGGCTGTAAGTAACTAGTTTCCCCATAGGCTTGAGTCCTTGGACCATGCAAGACCTAGGTTCTGTCTAGCACCCAGATATAAGTGGTTAGCTCCCCATAGGCTTGAGTCCGAGGACCATACAAGACCTAGGTACAATGCTAACCTTCAATTTGGCTGTAAGTAACTAGTTTCCCCATAGGCTTGAGTCCTTGGACCATGCAAGACCTAGGTTCTGTCTAGCACCCAGATATAAGTGGTTAGCTCCCCATAGGTTTGAGTCCGAGGACCATGCAAGACCTAGGTACAATGCTACCTACAATTTGGCTGTAAGTAACTAGTTTCCCCATAGGCTTGAGTCCTTGGACCATGCAAGACCTAGGTTCTGTCTAGCACCCAGATATAAGTGGTTAGCTCCCCATAAGTTTGAGTCCGAGGACCATGCAAGACCTAGGTACAATGCTAACCTTCAATTTGGCTATAAGTAACTAGTTTCCCCATAGGCTTGAGTCCTTGGACCATGCAAGACCTAGGTTCTGTCTAGCACCCAGATATAAGTGGTTAGCTCCCCATAGGTTTGAGTCCGAGGACCATGCAAGACCTAGGTACAATGCTACCTTCAATTTGGCTGTAAGTAACTAGTTTCCCCATAGGCTTGAGTCCTTGGACCATGCAAGACCTAGGTTCTGTCTAGCACCCAGATATAAGTGGTTAGCTCCCCATAGGTTTGAGTCCGAGGACCATGCAAGACCTAGGTACAATGCTACCTTCAATTTGGCTGTAAGTAACTAGTTTCCCCATAGGCTTGAGTCCTTGGACCATGCAAGACCTAGGTTCTGTCTAGCACCCAGATATAAGTGGTTAGCTCCCCATAGGTTTGAGTCCGAGGACCATGCAAGACCTAGGTACAATGCTACCTTCAATTTGGCTGTAAGTAACTAGTTTCCCCATAGGCTTGAGTCCTTGGACCATGCAAGACCTAGGTTCTGTCTAGCACCCAGATATAAGTGGTTAGCTCCCCATAGGTTTGAGTTCGAGGACCATGCAAGACCTAGGTACAATGCTACCTTCAATTTGGCTGTAAGTAACTAGTTTCCCCATAGGCTTGAGTCCTTGGACCATGCAAGACCTAGGTTCTGTCTAGCGCCCAGATATATTTGCCGTTGGGACGCGAGACGTGTGATCATGATAGGCAGAACATCTGAATCAAAAGAGACTTCTTTATTAATAGTAATACATTTTCAGGTTATTTACATTCCATGGGCGAGGTACAGGTTTGTCATCTAAATCTTCTAAATAGTATGCCCCTATCCCTGCCACTGAGGTAATTCGGTAAGGCCCCTCCCAGTTGGGTCCGAGCTTTCCCCAGGAAGGGTTCTTGGCAGTTCCTACGACTTTTCTCAGCACCAGGTCTCCCGGCGCTAGTGGTCTGAGCTTTACATTGGCGTCATATCCTTGCTTGAGCTTTTGCTGGTAGTGGGCCAGCTGGATCATTGCTTGCTCTCTTCGTTCGTCTGCCATGTCCAGGCTCCGCCCCAGCAGTTCATCATTGCTGCCTGGGGTGAAGGAGCTCGTCCTTAGCGTCGGGAAATTGGTTTCCAGGGGGATCACTGCCTCCGCACCATAAGTCATGGCAAAAGGTGTTTCCCCCGTTGAGCGCCGGGGCGTAGTCCGGTACGTCTAGAGGACATGGGGCAACTCTTCTACCCATCTCCCTTTGGCATCATCCAGTCTCTTCTTAAGCCCGTTGACGATGACCTTGTTGACAGCCTCGGCCTATCCGTTTCCCTGAGGGTAGGCTGGCGTTGAGTACCTGTTTGTGATCCCAAGTTCGCAACAGTACCTCCTGAAGGCCTTGCTATCGAACTGGAGCCCATTATCCGAGATGAGGGTATGAGGGACCCCGAACCGTGTAACTATGTTCCTCCAAAGGAATTTCTTCACGTCTACGTCCCTGATGTTGGCTAGTGGCTCGGCCTCGACCCACTTGGTGAAGTAGTCCGTGGCCACCAACAGGTACTTCTTATTCCCTGGTGCTTTGGGGAAAGGTCCCACAATGTCCAAGCCCCATTGGGCGAACGACCATGGACTGGACAAAGGGTTGAGGACCCCTCTTGGCTGATGGATGTTTGGGGCGAACCTTTGGCATTGGCCACACTTCTTGACATACTCCTGGGCCTCTTGCTGCATTCCCGGCCACCAGTATCCTTGTGTGACAGCTCGGTGAGCCAGGGATCTCCCCCCTGTGTGGCTCCCACAGATTCCTTCGTGCAGCTCTTCGAGCAAGAACTCTGCCGCCTCGGGGTGGACACATAGAAGATATGGCCCAGAGTAGGACCGCCTGTATAGCTTGTGATCCTCGGACAACCAGAACCGAGGAGCTTTCCTTCGTATCTTTTCTGCCTCTGACCTTTCCTCAGGTAGGACATCATCTTTGAGGAATCTCACTATGGGGTCCATCCAGCTGGGGCCCATCACAACCTGATGGACGGGGATCACTCCCTTTGGCACTTCACTTGCCCTCTCCAGGTGCTCCACTAGTATGGTCCGAGGCAGAGCCCCTGCCGAGGAGGTTGCGAGTGTGGCAAGAGAGTCGGCATGACTGTTCCCACTCCTAGGAATATGGGACAAGCTGAAGAGGCCAAACTCCAACTGCAAGCGCTTGACTTGGCTCAGGTATTCTTGCATTCTCGAATCTCTGGCCTCCATCTCACCCTTTACATGTCCTACCACCAATCTGGAGTCTGAGAACATCTCTATCGACTTGCCTCCCATCTTTTGCACCATGATCATCCCTTGCAGTAATGCCTCATACTCGGCCTCATTGTTTGTGGCTGTGAATCCGAGCCTCAGGGATTTCTCAATGACATGATCTTCAGGGAACACTAGGACTAGCCCCACTCCAGACCCCCTTTGGTTTGCCGCGCCATCCACATATACTTTCCAACATGGTGACTTCGGGATGGAGATTGCCCCAACTGATTTCTCATCACAGCTCTTCTCCTCGGCTGTCACTTCCACGACTGGTTCAGCGAACTCGGCCGTCAAATCTGCCAGAACCTGGCCTTTTATAGAGGTCCGGAGCATGTACTTGACGTCGAAAGCCCCCAGAATTGCGTTCCACTTCGCGATTCTTCCCGTGTAGTCAGCGGTCCGGAGTACAGACTTCAAGGGCAATTTGGTTAGGACAACCACTGTGTGAGCTTGGAAGTAATGGGGGAGCTTTCTCGTGGCGTGGACCACCGCCAGTATGGCCTTCTCCAGGGGTAGGTATTTGACCTCCGCTTCGTGCAGCGACTTGTTGATGTAGTAAATTGGCTTCTGAGCGCCATTATCTTCTCGTACCAGTACTAGGCTCACTGCGTGGGGCGCCACAGCAAGGTAGGCGTATAGGACCTCGTCGGGCTTAGGATTGGACATGATAGGCGGCCAGGATAGATACTCCTTGAGTTGCTGGAAAGCTACGGCACAATCCTCGGACCACTCAAATCCTTTCCATTTGTTGATCAGGAGATAAAAGGGCCTGCACCTGTCGACCGACCTGGAAATGAATCGGTTCAGCGCCGCGATCATCCCAGTAAGCTTTTGGATCTCCTTGGGGTTCTGCGGAGGTTTCAAATTGTGAATGGCCTTGATCTGGTCAGGGTTGACTTCGATCCCACGGTGGGTGATCATATACCCTAGAAACTTGCCAGAGCTCATGCCAAACGAGCATTTTGAGGCATTAAGGCTGAGCTTGTGCTCTCTCAGGACGACAAATGTGCGGCCGAGGTCCTCTAAGTGCTCAGACACCAGCTTGCTCTTTACCACCATATCGTCAACATAGACCTCGATGCTCTTGCCCAACATCGACTCAAACATTCTCGTCATCATCCTCTGGTAGGTGGATCCGGCGTTTTTCAGGCCAAAAGGCATAACCTTGTAGTGGTAGTTCCCAATGGGCGTCACAAAGGCTGTCTTCTCTTGGTCCTCCAAGGCTAGTAGGATTTGATGATAGCCCTGAAAGGCGTCTAGGAAGCTCATCCGAGGATGGCCTGCCGTCGCATCTACTAGCTAGTCTATTCGTGGCATTGGGAAGGGGTCCTTTGGGCATGCTTTGTTCAGGTCAGTGAAGTCTACACAAACCCTCCACTTCCCATTTTTCTTCTTGACCACCATAGTGTTGGCCAACCATTTGGGGTAAAAGACTTCTTTGATAGCCCCCGCGCGCTTAAGCTTATTGACCTCTTCCCTGATTGCATCAGCGTGCTCCTTCGACGGGCGCCAAGGTGGCTGCTGCTTGGGGATCACAGATGGGTTGATGTTAAGGTGGTGACAGATGAAGGATGGATCAATCCCTGGGGCATCGCAGGGGTCCCACGCGAACACGTCAAGGTTCCTTTTGAGGAACTCAAGTAACTCCTCCTTCTCCTGGGGAGGCAGCTGGGTCCCGACCTGGAAGAACTTCTCCGGATCATCGTCAATTACCACCTTCTCTAGGTTCTCACATTTAGCATCCTCGGCAGGTGCATCCGGAGGCACCACCTGGGTCTTTGATTGCAATGAATCTTCCTCAGCGGGGGCCGAGGACTGTGCATCAAGCCGATAGGATATGGCAGCCACCGTGCACTGCCTCGCCGTGGGCTGGCAACCTCGGATCTCCAGAACCTGGTCCCCTGATGGGAATTTCACCTTCTGGTGCAAAGTGGAGGCTACGCCCCCCAAGGCGTGTAGCCAAGGCCTTCCTACGATGGCCGTGTAGGGGGAGTATGTGTCCACCACTACAAAGTTCACCTCCACCACCACTGGGCCTGTCTGTATGGGCAGTCTGATCATGCCCTTTGGGATGACGAGCTTTCCGTCGAAGCTCATTAGGGGGGAGCTATAAGGTGTGAGGTCCTCTGGTTTTAGCCCCAGCCCCTTGTAGAGGTCTGGACACATGACCTCGGCTGTGCTGCCACCATCCACCATCACCCTTTTCACGTCATAGCCCCCGATTCTGAGGGTGACGATTAGGGCGTCTTCGTGTGGTTGGATGGTCCCAATCTTGTCCTCCTCCGAGAAACTCAATGCTGGGGAAGGATTCCTCCTGGACCTCTTCGGCCCCGTCCGAAGGTCCTCGGCGGGCAGTTGGGCTATAAACAACACTCGCAACGGGGGTGTGCCTGTTCTTCCTGGCGCGGCCAAGATTATGTTGATCGTCCCAGTGGGCTGCCCCATGGCAGCGTCCCTCCGAGGCTCTTGGTAGGTCTGGCCCTGCTGGTCGCTAGAATGGTGCAGAAGGTGCTTCAGCCTTCCATCCTGGACTAGCTGGTCCAGGTGGTTCTAGAGGTTCCTACAGTCCTCCGTGGCATGTCCGTGGTCCTGGTGGTATTGGCAGTAACGGTTCTGGTTACGCCTATCAAGCTCTCCAATCATCTTTGTCGGCCACTTGAAGAATGGCTCGTTCTTTATCCTTTCCAGGACCTTGTGTACGGGTTCTCGGAATACTACGCCGACAGTCTGGGCATTGGTCGCCCCGAATTGCCCACCGAAATCCCTCCTTGGGCGGGCGTTGCTGTACCGGTTCGACCTGAAATCCCTCCTCTCCTGAGGGATAACCTTCTCCTTGCCTTTGCCCTGTAGCATATCTTCTTCCACCCGCTTGTATTTGTCGATCCGATCCATCAGTTGCCGCACGCTGGTGGCGGGCTTTCCGGTCAAGGACTTCCTCAGGCCGTGCCCCATTGGTAGCCCATTCTGGAATGTACTGATGGCGACGGTGTCATACTTGCCGTCCAACTCGTTGTAAATCTCCCAGTACTTGTCCGAGTAGGCCTTGAGGGTTTCCCCGTCACGCATGGATAAGGACAGTAATGCGCTCATGGGCCGAGGAGGCCTGCTATTCGTGATGAAGCGAGAACCAAATGCTTGGGTCAGCTGCCTGTACGAGTCTATGGAATTCGTCCTTAGACCGTTGAACCACCGCATTGCCACAGGTCCCAAGCTGGATGGGAAGACTTTGCACATCAGCGCCTCGTTCTTGGAGTGGACAGCCATCCTCTGGTTGAACTGGCTCACATGCTCCACGGGATACGTTTTTCCGTTGTAAGCAATAAAGGTTAGCTGCTGGAACCGCCGAGGAAGCTCTGCCTCCTCTATACGATGCGTAAAGGGCGACCTGGAGAGCTGATCCAGCGCCTTGCTCATGGCATCACCTCCTAAGCCCCTGGGGGTTAGGTTGGCACGCCTACGCCTCTGGTAGCGCTCCTCCTCATGGGAGAAAGTCTCGCTGGGGGGCGTCCTTGACCTTTGCCTGTATTCGTCATCACTCTCGTCGTCAGAGGGCAGGTCAGGGCTGGGTTCGGACCGTCTTCGCTGCGCACGGCGCAGATTCTTCTTCAGATCATCTATCTTGCGCTGCATGGCCACCTTATCATCCTTTTTCTAGGAAGCGTGGCTATGGGCCTCTTCCGATCGCGTGTCCTGGCCATCGTCACGCTTTTAGGGAACGTGCCCGTCTCGGCAGGCTTGGCTTTCACTCGCTGTTGAAGTATGCACGCTTCCTTCTCGAAATCGTCTGTTGTCGTTCTGACCGCCCTCGGGGTCGCCATAGTTACCCTGATGCCGTGACTTCGCTGGTTCAGGTCGATTGGAAGTTCTTTGGTGAGGGCCTGATCCTACCATGCTTGACTGTTGTCCTTACTAACGCACAAGCTCTCCCCACAGACGGCGCCAATTGTAGGGACCGGTTTCGGGCGCTCTCCGCGGATTGAGAGAGTGGACCCAAGCCCAGTTAACCCTGTAATGAATTTGTAGAGTATGGGTTCAAGAGCTAGGCCCTAGTAGGGAATGCAACGGCCATGCATGGTTGTACGTGGATGGTGATAACTTAAACGTGGGTTAGGATACAGAATAAGGCTCCTCGGACGGGTTTTTACAGAGCTTGAAGTTCTTATTATCTCTTTCAGAAAGGTTACAAGGTTTGAGAGAATATACACTGCTACAGTATTTCTTTTCTCTGGTTTTCCGTTCGTCCCTCTTCAAGAGAGACTTATTACATTATATACTTCTCTCTCAGTTGATCCTAGCCTTACATTTGTTGATCAACCCGGTTTCCACTTGAGTGCCTGTCCCATCAGCCGCATTCCCATCCCTCATGTGGGTTGCAGCGCCCAAGACGGCACTGTTCAGAGGTCCTATCCTCATTAATGCGGCCAGGGTGTTAGTTGGGGGCATTTAATGTGGAGGTGACAGTTCATCTGGGACTTGCTCCTCCACCATGCTTCCATGTCCGGTGCTTGGCACTTGCTATCTGCTCCTTGGATGCTCAGGGAGATTCCCCTTGAGGGTGTGCTGCTTGCTCACCTTCTAATTTTGGACGTCCGAGGATGTAATCATCCTCGGCATGTCTTCTTGGGCAACTGGGCTTTCACGCTTCGTCCTCGGATCTTGGACGCGTCCTTGGCGTGGGCCTTTGGGCCTGGTTCAAAGTGGGCCGGGGTTGCTTGACTCTTTCTGGCCCCACAGTTGTAATAGTTATTCCTTAGTATGTGTATTAATTTTTAAAATTAATATATTTCCAAATAAAAAAACTTTCCATATGCACATGACAATTATGAAAATAAAAAATCATAAAAAAATAACTAATCTCTCTTTCAAATTTTAAAAAATATTATTTTTTAGGATGTATAATTATATGAGTAAGATATTTCCTAAAATATATTTTAAGTTTGATTTAAAATATTTTCATTCCATTGTCTTCAAGGTTCTATTATTGTGTTATCACCAGACAAATGAATAGTAATAAGTATTATATTACAGTATCTTGTATTCCTTGTAATACATATTCCTATTCCTATCTATATAATTACCGTACATTATAGTCTACTAAATGTGCCCTAATTAACATCAATAATTATTTATTGGGAATGCAGCAATTGCTGCATAATGGGTTATGTGTCAACAAAAAGAAAGCAACACATGTCTAAGGGTTATGTGCAATGCACATGATCAGGTGAATCCTTAGATACTTGTCACTTTCTTTTGCTGCCACATAACCATACAAGTATGTAGCAAAACTTTCCCTTATTTATTTTTTATTCTTAAAAATTTAGTTTTTTTTTTTTTTCAAGATACAAACCTAAATTATGAAATTAGAGATAGAAATTTAAACAATGCAAAAGTTGCAATATAGTCTATTTTTTCTTATAAAGATGCAAATATGCAATACAATTATACAGTAGCATGCACCTAGGGGGGAAGAGAAAGAAATAGAGCTACCAAAATTACTTAAGCAAACTTTCACTGGGAAGGAGACTTCTCTAAATAAACCAAAAAGGGGAGAAAAAAACTTCCTGTAAGTTTCACTTACAATAGACTGAAGACTCATTTATGAAAAACAATAAAGGAATGCCAAAGTTGTTGACTGTGTGTAGGGTTATAATTTAGGCAGGTGCGGCTCTACATGCATCTTAGGGTGGTTACAGGACCATCCTGATTTGCCAAAAAATGTATATACTAAACTAACTGATTTTGACCACCCTAATAAAAATATTGACCATCCTGATTTGAGAATTACAAGAATTTTTATTCAATAAAAATAAGAATAATGCTATATTCACAATATTTTTACAATAATTTTATAACAATTCTTATGTGATAAGTGAAAATCGGATACTATTTTTAATTTGGCTCTAATATTAACATCACTTTTAAAACTACTAATAACAAATTATTATATAAGATTTGTGTTTTAAAATCTTGTAGATGTAGCATTACTCCAAAAATAGTTCGGGCCCCTCAAGAAAAATATTGTAGTAATGAGTTCTCCTTAATAGTGCCAGCAGTTATGCTCTTTTTGGCTTTGCAGTGGCAATAATTTTTCTTTCCTTAGCAACTCAACTCACAGTTGTAGCAGACATCATCCTTTTTTCTTTCTCTTCTCTATTATCATTTCAATTCTCTTACTTCATTACTCTGATCTTAACATTCTCAATTCTCAATTTAACTCTTATCAATCATTTTTTCCCCTCTTTGTTAGTAGAAAAAAATGGTAACACTTCATGTATTTTCGCCTTTTTTTAGTGATCGATATTGATATATTCAAATTATTTCTTTATTAAATTTTGTATAATTTAAGTTTCTTAGTGAACACCCTAAAAATAATTCCTGGAGCCGCCACTAAATTTAGGAGAAGTTTTACTATTTAAAATTTTGAATTTGATCTAAGAAAGATGGATGTAGAAGCAGAGAAACAAAACCATGCTTAACAGAAAACAACAACTCACAAAAACAATAATTTTTTTGATTATATTGAAAACAACCACACCCTCTACTAGGATTCAATTGACGATGGGATTGAATAATTAGCATCATCATCATTCCCTGCAACCCAAACTTTAAAAATAAGAGTTAGAGAAAATCGTAGAGAGAGAATTTCATGAGAAGCAGATCAATCAAACAGGAGAGAGAATGATAGGGGCGGAACTATTTAATCTAATCAACTCTGTGGCTGAATAAGTCCCTGGAGAAGAGAGGCTGAAACTATTCTTATAAGAGAAGGGAATGGTTGGGTTTTTGTTTCGATTGTAATTTGCAATAGTAGCGTGAGAGTAGTAGTCTTTTATGGCTGAGCAGTCATTTCAGATTCTAATAGAGTTTTATAAAAAAAAAAACTTAAAAAAAAACAATTAATGATGTGGAAAATTGTGGAGTTAGTAAAGCTGATGTAGCAATATATTATGAAGTCAACAGAAAGTCAGAGACTTCGGTTTTATAGTATATATAGATAAGCAATCAACAAACGAGTGAGTTCAAATCTAAACACTTTGCTCATTCTTGGTGACCTATTTGAGGAGCTGCCTTCAACTTGTTTGGTGTCCTCTATATAGTTTGGATACCATTTAGATTTTTTAGGATTTTTTTTCGCTCTTCTTGGTGCCCTATGGCCTTCAACTTTTATGGTCACTTATTGTAGTTTCCATTTAGACTGCTTACTCGAGCTTTGTTTATGTTAAAATTTTGCTTATCCAACTATTCCTATTTTTCTAGCAATTTGGGTTGATCATATCTTAGTTATCAAGAACTCAGTTTTTACCCTAAGTTTCAACGTTAGAAAACATAAACGGATATAGGGTTTACTTTTCCTGAGTGCATATTTAGGTTGCAATCTAAGAATTTTTTAATTTTTAATTTGGAAAATACTAAAAGAATTATTAATTTTATTATAAAAGAAACTTGCAAATTCACCTAATAATGAATGTGAATAGTTCACATAAATTGCCTAGTAAATAAATTGATTAATTAATTTTTTAATTTGTGTTTGAAAATTGAAACAATCAGTTTGTAAGGTTTCTGTGATAAATTTGCAATTCTACTAGCATCACTTTTTTTTTTTTTTTTATAGAAATGAATTGATTAACCGGCCACTTGAATACTCTGTCTCTCAAATTTATCTCTCTTAGATTCTTTCTTCCTCTTTCTCTCTCAACTCTCATATCCCTGCAATTGTTGGGTTGATCTCAAACCTGATTTGATTCAGCGTGTGAACACTAAACACCTCTAGTGAGGCTTAGCTATATATTTAGCCAATGGCCTTATAGTCACATTGACTATTTAACTATTTATCCATATTCCCAGGTTTTTTGGGGTTTCATTCCAGTAGTCATACCCTGTTATTTTAGGGGGAGGAATGAATGAAGATACGAGGGGCGTTGTGGAAAGTTTTGAGAAACATTCATTATTTGCGAGAATCTCAAGGAACGTAGATTCATTCTATCTTAAGATGTTTGGTGTACATATGGCCATTAAAGCATTGCGTTTCTCGTTTTACCATGAAAGAAAACTTTATTGGCTAATCCCCTAGTTCTAATTCTACTAATTAAAGCTAATAAGTGTGCGCTTACTTAAATTATCCCCCATTTGTAAGTTCTAAAAAAAAATGTTATTTTTTTTTTTTTTTGTCTTAACTTTATTTTAAATAATATAAGCTTCAGCTTATAATTAGATCCGATCCAAGTATCCAATAAGTTGCTAAGAGCTTTACAGCTCAATTAAGATCTTCTAACATTTTAAACAGAAATCATCTAGGTTTAAATCCCTTTGCCCATTTTAACTATAAAATAAATATTACATATTGAAGTGAGTTTAAGTTACACCATGACTTCAAGCAATATTATATCTCTTAATAACCTTTTATAATTAGATTATTATTTAGAAAATTTCATCGTTAAATTATATGTTTGTCATGTTCTTAACAAATATGTCAAATTTCAAGATTATAAAAAATCAATATATATGTCAAGTGTCAACTGTCAACTGTCAAATTTTTGAATTTCAAGTTTTTATTTTTATTTTTTTAAACTATGTGTAAAACATTGATTTATGAATCAAATGATAAACAACATTCAATTTATGCGAAATTTGGCATACGTATTAAGAATATAATGAACATGTAATCTAGTGGTGACACTGGTGAGATTTTCAAAATACTAGTCCAATAAAAAGTTATTAAATTATGTTACATTACATAAAGTTACATCTACCATAACCTAAACCTAAACCTAAACCTAACCCATGTATCCAATTAATTCAATTTGAGCAATACCCATTAATGCCATGACATCTTTTGTGGGCAACCGAACTTACTTAGCCCAATTTTATTACTTTTATATATATAAAGGCAACCGACCGTTTTAAGGCAACCGACCTTAAAACGAAATTAGAATTGCTATTGGACCCCCCATTGCCACGGAATACCATCCCTACTCCCAACCATACGAGATACGAGACATTTAATTTCTTTTCTGTTTGGGGGGGCGGGGTGGGGAGTATTAGCCCATTCCTAACAGCTGTGCTGTTTGTAGAGGTTGGGAAAATAAAAAATGAGAACACGTTGAAACTATCAAAAATCAAAACATGGTGGGGAGTATTAGCCCATTCCTAACAGCTGTGCTGTTTGTAGAGGTTGGGAAAATAAAAAATGAGAACACGTTGAAACTATCAAAAATCAAAACATGGTGGGGAGTATTAGCCCATTCCTAACAGCTGTGCTGTTTGTAGAGGTTGGAAAAATAAAAAATGAGAACACGTTGAAACTATCAAAAATCAAAACAAAAAAACACTTAAACAAAATAAATAGTACCGTAGGACTTAGTTCTGAAGAAAAATTTGCTGAATTAAACAACTTGTGGGTCCCGTGAACAGTGCACGGGACCCACTGTATTAAACGCAAACGCGTTGAAACTGAATTCCAGCGCAATCCAAACAAAGGCTTAAGGTCTGTTTGGAATTCGCTTATTTTGCTGAAACTGAAAACTTTTTGTTGAAAATACTATAAATAAAGATAAATATTAGCTGAAATAATACAATAGAACTCATGAATAGTACCAAAAAATATAATAGGCATATAAATAATAACAAAAATAAACTAAATAATAAAATAAATTGACATTTTAATTTTTGTCCAACACACAATTAACATTGCAACTTCTCTAATCATGAAAGACAACAATCCATAATATACACGTACATATATGGTAGTTAAGAAGATAGGAGATAGAGATAGGGACACATGAAAGAGCCCTATCTGTCTAGACACATGACCATGTATTGGATGCAACACTTGGATGCTCTGTGTGAACTATAAAAGTAGGTGACTTTAGGATTCATAGAAACACATTAAAGGCTCTCTCTGGTTTAGCCATTCGAGGTGCAAGTAGTAAAAACCCCAGGCAAATTAGGAAACGCAACCTCACCCTCTCTCTCTCTCACGCTTTGTGCCTCAGTTCATTCCCTAAATCCGGGACCCTTTGTCAATCTTTTGAATAACCTGGCTTCCTTTTAGCTTCGTTTGTTAGCCTATATATATATATATATTAGCAGCTTACACTGGTTTTGACATTAGAAACCATATAGGACCAATAGAGTAAATACTTGACAAGGGCAAAGGCTTGCTAGGAAGCAAAAAGAAGATTTGAGCTTCTAGTTTTGTAGGGGGAAAATGGTTGATTCTTCGTCAGGTTGGCCTTGGGAGAACTTGGGCTGCTTCAAGGTATGAATCTCCAATGTTTTCCTTGTTCTTTAAGATTAAAATCGTGATTCATTTACGCATTACTCGGTGCTGAAATGGGTTTTTCTTGTATGTGTTAACAGTATCTACTATATGGACCTTTTGTTGCAAAAGTTTTGTATTCAAGATTTCATGAGGAAGCCCAAAACGCTAGCACCATTTTGTGTCTCCATGTTCTGATTTTATGTGCACTTAGAGGTTTAGTTCATCAGCTATGGAGCTCTTGCACTAACATGCTTTTCCTAACACGAAATCGTCGAATTCTTCAACAAGGGGTTGATTTCAAGCAGATTGACAAAGAATGGGACTGGTACAATATTTTTATCAAGATTCAAGAACCATAAAAATATCTCAATTTTCAATGACATTTGATCAGTTACCTAACTTTTGACATTGTATTTAATTCGCAGGGACAATTTCATCATACTACAAGCATTAATAGCTTTTATGGCGTCCTATATGTTTCTATTTGTTGAAAATCTTCCCCTCTGGAACTTAAAAGGATTTATTGCTGTTCTGACACTTCATATGGCTGTTTCAGAACCACTCTATTATTGGGTGCACAGACACTTCCATGGGAACCATCATCTGTTTAACCTTTACCATTCATTTCACCATTCATCTCCAGTACCCCAGGTCTTTACAGGTGACATTAATACAGCCATCTCTACATAAATTTGTCTTCATCCCCCTTCAAATTGAAAATTAGGAATAAGAATTTTCACTTTATACTCCAGCGTTTTTCTTCTTTTTTCCTTTGTTTAGAATAGAAAAAAGAAAAATCAAATGCATAACATACATATTATAATTAATGGAGTATAAAGTAGAATACAAAAGATAGAGTATTTTTATTCAAAAAATTAGTACTGGTTAACATATTTTTTATGGATTAAATTAATGTAATTTGTTTTTCTATTTTGCTTCAGCTGGAAATGCAACATTTTTGGAGCATCTTATATTAACAGTGATTATTGGAATTCCGATACTCGGGGCTTCTCTAATGGGATATGCATCAATGTCCATGATCTATGGCTATGTTTTAGTCTTTGATTTTCTGAGATGCTTGGGGCATTGCAATGTTGAAGTTGTTCCTCATCAAATTTTCGAGACAATTCCTTTCCTGAGATATCTTCTCTATACTCCAACGTAAGTAATTAATAATTGCACACCCAGGCCACTTTGGATGGGTGACATAATTTTTCTTTTTATCAACATGATATTTTGTAACAATCATTATGGTATTTAAAAAAAAAAAAACAAAAATAGTTTTTTTTTTTTTTTTGAATAAGGACAACCAAAGTATACTTTTGAAGTGTATTCCAATTCCCAAATCGGCAAATCCTTCCTTGATTAGAAATCTCTTGCCAGTTAAAAACTCCATAATTGACCCAGCATAGGGTTGCCTTGCAATTTCCAGTTCTAATTACCAAAAGAGAGGTCCAAATTATGTTTGTAGGTGCAATTTTTCTGAAAATGATATCTTCATGAATAAGGTAGTTAGAGAATGCTTTATGTAACATCCATGAAAAAAAAAAAAAAAAAAAAAAACACCTAAATGCTAAATATGAATTATTGAATCACATTTTTTATTATTATCCATAATTCAATAGTTACACTAGAAAATGAAAATTTGAATCTTATTTGATAACATCAAAATGTGTCAATCAGTTAAATTACAAGATTATTAACCATTTTTATATTCTTTTAAAATGTGGAGCTGTTGCTTCGTAATTATATTCATGAATATTATTAACGTGCTGAAAGTCATTGATTTGCTTCCTTTTCATGCTGAGCAGATACCACAGTTTGCACCACACAGAGATGGGGACCAATTTCTGCCTCTTCATGCCTCTATTTGATGCACTATGGAACACTCTCAATGGGAAATCATGGGAATTACACAAGAGCATAAGTTCAAATCAAGGTGTGTTGAGTTTAATTTCATCAAAATGAACCAATTATACGTTCTAAAATTATGTGGTTGAGATTTGAAGTGCAAATTGAGTTGCAAACCAAGAGAGGCAATGCATTATTGGAAGTTTGAAATCATAAAAATGACATCTCAATTGCATTATAACATTGACAAAGATTGTCACACCACCAGCATTCATTTTCACACGTTTCCAATTCTTGGAATATTTGCAAAAAAATTTGTAACTCAATTAGCACCAATTTATGTTCCCAACGTAGATGTTTAGAGATCAAATTTATTCTCTCCTAACTTTACATGGACAATTAAATGCAGAAAAATATGGACGGGTACCGGATTTTGTTTTCCTAGCCCATGTGGTGGATGTCTCCGCGGCTTTACATGCACCATTCCTTTTCCGAACATTTGCATCATTGCCATTTTCCACGAAGATCTTCCTGTTACCGCTATGGCCACCGACTCTTGTGGTGTTACTTCTTATGTGGGCTTGGTCTAAAACCTTTGTCTACTCATTCTACCAACTTAGAGGTCGGCTGCACCAAACATGGGCTGTGCCTAGGTTTGGCTTTCAGGTCTGCTTACAACTTTACATTAAAAGTTTTAGCCATAGCCAATGCTAATTGCTAAAATTAATGTTTTTATTTCATCTAGTATTTTGCAAGAGAGTTAAATTTATCTAGTGCTTGTCATCTTTGGCAGTATTTCTTACCATTTGCTGCAGAGGGCATTAACAAGCACATTGAGCAGGCCATTCTCAGGGCTGATAGACTAGGAGTTAAAGTCATTAGTCTTGCTGCATTAAATAAGGTGGGTACTTGATTTATTCTAATTATTTATGTTCCTATATGCTAACTACTATAACTAGACGACTTTATTTCTTTCTTTTTTTCGCCAACAATATTCATAAGTTTAATGGAGACCTTGATTACTGACCATGGTTGGTTGAGGATTTAACATTTGAAAATTGAAAGGTAGGTAGACGCTTATAATCAGATTTGCTCCACATCTAATCTTTTTTTCTTTTTTTCTTTGCTCTCCACATCTATAATGAAAAGGTGGTCCTTTCACTTCTCGCACTATTGTGGACTTGACTGGACTCTGTGTCATCATTTATCTGAAAGATCAATCTATGATCTCTCAGACACAAAAACATGAAAATTGTCCTTCGCTCGTATGAGTGCTGCACATTCGTGCGAGTTTGCTAGCGCAGTTAAATTAGTATTACACTTTCATTTTCAAACTTCAAAGTAGATATAAGTTTCTAAAACTACCTTCTTTAATTTAAAATTTAGTGGAACAAGAATGTTGTTTTTTAAAAATAAAGTTAAGGATAAGTTAGAAAAATTATCAATATTGTGTTCTATGAGTTTCTTTATAAATGATCATAGTTTGGATATCCCAATATTGAATGGAGGATCAATAATATGGGAGGGAGAGAGTATATATGATAGGCTTTTCCTGAAGGGAATTATGTTTTGCCAAAAATTGCATGTACTCTCTTCATATTAGATACAACATAAAGAGTACAAATTTATAGGGATAAGGAATATGATTTTGTCTTTGCTCATGCGTTTAGTAATTCATTAAAACAAATGAGAAGGAAATAAATAATTATTTTCGTATTATACACTTTACTTTCTATCCCACAACAAAATAATAAATAAATTATTTTTTATAATTAGTTTTATTTTGCAAATTTTATGCAAGTAAAATTTGTATTATTCTATCACTCATACAACAATATCCAGGGGCGAAGGCACACATAAGCTTGGGGGGGCCATGCTTTTGAAACCCTTAGATTTACTATATAAAAACAAACTGGCCCTTGCAAATGCATCAATTGGCCCCTCCAAAAAAAATTCACATACCTAGTCTAATGTTAGTTTTAGTGGTTTCCCCTTCGAAATATGTTATGGTTGTATGATCAATCAAAGGCCTGAGGCAATTAGCTCTCAAAACTACATAGAATGACACACTAGCATGAGTGATAAAAAATATTTGATACCATAAGTATGTCTCAATTTTATTGGCTGACGATTGGATGTATCCAAAGCATGGAACTATTAGGATTAAAGAAGGTATATGGAAGTAATGAAAATAATTAGCTAGATGGGGTTGTCTAGCAAATTATGGCATATAAAATGACTAAAACAAAGTAAAAGTATTAGTTACCTTTTAGTCATTAGCCTTTGGTTCAGCAATTGATTGGAGCAATTGTCATATGTGTTTATTTTGCCGTGGGTCTTATGCATCATACAATGTTAATTTCTTTATAGCATTCATTTTGAAATACAATTATTTTTACAATTACAATATTTTAGTTTCTCAAGTGAACTTCACCCAACAAAACACATGTTTACTCAAACAAAAAAACAAAAAAAAAAATACAAAGTTGTCCAGTTGCTATTTATTTATTTATTTTTAAGTAAACAAAAATGCACTATGTTTGTGCATGTTCAAATGTGAAAGTTGCTAAAAGTTTATTGTTTTGCTTAAATTAGTGTTTTTTTTTTTTTTTGGTGGCATGCTTAATCTTTAAGCTTCATTTCTTCATTCATTTTAACTCTATCTATCTCACACATACATACATATAAATATATGAGTTATGACTAATGTACTGGTATATAATTCGGCCCCCCAAATTAAAAATCCTGGCTACACCCCTGACAATATCATTAAAGGGAAAAGAAATTAGAATTATTCATGAACGTGAAATCTCACACATACATACACATAAATATATGAGTTATAACTAATGTACTGGCATGTAATTCGGCCTCCCAAATTAAAAATTCTGGCTACACTCTTGACAATATCATTAAAGGGAAAAGAAATTAAAATTATTCATAAACGTGAAACCTCCACGTCCAAACACTTTTGTAATTAATGAAGGAAAATTATTAGGTGTTACAAAAAGTACCATCAATTAATTGATTCATATTCAATTACACCACTCTCAAAAAAGCTCAAACATTTAATATTTATGGTTCTGTGTTGTCAATCTCATATCAATTTCACTGTCAGTAGTTTCTCAAAAAAAAAAAAAAAAAAAAATTTACTGTCAGTAACATTATATCATTGCGTTTAATTGGTGAATGGCTTTGATATTTCTCAACAACAGTTATTAACAAAACAAACAAGAAAACACGAAACATGAGTTTTAATGTAGACTTTTGACAATATTAATATTAAAGTCTTCTAGAGTGATGAGTGATCCAGAATCCAAATAAAATATAAATCATTACACTTTCAATTATCCTTCTATTTTTCCGGAATTAAGGCATCGGTTAATTTTTCTCAACTAAAAACTTTAAAAAGGCATTATTCTAGCCGCAATTTACTAAAAATATATAAAGAAATTTTTGTAAAACTGAAATAAATTGTTGAGTGGTTAAATTCACAATTTTTCATCATGTAATCTACTATTTGATATGTGCAGAATGAAGCTCTCAATGGGGGTGGAACACTGTTTGTTAACAAGCACCCGGACCTTAGAGTTCGAGTTGTCCATGGGAATACCTTAACTGCTGCTGTTATTCTCAATGACCTACCTAAGGATGTGGAAGAGGTATTTTTATCTGGAGCTACTTCCAAGCTCGGTAGAGCAATTGCCCTCTACCTTTGTCGAAAGAGAGTCAGAGTCCTTGTAAGTACACTCTCCCACTAAACTTTTTTTTTTTTTTCATCACTTTTACTTCTTATTATCATAACAAAAATTCCTAATACCAGAAAACAAAATAAAAGCTAAAAAATTGATAAGAAATAGCTGTGTTAATTGCATTATTAATATACTTGATTAATGTGTGTTTGTTGAGACTTGGTCCAATGTTCAATTACACTAAACCCTTTAGACATGTATTGATTACCATCTTGATGTTTTAACGCAACTAAACACTAGATCTAAGTTAAGTTGGGGGAAAAAACAGAAAGTTGGGTATACAAGTCAAGTCGTTACTTTATTTGTGTCACCTTCAACAACTTGTATTATGCTTTTGGGTTGTAAAACCTAAATAGCAATTAAACCCCCAATGCTAAGTAAATGTCACTCTCTGGTTCTTTTTTAGGGAAGTCAACTCAGTGAGTCAGTAGTTACCATCAAAGGGGTAGATAGAACCCGAACTCATGAGGTTTGAGGGAGTCAAGGCATCTGTTATGTTGTCCACAATTATACAATATATTTGGTTGCACTTGGGAAAGAGAAGATTTTTTTTTTTTTTTTTTTTCAAATGAAAAAATAAAAATTTTGGTTGATGTGTTTGGACGTGAGGAGGAAATGAAAGTGAAAAATAGAATAACATAATATTTCCCTTGTTTGGTTTATAAGGGAAGAGATAGGAAAATGAAATATTTTGATTTTTATGCCCTTGTGGTCATAAAAATAAATAAATAAATAAAAATTCCAAAGTGTTAATACGTGATAGTAATAAGGGCAAAATAGTAATTTAAATTGATAACCTAAAGGTGAGGAATCAATCTATTTTTTTTCCTTTTTTGCGGTTATTCTTCATCCAATTTTGTAAATTATTATTAATTTTCATATTAGTTTTTATCAAAATATATATATATATATATATATATATATATATTTCTCATATTAGTCCGTTACTGACACTACTCAAATTATTCACTACAAACAACTTGTTACATCCGAAATTCTTGTAAATTTTGTCATGTCTCTAAAGTCTAGACTTTTGATTTGGACAGACCAGAGATGGTAGGCCTAGAAATAAATTTTCTCTCCATTTCTATCAATTACTTCTCGCTTCTGCCAACCAAAGGATTATCACCTTACCTTCTCTCCATTTTCCACCTATATAAACAAATAAAGTGTTAAAGTCACCTACTTTAGGTGGACAAAGTAGATGTGGGAGGAGAAGCCATGCATTCAATTAATCCTCTCATACACATCCGTCAGATCCGTACACTCAAAATAATAAAAATTAAAAAAAAAAAAATTATGCATATTGTGGAAGACATTGGAACAATGACCTAGGCAATGTTTTGAGGAGTTATTATATTGAATTTATAAATATATAACTTATACTTATAAATCCAAAACAATACCAATGCAGATTTAAGACTTTGCATTTGGGTGCAGTGGGACAAATTGGTGATATTATTTCCCTCACAACTGGGGCGGCTTCAGGATTTTTGTCCAGGGGTTCAATAAGAAACATAAATTATATAAAATCTAAAATAAAAGAGACTTGAATATATCAATATCACATAAATAAAAAATAAATAAAAAATTCTACAATCGACGCATAAGTCCACCAATTTTTGTTTGAGAAAAATCGTGTTTATAAGGTTGACATGGTTTTTTTAGTAAATAATATCTTCTTATTTCATCTTGATCATTAGGATGATAAAATGAAATCTCTTTTCGTAGCCTAGGGTCCGAAGGAAGATTATTCACATCAATACGACCATACTTAAAAGATGAATATTGAGTAAGATATGAATCTTGGGTAGAAGATAAATCTTGTGACCTATGGGGTTTCCTTATTACAAATTTATCCATAGTACTAGCAAAAGAACAAAAAATAAATTATAAGTTCATTTGACATATTTTTTTTTTCTAATACAATAAATATATTAATTATTGTTAAGTAATTTTTTTACAATTCTTTAATTTATAAGTTTACAATTCTTTAAATATTTTTTTTATTTTTATTGTCTTTAGTATTAATGTATTGACCAAGTCAAAAAAGCCAACAACCACTCACAACTCACATTCAAAAAAATTAAAAACTAGTTATTAGTCACAATGAGTCAAATAGTCAAAATTATATCAAATCAATAAAACTCTCACAGCAACTCTGCAACACGCCAACACTGAACACTCAACAGTGAAGAAACTCACTCAAGTACTCAACAACAATAAAACACTATAAACTAATAAAAGTAATAAGTCCTATAACTATAAGTCTATATAACCCACTAACCCCACAGGCCCACACACAGACACACACGGTCAAACTTTAAAGACTTAAAACTCAAGTAGAGTTACTCAACAGAGTTCCTCAACAACAAATATCAGAAGTTCATACCACAGTTCTTAACGCCACAGCTCCCACACACAGTCACACAGGGGCGACGGTACAAATTACAAAACACTATAAACACTCACACAGATTTAGTGAAATAGGCAAATAGCATATCAAAACACTATAAACACAATCTTACAGAAAAAGAAAGAGAGAAAGAGAGAGCTGAAAAACCAGATCAAGCGGCGATAGAAGGCAGACCAAGCAGCGGCGGCAGATTTTGTGTGTGTGAAGCAGAGGCAGCCTTTTTCTTCGGGTTTGGAGAGTTAAGAAGGATAATGAGAGATTTTGGAGGATAGGCAGCTACAAATTTTCCTAGGTTTTATTTTACCCTTTTTTTTTTTAATTTATGATTTTTCAAATTTTGATTTATGGGCTTTTTATTTCTGAGATTAAAGACCAAAATTTTCTTTTGGACTTTTTTTTTTTTTTGGAGTTTAAGTTGGGCTTTAAAAAATAAAGGGGTCGGGTTGATGGTGAGGGGGTGCAAATTTGTATTGCAGGTGGTTCAAAATAATTTTTTTTATTTAAAATATTATATATATATATATATATATTTATATATATAATTTTCGGGTCAGGGGGTTCATTTGAACCCCCTGACTATAACGTACCACCGCCCCTGCCTCACAAATAATAGATCATTTGAGCCATAGGATGTTCAAATTTCAAACCCTAGCTTACTCCTAATTAACGAATAAGCCAGACATGCTACTAATAGACTTAAGGCAATGCGGTAGAAAAGTAGGTATAGAGCATTCTCATCAAAGGTGGGATAAATGCTAAAAGCTATTTTTAGCAACAAAATCACTTAAAAAACCCCTACATCAATGGTGCTAAATTTTAAATTTTTTAGTACCTTGCTTCAATAAGATGTTATTACTAACACTCTAATGTAGCAAGTTACTACTCATTTAGCAAGTTGCTACTCATTTTTTGTTATTTTTTATTCGCCTTCTCTCTCTCCCCTCAGATCTCACTCCCTGCCCTCTCTCAAAAAGAATAAAAAATGATAAATAAATAATATTTTAATGAAGTGGTAAAAAAATAGAGGTTTTGATATTAGGTGTATTGTAAATTGATGTGTTAAATGCTATAAAATTGGTTTTTAAGGTGCTAAATGCTAAAATTTTTAAAACTCTTGAGAATGCTCTAAGGATGACATTGTTTCACTCAATCCACAAACACCATATAACTTTTTTCAAAGTGTCTATTAAAATAAGTCGATCCATTTTAATATGATTAATAAATTGATCAATTTCATATTGACTTGCTCATCCAGCAATCAACCTAAATTGACTAGTTCATTATTTGTGTTAATTAAGAATGGTTGTTTCATTTGGAAACGAACTAGTTTAACCCACACACACACATATATATTATCTAGTGTAAATTTAAATTTTAAATATAATATCCCTCACTCTTTTACCCAAAACAAAGAAATTAAAAAATGAAAATAAAGGTTATAATTTATTTTAATGAAAATTTATGTACTTAAAAAATATAATAACATGTTAATCATTTTGGGACATTTTTTAAACGAGTTGAACTTGATTATCTTTGTGTCCACCCTTGCTTAACAAATATGTTCTATTAAGGTTCATGAATTTTGATATAATTATTAAATAGATAGTGTGATTATCAAAGATATTAAATAGATAGTGTTTAATTACACCTTTCCAGTCGAATACCTCTATTTTGTCACAACACGAACATGGCTGCCAACATGTGAATGGCCACCCATCTAGGTATATTGATACAGCATTATTATTATTATTCTTTTTGGGCTAAACATTAATGAGAAAGTAAATCTTTTATCTTCTCTTCTCAATGGTCCCTACATGTCATTTGGTAACGTCAATTTCAGACTTGATCTTGAGCCTTAAATTGGTAACTGTTTAGTAGCTATCACTGTCTCCTTTCTGAAAATATTACTGGCCCATCTTATCAGCTTATGGACTAGGATCCGGTGCACCGAGTGTAATTAATCTATTTTCTTCACAAATATTTTTTTCTTTTCACTTTTTTTTTACTTTAACTTTTTACTTTTCTTAACTTATAATTGCAACTATCAATCTCAACCCTTAAATATTGGACCTCATCTCAATCTCTATAATACATTTGCTCAGTGTGGATTGCTGTATAAACAGTTTATAAATAAAACCTTTTACTTTTTTTTCTTGAGTAAAATAAAACCTTTTACTTTGTTTGCCAAAGATTGGGTCAATTGGACTCGAGCCATCGTACCTAAGTCAAGTTTATTTTATTTAATATAATGACAAACTGGTGTATGTGTGGATAGCCTATTTTAGCTGGTTTATTTTTATTAATTTTTTTTAAAATATATTAAATAAAGAATATATGTGACATTGATGTGACTGAAAAAATATAAATTTTTTAAAATGTTGTACCTAAATTGACAGTGAAAATAAATTGAATTTTAAACTAAAGCATTAGGCTTTCTCAACAAAAAAAAAAAATATATATATATATATATATATATATATATATTCCTAAAGCATTGGGGGCCATTTGACTTTTTTATTTATTTATTTATTTTTTTTTTGAGAAGAAGGGGCCTTTGACATTAAAGATATATTGTTGGACTATCTTTTCGCTGCCTCTTCGGCTCAGAAGACAGAGATGTAATAATTAAATCGACATTAATGATTTCTCTAAAAACAAATCAACATTAATGACTAAGACTTGTATGAATGTGCTACATTTTTGTCTATTCGATAAATTTTGATAAGATAAAGAAAAATTACAGATGCTGACTTTATCATCGGAAAGATTTGAAAAAATTCAGAAGGAAGCCCCAGTTGAATTTCAGAGCTACCTGGTCCAAGTGACAAAATACCAAGCAGCACGAAACTGTAAGGTATGCTCAAGTGTTTATTTTACATGCACTTAATTACATCAAAAGGGTTACTAATTGTAGAGGTCGCACAGGTATGATTTGTGATGTTTTTACATTGTGTTAACTAAAAAATCTGCCTCATAATTAATTTGAATTATTTGTTAATTAATTTAAGTTATCCTTGTTGTTCAATAAAATGTAGACATGGATTGTTGGCAAATGGATCACACCAAGGGAACAAAGTTGGGCACCACCAGGAACACATTTTCATCAATTCGTGGTCCCTCCAATCTTGTCCTTTAGAAGAGATTGCGCTTATGGTGAGCTTGCAGCTATGAAATTACCTGATGATGTCGAGGGGCTTGGATGTTGTGAGGTGAGCCTTAATTCTTCTTCATGGTCTTCTCTTTTTCTTTTTTTTTCTTTTTTTTTTGTGACAATTCAATAGTTCGGAGAGAGAGGAAATAAATCCTAAATGTTTTTATTGGAGAAACTAAGAGATGTCAACGAGTTGAATTACAAAGCTCTTAGCTTTGTCATGGGTGTGATCTAGTGTGATAGTATGGTTAATTCTTCACAAATTAGTATAATTTCTAGAAACCATTTTAGGCTTAGTAATTCCACACCAAACTATATTATTCAAGCAAAAAATATTAAACCTATATTTTGATTATTTTCCTTTTAAAAAAATCCCGGATAGAGGCAGATACATACAAATTAGTAATTACAATGCCCACGTTGTAGGGTAGCATTCTGTGCAGAAAATAAAATATAAAGATGAGGGAATAACGTTTGCATTAAGTCTCTTGCTTGGAATAAAAAACATTGCACTAGCTCCCTTAAATTTTTGTCTTCAAGATTGGGTTTCAAAAGAAGGCAATGCACGTGAAGGATAGTTGAAGGGGTTATAAAAATGGGTCACGCTAACGAGTGACCTTAGAACGATGGTTAATAATTTATTTTAGAAAAGTTTTGACATCACATTTATAGGAAATGAAAAAAATTGTCAAAACATTAATTGTTTTTTTTTTTTTCTTATTCCATAAAAATTTTCTTTAAATGAATTGTTAACCAAATACTCTAAAGGCATCAGTTAGCATTTTCTTATAAAAATATGGGAAATGTTAACGGATGCCCTTAGGGCATTGGTTAACAATCCATTTAAAGAAAATTTTTATAAGAAAAAAAAAACAATTAATGTTTTGACAGCTTTTTTTATTTCCCATAAAAATGGTGTCAAAACTTTCTTAAAATTGATTGTTAACCAATACCCTAAGAGCACTCGTTAGCATGACCCTAAAAATATATAGGACTTCCAAGGAGTTCTCAAAATCTTTTAACTATCATTTATTTATTTTATTTTATTTGGTAATTGAAAATGGGTAGAGGGGAGCAACTAGTGCGACTTCTCTACCAAGACGTGACCTTAACAGCACCCTACCCACTTCCAGACGAGACCCTATACTCTTGTTCTATGTGAGGAACTTAGCTATTATTTATGTTATCCTAATTATGTGATTGATTTTTTTCATGATTGCTGAAACAGTACACCATGGGTAGAGGAGTTGTCCATGCATGCCATGCGGGAGGTGTGGTTCATCTTCTTGAAGGTTGGACTCACCATGAAGTTGGAGCAATTGATGTTGACAGAATTGATCTAGTTTGGGAAGCTGCATTAAAGCACGGTGTGAAGCCAGTGAATAATCAGGATTAAGATCCTCTACTGCATCAACCAAACTTAATTTGATTGCAGTTTGGAAATATTTGAGTGAAAGAAAGCAGCAATATGTTGTAACGTGGCCTTTTTTTCCTTTTTCTTTACAAAGACAGATAATAAATCACTACAAGGAAAAAGACATAATACAAAAAGTATTATTGCAAAAAAAAAAAAATGGATGTAATATATATACTATTGCATCTCTTGGTTGTTTTTTTATTGTAATAATAACTTAAATTTATTATATCAATATGAGATTGTAGCAATAATGAGTTATTGTAATAGGTAACTCTTATTTTACATTGAGATGTATTATTGTGATAGGTAATCTTTTATTTCACATCAAACTATATTGTTGTAATACATTAAATCTTTATTTCACAATAAATTTTGTTGATGTAATAGAGGTGAGTAATTGAGTAGTTGGAAAATTTGGAAAATTGGCGCTATTTTTTTTTTTCATTAATTTTCTCTCTCTCACCCATGTCTATCCCTTTTTTTTTTTTTTTTCTCATCTCACTATTTCTCTCTCACCCACACGTCTTCCTTTTTTTTTTCTCATCTCAATTTCCCACATTCAGTAATTATTTCTCAAAAAAAAAAAAAAAATTCCAACATTCTCTCACCACATCTATCTTCCTATTTTTTCTCATCTCAAATTTAACTATCACCCACGCCTAACTCTTTTTTTTTTTTTTTCATCTTTATTTCCCTCTTTATCTCACCCACCTCTATCTCCTTTTTTTTTTTTAAATCTCAAATTCTCTCTCTCTCTCTCTCTCTCTCTCTCTCTCTCTCTCACACCTACCTCTTTTTTTTTTCCTCTTTCTCTCACCCACATTTATCTCCATGTTTTTCTCATCTCAATTTCTCTCTCTCTCTCTCTCTCTCTCTCTCCCCATGCTTGACTCTTCTTCTTTTTTTCTTTTTCTTTTTTTTTTCTCATTTCACTTTCCCTCTCTCTCTTAAGCGTATCTCAAAATTCAAATTTATTTACTATCAATAAAACTTATCTCTCAAATTTCCATCTCACTCTCATATCTACTAACTTTAAATTTTCTCTCTCAAATTTCAGTCTCTCTTAATTCATAGTCTCCTTGGAGAGAATCTTTCTTATTTTAAAGATTTTCTCTCTAACTTTCAGGTAATCTTTTGGTTCTCTTTAAATTTTTATTTGATTTTTCTTTGTTTAATTGCACAGTTTTCAAATTGTATTGTTTTATATATGTTTTTTTAAGAATCAATGATGGTGTATATTGGTGTCATTGTGTTGTATATATGATGTTTTTCAACTTTATACTTATTTTATTTTTCTTTTTTTCCCCCCAAAATAGGTGATAAGTCAATGAAATGGTCGTTGTAGGGATAAAGGGCCCAGATATGAGTATTGGCTCGTGGGCTGTGTCCGAGGACATTAAATCGTCCGAAGACAGGTAGATACTAACAGGAGCGTGCAAGTTAGTGGTTCGTGGAAGAAGACTGGTCATAAGTGATTGGGAGTGTAGTTTGAGGAGAAACACCTTCTCGGCTAAGTATTGTAGAGGTCAAAGGTCCGACCTTTCGTCAAGAACAAGGCACCAGACGATCATATTGGTAAGGATAAGCATCAGATGGGGATAAGACAAAGGAAAGCTGAGAAATATCTAAGAAGAAAGTTGCTACCGCCGCATTGAATGCTCTGCAACTAACTCTTTGGCCGCATTAATGTGAAGGTGATACCTGAACAGCAACATTCAGCCTTATAGCTACCCACAAAGACTTCAGGAAGGTGCTGATGGGACAAGTGTCAAAGCCAGCAATCTAATCTACACATGAAGGGCTAAGATGGAGTGAAGAAGGGGGATATAAAGAAGAAAGATCCCAATACAAGGGGATCATCAGATAATCTGGAGAAAAATGAGTGTACCTTCAAGAACCGTAATTGTGTTTAAATCCAAGAAAAATATATAAGAACTACTTTTCTCGAACTTTGCCAAGGAGGATTTTCCTTGCACTAAATTGTTTATTTACACTTTCAAGCATCACTTAGCCTACGGTGATCGTCGTCCAACTCATTGAAGTTCAGTTTCTAGCACACTCTCTACCAATTCATTGTTTTGGGCTCTTTGGGCTTTTGTCCATTTTACTTGGGCTTTAGGGAGCAAAACGTGCCCTTACAATTGGCATCGTTTGTGGGAAACTTGAGCATTCGTGAGTTCAACGTTTAGCCATGGTAAGTTCAGGACCGAACCGTGAAGAATCTGTGGTTCCCAACGTCAAGACCAATTTCTTAATCTTGAACAAAGGAGGGGCCGTGAAATTAGCATACATACCACCCACACCAGTAAGAGTCAGTCTAGAAGTGGGAGTCACGTGTCTCATGAAGAGGATACCAAGAACATGCAGTTGGAGATAGACCACTTGCGGAGGAAATTACGTCGTAAGCAACTTAGAGGGACTCCTTCAAGCTCAGAGACTTCCTCTGACAGTGATAATGATGATAGTTACAGGCTCAGATCAAGGACTCCCCCTAGTGAGTCTTATTCATATGATGAGGATTGGCATTATAAACAGAGAAGCAAAAGTCCATCTCACAAAGGCCTGGGTAATGATGCTATGAGCAGGGTCTTGTGCCAGATTTCTAAGTCACCATTTACACGAAGGATTGAGGGAGAAAAACTTCCTCGGCAGTTTACTCAGCCAGTGTTTACCATGTATAATGGTAGAACAGGCCCTGTGGAGCATGTCAGCCATTTCAATCAGAGAATGGCTGTCTATTCAAAAAATGAAACTTTAATGTGCAAGGTGTTCCCGTCCAACTTGGGGCCGATAGCAATGAGGTGATTTGATGGTTTGAAAGAAGGTTCAATCAACTCCTTTTAGGAGCTTACTAGAGCTTTTGGAGCTCAATTTATTATGTGCAGTAGGGTTCCTCATCTCTTGGATTCATTGCCATCTATGGCCATGCAAGAGGGAAAGACCCTGAAAACATATTAAGATAGGTACTAGATTTAAGGAAGTCCTTGACAAGGAAGCCTGCTAGGAGTGTATGCTAGCTCATGGATCATATTGATAAGTATAAACGGGTCGAGGAGAACCAGCAATAAAGAAAGAGGAAGGCCAAAATAGTTCCCCAAGACCAAAGGGATTTTAGGTCGAAGAGGTATAACAACGACCGACCCAAGAGAGATTTTGCTGGACATACTAGATCTACTACTACCCAAGTAGTTAGCACTATGTTCAGGGAGCCTATGCACCAAAGTTTAGAGAAAATAAAGAATGAGTCATACTTTAAATGGCCAAATAAGATGGGTGGAGACCCCCACGAAGCGCAACCAAAACCTTCATTATCAATACCACTAAGACCAAGGACACACTACAGAAGAATGTAGGACTTTACGGGATCATCTGGAGCAGCTGGTCAGAATTGGGAAATTAAAGCAATTCTTGTATCAGTCTAACAAACAGGGGAGCCAGGTAGGGTCGGGACATCAGAGAAATGCTTCTTCAAGACTACCTTTGGGGACAATTAGTGATATTCTTGCTGCCCCAGGTAGGACTGGTTCTCTTCCATTTAGGATGATGTCTATAGCTTGGCCATTTGCAGAGGACCTGACTCTTGACCCTAAGAGGAGTAGAATGAAAGTTCGACCAGCCTTAAGCTTTTCTGATGAGGATAAGGTTGGAACCCTGTAGCCGCATAATGATGCCCTAGTGGTTACCCTCAGGATTAGAGAGTATGATATAAAGAGAGTGTTGGTAGATCAAGGCAGTGATGTAGAGATTATGTACCCTGATCAATATAAGGGGCTCAAGTTGAAGCCTAAGGACCTGGCCTAGTATGATTCTCCTCTAGTAGAATTTGAAGGGAAAACAGTCTTCCCAAAGGGTCAAATCAGATTACCTATTCAGGTAGGGTCAGAAGTCGTGGAAGTGGACTTCATTGTGGTAAATGTCTATTCCCCTTACATTGCTATTATGGCAAGACCTTAGCTGCATGCCATGGGGGCTATTTCTTCCACCTTGCACTTGAAGGTGAAGTATCCGTCAGGGGATCAAGTTGAGGAGCTGATTGGAAGTCAATCTATGGCCAGGCAATGTTTGGTGGCTGCTATTAGGCATCAGTCTGGAGGTGAGTCCTCAACCTTTGCAGAAAAGGATTTATAATAATCAAGGAGAACGATATTGTCCATGGATGTGGTGGTAGAAGAGGCAAAGTGTGAAGAGTTAGAAAAAATTGTCATTTATGATGACGAGGAGAAGTTTTTCTAAGTAGGGGTACAGTTACCTCCTCAAGAGAAGGAAGAACTGATTGTCTACCTCAAGAAGAATGTTGACGTGTTTGCGTGGAGTGCTTATAATGCTCCTAGGGTGGATCCAAATTTTATTTGTCGTCACTTAAATGTTAATCCATTCGTCACTCCTAAGAAGCAACCACCTCAGCACTCTTCTAAAGATCATTTTGATGCTGTTAAGGAGGAGGTGATTAGGCTTAAGCGGGCAGGGGCAATAAAAGAAGTTTTTTATTCAGAATGGTTGGCCAATACAATGGTGGTAAAGAAGAAGAATGGGAAGTGGCGAGTATGTGTGGACTTCATTAATTTAAACAAAACTTGCCCAAAAGACCCCTTCCCAATGCCTCGGATAGACCAATTGGTGGATGCAACAGTTGGTCATCCTCGGATGAGCTTTTTAGATGCCTTTCGGGGATACTATCAAATATCTTTGGCTTTGGACGATTAGGAAAAGATTTCTTTTGTTATGCCCACTGGGAATTACCACTACAAAGTGATGCCCTTTGGACTAAAGAATGCAGGATCTACTTATCAGAGGATGATGACTAAGATGTTTGAGCCTCAACTTGGCAAAAACATTGAAGTCTACATAGATGATATGGTGGTGAAGAGTAAAGTAGAGTCCAAGCATGTGAATGAGCTCAGAAATATTTTTGAAATACTGAGAAAGCATAAATTACGCCTTAATGCTTCTAAGTGTTCTTTTAGCGTTAGTTCGGGAAAATTTCTTGGTTATATGGTCACTCATCTTGGAATTGAAGTCAATCCTGGTCAAATTAAGGTAATTAACAATCTGTAGTTTCCTCAGAATCCCAAAGAAGTCTAGAAGTTTATAGGAATGACTACTGCCTTGAACCGATTTATCTCTCGGTCAGCAGACAGGTGCAAGTCTTTTTTCCAGTTATTGCACAGGTGGAAGGGATTTAAGTGGACTGAAGAGTGTGTCTTGGCCTTTCAGCAGTTGAATGAATATCTTTCTTGGCCACCTATTATGTATAGGCCCGAAGAGGAAGAGGTTCTTTTCACCTATATTGTTGTAGCCTCTCATGTAGTGAGCTTAGTACTGATAAGGGTGGACAATGGAGTCCAGGGGCCAGTCTATTATGTGAGTAAGTCATTGCACGAAGTAGAGGTTCGGTACTTGCCACTAGAGAAGGCTATCTTAGCGGTGGTACATGCCACGCGGAAACTCCCTCATTACTTCCAAGCTCAAACAGTTGTGATTTTAACCCAACTTCATCTTTAATCGCTAGTTCAAAAAGCTAATTACACAGGAAGAATTGCCAAATGGGAAACAATTTTAGGAGCTTTTGACATCAAGTATATGTCTCGGACCTCTATTAAGGGCCAGGTTCTTGCAGATTTGGTGGCTGAGTTTACTGAATCTTCACTAGAAATGGAGGGCGAGAAGCATAACTTAGGAAGAAAACCAGTTGAAACAATCTCCTTACAGGGACCCTTAACTTGGAAATTGTATGTTGATGGTGTAGCTAATCAAAAAGGATCTGGGGTGGGGCTAGTTGTGGTGTCCCCAGAGAAGATTACTATTGAGAAATCTTTAAGGTTAGGTTTCTCGGCCACAAATAATGAGGCTGAGTATGAAACTTTGTTGGTAGGGATGGCTATGGTTCAAAAAATGAGAGGAAAGGTAGTGGATGTATTCTCATATTCGAGGTTGATAGTGGGCCAGTAAAGGGAGATTTGGAAGCTAGGGATTTAAGAATGCAAAGTATTTGAGCCAAGCTAAGCGCTTGCAATCAGGTTTTGAATCTTTTACTTTGCAACAAATCCCGAGGAGTAAAAATACACATGCTGATTCTCTGGCTACTTTGGCAACTTCTTCGGCACAAGGTTTACCTCGGGTTATACTGGTTAAAGATTTATATAAGCCCACTGAGGTGAAGGTCTAGGTTCACCAGATTAGGGTCATGCCAAGTTGGATGGATTCCATAATTTTGTTCCTTAAGGAAGGTACTCTGCCTGAGGAAAAGGGAGAGGCAAATAAGGTACGAAGGAAAGCTCATCATTTTTGGTTGTCCGAGGAGCAAAAGTTGTACAAATGTTCTTTTTCTAGACCATACTTGTTATGTGTCCATCTTGAAGCAGTGGAGCCACTCTTGGAAGAGTTACATGAGGGAATTTGTGGAAGTCATATAGGGGGCAGATCACTATCCCACAGGGCCCTCACTTAGGGGTATTGTGGCCAAGTATGCAAAAAGAGGCATAGAAGTATGTGAAAAAATGTGACAAATGTCAGAGATTTGCTCCAAACATTCATCAGCCAGGAGGTGTCCTTAATCCTCTATCTAGCCTATGGCCTTTTGCTCAATGGGGCTTGGACATTGTAGGACCATTCCTTAAGGCAACAGGGAACAGGAGATGGCTTCTGGTCGGTACTGATTACTTCACAAAGTGGGTAGAAGCTGAGCCACTAGCTAATATTAGGGACGTGGATGCAAAGAAGTTTGTATGGAAAAACATTGTCACTTAATTTGAGATTCGTCACACCCTCATCTCAAATAATGGGCTTCAGTTTGATAGTAAAATTTTAGGAGGTACTACTATGAATTGGGCATTAAGAACAGATATTTAACTCCAGCCTACCCCTAAGAGAATGGGCAGGCCAAGGCTGTTAATAAAATTATAGTGAATAAGCTTAAGAAGAAGTTGGATGAGGCAAAGGGTAGATGGGTGGAAGAGATACCACATGTTCTCTGGACATATCGAACTACTCCTCGTCGGTCAACCGGGGAAACACCTTTTTCAATGACTTATGGGTCCAAAGATGTAATCCTTTTAGAGACTGGATTTCCAATGCTGAGGATGAGCTTGTTCACTCCGGACAAAAATGATAATTTATTGGAAAAAAATCTAGATTTGATTAATGAACGAAGAGAAACTGCCATGGTTTAGCTAGCATGCTATCAGCAGAAACTCAAACAGGAGTATGATACGAGCATGAAAGTAAGACCATTAGCACCTGGTGACTTGGTATTAAGGAAAGTTGTGGGTACTGAAAAAAACTGAACTTGGGGAAAGTTGGAGCCCAATTAGGAGATGTCATATCATATTACCTTGGTAGCTGGTATAGGTGCTTATTTCCTAGAAGACTTAGATGAAAATGTTGTGCCATATCCCTGAAATGTAAATAACCTACAAATGTATTACTATTAATGAAAGGCAACTCTGCCACATCTTTGTTATTAATATTACATGTTGTGTGTTTCATTTCTTTAAGTATTAAACAGAACCCTGGTCATGTTTGGCTCCTCGAACCACATACCTTGGGTAAATTAATACTCCTCATTATTTCTATAAGTATTAAGCAGAATCTTGGTCATACCTAACTCCTCGGACCACATACCTTGGATAAGTTAATACTCATCATTATTTTTTTAAGTATTAAATAGAATATTGGTCATACCTGGCTTCTCAGACCACATACCTTGGGTAAATTAATACTCCTCATTATTTGTTTAAGTATTAAACAAAACATCGGTCATGCTTGGCTCCTCGGACCACATACCTTGGGTAAATTAATACTCATCAACATATGTCTAAGTGTTAAACAGAATATTGGTCATACTTGGCTCCTCGGATCATATACCTTGGGTAAATTAACACTGCTTGATATTTCTTTAAGTATTAAATAGAACATTGGTCATGCCTGGCTCCTCGAACCACATACCTTAGGTAAATTAATACTCCTCATTATCTATATATATATAAAACCGAAACTTTTGAAACTCCCACAATTTTCCACGTCAGCACAATATTAAAAAAATAATAAAAAAAACCAAAAAAAAAAAAACGTCATAAATTTTTAATTTTCAAAATCTGATTTATTTCTTTTTTATTAAATATATATACTCTCCTTTCACAAACCAAATACTCTTCCCCGATATAATTCTGAAACCAAAACACGCAAGGCAGAACCTCACCTCTCGACAAAACTAAACCCGGCACCCCTCCTTTCGACATTACTCACCAAACACAGAACCTATACACTCTCTCAAACGCAGATCCAAGCTATTTCATAGAAAGCTTACAAGGGCACGACCATGGGAGCCAACGTTTTCAATCTCCAACCCAGCCTCCATATCAGAGCATTCTCTCTCGGTATCTCTCAATTAATCTATGAATAAACTCTTTTCCTATTGTCTTTAATTAGGTTTTTTTTTTTGTCAATTTAAGGATTTCGTCTTTAATTAGGTTTTTTTTTTTTTTTTTTTTTGTCAATTTAGGGATTTCAATTCCTAACCCCTTTTTCTCTCTATTCTTTTTTGTTGAAGTCAAGGAAACACTCATAGAAATTCAAATTCTACAAGTTTTGTAAGAAAGTGGAGATGTATTGAAGAGCCTCCCAACCTTCAAAATCTGACAACAATCCTACAGGTTTTGCTTTACCTTCAAGTTTTGCTTTATTTTGCTATCTAGGTTTTTTAGCACATCTGATTTAGCTTAGCTTAATCATTTGTTTGATTGAATAATTATTTGGGCACCTAAAACGTCAACCTTCTTCAGTCCCCTGTTTTTTTTTTTTTTTTTTTTTAAACCTTCTACCTCTTCTGTACAAGTTCATGTCTTTTTTAATCAAATTTGTCAAATTTGTTTAGAAATATGTAACTATAAACAAATTTAATTAGGACTCTATAACTATTATCTTATAAATAGTTTTTGCAATAATGTTTATTCTTTTTTTTTAATATTATATATATTTTCTATGCACCAAACCAATTCACAGCTGTTCAGTTTATAATTCTTTGTACATTTGTGTTGTTCCTTCTCTGCAACAAATTTAAAACAGCAGATTTCAATGAATACCAAACAGCAACAGATTTAATTCTTTGTACATTCGTTTGCTATTTTAAAGCAAGTTTCATTCTTAATTTTTGCTCTTCCATTCACTTTTATTTAGATTTAATATTCTTGATTAATTTCTGTTTTTTCATTGCCTTTCTCTTTAGTCTTTTCCTCCATTTGAATCAAGGTTAAAGGTATGGTACTGTACTAAATTTATGAGTTTTTTTTAGTATAGGGTTAACTATTTGTCTATGTACATCTAATTTCTAAATATTGTAGTGTTCGCTTTACATTTAAAGAATTCATGAAAATCAATTTGAATTGTAACTTATCATGTATAAATTTTTTTTATTTTTTTTTTGAATTTTAAGTAATTAATAATTGCATTGGTATGCTGTTGAGACACACAATCCAAATAAAATTGTAAAAGAGTCATGAAGGTTGGTTGAATTTTACTCTGTTTTAATGATCATGTTGATTATATGTGTGCTTTACCTATAAACAATATCATTGTTGTATCTTCTGGAGTTTGATTTTTACAGACTTAACTTCAATGTTTTAAAGCTAGAACTCGCATGAGCAAATTATATATATATATATATACATATTTAGAAATCTTGCTCCCACAATGATGATTGCTACAATATATATATATATATATATATATATATATATATTACATGTAATTTCTTTCTTCTAATTTGATATACAATTTAAAGAATCTATGTGCAAAAAGTGCCTAAGACCATCTATCAAGTTACATATTAGATGAAAAGGATGAATAGTTTCATTTTTGTTGTTTGCTTTATTATTATTATTATTATTATTATTATTATTATTATTATTATAAGTTCCTCTTAATGCAAAGTTAGCATTGGATTTTGTGGTTGGGAGAGTAAAAAAGAAGACTAGCTGATTGGAAGCATGGTAGACTGAAGGAGTATATTCCATCTAATTCTTTATTGTGATGTCTTTGTGATCTTCTTTCAAAGCAAAGTTGGTACTTTTCTGTAGAGTTTTTGATCTGTTAGATAGAGATGTTTTTCTGTGCTTTTGTTGTTGGAATTCTGGATTTTAAGTTTCAGTCTTGAAATTCAATCTCAAAGTAAGCAAAAATAGAAATACATGTTTGATTTGATTCTCTCTCTTATATACCTACGACTGTTTTTGTTGTCTCTTTGAGTTTTTGTTATAATATGTAACATTGGTTACACATTTTTGGATTGGATATTAGCTTTAGGATGTTGATTATAATGACAAAATTTTGTATAACCTTATACACATTCTTATGCAGTGACCACATGGCACTTCTTAAAGCTTTTAAAGGATAGAAGGATGCAAACCGTAATCAAAAGAGTCCTTTCACCTTGCAAATGACAGAGGATATGAGAATGCAATTGGTAGATCTATTTAGCATTGGCTTTGTAAACAAATTGATGAGTGCCTAATGTAAGTTCTTTAAGATTTTCAAATTTTAAGCCATTTGATTTGCTAAAATCTTATAGTTACTAAAAACTTTATCGTGCATTGCACGGGTTAGCGACTAGTTTGTTAAAGTATTAAAACCATGGTTTTAAAAACCAGTACAGTGAAAAAATCGGAAAAGAGACTGATTATCGGTTTTCTGGTCCGATTGATGGTCGAACTGGTGACATCATAAATAATTTAATTAATAATTTTTTAAATTGTATAAATAAATAATGATGAATATTTTTTATTTTTATAATGTTAATAATTTTTCACAACTTATATAATAAATATCGTTTAAATATTAAAGGTAACTTACCATATTTGTTCACAAATATGGTTAAAACTTTAAAAGAGGCATATACAGGTGCAAGACTTTCTAAGCTCCACCGAAAAATGAAAAGAGATAATGAATAAATAAATAAATAACCCACCCCACTTTGGTTACTTCTCCCAGCCATTACTAACAATTAACACCCACCCACTTTTTGACTTTTATGACATAACATTTACTTCTCCCAAGTCCCAAGACTTCCAGCCTTTCCACTTTTCTAATAGAAATTCATCAAAATCCAAATTGGCAATTTCCCATAAGGCCATAACCTCTCATTCGTCTCTCCCTCTAATCTCTCCCTCTCACCTTTTCTACCAAGCCTATCCATCACTCCATCTCTCTGCAACATATCAAATAGCAATAGTTCAAACTTCAAAACAAAATACCTTCCTCCACCCTTCTCATGTTGCTTCTCTTACCTCCTCTCCAAATTTTATTTTACCCGCAGATTTGAAAGTTTCATTCACCAAACCTTATTTACAACAGATCTAAGATTTTCAAAATGAGGAAGAAAAATCATTTCATTCCCATCATTCACAGCAATAAAGTAACTGCTGCACCAATGAGAGAGGCCGAATAGGGAAGAAATCAAGAGGAACAAAGTCATTTTCTCTGTATTTTGCAAAACTGGTTCAACCATACAGGTTTCCGGTTTTATGGTTAAACCGGCTGGTTTTTTATTATTTCCATTGAACCGGTTAGACCAGCCGATCCGGTCCGGTTTTTAAAACCATGATTAAAACAAAACCTTGGTCATGCTTAGCTCCTCGGACCACATACCTTGGGTAAATTAATACTCATCAACATATGTCTAAGTGTTAAACAGAACCTTGGTCATACTTGGCTCCTCGAACCATATATCTTGAGTAAATTAGCACTGCTTGGTATCTATTTAAATGTTAAACAGAACCTTAGTAATGTTTGGCTCCTTGAACCACGTACTATGGGTAAATTAACACCTACAACTACTTGGATCTGCTGCTAAGTGGAGGGTTATGTGAAGCTTTGGATAAATAGATGCTTTACCACTGTTTGAAGTTGAGAAGGAAATCCTAAAGTACATATAATCCTCTGAGTTGCTTATCTTAGGTACATAAAGTATGATGTGAAGTTGAATTACACTTCACTAAATGTTGTAGGCTTGGAAAGGTTAGCCTGTTATATTGTTGATTGCATAGAATGTAGATTTAAACTACCATTTGTGTAAATAGCTGTTAAAGTTAGGAATGGAGATATCTTTTGAATTAAAAGAAACTGTGGATTATGCTTACATCAGTTGAGTACTGAATGGAAGAGACATTATATTTAACTTTGCACAAACACAATAAAGCATGAAGGAAGTTAATATTTTTCGTTAAGTAAAGCATTGAAAAAGGCAAAGCAAGTACATATCCAGTAAAGTAAACAACAAGTACACATAAAGAAAAATACACTTAAAATAAATAAATACAAAACATAACCTAGGCACTACTTGGTCTTGGGAGGGGGGTTGTCTTTCGCTGTGGCCTTAGTATATTTTTCAAGCGCTATTGCTGAGGAGGTTGAACCTTTACCCTTAGAATCCTCCTTGGCAAGGATGAGGAGAGTTACCAAAACTATTTCTTAGCTCTGGGAGGCTCACTTCTCCTTAGAGGAGTCCTTAGGTGCAGGGGGAAGTTTTATGGCCTCAAGAGCTACCTTGTCTACTGTATCTTTTTCTTTCTCAGCAGCACCAGCTTGAACAACCTCCTCAGTAGGGATAGTGGAAGAAGGAAGAGTACTGACAGAGGCATCTTTGTAAGAACTAGGGTCTTTGGGAGCAGTTTCAACCTTAAAGCTAGAAAGGCCTGACACTTGCATGGCTAGGGGATAGTAGAAACTCTCTGGTCTCCTTAAGGTAGGGGAAGCATCTACTCTAGCTTGGTTTAGAGCCTCATTCTACACTTAGAGGCAGTAGCTTCTACAAAACCCCAGAAACCTCAGCCCTAAGGCTCTCCTTGGTTTCTGCCACCCCAATGTCATACCTACTCGGCCTTTTCTGCAGCTTTCTCTGCCTCTTCTATCTTTTTCTTTAAGGCCCCTATCTATTCCTTAGTTGTAGTTAGCTGGTCCTCAGTCTGATGGAGTTGCTTGCGCTGACTCTCTGCCTACCTCTTAGCCCCTTGCAGAGCAGCCTCGGCTCTCTTCTTCTCCTTGTCAGCCTCGGTCAGCTTAGTGTTCAAGTCTTGGATCCTCTTCTCAGCCAAGGTGAAGGCATCCACGGCAGCTATGCGCCTTCCCTCTTCTTCCTTCATTTGTCTGTGGGAGTTGTTCACCAACTCCTCGGCCATATGCATAGCTTGAACAACCTTAAAAAAAATGTAACAATGAGAGAAAGCAGTTGGAACATTAAAAAATAAAGAAGCACTTACCAGCACAAGATCTCTTTTCAAAGTAAGAAACACTTCGTGTTTCTTTATGGTCCTCAGGTCAGCCATGTCATCAGGCAGTAGTAGAGGCTGCTCCAGGGCATTTGCTACTTACCCAACTTTTCCCTATTGAAAATCCCTAATAGAAGAATCTATGGGGAGAGGAGATCCATTCAGCACCAAGGGGGGGTTCCAAGCTTGAACCTTGGTGAGACGATTACGCCCCCTCTCCACGATGGACCCTTCACTTGAGGACCTCTTCTGAGCTATCCTGGCTACTTTGGCCCCTTTTTGGGGCTCGGTTTCTTTGGGGGGATGCCCCTTCCTTCCTCTACTACATTCTTGCCTTTTTGGTCCTGCTTCCTCTTCTTGTCTGTAGGATCAAGTTGAGAGGTTTGGGCAGGAGAAGGAGTAGGAGGCTTGGTATGAATAGCCACCTCGGGCACAATGCCCCCTGCGTGGGACTCTAAGAGCTCAAGAAGGCTCGTCTTAGCTTTGCGCTGAAGTACCATCGCGTCAAGTACGCTGGGAGCTTCCTAGACACTACTTACTTGGGCTGGAGGAAGGTGGCTGAAATCAATGACTAGAGGTTCTAGAGATTGAATTTGGTTGAAAACTTCAAAGTCCTCCTTAGAGTCTGAAACTTCAACTACTCTTATTGTTTCCTCAGGAGCTGGTTGGGAAGAGGTTGCTTCTTCCTCAGCAGTGCGCTGGAAAGGTAACTCCACTTGTTGTACACCTTCTGGAGCAAGACCAACAAGGAAGCCTGGTACTGCGATGTTGATTTGATGTAAACGGGGTCTTTCACTTTTATCATGTACTTGGGGGCCTGGAAGCTGGATGAGATAGGGTTGTAGCCGAGGATGAGGTGGGCCGCTCTTAACTGTCTGTCAGTGTGGACAAAGATCTCGGCCTTGAGTATCTTTGTCAAATTTGGCTTGTTGACAAGGTTAAGGTTCGGCATTACAGAGTACTTATCTGCACATTCGCCAAAAGTAAAAATGCTATTAGAAAATAGCACAGATAAAATAAGAACTAATTTATAAGTAAAAATGGAATAAGTAAACACAAAAAGTGTTAGTAAGAAAGGGGATCTTATTAGCGTAATAAACCTAGATCTAAACACCCCACCTAATGTCCCATCTCGTGTTGAGCAATGAAGTTCATCATGCCACTCCCCTAAGATGATTAAGAAATCTTTGTCCATGCCCTTATTGGACTTAGGGAGACACGATATAAGTCTTACCGCAAGGACTCTAGTTTTCAGATAGTACCCTTGGCCTATGAGTTTATGACGATTGTAAACCCAGTTAATGTCGTGGTGAGTAAGGTTCACATTCATCTTTTCATTAAGGACATCTACACTACCTAGAATCCTAAACATATTAGGGGTGCATTGAGTGGGGGAAAGTCTATGGGCAATGAGGTAGTCCTTAGTCACTCTACCCATGGGGATTCTCATCCCCCCTTTTATAAAGGCAATCATAGGGATTACCACTTCTCCTTCTTGCCTCAAGGCATGCCATTCCCCTCGGCAGCAATATCTAATGGAAACCCCAGGTGGAATATGGTAGCGAGTTTTAAAGCTCTCTATACCCTCTAAGGTGTCTACTAGGTTAGCAAATCTATCCATTTGGAAATTATTTGAAGATGTTAAGAGGACGAGGTGAAATTAGAGAGGCCGAGGAAGAAAATGTTTTAAATTTAAGAAGAAATATTAAAGGTAACTTACGAAGGTGAAGAAGGGCTCTTCAAACTAGTTCTTGAGAGTTGAAAATGCAAAAAGTAGGACAGCTATAATCTTCAAGCAATATATATATATAGGGGGGGAAAAGTAAGTGGGAGGGTTCTCGCCCAAATCCCTATGAAATTTCTCCACCATAAGATTTCTATCACACTGTAGAACATGGGGGACAGGGCGCCGTGTGAAATAAATGTGGAAGCATCCCAAATGCCGAAGCGTTAGGAGCATGCTTTTTGACAATTGAAAATACGCCTACACAGAAAGAGATGACGTGAAAGTGGGAAGGATAATTATTAGAAGATCGAAATCCCCTTTATTTCCCGAGGAGCAAAAAAGTGGAATTTTGAGGGGCTATTGTAGGGATAAAGGGCCTAAAAATGGGTATTGGGTCGTGGGCTGTGTCCAAGGATATTAAATCGTTCGAGAACAGGTAGATACTAATAGGAGCGTGCAAGTTAGTGGTCCATGGAAGAAGACTGGTCATAAGTGATTGGAAGTGTAGTTCGAGGAGAAACACCTCCTCGGCTAAGTAGAGTAGAGGTCAAAGGTCCGACCTTTTGTCAAGAATAAGGCACCAGACGATCATATTGGTAAGGATAAGCATCAAATGGGGATAAGACAAAGGAAAGCTGAGAAATATCTAAGAAGAAAGCTGCTACCACCGCATTAAATGCTCTGCGGCTAATTCTCTAGCTGTATTAATGTGGAGGTGATACCTGAACAGTAACATTCAGTCTTACAACTACCCACAAAGACTTCAAGAAAGTGCTGATGGGACAAGTGTCAAAGCCATCAATCTGATCTACACGTGGAGGGCTAAGATGGAGTGAAGAAGGGGGATATAAAGAAGAAAGATCCCAATACAAGGGAATCATCAGATAATCTAGAGAAAAATGACTGTACCTTCAAGAATCGTAATTGTGTTTAAATCCAAGAGAAATATATAAGAACTACTTTCCTCGGACTTTGCTGAGGAGGATTTTCCTTACACTAAATTGTTTATTTATACTTTCAAGCATCACTTAGCCTACGGTGATCGTTGTCCAACTCATTAGAGTTTAGTTTCTAGCTCACTCTCTACAAATTCATTGTTTTGGGCTCTTTGGGCCTTTGTCCATTTTACTTGGGCTTTAGGGAGCAAAACGTGCCCTTACAGTCGTGAAGCATGCTTGGATAACACTTTCGGGAAGAAACTTTTCTTTCATGTTGTATTGATTTTTGCATACTTTTTGAAACTATGTGATTGAATGTAAACTCAACAAGTTGTGTATATATTTGTGTTTTTTGATATACATATTGAAATGAAGTATTTCAAATTTTTCATCTTTTATGCATATCTTTAATTTGTTAGTATAGTTCCTAGATATGGTTTTTGAATTGCAAAACAGGTTAATGAAAAAATTATTATTTAAAAAAATGATTTATTTATTTTTAAATTTTTTTTTAAAAATTATTTGTTTTTAATAAAAAAAATCAACCTATTGCAACGATATTTTCAAAGTAAATCGTTGCAATATGTGAAATTTATTGCAATGAAAATTTAGTATTGCATAAACCTATTGCCTCAGAGTTTATTACAACGACTTGCATCGACTTTTTTGTCGTTGCAATAATACCTATTACAACGACATTAGTTGTTATTGCAACGACTTTTTTTCATTGTATTAAGTCCTTTTTCTTGTAGTGAACTATGGTTTAGTTACATATATGTGCGTGAATCCAAAAATGATTATTACCATATCCAAGTAAATTGATCCCTCTCTTCTCAAAAAAAAAAAAAAAAAAAAAAAAAAAAAAGAGGTAAATTGATCCCTCTCATTAATGAATGGAGGAAGTTAAGCAGCAATTCGTATTTGCCCTTTTTTCGTTTTTTCCTTTTTCTAGTATATTCTATATATCTATTTACTTAAAATAATTTAGGAGAAAATTAATGACAATTAACTACGTACTGAACGATTTTTTTTATGAAAATTAATCACTGAACGATGAACAAGAAAAAAACTCCATGTTTGGGTTTAAATGGATAACCATGAATTCCTCTTTAATTCATTTTACTATAATCCATAAGCATATTTCAATTTATGGTTATGTTACCGGGTTCCCTTATGACAATTATTAATAAAATATAATAGAAAAGTTTTAAAAATATAAAAAACTATTAACAAAATCAATTACTTTATCATTTTCCCATAAAATATTTTTAAAAATGGTTCATAAACTAATACCTTTAGGGCATTTGTTAACATTTCCTTTTAATTTATAAACAGACTGTTATTAATTATTATTGATAAACTTCATTACAATTAATGACTGAATGTTAGTATATTTAGTAATGGTATAAACAAAGACAAGGTGGCACTCTCTCAAAATTGATAGGGCTTCACCTATTTTGGCATTTTGCTGTTGTTCGACTGTCCAATCTACCGGATACATCTGATTAAAGGTTTAGAGTATTTTGTTGTTGTTCCACTGTTCCAAATTCCAATTCCAACATCAAGGCTTTTTTAATGTTGGGTTAAGGTTTAACTTAAGTATGAATTCAAAATGACGAAGGTTCACTTTTTGTTACGAAAAAGACGGAAAGTCTATGTATGAACTCTGCGCAAAATTGTATAAGAAACTTCCTTAATATAAGTAGTTATATCATGTACGAGTGTATAGTCAAGTAAAGTATAAATGTATAATGGCCTTTTTTTCTCAAAAAAGAAAAAAGAAAAAGAAAGTATAATGGGCTTACATCTATTGGGCTTGTATGCTAATGGCCTCCCCTCAAGCTCATGTTGGGTGATATGTGACAAACTTGAGTTTGGAGACAAAATGTAGAAGCTGCCCGGTAGAGGAGGTTAATTTGTACGAAGATGTCACCTATTTGATCCTGCGAGCAAAAAGAATGTAGTTGCAATGTACTAGATTTTGTTTAGTTTTTGAAAAAAACATAATAAAATTAAGGCTCTGTTTGTTTCCGTTGTAAAGGAAAATTGAAAAATAAGATAATGGTGTTTGGCAACTTAGGAAAATAAGGTCAAACTGAAAATTAATGCATATGACCATAAAATAATCCACCCACACTTGTAGAATATTTTATACACTAATATTACCTAATTACCATTTACACTCCAAAAATTTTTGTTCTACTCACTCCCACTCTCATCACTCACGAGTCATGCCAAGCCTAAGTCAAAGGACAGAGGGATTGGTCGCTAGTGAGGCCCAAATCATCATCCTCAACCCATAGCCCTGTCGTCGTGCATGCAAACCCCACGATTTGGATCAGATCGTCTCCTCTCGATCTTATCACTGCTGCTTCTAAATCGACCCACCCATGACCTCTCTCTCTCTCTCTAAGGATGACAGTGTTTAATGAATGGTTTTGTTTCTTTAATTTTATATTTTGAAATTTTATATTATAAAATTTGTTTGAAAGTTGAGAAAATGTGAGAAATTAGTAAAAAAAGAGCATTTTCAAAATACAACCAAACAACTAAAAATATTTTTCAAATCAATTTTCAAAATACAATCAAACATTTGAAAATATTTTCCATTTCCAAAAATATTTTCACCTGAAAAGAAAATATTTTACATGTAGCACAGCTCTAGTGATAAAGCAAAATAACCGGCGGTTACAGGTCACAGGCTTCCCACTCTGCCACATGTCGCAGTGTCATTGAAACCTTACCTCCAAAACGACACGAAACACTCTCATCAACGAACACCTGTTCTTAACGTTCCCAACCGCCACAATTCTCTTTCGCTCTTTCTCTCTCTCTCTCTCTCTCTCACAAACATGAAGTGTGTTTCCGAAATTCATTTTCCACTATCTGTAACCAGAGCTGAAAATGGAGAAGAAATCATTGCTGGGAGTACACAAGAGAAAGCCCATTAAGCGTGTCAAGAAAAACTTGCCCAAGAAAGTGGCAGACTATCTCATTTCCGATTCTTACCTTTTTGCTCCTCTCATCTCTCCCCAACCCAACACTTTTCCTCCTTCAAGTAATTACTCTAGCTTTCTTTTCTTTTTTCAATTAAAATTTGGATTTTACTCCATGTTTCTGCTGGTGGGTTTTCAATATTTGCTTTAATTTTTGTTCTTAGGAGTGGAATTTAGAGAACCCATCAAGAAAATCAACAACAAGAATGTGTTCAAGAAGATTGGGGAGTTTCTGATTTCTGATTATTACATGTATGCTTCCTTGGTTGCTCCTCAATCAATTGTTTCCCCTCCTACAGGTACTTTTCCTTTCAATTTTTTTTTTTTTAAAAAAAAAAAAAAAAATTTAAATTGTATGTAAGTTGAAAATATTAATTCTTGGGATTTGAATATGTCCTTGAAGAATTATATGCTTTTGTTTGACATTTTTTGTTAAGAAGAATTTGTTTTGGCTGTTTTTTAATGAAATGATGTAATGCTGGTTTGTGCACATTAGTGCAGCCATTAGTAGATTTGAACATTCTGTGACTCAACTAATGGTTTAGTATTGGAATATAATCTCTATAAAGCAAAGCATTCTAGGCATGAGTGAGTAACGGGCTTAAGGAAGCTGTATGATTGGGTTGGAGTTTGGAAATCTTGGAATGCTTCTATTGTATTTGTGGATTTTCTAGTGCAACTGACCATGAAGAAGTATCTCTTAGAGCTAGGGAAAGGGTGTCAGCTAGGATTGGCCTTTGTACATGCAACTAGTTCGTTGTATAGAAGTACAATCTTGTTTTTTAGGTGAATCATTTTGAAACAAAGGTATATATTATGGCTGCCAATTGTAGCCTTGTAGCTTAATGACATTGCCTGTTCTCTTGTGTAATGAGAACCAGTGTTTGAATCCCTCTCTCCCTTTTCTTTTTTTTTTGTGTGACAATTGAATATTTGAATTAACAAACACATTATGGCCATTTTATATTGATACAAGATGTCGTTTATGATTTTTTTGATGAGCAAGCAAGAAATTTCATCAAACTATAACACCACTTTACAAGTCAGTAAAACATATGAACAAGACTTTCTTGACCAACAGACTACAAGAGTGCCTTATAACAAAGTACACCTCTAGAGGGTCATTTACACTTCAAACTCAACATTCTATTACCCAAGACCAATATTCCTAACAAGAGATTTTCTTAGATTCGTTGTTAAGAATTGAAATTAGAATTACTTCTTAAAAAAAATTGAAATTGGAATTCCAAAAAGAACAACATAGAGCTCCATTCAAAACTGAGTTTTCAAAACTTCTTTTTATTTTTGGATAAATGAGAATATTATCAAGGAAACAATACAATACAACTCAAACTTGCAGCCTTGCAGCTGCAACTACCAACATACCAAGTCCCAACAAAGAGACTAAACAAAAAATACTTCTATATACTGACCAAAAGTAATACCAAACCTCAAGCTGTATACTGGCACCAACCAACAAACAGATAGATTACAAAATACCCTGTGATAGTTACTGACTAGTGACTATCAAAAGCCAGGGAGATCCTACTTGTGTTTTTCTTGTAGAAATGGAGTTGAGAGACAGGATCACCTGTTTTTTGAATGTTGTTTCACAATGAGGCTTTGGAAAGAAATCATGAAGCTGTCTAGTTCACTAGTTCTCAACCCTAGTGTTAGGTCGCAGACATTGTAGAATGGGGTATCAGCAAATTGGCTTGGATTGCTGCTATATACCACATATAGTCCAAAGGAATGTGTGAGTCTATGGAGGCTAGGTGGAGTTTGAGGCTTACTTTTGTAGTAATCCTAGCTTTTACTTCCCATTTAACAGCTTTCTAAATACTTTCTTTTGTTTTCCCTTGACCTCCATTAATTTTCACGTTTCTTTGAGTCCAGATTTGATACACAACAGCCCCCCTTCCCCCAAGTTATCTTGCCAATTACAGCCTTCAGGATCTTACCTTTCCAGATCTTCAGCCCCCACTCAACCACTTTATCCCATTACATATAATGCCTGCAAAGCAAACAGTACCTCATTGCCTCTTTCTGCATTATTCTGGTTAATGATCACTCTAAAGAGAGATGATTTACACTTCTAAGTAACTTCTACAGAACAGACAAGCTGTTTCACCATTGTGTCCCTATTGGATTGATATATATCTCTTGTAGACAGTTGGTTATTAAATGCTAGCCAAAGCATGAGGGTTTGTCCCGAGATTGCCATGGAGAACCAAACTAATTTCCGTAAGGCTTGTCTCTGATAGCATTCCAGGTCTCTGCAGATGCATATTTTCCAAATACTCTAGAAAATGGTTTTGCATAACAACTTTGTTCAACAGAGCACTCGCTTTTGAATGCAGCTACATAAGTGACCATTCACCTTTTAAATCTAAATGGTGCCCCCTTATGCTTGGGTCAGCTTTAATATTTCTTTTATTGGTAGTTACACACACACACACCCCCACACACACCTGGTGGTCTTGAGCTCATGATCTCACCCTCCACCTTCCTTTTACAATGGGAGGTGCCGTTTGAGCTAGAGCTCTTGGCAAAGTTAGTGGTTGGAATTTCTTATGTTTATTAGATTTTTTGTTCTATTTTTAGGCCTTTGCTGTCTTTATTGTACTTCCATTTGAACCATACATCTTCAGCTTTCTGGCCCAATTCAACAGTATTGGCTACACATGACCAAATCATACCAATTGACTTGTTTTCTTCTTGTGTTTAATGCTGGTTACCTCTACAACTCTTCTTTCTTTGCATTTAGAGATGCACTTCATTGGCTTTCGGTACAAACCTGATGTAATGGTTAGTAAAATACTCACCAGAGCTTTAGAGAACCGGAGAGTGTTATCCAAATATTTGGGGTTATGTTCACTAATGTCTTGAGAGCTATGTATTGAATGCAGTGTTACTTTTGGATCCAAGACTCCAATTCTAGTTGTTTGGAAAATTGGAGATGCTTGTACTGATTTTGTTGCTAATCTTGAGAAGGCTTAATCCATACTGAATGTTATGCTCAATATATGTTAGTAAAAGCTATGATTGATGAATATGTTGAAAGATTTTACTTTGATTTTTTTAGGAATTGGACTTTTATGTAGTGGGATTGATGTAATTTGAACCAAGATATTGAAGAAGTAAATGTAAAATAAGAAGAATGAATAAAATATGGAAAATTTTCTGCTAAATGAAATAAAAAAAAGGTTAAAGGAATTTGTTCTTTGTTGAGGTCTCACATTACATCAATTGTTCCTATGTCTAGAATGAAATATTCAGTATTTCAGGTTTTTCTTTCAGCTTTCATTATTTGCAAACATATAGTATAAGTTTTAGGCTCTGTAATTTCCCAGAATATCTAGAAATAGGATTTTGGATTTATATTCACAAAATAGACTGCCCCCCTTCCCCAACACACAAAAATTTAAAGGCTGGGGGGTGGAGGGAAGGACAGCTTGGCACTGAAGAATGGAAGGAAACAAGATTTTATCTGGGAAAATACTAAATTTGGTCGGATTTTAGGTGCTTCCATAAAAACTATACTGTATGAAAACTAATTGCAACCCAAGCATTAGCATATTAGGCAAAGAGCAGATTTTCAAACACAGAAGTTAGGGATTTAGGGATAATCTAGAATGTGAAGTCCTTTGTTAATAAGAATTTTTCTCCCTTAGTATTCATATCATGTGATATATGTTGACAAAATGTGAAAACAGTGCACCCAGATCTGATGAATTATATGAAATATGTTAATGTGAGTTGGATAAATTGCTATAACTATCCACCTTGTCTACCTAGGGTTGGGCCAAATAATGCACAGCTTTTGTCCATGCAAGTCTACTTATATTTGGCAACATGATTTGAACATGGTTTTCATTCTCTCATGTTATTGAATTTCATATTATCTTCAAACATGCATATGAATGCTTTATATAAAGTGGCTTCACAATGAGACTCTGTTGATGATAGTTGTTTCATTCCGAGGTTGAAACTTGCCTCTACTTAAAATCTTATTTCTCCCTTCATTTTTCTCTTCTTAGTAACCTGATAATTTTTCTAGAATGATGGAAACGATTTTAGGATTGAAAGGGGGTATGGTATCCATTGGAGAAGGAAAAAGAATATGAAGACAATATAAAAATTCATTAGATGTGACATTACTTATAAGTTACAAAGCAACAAGTGGCGAATCCAGGCTGCAAGAGGAATCATCTCTCTGAGCTTGTAACTCTACTTTGCATTTGTTGTTAAGTACTAAAGAGTTTGCAGAATTCATGTCTCCCTGACATGTAGAGTGCTGTCCATGGTTTACTTTCCTGGCTCAGAAGACATATAAAGTCCCATTCCAGAACTAATTTAAACAAATTTATGGATATGGTTTTCTTGATACCATTAACACAATTTCTGTGAGCTTTTGTTTAATTAAGAGAGAGAAAATAAATAATTAAAATGAATTTTTAAAGAAAATGTAGGGCTAAGAGTCTGATGATTTCCATAGTTGTCCAAGTTTACAAGAACATGTGTGTGAGGTGATGTTTAAATTTTCATTTAAGCAGATATCATGGTTTGATCTTCTTCTTGTCCTTACACTTTTGTTTTTTTCTTTACTTTCCACTACCTTATTTCCTCCACTGCCAGTAGTCTTATTGATTATGGGGAGCATAAGTTAATCATGGAAATGGTTGTAATGAGTTTTTTTTTTTTTTTTTTTTTTTTTTTTTTTGCAGTGTTACTTTTGTTTTAGAAAAATGTCGTCTTTTTAAATGTTTGGTTTATTAAATTCCAGAACCTTCATGGCACATCAAGAGGGTCACTACAGCAGTTTCAACGAGGAAAGTCACCATGATAGACAAGGAACCAACAGATCGGTCCTCAAATAAAGTAGCAAAGGATCAAAGTTCCAAGAACTTGCTTCATGAAACAAGCATTTCCGAAAAAACTCTTGGGCACAGAGAAATGGTGAAGCACATGGTTTACCAAAACTGTCGCTCTACATCCATTTCAGGTCCCATTCTTGTCACATGAAAAGCTCTGTTGTCTGAGTCCCTTGGTTAATTTTTTGGTTTCTTCTTTTTCCCACATTAGATTACTGCAAGATATTTATCTTTTTCTTTAGTCAGTGCTGTATTTGTTTCTTTGTGACATATCTCATTGGCAAAGAGCATAAAAGGACTTTGGCTCAAACAGTTAATGTTGATGCATGTTTACCTCCTGATCATCAAGACGAATTTCAGAATTACTTAAATAAAAATTCTCCTCCAAATTAATAGAAGGTTAGTAGTAATTTGAAGAACTTCTGATTAAAAATGAGTTGTTGCAACCAGTACACATGGCAATTAACATTTGGGTTATATATAGTGTGTCTAGTCTCGGTTTAAACAAATTGGTTGTTAAGTGATTTTGTGAATATTCTTTAATATTATACCAGCATTATTTCCAGTTCTTTTTAAACCAAAAGACTACTTCTGTGTGCAGCTCTCTTTATCTTAAGGTTGTAAGGAGCTCTGGTTTTCTGAAAGTAATTTAGATGGTTTTGTTTGTGTCACAGGAAAGGAAATGCTCAAATTTGCAGCTAAGGAAGCTCATTGTTAACTGAAAAACTGGTACATCAGTGTACTCAATTTGAGTAATTAGAAATATACATGCATCATGTACTTAGATGCATATATCATAGCTAGTATACTTATTTATTGTATTTTGTTGTAAGTGGGATAATGAGGCTGTTGGTGAAACTTATGCCTGTGTGTTGTTCATGAGTTTGTATAATTTCTTACTCTCAATAGTTAAGACTATTACAATGCTTTATCTTTGAACTTGGTAAGCTTTGGATATGGTTCTTGCAACTTTGAAGATAATTGGCCATGTGTCTTTTAATTATCAATGCCTTAGATTCATCCCCCTTACTAGGTGAAGATTCCAAATTGAACTTTTGTTGCACAACTATAGCAATTTTTGACTTAGGTAGGTTTGCTTAAACCAAGATTAGGAAAGGAAAATGTAAAAGTAATTAAATTCTGGATCTTTTGGAAAATATAGATTTGGGATTGATCCTTTGAATGATTGAACTTAACGGCGACACATCATGTATTGGGGCCTAAGCATCTCTCTATCTTGGACTGAAAGGAACATGTCCTTTCATGCTTTAATGTCTTTAGGTGATTTGACTGAACTGCAAGGTGACATGAACTAGGGACTGATTGAGTCCTTTCCTTGATATAAGGCAATGTTTAATATGTGTTGATTGTGTGCCTGCCTTATAATATTTCTGACTGACAACACATGCAATGCGTTGAGAAGGAGGGGGGAAAATGAGCTTGAGATGTAAAAGATGGCATGAGATTAATACATGTAAAGTCGTACTTGTCAAGGATCGATGGTTACTGCAGCCTACCCTTTAGTCCTGTGTTTGTTTTGTTAGTTCGTGTGGTCTGCATCAGTCTTTTAACTTTAGTTCAGTATCTTTCAACTTCTAGAGATTGGAATGAAATTTGAAGTTCTGAACTGCATAAATAAGCAAGGAATAAACAGAAATGCATGCTATAATGATCAATGTAGGTTCTGATAGCAATTATGTGAAGGTTTAGACAGTCACATTTGGCCCTCTTCAATACGTTTCAGTTTTTTTCTTGTTGAGGATAACCCTATCTCTACTACATTAAATAGTTTTGGCCTTCACTTTTGATTAGTCATTTTAGTTGATCTAGAAGTTGCGAAATCTCGTTGTCAAGTGTCCGTGGACCTTCGATTTAAAAACCATCATCCACCTTTTTAAGTATTGACCATAGTTTTAGTGAACTTTATCTATAATGTGACTTCAGTGTTTCAACAATGTAATGAATCCTTAGAAAGTGTAAAGTCAATTGAAGAGTTATTTAATTTAACTAGTTCTCTGATGTCATATGGGGAAGAATTCCGTATCTAGCATGGTTATCAATGGTTTAGTGTTTACCTTCAGTTTGAAGGTTCTACTTATGCCAGTCATTATTTTCTTATCATGTCTATGATCTTTGCCAATTATGGTTTTGGTCCAGAACTCACTAACAGATGTACAGGAAAAGAATAAAAACACTGCATGTTACATTCATTGCACGTACCAAGTACCATGTGTGTCTCTTCAAATGTCATATCTTCCATATTCACCAAATGCATCTGTAAATGAATGTCATTTGAATAATTTACATGTAAACATTACAATGACTTTGACAAGACTTAGAAGAGTTTCTAAGTTGTCCAACTCAGTTTGTACTCTACTAACTTTATGATCATAATATAGAGAATCAAAAGATGTATTTTGGTTACTAAGATTCAATTTTAACGTTTATTCTGGTGTCCCACTCTTTTGTCGTCAAAGGCTGATATAATATAAGGGCATTATAGTCTCGCCATTGTAGGCTTTGTAGTATGTGTCACTCTATGACAAGTGCACTGCAGAAGCAGATGAGAGAAAATGCATGTTCTTAAATTTTGATGAGATGAGAGAATTGTTAGAACATATGTGATTCATTGTTAAGAACATATGTCAATATAGAATTGACTAATCCTTTGACAAAACACATTTTATTTGTAATTGAGTAGATATAGGATGTGTTTAATGCTTCAAGGAACAAGATTTCAAGATCAAGTATTAAAACCATGCAAGTCTATCCAAGAAACAAGTAAAGACGTGTTGGATTTTAAAACTCGACAGCTAATATCTATCGAGGTTTAAAAGGCTGCTGAAGCCCGATGCTCGACAGCTTCTCGACAGATAAGCTATCTATCGAGGTTTATAAAAATCAGTTTTTCAGAGTTGATTTCACTCCAATCCGTAAATAGATATTTGGGCTTTCTTTTCTTATAAGCCTAAACATATATAAGGATTGTTTTAAGAGCCGTCACAGCAGATGCAACTCAAATGCAAAAGTTTTTTACAAACATATTATGAACTGGAGACATATGTCCTAGTTCATCTTTCTATTCAAGAAGCTGCTGTGTTTGTACATCGTAGGGTTTTGTAACCAAGGAGTTTCGTGATCTTCATCGTGTTGATGAACTGAAAGACTTTGCATTCAACATCTTTCTCAAGTTGGTGAGTAAGCCGCGTATTAGGATCCGTGCATCAAATTGGTTAGTCACGTACTGGGAGCTGTGCATTAAAAGGAGAGATTGTCACTATAGAACAAGTCCAATTGGGTATTGGGGTAAGGGTTCAACTATAGGTTGGTATAAGATATTGTGATTCCTTTACTTATAACCGCATGTTGTGATAATAGTGAATTCTCGGGAAAGGTGACCTTAAAATCGCCCGGTGGGTATTGGGGCATTAAAAGGAGAGATTGTTACTACAGATAAGTCCAATTGGGTATTGGGGTAAGGGTTCAATTGTAGGTTGGTATAAGATATTGGAATTCCTTTGCTTGTAACCGCTTGTTGTGATAATAATGAATTCTCAGAAGAGGTGACCTTAAAATCATCCGGTGTGGTTTTTACTGTATAAGTTTTTCCTATTCGTAAACAAATCACCGTGTCAATTTAATTTCCTCTACATTTAGTTATTTGGTAATTTGTTTGTGCTACTATGCTTATTGTATGCAAATTGAATCAATTAATTAACTTGGTTAATTAATTGGTTAATTTATCACAAAGGTCAATACATTCTTGGCCAATCAAGAATAAAGGAAAAGATTCAGCAAAAAAGAATAAAAGGAAATGATGCTCAAATGGAATCCCATATCACTGAATTCCAAACGTCTCATCATTTGGTAGGTTGTTTATACTTTATATGTTGAAGGAATCACAGGGTCGAAAAGGATGAAATAGAATATTTGAGTTCAAAAGCATTAGGTAGAGAGAATGAAATTTGAGAAGGCTAATTTGCTTTGTTCGGGCTGTAGAACTTTTAAGCTGGATTAAGGTTAGCTTCTCATTATTCACAAATTAGAGTGAATGTGTGTTTGTAGCAAGTATGATTTAAATAAATTGGTTCCCAATTGGTTCAGTTAGATTCTATACTTAGGGTCCATTTGGATACAATTTTTTTTTTTTTTTAGAGAGTTTCAACCTATGGCGTCCGCTCCTGATAATAGCTCTTTATTATCAAATCAAGACATCAATCAGTTTTTGGTGTATGCGAGGATTGAACCCTAGATCTCTTGTACAACTATTAAAAACTTTACCAGTTTAGCTAACTGGAACCCACCATTTGGATACAACTTATTTTTGCTGAAAACTGAAAACACTGTAGCAAAATAATTTTTAAATGTGTGAATAGTGCAGTGGGAACCATTTTTAATGAAAAAGTTGCTGTGAAGTTTGTGGGTCTCATCAACAGGAGAAAAGTCCACAACTGCGGCTGGAAAAAAAAAAAAAAAAAAAGAAGGAGGAAACATGAATTGTGAAATGCAGACGCGCAATAACGTGGATCCAAACGGGCTATAAATTTAAGTTATGGATGTACTTAGAGCATCCGCATCAAATGTGGCAAAAATTATGCCATTTTGCCACACCAAAACCCTACTTTATTATTTTACCACATTATTTTACAACATACCATTTATCAGATGTTCTATACTTCAATTTTATACATTAAAATAATATTTACTACCCATTAAAATAATATATTAATTACTCCCTATCATCCTCATACTCATCGTCAACAACAACAACGGCACAACCACCACTGCCGCAACAATGGCCACCAACAATCACTGCCGCGACAACACCAACAGCCACCACCGACACAAACCGATATCCACCAACACCACATCAAAAAAAAAAAAAAAAAAAAAAACACAACCAGAGAGATCGGCACAAACCCACATCCCAAACCCACCACCAGCACAAACCCACATCCACCGGCACAAACCCACAAACCCGAGATCGGCGATGGCGAGATCGGCGTGGCCAGAGGGCGATGAGAATGCCAGACAGAGACGTAGAACAATGGCGTCTTCAGATCGACGGCGATGGAGTCTTCAACCTATGAGAGATCGAGGAGGTGATGGAGTCTTCAACCGGTGAGAGATCGAGGAGAAGATGGAGTCTTCAACCGGTGTGAGATCGAGGAGTCTTCAACCGGTGAGGGAATCGGTGAAGGGAACCGGTGAGGGAATCGGTCAGGAGAGAGTGGAGATGGAGGCGGTGAGAGCTGAAGGAGAAGATGAAAGAATGAGAGAGAAAGAAGAATAAAAAAGAATAAATTCATTTGCAACACCGGTTTCGTACCGTGGCAAATTTACGATGTTACTGTAGTATGTTGCAAAAAAAATGAGATATGACACATCTAATAAATGGGATTAAATGGTGTTTGGTGTACCAAATGTGCCAAATATTTAGCATTTGGTACATATGGCACAGCTGATAAAGATACTCTTAACAATCAAGCAATATATTTGCAAAGAATACCACTTACATAAACTAACAGAGAGGTAGCAAATGAAATGAGCATAAAATAATAATAATAATAATAATAAAATAACAATTCAGCAATCAATCAGCCAAAAGTTGACGAGACTATTAGGACACATGACAAGACTTTATATATATCCACTACACACATTGAGAGGAGTGGTATCTTGCCCTCATATTAGCCACACAGATTAATGTCTATATGGACTTAGCATGGTGGTTTGGGACTGAAGGCTCCATTAGTGTAAAACATTATAACTTGTTTACACTTTCAATTTTAAAATTTACAGCTAAAATGTTTTTACTCTAACTTATTTAAGTGCGGAACAAGAGTAAATGATACGTAATAAAATCGAAACATTACTCTAAGGCATAAGCGAGTACAATAAACAATAAATGTAAAGATTAAAGCATAGGGAAGAGAGATGCAAATATAAGATAACACCGAGTCATGTTATCGAAGAGGAAACTGAAATAATCACCGAAAAACCTCTCCGCGGCCTTCCAAGCCGAAATCAATCCACTAGTGAATAAAGTTGGAGTACATGAATAACGAAGAGACCCTCCAAGCTTAATCTATCCAATGTACTTGAATCCTCAAAGTTCCTACTACCAACGAGCTTCACGGAGCCATGTCTTCATTAGTTGTCCAGATCCCGCAATTAGCTCCGAATTGCATCCACCATTCAATGGCTTCTTCCAATGCTTCCCATATGCACCAAAACTTCTCTTAACACTCAGAATGGGTGAGGTAAATGTTTGGACGAAGAACTTCTCAAAGATGTATAGATGGAGAGGTAAGAGTAAACGAAACTTTAGAGAAAATGGTGTAGAGGATTGTGGGTAAACAATCTCTAACTCTCAAGTGTTTGGCTAGGATTTTCTCTCTCAAAAATTTCTTGGAAAAACTCATTGTTACAATTTTGTGGGTAATGAGAATTTATATAGTATTGGTAAAGGTATGTGAAAAAGCACATTCAAAATCATCAGGCAGAGAGTTTCGCGGGTCACTCGCGACTTGGCCTGAGTCACGAATGACTCGCAAAATCCAGTCTGGCAAAGACTCTTCAAATTCCAGGATGTGCTTCTCATGTGGCCTTTTCGCGGGTTGGCACTCGCGAGCTAGTTGCGAGTTAGTCGCGAATTCTTCATCTTGACAAAATATTTACCAATCTCTCACATACAAACCTTACATTAAGTGTCCATTTGGCATGATTAATTTTGCCAACTTATTTTACTATTCAGCTTATTTTTGCTGCTATTCATGAGTTCCACTGCACTTTTTGGTATTATTTATGGGTCTCATTATACTATTTCAGCTAACTTTGACTTTTATCTACAGTACTCTTAGCAAAAAAATTTCAGTTTCAACAAAATAAGAGGATTCCAAACAGACTCTAAATCCCACAAAAATACAAGAAAATAATTGAAAAAAATTACAATAAAATTTGATACGAAATTAAAGCCAACATAAAAATATAGTTGTAAATCACAACTTTATAGAGAGTTTATGAGGGTAGTAGAAGGCTATGTTGTCTCTTTGTGGTGCATGCCTACCCGGCTTGGTGGAGTTGGTGGCTAGATGGTTGGCTTTATGTTTATATTGGACCCATGGTCATGGCCTAGTAGGTTGCAGGCTATTTTGTGTGATGTGGATAACGTTTGCATTGATAATAGTAATGGTATATACACAACATTTTTACAATAAATTTCATATCAAATCTTATGTGGTAAGCTGTTATTGATCCTAATTTGAGCCCAATAATGACATTGCTTTTTTACTCACCAATAACAATTTGTCACTTATGTTAGGTTCTAAAGATTTAGGGATTTGTGTATTTAGAACTCTAATGTGTAATATTGGCAAATCATGATCAAAACAATATGTTTAGTCTTGTTTAGGCTTGTTGTCGGCCAAAATGTTTTTTTGCAAAATTTTCCAACTCAGCCCTAACTCATTAAAACGTTTTGGGTTTTTTGTTTTTACCTAAGGTATAAAAGGCAAAATCCTAGCCACGTTTTTAGTGTTGCTCTTGTTGTATTGTTGCTCATACATTGCGGTTTGTGTGAATCTCTTATGAGATCATTGAGGAGTTTTCCTTCACATAAACTTAGGATTTTCTAGGTAGAGATATTTTTCAATACCTTGATGATCAACTCGGTTGCTGCCATTGGAGCTTAAAGAATAACAAGCGTGGGTGCTTGTAGCTGATTGGAGAATCCAAGAAAGAAGGAGTCCGTGGATTCGGAGCTTGCACGTGGTCGTGTCAGTAAGTTCTACTGGTGGGTAGCAATAGGAAGTCAAGCGGGGAGCTTGTAAGTCCTTTTGTATGAACTTCGATTCTTTCGTACAGTGGATTCAGTTTACCTTGAGGATAGCTAGGTCAAATCTTTCCCAGGTTTTTACCGTGTGGTTTCCTGGGTGATCATATATTGTGTTATTTATATTTCCGCTGCTTTATTTCTTGATATGATTATTTGATTGTGTTAACCTAGATTTGCATAATTTGAATAAGTTAATAACTTGGCTAATTAACTAGGTTAATCTGGTTGGGTTAAGGGGTCTAAAACTGTTCAAGTGGTATCAGAGTGGGTAGCTCTCTTGTTTGAGATTTTTTGATCTCTGAGCTGTTCCTTGACCCCTGTTGTCATGGAACATGGACACTCTCTTGTTGTTCTTCCTCACTTTGATGGGAATAACTATGCTTATTGGAAAGTAAGGATGAAAGCATTCTTGAAATCTACTGATGAGAGGGTTTGGAATTCCGTTGAGTACGGATGGGAGAAGCCCACTACTCCTGTGAGTGAGTGGCAAACTTCTCAAAAAGAAGCAGCTGGGTTCAATAGCAAAGCTATGAATGCCATCTTTAATGCTGTTTCTATGGAGGAATTTAAGAGAATCTCAAATGTTGAGGTTGCTCACACTGCTTGGAAAATCCTCCAGACTGTGCATGAAGGCACAAAGGCAGTTAAGATTAACAAATTGCAACAATTAATTTCTAGAATTGAAAGCATTAGAATGTCTGATGATGAATCTTTTGATGAATTCTATGCTAAATTAAATGATATTGTTAATTCTGCATTTAATTTGGGTGAAATCTACAGTCAACCTAAAATTGTTAGGAAGATTCTTAGATCCTTAAATGAGAACTTTAGACCCAAAGTGATTGTCATTACTGAGAGCAAGGATGTGGACTCCATCCCTCTTGATGAGCTTGTAGGATCTCTTCAGTCCTATGAGTCAGACCTACCCAAAGCAAACAAATCCAAGTCAATGACTCTTAAGTCTGTTGATGATGTTGATGTTGGTGGATTTGATGATGAGCTCTCTGCTATAGAGATCGCGTACCTTGCCAAGAACTTTAGAAACTTTCTTAGGAATAATAACAGAAAGCCAAGAGGTACAAATACTGCTGAACCTAGAAACTTTAGGAAGAATGATCCCACTAAGGTTAATAACTTTGAAAAACCTAGAGAAAAAGTTGGTCAATCTTCAAACAATTCTTTGGGTGCTCAGTGTTTTGGATGTCAAGGATATGGTCATGTTAAATCTGAATATCCTACATTCTTGAGGTCTAAGGGTAAAGCTATGGCTGTAACTCTTAGTGATAATGAGGTTTCTGATGATGAGTCTGGATGTGACGAGGATGGAAACCTCATTGCTTTCACTGCTACTGCTGTAGTCAATGAAAACGTGTCTGTTGAAGAGAACCCTTCTGATTGGGAACTCTCTGAAGATGCAGATCTTCAAGAGGCCTATAATAAACTTTGCAAAGTTGCTGCAAACGATGCTATGAATGTTGAACTTAGCCTGAAGAAAATTGATTCTCTTGAGCTTGAAAAGAAAATTTTGCTTGTTAAATTATTTGATGCTAATGATCTTTTGAACCATGTGAAATTTGAGAACATGCTCTTGCTTGATAAAGTTAAAACTTTGGAATATGATTTATCTGTTGCTAGATCTGCTAGTTCTAAACTTGATCAAATGTTGAATGTTCAAAAGTATCATTCTGACAAATCTAGTTTAGGTTATGTTGAAAGCATCTCTGTGTCTACACCACATTCCACGAACTTTGTTCCTTCATCTTCTTCTGAACTTTCCGTGAGTGAGGTTGTGAGTGAAACTGTCAAACCTCCTGTGAGTGAGGTTGTCAAACCTGTAGAAGTTTCACCTCCTAGGAAGATTAGGGTTGATCTGGGAGAGTCTAAATCTAAGGAGTCTACCCTTTCTAAGGACAAGATGCATGGTAAACCTGCTTGGGTTTGTCATTTTTGTGGAAAGTCTGGACACATTCGTCCTGACTGTTACAAATTTCAAGCTGCAAAGAGAGCAAACAAGCCAAAAGTGCCTGAGCCCCAAGCACAAGATCCTATGGCACTCATTGGTGAATTGGTAAAGGCGTTGAACCTTTATTCCAATCCTGGAGTTGAAAATCACTCGAGCGTGAATAGGAACTCCAATGCTCGTGGTGCATCTAATAGGTTTTGGATGTAAAAGACTCGATCTAATTGAGTCTTTCTAACATGGTCCTTGTGCTTCATTGCTCCTTCTTTTGTGACCATTGTTCTTTGGTTTTTTGTGTTTTTTTTTTGTTTGTTTCTAGGATTTGCATTGCATAACATTCATGCATTTCATTCTAGGATTTATTTGTTTTCTCTTTTAAAATAAAAAATAAAATAAAATAAAAAATGAGTAAAGCAAATTGTGTTTGGCACTATTTTTCTTGGTCTTTGAAAACAAGATTGGTCAATTTATTTACACATAACATGTCTTGTGTACCTTGTTTAGCTTTGATGAGCTTATTTATTGCGCTTTACTAGTTGAAACTTTGTAGTGCATGTTGTGTGGGAAAGATGTTTATGGTGTTTATCACTTTGTCTTAATCTTGAAGTCACATGTTGTTTGACTGTCGGACTTGATCCTTTTGAGAAAGGCATAAATAACCATTTCACCACTGTTCACTAGCCAATCATGAACACCTTAGTGCAAATCTTAAGATTCTGTGCTCGAGAAAGTGTAGCACATGCACAAAAAGAACATAAGGTGAAGCCTCGGTATAAATGCTTAATGCTTAAAATTGGTGTGTACTATTAGGCTTGATGCCAATTCACATAATTAAAACTGGTGTGTACTATTAGGCTTGATGCCAAATTCATCTAATTATGAGGCAAAATTCAAGAAACTTACTTGATTGCAAGCTTATGATCTAGGAGATGTGAGAGTTATATGATGTAACTCTTTAGGTGATAGTCTCTTTTGAATTCTATGTGATGGATTTTGTAGACTTTGTGATTGATTGCTATTCACATATCATCTCACATGTATCTTAAGCTCTTGCTAGTTGCACACACTACACAAGTTACTCTTTGCTAAACACTGTACATGATATTGTGTGTGTTTTTGGTCTGACCAACCAAGTTTGAAAATACCTTGAGTATTATACAAAACATTTTTTTTGCTTGAGAATTTAAAGGGAGAATGGCTGAAATTTTCTTTGGAGAAACGGGGATCAAAACTTGGGTTTTTGAAAAAGCATTTGATCTCATACTCATGTATTTTGTTCATCTATTTTAATGCTTTGAGGAGTTGTTTTCAAAAATGTGGTTTGTGTTTTTCAAAACTGTATTTTTTCTCAAAATGTTGTGAGTCGCTGCCTGTTTCGATCGATCCAATCTGTTTTTCGATCGATCGAAAATTGCTTAAAATTTTTGTAGAATTCTCGGATTAATTCGATCGATCGAATGTAATTTTCGATCAATCGAATATCGTGAATCAAGTTTTTTAAAACTCAAATCTGACTTTTTCAAAACTTTTCAAACTTTTTTCTCTCTCTCCGACTCGGCAAGGCTCCACAACGATTTTTTTGTCGTTTTCTCCCAAAAATTTTGCAAGATTTCTCTCTCCTTGAGCCGGTATGTCTATCTTACCCTTCTTTTTGATTTTATTTTCACATTTCATGCATTTTTCATGCATTTTAATTTGGGAATTTCGAACCTATGCATTTTGGGGTTTTTGATGATTCAATCCATTTTTTATGAAATTGATCAATGGGTTTTGTTCCTATGATGTTATTACATTGATCCTTGTTGGTTAATTTGATCAATTTTGAGGTTTGTGAAACATTGAAAATTCTAGGGTTTGAGTTTGATCCGATTTGGGGATTTTGTTCAATTGGGTTAAATTGATAAAATTGGCTTGTTGTTTTGATGAAATTGGTCATTTTAATCTGTTTTCAACCCTGTGTGATGATCAATTCATCAATTTGTTTCAAAACATTCAAGTGGTTTTTCAAATTTTTGGGGTTTTTGGTAGAAACTCTATGCTCAAGCCAATTTTGTGTAATTGAACTTAATTTGAACTTTGTTTACTGCATTAGAACATGCATCATGTCATTAATATTGTTCATGCATCATATAAACTTTTGTTCTATTTTTTATGTGCTAACTTGCAGTCTGCCCTTGGGTTTATTTTTTTTGTTTTGTTTTGTTGGTTTTTTTCTCTGTGTCTCTGTCCTTTCCTTAGCATTATGCCTAGGAAGACTAGGGTTCGTAGGTCTGTTCCCTCACCTTTTCCACCCCCACCTTCTTTTGACCAAGAGAAGTTTCCGAGTGAGAAAAATCAAGAGATTTATGATAAGCTGAACCTTAGGAGAAAGATTTGGTCTGAGCGAACTGTAGTCTTAGATGAACTTGATCCTGCCATTAGGGCAAACTTTGAGCATCGAGGCTGGTTACCCTTGGTGGATATTTCTGATCCTCCTCCACCTGCTACCTTGATTAGAGAGTTCTTTTCGAACATCTCTATCTGCGTCTATGATTCCAACACTTTGGTAAAGAGTTGGATACGAGGCGTAGAGTACACCATTACTCCTACGGTAGTGGCTGATGTTCTAGGGGTACCCTTGGTCCAGCACCCAGTCTACCCTTATGATGAGTCTCCTTTGTTGAATGATGTCATGTCTTACATCACTGGGTCTTCTATCCAGTGGGGTTCTGATCCTAGGATCGTCTCTGCTGAGCTATCTGAGTTGCACTATCTCTTCTTTAGGATTAGACATGGCAAAACGGGTCAGAATTTTCTGACCCGACCCGAAAAATACCCGACCCGAACCCGATTTTTTTGACCCGAAGCAAAAACGGGTTGACTCGTGACCCGACCCGTGTTTTTTGCGGGTCAACCCGACCCGAACCCGAACCATTTTTTTTAAACTTTTTTTTTTTTTGGTAAAAAAATAGTAAAACTAAGACAATATTGGTTTAATTGTTTATTGTGAACTTTAAGGAAACAATTGATACATTTACATAACTATATGCAAATTAATTGAAAGATAAATTGTTGAACATTCTGTAATGAGTAAATATTTTTAGTTATCAAATAGCAAAGTACATGTCAAGATAATCTGGTTACAGTAGAGTTAAAAACATAGATTTAAAATTGTAGACATGTGAGAAATATTCACAAGTGTGAAAATAGTGAAGCTAAAGTATTAAATTAGCATAAATTATGAATACTTAGACCTACTTTTTAATAATGTATGTCCAAAATAAACGGCTTTTCAAAATAAATTATGATATTTCCTAGAGTGTGTGTTGCTTAACAATAATATGATATTCATAAAAGAGACCATGTATAAATAAGTAAGCAATCAAATTTTAAAGTATATCTCAAATTGAAATAGAGTGTCAACCACAACTGATAATAGATTATAAAATTAATTTTCAAGATTGTAAATTTCTTATATATTTTTATTCTTTATCAAATGAGTTATCCAATAAGTCATTTGTAATTTTGTTTTATATTTGGAATGTTGATATTGTGTAGAAATAAAACTTGTGTATTTGTTTTACTTATCTTTGTGTTATTTTGTTTTAGATAGTAATGTTAGGATTTGTATAATTTTAAAATCGTTGAATAAGTATTAATAAGTTTAACTGAGTTCATTCTTGATATAAGTGGTGAATTCAAAATAATGCATTTTACATTAAGTAATTTGTTGCATAACTTTCCAAATGACAGATACATGTTGTTTTCTATATAAAAATAAAAAAAATAAAAATAAAAATAAAAAATAAAAAAATTCATGTGAAAAATATGGGTCAACCCGACCCGACCCGCAACCCGATTTTGACCCGAACCCGATTTTGACCCGCTTAAAATGACCAGTGACCCGTTTGACCCGCAACCCGATTGACCCGACCCGAACCCGACCCGACCCGCTTGTTTTGCCATGTCTATTTAGGATAGCTTGTCATTCTATTTGGCCCATTTCTCATCTTCACATCATTCCTCTCAAGTGGTGTGTCTTTTTGTACGCTCTTGTGACAGATGCTCCTATCAGTTTTCCTCATTTGTTTTTTCGTTCTTTGAACGAAGTTTATAGGAGTTCATCTTCTTCTCATGCCCTTGTCCATCCTATTTTTATTCATAGGATTTTGCTTTATCTTGGTCTAGATGATTTCCCTTCCTCTGAGCCCATTCATGTTATTACTCCCATAGATGCGTCTTTTCTTAGACAGAGGGCTGCTCACCTTCGAGTAGGCTCTAAACACCCTAGGTCTGAGCCTTCTGGTACCACACCTCCTCCCTCTTCTTCTACAGGTCCTGCTGGTGAGGATGTTCCTGATCCTGTTGGTGATGATGTTGCTGCTGATGTTCCTCCACCTCCTTCGAATGACTTTGATGTACGTCGTACCTTGAAGACTGTCATGACCGTTCAGGCGGCTCATAGTCAAATTTTGGTGGACTTGCTTAATGAGATACATGTTCTGCGAGCCGACTTGGCGCATCTTCATTCACCCTCACCACCTCCTTTTGATGATGGCTTGTGATTGCCCTTTGGCATTCCGTCACAAAAAAGGGGAGTAGAGTTTTAACTTGTGTAGAGGAGTTTTTGTAGTGAGGGGGAGTATATTGTTTGTTTTGAGGAACTAGTGGAGTTTTTAGATTGTATCTAGGTGCTTCACTTTGTATATCATTTTTGGGGCTATTCATGTTAGGGGGGAGTTACATTGTTTTTGATATACATGATTCTTGTTTCTTGTGATTCACTGTTTATTGATTTATATTTATAAGTTGTTCATTGATATATGTCTTTATTATGTGTTGTGTGAATCATATAAGAATGTTATACCTGTTTATTTACTGTTTTCTGTCACACATGCGTTTATGCGTTTGTTGAGTGTTTCAGGAATATACAGGTTGATTCAATTGAGCTGCTGTCTACACTTGTAACTGATGGATAGTAGTTAGGATTGAATTTGAGTTTATGAGCATTATTTTTGTAAAGGGCTTTTACTTGTAAACTTTGAGCTTTTAATTTGTGTTTTGTCACGGATTGCCAAATGGGGAGTTTGTTAGGTTCTAAAGATTTAGGAATTTGTGTATTTAGAACTCTAATGTGTAATATTGGCAAACTATGATCAAAACAATATGTTTAGTCTTGTTTAGGTTTGCTCAAAGTTATATATTTTATGTAAAGTTGGAATCGAGAGGCTGCAGATGCATTGGTGCATTTCGGTCTGGCTCGATCGATCGAAAGTTAAACTCGATCGATCGAAAGTTGGCCATAATGTTTTTCTGCAGAATTTTCCAACTCAATCCTAACTCATTAAAACATTTTGGGTTTTTTGTTTTTACCCTAGGTATAAAAGGCAAAACCCTAGCCACGTTTTTAGTGTTGCTCTTGTTGTATTGTTGCTCATACATTGCAGTTTGTGTGAATCTCTTGTGAGATCATTGAGGAGCTTTCTTTCACATAAACTTAGGGTTTTCTAGGTAGAGATATTTTTCAATACCTTGATGATCAACTCAGTTGCTGCCATTGGAGCTTAAAGAATAACAAGCGTGGGTGCTTGTAGCTGATTGGAGAATCCAAGAAAGAAGGAGTCCGTGGATTCGAAGCTTGCACGTGGTCGTGTCAGTAAGTTCTACTGGTGGGTAGCATTAGGAAGTCAAGCGGGGAGCTTGTAAGTCATTTTGTATGAACTTCGATTCTTTCGTATAGTGGATTCAGTTTACCTTGAGGATAGCTAGGTCAAATCTTTCCCAGGTTTTTACCGTGTGGTTTCCTGGGTAATCATATCTTGTGTTATTTATATTTCCGCTGCTTTATTTCTTGATATGATTATTTGATTGTGTTAACCTAGATTTGCATAATTTGACTAAGTTAATAACTTGGCTAATTAACTAGGTTAATCTGGTTGGGTTAAGGGGTCTAAAATTGTTCAACTTAAAATTTGTTATAAAAATGTCGTGGACATAATATTACTCCAAAAATAAGCCTAGCTCCAAAACATAATTCTTAACCTCTTAAATAGAAAAAATAAATCTTAAATAATAACAATAAAAATTATAAAAACTACTAATAACCCAAACAAAAACAAGACTATGCCAAATAACAAGTGAAAAAATTATTTAACATAAAGTTTATTCAAAAATAAAAATAAAATTCTTTAATCATTCAAATTTGTAACTCGTTCAACCTATTACATAAAAATAATCACTAATTTCATTTTTCCTATAAAAAAATTAGTACAAAGAGAAATATTGTGGTCATGAGTTCTCCTTAGTAGTGCTGGTGGCAGTGGCTATGCACTCTTTGGTTTTGCAATCACAACAATTTTGCTTTCTTCAATGACTCGGCTTGCAATTGTAGCAAGTATCATATCTCTCTCTCTCTCTCTCTCTCTCTCTCTCTTCTTATTTTTCTCTTCTTTATTATTATTTCAAACTTTCTCACTTTATTACTCACATCTCAGTATTCTCAGTTCTCATTTCATTTCTTATCAATTCATTTTTTTTTTTCTTTTTCTCTTTGTTAGTAGAAGGAAATTGTAATATTTCATCTGTTTGCGTGGATTTTTTTGTGATGTTAGCATATTCAAGTTATTTTTTTATTGGATTTTGTATTATTTAAGTTTTATAGTGACAATCCTAGAAAACATTTCTAGAGCCGCCAAGCTAATGTTCATTGAATGCGGTATGCTTGGCAAAGCATGGCTAGGTTGCATATAGGTGGTGATGAGGTTGCCGCTTATGTGGTCAGACGTTGGAGGTAGAATTGCCATGGATAAAGCCCTCCACCTGTAATGGATGGACTAAAGTTAAGTTGTGGCCAATATGTATGGGCTGCCGGATTGATAAGCATGTCCTATAATGGCTTGAAACATGTGCACATGTGTTTAAAAGGGGTAGCAACATAGTAGAGCAATTACCAAGTTCTTACCAAGTTATTAACAAGTTATTGAGTGATATAACATTACTTAGAATTACACTTGGTGTAACTTTAAGTAATGTAACACCACTCGGTATTTTTTTATTGAATGTGAATTTTAATAAATCCATCATTGGATTAGATTCTCTTCTTATACTCTACATGCTTGCAAAATTTCGATATAAGATCGATAACTATGTCATCAGTCATGTGTTTAAATCTTACACTTTTTTATTTAAAATTGTGCATAAAAGATGGGGCTTCTAGATCAAATAGTAAATGATGTACGATTGACACCAAACTTGGTGTGTTTGTTAAGTACATAAAGAATATACAATCCAACAGTGTGATTTATGAAATATTAATCTAATAAAAAGTTATTAGGTGAACTTTAAGCAATGTTAAACCATCAATTATCTTGTTATTGAATTCATATTTTGAAAATTCCACCGTTGGATTACATGTTTTATATGTTCTTAACATACATGCCACTTTTCATGCCAATCGGATGCTATTTACCATTTGATTCATAAATTATCTTTTATGCATTATTTTTAATTACAAAAACTTGAATCTAAACAATTGATTAATGGCAGGGCTATTGATCTTTAATCATCTTGAAATTTTGCAAATATTGAGAATATGCAAAAATAATGTAATCCAATGGTAAATTTGTCGAAATTTACATCAAATTAAAAAATATTGAGTGATGTAATATTGTTTAAAGTTACACCAAGTGTAAAAAGTCTAGCTTTAATCATGGAAGCATCTCCCATGGTATTGTAAGAACCATCAATATGTCAATTTAATGATATATGATTTTTTTTTTTTTTTTAAAGTTTTAATAGGAAAATGAAGATTTAAACCCTAGATACCACCGTTGAAAACATGTAAATATGTTAGTTGAGTTGTAAGGCTCATAACAATTTTAATATTACACACTGATGACTAAAATTAGGATTCAAAAAGGAAAAAACAAAAAAAGTGGTCGTTTCAAAGTAAAGTTAGAGATTAAGTAGGGCCCTAATTAAGAAAATCCAAAAAAGTGATCGGTGTCCACCAGTCTTATGTTATACTGTACATTAGAAGTAAGAAGTTTGAGACTAAAAGAGGTGAATTGTTGTGTATAGGGAAAAAAGGAGGAAGAGATAGAAAATCCAAAACATGCATTAGTATAAAGAGGGAGAGGACAACATCTAGGTATGTATAAAATTCTCTATTCGAGTAAATCTCCTGCCCATAATAATGCAAGTTTTTGTAGCATTTGAACCAAAGAGATCGAGAAAGCATGACCACATATATGTTTGTAACCAAAGACAAAACACTTTCGAACTCCCTATGACAACAGTCTTACACTTACTCAGACCCATGAAGAAGATGTTAGTACTATATAGTTATAGTAGCCATCAAACCATGCACGTGTGTGGCATTAAATTTAGACCCTGTCCTAGAAAATGACTCCTCACTTTCTCTCATATATCACCTCAATCTTTATCTGGGCTAGGCTGGTTGCCTTGGCCTCTTTCAAGTAATACAACCCCACGTTAGAAAAAGACCTTTAAGTGTTAATATTATGCAGTCATGCACTGCAAAGTTAGAAAACTGAAACTCCTCAGCTCAGGAGCTCAAATGCTTTGCAGGCCTATATACCTAGCTATAATAATAACTTCATTATTGATGAATAATTGGATTGTTGAGTCCAATGGGTCACCTTCTGAGTGATTTTCTTTTCTCCGACAACTATGAGACTTGTTCCAACTCTAAATGTTTTTTGAATCAATAAGTATAGTCACATAAAAATTTTCAAACTTTTTTTTTTTCTTTTACAAATGTTGAGATAGTATACTATATATATATATATATATATATGACTAATGTACAATAAAAAATAATATCAATATAACAAACCTATGTAAAAAGACAAGTTTTAACATTAACCATAACTCATTAACTTAACAAGTTGTGAAAATTGTGTCTCATTGTAATTCTTTGTTACTAAAAGGTAAAACAATTCAACTACACATGACAGCCGGCCCATGAATTCCTAGTGATTTTCTTTTATTTTAGACAAAATTACAAATTGTACCCTCTAATTATACCTAAAATTCAATTTTTTATTTTTTAACTTCATTTTATTTAGTTTGTATGTTCACTTATATTAGGAGACTGCCGTTAAGTATCCCAAAATGACATCATTTTCCTTTTCTTTTTTTTTTGAATTTTTTAAATTAAAAAAATCCAAATAACTAATAAGAATATTTTTTGAAAAAATTTTGTTTTTTTTTTTAAAGCTTTTCTCCTCTAAAAAATGGCAAAACTTAAAAAATACTGCTCAAAACCAAACCGTCAATTAATTTAATTAAATAAAATTACCCAAGGACGTGGATGTTGGTTTTCCAGTCGGATCTTCCTTGAGTTTGGTTTTTGTTTCTTCTTTGTAGTTCGCTGTTCTTTTAATAAAATTTTGCTTACCTTTTTCTCAAAAAAAAAAAAAAAAAAAAAAATAGAAAGTTGAATAATTAGAGACAGACCCATTTCAATAGAGAGAGATTTCAACAAAAAATAAATAAAACTAATTTCTTATAGTTGACTATCTACCAATCCTTTTTCTAATAAAAGAAATTGTTGATATATTATTCATATTTTTCCTAAACCCAAACCAGATTAGTCCACAGATAGATTATCATTTCTCTTCTTGCATTTTCCTTAAACCAGAACAAGATTTCCTATTTTAGCAAGTGAGAGAGAGAAGGTTGAGAGGAAAACTGACTAGGGCGTGGTAGTTGTGGGCGGGACCAACATCTACCTCCAAAGATTCAACGCATCCACGATCTACCATAGGATTGAAAAGCACTGTGACTTATATGTGTAGTGCACATGTGGTGTTTTATTATTAATTTTATGGATTTTTTTAATGTAATAATTAAAAAAAAAAAAATCAAAACTACATCATTTTGGACACTTAATGGTTGTCACCTAACGGGTATTAAGAAGACGACTAAATTGAATAAAACTAAAAGTTAGAAGACTGAATTGAACAAAATTGAAGTTACAACATTGAATTGAATTTATAAAGTGCAATTTGTAATTTCATATGAAATTGTATGTTTGTGTGTATTATTATTATTATATACCTGCATAATCTTTCTTAATTTGTCCATGAAATTGGGGTTTTCATGTATCTTTTTTATTATTATATGGAATTTGTTGTATCTTATTTATTTATTTATTATTATACTTATTTTATTTAGTTCAATTAATGTTTTTTACTAAAATATCTATAAGAATTGTGGGGGAGAAAAGCCCAGCCCAACTTATTGGGCCAAAGGCCCTATCCGAGGACCACTGTTCGCCCGAGGAGACCAAGACGCAGCCAGAGGCCCATGTGAAAGGAGAATGTCCGCAGACGAGCACGTGTACCGTCCGAGGAGATGCTCATACGTCCGAGGAGACCGATATCGTCGGACCCGACGAGGCTTATGTCCGGCACGTGTCAAGCGATCTGTTTAACAAGTGTCAGGGGAGAAAGGGGACCTCGGACACGTGAGAAGGTGACAGGAATAGAGAAATATCAAGGAGACAGACTTCAACCACCGCATTTAATGCTCTGCACCTACCCACCTGGCCGCATTTATGTGGAGAAGACCCCTGAACAGTGCATCCTCAGCTACCGCCACTCAGACAGGGCTAAAGGGGGAGTATGATGGGACATGCACTCAAGTGGGCGCACAGATGGTGAACAAGTGGACGGTGGAGATGGAGAAGGGCAGCACTATATAAGAGAGAGAGGTATCTGATAGGGGGGATCGAGAATCAAGAGAGAGAAAAGAGCATATAATTTTACTGTAGCTCCAACATTTGTAACTTAAGTTCATCAATGAAAATCGCCTCCTCGGACGAGGCATTGATCACTGTCCGAGCACTTTTTTATTCAAATTTCCCCATCTTCTATGCCGTTTAATACTGTTATTTTTCATTACTAGCCTAGTTCTTTCACCCACTCTCTACGAATTTATTGTTTTGGGTTCAGTGGGCTCCAAACCCATTCCTCCTTGGGCCTGGGCTGCAGAATCTGACCCTACAAGAATTAAATCTATTATTTTCTAAAAAATTTATTTCCTAATACTCTTCATATATAGGGCTAATTAAACTAAACTCTTCTTTAATATCTTAGAAGATGGTATAGTGGGGACCAACTTTAAACTTATAACCAATTGCTCTGATATCATAATATGATATAATTTCTTTTAAAAACTTTAGCTTTAGGAAAGCTATAAATTTAATAATTTAATCATCATTCTAACCGTGTTAACCCTATCCATATGACATTTTGTTTTTTGTTTCTTTTTTCGGACCACATGGAAGGGTAAGTGTTGAAGATCTGCAGATGGATCTTGTTAAATATTAGCATTGATACACCATGTTGAATATGCTAGTATGGATACGGAAGCAAAATCATAAAGTATAGAACACAATAACACACGAGAGTTACGTGGTTCAGCCTAACGGCTTACATCCACGGAAGAAACCCTAAAGGGCTACATCAATAATATATTATAGTGTAGTACAAATCCTGTGTTACAATGAATCATAACATGTGTATATATAGTAGACTGAATCCTAGACTAATAGATTTCTAGTACAAGTAGGAGACTTGGCTTGCATACAAAGTAGAATTAGGCTTGAGCCTATGCTAATGGGCTAATATATCTCTAACAGTGCTGAATATGAGTAACGATTTTTTTTTTTTTTTTTTTTTGGGTAAAAATAAGCTAGTATGTGTTCATATGTGTAACGAATATGAGTAATGATGATAACATGTGTTCGCGGTGTGATTGAAGCCATTGCATATTTAATAGTGAATGTGGGAGTCCCAATGAAAATATTGGCCACCACGAGTGTCAAGATGGCCTCAACCACAGTCACGTCCATGGCCTCTGTTTGGAGAATTACGTTGTGCAAGATTAGCCTGTGGTGTGGGATCAGGGTTGAGGTGATAGAGGAGACCGAATCTGAATGGTAAAATTCATGGCTAAGGATTGTGGAACTCAGGAAAGGAGATATTGGGGTATGGAACGAGTGGCCAAGTAGCAACACCCAAGTCACAAAACTCATATTTGAGACATTTGAAGATACAAATCTTGAGGTGAGAGTGGTTAACTTAGCCTTAGCCCGCAGCTGTGAGCTCATCAGAAAGAGATTTTACTTTGTGCAGAAATTGAGTGACAGAAAGGTCACCTTGTTTGATACTTCACAATTGCATATGAATCTGAAAAATACGGGTATTGGGGGCGGAGTGGTCCATATTTCTTGAGAGGAATAAAGGCCACAACTAGTAGCATGATTTCATTAGATAGGGAAGATATTTGAAGACTCATGACATGAGAAGTTGGTCTTGTCTAATCCAGGAAAGGCTTGTTGGATTTGGGCTGTTATTGCATAGTCTGAAACTATGCTCTCTCTCTTTCACCAAAGGGTGGGTTCCACCCATCATGGGGTTCATTCCTTTGTGAAAGAGAGTGAGTATAGTCTCAACTATGCAATAATTTTTCGTTGGTTTTGGGGTCGGAACATTGTTGACACAAATTGTGGACCAAGGGCATGGGTTAGAACCATCAATAAAATCAAGAAGATCTTGAACTTTAAGATAGGTAAGTAATTGGGTAGAGAGAATTGTTATTGGTAAGTTTGATGGATAGAAGTTGGTCTGGTCTGATAAAAAGAAGGTGTTTTTTTTTTTTCATTTATTGTACACAAATTGTTACACACATCTTACTTTTAAAATGAAATCATGATTTAAAACTTTAAAGTCAAGACTTTGAACTTCAAAATTGTGACTCTCAAGTCACAGTTTCAATAAAAAATAATAATAATAGTGTGTGCAAAACTGTGTATAAAAACAAGTATTATTATTAGTATTTTTTTTATCAGTCATTCGGTCTATTTGCTACATGTTAATTGACGTCTTGCAATTGAATGTTTGAGAAGGAAGTCACAGTGCAGTGGTTGAGGATAATAAAATCATGGTGTCTCCTTCCTTGTATAACATTGTACAATGTGATTTACAAAGTATGGACAAGCACCTGTATGGGTACAAGAACAATAAATGAAACCATAAAAGACCCTCTATGGGTTAATAAATGCGTCGTACATATTCAAATTGTGAAACACAATTAACCTGAGTAATTATTGTGCCACATAAAGTAGCACAACATTAACCACAACTCACCCATCATTATCTCTCCACCAACCATAACTTGCCATATAGGCGAGTTGTAGTCAATGTTATGCCACTTTATGTGGCACAAGAATTTTTCAATTATCTCAATGCTTGGGTTTTTCCAAAGCAAGACCTAGCCAGCTAAAATTTTCAGGCCTATGTATTGGGGTTTCATCTGTGGCCATATATCTGGTTTTACTCGTTCAAGAACTGTTCTTTTCGCGTTTTACCTGGAACACTTCTCTCCCTTTAATTGAATGTATGATTGGTCGATAGGTTGGATTTCTTTTTCCAACAATTTAAGCTGTTTTGTCACTTTTCACGCTTTTAAGTTTTAACATGAAATTTCTCAAAAAAGAAAAAGAAAAAAAGTTTTAACATGAAAAACGTGTGAACTCTTGTATGGTGATATCGAAATGAATAAATTGTATGGAAAAGGGGTTCTCTCGTTATGAAAAGAATTCATTAATGATTCTGATTAAATATAACAAATAGTATATTATAAAAACATACCAATTTCTTTTTTCTTTTTTTAAATTACATTTTTATACGGTTAAATCTAAAAAATAAAATAAATAAAATCTCAATTATATTTTATTTCACTTTTATTTTGAGATAATCTCTCATTTGGAATGACTGTTTTTTGCTGAATTTTTTTTTTTTTTTTTTTGCTAAAAGTATGCTAAAATATTCTTATATTTTGAAAAAAATGAGAAATTAAAAAAATAAACTATATATAAAACTAAAAAGATAAAAAATTAATTTATAAGCTAGTCTTAAATACACTCAATGTAGCTTATTTTGGTGAGAGAAAAATACACTATGTACCTTTGAGCACTAATAAAGGGAGGCATAGACTATGGATAAAAGCTATTACACACATTTACATATAATAATAATAAAAAACAACATAAATAGTGATTGCAGTCACAATTTTTACTTTGAAATCGTAACTTCAAATTAAAATTTTACTGACTTTTTTAAGTGTGTGCAATAAAAACTACTGTTTTTTTTTTTTTTGATACGAAAGACTACTGTTATAATCAAGATGAATTCAATATCCTTTCCTCCCATCAGCACAAATTCAGGCATGGAAAACGTGACATCATGGTAAGACCAAAGGTCAATCTGTCCCACAACTATAATATGAATTTCAAGATCGTTAAGGATCTTACCACAAAAAATCCATGTACGTTCAAGACAAAACATTGCCTCATTGAATTGGAAATGGTGGAAGAGAAAATTGGATAATAATTCATATATGCATGTATAAAAAAATCTTTGATATTTTGATATTAGCTAGAATCCAGATTTGGTATTAATATGTATTATACAGTCTTCATAGATTTCTTTTATCAATCGAAAATAATAGTAATAATCCAATCCATTATGAACCCCTCTCTCTCTCTCACACACATACACACGTGTGAGAGATGTAGGGTCTTAATGTTTGCCCATATAAACACACACCTTGACTCTTTGATTTGATCAAATTATCTCTCTCTCTCTCTCTCTCTCTCTTACACACACACACACAGTCAGAATGAGAACAAGGAGTTCTACTCTGTGGAGAAGAAGGGCCATGCGTATGAGGGGAAAGAAGAAAAGGCTGAGACTTTCTTTGGTCAAAAACAGTACGGCTGTAAACACTTCCATTCAAAGAAAGCTCAGGCAGCTCCAGAAGATCATTCCAGGCTGCAATGAAATGGATCTGGAAACCTTGTTTCCAAGGATTGCAAATTACATTCTCTCACTACAAGTTAAGGTGAATATTCTCAAGAATATTTCCACTTTATATGGGGTCTAAGGAGACAAAAACAATTCGTCAAGAATTTCCCAACTTCAGAATCCATTCTTGGAATTAAAGATGTAGTGGAAAGGCTGAGGGATATTGCATGCAGTTGTTTGGTTTAAAATTTACCTTCTTGTACCAAGAATAATATTTTGTATTTTACGTTGTATGTGCAAATAAATGCTAAGATTTTACCCTCTCTTTTTTTCTGTTGTTGTCTAATGAGCTTGGTGGTAGAAGATGGATGAAACGAAAAGATCAAGTTGGGAATCTTGATGGGTTTTTCTTTCTTCTTTTAATATATTTTACATTTGATATATTTTTCTTATTGTTGGTGGCATGAGGCTTTTGGTTTTATGGGATTAGAATTTTTTTATTTATTTATTTATTTTATAACTAAGACTTTGTTATGGACAAAGTTTAATTACCTTAAGATAAAAATAAAAAAGAAATTCTCGAGCACAATTGTTTTTTGTTTAAACATTTTAATAAGTAATAAAATTTAATATATAAGAAGTTTTTAAATGGTCAAATGAAAGGGGATTCCGGTTTATAGGTTTAAAAAAGTTTTATCCCTACCATAATAAATATCAATACTATTTAGCATAAATTCATGCCTAAGACAATTTGAAATAGCTGAGGTGCAGCAAATTAAGCCTTACCTTCTTTTCTTCATTGTTGTATTACTAATTACTTGCTTTTTTTCTTTTTTCTTTTTCTTTTTGGGTTAAAGAAAAATGAGTAGAGGGGAACCAGTATGACTTTCTTACTTGAGCGTGACCATAGTAGCATTTTAGCTATCCACTCCCGGTTGGTGAAAAACTCATTTATTACTAATTACTTTCATTTATTATGCAATGTAATATGCTTGTGCAGACACACACACACACAAGGACATTCTTTACATAAATTAAAATGTCAAGAAATGAAAGCAATTGAATTAGCTCCATTAATTGTTGGAGGTGGAATATGACACAAATGGCGTTGTTATGGATTTGATTGATGGCTGCTGTTCTAACCCATTTGTATTAAAGACATGACCCAAAAGAAAACATGATGGGTTAAGTACTGGCTGGTAATGTGACATTATCATCCATTACTCACCAATCAAACATTACCCCAAAGATAAGGTTCAGTAGTTAATTAGGGTATGTCGGCCAAAATATTGTGATGATTTTTGGTTCAAGTGTCTAATTAGCTTCAATTATGTTCCACCTTTAAGTCCTTTCCCATGTGCATGCTAAGAATGTAACAATTAATATTGACCCCCTAATTAATTTGATTATGTTCTAAGTTTTTCCCTTTTTTTTAGTGATCTCCATGTTCTAACTTTTTTAAGAACTCATATTCTTTCAATTTCACTAAAAAGGAGAAATTATTTGAAAAAGGTTGCAAGTAATTAATGAAAGCTCTTCATGAGAGTCCTTGGTTTTACGAACTGTCCTTGTTCTTGTCTAAGGCAGTAGAAGTGTGTTGGTCCCTTCTTTGAGAGGAGAGTTTGTTCTCAGTAGGTAACAAGTGTACCTTCTGAGCTAGTGGTATTTTGGTTCTTTCGGGGTTGTGGGGAGACACTTTATTTCTTAGTCTTTTTCCAATTCTTATTCTCATGGAGGAGTTAGCAAATCAATTGACCAACTTTTCCTTTTCAGAAAAGGAAACCGTTGGATTCACCCTGTCCAACGAACAAAGATCTGATGAATATTTGCTAGCTGCTCATTTCCTTACCCCATGTTTCCTAAATATGGAAGCCATGGCGCGAACTTTCAAACAGTTATGGAGATCTCCAAACGGATTCACAATCCGTAACCAAAATGAACACCGAGTGTTGTTTGTTTTTGATAATCCCAATGATATTGAAAGAATCCTTAAAAACCAACCTTGGAGTTTTGATAAACATCTAGTAATGTTGCAAAGGTACAGTACAGATTGTCCGGTGCATGATCGGGTTTTTTCAAAAACCTTATTCTGGGTTCAGGTTCATGATATCCCAATTCGATATATGACGAAGGAAGTGGTAGAGAACATCTGCAACATTGTTGTGGAAGTTCAGAAATCAACAAGAGCAGTAACTGATGAAGGCGGACATTTCATTCGGGTTCGAGTAATGATTGATATTACACTGCCTTTATGCCAAGGTAGGGTGATTACATTAGAGAATGGGTCAAAACATTGGATCTGATTCAGATGCGAGCGCTTGCCAAATCTCTGTTTCTGGTGTGGGCGCTTGAACCATGCTGACAAAAGTTGCGAGCTATGGTTGCAGAGTAAAGGCATGCTTAAAGTGGAACAACAACAATACAATTCCACTCTAAAGGCTGCCCCGTACACGTCTAGCGGAAGAGATGTTGATAGACCACAAACTGAATGACCCCTTGTGATTAAACCAATTAATTAATTAGCCAAGTTATTAATTAATCAATTAATCATGAAAACCGTGGGAAGCACAAACAAATCACCAATAAACTAATTATGCAGCGGAAATTAAATGACTTGGTGATTTGTTTACGAATGGGGAAAACCCTTACGACAAAAACCCCACCGGATGATTTTCAGGTCACCACTCCCGAAACTCCACTATTATCAAGTCAAGCGGTTACAAGTAAAGGAATCCCAAGTACCTTACCAACCTACAGTTGAACCCTTACCCCAATACCCAATTGGACTTGATTTGTAGTGACAGTTCTCCCTTTTGATGCACAGCTCCCAAGTACGTGACTAACCAATGCGCGGATCCCAGTACGCGACTTCAACACCAACTTAGAAGGAGAGGTTGGCTGCAAAGTTCTTCAGTTCATCCTACACGATGAACATCAGGAAGATGCTTGGTCACAAAACCCTTTGGTGCAAAATACACAGCAACTTCTTCAAAAGAGATTAACTAGGTCAAGAACTTCATATTTGATCACAAATTGCTTGAACAGATTTTGCTCAATGCTTTTGCAACTTGTGTACAATTTTACGGCTCTTAAAATAATCATTTTATATGTCTAGGGTTAGGAGAAAAGAAGGCCCAAAGACACATTCACAGATCCCAAGAAATCAGATCAAAAAACCTGATTTTATAAATCTCGACAAATAGCAAGGTGTTGAGGAGCTATCGAGAAGGTGTCGAGCTTTAATGAATTTGCACTTCAGCTTGTTTTTCTTGGACAGACTTGATGACTTCAACACTTGATCTTGAAACCTTGTTTCTTGAAGTGTTAAAAACACCTAGAACTACCCAATTACAAGTAGAGTACGTTTTGTCAAAGGATTAGCCAATTTACATAAACAAATGACATATGTTCTTAACAAGTGAAAACACATATGTCCTAACAGATGTTATCGTGGTACCTGGTTTCTACGAAAACAGACACCCATTCATGAGAAAAGAATTCCAATAGGCAAGGGAGAGGGCGGAGACAAGGGAGAACAATCCAATGGAATCGGAAAACCAACCGGCAATGGAAACTTAGGCGGAGACGAATCAGGCAAATATGGTAACCAATGAAGGAGTTATTCTGGTAATCGATATCAATGAATTACCCGTTACAAATGAGCCTGCCATTAATGCTAAGTTACTCCCTGATGAGGATAATGATTCAATTCCTCCAACGGCTGTCACGGTGTTAACGGAAGCAAACAATAATGGAGAACCGAAAACTAAGGAACCAAAGTTAATTCCGGACTCAATAACTCCTAAGAATTTATTTAATATTCAAATCAAACAGATTGATACGGATTTGGCTCGATATGATAAGGATCAGACTATTAAGGGCAATTCGGTGAGGGCCATTAATGGGAGAAGTAATTCCGAGGTTTCCAATTTCGTTCCACCAGTTAAAAACAAGGGCACACGAAAGTCGGCTGGCAACCAAGAAAAAAATTTCTTTGCCGTAAAGGCAGCTTTTATTCACATCCAAAGCTCAACAAACCCTAATCCAAAGTGTTCTAAAAAACCAACAACGTGGACTAAGCAAGCTTGTAAACCTACACAGGGCAAATGGTCTCGACTTCGACGAACCCAGGTTTCTTCTCCTTCTCTTCGGGGGGGAAAAGAAGATAAGGGTTTAGGTAAAAGAGTAATGGATGACAATAGAATTCTCCCTGAGCTACCAAATAAGAGGAGGCAATTTTCCAAGGAGGATGTTTCTCAATCACAGATATTGGCGGAGGCTGTCCCACAGCCCCGCCAGATGCAATGATTCTCTTAGTAATGATCTGTCATGGGCTTGGGAACCCTTGGACAGAGAGAGAGCTTGGTGAAATATTACGAGCAAAAGATCCCTCTACCATGTTCATAGTCGAAACATGGGTAGACAAAGCAAGGCTAGAGCACATCCTTAGTACGACTAAGTCTTTGATCAACAGCGATTCTATCGTGGAAATAGCTCTCATGGATTTCAAAGAGTTGCTGTCGTGGATGATCAAAACGAAACAAAATAAAAAGTCGTCGGTCATGTTTTGGATATTAAGGACACATCGAAATTGAGTCAGAACTAACCAACCTTGTTGCATTTCAAAGCAGCTCGTCAACGTGGCCAACGAAATCCTACCGGAATTCCAGGTAGTGCAATAACCTCCCCAACCACAGTCCACCCCGATCCGAGTTCATTGGAGAGCTCCTATCTTGGACATGGTTAAGGTCAATCTTGAGGATGCACGATTCAGTTGGGGGCAAAAACCAGGATTCGGTGTGGTTTTGACAAGATGTTTAAGTAAATTACACTACTCTCATGTTAAGAGAGAGGGTGATATGGTTGCTTTTGTTTTAGCTCTATTTGTTTTAATTGTTTTAGATTATAGGGCGTGGATGGAGGATACTCCCCCACAGTTCCTTTCTTTTGTTTCTAGCAGACTCTGATGTTTTTCTTTAAATAAAAGGCACTTCGTTGATTTTCAAAAAAAAAAAAAAAAAAAAAAACTAAAGTTGCATCACCATGTATTACTTCATCCCCCCATTTGAAATAATTTAATTCAATCATGCAAAAATCAAAACCACAAAATTTGAACTGAAGATAAGCTTCTCATACTAATTTTAATGATGTTTTTTATTTCTACAAATCAAAGAATGCATTAGTCAGGGTAACAGTGAAATAAATAGTATCATTTACCTTAGTTTGGAAGATGAAACTCAAACCACTGATTTTATAAGTCTAGAGCAGGCCTTATAATATAACTATTAGTTATTTTTTCTGTCCTTTAGTGATTAACTAAAGAGAAAAACAATTAGGAATCTTATAATTGAATGATATTAATGTTTGATTCCTTCAAAATTCGTTGATTCTTTCAGTGTATCTCACATCATGGTGGATGCAAAAAAAGACACAAATTTTTTTCCCCCCACAAAGTTTGAGTTTTGGTCCTTCCAGTTCATAAAGTCAAAACTCTAAAAGCACTTTAAACTATCTTCCCCCATGCCTAAGCATGGCACTTCAAGACATGAGTCAATTCTAATTGATGACTTTACCAAAAAAAAAAAATTCTAATTGATGATTTGATGGTGGTCCTCTCTCCTCACAGTGAATATGACATCCACACCTCTCTGTTTATTACTAAACTATAAAGACGGAACAATGTCCATTGAAATAGATAAGATGCGCTTAATAATAGAATCTATCAGAACCAAAACACCTCAATTATATCCAAACAATGCCGAGTCAGTGTGGAGTGGATCTCACGTTTATTGCCTTCCCCAGAATTAGTATGCTACTTGTGACAAACTTTTGACATACATGTCATTCCAATTCCATTTTATAGTCACTTTTTTTTTTTTTTTTGAGAAAGTTTTTATAGTCACTTTGATAAGGAAATTACGACTGCCAAATTATTATAGACAATATAGGAAGATGTGACCATATATATATAGGAAGATGTAAGATGTGCCTATTAAAGACTTTAATGATAAAGGGCTATGTTATGAAAAATCACATAATGTATCTATTACATAGTACGAACAAACAATAACTCTTTGATGAAAAATAATATAAAAGAATGGTCATATTGACGGATGCCTTTAAGGTAATTATTAATAAGAAAATGTTAATTAATGCTCTTAGGACAATGGTTAATAATTCATTTAAATAAAGTTTTTATGAGAAAAAAATTAATATTTTGACAACTTTTTTTATTTCCCATAAAAGTGATGTCAAAACTTTCCTAAAATAGATTATTAACCATTATACTAAGGGCACCCGTTAGCATTACATTTGTTAATAAACTATAATAGAAAATGAAAGTTTTGACACATTTTTATGGGAAATATAAAAAACTGTCAACAATATTTATTATTTTATTATTCTCCCAATAAAATGTTTATAAAAATAACTCCTAAACCAATGCCCTTAAAGCATTGGTTAACATTTCCCATAAATGAAGAGTCATGCTAACGGGTGTCTTTAAGATAATTATTAATAAACCATAATAGAAAAGTTTTGACACTACTTTTATGGGAAATATAAAAAACTGTCAACAACATTTATTGTTTTATTATTTTCCAAATAAAATGTTTCTAAAAATAGCTCCTAAACCAATGCCCTTACCACATCGACTAACATTTCCCATAAAGGAAGAGTCATGTTAACGGATGCATTTAGCCAACCTTAAAAAATTGAGTCTCTAGCTTAGTTTTAAAACAAGTCTAGGTTCCATTAAACAATTTGAGGAATAAAATAGAACAATTCACTCTAAAGTCTAAATAAATTCAAACAGAAAGTGAGATATATATATATATATATATATATATATAATACTTGAACAATCATGGCTGGAAGTAAGTCTTTAATTTCTTCTCTTGTTATCAATTTTTACACGTACGAGTTACGACCAAAATGTTTCCCCTCTCACATGTTTTATAATGAATTGCTCTCATTTCAAGTTGATCCTTTCCTATCAAAAAAAAAAAAAAAAAATTGATCCTTGATATTTTAAAGCAAAAGTAGATTGTGTTTGAATGAGTTTATTTTAATTGACTTATTTTGTATAAAGAAAATTGTGAAAAAGTATAATTGTAACTATATATAAGTGAGTTTATTTTTTTGGTTATAGATGGATAGATAGTAATGGAGAGGGATGTGGGGCTTGGAACCAAAAACTTGAAAAATAATGAGATTCCAAAAATTCATACATTAGTGAAATAAGTTTTTTTTTTATTTTTTTGGATAAGTATTAGTGAAATAAGTTGAATGAGAGATAATCAAAATATACTCATAGTAGATGAATTATACTAGCTCATATGAAATCTCCATTGATCCATGGGGTTTGAAAGTTGAAACCCCCCAATCCTAAATATTTTAATCAATTTGATATTGAGAGCTACCCACCTTAATCTGATGGATGGGGTGCCCTTTAACCCATGGGCGAGGGACAAGCATCAATTGTCAAACTCCTTTCAGACATATATTTCTAAGACCTTAGATTTACTAAATCAAAAGATTAGCATGAGAAAATTGGCAAATTACCAAATTGTCCAAAAAGCACTTAAACCTTAGGAAATTATATGAATGTATTTTAATCACTTAACCATTTTTTTAAACACTCCCCTCACACGTGAGCCTAGGATATTCCTTAGTAAATGTAGTCCAACATGTGGAATATTTAACTTTTTTTTAATGGAAGGTAGAACATAGATAGTGTTCGAATTTAGGACCATTGTTGTGGATTCTGTTTTTTTTTTTTTTTAGGTTAGAAGGGCTGGAAAATACCTTACTAGTAAGAAAATTGAAATGAGAAACACGCTTATTCCACCTCAATTTAAATTGCGGTCAATTCTAGATCATATTGGCCAATTCCAATTCATTCCAGTCAAATTCCGGTTTGGTTCTCTTTTTAAACAAAACAAACATAAAACTATGTTGTTTTGATTTGATTATTATTATTTCATTGTTGATAGTAAAATATGAGCGTTAAATATGTTTTTGTATGTGTGTGTATATATATATATATAACCATTTTCTTTGATACCTTTATAGTATCAATTTTCAAAAAGTTTAAGTTTTTAAAAAATGATGAATATAACCACATAAATATTATTCGAACAAAAACACCATTGCATTGGGCTAATTTTCTGGCAGCAACCTCGTGTCCTTTCGTCATTTACATTGAATACAATCAACTTTCATTTTGTTGATAAATATGATATAGTTAGAATTTATGACACCCCTTCTATAAAAAATACTCTTTAATTATCATCGGTTCAAGACACTAATGAGATTGTTTAATATTAAGAAAAAATGGCACCTAACTTATTAAGAGGATCATATAGCCTTACAAAGAGATATTTAAAACTTCCAAACATGCTTGCGCCTCTGAATTCAACTCTTAAGGAGAATTATTACCATTATAAGCTATCTTGCCGCATTATGCAATTTTTCAATTGAAAAACACCATTCAAAGCCGTATGGGTGACAATTCACAAGACAAACTAAAGAGAGAATAGGAAAAACTTAGAATACAAAAAATGACTTAGGATATATTGTAACAAATTCCATTTGGCCTCTCAGAAATTTACATTAAAATGAAATTATGTGATAGCCACATCTCAGACAGACATAAACAGATAAACGCAATAAAGAAATTGGTAAGCAAGTTCAACCATTATTTCTCAGTCATCAATATCACAACATGTTGTTGATGAATATTACATTGCTACTTTATATGTGCTTTCTTACTGAATAAAAAAAGAAATTAAACCATCAAAACTCGATTGCACCCACACAATGAATGATAATATTTCCAAAATATCACTTAAATTAAATAAAAGTTAGTGATCAAAAAAAATTACTTAAAATAAGTTATTAAATAGAAACACCCACAAATTAGTTACATTTACCCATGCAAATATCCAAATATCATCAATATATTTTTCAACTAGGTAGTTTTTTTATTATTATTGATAAGTTACACACACACTCAAGTTGTGTTTGGCATTGGCTTAAAAAGTCAGCTTATTTTACTATTTTGCCACTATTCATGGGTCTCACTACACTTTTTGGTACTATTCATGGGTCCTATTGTACTATTTCAGTTAACTTTTACATTTATCTATAGTACTTTTAACAAAAAAATTTCAGTTTCAGCTAAATAAGTTATTCCCAAATAGATCATCAATGAGTCTAAGTCCTCATTCCCCCCCCCCCCCCCCCCGGTACTTATAAGAAAGCGAGGTGCCAGTTGAGCTAACACTTACAAATTACAGCGAATTAATTTATTGAATACATGCCATTTCTTGAATTTTTTACTTTATTTTTGGCTAGGATTGCCATCTCTTACATTTGAATATATGCTAAATCAGTTGTGCCATTTTGATTAATTAATTTACTTTAGTCAAAGATTTTGTTTTTTTTTTTTTTTCCCCTCTCTTGCCTAAGAGCATCCACACCAATTTATCTAATTTTTTTGTCTATTTTACACTAAGAACCTACTTTTTATATTTTACACAATTACTTTTACAAAACAACCACATCAGATTGTCTATTTAACACTTCATTTTAATTAAATAATCATTTTTTTAAATATTTTTTTCCTTTAATTTCTCTGTTTCTCTCTCATCCCTCAGGTCTCTTGTTTTCTCCATTCTCTCTATTCTCTCATTCCCTCATTTCAATGGTCTCTCTCCTCTCTTCGTCCTCTCATCTCTCAGCTCCCTCATCTCAAACATCTCGCTCCTGTATATATGCTCTTTTTCATAGCCATCCTCACCCTCCCTCTCTCTCAATTTGAACCACCATCAACCCACCACTATCCTTTACCTTTTTTCTCAATCTGACCCAGCCAAAACCCCAACATTTCTCTCTTTCAATCTAATCAGCAACAACACGAAATCACAAGTTTTTTGGGATTGAAAGCTTTTATTGCTTGATCTCACCCATGACCCGAACATGGGTTTTTTGGGTTAAGGTGAAATGGGACGAGATGAACTTGGGTCGAGGTGAAACAGGTTTTCTGGGTTGAGGCAAAGATTCTACTGTGATTTTCCTTTGAATTTGGTTTGCTTTTTTGTTTATTTTAGGTTGATTTTTTTGTTGATTTTAGTTTAATATTCTGTTGATTTTTGGGTCAATTTTGTGTTAAATTATAGGGTGTTGTGACGGTTGTGGTGGTGATGGTGGGTGGTGTTAGGTTGCGGTGGTGGTTGGACAGTGATGGGTGGTTGATCAGTTCTGTGCAGTTTTGAGGAAGAGGGAGAGGGAGAGAGAGAAGTCAGATGGAGAAAGAATAGAGGTGAGAGAAAAAAAATAATGAAATACACAGTTACAGTAACCGTGTAAATATACACGTTCACTGTAGCAATTGTGTAAATTTACACAACTTTAAACCAGCTGATGTGAAAGAATTTTGGAGAATTTAGGGGTTAAATATACAAAGTTGGACACATTTTGTATTTTGCATTCACTGGTGTGAATGCTCTGAGCCGAGGACTGCTAAATTTTAATTGCTTGAAGAAGTAGAGGGTGTTCCAAGAGTGCGCTAGAAGCCACCAAAGTCCTTGATTTAAGGGCATCATATAACATATATATATATATATATATATATATATTTCTAATCAAATGAATCCTTATTGGAATTCTAGCTGTAAAGTTCGTACAATAAACAAAACTACGTAATATATTGACTACATATATATGGTTATTCTGTTAATTAATTAGTTCACATGGCTAATGATGTTTTATTATAATGGACTTTGATGATACTGATTTGTATTAGAAGCTATTTCTTTTGTTCATTGACCCTGGCTATTAAGGATCCAATTATCCCTTCCACCATTTGGTAGAATTAACATACCTAACCTATCTGTACGTTAAGTGTACTCATGTATGTCATTGTTCTATCTCCGTTGGAAAATGTTTGTCATAAATATATTTAGAAAAAAATAGTTTCATAGCTAAATTAACAATATCATTTTTTTAAATAATGTTTCTTGTGAAGCAAGCATTTAGACAAATAATAATCTAATGAAATAGTTTGCATTTGGTTTGGGATAGTCAATTAGCCATGCATTTTTTTTAGTTTAAAAAATAAAATATATAAATGTACAATTCTACATAAAATTGAGAATTTAAAAAATTATACTAACTGGAGTACATAAAATCAGATGACGAATACATTACTCAATTTGCATTCTGCATCTCATAGTTTACACAAAACCCGAAGTGGAAAGTTGTCAACCTTTGGAGATGTGACTTGTGATGTGAGGCATAACAACTTTCATCTTTGTACTAGCAAGCAAAGCATATAAATCAAAATCTTTCATGGGAATCCTATGCTTTTAAGTGCATTAAATCACCGAAACTACCCAGCCATAAGATTCTGGTTTTTAGTACACTCCCCCTCTATCTTTCTTTCAAATGCAAGTTCCTCAACTGTCAAGATTATGCAATAAACAGAAAGCATGTCAAGCAACGATAATTAACATTACGTTTAGTTTAGGTGGAAAAGGAGAAGAAAGAAAATGGGTAGAAAAGAAGGAGAGAAAATCACATTGAGAGAAAAAAAAAATACAAAATTATGCCCACTTTGTCATTCTTTTACTTTAATAATAAGGGTATAATAATAATAATTTATTATTTATCATTCTATATATGAAAAGCATACATATTTTCTATCCTCTCAATTTTTTTTATCATCTCAATATTTTATATCATTCCACTTTCTCATCATCCTATCCAAACAGAATTTAAGTGGGTATAGCAAGTAGAAACCACTCAATCAAGCATAGTTTAAAATTGAGAGTAAACACGAGGGAGCTTAATAAAGCCATAAATTAATGAGCAATGTTTAGGCTTGTTTGTTAGCATTGTTTAAGTATTTGTGGTCAAAATGATGTAAAAATTATGATTTAAAAAGTGTTGTGAAAACATTTTTTTAAAGTATTCATAATAGAAAAAATATATTTGATACTATATTTTAAATTATATATATATATAGAGAGAGAGAGAGAGAGAGAGAGAGAGAGAAAGTCCAGTGCATATTATTAAGGAAGGCCATTTAAAGAACTCTCAATTCTTGAATAAGCCAACAAGATCAATGCCTCCCATTGTGCAAAGTAAGTGGGAGACCGTTCATAAAAGAGGTTTTTTTTTTTTTTTTTTTTTTTTTTTTTAAATGTGAAAAAACATAATTGTACAGTATGATATGTATGTGTTTTTTTTAAAAAAAAAAACAAGTGATGATTGTATAGCAAAAAAATAATATTTTATTTAAGAAGAGAGAAAAAGAAGAGAGAATGATAAAGTGGTAAGCCCATGGAAGAAAAAGAAAAAAAAAAGTTTAATCTTGTTTATTGGTCTCACAATTTTCAACTTATTTACAAAAAGACCATTAGCAATGTTACTTGAAAACTAAAAATTAGTATGAATGAGTTTTTAAAATACATAATTTAAATACCCTAATTTGAGAATTGTACCTCAAACACCTACACTAAAAACTGTTACTTTTTTTTTTGAATACCAAAGTTTTCGTTAATTTTTTGAATGTAGGGTAAATGTGAGTGTAAAAGACAGTTTTTTCCTAAAAAAACAATACTTTTGTAACTCAAATGTAAGTCCTTGAAAATTGAAAAAACGGAGCAATGAGAAGGGTAGGTTTGTTTGACAACGAGGGCTAGAATTCTACTTTTGGACCTAGGAAAGGTAGTGTTTTTGGGGGGTAACCCACATCATTCAAGCTTTGTAGGGGCTGTAAACCTTTGTTAGGACAGTATGGGTCCCATCCATGTGTGCACATGCGTGTGTTTGTGTGTGCGTGCGGCTTTGCTTAATTGCAGCCCTCCTCTACACTCACAATCTTATATTATATACTTCTGTCGTGCTTTGTCAAAATCGTATGTGCTGTCCATTGTTCAATCTTTACTCTCCAAAGACGCGTGGATACACTCCTGTTCTACCGCAGAAATAGCTAAGCCTTAATTATTTAAGAGGCTAAAACCTAGGCCATGTGGTCGTATTGAAGTTCAATAAAAGTAGCCGAAATTTTTAATTTTTAATTTGGAGTTATTGTTAATTTATTTTTTATATTCGGTAGTAATTATTTTTAATTTCTAGTTCATTTAGTTTTTATTGTCGACTCGCTAACAAAAATTGATTGTAAATTAAAAATAATAGGAAAAATTGACTCCTACTAAAATGTATGAATTAAATTAACATTGACTTTAAAATGTAGGGATCAAAATGATATTTTTATTATAAAAGTATTGTATTTTTTAAAAAGAATTAAGTTCAAAAAAGTAGTGTGTTGGTTAATTTAAATTAAGGAATCTAAAGAAATTGTAGTTTCAGCTTAGTGTGTGTTTGAATGATTTTTTCCTTAAATTTCTTTTGTTTATTGAATAAAGGTATAGTTATTGGAAAGAAATAAAACTTTTAGGAGTGGTAACTTGTAAGTAAAAATGCTAATAAGAGCAAGAAAAAAAGAGTTATAAATAAGTTGAAAGATAATATATGTATAAAAAAATTTATTTTCAAGGACAAAATTTACTTTAAAAATAAAATAAAATAAAAATGAAGAGAAGAAGTTTGAGTTAGTATATAAGACAAAGAATATCATTATTACGAATTTCTTACGGACAATTATAATATTTCACAGGATTTGATCATTCTCATATATATATATATATATATATATATAAAGATTAATTAATTGAAACTAAGTATAAATATCTATGTTACTGTTAATGCCGAATGAAAATATCTAAAGCTAGTAGGAACTAGGAAAAATCTTAAATATAAAATCGTTTGACTACTTACAAGGAAGCAGTATTGATCAATAAATCATATGGTTGTACTGTATTTACCAATAAACCACATCACTGATTCATATTACATTATTGACTAATAAATTATATAATTGAATCTAATTAGGAAACTTAAGGTACATTAATTAAGAAATTGCATCTTTTTCTCAAAAAAAAAATTAAGAAATTGCATCTAAGTTTTGTCCTAAAATTATGGCCAAAATTTACATAATGCAAAACATGCATGTTTCAAAAGTAAAGATTCAACTTTTTTTGTCACCACCGCACACTTTTAATGCGATGCAAGGATGGACCCAGGTGGGAGACCAAGGGGGCCCGAGCCTCCCTTGGGTCCAGTTTTTTTTTTTTTAGTTATAATATTTTTCATTTTTGAAGTTAGACCCCCTTCCAAAACCTTAGGCCCATTTTTTCTATAATAAGCCTAACTAGCCTCATCCAAATAGCAACTATCCAACCAAAAAACTAAAGCTAATTTTTTTGCAATTACAGTCAACTGGTATAAATACCAATTGACTATAACAAATTGTTAAAAATAAAATACAATATTTTATTAAAATTATATCTCTTCCTTCCATTAAAAAACTCAAATTCTCTCACTTCCTTTATTATTTTAATGAATTGTTTATATTATTTTGAAATGAAGTTATAAAAAAAATAAAAACATTTGATATTAGATGTATTGTAAAGTAAGGTGGTAAAATAGATAAAGTAACTTTTTGAGGTGCTAAAAGCTAAAAATTTTAGCACCATCAATGTGAATGCGCTAACTTCAACAACAAAAAAAAAAATCCTATCCAGCCTAGTATTAAAAAAAGATATTATTTTGTTTTTGTTTTTTGTTTTGGTAAATGATTGCATCTTAATGTATTTAGAAACAACGATTTTGAGTATTTATAATATTTTGATACTATATGAATATCTATTTGGATGATTTTTTTCTTTATACTCCGGCCTCCGCTAGCTTAAAATTCTGGGTCCGTTCTTGGTGGGACGGTCACTCCATAAATATAAGTGATTGTGGGGTATGTGGGGCAAGGGTCAGGGTTCAAATCTCTATGAGAGAGCTTTTACATACATATACACTTAGATTAAGTTAGAGTAGAATTCTATCTTGTAAAAAAAAAAAAAAGATTCAACTTTGTTTGTCATAAAAATAAAATAAAAATAAAAATAAAAAGGAAAAGAAAGAAGAAGCACAAATAATCATGTAGAACAAGCTATTGTTGTTAAGAAATGTTCAAATAATTATTTCTTAGATGTAATTAAGATGAAAACAAAGAAAAGATCATATGCCAGCTAAAAATCATTTCATTTTTCTTCCAAAAAAAAATCATTGCATTTTATTGAGAAGAAAAGCAACGAATTTAACAGTTTAATGACGGGAGCAAAAAAAAAAAAAAAAAAAAAGAGAGAATCTTCAAGTTATTTATAATGCTTATATGTATAATTAATGTAGGGAAAATTACATAAAAAATCTAGACTTTATACCTTGTTTTATATTAGGTCCCAAGGGTTTAATTTGGACAACTAAAGCTTAAATTTATGTAACTGTGGACACCATTGATTAGACTTTATATTTCACCTAGGTAACTAGTTTTGATTTTCAAGAAGAAATGTAGACTTCAATCAATAATTTCTCATCTTTCTACTGTTATTAATTAGCCTAAAAAACATAAATGAATAACCAAAGATGGACATATGCTTCAAATTAATAAGATTTTATAAATTTGAGACTTTAATTGAGCTCACCATCCAGATGTCCCCAAAAAACCACCAATAAATCATTTTTATAAAACGAAAAGGTTTATAAGTATGCAATAATATTGGTTATTGACTTGCAAGCCAATCCAAGATGGTTAGAAAGTTTGTCACCAAATTTCAACCTTACACATGTTAGTTTTCACATAAATTAAATATTTTCCTCCATATTTTTGTAATTATAATAGAATTAGTAGTAGGATATAAGGGTGTTTATCAATTGGTGTAGCTGGTTTAGAGAGGGTTTTTTTAGCTACACAAGCATCGTCGATAAACACCACACTTATTGTTGGATTGACTTTCTAGTAAGATTGGGGCAATTTACTGTCGATGTGGTGGTCAATTTCCACTGAGCACCGTCACATGAGAGAGAGAGAGAGAGAGAGAGAGAGAGAGAGAGAGAGAGAGAGATCTAAAACAACCACCACAAATCCACAAAATATCCCCAAAAAAATCAAAGATTCAAAACATAAAATCTCCCCCATATGAAAATCTAAAATCTGAATATCAAAACTAAACATGATAAGATTTGAGGTTTGAGATCTAACTAGGAGTATTCACCTTTGATGACTGAAGATTAAGGAGGAAACATTCAACTAGGCTAAGGAAAATGAAGATCTGAGATATTGAGAATTTGGGCTAAAGATCACAGATTGAGAGCATCCGTATTGGTGGTAGTAAAATAGCTTTTTAGCTATTTTACCACCTCAAACTCCAATTTTGTGCCTAGCATTAATGATGCCAAAGGCAATTTTTTTAAATTTATTTTATCACTTAGTTCGTGGCAAAGAGGAAGAGAGAGGAAGTGAGAAATAAATTAATAAAAAATGAATAGTGCTTGGCTGATGGAAAAAATAAGAGAATTGATGCAGGTTGTATTGTGAAATTGTGTATTAAAACTTAAAATAGATAAAGTAGTTTTTTTGAAGTGTTAAATGCTAAAATTTTTAGCTCCACCGATGTTGATGCTCTAAGGAGTGAAACTTTTAAAGTCAATATAATTTCTAATGTTGAAGATCGATTTGGTATTGTTGAGATCTAGAAACGTTGCTAAGTACCATACTAACTGACATCAAAATCTCAGATCATCGTCCCATCCATCGTTAACAACGTTTTACATTTCGATTGATGCAAAACCAGTTCAACTTGTCGGTCTGGATCGGTTCTTGTTCAGCCCTAGAAGGATTAGGATTTAGGAATAGATTTTTATTTTTATTTTTTAAGGGGAGTTAGAAAGGAAAATATATTTGTGAAAACATATTGTCATGTTTTTGGGCATGCCTTGAGCCCATTTTAAAAGCGCGTGGGGTTTAAGTTAATTTGGGTTGCAATGTTTTCAGTTGAGATGTGCATGGTACGTGGAGACTGGAGACGTGGACCCAAGGATTATAGTCATAAAATCCATGTTCCCATGTACTGCTGCTGCTGACACCAAGTCAATTTGCAAGGATAGCCGTAAATCACGGGGGCAGACTCCGTGGCTGGCTCACTTGCTTTGCTTGGATTTTTGCTTCTCAATCCTTAGCTTCATTGTACCTTAACCCTAAATTATGTCATACTTTATTGCAGTACGTGGACCTCACACATTTTATAGGGTCCTACCTCCTACCACACAACTGTTGTATACCGCATATCCCTCCTTTATGGGTTTCATAGAAAAATGTTTAATTCCAAACTAATTTGAAGATTTTTTTTTTTAAATTCACTTCATATTGATTAAAGAGATAACTCATATCTAATTTTACTCACATGATTTACACATATTTTTTAGAGAAAATTTTAATCTATAACGTTTGTTTTTTTATAATTGTTCTTTATCATTAGATCAAAATACTAGTTGAGCTAACTAAAGCTCACTACTTATATTACTTACATATGAATAATCTTATAAATCATCTAAAGGGTTGAAAGAGATAGTTTTAATATGGTTTAGGGCTACACTTTGTTGGGTTCTAAATATTCATTTGGATGATCTTATTTCCAATGCATTAGCTTAATTTGTTTATTTTATTTATTATGTAAAATTACAAAAGTATATAAATAAAATAAAGTTTTAACAAATTAGTTCATAAGAAATCAGATAAATTAATGAAAACAAAATCATTCAAACGAGCTATTATTTCTAGATTATTATTATTGTTTTTAACCACTTAACGATATATTTCATTTTGCTCTCTCGTTTATAATATCAGTTAGAAAACTATGGGATGCATATAAGGATTCAAACTTAAGATGCAAATTGACTGGTGACAGTGGAATTCCGTTGAGAATGATAATAGGTGATGGTAAACATATGCGAGGGAGTGATTGTACTCTTACATAACTTAGACCCAACAAATATTGGTTGCTGGATATATAAAAAAATTGGTTCTTTAGAGCATTAGCATCCAGTTTCTAAAAAAAATCTCATTTTATCATCTTAAAAGTTATTTTATCTATTATATCATACTATTTTACGACACACCCAATATTCCAAACTCTATTTTTTTCCATTTTATTTAAATATTCCATTTTATTTTTTATTTTTTACTATTTCTCTCTCTCTCTCTTGCTCTTCCTCTCTTTCTCCCTCTTCCACTTAAGCAACCAATAACCACCACATCACAATGCCACCACCAGACACACCAAGCAAACCCATACCCACACACAACGCCCAAACTAATAAACACAATGCCCAAACTAATAAACCCACACACACACAAAACCCAAACCCATAAACCCACTATTGCCAATCAACCACCACCTCGTCAAACCCACCACTCACCCCACTACCACATCAACATGCAACCCACCCCACCATTACGGCTACTACTCCTACTTAAAAATTTGACATAACTACATAATTTGAAAATCTAATCATTGAACTGCATGCTCTTAACACATATGTAAAATTTCGTGTCAATTGGATTATAGTTTCTATTCAATCTATAAACTTATTTTTTATACATAATTTTAAACTACAAAAATTTGAAATTTAAACATTTGAGTGATAACATAGTTATTGGTCTTTGATATTTTAGAAATTTTGTAAACATGGAAGATATAAGAATAAAATGTAATCCAATAGTGGATTTGTCAAAATTCACATCCAATAAAAAGATATTAAATGAAATTTTAGTCTTAGGCTACAATCAAGTTTGTTGCCAAATTTTTTCCTTGAAAAAATATAAATATTATGCATCCTCATCCTTGATCCAAATTGGGTGAAAAGATTAGAAAAAAAAAAAAGAAAAAAAAAAAGCCATTTTGATCTTCTTATTCTTTTTTTTTCTTAATATAATAATAGTCATTTTGTTATTTATTTATTTTTTTAAGGAAAATGTTAAAGCCAAAAACCATTTTTCAAACTTCTTTCCAAATTGCTGATGTGGTGAGTAGTTATTGATAAGTAAAAAGGTTATGTTAGTGGTGAGTCTTGATGAGAACTAGTAAAAATTTGCCACATAAATAGTTTGTAAATAGTTTATAACTATAACATTACTTTTTTTTAATACTCTTAATTGACATAAGTTGTATTTGATGACAAAAAACTTGACTGATAATAAGATATTTTATCAATTAAGTTAGACGAAATTTACTTTTGAATTCTTTGATGGAAATAAATAGGGTATATTGTACTTTTGATCTTCGAAATATGGAATAGTTAAGTTCAACTTTAGTTCTTCAAATTTAAAATTTTTATTTTGGTCTCTCAAAAAAAGTTGGTAAAGTTAATTTATTGAGTATGCTTGCACAATAAAATTTTATTTCAATGGACTAGAAAGAGTCTGATTAATAATAGAAATTAAATTAAAGAGAGTTTATCAAATTAAGTTAGGTTGGTAAAGTTTATTGTCATTTGATAAGCGATTTAATATCAAATACGGCTTACATTTAAAAAAATAATACTTATCAATTACTTTTTATATGATGATAAAACAATTTATCATATAAGGGATGCCATGATCTATATATATATATATATATATATATATATATATATATAAAGGAATAAATAGATTTTAAACAAGAATTAGAGCACTTGCATAGAGCATTCACATCAGCTAATGCAAAAATTTCTGTCTATTTTAGCATAAAAACTTACTTTTTTATTTTACATATTTACTTTTCAAAATAGCCCACACCAAATTATCTATTTTACAATACATTTTATTAAAATATAATTTTTTTCTTATTTTTTAATTGTTTTTATTTCTCTACACACAACAACCACCATTCATTCTCTTCTTTCATCAAAGAAAGAATAAAAAACTAAATGCAAAATGAGTAGCGCTTGTATAAATTTACAAATTACTGTAGCAACTTTGCAAATTTACACAACTTTAATTTAATTGATGTGAGTGATTTTGAGGCTTAACTGTGTAAACTTGAACCATTTTTCTATTTTGCATTGACTGATACAAATGCTTAGTGCTTGTATAATAGAAAAAAGTATCATATTACACTGATATTATTCATTTTACATTTACTTTTTTATTATTTCTTTATGTATTCCAAAGATAAAGGAACAGGGTGGATCGATGGTAATGGTTGCGTGTGAAAAAAGATAAACAATTAAAAAAAATTAAAATTTAATATTTTAATGAAATATAATATAAAATAGATAATCTAATGCAGGATATTTTGAAGAGTGAATGCGTAACACAGGAAAAAGTAAATTCTTATACTAAAATAAATAAATAAAAATTTCACAAATTGACGTTTATATGGATGGTATATCACTTCTGTACAAATTAGTGAATTACAATACCTTTGCCATAGGCCCATAAGATTAAAAAAATAAAAATAAAAAAGGGACTGGGGAACCGAATTTTAGTCGTTGACAATAAGGTCCCACCAGTCCACATGATAGAACAATGCCACAAATTAAGCTACGACTCATTCAAAAAGAGTTACAGAAAGAGAAATCTCTTAAACCAAGAAGATAGCGAATGAAAATAGGCACGCATGCTTCTCTAGTCCCACAAGATTTTCTCCTAATTAAACCTTATAAAGTTGATTAAATAATAAATATCCACCTCTTCTGGTCCCACCGAGACCTTGTCCATATAATCAATCATCTCTATACGGCCATGATTCCTTGAATTTCGTATTATGAAAACCTCTTCAATCAGCTTGATTGTTCACTCTCCTTCCTTCATACGTCATAATAATTTATAAGATAAAATTATACATATACAAAATAATGAACCAATAGTAAATTCCAGTTAATTTAACCGAAAAAATCTATTGCTTCTTAGGATAAGAGATATGCAAGCCAATTCTGTCTGTATTAAACTTAATTAGTGTTCTAACCTGATGAAATGAATTCAAATCTTGTTGTATCTATTTTATATATATATATATATATATATATATATATATAAAGAAGTCTCTAATTATATGTAATAATTATTGAAGGAGATGTGTACTTTGAAGAGCATCGAGAAGGGTCATATTTAAAAGCTCCCCACTCCCATGTGGAAGCCATGTGGGGGAGCTTTTTACTCTTTTTAACTAGCCAAAGCAGCCCCATTGAACTAGAATTTCTCATCTTATGGGACCCATAACCCATTTGGCCACACTGAATCAGCTTGTTTTCCGGATCCTGCCAATTTTTTTATTTCTCTCTCTCTCTCTCCCTTTAATTCAACCTCCTCCTCAATCTCATTCCTCCAAATGTAGCATGCATATATGACACTCAAAACCCTAAACCCTAAAAAATATATATATCATTGAAATTTGAAGCTGAGTCTAACTTATTTTTAATTATTAATTAATTAAGCAGCACTCTTATTATTCTCTATTAGTGCAGTTATCCCAACTCAGACAACAATCTAATATTGTTAGCCGGCAACCATTTCTTTATTGAAAAAAGGGGATATAGAATTTATAGACCTATATATCCACAATTAACTATTTTAGATGACCTTCTGCACCTCCAATCTACATAGTTTCAGTTGGTTGGAGTAAATTTATATATTGAATACACCCACTAAAAAAGTTCCAAAAGATGGAAAACAACGATCAACAAAAAAGTATAATTTTTTTTTCAAGAAAAAAATAATAATAATAATGGCAATTAAACATTACTAACTTGAAATTTGTCAAAATTTTTAAACTTTCATCTTTTCAAAAAAAAAAAAAATATATATATATATATATATATGTGTGTGTGGTTATCTTAAAATCTAATTTTTTTTCGTTTCAACAATTATAAATGGGTACTTTTTTTGTTTTTTTTTTATATATATGATAGTATATAATTTTTTTTTCTTACTATAAATGGGGTGGGGGATTTGAAGTTTCTTTTTAACAAAAGAATTCGAAATTAATATTAAATTGTAAGGCTCTTTTTAAACCTATATGGAATATGATTGTTTTTTTGTAATTTCCGTATATGAAAACGGGATAAGATGTCTCAATCCACCAGTTAAATACAAATACTTTTTTGGTTTTTTGGTTGATGATTGGAAGCTCATATTATGTGCAAGGGAATTGGATTTTCAAGATATACTACATAGATACTTCCAAGTATATATATGTGATGCTTTTCTCACAACATGTGTTTAGAAAAACTTGTGATAGTGGATGTTTTGTTTTTGATTAGCTACAGTTGATATGTGTCAGTGATAGCCTAATAAGTGATTTATGGATAATATCTATGAAAAATTTGAGTGAGCCACAATTTTTATAAAAAACATTAAATTTTATTTTCATATTTATTTATACAACACTAGTTATGACAAAATTCCCACGAATCTTGAGTATTCTTCCTTTCTTTCTTTTCTTTTCTCTCTCTCCCATCCCAACTTCCACATAGGGGCCACGGGCACGAGCACACTCATGAGGTATGTCCATCTAATGACTTTTGTTTGTATTCAAGCAAGTTTACAAATGTTAGGTTTGCATTACATTAAGGGGACCTTTGTTCTTTACACTATACTATAATTTCTTATTATTTTTCTTTTCCATATTCTCTAGGGTTTTGGTGGTGGGCCATTGTCACCATGTGCTTGCATGTGCTGTGTCTTTCTCTTATAGGCCCACCACTCCCCTCCTTTGAGAACATAAATTGGGTTTCCGCACATTCTTCTCTTTCTCATTTCTCTCTCTCTCTCTCTCTCTCTCTCTCTCTGATTCTCATAAACTTTCTTGGATCTGTTAAACTCTGCCAAACTTGTCTCTCATAAACTTCATATGATTTTCTCTCTTCTAATCCAATAAAAGAATTTCAGCAAGGTGAGTCTACATTTTCTTTGTTTTTGATATTGAATAATATTTTTCTCCAAAGAACCCTAGCTAGCAAGAATTTGTTATCATAGAAAGAAGAAAAGCTTAATATCTTTGATTAAATTCCTACGAGTAACATCTTGTTTGTTTGTGCAGAATGCGCCATCCTAGCTCACTCAAGCAAGAATTCCTCAAGAAATGGATATTGGGTCTTCAAAGATGTGGTTTTTCTTCAAAGAAAAGCACGAGCATCATGGAGAGAAAGAAGGCTATAAAGTTGTCTGCAGACCTAGCCATGGCTTCTACTAGAAGTGGCACAACTTGTTGGAGCCGTGCCCTCATTGCCAATGCTTCAAGAGACCATGAAAGCAAAGTCCTTGCCGAGCAAATCTTAGGCCCGGAGTCTCAGAGCCTAAAGAAAGCTTCAAGTACTATGCCACCGGTGATTTGTAGCAGGAGGATTAGAAGCAAGAAGATCTTGAAAAGGAGCTGTAGTAGTCATGTCCTTAGGGTAAGAAAAATTGCTTTGCCTCAAAAGGTTCTTAGTGCCAACTCTGTTGCAAAGAGATTGGTTCAAAAGAGAACAAATATTCTCAAGAGTCTTGTCCCCGGTGGAGAATATATGGATGACATATCGTTGATTGAAGAAACCTTGGATTATATTGCTTATCTTCGAGCTCAGGTTGATGTAATGCGATTTGTTGCAAGTGCCACCGAGGTTGTTAATCGAAATAGCGATTAGTTTTTATATTATTTTATAACGTTTATTTATTTTTCTTCATTTTGCAAGACTAGCTAGAGTATGAAGGAGAAAAGAATCCGATATAGTAAAGGCAATGTACAGAGATGGATCATATGTAAGTCAATCCAAAGCTTTTGTTTCCCTATTCTCCTCCTCATAGTCATGGCTGATCTAAGTTTTCTAATTTAAATTGCTTAATTTTTCCAACGTGGGCATTTTTATTTCTCAAATTTTCAAACCAAGGGTTGCCTTTTTTTCAAATACAAGGGAAATATGAACAAACAAATAACGAAAATCAAATTCACATCATATGAAGCAAGATAACCGAAATATTGTGTCTTGATATGTTTTTCAGCATTTATAATGGTGATACTTCATAGATTACATTAATATTTTGTGTTTTCATATGTGTGTGAGAGAGAGGAAAGAATTTGGTGCATCTATGAGTGCAATTAAATTTACCGCCAATTGTGGTATTTCTTACACAGGCTACTTTGCCAGCTTTAAAACTGAAGTGTGTTTAGACTTTAGACATTTATTGAGGCATTTAAGAGAGAAAAGTTGGCGAATGACGTCCATAAGGTAACAATGAACGACAGACTGAATATCCTTACGCAACTCTTCTGCGCATATTATATATGTACTACTATAGTACTGTAAAATTAGAGCCAAGAAGCTAGACTGCTAGAGACTATCTTTTTTTTTTTTTTGGTAACCGAGAAGCTAGAGACAACCGAGACCATTAACTTGAATTTTTATGTATTAGTTCATTCATAATGTATAGCATGTAATGTATGATAATACATATACAGATAGCAAGTAGATTTGCAACTTAATTCATTGCTGTTAATGGGCTCATGAAGAGTTTGAGAAAGAAGAACACCAGTCTCGATTGCCTGCTTAATCTGAGTCAAATTTCGTTAAAATTTTGAAGTCCGTACATCCCCTGCTGCTTTGTAGATGAACAGTGAGTGGCATTTTATGATTTTACACCCATTATCTACTCTAAAAAAAGTTGTTGATAAAGTCTCCATTCACATAATTAATCATTTCAAATTCATGATGGAAAAGGCTGTCAATGCAACTGGAATTATGGTGTTGATGCAGACAACACAAAGATTGACCGTACTATAAAGTTCAGTCAGTACTCAGTACTGGCAACACAAATTAACAGTTATCCTTTCAACGAATTAAAACGGCTAATTAGCTGCTAATGAAATATGGGTTACATTATCGCGTATCCTTAAAATAATTGTTAATAAAAAAATTTTAAAATATTTTACTAGTAAATGTACTTAAAATATTTGTTAACTTTTCCCATGAAAGATACATATTATAACTATTACAAAACAAAATAAAAACACCTAAACAAAATTAAGATCTTATTTGGTACGCGAGTTTAAACATATGTTTTCAGTATTTAAATAATATTACATGTATTTTCACACATTTTTTATCTACATGTATTTTTAAAAAAACTGAAAACTGGCCGTAAAAATTGGTGTTAAATTGCATATTTGAGACTTAACCTTTTACCCTTATTTCAAAATTGTTCATATTCTCTATCAAAAAAAAAAAGAAAAAGATTGTTCATATTCTTTTAAAAATTTTATTTCATCATATTTTCTTGGGTAAAATACCAAAATAATTTTTAAAAAAATCCTTAAAACTTGGGCTAATGCTAGGCACTATTTCAAAATATCACATTTGTTCCCTAAGTACAAACAACACTTGTTATATAATTTCCTCTAAAAACTTATTTGTGGTTACTAGTTATGTTGCTCTTTGTATCATGACCGACATCATTTTCCGACCAGAAAAATGGATATGACTTATCTTATTCATAAAAAATATTTTGCTGTTTCAATAAAATCTTTTTGATTTTCATTATTAAAAAAAAAAAAAGACATTTGAAATCAAATATATTGTGACAATTATACCCAAGAGGGAATGTCTAAGTTGCAAATAGTTGATGGATAGTGGGTAGAGATAGAGAATGAAACATAAGACTTGGAGAAGGGAGACTTTCAAATGGTGTGAAGTGTCGTTTGTGTTTAGGGAGCAAATAAGATATTGTTTAAAAGTCTAGGGCCTTGCATTAGCCCATATCTCATGAGTGATTTTTATATTTTACCCTATTTAATTTAATTATAGAATAGATAATTACACATACACAATCATAATAACTGTCTATTAACAATTACCATAATTATTAAATTCATTTAGCTTAAGTAAATAAACCAGACAGAGAAGTTCATATTCAGTGGAATATTCATTTGCATTTCATAGTTTATTGCTGACTAGTAACATATAACATGAAAGTCTTTTGACTTTTTATTGGCTTCTACTTTCGCTACATAAGTTTTCATCATCATTGTAATATATATTTGATTTTTAGAATTAAAAATATAAAACCATTGACTTTTTATTGATTGATTCTAATGTTACTGAATAAGCTTTTGAAAGCTCAATGTTAGTTTAAACTAGTTTGAAAGCTCAACTTGTAAAGTTTATTATTATAGAATAGAGATTTGAATTCATATCTTATATATATCAAACAAACAATTGGTGTTTTGAGCTAATAAATAGAGCAATTACCATGGTGTAAACACCGAAAGTTTGAATTCCATCTCACATATATAATTTTTTTTCATTTTAAGTAAAGGTTTTCTCGGGCCTTTTTGTTTGAGCCTAAATTGGCTCCTTCCATTTCATTAGAACAGTTATGAGAGTGTAGCCCAAAAGTGGGCTTCATTCGTTGACAGTGATCCACGTACAATAATCAGTGAACTGGTAAAGGCTCATCTACAATTTTTTTTTTTTTTTTTTTTAAGGCAGGCTCATCTGCAATTGAATGCTGCATTTAATTGATTAAACCAGGAATGGCCCAAACAGAAAAATCAAACATTGTGTAACAGGGAGAGAAGTATTACTTGGTCAAAACTCAAAAGATTGAGATTGATTTGGTCAGACCAAATCGGCCTAACCCAAATAATTGAAAAAAACAAACCAAGCTATAGTCTACTATATATTGGGCTTGAATTTATATATCTTGGGCGCAGCCCAACTTCAAATTAGTATGCATGTCAATTCAGCCCATGCTAATCTCCTAATATATATATATATATATATATGAAAAACTACTTGAATCACAAAAGATATCTTTGGACAATTCTTTTACTAGTAATACACAAAGAAAAAAAAATTCAAAATTAATATTGATAAAATTCTATTTGAGTGACTTAGCCGTGTTATCAATTGAAAATAAAATATTAGTAGAACTTAAATACAAAAACTTAATTAATAATTTTGCTTTTCAAAAGGGAAGAAAAATAAATTTTAAGTGATTAAAAAAATTGATATTAAAAGAAAGATAAATAATATGATTTAATAAATATTTAAATATAAAAAGGGTTCTATTAAAATTGTCGCCTTGCATGGAACTGCCTAAGGCCACACACAATTAATTGCTACTGCCTAGGCCCATATGTAGCATTGACAGCACACCCACAAAGCCTACAACCATGGTAATTTCTTGGTAACTGCTCTATCATGCTATTGCCGCTTGTTTGCCACATGTGCACATCACAAAGCCCAAGCCACGTTATTTCTCACATTGCCCCAACATGCCTACTCTACGCTCAAGGCAGCCCTGCCCAGCCTTCAAGCCACCAATACTCGTGTGAGCCATGGAGCAGCATCGCTTGCCTGGCCCATGGCACGAGTCATAGGGTGCAAGGTTTGCCCACATGTTGCCATTGCACGCTGCTCAAGGACCTTAAAACCAGGGAACCCTTCAATTTAATGTTGGTTTTTTATGTAGGAAAATGCTAACGAGTGTCTTTAAGGCATTAATTAATAATCAATTTAAAGAAAGTTTTTATAGAAAATGAAAAAAAAAAAAGTAATTAATATTTTGACAGCTTTTTTCATTTCTCATAAAAATGGTATCAAAATTTTCTTAAAATTAATTATTAAAGGCACTCGTTAGTATTTCCATTCTATTTATATTCTTCCATTAAATAGTATTATTGAATTGTCAAAGAATTGTTCACCGAACAAGGTTTTTAGTGAATGTTCACAAATGGACTTCTAATTGGATGGGTCTTTAATATTTATTTATCACTCTTGTTATTATGATTAAACAATAAATCTAGATAAATGATAATATAATAATAATCAATTAATGTAAGATAAAATATATTAAGTCTCAGGGAGACAATCTTACATCCATGCTACTCAGAATTTTTTTTTTTTTTTTTTTTTTTTTTTTTTTTTTTTGAGGAAACTACTCCGGATTAATTATGAGAACCATATACCAGTCTAAAATTACCAAGCATAAATACATTGGCTATAATTATAAAAAAGATTTTAGATTTTAATCTGCCTACAGAATACGTAGAACAGTGTTTGTTTTTATATATGTGTTTATCAGTACGAAGAGGGAAGGGTCTGCCTTCGAGCCATTCAATCCTAATTCTTACCAGGCTCTAGAGTTTGTTTGAGTCCATATAAGCCTTTCATATTTCATAGAAAATATAAGGGAATTGTGGGTGCGCAAATCCATGAGCATAGGCCATGTATGTATGCATATTCATTGAGAAACCTGCGTAGTGTTAGAGATATATTAGCACATTAACATAAACTCAAGCCTAATACTACTTTGTGTGCAAGCTAAGTCTCTTACTTGTACTAGAAGTCTATTAGTTTAGGATTTAGTCTATTATATATACCCATGTTATAGTTCATTGTAATACATGATTTGTACTACACTCTAATATATTATTGATATAGCCATTTAGGGTTTTCTCTGTGGATGTAGGCCGTAAGGTTAAACCACGTAACCCTCGTGTTCTTGTGTTCCTATTTTATGCTTCTCTCTTCTACATCTATTTAAGCATATTCAACATGGAATATATCATAGCTAATATTTAACATAGTATCAGAGCCTCCTTCTTATGGCCATGGTTTTTTTTCTTATTATGTGTTTAAAAGCAATCTTTGTCTTCTTTGGTGTTTCTTCACTGTGTTCATCTTCTTTGGCTTCCCATTGTTGCCATCAAAACTCTCCAGTATAGTTATGTCACGCATCAACACTGTAAGACCATTGCCTTCCTTAAACCATCCTCACAGAGCCAAACTTCATTCAAGGGATCTTCTCAATCTTAACAAATCTCAAGGTTTCATCAAGCTTCCATCTTGAGTTTGAGAGGGGGTGTTAGAGATATATTAGCACATTAGTATAGACCCAAGCCTAATACTACTTTGTATGCAAACTAAGTCTCTTACTTGTACTAGAAGTCTATTAGTTTAGGATTTAGTCTACTACATGGTTTTGAAACCCGAACCATTTAATGAACTGAGAAAGGGAAAGATTCAAGATTTTTGAGGTCAGACCGAGATTCAACCGAGGTCAGACCATGATGTATCATTTAATTTTTAAATATATTTGATACTTAAATTGGTTTATATTTATTAATTTTTCATTCCTGACTAACAAGATGTGCGTGGCCTAATGGTTTGCATGCTGGACATGTTATTTCACTTGCTAAGAGCAGGTTCAAGTCCTGTCAGCAGCATATTTTCATTAATTTTTATCAAAATAATGACATGGATGAACCAGGTTCTTATAGAATCGGTCCAAGGATCGATTCTCGATTAACCCGGTCGGACTGAGCAGTCTGGTCCGGGTTTAAAAACAATGGTTTACTATATATACCCATGTTATGGTTCATTGTAATACAAGATTTGTACTACACTTTAATATATTATTGATGTAGCCCTCTAGGGTTTCTTCTATGGACATAGGCCATAAGGCTAAACTATGTAACCCTTGTGTTCTTGTGTTCTTATTTTATGCTTCTCTCTTCCGCATCTATTCAAGCATATTCAATATAGAATATATCATAGCTAATATTTGACATGTAAGAAGACATTACTCACATCAACTTGTCTAATAAACCAATCTGTATATAGAAACATCAAGCGAAAGAACAGTTTCTTATTGTAATTGGTTTAAGAATTTTAGGCTATACACTTTTCAAAAGTTTACCTCTGGTTGTTGATGGAAACCTTGGTTTGGTGGATGGTTATCATCTCTAGATCCAATATGGTTCTATTCTCGATAACAAAAGAGCTTATTGATACTGAAACTAGGGAATGGAAAATGGAGTTAATCCATAGTATTTTCCTCCCCCATGAAGCGGACCTTATCGGTGGGATCACTTTAAGCTCTCAACTCCCTGATGATAAGCAAATTTGGGCTGTCACAGCAAATGGTAGATTTAATGTCAAGAGTGCATATAAGCTGGCTTTAGAGATGTCTTCTAGAAGTGGGGTTGCATCAGCTTCAAATAACAACAATATGAGGAAGTTTTGGAAATACCTTTGGAGTATCAACATTCCCCATCAAGTGAAACATTTTGCTTGGCGTGCATGCAGGGAAATTCTACCCACCAAGGAAAACTTGAAGAGAAGGAAAGTTATTGTGGACAGTAGGTGTGATAGCTGCCAAGCTCATGTGGAGTCTTCGGGTCACCTGTTCTGGGGTTGCTGCCGTGCCCAGGAAATTTGGGCTATCTCAAAGCTCTTCCCCAATAACTATGCTTGGCTATTCCCATCGTTTTTGGACTTGCTGTGGGTTATTGTTATGATAGAGCAATGGAGTCAGGACCGGGTAAAGAAGGTCATTATGGTAGCCTGGATCATGTGGCAGAATAGGAATGAACAAAGGAATGGGGGCAAGGTTAAGAATGGCAGTGCTGTGGTTCATGGCGCAGTGGACTACCTGCTGGAGTACCAAGCCTGCTGTTCTATGGTGGAGGTGCATAGACCAAGTCTGGCTGAGAACTGGACCCCTCCACCCCCTCGGCAGTACAAAATAAACGTTGATGGAGTGGTTTTTGGAGCGCAGAAAGCTGCTGGAATTGGTGTATTGGTTCGTGATGCTGAGGGACGTGTGGTTGGGGCTTGCAGTAAAAAAATTTGAGCCCCTCTAGGAGCGGTGGAGGTGGAAGCCAAGGCTTTGGAAATGGGGATTCAGTTTGCAAAAGACTTACTGATCCATGACTTTATCCTTGAGAGTGACTCATTGAATTTGATCAATGCTTTAAAGGAATTTGCCCCTCCCCCTATTTCTGTTGCTGCTATCGTGTATGGTGTCCCGTCTTCCCTTCATATTTTCTGAAGTATAGAGTTCTCTCGTGTACGTAGGCTTGGTAATAGGCCAGCCCACCTTTTAGCAAAGCATGCTTTAGGCATTGCTGATTTTTCTGCTTGGATAGAGGAGACCCCTTGTTTCATTGAACAAGCTCTTTTATATGATGTAAGTGGCTCCTTTCATGAGTAATATTATCTATACAGTCTTCCCATCAAAAGAAAAAAACAATCATCTCATGCGACAATTGGACCATCAGTGGATAGTGATTCATTTTTTTAACCTAAAAAAAAAATTAGATATACCTCTTCTCTATATGTTGGTTATGCGTTACATCAAGGGGTAGTTACTAATTAGTACACGCTTGTAATGATAGCACCCACTCATTGCATTTGACATGTAGAGTAAAATTGATAGATCTCAATGTCATACATATATATATATATATATGAATTATCATATTAGCATGCCATCATGTATGACATGTAAAGAGAGGGTAGGAAAAAAAAGAAAAGAGAAAGAGAGGTGATATCTAAAGAGAAAATGTCTTTCATCAGGGCCGGCCCTAAACATTTTGTGGCCTAAGATGAGAACTAAAATTGGGCATTTTTTATACTTATGTATTAACTAAATTAATATTTATTTAATATTTTTATATCATAATATATATCATTTAAAATCTATTTTTCTTGCCTTTTGAGATGCAAATTGACTAATTAAATTTTTGTATTCAAGTTCTTCTAACATCTCCTTTTCAATCGATAATATAGCTAATCCACTTAATCTTTTTTGGGACATTGTCGATCTTAGATATGATTTTATTAATTTTAATTTTGAAAAGCTTCTTTCTGCAGAACAAATATGCTCTCTAGTTGTTTCATGGTTTCTAATTTTAGAACTAATATTTTTCCAATTTGGAGTTCCTTCATTACATAGTTGGCCAGTACGTTTAGACTCAAACAACTTGCACAAAATACTTGGTCTATATCTTTTGAATGCACTAGCCATTTTCTATCACGCTTCTCCTCATTTGATAATATTTGAGTGTAATGAATAGTAGAAAAATGTCTAGTGTCATCACCTTTAGGAAAAATTATATCATTGTCTCTAATTGAACCTCTTTTTACTAATAAATCTCTTAATTTTGTGTCAATATTTTTCCAATTACCTGGATCATAAATATTTGAAGGAATATAATTCAACATTTCATTATTATTTTCATTTTCTTCTAGTTGAACATCATTATGGTGAACTTGTTCATTTGTGACATTTTCATCATTATTTTCATTTTCTTCTAAATTCTTTTGAAGGTCATTATCAAGATTTGTTGTATTGCAAAATTGAACATCTTTGTTATCTTGCAATTGTATCATTTCATTATCTTCTAACTCTTTTTGGTGAATTTCTTGCTCATTTGTGATATTTTCATCTAAATTTTGTGTTATATTTTGTTTATTATTAATAACAAATTTATCCATTGATCCTTTTTGAGACTCAATTAAATTTTCTTCTTTTTTATTTTTTAAGTTTTTCATATCCAGATGCATATTTTCTAGTAGACATTTCTAATCAAACAATATATTTATAAAGACTAAAATAAAAAATAACTTTCAAGTGTAGAGAAAATGAGAAATAGAACCTGATTTATATAAAAAGTATTGTTGTAGTTTCACCAAATAATAACAAGTTTTTAGCAATCTCAACCTGCATAATAAAGATTTATTCATTATATTACCAATAACTAAAAAATATATATATATATATATATATATATATATTTATATAAAAACACAAGATTAAAATTATAAAAAAAAGAAATTAAGCACAGCCATAACAAAAGTACAAGCCCAGCCCAGCCAAGAAGATGTCAAGATGGCCACACAAGTCTTATTAATAAGACCCACCCACAAAAAACATTTAAAAAAAAAAATCCTATTACACCTATAACCAAAAAAAGAAAAAAAGAAAAAAAAAGAAAACTTGAAGGCCCAAACGTGAAACGTCCAGCCATAACTCAATATATACAACCCAGTCTTAACAAATCTAAACTAGAAAAAGCCAAGCCTTATAAGTTATACCTCAAAAGTCAAAACCCATTATGCAGAATCAACATGCAGCAATGAAAAAATAAAAAGGCAGTCGACTCGGCAGTCCTCACTCCTCAGAGTTTTCAGATCAGATGCGATCGGATGATTTAGATCGGAGGAAGCTTGAGCCAAGCAGCCAGCAATAGTGGAGAGAAAGAATGAGAGAGGCGGAGAGCAAGAGTTAAGAGAAAAAAGCAGAGCAAGAATGAGAAAGAGAAACGGTAAAATTTTTAGGGATTTAAGGTTTTTTATTTGTTTTGATTATTGTTGGGGGTGTTTTTCATTGCCCGCATGATGTTAGGGGAGTCAAAACCGAGACTCGACTTTAGGCTTGGAACATGGCTCAAAGGCTAGAAAGGCCCATTTTGCTCAAAGTCTAGGTTGCATCCAACAAAGATTATAATAAGACCCCAAAAATACCTCTTGAAAAGATAAGCTAGCACAAAGGATGGCCCACCACAACAAGTGCTTAAATAATAGTCTAGCAGTAAGCAAGAGAAACGTCCAATGATAGATGTTTGGAAAATCAATAAATGCATTTGCATGGTAAAAATTATGCATTTCCACCATAATTGGTTAATATAGAAGTTGACCCATTATAACAAGTACACAAGAGGAAAAACGGTCCAACAGTGAATATGACAGACCTCTAGCGGTAACGTCTGATTAGCCAATAAATGTGTTTACATGATAAAAATCATATAATTTCTTTATTATTATCAAGTTATCATGAGGGAGAACTTCCATAGTATCCAAAACATTATGGCTTTCATCATAATAACAATAAATAAGGATTAAAGGCTTCATAATTATAAGTAAAAGAGGAAAAAATAGGATGGAATGAAGGGAGAGAGAGATTCCAGCTCAGTGTAGCACATATTGAACTAAGATTTTTGGAATATTTATATGTGGGGCATGAATGGTGTAGTGTATGCTATTTTTGAGTGAGTGGGTATTTAAGCTTGTGGTGGTGTGATGGAGTTAATGTTGAGGCTAAGGCTTTTATGGGTAAAGAGTTGTTTGCGACTGATTAGGAAACATTTATGGGCTGTGAATATGCAGAAAAAGAAAGGGAATGTCTGAGACTAAGTGAGTGTAGGCTAAGGGGAATGATTTATGAGCTAAGGGAGAGTTGAACCACAAGCAAAGTGACAAAAAAATCAGAAATTTCAGAGGGGTTTGGTGCCTATTTTAAGGTGTTGGGATTTTCAGAGAAGATGGAATGTGATATTTATGGGTAAGTGTATATAAGCATTTATGGGTAAATGTATCTTCTGATTTTTCAATTAGTTGAATAAATTTGCCGACGAGTTCGGATTCTCAAAAAAAAAAAAAAAAAAAGACTTATGGACTGAAAATAACATGATGGGTGAGGAATTTTATGATGAGATTTTGTTGTCCTCCATGAGTTGATGTTAGTTCCCTTTTATAGTGAAGCTTAAGGGGTTAATTAGCAAAAGTCCAAAAACGTAGGACTGATCAGGGGCAGGGCAACAGACTTAATTATCCTAGGATTTGGCCTAAAATGGGAGATTTGCTTTTGGGGCTATTTTGCTTCTTTGGGCAATGTCACACATGGGTAAAAATCAGCATAATCTTGCATTAAATGCTAAGAATTCTGAGATTGTGTTCAGCCAATGAGATTAAGGCAGGTATTAAGGAGGAATCCTAGTGCTGCAACTGAGATTTGGACCCTAGGAAGTAGGATTCAACACCCCAAGCTAGGTGTCAAAGTTTAAGTCCATTTCAGAAGGTTTCGCTAGAGATCCCTTTATGCCTTCCAAACCATATGTTTCCAAATTTTCCTCTTTAGGATTCATGGGCTTAGTTCATAAACCAATTACATACATTTTTAGTAACAAAATAAACTATTTGGTTAAGGATTTCATGAGCTTGGAGGTCTTAGTTATGGCTTCCTTGAGTTGTGACCAAAACTTGGGGAAGAAGGGTATTTATTGCCCATTAGCCTTTTAGGTGTCAGCCTCTGGTACTGTTCACGTCAGAGTTGGCAGTGAGATAGGTGGCCAGCTCTTAATTTGGTATGGGAGCTTGGTTGTTTCTTGAGGTGACCTCCAGCAAAAGGCATAACTAAATGGAGTTCTCTAGCATGGTCAGTTTGCACACATGGGCCATTTTGGTTGAGATTTCATGTTGGGCTTGGCCATGAGGGCTGAGTATTTTGGTGGGCCTTCGACTTGGTGGTTCTCTCCACTTGGGCCTATCCTTTTGTTTTCTCATTGTGAGCCCTACAAAATGGACAAAGCTACCATATATTGCCATGGATTTTTATTCCACTTGGGCTTTAGTTGTTAGTAGAAATAAAACGAATCCATGAGCTTTAATAAATATTTATGATAGGCTTTAGGTATTAATTTCCATGGGCTTTAAATAACAACTTCTATAGTTTCTCATAATTTTTGCTATGGATTATTTTTGTAAATGATATTTTCTTTGGGCTTTTAAATAATGACCTCCAATATTTCTTGAGAATAATATTTATCATGGGTTTTAAATAGAGGCAATATCCATGGGTTTCAAATAAAATATGATAACAACCACTATAGTGGAATAATGTGATATTCTCATGATTTTTTTTTTTTTAATCATAATATGCTTGTAAGGTGAATAATTGTCATGAGTTTTGAAAATAAATATTATGAATGTTGTGATGTAAGATAGATAGTGAACATGAGTTTATAATATGATACGAAATAAATAAATGTTATGAGTTAAAGATAAATAATGCTAACTTTCCATGGGCTTTTATAAGATGATTGCCATGGGTTTTGAGAATAGATAATTCATAAATTCCATGAGCTTGTAATATTATAGTAATAGGTTTAAGAATCTAAATTATTGTTCATTATTGGACTTTTAAGTGAAATAATTATGATATAGTACTTTGCCAAGTATTAATAACCTTGGACTTTTGATAAAATAGTGCCAAGTAGTTAGCTTGGGCTTTTAATAGTGCCAACGTAAGTTGGGCTTTTGATATTGCCAATGAGAATTGGGATTTGATATTGCCAATGAGAATTTGACTTTAAATATTGCCAGCGAGAACTGTGTTTTGATATTGCCAATGAGAATTGGGCTTTGATGTTGCCAATGAAAATTGGGTTTTATTGCCAACGAGAACTGGGATTTGATATTGCCAATGAGAATTGGGCTTTAATATTGCCAACGAGAATTGGGCTTTAATGGTGCCAACGAGAATTGGGCTTTGATGTTGCCAATGAAAATTGGGCATTGATACTGCCAATGAGAATTGAGCTTTGATATTATCAATGAAAATTGGAATTTGATATTGCCAATGTGAATTGGGTTTTGGATAAATAAATTTCCATGAGTTTAAATCATGGGCTTTGATTATGGATTTGAATTCCATTGATAAAATTGTCATGGGTTTAAATCATGGGCTTTGATTATAGATTTGAATTACATTGATAAAATTGTTTTGCCATGAACTTGAATTATGGGCTTTGATTATGGATTTGAATTCCATTGATAAAATTGTTTTGCCATGTACTTGAATCATGAGTTTTTCAAATATTGCCAAGCATAAGTATTTTTGGGCTTTAAATAGAATAGGATGTGTGTATTGGGCTCATAGGGCCGGTTTTGGGCTTAGCTAAATAATAATAATAAAATTGGATAAAATATGAGTTTTTTGGGTTTTTGTGGTAGTTTATATTATGACCCAATTTAGATAATGAGATATGAAATATTTATGATTAACATAATAATAGAGCAAAAAATATTTGGGAAAATCCAATAACTTATTAGTGGTATTTGAAAATAAATAGGTGGTACTTAAATAAAATTAGGTGTGAAAAAAAAAAGTACCCTAACAATTATTGATTGTTTTGTGGTAAATTTCTTAGACTGGATTTGTAGTTTATCTTATAAGATACTATAAAAATTCAACTAAGTATTTAATATATATTTTCTCTAAAAAAAAGTATTTAATATATTTAGCATATATTTTACTTCTGTAGGGTTAAGGGCCTAAATGGTATATTGGGTCTTGGGCCTTGGCCGAGGGCATAGTAATCCAAGAACAAATGAATGGTGTTGAATGAGTCAAGTTTAGAATCTAACGAGCAAGATACGAATGGGAGGGTGGTCCAAGGAGGAATGTCTCCTCGGATAGACTAAGCACGGCTCCAATATGTATCCTAAGGTTCAAGGTAACCTTCCAGGAAACTCTAGTGATAGGGACGTGTATCTCGAGTGTACCAGAAGGTTAGGAGCTCAGAAATATCTAAGAGAAAGCTGCTACTACCGCATTAAATGCTCTGCAGCTAACTTTCTGGCTGCATTAATGTGGAGAAGACCCCTAAACAGTGCTGCCTTGGCTATCCCAACTCACAAAGAACCTGAGGGGGTGTCCGATAGGACAAGCACTCAAGTAGTGACTCAGATAACCAACAAGTGGAGGACCAAGATCGTTCAAAGAAGACTATATAACATGAAAGACCCTCCATGAAGAAGGGATCGGAAAACGAAGAAGAAAAACACTGTAGCAATCAGGAATCAAACCTATAACCCAACTTTGAAAGCAATACATAAGAATCAACCTCCTCGGATATTGCCGAGGACATATTTCCTTAGTGTAAATTTGTTATATTCATTCCTTTGCCATCAAGAACTACTTACTTGTTGCATTAATTCGTTAAGGCCTAGTTTTTCAACCCATTCTCTATAAATTTATTGTTTTGGACTCTTTGGGCCTAAGTCCATCTATTATTTGGGCTAGGAGTCCAAACCGTGTCCTTACAATTGGCACCGTCTATGGGAAGAACTGGTGTAATAGTGAGTGCAATGCTTAACGATGTTAGGATCAAGTCCACGCCAAGCGGAATCTTTGGGCTCCCAACATGATGATCCTTTTGTCAACCTTGAGCAGAGAGATGACCGTGAGGGAAGTGTGCATACCGCACATATTAGTAGGAGTCAACCTCGAGGTGGAAGCCATATTTCCCATGCAAAGAGTAACAGGGACATGTAATTGGAGATTGATCAGTTGAAGAGGAAGTTGCGCCATGCATGGCGAAGGCGAACTCCCTCCAACTCTGATGTTTCTTCTGACGACAGAAGGGATGTCAGTTACAGGCAAAGGTCTCGAACCCCGCCCAGTGAATCTTTCTCCTATAAAGAGGAGCACCATCGTGAGTGTAGGTTTGGAAGCCTGCCTCGAAAAGGCATGGGAAATGATGCTATGAGTAAGGCGTTGAACCAAATCTCTAAGTCGCCTTTCACGCGTAAGATTGAGGGGGCAAAACTTCCTCGACGATTCACTTAGCCCGCTTTCACCATGTATAATGGTAAGACAGACCCCGTGGAGCACGTGAGCCACTTCAATCAAAGAATGGTTGTCCATTCCAAGGACGAAACCCTAATGTGCAAAGTTTTCCCATCCAGTCTGGGACCTATGGCGATGAGATGGTTCAACGGCCTGAGGGCAGATTCCATAGATTCCTTTAAGGAGCTCACCCGGGCATTTGGCTCCTGTTTTTTCACTTGTAGCAAGGTTCCTCGGCCCCTAGATTCCTTACTATCCTTAAGCATGCGATAGGGGGAGACCCTGAAAACGGGCTCAGACAGATATTGGGAGATCACTAGAACAAAATGTATTTTCAGTACTTTTAAGGTCGCCTCCTAGCTGAGCATGGTTTAAGGAAGTCTCTGACTAGCAAACCGATCACCAGTGTGTGCCAACTCATGGATCAGATTGATAAGTATAAAAAGGTTGAGGAAGACCAGCAGCAGGAGAAAGGAAAGACTAAGGTTATCCCTCAGGAGAGGAGGGATTTCAGGTCGGACCAATACAACAACAACCGGCCTCGGCAAGATTTTGTTGGGCAGTCAGGTCCTGCCAATACCCAGGTAGTTAATGTTGTGTTCCGAGAACCGGTGCATCAAGTCCTAAAGAAGATTAAGAATGAGCCATTCTTCAAATGGCCAAATAAGATGGCAGGAAACCCCACAAGGCACAATAAAAACCTTTATTGCCAATACCACCAGGACCAAGGACACACCATGGAAAATTGTAGAAATTTATGGGACCATTTGGACCAGCTCGTCCGTGAAGGAAAGTTGAAGCAACTCTTACATCACTCCAGTGGCCAGGGGAGCCAGTCAAATTCGAAACCCCGAAGGGATGATTCTTCGAAACCTCCCTTGGGAACGATAAATATAATCTTTGCCGTTCTAGGGAGAACCGGCTCTTATTCCTCCAGAGTGATGTCTGTGGCTCGACTACCTGCCGAAGACGCTAATTCAGAGTCAAAGAGGGCTAGAGTAGAGATCCAACCGGTTTTGGCTTTCTCTGACGATGATAAGATTAGAACCATCCAACCCTATGATGATGCTTTAGTGGTCACACTCAGGATTATGGGGTATGATGTGAAGAGGGTGTTGGTAGACCAGGGCAGTGGTGCTGAGATTATGTACCCTGACCTGTACAAGGGTCTGAATTTTAGACCCGAGGACCTAACAGCCTATGATTCCCCTTTGGTAAGCTTCGATGGAAAGATTTTCATTCCTAAGGGTCAGATAAGACTACTCGTATAGACCGGTTCAGAAGTGGTGGAGGTGGATTTCATCGTCATGGATGCTTATTCACCCTACACAGCAATAGTGGCTAGACCTTGGCTTCATGCCTTGGGAGCTGTTTCTTCCACTCTCTACCAGAAAGTGAAATATCCGTCGGAGTGCCAGGTTAAAGAGATCCTGGGAAGTCAATCCACAGCTAGGCAATGCCTGGTGGCTGCCATCTTACATCAGCCCGAGGCTGAGTCATCGGCCTCTGCTGAAGGGGGCTTATAGCAATTAAAAACTCCAGTGTTGCCTGTCAACGGATCAGCCGAGGAGGCGAAATGTGAGGATTTGGAAACGGCCGTTGTTGGTGATGATCTGGAGAAGTTCTTTCAGATCGAGGCCCAGCTGCCTCCTCTAGAGAAGGAAGGGCTGATAGAGTTTCTTAGAAGAAATGTTGATGTGTTCGCGTGGAATGCTTACAAGGCCCCGGGGGTGGATCCAAACTTCATCTATCATCATTTAAACGTTAATCCCTCTGTCACCCCCAAAAAGCAACCACCTCGGCGCTCGTCCAAGGATCATTCTGATACTGTTAGAGACGAGGTGATGAAACTTAAACAGGCGGGGGCTATCAAGGAGGTGTTTTACCCTGAATGGCTAGCCAATACTGTGGTGGTGAAAAAGAAGAGTGGGAAATGGCGAGTGTGTGTAGACTTTACGGATCTAAATAAGGCTTGCCTAAAAGACCCATTCCTTATGCCTAGGATAAACCAGCTGGTGGATGCAACTGTAGGTCATCCTCAAATGAGCTTCTTAGATGCCTTTCAAGGGTACCATCAGATACCACTAGCCCCGGATGATCAAGAAAAAATGGCTTTCGTCACTCCTACTGGAAACTACCATTACAAAGTGATGCCCTTTGGTTTGAAGAATGCAGGGTCTACCTATCAAAGGATGATGACTAGGATGTTTGAATCACAGTTGGGCAAGAGTATTGAGGTTTATATAGACAATATGGTGGTGAAGAGTAAGGTAGTGTTCGAGCATATGGGAGATCTCGGGAACATTTTTGAAATTTTAAGGAAACACAAGTTACGCCTTAACGCTTCCAAATGCTCTTTTGGCGTAGGATCAAGCAAATTTCTGGGCTACATGGTAACTCACCGGGGAATTGAGGTTAACCCCGACCAGATTAAAGTAATTAGCAGTTTACAACCACCTCGGAATCCTAAGGAAGTCCAGAAACTGACTGTCTGCCTTAAACCGGTTTATCTCTCGGTCAACGGATAAATGCAGACCCTTCTTCCTGTTGATGAATAAGTGGAAGGGATTTGAGTGGACGGAGGAATGTGCCCTGGCTTTTAAGCAGCTTAAGGAATATCTCTCTCAGCCACCTATCATGTCTAGTCCTGAGATGGACAAAGTCCTATTTGCCAATATTGTTGTGGCCCCCCATGCTGTAAGTCTGGTATTGATACGAGTTGATGACGGCATCCAAAGGTCAGTTTATTATGTAAGCAAATCACTGCACGAGGCTGAGATCCGTTATCTACCCCTGGAGAAGGCTATTTTGGCGATAGTGCACACTACACCTAAGCTCCCCCATTACTTCCAAGTACACACCATTGTTGTCCTAACTCAGCTTCCGCTCAGAGCTTTGCTCTGAAGCGCTGATTACATGAGGAGGATTGCTAAATAGGGCACAATCCTAGGAGCTTTTGACATCAAATACATGCCTCGTACCTCCATTAAAGGCCAGGTCCTTGCAAATAGGGGTGTGCATGGGTCGGGTTGAGGGGATTTTTTGACCCAACCCACATGGGTCGGGTCGGGTCGGGTTGAACCCATGGGTTTGACAAATTATTATTATTATTAGTATATATTATATATATATAAAATATATTATATATATATAAAATATATTATATATATATATAAAATATATTATATATATATTAAATATATTATTATTAGTATATATTAAATTTACAGCTGATTTTTTTAAAAAAAAATATTAAATATATAATATATTTTAAATATATATTAAATATGGGTGGGTCGGGTCGGGTTTGTAATTTTATGACCCACACCCAACCCGACCCGCTATAAAAAAAAAATTTTGTGACCCAACCCAACCCACCAAGCCTAAAAAACCGACCCAACCCGGCGGGTCGGGTTGGGTCGGGTCGGGTTTGGCGGGTCAGTGGGTTTTCTGCACACCCCTGCTTGCAAATTTGGTGGTAGAGTTTGATAGGCAACAAACTGAATGACCCCTTGTGATTAAACCAATTAATTAATTAGCCAAGTTATTAATTAATCAATTTATCAAGCAAACGTGTGGAAGCACAAACAAATCACCAATAAACTAATTAAGCAGCGGAAATTAAATAACACGGTGATTTGTTTACAAATGGGGAAAACCCTAACGGCAAAAACCCCACCAGGTGATTTTCAGGTCACCACTCCCGAAACTCCACTATTATCAAATCAAGCGGTTACAAGTAAAGGAATCCCAAGTACCTTACCAACCTACAGTTGAACCCTTACCCCAATACCCAATTGGACTTGATCTGTAGTGACGGTTTCCCCTTTTGATGCACGGCTCCTAAGTACGTGACTAACCAATGCGCGGATCCCAGTACGCGACTTCAAACACCAACTTAGAAGGAGAGGTTGGCTGCAAAGTTCTTCAGTTCATCCTACACGATGAAGATCAGGAAGATGCTTGGTCACAAAACCCTTTGGTGCAAATACACAGCAACTTCTTTAGAGAAGATGAACTAGGTCAAGAATTTTGTCTTTTGATCACAAATTGCTTGAACAGAGTTTGCTCAATGCTTGTGCAACTTGTGTCCTCTATGACGGCTCTTAAAACAATCATTTTATATGTCTAGGGTTAGGAGAAAAGAAGGCCCAAAGACACATTCACGGATCCCAAGAAATCAGATCAGAAAATCTGATTTTATAAATCTCGACAGATATCAGGTGTCGAGGAGCTATCGAGCAGGTGTCGAGATTTAATGAATTTGCACTTCAGCTTGTTTTTCTTGGACAGACTTGATGACTTCAACACTTGATCTTGAAACCTTGTTTCTTGAAGTATTAAAAGCACCTAGAACTACCCAATTACAAGTAGAGTGCGTTTTGTCAAAAGGATTAGCCAATTTACATAAATAAGTGACATATGTTCTTAACAAGTGAAAACACATATGTCCTAACAATCTCCCCCTTTGGCAATCCGTGACAAAACCACAACAAACAAATGAACATATGAGAGAAGTCATAAATCACTCAACTCATACTCACTTGTTGAATACAATAAAATCTATCCTATCACAAACCCTTGAAAAGCTTTGCAAGAAAAGAGTTTATGGCAAGTAGACTTTGACAACCTGTATTTCTGAAACACTTTAAACAAAACTCATCAAGGCATCTTGTGTGAAACATAAATAATAGATTGCATACAAGTATAAGAATCATGTGTATAAAGATAGAAAAGAAACAACACATGTAGAGAAAGGTGAAAGAAACATACATCCACATATAATGAATATAAGTACAATGTATGTAAAACTGGTCACAAGACCTCATATACAAGAACAATGTATCTAAAAAGAATAGAAAAGAAAAGGTACATCATAACCTCACTACATCCCTCAAATATCAACACTCCCCTTAACAAAAATGTCCTATACTAACTCTCCCCCTAAGATGACTACTCTCATAACCCAAAACTACTCCCCCTTTTTGTCACGAGTGACAAAGGGTAGAGTGTCATGTAGACATCTCATCAGTAGAGTTAGCATCTCCATCATCATCCGAAGCGTCATCGTCATCACCATCATCATCATCATCCTCAGAGTCAGAAGCCACTGGAGGAGGTGGTGAAGGAGTAACCTCAGAAGCAAAACCACCCATGGTCGCCTGCCGTCATGCAATACGACCAACACGAACATTCACCTGATACAACTCAGTGGAGAGTGTATCGAGGCGAGCATCCATGCGCTGCAGCTGCGCCATAATGTCTCCAAGAGATACATCGCTCGTAGAGGAAGAAGGAGCAGATGTAGATGGAGCTGATCTGGATGGAGCTGAACGGGAAGGAGGAGTGGAATCCGTCTGTCTCAACCTAAACTGAGCCTCACTACGTTTTACGGTAGCAACATTTATAGCACAAATGTGTGTGAAGTGGTCAGACACAGGAAAATGGATAGAAAAATGGCGTAAGATTCTCGTGATAGCGGAAGGAAAGATGAGCTTATCACGGGACGCCGAATCTAAATGAACATCTATGATAGAAAGAATGAAATGAGAAGTAAAATCTATAGTCAGATGCTCAAGAAGAGATAACAAAAATCAAGCACGAGGCTCTGTGATGGAGTTCTAGTGAGAGAGTGGATGGAGTACAAAAGTCATCACCATGTTTAAGAATCTAGGACCTTTAGCAAAAGGTCTACATGATGTATACTGATGTTCACCCCAATCAACGAGGTGCTCACAGAAAGCAGAGATGAGCTCATCTTTGGACACAGTCCTTAGACGCTCACAAGAAGGATAGTCGGGAAACTCTATCCTAGGAACCCTAAGCACATCCGCAACTAGCTGCGGCGTGACAGGGATGCGCGTACCTCGAACGCGAGTGAAAAAGAGAGGTACTGAACAATCGATCCCGTGCATGTTGGAGTAGAACTCCTGAATGAGCACGAGAGGACATGTGACCGGGACGTCACACAGTGACTCCCATCCCCTACTGTGAATGACAGAGGGAAGGTCTGTGTCGGCGAAGTCTGCCAAAATGACTTGGCGTTCCGAATGAACACCTCGTCTAGAAAAGTTCTTCGAAAATGCCTTATGGGCATCTCCATCACAGAACCGAAGATTTAGAGGAGGAAAATCAGAAGATGAAGAAGCTCCAAAACGCAGAGGGTTCTGAGCCGGAGTGGATTTACGCTTAGGTGCCATAGACACTACTAACGTAAATAGAATGAGAAAGAGATAGAGAAAGAGACAATCAGAAAAGTCCCAAAACAGTTCACATATATCAAATATATTGAACAACGAGTACGTATGCATGAGGAATGCATGAACATGTGACATGCAAAAAAAACATCATGGGCTCAGCCCAATCCAATCCTAGCAGCACATAAACATAGAACACACATCTACATGCATGTAAATACCATTCTAATGCACATGAAATGCAATGTATGACATTTTGAACACATTTAAATGAAAACCCAACCCAAAATTTCAAGAAAAACTCATTAATTTTGAAAAACCCCAAAAGTTTCCAATATCCCCAAACCCTAAGATTCAAAACATGAAATGCATGAATAATGAGGGAAAAAGAGATCATACCAAGTGATTTGAAGCAAGGAAGGGCCAAAAATTACGTGGATTGAGGATTTGGAGTGAGAAAAAGGAGTTTGGGAGATGAACAACCGCGGACAGATCGAGAGAGATCGAGAAAATGAAGTTCAGATCGCGATAGAAGCTTATATAGAAGCTTCAGTAAATCTCGACAGCTGAGGTGTCGAGGAATTTGTCGAGGAAGGTATCGAGAAAAGCACGTCGACAGCTGAAGGTGTCGAGAAGGTGTCGAGGAATGAACACCAGAACCAAGAACAGAAGCTCGATCAATCGAGAAGGTATCGAGGAGACAGGAGATTTCTCGATCGATCCATCAGGTGTCGAAGAGGTGTTGAGATTGCGATAAGAAAAAGGCTTGAGAAGCTCGACAGATAACAAGGTATCGAGGAGGTGTCAAGGAGGTGTCGAGCCAGCAGTTAAAAGCAGTTTTTCGAGAAGTGAAAAACACAGACATGAATGCAATCCAACATACACCTCAACCAATGATCCAATCAACATATTAAGCTCTCAAAAACATCTCTCATCAAACATTTTAAGCACATGGATCCTCAGAAACACACACACACACACACTAAACAAGTCTAATCAATTTTATTTTTCAAAAACAAGTCAAGACAGTTTAGTGAGCATACATTAGCACATGTAAACACTTGTGATGACCAAATCACATTGCACCTGCACATGTATCAATAGTAGCAAAGAATATTGTGTGTTGTGTGTGAAAAACATCGCAAGATTGCATATGTGTATACATGTTATGACGATTTGAGATATGAGAAAATAACTTTAACTCACACACAATCATAACTGTTTGATGGGGACTATCACCTTCAAGGTACATCCTATAACTCCCACATCTCCTAGAAAACACGCTTGCAATCATATTTAAAGCATTTTAATCTTTTTGCTTTTTATTTTCTTTGCATATTTTCTTTTAAGCATATCATGCATGGGCATAAAAAGAGAGAAAAGAAATACCCAACATGTTAAGTATAGACATTGCACTTTTGCTATGCCAAAGCATACGGATGTCTTTGACACTGCACTTTTGCTATGCCGAAGCATACAGGTGTCATATTATGATTGGCGGGCAACAGTGGTGAGATGGTTATTTATGTCTTTCTCTTAAGATTTTCTAGTCCTACCCATCAAAAAGAGTGATATGAGTGTTAAGTTTTAAGAGATAACTTAATCTTACTCATCACAAACAAGAGCCACAAAGCTCACTTGCTTAGTTGTGCATGGAGATGCTCATCTAAGCTACAAAAGATACAAAGCTTAGAAAACTTTGTTTCAATGGCCATCTAAGGTACACAAGTACCAAAGTACACATAACACACACTGTTTTTGTATTTTTCAATTTTTCAATTTTTCAATTTTTTTTTATATCAAAAACAAAATAAACAAAACTGAAAATAAACAAACAAAAACATGTTATCAAAGCAAAGCAAAAACTAGACTGACTCAAAAAAAATGCAAAACACACAAGTAATGCAACAAACAAAAACAAGAAGATAGAAGAAAGTGATAAAATCACTTAGAGTCATTTTTTCTTCCACACCTTGGAAGAACCTTTCCTTTGATTGAATCCTTGAACCGGCGGTGAGGGGGAAGAATTGAAACCGTTCAAGTTCGAAAGGAACATGAAGGCTTTCAGAAGATCTCCAAGAGGAGCAAAAGAGGATTGAAGCTGATTTTGGCTTCCAGATGCTATCATGCCGTTGCTCTGTTGAGTGGCTAACCACTTATAGCAATTTGGTCGTGTATGACTGGCAGCTCCACAATGATGACAGAGATGCTGCTTCTTTTGTTTAGCCTTTTGAGAGTTAGCCTTCTTAGCCCTAGGGTTTTTAGCATCTTTCTTATCTTGCTTAGAGGGTGCTCCTAAGATAGATTTACTCTTGTCTAGGTTCTCACTAGCTAATTCAGTTTTAACAACAGTGTTTTCAATTTTAACATTATTAGCAGAAGGAACAAAAACAGCAGTACTAGTAGAAGCAATACTAGAGGAAGAAAGACCATACCCTAAACCTGTTCAATCTGAAGCAGATTTCTGATTGCTAAGCATCTCATCAAGCTTTGCACTTGAAGTCCTCTCCAGTTGAGCTCTAACTTGAAACAGCTCCGCTTCAAGCTTCTTGGTCTTTTCAGCCAATAAATTATTCTCAAACCTCAGTGCACCAATAGTTTGATTCGCCTCATCAAACTTTGTGGACAACTCTTCACGATCAAGTTCCACATCATTGAGCTTCTTGGTGGCCAGCCTATACAGTTTCTCATGCTTCTCAGAGAGCTTGTATAATTTCTCATAGGCTGAATGGATATCATCTTGATCATCCATCTTCTCACACTTAGAGTCCACCAATTCTTCTTCTTCTTCCACTTCATCAACAATCCCTTCAGTAGGATTGACTGTGGCAGTGAAGGCATTTAAGATTCCGTCATCCTCATTGTCGGAATCATCTTCAGACTTAGTGTCACTCAGGGTTGCAGCAAGTGCCTTACTCTTCCCAATGCTCTTAAGATATGTGGGGCATTCATGCTTCATGTGACCGAATCCATGACATCCAAAACACTTTGGTCCTGCAGGAACAGTGTACTGACCGCCATCCTTAGCATCCTTCTTCCCTTTGTCTTGGCTTTTAAACTGAGAAGAACTGGACTGCCTGCGGTCCTTGTCGAAGCTCCTTCCATTGGCATTCTTCATAAACTTCTTGAACTGCCTTGTAATGTAAGACTTCATCTTGGAATCTTCATCATCGGAAAACTCATCTGTATCATTGCTCTTTGCCTTCAAGGCCATGCTCTTGCCTTTACTCGACTTGCCAATCCTAGATAACCCTATCTCATAGGTTTGCAAGTTTCCAACCAGCTCAGTTAAAGGAATCTTGTCAATATCCTTTGATTCCTCTATCGCCGTAATCTTGGCATGGAATCTCTCAGGTAGATATCTAAACACCTTTCTTACAATCTTAGGTTCAGGGATGGTTTCCCTAAGATTGAAGGTTGAGTTCACTATGTCCTTGAGCTTGGCATAGAACTCATCGAACGACTCATCCTCCTCCATCTTTATTTCTTCAAAGCTTGTTGTGAGCCTCTGAAGCTTTGAATCCTTGACAGCCTTTGTGCCCTCATAGGTTGTCTGGAGGATGGTCCATGCTTCCTTTGCAGTTTCAGTAGAGGATATCTTCTTGAACTCCTCATTGGTGACTGCGCTGAATATGGCATTCAACGCTCTGCTGTTGAAGTTTGCCGCCTTGATCTTGGCTTCATCCCAATCGGTCAGCGCTTCCTCTGGCTTAGTCCAGCCAATCTCTATAGCTTGCCATACTTTTTCATCTAAAGATTGCAAGAAAGCTCTCATACATACTTTCTAGTATGCATAGTTAGTCCTATCAAATAAAGGAGGTATAATTAACGACTGTCCTCTATCCATGACAAACAGGGGTCAATGGATCAAACACAGTAAAGATTAAACCCTAATCAGAGTGTGCCCGCTCTAATACCACTTGATAGGCCACAAACTAAATGACCCCTTGTGATTAAACCAATTAATTAATTAGCCAAGTTATTAATTAATCAATTTATCATGCAAATGCATGGAAGCACAAACAAATCACCAATAAACTAATTAAGCAACGGAAATTAAATAATACGGTGATTTGTTTACGAATGGGGAAAACCCTAACGGCAAAAACCCCACCGGGTGATTTTCAGGTCACCACTCCTGAAACTCCACTATTATCAAATCAAGCGGTTACAAGTAAAGGAATTCCAAGTACCTTACCAACTTACAGTTAAACCCTTACCCCAATACCCAATTGGACTTGATCTGTAGTGACAGTTCCCCCTCTTGATGCACGGCTCCCAAGTACGTGACTAACCAATGCGCAGATCCCAGTACACGACTTCAAACACCAACTTAGAAGGAGAGATTGGCTGCAAAGTTCTTTAGTTCATCCTACACGATGAAGATCAGGAAGATGCTTGGTCACAAAACCCTTTGGTGCAAATACACAGCAACTTCTTCAGAGAAGATGAACTAGGTCAAGAACTTCGTCTTTTGATCACAAATTGCTTGAACAGAGTTTGCTCAATGCTTGTCCAACTTGTGTCCTCTATGACGGCTCTTAAAACAATCCTTTTATATGTCTAGGGTTAGGAGAAAATAAGGCCCAAAGACACATTCACGGATCCCAAGAAATCAGATCAGAAAATCAGATTTTATAAATCTCGACAGATATCAGGTGTCGAGGAGCTATCGAGCAAGTGTCGAGATTTAATGAATTTGCACTTCAGCTTGTTTTTCTTGGACAGACTTGATGACTTCAACACTTTATCTTGAAACCTTGTTTCTTGAAGTATTAAAAACATCTAGAACTACCCAATTACAAGTAGAGTGCGTTTTGTCAAAAGGATTAGCCAATTTACATAAATAAGTGACATATGTTCTTAACAAGTGAAAACACATATGTCCTAACAGAGTTCGCTGAATCCCCTTTCGAGAAAGAGACAGAATCATAACACATGGATGAAAAATCGGTTGGTACAATCACCCTGCAAGAACCTTTAATCTGGAAAATATATGTTGATGGTGCAGCAAATCAGAAGGGGTCCAGAGTGGGGCTAGTTCTGGTCTCACCCGAGAAAATCACCATTGAGAAATCATTAAGATAGGGATTCTCGGACATAAATAACGAAGCTGAATATGAGGCTCTGTTAATGGGGATGACCATGGTTCAAAAAATGGGCGGAAAGGCGGTAGAGATGTTCTTAGACTCAAGATTGGTCGTTGGCCAAGTGAAAGGGGAGTTTGAAGCCAAAGATGAAAGAATACGAGAGTACTTGAGTCAGGTTAGACGTTTGCAGTCAGACTTTGAATCTTTCAACCTATTACATATCCCTAGAAGTGGAAACATGCATGCCGATTCCCTAGCCACACTTGCAACCTCCTCAACGCAAAGCTTACCCCAAGTCGTCATTGTAGAAGACTTATGCAAGCCCATAGAGGTAAATGGAGAGGTGGTTCATGTTCACCAAGTCAGAGTAGGGCCTAACTAGATGGACCTTATAGTACTATTCTTGAAAGAGGATATCCTACCTGAGGAGAAAACAGAAGTTGACAAGATACGGAGAAGGGCTCCTCGGTTCTGGCTATCCGAGGACCAGAATCTATACAAGCGATCTTTTTCTGGACCATATCTACTCTGCATACACCCTAAGGCATCAAAATTACTCCTAAAGGAGTTACATGAAGGGATTTATGGAAGCCATACCGGAGGCAGATCCTTATCTCACAGGGCCATCACACAAGGCTATTGGTGGCCAAACATGCATAAAGAGGCACAAGAGTATGTGAAGAAGTGTGATCAATGCCAAAGGTTTGCACCAAACATACACCAACTGGCAGGAGTCCTTAACCCCCTATAAAGCCCTTGGCCATTTGCTCAATGGGGCTTAGACATTGTAGGCCCTTTCCCTAAGGCAGCAGGGAACAAGAGATATCTGCTGGTTGGCACGGACTACTTCACTAAGTGGGTAGAAGTTGAGTCTTTAGCAAATATCAGGGATGTGGATACCAAGAAATCTGTTTGGAAAAACATTGTCACACGGTTCGGGGTCCCTCGTACCCTCATCTCGAACAATGGACTTTAGTTTGATAGCAAATCTTTCAGGAAATACTGCTGTGACTTGGGAATTACGAATAGATATTCTACCCCAGCTTATCCCCAAGGGAATGGACAAGCCGAGGCTGTTAACAAGGTTATAGTGAATGGACTCAAGAAGAGGTTGGATGACGCGAAGGGAAAATGGGTGGAAGAACTGTCACATGTCCTCTGGACATACCGAACCACGCTTCGCAGATCAATTGGGGAGACCCCCTTTTCAATGACTTATTGAGCCGAGGCTATGATTCCTTTAGAAACTGGCTTCCCAACGCTGAGGACTAACTCTTTTAATCCGAGCAATAACAATGAATTGCTAGAAAGGAGCTTATATTTATTGAAGAAAGATGAGAAAATGCAATGGTTCAACTGGCATATTACCAACAGAAACTCAAGCAAGGCTATGATGCTAATATGAAGCTGAGACCATTAGCGCCTAGAGACTTGGTGTTGAGGAAGGTTCTAGGTACTACAAAGAACCCAGCGTGGGGAAAGCTGGGGCCCAATTGGGAGGGGCCATACCGCATCACTTTAGTAGCTGGTATAAGAGCTTATTTCCTTGAAGACCTAGATGAACGTGTAATACCACAACCTTGGAATGTAAACAACCTGAAAATGTATTATTATTAATGAAAGTTTCCTTTGTCATATGCTCATTTACTGTGTAAATATATCGTACTTCCCATTATTATCTTTATAAGAGATTAAACAGAACCTTAATCATGCCTGGGTTCTCGGACCAGATGCTTTGGAAAAATTAACACTCTATGACATCTTTATAAATGATTAAACAGAACCTTAGTTATGCCTGGGTTCTCGGACCAGATGCTTTGGGGAAATTAACACTCTATGATATCTTTATAAGTGATTAAACAGAACCTTAGTCATGCCTGGGTCCTCGAACCAGATGCTTTGGGGAAATTAACATTCTATGACATCTTCTAAGTGTTAAACAGAATCCTAGTCATGACTGATCCCTCGGATCACATACTTGGGAAAAATTAACACTATAATATTAAGCGGCCTTGTACTGAGTGACAAAATAGATCAAGCATTATGCCCAACTCCTCAGATTGGTAGCTTTGAGTAAGTTAAAGTCCTTAGTTATTTATCTTAGTAATAAGCAGGATGACAATTGTTTGTCCCTTTTATTTTCCACATGGTATATTATGTATCTCCATTATGTTCAACTTTCATTGCCAAGGGCTAAGCCTTGGCCTTAGGAGCAGGAGGGTCTTTTTTCTGGCTTGGCAGAGAGGTAGGAGCGTCCTTGGCCTTAAGATCAGCTTCTTTAGTCCTGGCCTCTGCTTCCTTTGCCTTAGTTGCAGCTTCCTTGTCCTTGGCAGCGTCTTTGGCTTCTAAGAAGGGCTTTTTATCCTTGCCCTTACCCTTGTCTTTGGCCCCCTGGCCTTGATCACCAACTTGGTTGGATCCCTTCGAAGCCTCAGGGAGAGGGAGAGCAACTTGGATGGTCAAGGGCTACTCAGAGGTCTCTGGAGCAAGGGTAGAGGGAGAGGGGACGGCACTTAGGACTTCACGAATATCTGGGTGATAATATATGCTCCCAAGCTGCCTCCAAACAAAGTCTGCAGGGACTCCTACAACACTAAGGGTCCTATCCCATGTTACATTACAGTAATCCCTGCATACCTCGGAAAGCTCCTCAACGAGCCTAACTTGCATTTCTTCCATGCCGAGCAGATAGGACACTTGCTTCTCAACCTCGGCTGCCTCCTTGGCCTTCTGCGACTCAGCCTTGAGATCTAGGACCAGCTACCTTTGGGTGGCCAGGTCTATCTCGGTCAGGTGCAATTTTTTACGCTAATCCTCGGCCTACCTCTTCATGGTCTTTAGACCCGCCTCGGCACTCTGGCAAGCCTTGTCCGCTTCTTTTAGCTTTTCAGACAGCTCCACTTGTTCTTGTTTGAGGGCCCCCATGGACTTCTCAACATCAGCATGGGAGAGGGCCTCAGCGTTGGCCTCATTACGGGTGTGGCGGACCCACTCCTAGGCCACAAAAACTTGTTGAGTAACCTGCACAAAAACAACGAAAAAATCACATAAGTAAAAAAGTAGGGAAAGAACCAAAGTACAGCTTAGCATTTAAATTCAAGGATATGATAGATTGCTTACCATAACGAGGTCCCTCTTCAGGGACAGGAAGAGGTCGTTCTGCTTAAAGCGCCTGTAAGCCTCCATGTCTCTGGGAAGGAGAAGAGGCTGCTCTAGGGCTTCAGCAATGTAGCCTGCACGCCCTCTTTGGAAATCCCTGACTAAGGCGTTCCAAGGGATGGCAGCCCCATCCACCTCTAGCCGAAGAGACCAGGTGCGTTGCGAAAGGCACACATCGGCCCTAGTTTGCTCTTCCCAACTATCCATAGAAGTGGACCTCTTGTCTTGAGGGTCTTTAGCCACCTTTTGCTGCTTAGACCCCTTCTGAGGTGCCACCTCCCCTTCTTTAAGCTCTTGAATTGGCCTTTACTTCTTTAGATCTGGAATGGCCTTCAGTTCGAGGTCGGTGGGAGGTGGAGGGGGAGGAGGAGGAAGTGTGGGTGGAAATTGGGACTTGGTGGCTTCTTTCGAAGTTGACACCTTACCCCTTGCGGCCATGAAGTCTCTTAGGCTTTTATTCCCCCGGTTCAGCGTCATCTCGTCCTCCTCTTCCTCAGAGGAGTTGTCTGGGCGAGTAATCAACAAAATTAGGGCGTGAACACCTGAGTGCCTATCAACCTCCTCCTCAGCATCCGAGATATGAACTATTTGAGCCCCTTGAGTGTACCCTTCTTTGAAGTGGAATTTGTCTATCTCCTCCTATAGCGATAGGCATGAAGAGGTGATCTCCTCCTCAGGCGCTACTGCTACTTCAGGAAAAACTCGTCGAGGTGGCAATACGACTGGTGGAAGATCTTCTTGGACCAGGAAATTGGGGCATGACACGTCAATCCGAGCTAGCCACAGGTCACCTACTCTTATGGCGTGGCCTACTTCTTGATATATCTCCGAGATAAGCTCAAAGTCCAAAATTAAGTGGACTGCTCTCAACTGTCTGTCCTTACTTACAAAGATCTCAAACCTCAGCAAGTAGTTAAAAGCCTCAACGTTGGTCAGACTGAGCCTAGGCGCTACGTGCCTCTTGTCTGCAAAAATAGCTGAGAAGCAAAACATGGTTAGAAAGTTAAAATCCATCATCAAAAGAAAGCAAAACAAAAGGGGAATAATGACATGGTCAGGGTTAAAGAATCTAAATCTCTTGCTAAGGAACCTAACTCTAAGGTATCCCACCTGGCTCTCCTTCTCAGACGGGGCAGTGAAGGCCATCATGCCACGCTCCCGAAGCTATCAGATAGTCGTCTTTTATACCCTTGTTAGATTTAGGCAGACATAATACTAGTCTGACAACGTCAAATCGGGACTTGAGATAAAATCCCGCGTTTTTAAAGGAGTGGCACTCGTACATGTGGACCACATCAAGCCAGGTGAGCCCCAAACCCAGATGCTCGTTGAGAGCATCATCGCTACCTAAGACCCTAAATAGGTTAAATGCACACTGGTGGGGCACATATAATGGTTGAAGAGATAGTCCCGTGTTACCCTACCCATGGGGAGAGTCATTCCCCCTTCTATGAATGCTATCATGGGGATGATGACTTCCCCCTCTTCTCTGTGTGTTACTATTTGTTCTGGGGAACAGTATCGCAGGGCGACTCCCTGTGGTATGTGGTATTTATCCTTAAAGGCCTCTATTTTGGCAGGGGAGTCTACTAGGTGCTTAAATCTACCCATCTAGACGAGTTAAGGGGAAACAACTGAAATTGGTAAATGAAAAAATAAGAACTGGAAGGCCGAGAAGATTGGCCGAAGAGAAAAAGAAAAGTTTAAAGAAATAGAAACTTACAAGAACTAAGATGTGTGTTAGTCCCTGAAACCTTTAGAAATATTTTCAAGGATTTCTTAAAGAAAATGTGTGGGAAGTTTAGTAACTTAGAGAGCTTTGTGAGTTTGAGTGCTTGGGGTCTCTTGAGAACTTGAAGACTTGTGAAATAAGGGAAATGATTTCTCCGAATGCTTTATATAGAGGGCGAGATCGAGTGGGAGTTATGCCGCTCAAAACCCAAGGAGAAGTATCAGCCATTGGATTAGCACCTCATCGTTGGATGCAGGGAACATAGCGCCACCTGAAGCAATTAATGACGCCTCGCGGGCTCCGAAGCGTCAGTAGCAATTATGGGGCGCGCAAAACGGCACTCCCACGTGTGCAAATCAAAGGGCAAAATAATATTAGCGCATGAAAAATCAAAACCCCACTTTTCTCCTCGGATGAGAGGGGAAAAATGGAGTTTTGAGGGGCTATTGTAGGGTTAAGGGCCCAAATGGTATATTGGGCCTTGAACCTTGGCCGAGAGCATAGTAATCCGAGAACAAATGAATGGTGTTGAATGGGTCAAGCTTAGAATCTAACAAGCAAGATACGAATGGGAGGGTGGTCCGAGGAGGAAGGTCTCCTCGGATAGACTAAGCACGGCTTCAATGTGTATCCTAAGGTTCAAGGTAACCTTCTAGGAAACTCTAGTGATAGGGACGTATATCTCAAGTGTACCAGAAGGCTGGAAGCTCAGAAATATCTAAGAGAAAGCTGCTACCACCGCATTAAATGCTCTGCAGCTAAATTTTTGGCTGCATTAATGTGGAGAAGACTCCTGAACAATGCTGCCTTGGCTATCCCAACTCACAGAGAACCTGAGGGGGTGTCCGATGGGACAAGCACTTAAGTAGTGACTTAGATAACCAACAAGTGGAGGACCAAGATCGTTCAAAGAAGACTATATAAAATGAAAGACCCTCCATAAAGAAGGGATCGGAAAAAAAAAAAAAAAAAAAAAACACTGTAGCAATCAGGAATCAAACCTGTAACCCAGCTCCGAAAGCAATACATAAGAACCAACCTCCTCGGATATTGCCGAGGACATATTTCCTTAGTGTAAATTTGTTATATTCATTCATTTGCCATCAAGAACTACTTACTTGTTGCATTAATTCGTTAAAACCCAGTTTTTCAACCCATTCTCTACAAATTTATTGTTTTGGGCTCTTTGGGCCTAAGTCCATCTATTATTTGGGCTAGGAGTCCAAACCGTGTCCTTACAACTTCAAATTTAGTTTTTTTTTGTAAGGAAAATATATAACAAGTAAATGAAGAAAATGATATTTAATGTACTTTTTCATGCACTTAGTCAAAAAATATATATATTTATTGTCTCATGTTATTATAATTTCAAATTATTTAATTTTTTGTTAATTTAAATCCAATATATAAATTTTATATGGCAATAAGATCTAATAATTCAAATTTTAAGAAAAACATAATAGATGAAAATATTTTAAGATTATAATAAAACATGAAAATGTTGATGTTTTAATATAAATAATGAAACGTGGAACTTAAAATATTAATGACATTTTTATGTGATGAGATGAGATAAACATATTGGAGAGATTTCAATTAAGTATTTAATATAACATAACAAATAGGGACACCATTTAACTCAAGCTTAAGACTATGAGTTTAGGTTTAATTATGTTCTATTAGTCACTAATTCTTATCATTATTATTCCATTTTGGACTTTTATTTACACATATATACCCAACACTAAATTACCCGCCAAAAGCCTTAAAGCTCAACTAGCATTTTCTAATGTTAAGTTCAAATCCTCCATCTTTCAGTATAACTATCAAATATCCACACACACAACACAAACACAAAGCTGTCCAACATTCCCTCTCTTTAGTCTTTACCTAATTAATCTCTTCCTCTTTTGTTGGGAAATTTAGACCCCGGTTGATAAAATTAACAAGTTTTAAACCCAAGTTGTTAATTAAATTTATTATGAATCAAACTTGTAAAAACAAACAAACATCAATATCAAGTCAAAATCATGCAGCGGAAAAATAAATAAGACAATATATGATGACCCAGGAAAACCAATAAAACCAACCAGTTTCACAGTAAAAAACCTGGGGGAAACCTTCCCAAAAAGCAATCCACTATAGTAAAGAGAAGTTTCAAATCTAGTATAAAACCTTTGTCCCTAGACTCTACAATCCCCGTAGATGAACTCACAGCAGAAACCTTCCACCGCTTTAGAACCTCTGAACTCTTCAATATATGAACACCACCCTTTGATGATGCACAAATCCCAGTACGTGACTAACCAATTGCGCAGATCCCAGTACGCAACTTAATCACCAACTAGAAGAAGATTGTTGGCTGCAAAGTTCTTCACTTCATCAACAATGAAGATCAAGAAGCACTTGGTTACAAAACCCTAAGGCGTAAAGACGCAGTAGCTTCTTTCAGAGAGAATAAGGCATCAGTCACCTTTTGCATATGTTCTCCTTGTATTCTCTTATGTGACGACCTCTAAAATAAGCCTTATATAGGTCTAGGGTTGTGAGAAAAGAAACCTTACACAAATACAAAAGTCTGGCCCAAAAATCAGATCTAAAAATTCTGATTTCCGTAACCTCGATAGATAGCAGGTGTCGAGCAAGTGTCGAGCTTTAAACTTCGACAGATACAACTATCGAGGAGGTGTCGAGAAGCTGTCGAGGAGACAGAATATTTCTCGATTGATCCACCAGCTGTCGAGAAGGTGTTGAGATTGCGATAACAATCAACTAAAGAGCTCGATAGATAGCCAGCTGTTGAGAGGTGTCGAACAGCTGTCGAGCTATCTATCCGCAGGTGTCGAGCTATTTGTCCAGCTTTATTGAACACCTTTTCTTCACTTGTTTCTTGGTCCAATCTTCATGGCTTTAATACTAGACTTGAACAACATGTTTCTTGAAGTATTAAACACATCCTAGATTTACCCAATTACAAGTAAAGTGCATTTTGTCAAAGGATTATCCAATTACACAAAATGTGTCCTTAACAATCTCCCCATTTGGCAATCCGTGACAAAACCACAACAAACAAATGAACATATGAGAGAAGTCATAAATCACTCAACTCATATTCACTTGTTGAATACAATGAAATCTATCCTAACACAAACTCTTGAAAAACTTTGCAAGAAGAGAGTTTATGGCAAGTAGACTTTGACAACCTGTATTTCTGAAACACTTTAAACAAAACTCATCAAGGCATCTTAGTGTGAAACAGAAATAATAGATTGCATACAAGTATAAGAAACATGTGTATAAAGATAGAGAAGAAACAACACATGTAGAGGTAGGTGAAAGAAACATACATCCACATATAGAGAAAATAAGTACAATGTATGTAAAAACTGGTCACAAGACCTAAGGTACAAGAAGAAGGAAGTAAGCACTCCCCCTTACAGAGGCATGTATTTCTCCCCCTAACATGTAGAATCTTCGAAAAGAAACCACATATTTTCTCCACACTTTCTCCCCCTTTTTGTCATGATTGACAAAGGGTACAAGAAGCTAGAAAGCTTCACCCGAGAAACATAAAGATGATCAAGAATGATTAAGGGGGTACAAAGAAATCCATATAAATGCATGAATGTAATGAAACAAGATGCTATGGATGACAAAATAAAAGAAGGATGCAAAACATGTGAAAAACAAATCTCTCAACAAGAAAAAAGTTAAGCAAATCCCAAAACACACACACACACACACACACACACACACACACACACTAAACAAGTCTAACCAATTTTATATTTCAAAAACAAGTCAAGACAGTTTAGTGAGCATACATTAACACATGTAAAACCTTGTGATGGCCAAATCACATTGTACCTGCACATGTATCAAGAGTAGCAAAGAATATTGCGTGTTGTGTGTGAAAAAACATCGCAAGATTGCATAAGTGTATACATGTTATGACGATTTGAGATATGAGAAAATCACTTTAACTCACACACAATCATAACTATTTGATAAGGACTATCACCTTCGAGGTACATCCTATAACTCCCACATCTCCTAGAAAACACGCTTGCAATCATATTTAAAAGCCTTTTTGATCTTTTTGCTTTATATTTTCTTTGCATATTTTCGCAAGATTGCATAAGTGTATACATGTTATGACGATTTGAGATATGAGAAAACCACTTTAACTCACACACAATCATAACTATTTGATGAGGACTATCACCTTCGAGGTACATCCTATAACTCCCACATCTCCTAGAAAACACGCTTGCAATCATATTTAAAAGCCTTTTTGATCTTTTTGCTTTATATTTTCTTTGCATATTTTCGCAAGATTGCATAAGTGTATACATGTTATGACGATTTGAGATATGAGAAAACCACTTTAACTCACACACAATCATAACTATTTGATGAGGACTATCACCTTCGAGGTACATCCTATAACTCCCACATCTCCTAGAAAACACGCTTGCAATCATATTTAAAAGCCTTTTTGATCTTTTTGCTTTATATTTTCTTTGCATATTTTCTTTTTAAGCATATCATGCATGAGCATATAAGAGAGAGAAAAGAAATACCCAACATGTTAAGCATTGACATTACACTTTTGCTATGCCGAAGCATACGGATGTCTTTGACACTGCACTTTTGCTATGCCGAATCATACAGGTGTCTTTGACACTGCACTTTTGCTATGCCGAAACATACAGGTGTCATATTATGATTGGCAGACAACAGTGGTGAGATGGTTATTTATGTCTTTCTCTTAGGATTTTCTAGTCCTACCCGTCAAAAAGAGTGATATGAGTGTTAAGTTCAAGAGATAACTTAATCTTACTCATCACAAATAAGAGCCACAAAGCTCACTTGCTTAGTGATGTGCATGAAATATATACAATAAAATACTCACATATCTACATATTTAGCTTTACTTTTATGTTATTTTGTGACTGATTATGTAATATCTTTGTGTTGCAGGTAAGAAGTGTTTTACATGCAAAGTGGGGCTAGGCCAATTGAATCAAGCCAACTTACATCCAGCTAGGCATGAATATTAAATTTAAGTCCAATTGGAGTAAGAAATCAAAGGAAATTTGCACCAAATCCAAGTCCAATTCGGATTAGGATTCCAGCCTGCACATCAGTTAGTATTTTTGGCATAACTTTCGGCTCAGATATCCAATTGAGATGATTCAAGTTGGGCTGGAAATTTAACTTAAAGGGCTACAACTTTTTAGTTTACTAGGAGCCCGAATTCTGAAGTTAAATGGGCCAAAATAGTCGGTTAAGTGAAGCCTAAAAATCTGGGATTTTCTCCAAACGGGAATTCAACTTGTAATAGGATTCCTTGACCTATTTAAAGGCTTTTTAGGGCAAAATTCAGGGAGGCTAGTGCTAGGGCTGAGATGCAAAACAGAAAATTGGAGCAAGAGGCAGTGCCGAATGTGGCTTCTCTGTAGCTTTTCTCCATGATAGTATTGTGACTATTTCTTTCTCTATTTTATTTGTCTAGTTTAATGTTTAGTATTTTATTCTTTTGTTTTATTTCAATTACCATGAGTAGCTAAATTCATAATTAGGGTTGAGGATGAAACCTTGTTAAGGATTACTAGTAATATTTATGTGATTTAATTTTTCCCACAATAGTTGTTCTTTAATAATTTAAATTGATCTTGCTTCATATCAATTGACTAAGATGGGATTCTAGATATGAGTTCAATCATGTTTTTCTCATGATTTAGGATTTATCTTAATTAATTGAATGCTTGGTTTATTAATTCTTGATTATAAAATTGGATATCGTTTGTGATTTGTCTGTCGATGGATACAATTTATGATTTGATTTTTAGAATTGGATATATCTTGTGATTTGTTTGGCTACGGATACAATTGATGATTTGGTTTTATACTTAAGAAGCGAAGAAGAACATGCTTTCGATTTTTAAAATAAGGATTTTAACGAGAATATTTTCCATGATAGCAAGATTGATTTCTAGATTATCATGTAGTGAGGTGGGAAAATTTAATGATCATAAATATATGTGATATGACTTGCAAGGCGGATTCCAAAACCTTAATTCCTTTCCCTTGATTGTTTACATTTTTTTATTGCTTTATATCTTTTGTTTAGTTTAACTATTTGCTTAATTTTATTATTTGCTTAGTTTATTTAATTTCAAAACAACCAATTTTTATTAAACTAGATTAGGATTAATTTGGTTAAGGTTTAATTAATTTTCCTACGTTCATTCAAGTCTCTGTGGGTTCGACCTCGTTCTTGTCAAACTATACTTCGGTACGGTTCGTACACTTGCGAGTATTTTAAAATTTCACAATACTTAGTTGTGCATAGAGATGCTCATCTAAGCTACAAGAAATACAAAGTTTAGAAAACTTTGTTTCAGTGGCCATCCAAGGTACACAAGTACCAATGTACACAAAACACACACTGTTTTTGTATTTTTCTGATTTTTCCTTTTTATTTTTATTTTGAAAACAAAACAAAATAAAAACTAAACAGCCAAACAAAAACAGACAAACAACATAAAAGCATGAAAGAAAGATGTATATGCATGAAGGCATGATAGAAAAGCATATAAGAAATCAAGCAAAGAGAGTCATACTTTAGATAGAAAGAATTAAAGTAGAGGACAAACAGAAAAGGCAATTAAGTCTTAGGCTCCTTTCTCACCCACATAGCATGAGTCTTTGGCTGTGAAGATGAAAAGGCACGTGTCCTAGTATGTCTACTAAAGGACATAGAAGAATTAAAATTCTCCTGAAATTGAGTTAAAAAGCTCAAAGCTTTTAATAACTCTCTAAACAAAGGTGTAGGTCCTTGAGAGGAAACCTGTGACCGTTTCGACAATTACTTTTGAGGATACAATTTAAAGCAATTAAGACGAATGTGTCCAGAAACACTACAATGGTGACAAATATGAGGTCTAACAAAGGATTTAGAATTAGACAAATCAGTTTTGGATTTCATACATTTGTTACCTTTCTCAGATTGGGGCACAAAGACAATCTTTGATCCATAAGCCATGGAAGAGGAGGGGCTGGAGGAAACAACATATCCTAAGCCAGTCTTATCAGAATTAGACTTTTAAGTACTCAAGACCTCATCAAGTTTTGCACTAGACATCCTCTCTATTTGAGTTCTAGCTTGACTAAGTTCAACCTCAAGATTCTTGACCTTCTCTTCTAATGAGGCGTTCTCCACAACAAGAGTCTCAACTAATCTTGTAGTCTCATCTAGCTTGACTAACAGATCAGCTTTTTCAGTTTTTACCTCATTAAGCTCTTTTCTACAAAGATGAGAAATCTTTTCAGATTTTATGAATTCAATGCATAGCTTATCATAGGCTTCCTGAAGGGTCAACTTCTTGGGTACTTCATCATCAGATGAATCCTCACTGTCACTAGCACTCTCCACAATCACCTTATCGATTGAGGCAACAAAGGCCATAACGTGATGACATTTATCCACAAACTCATCAGAAGAGTCATCCTCAGTATCACTCTAGGTAGCAACCAACCCTTTATCTTTTGATTTCTCGGTCTTTTCCTTCATGAGATAGTTTGGACACTCTATCCTCATATGACCAAAACCTTTGCACTCATAGCATTGAATAAGGAGTTTCTCATTCTTGCCATTCCTAGAGGATTTAGGTTTTCTAGGAGGTTTGCCCTTATCCTTTTTCCTAAACTAAAGAAGCTTGATGATCTCATCAGTTATGAAAGTCAGATCCTCATCCTCACCTTCATCTTCATCTTCACTTTCATCTTCATCTTCAGAGTCCTCAATCTCTTCCTCTATACCCTTAAGAGCCAAGTTTTTACTCTTTCCACCTTTTCCCATTGAGCCTAATCCCATCTCATTGGTTTGAAGGTTCCCTACAAGATCAGTCAAAGGAATTTGATCAATGTCCTTTGCTTCTTCAATGGCAGTGATTTTGGCATGGAATCTTTCAGGTAAGGACCTAAGGATTTTCCTAACAATTTTGGATTCTGCTATAAATTCTCCAAGGTTGAAAGCAGAATTCACAATATTCTTGAGTTTAGCGTAGAACTCATCAAAGGTCTCATCCTCCTCCATCCTTATTTCTTCAAAACTGCTAGTGAGTCTTTGAAGCTTCACAGTCTTTACTGTCTTGGTACCTTCATAGGTGGTCTCAAGAATGGTCCATGCTTCCTTGGCAACTTCTGTGGATGATATCTTCTTAAATTCCTCATTGGTCACCCCACAAAACAGAGCATTCAAAGCCCTACTGTTGAAATTTGCCGCTATGATTATTGCATCATCCCAATCCACTGGTGCTTCCTTTGGCTTAATCCAGCCAACTTCAACAGCTTGTCATACCTGTTCACCTAGAGCTTGCAAAAAAACTTTCATACGAACTTTCCAGTATGCATAATTAGTTCCATCAAATAAAGGAGGAATCAAAAGAGATTGTCCACGATCCATGACAACAGGGGTCAAGGATCACACTCAGGAAATTAATTCAATAGAGTGTACCCGTTCTGATACCACTTGTTGGGAAATTTAGACCCCGGTTGATAGAATTAACAAGTTTTAAACCCAAGTTGTTAATTAAATTTATTATGAATCAAACTTGTTAAAACAAACAAACATCAATATCAAGTCAAAATCATGCAGCGGAAAAATAAATAAGATAAGATATGATGACCCAGGAAAACCAATGAAACCAACCAGTTTCACAGTAAAAAACCTGGAGGGAAACATTCCCGAAAAGCAATCCACTATAGTAAAGAGAAGTTTCAAATCTAGTACAAAACTTTTGTCCCTAGACTTTACAATCCCCGTAGATGAACTCACAGCAGAAACCTTCTACCGCTTCAGAACCTCTGAACTCTTCAATATATGAACGCTACCCTTTGATGATGCATGAATCCCAGTACGTGACTAACCAATTGCGCGGATCCCAGTACGCGACTTAATCACCAACTAGAAGAAGATTGTTGGCTGCAAAGTTCTTCACTTTATCAACAATGAAGACCAAGAAGCACTTGGTTACAAAACCCTAAGGCGTAAAGACGCAGTAACTTCTTTCAGAGAGAATAAGGCATCGGTCATCTTTTGCATATGTTCTCCTTGTATTCTCTTATGTGACGGCCTCTAAATAAGTCTTATATAAGTCTAGGGTTGTGAGAAAAGAAACCCTACACAAATACAAAAGCCTGGCCCAAAAATCAGATCTGAAAATTCTGATTTCCGTAACCTCGATAGATAGCAGGTGTCGAGCAGGTGTCGATGAGGTGTCGAGCTTTAAACTTCGACAGATACAACTATCGAGGAGGTGTCGAGGAGACAGAAAATTTCTTAATCGATCCACCAGCTGTCGAGAAGGTGTTGAGATTGCGATAACAATCAACTGAAGAGCTCGATAAATAGCCAGCTGTCGAGAGGTGTCGAGTAGCTGTCGAGCTATCTGTCCGCAGGTGTCGAGCTATCTGTCCAATTTTATTGAACACATTTTCTTCACTTGTTTCTTGGTCCAATCTTCATGGTTTTAATACTAGACTTGAACAACATATTTCTTGAAGTATTAAACACATCCTAGATCTACCCAATTACAAGTAAAGTGCGTTTTGTCAAAGGATTAGCCAATTACACAAAATGTGTCCTTAACATCTTTAAATCTCGGCTACCCTTTAAAATACATAATCAAAAAACAAATGCATCGACCCTAGACCAACATTGGGTGGTCCTGAGGATCACAACCCACTATTAAGAAATACTACTTAGTATAATTGCCTGTCACATGAGCCTAATGAGCACAACTTTAACCAAATCTCCAAAGGTCACAGATTCACCAACAAAATATTATTAAGGAAACCCCATGGAAATTTCTGAGAGACAAAACCAGATGAAAAGCTACCCAACTAACTTTAAGAACCTGTTTTAAATTTTAATACCAAAAAGCTAATCTTTGTTTAGATTATTATTTAACAAGTTAATCACTAAAGTAATTATTCTAATGAAAGAATGCTTAACTTTAATGATACATGTCTACCTCCTTTTCATCAATGTTCACATCAATCATACATGTCTACTATCTTTTCATCAATGTTGGCCCATGTGCATGCTTTGCTATAATGCCACTCTTCCTTTTCTAGCCTGTTATGGTTAGGAAATGCCTATAATGTGGTGGCCCTATACAACTCTAGCAAGTAATCCTTCATTCTTAGCCTGAATCTATGGTTTTCATTTAAAGGTACAAAAGGTTTGGGCCTTCTTATGTTGTTTTTTAAGATTTCATCCCACGAGGGTCGATGCTTGTTTAGTGGTTAGCATGTGTTCTCTCCCACTGTATCTTTTGGGTTTTCTCTCAAATCAAATTCTATTTCCAACTGTAATACCTCATCTTTCCAACATCTTTTTGAGAAATTGATACTCGATAATCATCTCTTAGGTGGGTCAATCCAACCAACGGTAATGATTTAGTTGGTAGAGCAACTACCTTTAGTCATACTATAAACACTATTTATATGGGTGTGCACTATATGGTTGAAAACCCACTTAAATTCTAACATATAGATGAGATGGTGATTTAGCATGTCTAGTCAATTATACATGCATGCTTAGAGCGATCTATATATATATTTGAAGCTTGGGATTGCAATTTCTCATTCACTAAAGTACACTGCCCCTAAGATAATCATCGCTCCTAATCCATGGATTCAAATTTCAATCCTACACCGTCAAATGCACATCCCGAGAGTATGGATTTTCTTTCAAGTGCATGGTGCAACTTTGCTGTAGAAGCCCTTCATCCAGAGCTAGAAGACCGATCGTCAATCATGATCCTTGATAACTCTATCAAGCAGTTCGAGAGCAACACCAAAGGTCCTTTCATGGTAAGTTGAATTGCTATTAATTATTGTTAAAATAATGATTAAATGATTAAATTTACTATTTTTAACAACTTAATGTATTAATTATTAATTCAAAAATATTATAAAAAGAAGTTTTGGTAATGAAATCTATGTTTTATATTCTCTTCTTGGATCAAGAAAAAGTGAAATCAAGATTTTATTTTATTTATAACTTGCGCAGAAGATGGACAAAAGTGTTAAGATGGATGATACAGATTTCAAGTCTCTACCACCTTGGAAATCCAATGATGTGAAGGTAACAACATCTGCATCCTAATCAAATACTATACATCCATACACACATTCAAAAATGAAAATATTTTGATATTCTTTTTATCTTTCTCCAGTCATGGATATGGATGCAGCAAGCAATGCACCCGGAATTAAACTACCACAGCTATTTCCAAAAGAAATGGGTATGGTCTTTTAGATATAGAAATAATACTAGCTTTGCTACGATACAGTTTTTTCCCTTATCCTAGCCCTACGATACAGTTTTTTTTTTTTTTTTTTTTCCTTATTAAAAAAAAAATGTTATAATTATTTGGAATTGCATGTGATTTGGAAAGTAAAAGAATCGTTAATTCATAATGCCTTCTTTCTATACGTTTAGAAAAATAATGAAGCTAGTACTAGCTTTACTATAAAATACCGCCTGAAACCCTTTACAATCAATCTAGTTTTTTTTTCTCTTTCAATTCTGTCATGAATTTCTTTTTGATTAACATGATAATGAATGTGCATGATTACTGTGTCACTTTTTTTTAAATCCAAAATTAATTGATGTGACTTTAAGATAATATATAAATGTCTAAATTACTTTATTATGATCATTAACACATAAGTCTATAAAACTTATATATATATAGCAAAAATTGGTATTATCCCTGACATAAGTTTATGTATATATTTATTCTCTCTGGTATTAATTTTTTACCAAGATATAAATAATAGTAAGAGAAAACTTTTGGCGCAGATGCCATGGAAGATTACTCCATTCAAGAATATTATCTCAATCAAGAAATGGTTGAAAGAAATAAAACAAAGGCGAAAAGAAGAAGGGAGGCTACAAAGAGCTGAAGTGCATGCGGCAATATCTGTGGCAGGCGTTGCAGCTGCACTGGCTGCCATTGCTGCTGAAAACTCTAAAAAGGACGAGTACTCAAGCACCGCCAAGGAGGCTACTGTAGCCTCTGCTGCTGCTTTGGTTGCAGCCCAGTGCGCAAAAGTCGCAGAAGCATTGGGAGCAAAGAGGGAGCAGTTGAGCAGTGTAATAGGCTCAGCCATGAGTGGTACAAATGCAAGTGACATCTTAACACTCACAGCTGCAGCTGCAACATGTAAAACCATCCTTCTCTGTAGTATTATAGGATTGATAGTTGCTCCTCATGCATGCTTGGGCTTTCAATTTTTTGAAGATCGGATTGGAGTATGGATCCGGCTATTTTGCATGATGGGACTGACTATTGAGTATTTACGTAGAGTAATTTTACACATGCAACATTTATATACACAACTTTTATCAAAACAACTAATATCATTAACAAGTACTTATTAGTTTTGATATAAGCTCACAATTGACAACATTTTATTATTTATTACTTTTTTTTTTTTGATAAATTTATTATCTACTATTGATGACTTATCATCATAACAATTATGAAAAATATTTATGAAAAAAATTGTATGCATAGACTTATTGTTTTAAGTAATGCATGATTAGGCTTAACTTTAGATATAAGCCACCTATATATGATTTTCATAATCATGCTATTTTCAATTTTAATTCTTTGTATGGGTAAGAAATTTTTAAAGGGCTTAATTGAAAAGAAATTAAAAGGTGTAACATTTAATATAGTGCTTCTTCTTTTTTTCAATCATTTGCAAACTATCTCTGATTGATTACTTTTGGTTCTGTGTTTAACTTGTTGCAGCACTAAAAGGTGCTTCTACACTTAAAGCAAGATCAGGATGCAAAAACAGATTAAATGGGAGTGCGCCTATTCTGCCCATTGAGGACAATAATGATTTGGACTTCAATTTCGAGAAGCATAGAACAATCCTGGCAAAGGGTACCGAGCTCAGTGTCGAAACACCAGATGGTACTTACATCTAAAGTCATCATTCTTACAAATAACAGCAAATTAACATGATTCATAATGTACCAAGTACTTTCTTTTTTCAACCTCCATGTTATTTTTGCTACTTCTCAAATTTACTTTTTTCATTTAAATTAAATGTGAACAGGGAATTACACTGTGAGAACAGCGTCAGTCACACTGAACAACGAGGCCAAGGTTTGACTCATAATTTTTTAGCTAAATGAATTTATAACTCAAAACACAGAAAGTGCCCATTGAAAGTAGTGCAAACTTTGCAACTAGTTTACCTATGGATCCATAATTAAATTAGTTGTAAAGTTTTAACTACTTTTAATTAATAGGGACCTAACTAATAAGTATAAAGTTAGTCACATAAATATACCATACAACCCAATATAAATTTTTATTTTTATTTTTAAAAGAACTACACTAACCACCCTCAAGATTTGAAAAACAAAATATTAAAAAAAAAAAAAAAACTCACATCTTATTTTAAAAAACAGCTTTTAATTCTTATTTCAACTTTTCAGGTTATGCTTAAGATAAGGAAGCTCAATCTGTTGAGAAGTAAGAAGGAAAGTAAGTCATTCTTTACTTTCCTATATTTTATGGTACTTAGTTAATTTCAAAGATTATTAGCTATATAGATTGCATTATTATAGGTATGGTGCTGGACCTGCACGCTGAGCTGTATAAAGATTCAGAAACCGAAGACAGCAATACATGTTATCTCATCGTTTTGACAACAAGTAGGGGGACATTCAAGCTAGACATGGCGGATGATTATCAGCGTTACAAGACATGGGCCACCACCATCAATCATATGCTCACGCTCTCTACTTCATTCACTAAATATGAGCTTCAATATTACAAAACCTGATTAACGTTACTCTACATTTCTCGTGTGGTACCTTGTGTACTTCGATATTTGTGTAATTATTATAAATTATAACACAAAAACTCTTGTTTATTTCATATATATATTTGGTTTTTTTTTTCTACCTTACTAGCTAGGATAATATTTTATTGATTTCTAGCATATAGTATATTCACCTGTTGTAATTGTCACTTAAAAACATCTCTCAAAAAGAAAAATTGTTACTTAAAACATATATTATAGGTCATCATTTGAAGAGGAGATTTACAACACAAGAAAACATCTACATCTTGAAGGTGGAAAATGATTCATGCTCGTAACAAAAATGGATGACAAAAAACAAGTCTTTATTTGTTAATGGAAGGATACCTCAACAAATAATCAAAAGGTTTGGAGCCCCATAAGTTAAAATTTGTTAGCTTTCAGGGATACAGCTACTTTTCTATGAGAAACAAAAGCTAAAGAGAAGTTGGCTTCATTATAGATTATTTAATATGCTCTACAAAAGAAATTGCACGTATTATACAACTAAGGACAAACTTAACTGCGACAAATTCAGTACCATTACTAGAAAGCCTAGGCATTACTTGATTGAGTCAATGAAGAATACTTAAATTAAAGGTAGTATTTCTTACACACATTATTACACGCCCGTATTTTAAACCGAAATCGCGGGTCAAAAACATGATCGTGTAACAGTTTTTATCACTATGTTAAACCAGGTCACAACATGCTTTGTTTATACAACACCAAACAAAAGATACATAGTACGTGAAACACAGACTTACATGACTGATGACTCACATCACAATAGGCTTAAACTTAAAAGCATATTGAATAAACTTATTCAGTGCCATGAAACACTCTCTACCTTGCCCCATAAAAATTTGATAGGCTTCTAAGGATACGAACTTGCAGTTCTAGTTTTGTTATATGCTCCATAATCTTCAAGAACAAAGTGTCAACATCAACCTCCTCCTCGCACCCTGGAATAATACTGCGCAAAGAATCAAGATTTCTTTTTCTTTGTGCCAAAATTCTTGCAAGCTTCAACTTCTTCCTAGTTACTAAACGAGGCATCTTTACCATTTGGAATTTTCTTTTACCTAGTATGCAACAAGCAAAACTCTTACCATGAATTGAAGATTCTTGAGTGCCACAATAGAGATTTTATAGATGAGTTTCTCCCACTACAGACAATGATACAACTTTGCGATCACAAAAAAAAAATATGGAAAAGATAGATCAGCGGTTATTAATGTCTTTTTCTGTGGTGTCACTTGGTGATGGTTGCTATCTACACATGATTTAACACTGCAGTACTGTTACCCTCAGAAAAATACTCCTATATAATTAAAAAATAAATTTTACTGATGTATGCACTAAGAGCACACAATAATAAATTAATTTTGAAAAAAAAATTATCAAAAATTGAAAAAAATTTGATAACTTTTTTAATTTATAATAAAAAATTTTAAAAAATAAATTTGTTAATGTGTAACCTAAGTACAAAGACCCTTAAAAAATTTAGAAAACGACAATGATACAGTAAGGAGCATGAAAATGTTTGTAGAGTACGTACTACTTTTCGCTGCTTTAGTGAGCTTATGGAGAACACGTAGCTTGTTGTCCTTTTTTGTTTCTAATCCATTTTGGCAGTTTCAAAGTTTGATGGAAATTAGGCAAACAAGATGGGACTGATCCAAATAAAAAAAAGTAGTCGGTAGTAATTGCAAAATTTCCCCACCAACTCTCCTCGTCTCATTCCCCCGGCACACAAAAAGCAGTCGGTAATTTCACTTGTCACTTTTGTATTATTTTTAGTTATTTTATTATTTGATACCAATTTTTTATTAGGTAAATTTCACAATAAATTATTTTTACCAGACACTTTAGGATGCTTATTAACATTTTCCTTTTATTAAAATTAAAAATGAACTTAATTGTTTATGAATAATTTGGATTCAATTTAGAAAAAGTTTGTTTATTTAGTAAATAGGCCAAGTTGGACTCTAATTTTAGACCTGACTATTAAACAAATTAAACTAAAATATAATAACGTGTTTGTGAATAAAATTATAAGTATGAAATTCAATTTAAATATATAAAATATTATTTTATGTTTATATATTGTTATATCAGTCGCTTTAATTAATTCCTTGCTAATATTAGCCAACTAAGCGTTTGTTTGAGAACTGCGTATTTTGTTAAAATTGAAATTTTTTTTGCTGAAAATATTGTAAATAAAAGTAAAAATTAGCTGAAATAGTAGAGTGTGACCATGAATAATACTAAAAAGTACAGTAAAACTCATAAATAGTAGCAAAAATAAGCTGAATAGTAAAATAATTTAGTTTTTTCGTCTCATCCAATCGCACAAAATCTTTTGGTTTCAAAAGTATTCATTTATGCAAGACAAGCACACAAAACATGCAAATTATTATTCAGCCGAACCTCTTGGTCTTATGTGGAAACTTTATTCCACCCTTGGCCGACTTCTTTTATATATATCCAACTTTAAGTAAGTAAGGTTATCTCAATTAATATTTTTTTATTAAATGTAAATTTTAACAATTTCATCATTGGATTATATTTTATTTTTCTTACAAATTTTTAAAATAATAAAAAATTAATAACTTTGTCATCTATCATGTGGGGTCAAGAAATCCTACAACCCAGCCCACCTGAAATCCGAGGAGGAAAAGAAGAAGCCCAGGCACAAACAGAACGGGCCAAGGACGACCCCATCGTCGGGCGTCCGAGAACTTGAGGAACAAGTTCGTAACGAGCAGTCACCTCCACATTAAGTGTACCTGACAACCGCCCTGGCCGCATTAATGAGGAAGGGACTTCACACTAGCGTCGCCTTGGTTGCCGCGACTCTCCAAGAGACTGAGAGGGCGGCTGATGGGACAAGCACCTGAGCAAATGTCCTGATCGCTCAACAAGTGTAGGGCTAGGATTAGTTGGGTAAAGGATATATAATGTAAGGGAATCCCCCAGAAGGGGGGTCTCTGAAAAAAAAAGAAAAGGGGGGAGGAAAAAGATGGAGTCCAAAGGGGAGAAAAGCCTCCTCGGCCGTGGTCCGAGGAGCAACCCCCAATTGTAAACTACTCTAAGCTTTTCATTAAATAAAAAGAGAACGGAGCCCACGCCCCGTGAGCGCCGGCCGGCGCCTAGACCTTCGATCCACTCTCTACAAATTCATTGTTTGGGGCTCGTTGGGCCCTTGACCCAGCTCCGTTGGGCCTGGGGCACCAAAAAATGCGGTCCCTACAATTGGCGCCGTCTATGGGAAGGATTAGTGCGCCAGCCGGCGCAACGGGCGACTGTTCTAAACAGATTTTCTACAAGAGACCGGTGGTGATGCAAAAAAAAAGAAACTGCCAAAGAGACGTTGCAGAAAGATAAAGGCTCGAGACAGAAGGTTCAATAACAAAAAGAGAAACTTGATATTATTTCATAAAAGGAAAATCTACAAATTACAATCAGAGGCTCAGACAGGCTTGTTTTACAACTGTTCCTACCAGCTAGTCCTACAATCAGAGGCCCAGGCGGACCCGTCCTAAAACTAGCTAGAGGGAAGTGTCAACCCGTGCCCTTACTGGCATCAAGAGAATGGGGGAGCTTGGCAGTAAGCGGACGGAAGGGGGGTGAGGCTGGCTTGTTCCAAGGTCACCCACAGCTCCTTTCTCGGGGCGGCTGAGCTTGAACAAAGCGAGGAGCAGATGCAGGGGCTCCGGGACGCCCTCCCCCATGATGTTCCCTTGATTTTCTCCAACCCCCACGAGCGACGGCCGTTGGAGACGGCAACACTCGGGCACCGCCCATGATGTGAGTTCGCATGTCTCCTCCGTCGGGGGTGCGCTCCAAGGAGGGACGTTAGGTACTTCAACGACATCCCTCCGGGCCACCGTGCATGGCGCCATCGGTGTCACGCCTATACTCTGCCGCACTGGAAGCCCAGTCGGGGCTGCGGCCACAACGGCTTTTGGCACGGATGTCCTCACACCCGTCCAAAGCCGCCCCATATCTCCTAACTCCGGTCACAATTCCGGCGGGGTTATTAAAGGGGCATGGGGAGCTGAAAGGTGGTGCTTCTTCTGTTTGTGTTGAGAGGCTCATGGAGTATGAGGAAACCATCCCCCCAGAAGGCTTTATATAGAGGAGGAGGGTTGGTGAGAATTAATTCTCGCAGAATTCGAAAAGGGAGTTACCGAAGCGTTGGGCTTCTGTCAGTTCACGAGGCCATTAATGAAGGCGCGTCTCGTGCACCGAAGCGTCAGGCGCGGAACACGAACAGCCAAGAGACGTTTCGTGCAAGATAAAAGATGGGGCTCGAACTGGAGGCGAGATCAACGCCACGTGTAAGATCATCACCCCACTGAAGGAGGAATCGCCCCTAGTAAAACAGTCCGAGGGCAAACCCCTACTCACGGGGAAATGAAAGTATTAGACAGAACCAAGGCTCTGCATAGTCCTCGGACTCAGACCTATGGGGAAACTAACTACTTCAGAAGGACAAGTATTAGACAGAACCAAGGCTCTGCATAGTCCTCGGACTCAGACCTATGGGGAAACTAACTACTCCAGAAGGACAAGTATTAGACAGAACCAAGGCTCTGCATAGTCCTCGGACTCAGACCTATAGGGAAACTAACTACTCCAGAAGGATAAGTATTAGACAGAACCAAGGCTCTACATAGTCCTCGGACTCAGACCTATGGGGAAACTAACTATTTCAGAAGGACAAGTATTAGACAGAACCAAGGCTCTGCATAGTCCTCGGACTCAGACCTATGGGGAAACTAACTACTCCAGAAGGACAAGTATTAGACAGAACCAAGGCTTTGCATAGTCCTCGGACTCAGACCTATGGGGAAACTAACTACTTCAGAAGGATAAGTATTAGACAGAACCAAGGCTCTGCATAGTCCTCGGACTCAGACCTATGGGGAAACTAACTACTCCAGAAGGACAAGTATTAGACAGAACCAAGGCTCTGCATAGTCCTCGGACTCAGACCTATGGGGAAACTAACTACTCCAGAAGGATAAGTATTAGACAGAACCAAGGCTCTGCATAGTCCTCGGACTCAGACCTATGGGGAAACTAACTACTTTAGAAGGACAAGTATTAGACAGAACCAAGGCTCTGCATAGTCCTCGGACTCAGACCTATGGGGAAACTAACTACTCCAGAAGGACAAGTATTAGACGGGACCGGGGCTCTGCATAATCCTCGGACTCAGGCCTATGGGGAAACTAACCGCCTCAGATGATCCTAAGCGTTAGACAGAACCAAGGCTCTGTATGGTCATTGGACTCAGGCTCACGGGGAAACTAACCACCTCAGATGATCCTAAGCGTTAGGCAGAACCAAGGCACTGCATGGTCCCAGGACTCAGGCCTATGGGGAAACTAACTCCTTCAGAGGATTCTAGGTGGTAGACAGAACCAAAGCACTGCATGGTCCCAGGACTCAGACCTATGGGGAAACTAACTCCTTCAGAGGATTCTAAGTGTTAGACAGAACCAAAAGCACTGCATGGTCCACGGACTCAGGCTCACGGGGAAACTAACCACCTCAGATGATCCTAAGCGTTAGACAGAACCAAGGCACTGCATGGTCCCAGGACTCAGGCCTATGGGGAAACTAACTCCTTCAGAGGATTCTAGGTGGTAGACAGAACCAAAGCACTGCATGGTCCCAGGACTCAGACCTATGGGGAAACTAACTCCTTCAGAGGATTCTAAGTGTTAGACAGAACCAAAAGCACTGCATGGTCCACGGACTCAGGCCTACGGGGAGCTAACCACTTAGCAACTGTACCTAGGTCTTGCATGGTCTTCGGACTCAAGCCTACGGGGAGCTAACCACTTAGCAACTGTACCTAGGTCTTGCATGGTCTTCGGACTCAAGCCTACGGGGAGCTAACCACTTAGAAACTGTACCTAGGTCTTGCATGGTCTTCGGACTCAGGCCTACGGGGAGCTAACCACTTAGCAACTGTACCTAGGTCTTGCATGGTCTTCGGACTCAAGCCTACGGGGAGCTAACCACTTAGCAACTGTACCTAGGTCTTGCATGGTCTTCGGACTCAAGCCTACGGGGAGCTAACCACTTAGCAACTGTACCTAGGTCTTGCATGGTCTTCGGACTCAAACCTGCGGGGAGCTAACAGCCCAGCAACTGCACCTAGGTCTTGCATGGTCCTCGGACTCAAGCCTACGGGGAGCTAACCACCTATACTGAAGGTAGCAACAAGACCCAGGCTCTGCACGGTCCTCGGACTCAGGCCTACGTGGAAATTAACTACCTTGAAAAAATCCCAAGTGTCTACTTGAAGAAATTCTATCTGGCCCTTAGGAAACGAAAGGTGCACCAGGGCATACATGCCCTCTCATTATAATAGTTGACGCCGCGATTGGCCGAGATACAACCGAAGTCAAAATCACACAAGTAAAGAAAAGGCGAATGGCGTGCAAATAAGCCAACAGGCACAACAAACAGAAAGAGATATAAAACACGTATTTCATTAAGTCCATAAAGATTACATGGTGAACACCACATTACAATCTAAAAGAAAAAGACGCAAAAGACAAGAGAGGCGACAGGTTCGAGGGGCCTGTCCTGCCCACTTATTTTCCTCCCTCGGCAAGGGGCTGGACCATGGCAGCTCCAGGGCCTTCTGACCCTTGGCCAGGGGGGACAGCCTGTGAAGGCGCGGCAGGAACAGCTGCCTCCTCAGCGGCGGGAGCCTCAGCCTCAGAGGTGGACTTAGCAACCCCCTGGGGCGCCTCCTCAACAGGGCCTTTACTTGATTCAGCTACCTTGGGAAGGTCACTTCCTTGGGTGGGCTCGCCCGAGGGTTCAGCAATTGAGGTGTCCTCACCCGCAGCAGCGCTGGCTTCCTCCACAGCCTCTCCGGCCTCAGCGCTACCTGGAGTCGCCTCACGGATGGCAGGAGGGTAGTACACGCTTTCCTCCTTCCACAAATCAGACGAGGGCTCAACCCCGGCCTGTCTGAGAGCCTCCCTCCAAACCTCAGCAGAGTAGCGCCTGCACAACCCGGGGACTTGATCTTTAAAGGCTGCCTCTGTCTCTGCCATCCCAGCATCATAAGCCTTCTCTTCGGCTTCCTGCTTAGCGGCCAGGGCGTCTTCTTTGCCTTGGACAGCCTCAGACTTGGCCCTAACGGCCTCGTCTCTGGCCTCCTCTGCCACCCTCTTGGCTTCTTCCGCAGCAGCCACCTTCTTTGGCAAATCAGCAAGCAGCTCCTTTGCCATTTTCAGCTGCTCCTCCGCCTCGCCCAGGCGCTTTAAATGATCTTCGGCCTGCTTCTGGAAGCCGGCGAGGCCTGACAGGGCGGTATCCCGAGCACTGGTCATCGCACTCAGCTCCTCACGGGCCTTGGCAAGATCGGCCTTAGAGTTTTTAAGGACCTGTGTGGCCTCCAGGAGTTTCGCAAGCTCCACGTCCATGGCCTTCCCCTGGTCATGGGCCACGTCCTCCAACCTATAAGTGGCCTGAATGGCCTGCCCAACAAGACGAGCACACGGTTAGCCAAGCTCAGAAAAGGGAGAGAAAGAACAAAAACTGGGATAGTCATAAGTGTTGAGGCATTTACCATTCCCAAGTACCTCTTGAGGCATAGGAAGACCTCTCGGCTCCTCATAGTCCCCAGCTCCGCCATGTCAGCTGGGAGTAACAGACACCTTTCCAGCGCGTCGGCCACGTACGCGCCTTCACCCTCTCTGAAATCCCTGAGGGAGGAGTCTTCCCTCAGTGGCTCCCCATGGAGCGTTAGGGAAGGAAGCCAGGCCTGCGGCTCGGGCTGGGCGTCATCCTGCTTTTCCTGACCTCGGGAGCCTATCTTCAGTTGTTTGGGTTGCCGCCGAGTGTCATCCCCCTCCCGCGGAGACTCGGACCTCTCCTCAGCTGACCTTTTGCCCTTATCCTTCTTCTGCTTGGGATCAGAGGGCTCAGGTCTAGAAGGCAGACTCGTCTTGGACGGAGAGGGAGGAAGCCTCGACTGGGTAGAGGCCGACCTGCCCTGAGCAGAACGGGTTTTAGGAGGAGGAAGCTCTGGCTTTGATTTCCCCGGCTGGCCTTCAATCAGTTCCGACAGGCTAGGTTGGGGCCTCTTCTTGTAACCCATTTCGTGCCGAGAAGAGGACTTGGACACTGAGAAGTCTGCTTCAGTCAGACAAGGGTCACCCAAATCTCCAGGATGGTCCTCGGACTGTTGGACTTGTTCGAACACGTCAAACTCGTCCTCGGCAGGGCCAAAGTCAGCAACCTCCTCTTCCCTCTCTAAGCCTACTTCGGCGGGCTCCGAGAGTCTAAGGGAGAAAGAGGAAGGGCCCGCAGGTGTTACGCCTTCTGATGTAGAGGGCACCTCGGGGAACCGAAACCCGTCCTCGGTTACGGTTATTTTTCGAAGCCGAGGATCCTTTGCTCTGATCACGTACTTCGGCGCCGCAAATGACTTGTGAGCTGGGTCGTATTTCAAGATCTGGTGAGCGGCCCTAACCTGATTGTCAGCCTCGTTCACGAAAACCTCTGCCCTCAGCACCTTTTGCAAGTCTTCCCGATTGATCAGGCTGAAGTGGCGCGTGAAGGCGTGTGGATCTGCAAGAGGAATCACATTCACATTAGAAGCCAAACGGTACAAAAAGAAATGGACAAAGTAAAAAATGGAACCGATTAGGGTCCGAGAACCCTATCCCCATCTTCCCATTGCCCCACCTGGGGTCCCCTCCTTCGTCGGGCAATGAAGGCCATCGTGCCACTCTCCGGATACGATGAGGAAGTCCTTGTTCAACCCCTTGCTGGACTCAGGGAGGCACTGAATGAGCCGGACCCTGTCATCCCTGGTCTTCAGATAGTAAGTTTCACCCTTCAAGCACTGGAGGTTATAACACCAGTTAACGTCATGGTGGGTCAACCTCAATCCCATCTTCTCGTTTAGGGCATCCACACAGCCCAGAATCCTAAAGACGTTGATGGCACACTGGGTGGGGGCTAGCCGGAAGTGCGTTAGATAGCCCCTCATCACCGGCCCCATGGGTATTCTCATGCCACCCTCAACGAAGGCAACGATGGGTATCACCACCTCGCCCTCCTGCCTCCGAAGGCGCCACTCGCCCTCCGCGCAATACCTCAAGCCCACGTTGGCAGGTATCCTATAATCGGCGATGAATTTCTCCATCGCCTCCTCAGTGAAGACATACTTCTTAAATATACCCATCCCAGACGATGCCTAAGCAAGCTAAGAAAGAGCAAATGAAAAAGAGGAAGTTCAAAGAGAGGGAGGATGACTTACAGAAATGCGTAGGGGCTCCTCGGACCAACTTTATATGCTGGAGATGTAGACTCTTGTGTGCGAATGAACAGAGTAACCAGTTTTTCAAATGAGCATTTATACCCACCAATCAAGGGGTCGTGCGGGTTTTTCCATCCCCAACTGCCAGGCGAATCCCGACCGTTGGATCGTCATCCTCCCGTTGAACGTGGGGGGGGCACAGAGCCGCCTGGATTTAATGAAGGGAACGTCACGCCCTTCGAAGCGTCAGTAACGCATCTGGGGCAGGTGAAAGGGCTCCGGAACTGACAGGGGATCAGACTTAATGGGACGCGTGGCAGGCCCGAGGACATCAAAATCCTCCTTTCCGCCTGAGGATGCGGATAGCATGATTTTGAGGGGCTATTGTGGGGTCAAGAAATCCTACAACCCAGCCCACTTCGTTCCTGGGCCGAAGGCCCAAGCCAAGGAGGCACCTGAAATCCGAGGAGGAAAAGAAGAAGCCCAGGCACAAACAGAACGGGCCAAGGACGACCCCATCGTTGGGCATCCGAGAACTTGAGGGACAAGTTCGTAACAAGCAGTCACCTCCACATTAAGTGTACCTGACAACCGCCCTGGCCGCATTAATGAGGAAGGGACTTCACACTAGCGTCGCCTTGGTTGCCGCGACTCTCCAAGAGACTGAGAGGGCGGCTGATGGGACAAGCACCTGAGCAAATGTCCTGATCGCTCAACAAGTGTAGGGCTAGGATTAGTTGGGTAAATGATATATAATGTAAGGGAATCCCCCAGAAGGGGGGTCTCTGAAAAAAAAAGAAAAGGGGGGAGGAAAAAGATGGAGTCCAAAGGGGAGAAAAGCCTCCTCGGCCGTGGTCCGAGGAGCAACCCCCAATTGTAAACTACTCTAAGCTTTTCATTAAATAAAAAGAGAACGGAGCCCACGCCCCGTGAGCGCCGGCCGGCGCCTAGACCTTCGATCCACTCTCTACAAATTCATTGTTTGGGGCTCGTTGGGCCCTTGACCCAGCTCCGTTGGGCCTGGGGCACCAAAAAATGCGGTCCCTACATATCACATATTTAATATTTAATATTTAAATTTGTTGTTTAAAATTATGCATAAATAATGAGTTTCTAGATCGAATAATAAATAATATTTAATTCACAAAAAATTTGGCATAAATGTTAAGAATATAGAGAACATGTAATCCAACGATGTGGTTTTCAAATTGTTATTTCAATGAAATATTATATAATGACATAACATTGCTTAAAGTTATATCATATTTGATTCTCAAAAAAAAAAAAAAAGTTATATCATATTTAACTTGATCCTCATACACACACCCACACATCATGTCTTACATCATGTGTGTATTATTCAATTAGGCTTTGAAGAGAGTTCATGTGGCAATAGTTGCTTAAAGAAGATAAGGTTCTCTTGTCCTGTGCTATTGTGAGAGGGAGTTCTTTAAGTGTATTTGGGCTTAGGGTTTGTTAGAGTACTCTGGTGTCATGTTTTGTAATCTCTCTATTTTCTTAGTAAAAATTTTTCCTTGATGTCATGCATGAATGTAATTCCAAAGCCAAACCACATATATCTTTTTTATTTCCTATGTGATTGTTTCTTCTTATTTCTATATCTATTTCATGTAAATCCACTATTTTTGGATAACATACATAACAAATTAATAAGTATCAAAACTTTTGCCATAGCACTAAGTTGGTATCAGAGCCGTGGGTTCTTTGTTTAGATTTTAGTTTTGCTTAGGGTTCATTGTTGAAGCATGCATTTGATTGTTACAATAACCGCAAGATCTATTTGGTTGTCTAGTTATCTGTTACTTGGATTTTTCAAAATGACGATAAATGTTTCATTGGCAACAAAATTTGAGATAGAAAATATTAATGGGAAAATTGATTTCAATTTGTGGCATATTAAGATGTGTGCTTTCTTAGTACAACAAGGATTGTTGAAAGCACTGAAGGGGGGGATGTTTTGCCAGCAACACTATCAGATGAGAAAAAAAAAATCTCTTGCAACGGGCACATAGAAGAACACCACAACAAAATCGGGTTGCAAAATTTATGAAAAAAATTCTTTACGAAACGGCTCGTTGGGATCGACAAGCTAGCAAGTTGTTCATATCACAGAAGAATTACAATGAGAAGAAAGTACTTGAATGTTCTAATATATAGTGATCTAAGCCAATGAATACTCCATTAGCGGCACATTTAAATCTTCCGGCGGCTTTGTCACCACAATTTGAGATGGAAAAGGAGCACATGTATGTTTTGTTCTTATGCTATTGCAGTCGGTAGAATGGTGTAGAGGAAAAGGATATCTCTATAGGTTGTCTTCATCTTACCTTGTTGTGCCATCAATCGAAAGGCGACGTTACAACCAATTTTTGTCTATTATAGAGGCAAAGTTTATTGTAGCAACGATAGAGGCAATGAATGAAATTGTTTGATTAAAGAATTTGGTTGGTGGTCTTGGTTTGAAGCAAGATCATACTGTTGTGTTTTTGTGATGTCTAGAGCACCATATATATTACTAGAAATCATATAAATCATGAGAGAATCAAACACAATGATGTAAAATATCACTCCATATGGGAGACTGTATCTCAAGACACCATTATAGTCAGAAAGGGTGCTACAGGCGACCATGGATAATCGAAGAGATATGATGACTAAGTCAATTCCTTTGAACAAGTTGATTATTTACAATTAATGATTTCACTTATTGGCTTTGATGTAAACAATGAAAGAGTTCCCTTTTATGAGGCTTAACTAATACAAGATTACCGTGCACCCGAAACGTGATGATCATTTCATACACATATATACTTAGATTAGGTTAGAGTAGAGTTTTTATTTTGTAAAAAAAAAAAAAAATACCAATACAAGACAAGGTGGAGATTTGTTATATCGTTGGGTTGAATTAATTCTGTGCAAGGAACTAATATTAGCCGACTAATTCTTGTTATGGTTTCAATTTTTTTTTTTTTTCCTTCATGTAGGGAAAGCACACGTGTAGAACTAGCTCAATATTATTCAGCCAACTCTCTTTGACTTCTTGATATGTATGTGTGGCTTTGTTCAATTGGCTTTCGAAGAGAGTTAAGCTAGCCATGATAGTCTACTAATCAGCAACCAAGGGTTCAAAGCGAACTCCACCGCTTTCCAAAAAAAGAACAAAACACAATAATAACCTAAATTATTCATTAATAAAGATTCATGATTTGATCTTACATTTTACCAAATAAATGTCCATGCCGGTTCTGGATATGCATGAACTGCTTTATGTAACATCTTCTGTAGCACTATCACTTTTTGATGTTAAAGGGTCCTACAATGTTCAGCTCTGTTTGGTTTTAGGGTAGAAAACTTCAAGAGAACAAGATGCAAAGGTATGGGGAGCTCATAGTAAAGATTCTCCCCATGAGCATGACTATAAATTTCAAATTAAAGCAGTGGTCCACGTCCAAGTGTACAGGTTGGTAGGCTTGTCTTCAATTCTTGTCGCCTAATCTTGTTGCTTCTTCTGCAACGTCATCTCATTTCCATTTTCTAAAAAGAAGACTATGTAAGTCTTGATTCAGATAAAAACCAATAAAGCTCTTTTGTTCACTTGTGACCTACCCCCCCTATCTACTATTGCTAGGCATTCTTAGAGTGGCTGAATCTTGACAACTGGAGTCTCTTTCTACTGCTGTGTGTACAGTGTATGTGATGTAAATGAATTGACTACTTTTCATGATTCATACAAATATCCAAACCTCTCTAGTAGCTGGCACCTTGAATACCCTTTGATTTCATGGTCCTTGCAATATCTTTTCCTCTCTTTATGTATGGGTCTTTTGACTCTTTTCTGAACTGCCAAAAGAACTTGTCTTGGCTTTGGCTTTGGCTTTCAGGGTACTGTAGCTGTTTTAAGACATGGCCATTTGAGCTGTATAGATAAAGCTATATCTGCGTCCGTAGTCATGGGCAAAGTGTGGCTGAACTAATTGCCCATAGACATAGTCGGGGGAGTTTAAAATACATTGCTGGTGAGTCAGTCAAGTTGGCCAACTGGCAATAGCAACAGCAAGTGCTTGATTTCATTGAAGGATTAACTTCTGGAAGTGCCAGTGCCGGTGTTTTAACAAAACAGTTCATGGATGCGGACAACACAAACAGAAGTCAAAATACGTATAATCTTTATGATAATGGATAATTTACTATCTATCAGTGTTAGAGCATCTCCAACTGGGTAGGCAAAACCATAAAATAGAGTGGGACCATAAAAACAGTTTCTAATAGGTTTTCTATACTTGAAAATTTTTTTAGTTTATGAATAGTAGCTCATCAAGTCTGATAGGCTATTGTTCATTCTTCAAATGTTTTTTTTTTTCTATTATAATAATTAAGTATTGAATAAAAAAAATATTGGAAGGTGTATAGTTGTTAAAAAAGAATAAATAATGAATGAATAAATAATATTTAAATGAGATAGAGAATTTGTTAGAAATTGTATTTGAAAAAATGGGTAGCTAAAAAGTAAAAGTCACTGTTCATTCTTCAAATAGTACAAAAATTTGATGAATTTGTTAAAAATACTGTTAAATTACTTAAATAAAAATAAGCTTGAAAATGAAGAGAATGCAAGTCCCTTTTTTTTCCTATAATCAAAACAAGTCTCATTAATGACATAAGCAACAATCTTTTCAACAAAGTTTCTTTTCTAACTACCGAACTGTCAAGCATTTTTAATTCAAACAATGATATGGTGCTAAGCTTGAAGTTGTCCCATTAATGACATAAGCAACAATCTTTTTAACAAAGTTTCTTTTCTAACTACCAAATTATCAAGAATTTTTTATTCAAACAGATATATGGTGTTATGCTTGAAGTTTTCCAAGGCATTCCTACGCATTTCACTGCTTAAACTAGCTCCATCTATAAAAATTATTAGAGCAGTATCAAGAATGATAATTAGAGTAGTGAGATTGAAGCAAACTGTTTTTTTTATATATATATATATATATAGAGAGAGAGAGAGAGAGAGAGAATTTTGTATGTATGTATTCAATATATAAGTAGAATGCTAAATTATATGCAAACCTAGCCTATGAGTGATATATAAGAAATATGAGTGTTGGACAAGTAATAATAATGAGTTGAGACATTAGGACCTACAATTAATTAAAATAATATTTTAACATGCTTCCTCGAACTTAAGACTATAGTCTATGGATTTATTAACAATAGTACAAAAACAACCTTGTGGATGAGACTTGTTATCAACCAATTAATAAGTGGAAGTAACATAACAAAGATGGAGCATGCCAACACAAAATGGCAAACAATCTCAATATATTTGGGGTGATTGTAAAATATGTCCTTATAAACAATTGAGAATGGCACTCCAATTGTCATAATAAATAGAAGAGGTAATATATGTGTTGAGGTGCAAGTGTGAAACAAGCTCCTGTAGCAAGCAACGTAACTAGAGAAGCTTAGAGTTTGTGTCAATAAGAGCATAGTAGTTAATGCTAGAGCAAACTACAACATACTTAATAAAATAATCGGTTAGAAGAAAATAGTAGACGATTGTAGATCCCTGATTAATAGGATCCCTTATCCAATCTACATTGGAAAAAACTCGTAAATCGTCTAACGAAGATTGGAATGAGAAAAGAAAACCATGAAAACGCTTATTATTCAGATGACTAAATTTCTAAGCTCAGGAGGCCTCCTAATTGCTTTGAGGACGGAGGACCCCATAGTCTCTCTCTAATTGCTTGGTCTTACAACAGAAGCAGAAATTCGGAACAAACAGCAACCTAAGAAAGGGTTTATAGGTCTGCAAAGAGTAACATGTCATCTAGAAGAGACTATTGCACTAGACTTTGGATGAAGTTCTAAGCCGGCAAAGGGTAGCATATTGTTCATAGTTACTATGCCACCAACCCTTGAAAACAGTAAGAGACATTAATGGTTACCTTGAAACCAATCCGCCTGAATTGTCAAACACTGTCAGAACCGCCAAAGTAGACTAGAAGGCCATAAGTCCACAAAACTGACATCACAGATAGGTCAGAAATTTTTCCTCTCTACAACAATGACATAGGCAATATCCAAACCATGTAATGATGAAATAGATCAAAATCCCTACCAACTGATGATAGAGAGTAACATTTTGTAGCAGTTCACCATCTATTGCATTCAGTTTAATATTGGCTTCTAGCGGACAGTTTGTGGTCTTATTACACTACTAAATAAGGCCAACACTAGACATAAGACCATAGCCATAGGTGTACTCAACTTGGGAGAGGAAGAATCCTCAGAGCTAGATGAGATCTCAAGGCTATGGAAATAAAAATAGCTAAAGGTACCTGTATCCTCCAATTCAAATTTTCAAGGCTAAGGAAATAGCTAAAGGTGCCCGTATCCGCCAATTCAAATTTCCAAACGAGGAAAGTTTGTAACATGTGAATACCTTGTCTATCATTTCTGGTAAGAGAAAGAATGATACCATTCTCAATGTGGCGTATGAACATTAAGGCAAAGTCATACAAGTTAAGAGGTAAACCCGGTAATGGTTCTACTAAATTTAGCAAACCCAGCTCAACATTTACATTAAGGAGCACATCCTTAACATCCTTATGAAAAAACGTTCCAACAAAGAAAAACTGCAACAGCATGGTTTGAAGGTAAAGCCCAATTGGGTTATGGTGATTTTTTATTATTGCAACTGAAGTCAAATTAAGCATAGTTTCATCATGTATCAATTTGGGTTGTTGCGCAAATTAATTGGGGTTTCGAAAGTTTCGAACCAGTGACAAATATAATAGAATTATACTTTGCCTTATCCCTAGAATATAGGATTTGAACCTGCATTACCAAAAGTCAATGATAGGCCATTTAACTAGAAGAAAAAGCAAGGATCAGGATTCTTCCTTTTTTTTTTCTTTTTTTTCTTCCTTTTTTTTTTTTCTTTTTTTTCTTACAATAATTGGGGAAAGGGAGATTCAACTGATTATGGGATTACCCTTACAATACTTTAGTAACCATATACATTATGTTGTAAAATCAGAAAAAGATACATATCCATAAGCTACTACAAAGCATTAATCATCTTAATATTTCAGATAAAAAAAATTGAGGGTTGTCCATCAAAGCATTCCTGTATATTTTAGATCAAAAAATTGAGTGTTGTCCATCAAAAGTATTCCTGTTAAATGTACCACTGACATAAATTCTACCACAATAAGTTTGAACAAAATATCTCCATAAGAAGCAAGCAAAAAAAACTAATTCAAATTGCTAAGGGCTAGGCGACATAGATTGGTTGCATAGAAGACAAATGTCACTGGCCTGCCAAAACATATACAACAACCGACGATTGAAGATTGCGGTCCACTTTGAAATGAGAATGGAAAAACCTTTTAATCTGCCATTAAAATAAAAGATTCAGCCAGAAACAAAAACCAAAACAAAACTAAAAATGACTAGTGCTAAAAGTGACACAGGAAAATAAAACATAAATAAATAGTCTTAGCATGTACCTCTCTATAAGAATGCGAGATTAGAAAATCCCTCAAAAATCTTTCTTCTGAATCAAACAACACAACATGACTAGGTTTTGACCAATTTTTTGCAAATTCTGTTGCAAAACTGACAGGGTCCATCATGAAACGATCTGACTCATCTAGGACTCCTTTCTCTTCACTGCTGAACAAACATTAAAGAGTAAGAATTATAAACCATCTGCATTTAGAGATTGCATGGGGGAACAAATAAGTATTTTAGCCAAACTGGCAAACCTTGGTGAGCAGTCGAGAAAACGCATGGGTAAGTTGCGATGCAAAGTGGAGTAGTAAGGTGTTGCGTGGCATTGCATTAGGAAAAGGATGCTTTCAACTTTCTCATTTCTAGCTTCTTTGGATAGATAGATCATTACATCTTCAGTCCCTCTCTGTTTAGCATGCTTGCAGTTATGTATCAACCAAAACAAAAAATAATTCCATTCTAAAAGCTTTGGCAGATTATTTTTTCCCCTCCTATACTAGTTAACAAAATTTATACACACACACACACAATCATAAGGCAGAAATAATTTCTAACAATTGAAGGGAATGGGGAAAGAGCAAAAGGCAACCAGCTTTGTTTCATTGGCAAGGAAAATGATGTACCTGATGAATCAAACTCATATACAAGGCCATTGGTATGTTGGTAGCAAGCAAAAGAAGATGAAAATTTGCATTTTTGACGGACATCTGGTATGAATGTTCAAAGATCCTTTCTTTTCAGCATTTGGAGAATCAGATGCATTCATCTTAGCTAATGCATATCCAGAGAACATCAAAGCTATTGGGAGCACAGGCAGGACAAACCTGTAAAGAACCAAAGGTTCAAAATATGCATATTCACACCAATATATGTGCAAAACAAATAAATTCTCAGACAAGGGTACCTGAACTCTTTGTGACCCAGTACACTGTAAAGTCCTAAAACCCATGCAATAAGGCCAGACAACTTCCATTGTTTGGATTGTATGACGCCAGCTACGGAAAATGGTAAGAATGTGAAGAGCATGACTGTAAATCCCTGAGTGAAGTACCAGTGCCACTTGTGAGTGCCATAATAATCTCCTCCAGAGGACAGAAAATTGAACTTTAGAAAATTAAGAGGTACTAAGACCCACGAGCCATACATCAAACGATCCAATAAACATGTTAGTCCAAGAACCAGCACCCTGATACATTAGTCAAACTGTAAGGGAACATTATACAAATCATCCACAAACACACCAAAGGAGGGGGGTGTGGATATTTTCAACTGTGTTGTGAGGAGGCTTACAATATAAATCCATCTTATTATGCTTAAATCTCTTCAAAAAGTCAAAAATATTTTCAGATATAAAAAAGATTATGTGTAATATTTTCCAATAAACATCCAAACATCCATACATCCATCCTCTGCCTCCTCAATGTCAGGTTTTAGGTTTGATACACCAAAGTTTAGTATGCACAGGTACAGGTTGCACCCATAGCACATCTTATAAGGCATTTCACAATAATATTACTTGCACTATCAGCTTCATCATGTGCATACCATAATTTCTTTAAAAATAGATTTTACATGTTTGCGTGCATGTACAATGAGCAAATTGCTATGAAGTGGCACTTCATTTGTTTCTCCCTAATCAAATATAAATTTCTAAAATTTTCTTTTCTTTGTACTGGAAAAAGGTGGCCTATCAACAGAATACCTTTTTCTCATCTACATTAAATATTGGAATAAAACTCTCTCTAGCACTTCGGATATCAACTTAAAGTTTAACAATGTTTACTAACCAATTGATCATTGCAAATCAAGGAAGGAAAAAGAAAATTTTTACTAGAGATAATTAGAGTCCTTTTCTAAAAGCATGAACAGAAAAAGACAAAAAAAAAAAGCTAGATGAATTCATGAATTTGAAGGCACAAAAGAAATGATAAAATTGTGATAACAACAAAAAAGCTGCATTAATACCTACCCAATGGGAGCCACCTCAAGAAAAATGAATCTTAGTCTATCACGAGTCACAAACAGCTCAAGTAGGCCAACATACACCCATATAATAGCACTCGTTGGTCGAATAGAAAAAGCCAATGCTGCTATTGCCAGACCCCACTTCCTTGAAACCAATGGAATTTTAGTGGAAGAATCTCTAATACAGGGCCAGTGGTATAGGCCAATAAGTGTAAGAACAGTCTCCAAATTATTTGACAACGTGCGAGGGAAACAAAATATCATAAACCAATTTGCAAATTGTGCAAAGAGCTGCAATAAGGTTAAGTATGCCATGTATCACAAATGCCTTAATAAGTAACAACAGTGCTATTTTATCTATAGTAAAGATGAAATGGCAATTCCCATCTTGAAATGAAGTTAGGATATACATTGATAATATTCTAAACTATTGAGGTTGTGGGTTCACCACCCACTAGATTCATGTGCAAAATTACCAATCCCACCCCTCCAAAAAATAAAAATTAAATAAACTGTAAAGAGTATGAATAAGAAGGATACAGCCCATTTTGCAACACAATCACCAAAGAGGACATCCGACAGCTTGTACAAATACAAATCACCAACTGAGGAACATATGGACTGCAGCAGCCGTGGAGCCCTCATCTATGAAGAAAGGAATATAGGAAGTAAATATCTTTGAAAGATAACAAACACAACGCCAAGATTTAATGCATTTATGGAAGCACTGTAAGCAAAAGAAACCAGAAACTAATGTTTCTAAAGAAATGAATGTGAATTATTTTCTGGAAACATGTGTCCACAACAAATTTTTTAGTAACATTCATTGGAAATAAAAAGAATATTACTAAATACTCTGCAACAATCCAATGCATCTGAGACCCAAAAAGAATTCCATACATCTTCAAAATTTTGCATAAGTTGTAATTGCTTATATGGCACTAATATATGTATAGGAGGAAGTGACAGGTATTCAAACCCTACAAACTCCACAAGAGAACCTAAACCAACGAGGTTATGGAAATATTATGATTTTAATTTCTCACTTTTATCTAAACAATTTCCAATAAAATTACTTACAAAATGCATCACTTAGACCCTAATATATAGCTTATTCTAACAACTTCCAAACATGGTTAGAAGTCTAGAATACATATTGAAGCAAAATTTTTCTTTTTGATCAATTAAAATTTCTATTCAATCAAGTGGAGAGTACAAAGTTTAAACCACACAGGCGGAAAAAGCTGCAAGCAGAATTTCTAAAACACCACATCAGTACCTAACTAATGAGCACCAGAAACAGAGAAGGGGATCCTCCAATGCTACAAAACATATCTTGAATAGAGCTTTTAACCCTCTTTTAAGATGATATCCTACAACTCACATCCATCAACACTGCCCTCAGCATTTTAACATGATTTTTGGTTCCCATTATGAATCCTTGATTTCAAATCTATCCAACTAGGGTAGATGGTTGCTTCTCAGGCCAACTTGCTTAATTTCTGCATAAAACGTCCTCCCTTGAACTTGTTAATTGCCCAACTCAGCTCATCAACCCAGCTTCAAACTTTGTTGGTAAACAGATATTTCCTCAACACTTCCTTATTATCTTAGTAAAAGATCATTCAAAATATAGGTGATCTTGTGACTCCATCCTGACTCTAAAAAATGTGCATAGGATGTCTCCACTATATCCCCAAGCTGCTAGCCTTTCCCATGTTATAAGTCTGCCCTTCACAGCCAGCCAGAAAATAAATGTGTGCTTAGGGATATTGAAGCAAACTTTGTTTGAGTGAAAACTACACCAACAATGAAGAAGTAACTTTCTAACTAAAATAAGATATCTGTAATATGCATATCCCAAAAGACCTCCATGTTTAGAAATAATTGTTTTATTTTTTCATACGTTGAACATATTAAATCCTTTTAAATTTTTAGAGGTTATTATGACACATGATTGAGTCTAGGTAGTAATTATGCAACTAAGAATGCTTCCAAATACAGATTACACTGATAAATGGTTGATTTCCTTTGTGTGTACTTTGCCTTCAACTATAGCTCCATTATTAAGTAAATTTCTATATTTCAAATAGCCTCAAGCCAATCAGAAACAGTTTTTCCTATAAATGCAAGCCTTAGGAGGTGGCATAAATATGAAATAGCAGCAAAGACCCTTGTCCACCTCAAAAAAAAATCCTCACACTTCCTGTTCATGCCACACCAATTGAGTCTTCAGATATTAACTGCTACCGACAATCATAATCGTACTTTGATCTAATTTCACCACTCATATAAATTTTAAAAAAAGAACTGGTTTTCTCAACCAAATGCCCTTGCCTAGATGAAGTTGTGCTAAATATAATTAAAAAACCCATGAAACTTTTTCAGTCATTTTAGATAATATTAAAATCATAATCCTAACTAATCTAGAAAAACCATATGAGATACCCTTTAAAAAATGCATCACAATTTTCATTTTTAGAGGGAAAAGAAAAAGATATGATTACCATGAACCATGGTGTATCCAGACCCAATAGAGAAAGAAGTTTATAGAGTACAGCAAACAGCACTGGATGCAAATAGCTACGAATCCCCTTCTTCCACTCCCATGTCAAATGCCCATACCTTCCATTTTCACCAACCAAAACAAACACAAACCCATTATTACTAAGCTAATTTTGAAGCATATTCCACTCCTTCTCAAAGCAAAATAAACACACAAAGAAAATTAGATAGAAATTGAAGTTACCCAAAAGCAATGCGGTGAGCAACTTCAAGGGCTTGCCAGTGTTCATCTGGGTTGAAATAGGTCTGCACCAACAAAGCATTGACCACCCGGAACGCCAAGCAGAGTGCAAAGACTCTCTTTGTTGAAGAAAATATAAAGGATTTTGAAAGTTTTGGTTTTTGGGTTGTGGGTTGATTGGGCGGTGGAATGACTGGATTCTTGTGTCTCTGCCTCATTGTTTTCTAACAATCACTTATACAAATATTATTCACCATATCATTTATCCCTGAAAAAATTTGCAAGGCACAAAAACAAGAAAAATGAAAAGAGCATATTATTCAACAGACACATATGCACTTTATTCTTCATTCAGATTCAGCAAAACCTTAAAGACAACAAAGTATATGTATTTTAGCACATACACACATACTACTACTAGAACTATGTACCTAATCAAAATGTGGCAAATCCAAATAAAGTTTACAGCTTTATGTAAAAATAAAAAAAATTCAATATATGGGTATTATAGAACTAAACTTGTATTCCTCACCGGAGTCCTCGTTGCCATTTTAGTCCAGTGGGTGGAAATGGAATTCAAAGCTTGGGGATTTCAGAGTGGGTTTGAATTTTGGGATTTGGGGATTTTGAGTTAAAGAAGAAAGAATGGGAAAAAATGGTGTTAATTTGAATTGGGCACCACGCAAAGGCGGCTCCGGCCACTTTTTTCCAGACTATCCGACCGGGTCTCCGCCGGGTTGGACTTGGATGTGGTGGTTCTTTGATCGGTATGACCAAGGTTTTACATTTTGTGAAATTTAGGTATCAAATGAGGAAGAATTGGGTGTGGTAGGGTGTATTCCTTTATTTGTGAAAGGCTAATGTGGCTTCTTGGTATTGGAATGCGTAAACAAGGAGTTTGCACCAGTTTTTTTTGTTTTTTTGTTTTTCTTAATATCACCCAAAAATTAACCCCCCAAAAAAAAAAAAAAACCATATTTCCTATTTTAACCAACCAAATTTCTAACTACATCCTCCCAATTTCATTGAAATGATATATTTTATTTAGAAAAGTACTAAGTTCATAATATTTTCACAAAAAATAATATATGGTAAAATGTTATTGGTTCTAATTTAAATATATCACTGAAATTACTTTTTTATCTATCAATAACAACTAGGGATGGAAAATTGGACAGGACATGCTAACCCGACATGACGCAACACGAAATTAGCAAGTTATGGGTTGAGGTTTAATGAGTTTGTGTCATATTCGGGTTGACATGACTGACCCGTTTAATAAACTGGTTGGGTTAGTGTTTAATCTATGGAACCCGTTTAACCCATCTGGCCTGTTTAATTAAATAACATTTTACCATTATGCCCTTCAAACCCTAGATATATAAACTTATTAGTTGTTGTGGTTTATTTTTTTTGACATATTGTGATTGATTCTTTATGATATTGAGATATGTTTTAGTTTTAAATGATTATTTGTGATGCAGTTGCTCGTTAATTCTGAATTTTATATTAAAAATATTTATTTGTTTGTTTTTTCATAATTTTTTTTATTTTGATAAAATTTGATGAACAAGTCGACACAACTGACTCATTTAATAAATGGGTCGTGTTAAGGTTGAGGAATCTTGACCCGTTTAATAAATATGTTAGGTTAGTATTGATCCATATAGTCGGATATTTATGAGTTGACATGACACGAACCCGACACGTGAACACAAATTACCGCCCCTAATAACAACTCATAACAACCTACAATTTATGATTTGTTACATAAGTGTTGTAAAAACATTATAAACATTACATTTTTCTTCTTCTTCTTTTTTTCAATTTTCCTCCCCAAAATCTTTTTGTTATCTATACTTCAAATTTTTGTCTCTCAAAATCTTCTCCACCCCATCACTTGGAAGAATTGAAATTCTACTCTTCCTCGAATTCAAGTATAGTGTCAATTGTCAATTGTCAAGTATAATGTCAATTCAAGTATTACATGTATCTATTATATGTATCCAATTTCACCCTCTTACATGAGGGCGGTGGATACATATATCTTATACGTAATAAGTTTAACGAGAGGTAGATGAAGGATGATACTCCTCCTAACCTTTCCAGGTCATAAAATTAATCGTCTGTCAAAGGTTATAAAATGCGATTGATCATGGTTGAAAGCAATAATCACATAAAAGTCCCCTAAGCTGCTTATTTCTTCCATGTAGTAAAGGAGGTTTACTCACGAGTCACGACCTCTATGGACTTTAAGCCGATAAAAACCATCTCCAACTACTAAAATAAAGGGTGAAGTATGAACTGAGAGTTCTTACCGGTTCCTCAAAAAAAAAAAAAAAAAAAGTATGAATTGAGAGTGGGTGCCCTTTTGAATAATAGGCTTCTCTTAATTGTGGACCTACCATGTCCCATGCTATTGGGCTTGGAACTCACTATTCCTCAAATTGGGGACCCAACATTTTGTCCCACAAAGATAAATAAAAAAAAACCTATACTTCGCAATTTTTTTTTTTTTTTAATGTATAATTCTACTTTGGATTTTGCACAACAAGAAAAATAAACAAAATAAGTTCATTCAAATGCACATTAAGGATTAGGAGATTTTAATATATATATACACTATTTTTAAGTAATAGATGTTATAAATTTAATCATCCGTAAAATTAAAGTGAATTTCACAAAAAGTGGGACTAAAGAACAATGCAATGTAATACTAACTAATAATGTAGCATAATATATTTCTAGCAAGAAAAAAGAGAAGCATAATATATTCTAATGCCTTGAATTAGTATGACTAAGTCAAGATCTCCAATTATTAATTGACAACTTACACATCAAGGCTCCGATAGTATACGTGGTATTACTTTTACCGTCACTTAACATGGAATTGATGAGTACACACTAGAGCCTCCTTTTTAATTCAGCAAAATAATAATAATAATAAAATAAAATAACAATTTGGAAATTCAATATTCCCCACTAAAATATATAAAAATTGACTTCTATTTTTCATGGCCACTTTGAGACTTGTTGATATTGTTTTCTTCTATATTTTGAAACGTAAATGCACAATATCTTTTGGAAGTGAAACAAGTAACAAACAACGGTTGTAACTTGAAACCATCTTCTAGGTGCTGGATGTGGATTCTTTTTTCCTCATAAAAGGAATTAACATGTCTTGTCTGTCTTAGGCTTGGAATAGTACTTAAAAACTAAACGGAACCGATTAGACACAGGTTTTTTTTTTTTTTTTTTTTTTAAAGATAACAACAAAGTGTAAAACTGTTAACGATATAAAATCACAAATAAGCAATAATTGCATTTATGAACTCCCAAATGAAGTGTAAAACTGTTAACAATACCAGTTGGACGTTATTACAACAAGAATGAAGGCAACATTAGTAGGCAAAAGATGCATGGTTGGATGTTAATTACAATTTTCTGGAAACTAACGCGGTTCTAAGGCTATATTGTTGCTAATTATATTCATCAAGAAACAGGATGGTGGAATATTTTCTCTCTATAAAAATTATTGGTGCTAATTTTTTTTTTGGCCAATATTAGTGCTAAGTTTGATAAACCTCCATTGTTGTCATCTTTTCTTGGCACATTAATTGTTGTCTCTCTCGGTAAATCAGTCAGGAATAAATTGAATCCAATCAAATGGATGAAAGAATTGTGCCAAAAGAAGTCTGCATTAGTCTACCACCTGCTGTGAATTCAGATGGGGCTTGGACGAATATGACTGCACCTCTCACCGAGTTTTCATTGCCACTGCTTCAAACACAGATGGTTGCTATTTTCACCACTACCCAAATCTCTCATTTGGTTTTCAGGAACTTTGGACTACCAAAGTTTGTCTCTGAAATGATAGTATGTCTTTTAATCTTTGAGATTAATTATTTCTTATTCTGATTTATGATACATACTTCTTTTGTTTGCATGGCCATCCTTGTAAAAGCATAATTTTGTCATAGACTCATAGTGATGTAAGCATTCAAAAAACATATTTGGGATGGATTCTAATGGAACATTCTACGTTTACATCTTACTTGCAATGCAAACTTATATTGTAGATATACAAAAAGTGTCAAATATTGAATATATTTTCAAAATGTATACAATATTTACCACTATTTGCAAATCTGTATAATATTTGCTACTTTTTATGTGATTATAATGTAAGTTTACATTGCAAATACAATGTAAATTTACAAATGTCACTGTAGAATAAGAGAGTGCAATATTTAATTACCATGGAAAAACCACCCTTCCCTCTTCCCCCTAAAGAAAAATGTTAAGAAAGAGGAAGAAAAGAAAAGACAAGGCCTCAAAGTCGTGTTATCTTTCCGATTTATGTCTCTCCTACTCAGTTTTGTCAAGAATTTGAAGTAGAAGCTCAACTTGTTGTAGGACTAGCTGTGGTCTCCCTATATTCTAGTGGTACGTGTTAAAATGATAATTTTATGGCAGTATCTATGAGACTACATTGATATTACAATTGAAAATCTTGGAAAGACTTTGTGGATTAGTATTGGCTAGCTGTGACGTAGTCTGTCATGTTGCTGTGATTCTTTGTTTTCTTCCATGATTTTATGCTTTAGTTATTATGAAATATGGAATAATTAACCAACTTGTTCAAATTATTAAATATATAATCCAGTTCTTTGGTTTGAAAAGCCATACTAAAAATCTGTGATTTTATGTATGAACCAGGCTGGCATATTCTTCGGTCCTCAAATATTAGGACGCATAAAAAACTACGGAGAATTCATGTTCCCCCTTTTAAGTCAAGACCTGCTTGGTACAATATCTTTGTTAGGCTACACACTCTTTCTATTTCTAAGTGGAGTGAAAATGGATATGAGCATTATATTTAGAACAGGAAGAAGGGCCATGTATATTGGTGCTTCTTCCCTAATATTGCCTTTAATAGTTGGTATGGTTGCGCAAAAGCTCCTCGGTGATCACTGGGGTCTAAGTGGCAAAGAAAGACTGCAACTTATCCTTGCAACTACAACACATTCTTTGACACCATTTCCAGTCATTTCTTGCCTCCTAAGTGAACTCAAAATCTTAAATTCTGAAATTGGTAGACTTGGGCTATCTGCAGCAGTTGTGAGTGACTTGTTCAGTACCTTTCTCACCAGTATTTTCAGATTGGCTAAAGTGGCATATGATCAATCAACTAAAGAGGCTTTCATGGATTTTGGGATTATTATAGTCTTTCTCCTTCTTGTTGTGTTTGTTGCTCGGCCTGCTATGTATTGGATGATCAGACAAACCCCTGAAGGCAGGCCTGTGAGGGACATCTATATCTATACCATCATTTTTGCAGTGTTGTGTTCAGGTTTGCTGTCTAATTGGTTTAACCAATTGATTGTGTTTGGGCCTTTTATTTTCGGTTTGGCTGTCCCAGATGGACCACCACTGGGATCTACTCTAGTCAATAAGTTCGATTGCATGGTGTCTGGTGTGCTTTTGCCAGTCTTTGTAACCACAAGTATGATGAAGGTGAATCTGTCGAACATCAATTTCCATAGCAATGTAGCAATTTGCCATGCAATCGTTTTGGCTATTGTTATCATCGCCAAGTTTGGAGGCTGTTGGGTGACTTCATATGTCACCAAAATACCTAAGAATGATGCCATCACACTATCTCTCATCATGAGTTGCAAAGGCGTGGTTGAAATGGCCGACTATAGCTTTGCCAGAGGCAATAATGTACGTTAATATACTTTCCATGACATAAAAATCATTTGTTTCATTTTCAGTGTTCTAATTTATTCTCCATCAATTGCATCTTACCACACCTCCCTTTATTTTTTTCTAATAAAGCAACCTAAGTTTTAAATTCTAATCATCATACTCAATTTAAATAACTTTTTTTTTTTTTAATTCAACGCAGAACATAAACATGGAGATCTTTAGTGTTGGAATGCTTGCTGTTTTAGTCACTGCAAGCATTGTGCCAATTATGATAAGACGCTTGTACGATCCATCGAGGAAATATGCAGGCTACCAGAGAAGAAATGTAATTGATCTTAAACCAAATGCAGAGCTCCGAATACTTGCTTGCATCCACAGACCAGACCACATTACTGCCACTGTTGACCTACTTGAGACAATACATCCAACAAGGGAAAAACCCCTTGCTGTTCATGCTCTTCACCTGATTGAGCTAATTGGTAGAGCCTCCCCAATCTTCATTTCACACCAAATGCAGAAGAAAACACTTTCTAACCGCTCCTACTCCCAAGATGTCATTCTTGCGTTCACCCACTTCCAGAGAAACAATCATGAAGCTGTACTCGTCAATGCCTTTACGGCCATCTCCCCACCCAAGCTAATGCACGAGGACATCTGCACGCTTGCACTGGACAAACTCACTGCTCTTATAGTACTCCCATTCCATCGGAAATACACCATTGATGGTTCTGTTGAATTTGACGACCACACCTTAAGGACCCTAAATTCTAGTGTCATTGAGATAGCACCTTGCTCTGTGGCAATCCTTGTTAACCGTGGCCATATGAGACGCTTAAATTCAACACCTGCTGTGCTGGGGTCATATAGTGTTGCTGTGATCTTCGTGGGAGGCAATGACGATAGAGAGGCACTTTCTATAGCTAAACGCATGGTGATGGACTCTGGCATTCGCCTAACTGTGGTACATTTGATTCCTGAGGGTGAAGAAGGCATTACTGATTGGGAAAAAATGCTGGATTCAGAGGCATTGAAGGAACTCAAGCACAAAAGTAGCACTAGTGATGGTGAAGGTTATGTAGTTTATGTAGAGGAGAGAATGAATGGTGGTCCTCAGACAGCAACAAAATTGAGAGAACTAATAGATGACTTTGACCTTTTCATAGTTGGGAGAAGATACAATGTGGAGAGCCCTCTAACAATTGGTCTTGATGAATGGAGTGAATTCCCGGAGCTTGGGGTTATGGGAGACATGCTTGCCTCTACAGATTTCAATGCCAGATGTTCAGTCTTGGTGGTGCAACAACAACAAATGACATAGTAGCAGACTGACAGAAGGTGAACAGTGTTAACCATTTACAGCCTATGTAGTTTCAAATTTCTATGTAGGTAGTTCACCTCTTTTTCTTTTTTCTTTTTTCTTTTTCTCCCTTAAATTCACACTTTTTCCCCATTAAATTCACACTCTTGGTTGCACTGGTGTATGATATTTCTCCTCTCTCTACATTTGGCAACTAGATTAATTTGATTTTAGACAACAAAGCCAGAAGTTCAATGTGTATGTTCCTTCAAGAGTAAGAGAAATCTCTTTACATTTGGCAACTAGATAAATTTTATTTAAGACAACAAAGCCAGAAGTTCACTGTGTACGTTCCTGTAAGAGAGCAAGAGAAACTACTTGGTTGAAAATGTCCAACTCAACAGTGGTAGAGCTAGAAATTTTGAAATTTTTTTCAAAGGGACCAAGTTTAATTGATCAATCATTTTTAAATCCACAAACTAATAAGCGTATATTCTTTCCACAAAAAAATAAATTAAATTAAATAATAATTAATACACATATACATAGTTTATACTTGAAACATGCCTTTAACATAATTTATTCTTAGGGACCCAAAAAAATTGATTTTTTCTATATATATATATATATATATATATTTTGGTTGTTGCTAAACTTCAATGGCATTAAGTTAAAAGGGAAAACAATGATTTATTCTATATATTATTTTCTCAAATATATGAAAATTTCATCAAATTAGTTTTTTTTTTGGCGTTTATTGTTGCTACATCAGCGTAGCATTTCGGTCCATTTCGTTTCATTTCAGTCTACTTCAATCCATTTCAGTCCATGTTGTCAACTTTGATCTAGTTTGGTCCACCTTAGTCCATATCAGTGTCCACTTTGGTCTACTTTAGTTCATTTAAGTCCATTCGGTCAATTTGGTTCATTTTGGCGCACTTGCTTAAAAATGGGAAAAAAGGGGTTGAGAGTACCTATTCTATATTCAAATTTATTAAAAAATATAGATCTCAAACTTGTTGCAAATTCTATTAAATTTTACAATTTAATCTCAAATTTATTTCACATATATTTAATGAATCCAAATTCATTTTAAACACATAGTTATTTACTTTATTTTGCTTAAAAATAAACAACTTAACATTACTTATTGTTTTTTTTTTTTTTTTTTTTGAGGAGGAACATTACTTATTGTTAAATTCTAAAACACTACTAAATTACATTCAAACCTCATAGCCACAATATTTAGTCTAAGGCCTGACATATATTGAGTAATATTAATCAATAAATATTTGTTGAATATTCTATGACTATGTCTACCAATTACTATTACCATTAATAATATTTAAACCATCTAATAATATTAAGAATCTAAAAGAACATTTAAATTATACCGCAAGACTAAGAGAGTGAGATAAAGAAATGGTGGATAAATTTAATCATAAAGAAATTATGATTAGGCGAAATGCCTAATAACATGTTATGGTCAACCATTAAATAATTGTACTCACCTATAAAATAAAATAAAATAACTGCAATATTGGATGTATTTGCTAAGTATTACTCAAAACTAGGATCATTTTGCCAGCTTGATGTATATGGTATTTGAATAATTTGCCAGATTAATAATTTGTCCTAAATTCTCAGTAGAAAATCAATAGAAACGCAAAATTTTAAAAGTCAAATGTTATCATTTTCTTGGTATAATACGCTTGAACTTAATAATGAAAATATGAGTAGTTTCAATTTGCTAGATTGTGGAAAACAATTTAATTTTTTTTTAAACCTTCAATACTAAGGGATCAATTGAAAATATGAGCTATTTCAAAAGTGCCACTAACTTACCAACTTCCAAACTAACTATTGAAAGCAGTTTTTACTTGGTAGGGACTTTAATTGTTCAAGTAAAATAACTTTTCCTAATTGAGTTGATTAGAATCCAAGCATTATCCAAATTTAAGATGTATAAATAATATTATTAATTTTTCCTCTCTTTTGGTCCACTAAAAGCCTTTTTTTTTTTTTTTTAATAATTAAATAGTTGGGGGTAAGAGAGAGGGGATTTAAACCCCAAATGTCTATGTTAGAATACAAAAATATGCCAGGTAATACCTAAAAAACAAACAAGCAAGCAAACCATAAGATATGCCAAGTAATACCTAAAATACAAACGAACAAGCAAACCAAAAGGGGCCAATTAAGGAGAAATTGCACCTAAAAAAAAAAAAAAAATTTGACATTAATATAAAAGGAGAGGGGAAAGCAAGAAGCCATGATATTAACTCGTCAGCTAGAGCATCTTAACTAGTCGGCAAAATGCATTTTCTTACAAACATAGCATTAGCATTAGCATTAGTTCGGGTGAACATGATATTAACTCAACAATGTACAATCTATAGGTATAAATGATAATTTTGTGCTGGTTAAATTAGTTTTCATCTAAACAAAGTAGAGGACATCACTCATCAAAATTCCAATTCCAGCGCAAACACAAGTAAATTCATTTTCATAATGGGCCTCACTTTCATCTATTAATGAAGATTACATTAATTTTTTCAAAGCAAATATGTCACTATAAGCTCACTTTACATTTCAAAATATAAATGATAAATAATTTTTTTTTTTTTTTTTAAATGATCCCATAAACAAGTTTGTAACAATATCACAGAAAAGCATGTCAAGGAAAAAAAAAAAACACAAAAACACAAAATAAATGATTCTATACAAACATTGCAAAGTCACAGCTGCATGCCAGGGAGACCAGTCCATAAAAGCAGTCTTCGAGGCCGATCTAGAAATCTGGCTTGCCAGGCAGGCTCATCATTTTCATATACAAAACTACTCTTCATATACAAGTTCTTTGCTGGTTCATTGTCAATAGCCACGTGGACATATAGATCAGTTATGCCTGAAAAAAAAATCGCGAATCCAGTTGAAATATCAGGTTAGCTTGGCTTAATCCTTTCCAGCATTTGCATAAATAAAATTGATAAATTAAAAAAAAAAAAAAAAAAAATCAATTAAATTCAAGTGTGACGAGAGAGAGAGAGTATAAAGTTTTAAGCAACTCAACATTTTTAACAAACTCAATTATAAAAACTTCAACCTACAACACCCAACCTAAACTTTTAAATACGTAGATATGCATTACAATAAATTGTTGATACCATTAAGCTATTTTGTACCAATATGCATGCATAACAGAACTTTGATGTGTTTTCCCATTTTTGGCTTGAATAAGATACAACAAAAGGCTCTTGGAGACTCAAAATTTTACTTTGAAAAATAGCTTGGGATGCTCTTCCTACTAGAGAAGACTTGAATAGGAAATTTTAACCCAAAAAAAAAAAAAAAAGACTTGAATAGGAAATGGCCTCAAAATGACTTATCTTGTGCGCTTTGTAACCACCCCACAGAATCCCTATGCCATCTATCACTACATGCTCCCTTATTGAATGGCCATTAATCTTTCTAAGCTGGGTTCCACCAGCACCTTTGAGCTTGTAAAATGTTTGATTTTCCCCACAAAGTCCCTGTTAATTCCAAAAGAGGATTCCCTTAAATTCATTCTCTTTATCTCCATCTTTATTGACAACATTTGGAGAATTTGAAACCAATCTATTTTTGCAGGTCTCATTCCTATCTCAAAGAAAGCAGCAGCAGCAGCAGATATCAAGGGGCATATCAAGAGCACCTAGGAGCTTGGACAGCCCTCAAGTCCCCCATATCTGTCAAGTGGATGCCACCTCCTCCAGGCTGGGTCAAGATTAATTTTGATGTGGCCATCAGAAATTCATTCTCCATTAGGCTGCTGTTTGTAGCAATGATCTTGGAGATGTCATCTTTGCCCACACCACATAGATGCCTCCCTCGAATTCTCTCATTGGTGAAGTGAATGCTGCCCTCTTAGCATTAAAATTGGCTAATCATCATAATCTCACATTTTTCCAGTATGAAGGGGATTCAAAATCTGTGATTGACAATCTGCAGTCTCCTTCACCCTCTATCCCAGATTTCTTGCTGGATGCTATGCCCATTGTTTCTTCGTCTTTAAAATCCCTATTCAGTTGGGAATTTTGTTTTGTATCCAGAAACCTTTAATTACTTCGCTTGTTGGGCTTCTTTTTGTAAATGGGATGGGCCTATTGCCATCTCTTCTCTTCCTAATTGGGTTTCTTATCCAGTAGTTAGAAATGGGCCCTCCCCCTCCCCCTCTCTTTTCTCTTAATATAATCTTTATTATCAACCAAAAAAAAAAGATATAACAATAAATTAGCAATTACATAAGAACAAAGAAATCATATACCCAAAATCAGATTGGTCTGCTGAATAACATTACACTATTCTCACAAGCAACATTTGTCTAGCAAGAACTTTTTTCCAAAATGTTCAAATTTTTTTCTTGTATTTATTTAACTATTAAACTGTTTCATTCAGTGTAGCTGAAATGAAGGATAAACATCGAAATATTGGAAATATATATAATAATATGGAAGAGACTATCGATTTACAATCTGCTAGTTCTAATGTGTACAACAAGAACAGCTCAGATGCTCAAATGGAAGGTACAATATAGATATTTGCGGCCATAACACAAGTTAACTCCAAGGAGAACAGTTACCAACAAACCAAAAGCATGCACGAATGGTGTTTAGTTAAGGCAATGACAGTGAAAGTAAATATACATGGTGAGTTCTTACCCCAATCTTGAGCAACAATCTTTGATTTTGCGACAAGCGAATAACCTAAACCATTCCTATGCAATTCCTGGGCAACGCATACATTGCTTAAATATGCCCTTAAGAAGTCAGCTCCAATCCCCTGTTCAAGTGAACCAAAAGCTCAATTATACTTCACCTGCCCTGTGGAGTTGTGACTGTCATGCTTTTGATTGGTCCAAAGCTCACTGGTTCCACACTCCATGCAAAACCATGCAGTGAGGCTTGTGGCTTGCATGTAACCCATGGCCCAATCAACACACACAGTTGAACCACATAAAGTTTGTTGACATTTAAAAAAAAAAAAATCTGGAAGCCACATCAAATATATCATAATACAAATAAGGTTTAATAACTGATTTAGAATGGTCTCCAAAATAACGGGTGTTACAATGACATTGCCCATAAACCCAAAACCTACGTATATATTGCATGTTACTTTCTTTTATGTATTAGGATAAAATAACAATGTTGAAATTACTTTTAAAGATAATCCAGAAACATATGTGCAGGAAGCTGGATTGCATAGTATTATCGGAAACATATATCATATCTTTTTACAAGATTAAACAGAATTGGGCTTAACCAATCCCTATATTAAAATCCGGAGAATGAGACAATAATAATAATAATAATAATGATAATATCCAAGATACTGAAACAGGTCTGTTAGGCTCTAAACTTGTAGAAAATTATATGAATCCCAAATCCCCAATGTTAAACTGTGTGGATCAGGGGGAGTTATTATCTAATCCTAAAAGATTTTGTTGCTTGGTTGACAAGTTGAACAATTTCACCATCACACATCTAGATATATTTTTTTGCAATTAGTGTTGTGAGTCAGTATATGGAAGCTCTTGTCTTCCACATTGGGAGGCAGTCCTTCAGATTGTGAGGTACTTAAATCACATCAAGTTCATGGACTTTTTTATAGAACTAATGGTCATTTATGGGTAGAAGCATTCATAGATTTAGATTGGGCATGATCACCCTCAGATAGAAGATCTACTACTAGATATTAAACTTTTATAGGGAGAAACTTGATCACTTCAAAAAAGTAAGAAGCAAAGTATTGTGTCCAAAACCAAAAGAAAAAATATATGCTACCATAATTTGTTGCAACATATGCATCTAAATTTTTGCAAACTCTATAAACAAGAAACTTTAGTAACAGATAGAAACATGTACGAATAAAACATACAACATATATGTCTCTATGGGACGTGCATAATATCCAAAAACCGCTTAACTTTTAAAGTCAGTCAAGGGATAACTAAAATAGCGGAAAAATATTCAATTTTCATAATGAAATATGCCAATTATGACACCCTGCATGTAATCCTACCAGAAATGTGAATGGATATGCATACGATCCAGAAAGTTAAAACTGAAATATGATCAAATACCTCTGGTTTCATTCCTGTTATCTCATCTGGAAGCCTAAGGCACTGGTTAAGATCAAGGGTCCCAACTACAACCCGATCTTCTCCATTGTCAGAAAACTACAAAAGAATATATGAAACACAATGTCACATAACAACACACAAAACACTACATTTTTAGATCTAAAGTAAGAAATTTTATCAAAGACCATTACAAGGAAAACTTGGTGTCCAAAGCTAATTACGTATGAAACAACAAAGATTCAGATCTAAAGTGGTGCTTAATGGCTGTAAAGATTCAAAGATAAGCTGTTAAGCATTTCTTCATCGCAATAGAAGCACTACAAGGGACACACAAATCCGCCAAAAATCCACGAGAAACACATGAAAAATGAAAGTTCTTGCCATGTCAAAAAAAGGAAGCAAACATACCTTACATTCAGCACATAGATCATCTGAAAAGCTTGATAACTCTGATAATGGAAGAGTAGCATTTATGCAGGAAACTCTTCTGAAGCCCTCTCTTTTCCCAGCGACACGTTCTTTTAGTGCTTCAAATTCACGCTCGGCCAGGTCTCTCTTATGATCCTAATAGAACTTAACAAGGAAAAAGTACAATCAGTATAATCTGATTCCTGGAAAAAAGAAGAAGAAAAGCTCAAAAGTAGTTGACTCCAAAATGATTACTCCTATATCTTGTGGAAGTTGTGACTAGTGGCAGAAAATATACTGCTTCAAACAACATTTGTTAATCAGTTAAAAAGAGATAGGATGTGAGCAGCAACATACATTTCACCTATAAAAAAAAATACATTTCAGGGTTTCATAAGGGACATGAGAAAATCAATCGCATCTCCAAAAACCATGGAAAACTCACTAGCAATAAAAAGGTTGGTTTTGGCCCCAGATAGGTCCTAGGTACAAATCTTACCAAGTAAGAAAGAACCAAAAATGTAATAAGATCAAATGGAGATTGAAAGGGAATGTGGCTTTAGTGTTTGCTCCTATTATGAGATTATCCAAGATACACTGACTAATTCTTTCCCTGGAAGAGTATTTGGTGTGTAAAGGCCCCTAAGAGGGTCTCACTCTTTGTTCGGACATCCAGTAGCCTGGAGCAAGATTCTTACTTGTGATAACCTTATCAAGAGAGGATTTTCGTTGGTTGGATGGTGTTGCTTGTGCCGATGTAGTGGAGAGACATTAGATCATTTGTTGATCCATTGTGACGTAGCATATGTTGTATGGAGTCTAGTATTTAGAATTTTTGGGATTCATTGGATGTTACTGAGGAGGGTCATTGATCTCTTGTTTGGGTGGAGGAATTGTTTCAGGAAGCACTCATCGGAGATTTGGAACTTTGTGGCGTTATGTTTGATGTGGTTATTGTGGAAGCAGCGAAATGGCCATATATTTTAAAGATACAAAAAGATCAAAGGCCCAGCTGGAATCACTGCTACTTCAAACTATGCTACTTACAAATAGCAAATGCCTTCGAGATCTCACGGAATCACTTGACATTTGTACATAATTCTTTTAGTTTATGGTATATTCGTCATCGTGAGCATGAAGTAATCTATTCTGTTTAATAAAATACCATTAATTATCAAAAAAAGAAAGAACCAACAAACAACAACAACAACAAAAATTACCAAGTGGAACCTAATGATATCCATCCATTTATATTTCCAAACATAATACAATAAAGTTAGTGTTTGAACACGTGATTTGCTCATCGTCCCGTTTCCTTCCCGGACAGAAAAACAATTATCTTAAAAGTAACTCAAAAAGTAAAACTTAACAATTTCTTTTCAATTGCAATTTGCTCCATTCTGTTTCATTATAACGAAACAAATTTTATTCCTTTTTTACAATCCACACAGACAAGGTACTATCAATCAAACCAGAAACAAAGAAACCAACTTACCTAATCAACCATTGCAAATTTTCCATTCCATTGCTGAAAGTAAAATTTTACCAAACACAGTAAAGTTGACTTTTTTTTTTCTATGTTCTTTTGTTTTAGGAGTCTAAATAAGAAAACCCAAATCTCAAAATTTGATTTTGTTATCAAATTTGAGAGAACAGGACAGAAAAGAAAAGAAAGTGTTTAAAGGACTCACATGGATGGCGTATACATTGGGAGCAAAGTTATAAAAGGAACGGACACGGAGACACGAGGCTGCCCAGAGCTGGTCTTCTGAGAATGCCTCGGCAACGTTCAACAAGGACGTGTCAACTGTGGTGGTGGTGGTGGTGGTGGCGGTGGTGGTGCAGAGGTGAGAAGCAACAGTGAGTGGAGGTTGAAGGCGGCGAGAGGAATAAAGGGTCCTTTGGAAAGAGAAGGAAGAGAGGCTGCAATTTGAGTTGAGTGGTGTGTGAGAGATAGAGGAAGGAGATGTATAGGTGACATGAGGAGAGGACACGAGGAGAGCCATTTCTTTTCTGTTGTCCAAATTTCTCTCTACTCTGCAAACGTTTTGCTCCTTTCCTTTTTTTTTGTCTTTCATATCCTTTCTTCTTCTTTTGGACCTTCCTGACTTATCTCGGTATTATTATTTATTTATTTGCCCATTATCTGCTTGTTTTTCTTTTGTTTTATTCTAGATTTCTAACAATTCTACCAAACTGCAGTAGTATAATGGAATTATATGGTCAAAAGTGTTTCTCAATAAAAAAATATGGTCAAAAGTATAACTATTTATCACGTCAAAAAAAAAAAAGTTTAATTATTTATTATTATTTTACTAAACTTTTCTCTTTCCTCCATGTATCTATCTCTCTTTTTCTATTGCTTCCAAGGAAACATGGGTGAGTTGTTTTGGTGGACGCACCCACCGGTAGGACGCGTCCTCAGTGGTCGACGCACGCACCGGTAGGACGCATCCTAGGTCAAATTTTTTTTTTTTTTTTGACGTGATTCAGTTCGAAACAATTCGAAACGATCCGAAGTAGAACCTGATATGGCCCAAAATACTTATAAAATAAGAAATTAAAAAAAAAAACTTTAATTTCAAACTTATCTTTTATTTAATTTTAGCTTCAAACTTTCGATATTATATTTTAATTTATGAACATCATGTAATGATTATGTATTCATTTTATTATATACTATTACTCTTAAATTAATATATGTTTACCATTATATAAAAAAAAATGCTTAGCAATACATAAAAAATATATATTTAATAATTAATATTAATTAATAAATGTATCTCACTAGATTGCTTCTCAGAGTCTCAAACTTCTCTCTCATTGTCTTCCTCTCTCACTCTCTTCCTTAGCCACCTTCAATCTACCACCCCATGTCACTGATCTACTATGCCATGCCGTGGGTAGTGGATAGTGGTGGGGTTCCGATCCGATGGGTGGGCTGTGGGTAGTGGTGGGGCTCCGATCCGGTGGTGGGCTGTAGGTAGTGGTGGTGGTGGTGGTGGTGGTGGTTGTGGGTTTTGAATTTGTTTTTTTTTTTTTATATTGAATGAGTTTTTTTAGGTTATTTTAATGTATTGTATATATTATTTTAATGTGTTGTATGAAAAAATAGAATATCAATTATAAAATGGTGTGTTAAAATAGGTAAAGTAATTTTTTGATGTGTGAAAATAGAATTTGTTTAGCATAGTTGATGCTGATGCTCTAAATACTAGTATATTTTTTACTGACACACTCACATTTTTCTTTCATAAATTACTTTTCTAAGAGATTTGCATAAGTCATGCAAAAATTATGTCTATGTTAGCATAAGAACTTATTTTTTCAATTTTACATAATCAGTTATTTTAAAACATTCACATCATATTATTTATTTTATTGTCTATTTTATTAAAATATTAATTTTTCATATATTTTTTAATTGTTTCTCTCTCTTCACATATCACAAGTTACAACCAGCATCAAAGAATATAAAAAAAATACATATACAAACCTACATTAGCCTTATAAATTTACACAACTATTGTAGCTAAAAAGAAAAAATATATATACTTAACTTTACACAAACTAGTGTGCTAAAATGAAAAAATACATAACCTTACATACACCAATGTGTTAAAATTACATGGACTAATGTTGATGGTTTTTAAGGTTGATTGGCCAAAATTTTGCATTTAAGCAATTTTGTATGGACTAATGCAAACACTCTAATTATCATATCTTCTATTGAAATAAGTTGTTTTGATAAAATGGCGAAAAATAAATGTTATAACTTTTTTGAGGTAGTTAAGTTAGATTTAATTTCAAAAGGTTATTGTGGGGCCAGAAAGAGTCAAGCAACCCCGGCCCACTTCGAACCAGGCCCAAAGGCCCACGCCGAGGACGCGTCCAAGGTCCGAGGACGAAAGTGTAGAGCCCAGTTGCCCAAGAAGCATTGCCGAGGATGACTACTTCCTCGGACGACCGAAATCAGAAAGTGAGCAAGCAGCACACCCTCAAGGGGAATCTCCCTGAGCATCCAAGGAGCAAATAGCAAGTACCAAGCACCGGACATGGAAGCATGGTGGAGGAGCAAATCCCAGATGAACTGTCACCTCCACATTAAATGCCCTCAACTAACGCCCTGGCCGCATTAATGAGGATAGGACCCCTGAACAGTGCCGTCTTGGGCGCTGCAACCCACAGAAGGGATGGGAATGCGGCTGATGGGACAAGCCCTCAAGTGATGGCCTGGTCGATCAACAAATGTAGGGCTAGGATCAACTGAAAGAGAGGTATATAATGTAAGAAGTCCCTCTTGAGAAGGGGACGGACGGAAAAACCAGAGAAAGAAAGTACTGTAGCCATTGGTGTTCTCTGAAACCTTGTAACATTTCTTCAAAGAAATAAGAAGAACTTCTAGCTCTGTAAAACCCGTCCGAGGAGTCTTATTGTGCATCCCAACCCACGTTTAAGTTATTAGCATTCACGTACAACCATGCATGGCCGTTGCATTCCTCACTAGGGCCTAGCTCTTGAACCCATACTCTATAAATTCATTGCAGGGTTAGCTGGGCTTGGGTCCACTCTCTCAATCTCAGGAGAGCGCTCGAAACCGGTCCCTACAATTGGCGCCGTCTGTGGGAAGAACTTGTGCGTTAGTAAGGACAACAGTCAAGCATGGTAGGATCGGGCCCTCACCAAAGAACTCCCAATCAACCTGAACCGGCGAAGTCACGGCATCAGGGTAACTATGACGACCTCGGGGGCGGTCAGAACGACAACAGGCTATTTCGAGAAGGAAGCGTGCATACTTCAACAGCGAGCGAAAGCCAAGCCCGCCGGGACGGGCACGTTCCCCAGAAGCGCGACGATGGCCAGGACACGCCATCGGAAGAGGCCCATAGCCACGCTTCCCAGAGAAAGGATGATAAGGTAGCCATGCAGCGCGAGATAGATAATCTGAAGAGGAAGCTGCGCCGTGCGCAGCGAAGACGGTCCGAACCCAGCCCTGACCTGCCCTCTGACGACGAGAGTGATGGTGAATACAGGCAAAGGTCAAGAACGCCCCCCAGCGAGACTTTCTCCCATGAGGAGGAGCGCTACCAGAGGCGTAGGCGTGCCAACCCAACCCCCAGGGGCTTAGGACGTGACGCCATGAGCAAGGCGCTGGATCAGCTCTCCAGGTCGCCCTTCACGCGTCGTATAGAGGAGGCAGAGCTTCCTCGGCGGTTCCAGCAGCCAACCTTCATTGCTTACAACGGCAAAACGGATCCCGTGGAGCATGTGAGCCAGTTCAACCAGAGGATGGCTGTCCACTCCAAGAACGAGGCGCTGATGTGCAAAGTCTTCCCATCCAGCTTGGGACCTGTGGCAATAAGGTGGTTCAACGGTCTAAGGACGAATTCCATAGACTCGTACAAACAGCTGACCCAGGCTTTTGGTTCCCGCTTTGTCACGAACAGCAGGCCTCCTCGGCCCATGAGCGCATTGCTGTCCCTATCCATGCGTGACGGGGAGACCCTCAAGGCTTATTCGGACAAGTACTGGGAGATTTACAACGAGCTGGACGGCAAGTATGACGCCGTCGCCATCAGTACATTCCAGAATGGGCTACCAATGGGGCACGGCCTGAGGAAGTCCTTGACTGGAAAGCCCGCCACCAGCGTGCGGCAATTGATGGATCGGATCGACAAGTACAAGCGGGTGGAGGAAGATATGCTACAGGGCAAAGGAAAGGAGAAGGCTATCCCTCAGGAGAGGAGGGATTTTAGGTCGGACCGGTACAGCAACGCCCGCCCGAGGAGGGATTTCGGTGGGCAATCCGGGGTGACCAATGCCCAGACTGTCGGCGCAGTATTCCGAGAACCCGTACACAAGGTTCTGGAATAGATAAAGAACGAGCCATACTTCAGGTGGCCGACAAAGATGATTGGAGAGCCTGACAGGCGCAACCAGAACCGTTACTGCCAGTACCACCAGGACCACGGACATGCCACGGAGGATTGCAGGAACCTCTGGAACCACCTGGACCAGCTAGTCCGGGATGGAAGGCTGAAGCACCTTCTGCACCATTCCAGCGGCCAGCAGGGCCAGACCTACCAAGAGCCTCGGAGGGACGCTGCCATGGGGCAGCCCGCTGGGACAATCAACATAATCTTGGCCGCGCCAGGAAGAACAGGCACACCCCCTTCGCGAGTGTTGTCCGTAGCCCAACTGCCCGCCGAGAACCTTCGGACGGGGCCGAAGAGGTCCAAGAGGAACCTTCCCCCAGCATTGAGTTTCTCGGAGGAGGACAAGATTGGGACCATCCAACCACACGAAGACGCCCTAATCGTCACCCTCAGAATCGGGGGCTATGACGTGAAAAGGGTGATGGTGGATGGTGGCAGCGCAGCCGAGGTCATGTGTCCAGACCTCTATAAGGGGCTGGGGCTAAAACCGGAGGACCTCGCACCTTATAGCTCCCCCCTAATGAGTTTCGACGGAAAGCTCGTCATCCCAAAGGGCATGATCAGGCTGCCCATACAGACAGGCCCAGTGGTGGTGGAGGTGAACTTTGTAGTGGTGGACACATACTCCCCCTACACGGCCATCGTAGGAAGGCCCTGGCTACATGCTTTGGGGGGCGTAGCCTCCACTTTGCACTAGAAGGTGAAATTCCCATCAGGGGACCAGGTTCTGGAGATCCGAGGTTGCCAGCCCACGGCTAGGCAGTGCACGGTGGCTGCCATATCCTATCGGTTTGATGCACAGCCCTCAGCCCCTGCCGAGGAAGATTCATAGCAATCAAAGACCCAGGTGACGCCTCCTGATGCACCTGCCGAGGATGCTAAATGTGAGAACCTGGGGAAGGTGGTAATTGACGATGATCCGGAGAAGTTCTTCCAGGTCGGGACCCAGCTGCCTCCCCAGGAGAAGGAGGAGTTACTTGAGTTCCTCAAAAGGAACCTTGACGTGTTCGCGTGGGACCCCTGCGATGCCCCTGGGATTGATCCATCCTTCATCTGTCACCACCTTAACGTCAACCCATCTGTGATCCCCAAGCAGCAGCCACCTCGGCGCCCGTCAAAGGAGCACGCTGATGCAATCAGGGAAGAGGTCAATAAGCTTAAGCGCGCGGGGGCTATCAAAGAAGTTTTTTACCCCAAATGGTTGGCCAACACTGTGGTGGTCAAGAAGAAAAGTGGGAAGTGGAGGGTTTGTGTAGACTTCACAGACCTGAACAAAGCATGCCCAAAGGACCCCTTCCCAATGCCACGAATAGACCAGCTCGTAGATGCGACGGCAGGCCATCCTCGGATGAGCTTCCTAGATGCCTTTCAGGGCTATCACCAAATCCCACTACCCTTGGAGGACCAAGAGAAGACAGCCTTTGTGACGCCCATTGGGAACTACCACTACAAGGTTATGCCATTTGGCCTGAAAAACGCCGGATCCACCTACCAGAGGATGATGACGAGAATGTTTGAGCCGATGTTGGGCAAGAGCATCGAGGTCTATGTTGACGACATGGTGGTGAAGAGCAAGCTGGTGTCCGAGCACTTGGAGGACCTCGGCCACACATTTGACGTCCTGAGAGAGCACAAGCTCCGCCTTAATGCCTCAAAATGCTCGTTTGGCGTAAGCTCTGGCAAGTTTTTGGGGTACATGATCACCCACCGTGGGATCGAAGTCAACCCTGACCAGATCAAGGCCATTCACAATTTGAAGCCTCCGCAGAACCCCAAGGAGATCCAAAAGCTTACTGGGATGATCGCGGCGCTGAACCGATTCATTTCCAGGTCGGCCGACAGGTGCAGGCCCTTTTATCTCCTGATCAACAAATGGAAAGGATTTGAGTGGTCCGAGGATTGTGCCGTAGCTTTCCAGCAACTCAAGGAGTATCTATCCCGGCCGCCTATCATGTCCAATCCCGAGGCCGACGAGGTCCTATACGCCTACCTTGCGGTGGCGCCCCACGCGGTGAGCCTAGTACTGGTACGAGAAGACAATGGCGTTCAAAAGCCAGTTTACTACGTCAGCAAGTCGCTGCACGAAGCGGAGGTCAAATACCTACCCCTGGAGAAGGCCATACTGGTAGTGGTCCACGCCACGAGAAAGCTCCCCCATTACTTCCAAGCTCACACGGTGGTTGTCCTAACCCAATTGCCTTTGAAGTCTGTACTCCGGACCGCTGACTACACGGGAAGAATCGTGAAGTGGAACACAATTCTGGGGGCTTTCGACGTCAAGTACATGCCTCGAACTTCCATAAAAGGCCAGGTTCTGGCAGATTTGACGGCCGAGTTCGCTGAACCAGTCGTAGAAGTGACAGCCGAGGAGAAGAGCTGTGATGAGAAATCAGTTGGGGCAATCTCCATCCCGGAGTCACCATGTTGGAAAGTATATTTGGATGGCGCGGCAAACCAAAGGGGGTCCAGAGTGGGGCTGGTCCTAGTATCCCCTGAAGATCATGTCATTGAAAAATCCCTGAGGCTCGAATTCACGGCCACAAACAACGAGGCCGAGTATGAGGCATTACTGCAAGGGATGATCATGGTGCAAAAGATGGGAGGAAAGTCGGTAGAGATGTTCTCAGACTCCAGATTGGTGGTAGGACAGGTAAAGGGGGAGATGGAGGCCAGAGATTCGAGAATGCAAGAATACCTGAGCCAAGTCAGGCGCTTGCAGTTGGAGTTTGGCCTCTTCAGCTTGTCCCATATTCCCAAGAGTGGGAACAGTCATGCCGATTCGCTAGCCACACTCGCAACCTCTTCGGCAGAGGCTCTGCCTCGGATCATACTTGTGGAGCACCTGGGAAGGGCGAGTGAAGTGCCAGAGGGAGTGATCCCTGTCCATCAAGTTGTGATGGGTCCCAGCTGGATGGACCCCATAGTGAGATTCCTCAAAGATGATGTCCTGCCTGAGGAGAGGTCGGAGGCAGAAAAGATACGAAGGAAAGCTCCTCGGTTCTGGTTGTCCGAGGATCACAAGCTATACAGGCGGTCCTACTCTGGGCCATATCTTCTATGTGTCCACCCCGAAGCGGTAGAATTCTTGCTCGAAGAGCTGCACGAAGGAATCTGTGGGAGCCACACAGGGGGAAGATCCCTGGCTCACCGAGCCGTCACACAAGGATACTGGTGGCCGGGAATGCAACAAGAGGCCCAGGAGTATGTCAAGAAATGTGACCAATGCCAAAGGTTCGCCCCAAACATCCATCAGCCAGGAGGGGTCCTCAATCCGTTGTCCAGTCCATGGCCGTTCGCCCAATGGGGCTTGGACATTGTGGGACCCTTCCCCAAGGCACCAGGGAACAAGAGGTATCTGTTGGTGGCCACGGACTACTTCACCAAGTGGGTCGAGGCCGAGCCACTAGCCAACATCAGGGACGTAAACGTGAAGAAATTCCTTTGGAGGAACATAGTTACACGGTTCGGGGTCCCTCATACCCTCATCTCGGATAATGGGCTCCAGTTCGATAGCAGGGCCTTCAGGAGGTACTGTTGTGAACTTGGGATCACAAACAGGTACTCAACGCCAGCCTACCCTTAGAGGAACGGACAGGCCGAGGCTGTCAACAAGGTCATCGTCAACGGGCTTAAGAAGAGACTGGATGATGCCAAAGGGAGATAGGTAGAAGAGCTGCCCCACGTCCTCTGGACGTACCGGACTACGCCCCGGCGCTCAACGGGGGAAACACCTTTTGCCATGACTTATGGTGCGGAGGCAGTGATCCCCCTGGAAACCAACTTCCCGACGATAAGGACGAGCTCCTTCACCCCAGGCAGCAATGATGAACTGCTGGGGCGGAGCCTGGACATGGTAGACGAACGAAGAGAGCAAGCAATGATCCAGCTGGCCCACTACCAGCAAAAGCTCAAGCAGGGATATGACGCCAATGTAAAGCTCAGACCACTAGCACCGGGAGACCTGGTGCTGAGAAAAGTCGTAGGAGCTGCCAAGAACCCTTCTTGGGGAAAGCTCGGACCCAACTGAGAGGGGCCCTACCGAATTACCTCAGTGGCAGGGATATCAGCATACTATTTAGAAGATTTAGATGACAAACCTGTACCTCGTCCATGGAATGTAAATAACCTGAAAAGGTATTACTATTAATAAAGAAGTCTCTTTTGATTCAGATGTTCTGCCTATCATGATCACACGTCTCGCGTCCCAACGGCAAACATATCTGGGTACTAGACGGAACCTAGGTCTTGCATGGTCCAAGGACTCAAACCTATGGGGAAACTAGTTACTTACAGCCAAATTGAAGCGTTAGCATTGTACCTAGGTCTTGCATGGTCCTCAGACTCAAACCTATGGGGAGCTAACCACTTATATCTGGGTGCTGGACAGAACCTAGGTCTTGCATGGTCCAAGGACTCAAGCCTATGGGGAAACTAGTTACTTACAGCCAAATTGAAGCGTTAGCATTGTACCTAGGTCTTGCATGGTCCTCGGACTCAAACCTATGGGGAGCTAACCACTTATATCTGGGTGCTAGACAGAACCTAGGTCTTGCATGGTCCAAGGACTCAAGCCTATGGGGAAACTAGTTACTTACAGCCAAATTGAAGCGTTAGCATTGTACCTAGGTCTTGCATGGTCCTCGGACTCAAACCTATGGGGAGCTAACCACTTATATCTGGGTGCTAGACAGAACCTAGGTCTTGCATGGTCCAAGGACTCAAGCCTATGGGGAAACTAGTTACTTACAGCCAAATTGAAGCGTTAGCATTATACCTAGGTCTTGCATGGTCCTCGGACTCAAACCTATGGGGAGCTAACCACTTATATCTGGGTGCTAGACAGAACCTAGGTCTTGCATGGTCCAAGGACTCAAGCCTATGGGGAAACTAGTTACTTACAGCCAAATTAAAGCGTTAGCATTGTACCTAGGTCTTGCATGGTCCTCGGACTCAAACCTATGGGGAGCTAACCACTTATATCTGGGTGCTAGACAGAACCTAGGTCTTGCATGGTCCAAGGACTCAAGCCTATGGGGAAACTAGTTACTTACAGCCAAATTGAAGCGTTAGCATTGTACCTAGGTCTTGCATGGTCCTCGGACTCAAACCTATGGGGAGCTAACCACTTATATCTGGGTGCTAGGCAGAACCTAGGTCTTGCATGGTCCAAGGACTCAAGCCTATGGGGAAACTAGTTACTTACAGCCAAATTGAAGCGTTAGCATTGTACCTAGGTCTTGCATGGTCCTCAGACTCAAACCTATGAGGAGCTAACCACTTATATCTGGGTGCTAGACTGAACCTAGGTCTTGCATGGTCCAAGGACTCAAACCTATAGGGAAACTAGTTACTTACAGCCAAATTGAAGTGTTAGGCAGAACCAAGGCACTGCATGGTCCTCGGACTCAGGCCTATGGGAAAACTAACTACTTCAGAAGACTAAGTGCTAGACAGAAACAAGGCTCTGCATGGTCCTCGGACTCAGGCCTATGGGGAAGCCAACTACTTCAAAGGGATCCTAAGTGTCTACTCAGAGAAAGTCTACCTGGTCCTCAGGAAACGAAAGGTCCACCCGAGCATACATGCCCTCGTTATAATAATTGGTGCCGCGATTGGCCGAGATGCAATTGAAGTTAAAATCATACAAGTAAAGAAAAAGCGGATAATGTGCAAGTAAGTAAACAACCACAACAAACAGAAAAAGAGAGTAAGGCTCACATTGCATTAAATTGAAGGAATTACACGATGGGAATTACATTACAAATAAAGAAAAAGGGAAGAAAAAGATGCAAAAAGTAAAGTGAGGCAGGCAGAGGCGCCAAGGAGCCTAGTCCTTCTATTTAGTTGCCCGCTTCGGTGGGTGGCTGGCCCATAGCTGCCTCAGGGTCCTCTGAGCCCTGACTGAGTGGGATGGCCTGCAGAGGCACGGCAGGAATAGCTGCCCCCTCAGCAGAAGAAACTTGGGCGTCGGGGGAAGGCCCTGCAACCTGCTGAGGCGCGTCCTCGTTAGAGCCGTCGCTCAATTCAACCACCACGGGAGGATCACTCCCTTGGACTGGCTCACCAGTGGCTCCAACGTCCGAGACCCCCTCACCTGGAGTAGCATCAGTTTCCACAGCAGCCTCCTCGGCCTCAGAGCCATCTAGGGCAGTCTCGCGGATGACCAGGGGGTAGTACACACTCTCCTCCTTCCACAGGTCAAAAGAGGCCTCCACCCCAGCTTGTTTGAGGGCTTCACTCCAAGTTTCGGAGCAGTAGCGCCTACATACCCCAGGGACTTGGGATTTGTAGGCAGCTGCTGTCTTAGTTGCCCCGGCAGTATAGGCTGCCTCCTCAGCTTCCTGCTTGGTGGCCCAGGCCTCCTCCCTGCCTTGCTCTGCCTCAAACTTGGCCCTCTCAGCTTCCCCTTTGGCCCATTCAGCCACCCTCTTGGCCTCCTCAGCATCGGCCACCTTCTTTGTCAGGCCAGCTATCAGCTCCTCGGCGAGCTTCAGTTGCCCCTCTACCTCGTCCAGACGCTTCGTCTGAGTTTCGGCCTGCCTCTGGGCACCTTCAAGGCCTGACAAAGTGCTGTCCCGAGCCTGGGTCATGGCCTTCAGCTCCGCCCTGGCCTTGGCAAGGTCCTCCTCGGAGGTCTTGAGGGTCCGAGTGGCCACCAAGCGCCTCTCGCGCTCTTCATCCATGGCCTTTCCATGGTCATTGGCCGCCTCCTCCAGCCTGAAAGTGGCCTGGACAGCCTGCCAAACAAAACAGATACGTGATAATTAGCCGAGCTTAAAAAAGAAAGGAAGGCACAAAAAACTGGAGCGAGAAAAAACACAAGTGTTAAGGGTCTTACCATCCCCAAATACCGCTTGAGGGAGAGGAAGACCTCCCTACTCCTCATGGTCCCCAGCTGCGCCATGTCCGCAGGAAGGAGCAGGCATCTTTCCACCGCGTCGGCCACGTACGCGCCTTCGCCATCCCTAAAGTCCCTGAGGGAGGAGTCATCCCTCAAAGGTGCCCCACGGAGCATTAGGGCGGGAAGCCAGGCCTGAACCTCGGGCGGGGTAGCAACCTGTTTGTCCTGGGTTGGGCCTTCTTCTTGTAGCCCATCTCAAGCCGAGAAGATGTCTCTGACGCTAAGAGGTCTGCTTCGGTTAGACGAGGATCACCCAAGTCTCCAGAAGGGTCCTCGGACTGATGGACTTGCTCAAAAACGTCAAAATCGTCCTCGGCAGGACCAGAATCTGCAGCTTCCCCTTCCCTCTCCAAGTTCTCTTCCGCGGCCTCTGAGAATGTGTGGGAGGAAGAGGGGACTGCTACTGTGACGCCTTCTGAAGTGGAGGGATCCTCGGGAAACTTGAACCCGTCCTCGGTCACTTCTGTTTTCTGCAGCCGAGGATCCTTTGCTTTGATCACGTGCTTTGGGGCCGCGAACGATTTTTGGAGCGGAGTGTACCCCAAGATCTTGTGAGCGGCTCTAACTTGGTGGTCCGCCTCGTTTTCAAAAGCCGACGACCTAAGCACCTTCTGCAAATCCTCCCTGTTGATCAGGTTGAAATGGCGCGCGTAGGAGTGCGGATCTGCAAAAAGAAAACACATTCACGTTAGTAACCAAACAGTACAAAAAGAAATGACGCAGGAAACAAGTTAGAATCTTTGAATCCCCTCCTATTCCCACTGCCCCACCTGGTGTCCCCTCTGTCGTCGGGCAGTGAAGGCCATCGTGCCACGCTCCAGACACGATGAGAAAATCCTCGTTCATCCCCTTGTTGGACTCAGGGAGGCATTGGATAAGCCGGACCCTGTCGTCCCTCGTCCTCATGTAGTAGGACTTGTTCTTCAAGTGTTGAAGATTGTAGCAGTAGTTCATGTCATGATAGGTCAACCTTAGCCCCATCTTCTCATTCAGAGCATCCACACTGCCCAGAATTCTGAACATGTTGGAGGCGCACTGGGTGGGGGTTAACCGGAAGTATGTAAGGTAACCCCTCGTCACCGGCCCCATGGGGATCCTCATCCCCCCTTCAAGGAAGGCGATGATGGGAATCACCACCTCGCCCTCCTGCCTTCGGAGGTGCCACTCTCCTTCCTCACAATACCTCAAGCCCACGTTGGCCGGTATCTTATAATCGGCGATGAATTTCTCCATCGCCTCCTCAGAGAAGACGTACTTCTTAAGTCTACCCATCCCAAACGACGTCTAAGAGAGCTAAAGGGAGAGCAAATAAAAGAGAAGGGGGAGTAGAGAGGAAAAAAGCTCAGAGAGGGATAGAGCGACTTACAGAAATGAGGAGGAGCTCTTCGGACTGGCTTTTTATGCTGGAGATGTAGGTGGAAATTTGGCTGGACTCTGAATGTAGGCGCAAGAGCTCTTGATTGTGAATGAAAAAGGAGAAAGCGGTTCGAATGGGTATTTATACCCTAGGTGGAAGAGCCGCGCGAGTTTTCCCGCCCATAAATGCTAGATGCATCCCCACCGTTAGATTGTCATCTGCCCGTTGAACGTGGGGAGCATAAAGCCGCCCGAATTTAATGCAGGACACGTTACGCGCACCGAAGCGCCAGTAATGCACCTTGGGCAAATGAAAAGGCTCCAACGCTGATGAGGGACAAGACTCGATTAGACACGGAGCAGGTCCGAGGGTGTCAAAATCCTCCTTTCCGCCCGAGGATGCGGACAGCAAGATTTTAAGGGGCTATTGTGGGGCCAGAAAGAGTCAAGCAACCCCGGCCCACTTCGAACCAGGCCCAAAGGCCCACAACGAGGACGCGTCCAAGGTCCGAGGACGAAAGTGTAGAGCCCAGTTGCCCAAGAAGCATTGCCGAGGATGACTACTTCCTCGGACGACCGAAATCAGAAAGTGAGCAAGCAGCACACCCTCAAGGGGAATCTCCCTGAGTATCCAAGGAGCAAATAGCAAGTACCAAGCACCGGACATGGAAGCATGGTGGAGGAGCAAATCCCAGATGAACTGTCACCTCCACATTAAATGCCCTCAACTAACGCCCTGGCCGCATTAATGAGGATAGGACCCCTGAACAGTGCCGTCTTGGGCGCTGCAACCCACAGAAGGGATGAGAATGCGGCTGATGGGACAGGCCCTCAAGTGATGGCCTGGTCGATCAACAAATGTAGGGCTAGGATCAACTGAGAGAGAGGTATATAATGTAAGAAGTCCCTCTTGAGAAGGGGACGGACGGAAAAACCAGAGAAAGAAAGTACTGTAGCCATTGGTGTTCTCTGAAACCTTGTAACATTTCTTCAAAGAAATAAGAACTTCTAGCTCTGTAAAACCCGTCCGAGGAGTCTTATTGTGCATCCCAACCCACGTTTAAGTTATCAGCATTCACGTACAACCATGCATGGCCGTTGCATTCCTCACTAGGGCCTAGCTCTTGAACCCATACTCTATAAATTCATTGCAGGGTTAGCTGGGCTTGAGTCCACTCTCTCAATCTCAGGAGAGCACTCGAAACCGGTCTCTACAATAACCTTTTGAAATTATCAAAAAAAAATTAGCTCAATTGGGTTTAAATCTCCTCTCTTCCATTAGAACTATCAATTTATATATATATATATATATATATATATATAACTGTAGGGACCGGTTTCAAGCGCTCTCCTGAGATTGAGAGAGTGGACTCAAGTCCAGCTAACCCTGCAATGAATTTATAGAGTATGGGTTCAAGAGCTAGGCCCTAGTGAGGAATGCAACGGCCATGCATGGTTGTACGTGAATGCTGATAACTTAAACGTGGGTTGGGATGCACAATAAGACTCCTCGGACGGGTTTTACAGAGCTAGAAGTTCTTCTTATTTCTTTGAAGAAAGGTTACAAGGTTTCAGAGAACACCAATGGCTACAGTACTTTCTTTCTCTGGTTTTTCCGTCCGTCCCCTTCTCAAGAGGGACTTCTTACATTATATACCTCTCTCTCAGTTGATCCTAGCCCTACATTTGTTGATCGACCAGGCCATCACTTGAGGGTCTGTCCCATCAGCCGCATTCCCATCCCTTCTGTGGGTTGCAGCGCCCAAGACGGCACTGTTCAGGGGTCCTATCCTCATTAATGCGGCCAGGGCGTTAGTTGAGGGCATTTAATGTGGAGGTGACAGTTCATCTGGGATTTGCTCCTCCACCATGCTTCCATGTCCGGTACTTGGTACTTGCTATTTGCTCCTTGGATGCTCAGGGAGATTCCCCTTGAGGGTGTGCTGCTTGCTCACTTTCTGATTTCGGTCGTCCGAGGAAGTAGTCATCCTCGGCAATGCTTCTTGGGCACTACACTTTCGTCCTCGGACCTTGGACGCGTCCTCGGCGTGGGCCTTTGGGCCTGGTTCGAAGTGGGCCGGGGTTGCTTGACTCTTTCTGGCCCCACAGTTATACTGATGGATTAAGAGTAATGAAAAAGGGGAAAACAAAAATAAAAAACCGGCACTTGACAATTTCTGTGTGAAAGGAGTTAATGAATTTGGTTTATAGTGTGTGCGTGAACTGTGAAGTGCTATTCCCAAATGCATTTTCAGCATTGACGACACAAATATGCAAAGTGTTGATAAAATTGTATTAATAAAAGCATTTATTAAATGGCGCTGGCAACACAATAACCTACATTAATCCATCTCACAATTGGTCACAAGTTTGCACAAAATGCACAATCTGGCCTGGGTAAGACACAGCACCTTCTTTTTTTGGCTCTGGGTAAAACACAAAGCATTTAATCACATGCCACTCTTGGCTTTCATTCCCAACAACAGATTAATTATTAACGCACAGCACTTTCTTTCTTTGTTTCTTTCTTTTTTTTTGTTGAGAAAAGACACACAGCACTTAGTAACATAGCACACCATGGCACCACAACCCAGTAACAAATGTAGAAGACTTGCCCATAAAAATCAAAATATGTTTATCATTGATTCTCATATGGACCCACCACCACTATTGACATTACTTTATTATTCACAGTTAAAAACTTGCCACCTCAAACAATTGTGAAATTTGTTATTAATTTTGGCGTGTTTTTAAACTTATTGGATAACAATATGTCACAAAATAAACATTGTATCAATAACCAAGGGCCTTGTAGCTAAATTGGTATCTCTCCATGCACAAAATACTTGGGAGTCTAGGGTGAAAAGGGTTCGAGCTGCGTAGTTAGCAGCACATACGCGTGTGCGCGTGCACACACACAATAACTCTCACAAATTTGATGTCTTTTTTTTTTTAGAGAAAGTTTCAACCTATCGCGTCTGCTCCTAAAGATAACTTTTTATCATCAGACCAAGACACCAATCAATTTTTGGTGTAGGCGGGGATTAAACCATATATCTCTTATACAACCATTAAAGACTTTACCAATTGAACTAACTGGAACCCACCACAAATCTGATGTCTTGATAAGAATGGATTGATTATAAATAAAATAGCATAAACATGGTCAGTTGAGGGTAGATGAGACGTGATTAATGATTTGCTTTAATTAAGCAATGGGAAAGTCTTTTGGTTGCTAGAATTTAGTTTGATGCCAATTCAGGGTAATTTGGTTAGCTAAACCAACTTCATTGTGCTTTCCCTGGAAGAAATGATCCCTTAAGAATTTGTTAAAGTTGAAGGATCTTGTCAATTAGCATTAATTAAATGAGGCCAGATGGCTTTTTCATAGCTTTAATTAATTAGGCTGAGAAGGAAGGGAAATAAAACCGGTTGTCAATTAAAGTTATTTTTACTTAAACTTATGGCTTGCACGTGGGCTTGCTCATGGGCTTTGGATCTTGCAAGTGCTCCAAGCCTACTTTGCAAAGTCCTCCTCTCAGGCCCATGGATAAGCTTTAATTGACCCATTTGCCCCTCAATATACCACAATCCGTCAAAACCTCTATTGGTTTTATATGGACATAGGACACTAAAAAAATAGGTACAAATAACGGGCCCAAAATAACTAAGGCTTGGTCTATTTTGGGCCATGGGAAAGAGAGATTTAACATGTTCATTCATAAAGCCTTTTACTCCTACCAAGTTGGTCAACTTGTTGACATGCATGAATTGAGCACAATATGGAAAGTGGCCTACGCCGATTTCAAATGCTTGTACACCGGCCTGAAAATGGTGTACACAGCTCTAGTCAGGAAGCTATGAAATGGGCTTAAAAATGAGTTTGTGTCTTGAGAAATAAATTGTTGGGCTTAACACATGAATACATGATATATGTCGATCATTGTGGTAGAGATTGGGTACATCATTAGAAAAGGGGACCTTAGATATCGGCCGAAATGAAAGGGGTGTCTACAAGGATATTCTATTAATAAGCTCTGTCCATTATTTTGGAAGAGCTTCTCTTCCATCTTAGTAACTTAGAAAACATTGTTGCCAATAGGTAGGCTTTGTCCATTCTCTTGGATGACTGTCCCCTTCTTCTAGGTACTCAGAAAATTTTGCCTTTAGTTATTAGGCTTGGTCCATTAATCCTTTGGACAATCTCTTCCTATTTTTTATTTTTAGTTTTGTTGGGTTCCTACTTCCTTGGGAGGTTAGCTTGTAGATGGGTCATTCCAACCCTTGTTCTCTCTTTTGCCAATGAAGTTTGTACAAGCTTTTAGTTTTGTAATTTATCACTTTCAATTCGTTTTAATTCACATCCAATAAAAAAAAGAGGAAAAAAGAGGTCTAATTAATAATAGAATAACAAGTAGCAGGAAGACTATTAGTTGGTCACTTGGACGGTTGGACCACACTAATAAGTGACTTGGTCCAAGTGACAAAGACCATGGAGGAATGCATGCTTGGGCACACCATTACCCAAGCAACAAGGCACATCCTCTCTTTGTAGTTTCAAATTTCACTACCAATTAAGCTACGCTTAACAAGGGCACACACGTGTCTCGACTTTATTTTTTCCAATTCATGGGGCCAATGAAAACTTCCATGGCAGACATTTAATACACAGTTCACTCCTCCACCCGACTCTGAGGAAAGAAATTAAGATGGACTACAGCCTCTCATCCACAGCACATTCACAAAAACAGAAAGTCACTCTTTTATTACCCTTGACCACAACCATGCAAAGCTTAAAAGATATGAGAAAGACATCAGAGAGCCATTAATTTGTAAGATGGAATTAGCTAAGTCACACACATGCATGCAGTGGGCATCAGATTGCAGGACACACAGCACAGCAAACACAGCAATATACTAGCATATTCAAATATTTCTTACGTAGGTGGCTGCAAACATGAAGTAGAAAGTAAAAAAGCAAAAAAAGTACTGTCTGTGAAGAGAGAGAGAGTGAGACTTTTGTTTGTGTGTGTGATGGATTGACTATGTGTTGTCCCGTCACAAAGGTCGTGATGATTATCAAGATTAAAAGCTGACTGACATATTCATGAAGATCCTATCCATCTCATACCCCTCCCCACGCGCTCTTTTCATTGTTTCTTCTCCACACTCTAATCTCTTTGGAATCTCTTATCACCTATTTGTCTATGTGACTGATTGAATTGTAGATATGTAGGGAACCTTTTTTGTGGGAGAGTGGATTAAAAAAATTTCCTTGTAACGTATTGTCTGTCACACTGGAATAATTGCTGGTGCTCCTTTCTTATCTCCTTCCTCCACAAGTGAAGCAACAACACAACAAGAAGAAAATAATTTTAAAAAAAACCTATAAACAAGAAGAAAGTATTGGTGGTGGGAAAGAACAATGGAAAAGAAAAGAGAGAACTCTCTCAATCTGTGAGTTTGTGTAAAATAAGGCAGCTTTTATTCGCAAAGCTGTTTTATGTTTTTTCTCACCCTTTAAAAAGGCATCAAAAGATATTGTTTTGCAGTCTATCCAACATTGGACACTGTGTTGCATTACCCCTTGTTGGACTCATATGTTCGAGAAGTCACTGTTATGGCCATGCATGGACTTTCGGTACAGAACAGAACATCATTTTTTCTATTCGAAAGGTTCATGTCACAGAGTGAAAAAGAACCATAAAAAATAAAAATAAAAGTGACAAAGAGTAATGACATGGACTGAAATCAAGGCTTCAAAACAGTAATGCATAGAGTATGCAATAAAATAAAATTATTTATTAACATAGGGACTGAAAACACAATTTTAAAGGAGAGTGTGTATAAAACGTGGAAGAGTGTGTAATAAGATTAGAAGAAACCAATTATGATATGTTATAATGTTGAGATGTAAATACGCAGAGTGCACTTTTTGAAGGTTTTCTTTCAGTGATTGTTTTGCATTTTTGACTGGTAATTAGCATTTTCTGTTCCACTCAACTCAAAGACATAAATTTCAAGGTCATTGTCAGCTAGCTGTTTAACACTTGTAGTTATTACTTTATAAGAAAATATTTTGCATGAGAAGTTCATGAGAACCTCTATTTTTTGGCAGGTACATAAACATGAGATATATCTCATCAACCTGTACACGTACACTTGAAGGGAGAAAAACATGTTTAAAGAATAGTATTAGAAATGGAACATGGCATGAGGATCACAAAGACAAATTTGTAAGGACTAGAGCTAGTCAAAGATGTCGTCTTATTAGACAAGAGAGGAGGAAAGAGAGCTAAGAAAAAGACACCGCAAAGACTGCAACTATTAATTAACTTTTTCTCATATTCATTGCAATTTGCACTCCATTGTCCATACAGAATTACAGACACTGTTTGAACCTTTTTTTTTCTGTTTTTCTCAAAAACTTGAAATTCCGAGTTCCCATGCTTCTTCTTATTCTTCCGGATTTACGTATCTGAGAGGGTAAAAGATGTGAAGAGTGAAGACAGACGAGAGGGACAGAGATGGTTAAGTCACATTACTAAAGAGCTGTCTCTCTGTACTAACCCCACCTCCTTCTCTCACATCAATCACCAATTTTCTGTTAATAATCCCATATCTCTACTTTTTTTTTTTAAAGTATGAATAGTAGTACTTGTACTATACTAATGGATCATGTTTTCTCTGTACTATCCCAGCCCACTTCTCTCAAATCAATCACCAATTTTGTTTTCAATAATAATTTACGTCGAGTAGTCAATATTGTAAAATGAATTTTACTAATGTGTGTTCTTAGGACACACAATAGGAAATCAATTTTACTTTTTTAATTCCCTTTTCAAAAAATGGATTTGTTATATTAACCAGATTCTTGTAAAATATATGTTATAAAATTTGAAATATACCTTGAACATTATTTATGTAAGAAAATTCTATTTACTATTATAAAATTTATTAGGAAAAGGTTAACAAGCACGGACAAATGTTGACAAAAAATTAAAAATTTTAACACAAATTTTGGTGTTTACAGTGCCCATTAACACAACTCAATTTATTATATGAATTTTATAAATTAACTTGATAATAAATATAATTAATGAATTTTAATAAAATAATATCTTAATTATTTTCATCATAAACACGTAGGTTTGTAAATGGTGTAATGCTATGGTCATAAATTATTTACAATATTTTTAATAATATAGCAAATTTTTACTAATTTTTATCTTGCTCATTACTAATATTATTTTTTTACTTAACAATAATCACTTGTTACATCCATTTATAAAATAATTCACGTTTTTAGCATTTTTTGATATAAAATTACAATAACTCTAAGAGCACTTGCATCAATAAGTGCAAAATAGTGCAAAATAGAAAAAGTATTGAGATATGCACATTTTGACCAAAAAAACACCTGTATCAGTAGGTGTAAAATTGTGCAAAAATGCACAACGTTTTTAGCATTTTTTTGATATAAAATTACAATAACTCTAAGAGCACTTGCATCAATAAGTGCAAAATAGTGCAAAATAGAAAAAGTATTGAGATATGCACATTTTGACCAAAAAAACACATGTATCAATGGGTGTAAAATTGTGCATAAATGCACAAGTACTACAGTAACCATTCATATATGTACGGTTATTATAGCTCGTGCATTTAATATTTTAGTATTTTTTTTTTGTAGTGTTGGGTATGTAAGAGAGAGAGGGGTAGTGAGTGAGGAAATAATAAAAATTTGTAAAAGAATGAATATTTTATTAAATAAATGTATAAAATAATTAGACTGATGTAGATGTTTTGTAAAAATTTTTTTTTTGAGAAAGAGATGTTTTGTAAAAATAAGTGTATAAAATAAAATAAAAAGTAAAATTTTAATGTAAAATAGAAAGAAATTTTTATACTTACTGACCATTAAAGTGAGAGAAGGCATTGTTTCAGGACTTTTGGGTACACTATTTTGCGGTTTTATTTTAATTAATTAATAAAAAAAAAAAAAAAGAACCATAAGCATATTTGGAATGTCAGTCTTTTCTGATTCTCATTTATTTCCCACTCATTTTTCTCTATATAAACTCCATCCATCTCTTCAGTAAGTATGCTCTTCTTGCACATTTATATCACTTCATAGCACACCTTACAGTCATTGTGTCCTCACAGTCATTCCATGCCTGTCTTTTCCTTATCAAAATGCTCTCGGTCTTTGCTGGTCAACAATCTCTTCCCCATCGGGAATCAAACATGAGGGCAAAGAATCGTGAGAGGAAACACCAGCCCCTTGGCTTCCACCACAAATGGAGAAGGAAGAAAACCGTAGGGTTTTGATGGTGCTATCCTAACTGAGCTTCTCTCTCTCTCTCTTCTTGCAAGGTCTTTTTTCTTGACCTTGCAAGGCTTTTTTATTTTTATTTAATTATTATAGCCGCTTTTTAATCTGTTTTTGTTTATAATTTTTATTCTTGTCTTGACCAATCCTCCCATCTTATTATTTTCTGTCTATTCCTCCTGAGCTTTACATTATAATGTTAGACCATATATACAAGATGTATATATTGTCGGTTAGTTGTAACCTGTAATATTTCAATAAACTACTGTAATTTTTAGTTTTCATTAATGTTCTATGGTCTTCTCTTTCTTGTTTATGGTCTGGAAGACACCGGCAAACTAAGTTGGCAATTTTTTGTTTCTATTTTTGTTTTGTTGGGGGGTTTAAATTAAAACAAGTTGGCAGTTTATAACGATGCTCCATTTTATATTAATCTCGTTTATAATAATTCAGTTTCTTGTTCAGTAATAGTTTCAAATATGCCATGGTTGAGTGCTTGCCTCGGAAACTTGTCCTTGTCCATCTTATGCAGTCAATAAGTTGATAATTAAGCATTTTGTAGTTTCCTTACGTTACTTGTTACCAAACATTAAAAAAAGGTTAAAAAGTAAGAAGTATCATTCAGTTTCAGTCACATAAGTTTTATAATTGTCAGGAAAAGGCTGTTTTATTGTGATGGCTCAGCCGAGAGAAAGAAACTAGCCGTCAGGAAAAGGCTGTTTTATTGTGATGGCTCAGCAGAGAGAAAGAAACTAGCAGCTCATTGTACCTAAAGTTTTAGAGAGTGTTTAGCAGGGTATTTAAATCACAGTTTTCGTTGTTTAAACAACACAATATATATTTTTATAATATTTTTTTATCTATATATATTTTTAAAAAATTTAAATAATGTTATTAGAACAGTATTTCCAAATCAGTCTTTAGATTTTGATACTGACAATTTGTCGCTGCTGTAAAGCAAAGCAAAGAAAAACAATGGATTCTGAAAGCCGGGTGACATTTTTAAGATTAAGAAAAAATTGATGAAATTCAGCCCATTAAACCTTAAGGACTTGTACAGGATATGATAATTTATTTGCACAAGATGTATGGATCATATATGATTATATACGCTTTGATACTTTAGTGTCCCGGGTATCTCATAGTTATTAGTTAATATAATAAAATAGATATAACTTTTGGTAATTTTTATACTAAATGTAAAACAAAACCTAAAAACTAACATTATTAAAAAAAAAAAAAAAAAAAAAAAAAAAAAAAAAACAACAACAACAACAACTTGTTAAAAGTAACTCATTTTACACATTTTGAGCAAAAAAACACCCACATTAGTGGGTGTAAAATTATGCATTTATGCACAATTGCTACCATAATCGTGCATATATATGCACGGTTATTATAACTCTTTTATTTATTATTTTAAAATTTTTCTCTCCTCTTTCTTGCCTTGTCAAACTCTCTCACCCACTCTTCAAAGCCAAGAAGAAGAAGAAGCTGACAATCACAACAACCCAACATCGCTAACCACCACCACTGCAACCTAGTACCGCCAACCACCACCACAACAACACGGACACATGTACACCACAAAATCATCAAAATCGTTCTAAATCTAGATCCAAATTCATCAAACCCATATATAAATTCATATAAATAATCAAACCGAAATTGAAAAAAGAAGAATGAGAAGAAGAAGAAGAAAGAAAGAAGAAGGTGCTGAAGAAGAGGAAAGAAAAACCCAAACCGAAATTTTGCTTTATCTGCCCAAAATCACTGCCCTTAATCTAACCCAACCAAAAATCATCATCTATAATAAAAGTATAAAACCCAAATTGTAAAAGAAGAAGAGGAAAGAAAAAGATTCTAAAAAAAAAAAAAGGAGAAGAAAGAGAGGCAGAGAAAGAGATAAGGACAAGAAGAAGAAGAAGGGAGTGTATTCAAACTCTTAGAGAAAAAAGAAGTAAGTGTTAGGTGGGGGTAGGGAAATAATAGAAAAAGTGAGAAAAAATATTATTTTAATAAAAAATGTGTATAATAGATAAATTGATGTGGGTGTTTTATAAAAGTGATGATGTAAAATAGAAAAAGTAAGTTTTTTGTGTGTAAGTTTTTGGGTGGTTCATACATATTTTATGTCTTAAAAAAAATTGGGCTATTTTTTTGTTTTTTTGTTTTAATTTGGTTTTTTGATGAATGAAATTTTGGGCTAATTTCATCTATTACTTAAACAATATTTCTAATAAATAATTAAATTTTTTATAACATGGTTAAACTATAGAATAAGGTTTCTCTCTAAACTAATTCAAACTTCTTATATATTCTTTTATTAGTTGTGAATTTGGATTACATTTGCATGTCAAATTTCGTTAAAATTCAATATTATTTATTATTCAATCAATAAATTTATTTTTTATACATAATTTTATACCACAAAAACTTGGAATTTAAACATTTGACTGATGGCATAGCTATTGAACTTTGATATTCTTGAAATTTTGCAAAAGTCGTGAACATGTGTAGAAATGAAATGATTGATTATGTTATGTATGACACTAAAATTTTGACAAATTTTTTTACCTCTGTCGATATGACAGAAGGTTAGTAGTAGTTTAAAAAATAATGTAAGCAGTTGACTCAAATGAAAACCAACTAAACTGTTGTGAATTTTTTTTTTTTTTTTGGGTATGTTGCATTGCTCATTGAAAAGCTTCTTGGGAAGAACCTACTTTGTGGTGTGTTGCGCATCACAAAGTTATTTTAAAATCACAACCTTTACCACAACTATCATACGTGACAAATTGTGACTGTCTGCTAGTCACTTTCATATGAATCTGCCATTTTTTCTCCATCGTTCACAATCAACCACGTAGGATAGTTGTAGAAAATAGAGCGATAAAAGATATAGTCATAAAATTTTTAGTGCATCATAACAAGAATAATATATTTCAACATTCGTCTTTTACCATCGCCTTAACTTCTATGGTCATCCCTTATTTGAGACATACTACCAGGGTTTAACTTTAGTAAAATGATTCATTATGAAGGCAGTTGGTTTCCCAACTTTCTTAGGTTCGATTTAGCCACTGCTTTTGCGAAGCTAATAGATATTCTGATGGCTTAATTAGCTAGGATGAGATCTGAAGAAAATATAGATTACTGTTTGTGTGATAGTCTCACTTGTGGGCTTATCTATGATTCAAAATTGATGGGGATGTACTTAAAAAGGCATTGTCCTGAGACTTTGGCTGTTCTTTAACTTTCTATGAATTTCCTTTTTCTACCAAAAAAAAAAAAAAAAATGCATTATTATGAAGCTAGTGCTGGGCTTGGAGGATGCAAGATACCTTTAAACAGTAAACACCACTAATGACCTTCAATTTTTCCCCCTTTTGTTTTTGGCAGAAAGATGACCTTACCAAGCAAAGTAAATTGTTCAATAAAGTTTAGAACCTATCTTAAAACAACAAACTTAAGGCCCTGTTTAGTACACCCACTCAAACACATATTTTCAGTTTTTAAACAACATTACATGTATTTCTACACACTTTTTCACTCACACGTATTTCTACACATGTTTTCAAACAACAAAACACATATTTTTAAGTGCATATACTTGCAACACATGACCAAGGAAAAAAGAGAACAGGAAATGTTGAAAATACAATTTCTTCTCTTTGGTAGGGAAAATTATCTTATAAGATGGTTATATAAGACATCTTTCTTACAATATTTATGGATCCCACATATTGTAATTGAGATTTTTCATGAGACCATCTCATAAGATACTTTCTTAGTCAGTTGACATAAGAGAAGGTAAAAGAAATAAAAATTGAGGGAAAACAAATATGTCAGAGCCCACCATTTATCATCATTCCAAATTGAGCAAAAATGGAGAGAAATGCAAGTAAAAAAGTTACAGATGTCCAAGCTCCACCATTAACAAACTATGAAATTTCCTTTTTCCCCCCGAGTTTTCACACTCTCTTTACTTCATTGGGGGCATTAAAGTATAAATACATATTTTCCCTTCAATTTCTCTTCCCTTTGGAAACCAAACAAAAGAAATATCAAATATGTTCTTTTCTTTTTGCCCTCCCTACTTCCAAACAGACAAGAGGAAAGCATTTTCTTTTACCTTAACTTTGTTTTTTCTTCCTCCCCCAACTACAATCAAACATATTGTTTCTCTCAAAAACAATCAAGTATAGTGTAAAAGATCATGCACTACAAAAACTGCATCTGAAATTGAAAGGGCAAGATTGAGAAGATTCTTACATAATGGTGTATGAGGATTAGTAAAATTGAAAGGGAAACTTAGGGAGTACCCTATAATGGTTTCTTAGAAAATAAATTCTTAAAGGCATCCACAGGAAGCCATAAGAAAATTCAAGAGAATGCAGTACTTTCAATCTGTGACAGCCCGCTAGGCAGCATGTGCATTCACTGTAGTAAAGTCAAAGTCATTTACAACAGCATGAGAATAAACAGCTGTGACCACCCACATACAGTTATAAAGTACATACTATAATTACTTTCTCAAAAAATAATGGTATGTATTCTAAATAAAGTAAGAAATTTCATGAGATGTACCTGTAGTTCGTATGTGCTATGCAGTCCATAGAAAGAGTGCATAGCTCAGGCAGCAGAGTAGTGCAACCCTAACAGAACATCAGTGAAGCTCACTCGGATTTTGTACAAGTTCCTCACATGTGAGGAAGTGATAGTGGAGACTCACATTCTAGCATAGTGAAATGTTTTCTTCAAATAATACAATCAACTAACATTTTGGTGGCAATTTGTTGCAAAACCAGAACTAAATTCACTTTGATGCTTTGGTGGCATAAAAAGAATGCTTGGGCTAATTAGCTCTAGCTCAAATGGCACCTCTTCCCCCCATAAGAAAGGCGGAGGGTAAGGTTGCAGGTACAAAACTCATTACGCACGTGTGTAAATTTGCAAATAAAAAGAATGTGCTTGATAGTTCAATGAATCTCTACAATAATAGTCTAATCTGGCCATAACAGGACAAAATTCCTGCACCAAACAGTATCTAAGATTCACAATTTCTTTTTTATATTCCATTATCCTGGCAACTAGACATGGAAAGAATATGTTCTGCATGAATTTGAAATATAATGAATGTTTAACAACTATCATACAAAGAGTCGACATTTGTTCCGTAGCTGGTAGCTAATGTTTATTAATATGTACAAGTAGAAGCCCAATAATCATTATCAAATGAGAACCCTCGTCTTTTGTTATGGACAAAAAGAAAGAGGGAAAAAAAAATACTTTGAAAGGCAAAAAGGAGAAATACAATGAAATAAAAAATTTTCAGCACCCACTACCAGTTGTTACATAATGATTTAAAGCAGAGAGCCATGACCTTCTGCCCTCAGAAGCTGATCGCCTAAGACCTGATCTTGAGCACCTAGACAATTGGTTCCGCAAGTTTCGGTTTACATTGCAAGGAACTAATGAATGACGAATTTCTGGAGCTCCCATGCAAAGGCTAGAGTTGATTTTCATCGATGGGAACCTTTGGAAGCTCAGGGAACGGAAAGAAGATCCTAGAGGGAATATTCGGGAGCAACGGAGATCAGGCTTGCAAAATGGGGTTGCTAATGAAGAGGATTCTAGTTCCTCGCTTGAACATGTGCAAAATGGTAGGGACAAACTTGTTCTAGAAAAATCCTTGGTAACCTGTCTTGTTCCAGGAAGCTTGACAAATAAAACAATGCCATGCCGGCAGAGAGGACATGCAATTGAGCCGGGTGGACCTTTGGCAATAATTGAGGTGCAGTTTGTAGAACAAAGGTACAAAGCACATCGTGTGCAGAACTCATGATCACAACCTGAACCGAGAGACATGTTATTGTGTTGGTGTTTAATGGATAAGTACATGACAGGAGCAGATAGTATAGTAGCACACAAGTAGAGATGTTAAACAAATAATACTTAGTATGGTGCCATTAGTCACACAAAATTTATGTACAAAAAACTTTTTTTTTTTTAGAATACTAAATATTTTTAACACACACACGGAGAGAGGGGAGAAGGTCTTAAAGAAACTTACAGGTGTATATCCAAAAGGGCCTAACTCTTGAATACACAGCATAGGCTTTAAACCTCTTTTAACTCACACTCATTTTCCAATATGGGACTAACCCATTGTTTTATCTTTTGAGAATACTAAATATTTTTAACACACACACGGGGAGGAAAAAAGCATAAATGGGGAAGAAAGAGGGTTTAAAATGATCTAGAGAAGGATAAATGATGTAAGAAAAACATTGAATACACAGTGGTGTATATCCAAAAGAGCCTAACTCTTGAATACACAGCATAGGCTTTAAACCTCTTTTAACTCACACTCATTTTCCAATATGGGACTAATCCACTGTTTTATCTTTTGAGAATACTAAATATTTTTAACACACACACAAGGAGGAAAAAAGCATAAATGGGGAAGAAAGAGGGTTTAAAATGATCTAGAGAATGATAAATGATGTAAGAAAAACATTGCATGAAAGAAAAGAAGGGTGTGACACATGTTGCCTAATTCACAAATTGGCCAAGGACTGATTTGTGATATATGTGGATAATTCAATAAGTATTAAAAATCATATGGACATAAAACAACATGTAATCCATGTCGTACCTAATGCAAAAGCTCCTATTTTTGAGGGGTCTTAGAAAGGTGATTGGTAGCCAACCTTACCCCCAAATTTTTTTTTAAAGCATCCTTGACTCCTTTTCCACAATTCACAAAAAAAGTTCAAATACTTATTTTATGACTTCAAAATTTCAGGGTTTTTTATGATTGATTATCACATGCTAGAGGCCCCATAATCTCACATACTTAATCCTCATTCTTTTTCTCCTTGGATGCTAAATGTGATTTTGACTAGCCCGATCTATGGTTTTCATTAAGATCTCCAGCATTGTGTCACTCAATAGTTAATACCACAACAGATGATACCTTATCAGCACTATACTCACTACCTGACCATTATCAACCCTGCTCCTACCATAAAATGCCACCACTTCCACCCTAATGAACTACACCTCACTGCCTGAATTCACAACCACCATACCACCATCATCTGCTACACCGTATGCCATCACTTGTTTATTTCACCTCTATATACCACCACCGGGTAGCTCGACCCACTTATGTGCATGCGGTAACATTAGAAAAGAAATTGGTGAAAGATTCTGAGTTTATTCTCCACTGTTATATCTTCTGTCTTCTTGGCAACCAAACAAAGAAAACAAACTTTTCCCATTTTTTTCGAAAAGATCTTGTTCTTAACCTTTTCCCATGATTCTATATATCTAGCAGTTTGAATATATTATCAAAATAAACAAACAAAAAAAGAAAAATTCTAGGAAATTTAACTAGATTTCAAAGGTTATCTACCTTCTGCAGCGACAGTGCACTTTCTTTCCAGACAGACAACACATGGATCTTGACATGTGGGTAAAGATTCACTGGTCCTCCATCCACATTCTCTGCAAACAGTAACCAAAAGAAATGGGGAAAATTTTAAACTTATTTGACAGGATACTATCCTTCTACACATCCTGACTTGGTGGCAAGTGTATTTTCCAAAAATCAAATGAAAAAAGAGTATACAAAATAAAAACATAGGAAAGTTTTTGAAATTTGATGGTTTGTCTTGACTGCCACAATAAGCAGGGCTATTCGTTAATAACTTGACTATGCCAATATCATAGGATGTCAATGAAATAGTAGATTTTGCTTTAACCACATTCATGCCAACAATTTTCACAAAAGGTAAAGTGGCTTTCAGGGCCATATCTATTTAAAGCAGCCAAGCAGGTGGCTTGAGGAAACGGACAAAAGCCTATCTATATGAAATAAAGGAAAACTAATATCAAACTGAAGTAGAATTTTAGTCTTATTTTAGGATAGAAAGCCTGATCTAATCGATTTGTCGAAGGAGGTCATTATGGCTCCAAGATCCAAATGAAATAAAACTGGAAAGAATAGGAACCAACATGGAAAGGAAGAACTTTAGGTTACAAATTAAAAGAATTAATACTGGGAAACACTTTGAATTTCAATTGAAACATTTAATAATTTGAGAAGAGAATTCTTTCTTTTGGAAAAATAAGTTTAAAAAGAGAACAAAAGAAAGAAAGAAAGAAATTCTGCTTGCAGCCAAGGAAATAAGGATGATGCAGACACTATAAATGTTTTAGGAAAAGGCATGCAGAATAGAATTTGGGGCATGGTAGTTTTTGTCAATATCGGCACATTTAATACATTCTCCAGAGCTAGAGCACTGCCAACTTGCAAACTAAAATTCAAAATTCAAGGCACAGTAACATTTGTTGCTGTGCAACATAAACTAGCAAAGAGTACAGTATAATCTTTACTCACCTAGCAATTTTAACAATGCTCATAAGGGGAAGAGAGAGATATGGTGAAGGAAGTATTTGTGGCTGCCCTCCTAGCTCTATGCTAAGAATTTCCTCAAGCGAAGTTCTATGCCATGAACGAGCAACCATCAAGGGACTCCATCTTTGACCAGAAACAAAAACAGGGGTAAGTAAAATAATTCTAAGACCATGAAGAGAAAATAACAGAAATAGTTCTTAAAAGTAAAGAATAGATAAGGATATCCTTCACTGAGTTTCCACAATGCAGCAAAGGACAAAGGGAATCTGGGCATCCCATTTTATGTTGCACTAGTTTCTTTCATTACAAATGAAGGTATAGATTGAGCCCTTAAAATGGAAAGATTGAAAATTGTAAACAATCAATATGTCACCCATGGACATTTTAACACCAAAAGTTTAGAGACCCACTATGGAATTTGTAGACTAACAACTATCTGTATTTAATTTGATCCTTATCCCTATGCAGTTAGAGGTTCTCTGTTACCAGAATCCAGATCCAACAAATCTGATTACATGACACTTAAATCTTAATTATTGTCACCAGTAAGAATTAAATGAATGCAAATATTATTGGAAGACAAAGGTTTGGAGATTCAATTTTAAAGGACAAGCATATTCAATCTCAACAACACATGCGGAATGGAGACATTAATTTAATTAGACGCCAAATTAACCTGAATTCTAACCAGCCAAATGCATCTAGTAAAACTCCAGTCCATCTTTATAGGAAATATAGCATAATTCAAGTAATTGCACTATCTTCTTTTATACAAACAAATACGTAGTCATTTGATCAAATGGAAATGACCAGCTACAAATGGAGAGCTCTCTCCCTTTTCCCTCAAATTCCCGACATCCTATGTGAATGCAGGCTTTGATCATAGGTGTCTAGCACAACATTAAGAGAGCTTATCGGCCAAACCAATTGGCATATTCTACATCAATGGCAGCATATTACCGAGACATTTTTCATCTCCAAAATCATCTTACAGACATACAAAATGGGGTGTGACCATTTTCACTATTTGTAGTGGTAATGCCCAAATTAATATTCACGTTAGTGATAGTACAGTTACCTGAACAAATAAAACTCACTATCAAAGCTGTGTAAACACATCTTTAACAAATCAAGAATTTGCAAAAGGACATAAATGTCACCCTCAACATACCAAAATCCCAATGATATACCTACCAATCAATACATACATGCATAGATAAGGACATGTATCCAAGGTAACCAGAAATCAAAAAGAGGAAAATCATAGCCTTTGGTCATACCATGAGGTTTAATAACCCAGATTAATACTTTGGGTAGCACCTAATGCACTAATCCTTCATCTAAATGAAACTAGAAAAAGTTGGAAGCATCTGATCATCAATGTAACAAAAAGGTCAAATATTTTAGAAGTCTATAAGATGTGTGCTTGTTTTTCATTATGATAATAGCTATCAATTATTAAATTGTCCTATTCACGATGATGGATTTGTGTCTCACATTGTTTCCAAACTACCAATAAGGCATCCACTCTTTTACAGGACAACTAAACAGGCTCTTATTTAATGAATTTCAAATGAGTGGGTATTTTTTTTAAATACACAGAGAAAGCTTACAGCCATAAAAAAACAGAAAAATTTATAGTTGCAACTACAATAAATCATAAGACATATTAGTAGTAACAAGAACTTAAAACGCATACCCATTTGCATTTTCAGCAGTCAAACTGGCACCCCTGGCAATTAAGATCTGAACCAGAAAAAAAAAGTATATATATAAGAAAATTTCAGCATAAATCTTTTGATTGGTAAGTTACACCACGTAACCAGTGGTCTTGAACCCGAAACCTCTCTCTCTAGAATAATGTGCAATTTGAGCTAGAGCTCATCACTTCACCATAAATGTCAATGTCATATTCAACTTGAGTGTGTTTTTATTAAGAACATACTTGACAACATTGTGCATTTCCACCACATGCAGCATAATGAAGAGCTGTGCTCCCAGCACCTGCAATGTGACAATAAACATACACATTTTGACCACATCTACTTAGAGATTAGATATTGCAATACAATAATTGTGCTGTTGCACTCTGCACTATAGCCAAAAGGTAATATAAAAAAGCTTATTTAAAAATTTAAATCTAGCTTGAATTTCTTTCACAATTTAATCTAATTCATAGAACTATTATGACACATGCATCTATCATCAGTAAAATGCTTTTAAGAAAAATCACAATAAAATTTGCATGAAATGCACCTAAAACTTTCCACAATAAAAAATATTAGTCAATTAAAATGATTCAAAATCTTATGGTCCCAGAAGTCCTATCAATCTCATGGTAATGATGGAGTCAACAATAATATTGTATGCATTTTGATTGAAATGAATTGACATCTGGTAGAAATTGAAGTACTGGACAAAGAATAATTCTTCAGCTTAAAGCCTATATTATTAAAAGAGGGAAGGGAGAGTAAGCAGGAAAATTGTAAGCAGCAGGAACTGATATTATTATGTAAATCAGGTATCTAAGTTAGAAGAATTGGGTGATAACCATTTGGACCATGAAAATGAAGAAGAAAAGTAGACCACCATTAGTGGGGAGGGGATTGGATGGACGGGCCTATGGCCAACACCACAAACAGCAACACAAAACAGGAGTTGAATACAAAAACATATTAGACAATTACTATCCAATTAGAAACAAGTCCACATCTGAAGAAGCAAGTAGTTGACATCAACAATGATTATCAACCAAAAAGGCATAAACTAAAGGGAGTTACCTATTAGATCAATTGTGCTTCCATCCTCCACAGTCAGCACAGAAACAGAAGCTCCCAAGTCCAAAAGCAATTGCACACTCTCAACATGCCCATTCAGTGATGCCATGTGGAGAGCAGTGATTCCTCCATCAGCAGGCTTATTAATTGCCTGACAGAGAGCACTGATGCCACCAGTGGAACAATAAAGTAAATCAAAGCGGCATACTGGTATGAGAAGTTAAAATTGCTAGAGGAATTTGGGATGAAGGTACCTCTCATCAAATTCTGAGATTGATTCTTCATTGCCTGATCTGTTTCTTAATAGATTCCAGATATTGGGGATGCTAGGGATGTAATCTGCAAGGAGGAGACGAATGCACCGAGTATGACCATTCAAAGCAGCCAAGTGTAGGGCAGTACCCCCATTCAGATAATCAACTCTGTGAACCTAATTCCCCACAAATTTGTTATTATCTTATTCCATAATCTTCTAGACTAATGGAAGTTAATGAGATATAGGAAAAGCTAGGAGTAGAGTCCTACATTGGCCCCAAAAACAACCAGAGTCTGCACAACTTCCCAATGACCATGCTGACAGGCTTGCATCAAAGCAGTCTGTTCACAAGTATGAAGAACCACAATCTGTTAGTTCCTAAAAGGGATGAAAAGTTAATTTTTAATATCCAAATAATGCAGGTCCTCAAATAAAAACAAAAGGCCACATAATCCATAATCTAAGTGTTGAAATGATTGGGAAACCGAAATGACTGTCTATGTTCAGACCAAAAATGAATCAATCAAAGATTCAGACTTTAGGATTGGTATTACCTGACCACGATAATTCCTGAGATTGATATCAACTCCAGACTCAAGCAATAGAGAGACTATCTAAAGCATGGAAAAACACAATTGGTACCATCAGATTAAACATATGTAAAATTCAAAAAATGAGTTAAACTTCAAACACTTTAGAATTATAGTTACGGTATACCTCATGGTGGCCCTGAGCTGCAGAGTAATGGAGGGGGGAATTCCGAACACCAAAAGTCGAATACCTCGCAAGCCGGGGATTATAATCCAACAGTGCCTTGGCTTCTTGAAGGTCCCCATCTCTTGCAGCCGAAACTAAGCGCTCCCCAGATGCTGAGCATCCGAATGAATTCCCCACAATGCTAAGAAGCCTCATGACCCTTCCTCAAAGATTATTGAATCAAACAAACAAACAAACTTGCTTCCTAACACAACATGTTCCTTACTTTTTACAAATGGAACAATACAAAGGACAGTTCTCCGAAAACTTACTTACACACAGAATTTGAAGGTAAAGTGAAAAAAAAGGCAAATTTTTAATCTCTCTTTACAGAACCACTTAGGCCTACCAAACTAATAACAACCCGGAACTAAGTCTCTCAAAACACATTCAGAAAAAGTTGGTTGTAACGGTCAGAATCCCACTAAACTTAGATGTTCAGGGAGAGAGAGAAACAGAGAATTTTGTGCAAATAAAAAACAACCCACTCTGAAACTACCTTTAGAAAAAAATGACCAAGATGTGATTGTTTATAGATTAGTTATCAGGTCCTCGTAAACTTCAAAGAAACCCAACAAAATCCTATATTACTCTATATTGTTAAATTAATCCATCCAAAAACAAAAACAAAGAAAGTCCTATATTCTTTCACCCCAAATGGTCAGAGTCACAAATGAATATCCTCCCTCCAAAGAATCCTAATCTCTGATACCCACTTCTACATAATCCTAAAAGAATCAAAATCTCCACTACCCACTTTCAAATTCTGAAAATATAAAAATTCCCCAACACCCACTTCCAAAATCTCAAAAGAGGAAAAAAAGAAATTTAAAAAGATAAAAACTATACAAAACCCTTAATCACATATCACCTTTGGGCTTTGTTGGAGAGAGAGATTGATCAAACTCCTGGCGGAGAATCGAGCAAAGGAAATATATAGTGCATGATATATGTAAAATATTTGTTAACTGTAATTTGCTAAAAATAAAAATAGAAAGATGAGAAAGTAAATATGGGCCGGTAAAGTGGGGAGGGAATGTTTCATTTGGGACAGGCAGTTTTTAGTTTTTTAGTTTTTTACAGCAACATCCTCAACCAAAACCAACACAAGATTGCCCTGCAACCAAAGCGTGTCTCTCATGATTGGATATTTTTATTATTATTTATATTTTTAGACAGTCAACTTTCTTGTTAGTTGGGTTGTACCTTTCTCTGTGTGATTGTGAGGAGGGAAAATTTTCCCGAGTCCACAAGCTTCATCTGACTTATTGGAGTTAGGATCTCATGCTCATTCACTCATGCACCGCCTTTGTTTTTTTTGTTTTTACACTTTTACTTCTAATTTTTAAGTAATATCTTCTTGGACTTCTTTGAATTTGATGTCAGATCATTTGGAAGTACAACAAATATTCGACTTTTTTCTTTGAATTTTAAGTCAGATAGACTTTTTGTTTGCAAAGTTTCTATCGAGATTTGGGAGCTATAGGATTGAATAGGAGAAATCGACGATGAAAGGAAGGTGGGGAAAAAAATAGTTGATATGACTTATAATGAGTTAGTTTTATTAATCCTAAAGCCCAATAATGTTCATTGGTTAAAACTTGAGTGAACATTTTTTTTGAAAATATTAAAAGAGGCTAATTAGTTGAATTAAAAGATTCTTGGCTTCCCAACTTTTGTGATGACTTAAGTTTTACACAAAAAGTTCTCATTTAAACCTTTAATTATTACCCCAAAACAATTGTGGGTAGTTTTTACTTTTAGAGTTCACTATATATGCTAATGCCTTCCATTCTTAAAAATATAGAGGGATGGAGAAGATGGCAAAGTTCCTACCGAAAAGACTAGTATTGCAACTGACTTTATTTATATTTTTGCTAAATAAATTACGTTAAACTGAATTTAGCAAAAGAACAAAAAAATACAAATGTAAATAGCACGCGAAAGATATACAAGCACGGACCTCTCCTTTCTCCCTCCCCTTGTTAGGTAGAACTTCATCTTAGTTTAACCATACGCTAAAATAAAAGTACTAATATTTGACAAGACCAACAAACATAACATTGTTTTATATATTTTAGTGTTTTATTAAAAACAAAAATTATAAGGATGTGGTGTAAAACTCAAGTTTTATATTTTTCAATCTTAATACACCACATTATCTTATCACATATTAAAGAATAAGTACGACCATACCCAATCCATTCTAATACCTATCTTAAAATCCAACCAAATTGAGAGTTTATTGAAATGTTATTAAGTGTTGTAGGATATATTGAGTTTTAAGTAAAAAAATATATATATATATATATATATATCTTATTGGATGGTGTAAAACATGAGTTTTACACCCTATCCTTATCAAATTCGATCTCTTTATTAAATGGGTGTGTGTCAAACCTAAATTGACAAGAGTTTTAGGTTTGAGTCCATATTAAGGATCCAAATTATAGAATTGTGCACTCTACTCTTGACGTATGGCAACACAAACCAAACAAACCACCCCCCCCCCCCCAACATATTTGGCCAATTTATAGACAAATTTTGAGCTTTATGATGATATTAGAGAACAAGAAGCAAGCAATCCAGATTGGATGAAGAATAAAGGAAGGAACCTAATTAATCCTTGTTAGCTTTATCATGTTCTTTATAATTATTTCCACACCAACATGAATTGAAAGAATAAACAAAAAAGGGTTGTCCTAGTAAAGTGGAAAAACAGGACTATAATTATTTGTCAACACAGCTTGTTGAAAGCATGTTGAAGCATGATGATGAGTTAAGAGATGTTATTTTCTATGCCTTTGGTGGGGTGCTTAAGAATCTTTGCCTCTTTCCATGTAAATTATTCTTCAAAGAAAGGTGGTGGACTAAGCACTGGAAATTGTAATGGCCTTTCATTCGATGAAAGTGTCAATGTTACATGGCGTTCTTCCACCGACACTTCACAACAAGTATATAATAGTTGTCTTGTATTATTAAAAAAATTAAGAAAAAAACTCAAGTAGTTGTCAATCCTCTTACGCAACCCATTAGGCAATAGATAAAAATTATATTTTGAAAATGACCCCAGAAAAAAAAAATTTAAGGTAAGAAGAAGATGATAAAAGGAAAGAGATGGGTTGTCTCTATTATAATAATAATAATAATAAAAACAGAAAAAGTAGTCATATCAGGACTTGTTCTATCATGAATATCTATAACCTTAAAATTATCTAGTAATAGCATCTCTAGCAAATTTATCAAATTTTTATACTGTCTGAAAAATGAACAGTGACTTTTACCTTTATTTACTCACTTTTTCAAATACATTTTTCAACAAATTCTCTATCACATTTTCTATCTCATTTAAATATTATTTCTTCATTCATTATTTATTCTTTTTTTAATAACTACACATCTTCAACATTTTTTTATACAACACTCGATTATTTTAATAGAAAAAAAACATTTGAAGAATGAACAGTAGCCCATCAAACTTGATGAGCTACTGTTCATGAGCTAAAAAAATTTCTAGGTATAGAGAATCCATTGGAGTGGCTTTTTTTAGTCTCATTCTCTATTATAGAGAATATTTTGCCTTTACATACATCATTGAGATGCTCTAACTTACAAGAAAATTTAGTCATACATATTTAATTAAGAAGTATTAAATATTAATAACTGAAAAGTCAAATTAAAATTTTTTATGGAATAATTTATCTAATTTAGTTAGAATTTATTTAGAGATCAAACATAATTTAACCATAATTTATTTAATGTCTCAAACTTAATTTAATCGGAATTTGTTCATTGTTGGGTTGAATTACCAAAAAGACAATGAGTTATAATTAGTTCAAACTTTAAATTAATAGTTTAGGCTTCAGTAATACTTCTAAATTTGAAAACTGAAATTAAAAAATATATTAAAAAAAATGCTGTGGGGGAAAATGGGTTTTCAAAAGTTTATGGGTGCAACATTAAAAAAAAAATCAACAAAAATTAAGTATTTTTATTTTATAATATTATTATTATATAGATTATAGATATGCATTTACAATGGAATTTGTGTATGCAGGTTATACATAGATAGATTAATTACAATTCAATATAAAAGAATTTTATTTATTTATTTACAAATATGATCAAAATTATCTATTGGTGATTGACTTGAAGCTTTAATTAAGTTTCATCTGTATTAAACACTCACTTGCACACACACTTTTTTAATATTAAAGAATTATTTTTTAATGACTAATGAGAGTCTATGGACAAAAGAGCTAACATTGACAACGAATTAGGGGTGTCAATTCTGGTTAACATGTCGGGTTTGTGTCGTGTCGAGGTAGGGGTATTCGACTAAATGATTTAACCCTAACCCAACCCATTTAATAATCGTGTCATGATCTTTCAACCCTAACCCAACCTGTTATTAAGGCGGGTTAACCTGATCCAACCCATTTAACGCGCTTAAGACATGAATGTAACACAATCCATTTCAACTTGTATAATATTAAATATAACATCCATCTAGAAATAATTTTTTTTTACATCCCAAAAGCAATGCATACACTTCAAGTCTTCAACCCACATTCAAAATAATATAGTTAAACAAAAATATAACATTCATTAGAAATAAGTTATTTACACTCCAAAAGAAGTGCATACACTTTAACCCAAATTCAAAATAACATAGTTTAACAAAAATAAAATAACATAGTTTAACAAAAACATAATATCCTTGGAACTTGCCAAATGCTAAGTATCAATATTGAAATAATTGGAGCAAACAATAGACTAAAGTTTATAGAACAAAAACATTAAGTAGAAAAAATTACTGCAGAATTTTGAAACACCAAGAAAATGGTTTTTTTTTTTTTTTTTAATTCTGAAACTCACTAAACACATGAGAGAGAGAGAGAGAGAGAGAGAGAGAGCAATAATCGGTTTGAGACTTTGAGTTTAAGAATTGGGCGTGAGACTATAAGATAGTAGAGTGAGTAGTACAGCTAAAATAAAAAATTAAAATTAGATATTTATAAGAAGGTTTAGAGATTTAGGATTTGTAGGGCTTAGAGATCTAGGGTTTGTAAAGTTTCAATTTCCAATTATATCCCTTGTAAGTTTTTGTAATTACTCACTTTTCTTTTTAAATTTAAAATACATGTTGGCTATAAAAGATATTTGACAGATCTAAAATAAAATGAATATTTATTTGTTATATGAGTTAAACGGGTTATGTTAAGTGAGTCATTTTGGATTGACACAAATAAATTGGCATGTTAAACGTGTCTATTGCCAGTTACGCAAGTTGAACCGCTTATGACATGTTTCTTATTGTGTCGCTTTTGGGTTGACCCGTTTATGACCCAAACTCATTAAGGCCCAACCCTAACCAGCAAAAATCGGTGTCGGGTTCGTGTCGTGTTCGTGGGTTGGGTCGAACATTGACACCCCTATAACGAATGTGAACTTAAAAGGAAGAAAATAATAAAATGAAACTCAAAGAACCAAAACAATCATTGACCAAATTTATAGAGTGTAATCGCTTTTTTGCCTAAATACTATTAATAATTAAATATATAAATAATAATAATTAAATAAAATTGCTCACTGTTAAATTAATTTGGTTTTTTTTTTTTTTTGAAAGCAATTAATTTGGTTTAAGTACGAAAATACAAAACATTTATTATGTACGTCCTCGTTAGTCATTTTTGACATATAAAAGCCCTTTAACGATTGGTTATCAAATAATTTTAACATATAAGTATTTTATCATTATAGTTTACCAGAAATTCTAAATACTAAAAACATTTTCAATTAAAATTCTTTATTGTAAAAGTTCTACCATTATAGGTTTACTTACGACCAAAAAAAAAAAAAATATATATATATATATAGAGAGAGAGAGAGAGAGAGAGAGAACTCCCCTCTCCTCGTGTGTGCGTTAAAAATACTTAGTATTCTCAAAAGAAAAAACTGTGGGTTAATCCCACATTAGAAAATGAGTGTGAGTTAAAAAAGTTTAAATGTTGTGCTGTGTATCCAAGAGTTAGACCTTTTTGTATATACACCACTTTCAGTTTCTTTAAGACTTTCTTCCCTCTCCCCGTGTGTGTGTTAAAAATACTTAGTATTCTTAAAAAAAAATAAATAAATAAAAGAGAGACCAAACACACGCTTACATATATAAAATTATAAATCACCTTAAATGATTCTTGGTTGGAGCTAGAAGCATCACGCCAATGACATGTTAATGTTATCATATTAGGTACCAAATTACTAAGAAAGGTCTTCCAACATAGGTGATTTGAATGAGTTGCTAGTCTCCAAGATCATTGTATAATAATTTTACATATATAATTTAAATATTATTGATAGTCATTCTTATATTTTTTTTTTTAACTCTTTAAAAAGTCTTGTAAGAATGTTATTAGGTAGAAAATGTAAATTGTCCATTTTTAAAATATTTTTATGTTCATTAATTCTATACTTTTTGGTTTTTGTACACAATAACTCATTTGAATGGATATTTATGATATGGTCCCACATTTGATTCCAAAATTAAGAAATAAAACTCTTTCTAAAAATAAATAATTTAGGACACATGGCGAAAAATTGGACTTCAATTGTAGAATATAATTGGATTTTCTTTAAGCTTTACCTATTAATATATATATATATATATAATTTTTGTGCCAAATGAATTGTTTTTAGTTATAAAAAAAAAGCTCATAAATATAAAATCATTCAAACTCTCTCTTCCTCTAATTTTATATATAGTGTTAGATATATGATTATGTTTTTTATGATTTATTTATATTGGACTCCTCGTTTTCTACTCTAAATTAACTCATTTGGCACAAATATTAAAAAATTTCGATTAGATGGAACACGTGCCGTAAAATTAAACTTTAATTGAAATCCAATTTTTACACTGAACTAACTAACTTGGTTCAAAAATTTAAAAATTTTGATTAGATGGGACACATGAGGCAAAATTAAACTCTAATTGAATTCTAATTTAAAATCTAATTGAATTTTCTCTCATCTTTACTTATTAATATATATATATATCTATATATATATAGACGACTTATAAACTTGAATTTTTTTATTTCTACAAAAAAAAGACTCATAAATATAAAATCATTTAAAAATTATGTTTTTTATGGTTTACTTATATTGGACTCCTCATTTTTTACACCAAATTAACTCATTTGGTACAAAAATTAAAAAACTTAGATTAGATGGGACACATGTTGCAAAATTAAACTCTAATTGAAATCCAATTTTTATATTGAATTAACTCACTTGGCATAGAAATTTAAAAACTTAGATTAGATGGGACACGTAGCGCAAAATTAAACTCTAATTGAATTCTAATTTGAAATCTAATTAGATTTTCTCTCAGCTTACCTATTATTATATACTAGCATGTAGTCGTGCTTACGCACGGAAATATTAACAATTGTGATGATAAGATGTTATCTTGGTAGATTCAGTTTCCACATTGAGCATTATGAATGGAGGTAACTTAACACCAACATTTAAAAATCAAATTGGACACATAGCACAAAATTAAACTACAATTAGAAATTAATTTGATTCGATTTGAATTCTAAAATTGAACTTCAACTTAATATAATATATATGATTATATTTTTGTCCACTTTTAACAAATTAACAAAATCTTAATCCAGACACACTAAAAACTATTAAAAAAAATAAGAACTGATCATTGAGCTTGGAATCTTCTTGGAGGCGCCAATGAAGCGCTAATGTATGAGAGTGTGAAGCAAGGAAGAGTGGGATTGAACATTGTGTTTGAACCCAGCCTTGCTCTGAGAAATCTGTAAGGAGTAGGGAGAGGGTAGTGTGTGGATCTAGTTGGTAGAGGTTGAGAGAGGAGGAGACATGGGATGACGATATGGAATTAGGAGGAGATGATGTTTTACTTTTATAGTCTTTCTCGTTGGACTCCTTGGTTCTGGTTGTGGGATTAGAAGAGCTCTAGACTCTATTGAGATCACCCATAAAAGTGTGCATGTGAGATGTTCTTGCTTAGGCCAATGAGTATTATCATTGTGGTTTTCTTGGCTTCCGTATTAAATGTTAATGCATCATTTATTTGGGCACAAAAATTAGAAAATTTAGATAAGATACATGACACAAAATTGGAGTCCAATTTATAATCTCCATAAAAGTGTGCAGGTAAGATGTTCTTGCTTAGACCAATGAGCATTATCATTGTGGTTTTCTTGGCTTCCGTATTAAATGTTAATGCATCATTTATTTGGGTACAAAAATTAGAAAATTTAGATAAGATACATGGCACAAAATTGGAGTCAAATTTATAATATAATTAGATTTTTTGAGAATCCAATTGAAATCTAATTGGATTTTCTCTCAACTTCACCTATTATTATATATATAGACTAGCTTGTAACCCCTATGCATATGCATAGATACACTTAAAGATATACAATAAGATGCATAATATAATTCCTATATATATAATTTAAATACTATTGATAGTCATTTTTATATTTTGTTAACTCTTTAAAAAAATTTGTAAGAATATTATTAGGTATAAAATGTAAATTGTTCATTTTTATTATTATTGTAAGAACCGGGAAATCTCGCTGGCGCAAGCCCACTTAAAACATTGGGTTTGGATAGTTCAATTTTGGCCCAAATCAATAAATTTGTAAGAGAGAGAAACAAACAACAAGAGAAGGGTCTTGCCTGAGGATGAAAATAAGGAAGAAAGACTTAATATTATTGAATATGAAGATCAACGTCCCAATACAAGCTAGCCCGAGGAGGGTAGTATTATACAGAAAAATCATTGTTTGCTCTCTTCTCTCAATGTTCTTGCTCTAACTCTCCTTTTTCTGATATTTTTCTCTAGATCCTTTTCTTTGAGAACTTTCTCTTTCTTATATACTCTCCCCTACCTCACATCTTGACCCTCCATCTTTACCTAACATGGTTCTCATTGTGACATCTGCCCTTTAAGCCTCTGATGAAGGTAGTATAAGGAATTGTTTAGCTGTGAATTACACTGTTCAGGTCACTTCCTCATCAATGTAGCTGATAAAACTGTTACCCACCATTTAATGCGGAGGTAACAGGCTACTTCTTGCTGAAAACTTCCCTTACATTCATGATTCTCTCTCCTCAGCCAGCCTTTCCCACTTGAAACTCCTAAGAATCTTTTGTCTCTTCTCCCCTTATCCTCAGGTGAATTCCCTCCTCGGGTACGTAACACCCCAACACTAGCGCTAACAATTCTACAGTCCTTTCCTCAGTCCTCGGGCCCTCACAATAGCCCCCTAAAACTTTGCTTATTAATTCTAAGATAAAAGCAAGGTTTTAGTCACACGAGCGAGCCTTGTACGTGCTATATGCGTTCCCACGTGGTAACGTCCTTTCACCTGTCTCTAGTATGCTCTTGACGCTTTCGGTATCCATGATTTCACATTTATGGTGTCAGGCGGCTGCTTGTCCCCTTACGTTCTACGGTGCGATGAGGATCCTACGGTCCTCGTTTTCTCTCATTTATGGGCGGGAAAATTATCGCTCATTTTTTACCCTTATAAAAGGAGAGCTTGGGACTGGCTAGAGCTCATTTACGCATTTGTCAATTCGAGTTCAAGCAGCTGCCCGAGGAGAGATTCTTCCATCGCTCATAGGTGTGTTCAAACTCACTATCTTTTGCACAAGTTTGTATTTGTTATACCATAAATTCCATGGGTAGATTCGCTAGATTAGTAGACAATCCCGAAGGTATGGCCACATTTAGGACTCAGTATAGGATCCCCAGTGGTGTTGAACTCCAACATTGTGAATTGGGTGAATGGCTGGTCATGAACAGACCTCTTGGCTCCATAGACATTCTGATGATTTCCTTCATAGAAGGCAGGATAGAAATCCCTATGGTAAGGGTCACCAAAGACTTCCTAATAAACTATAGGCTAACCCCCACCCAATGCTCCCCAAACGTCTTTAGGGTCCTCGGGTGTGTAGACATGATAAACCAAAAAATGGGAACCAACCTCACACGGCACGATGTAAATTAGGTATACAACTGCCAAAAGGGGGAAAAAAACTAAATACTACATTAAATGTAAAGTCCCTACTATTAGGTTGATTTCCTGCCTACCTAACTTAAGCAAGGGTATGGACGAGGACTTGCTCATCGTCTTGGGAGACTGGCATGATGGATTACACTATCCCACCCAAGAAGGGGAACCAGATAGGGTTCCCACATACCACAAACATACCTAGGATCTTGCCTATTTCTTATAAGTTATTTTTTTTTTTTTTTTTTATTGATTTATAACTCCTACTATTTCTTTACTGGCAAACGAGTACCATACTACCCCATCCAAGCACCTGGTGAACTTCCCCGACCTGAACCGGATCCTTAAGCCAGAGATTTTTCTATACAAGGATGGTTAACTTCAGGCTGTACACGTCATCCTCAGATTTGAACCACTCTCAAAGCGATTTCAAAGTCCGAAGAACGTCATTAGAGCTAAAGATCCCCGATAAGCTTTAATAGATGTAGCAGTCTCAAGTTTTCTACTAGCCAAGCCACCTCCAGCTGGAACCCAAGATGCCCAACTTCCGGCCCCACTCGTAGCTAGGCTCCTCTACTCACAAGAGCCTCTCATTCCCTCAGACGAAGAAGCTAAAGAGCCCACACCAGAACTTGCCCAGCAGGAATTAACGGACAAGGACTTCAAGGTCTTCTACCAGCAAGAAGACCCAAAAACGCTCCTAGCACCTCACGTCGCCCTCTGCACCTCGCCTAAGTCAGCACTAATCAAGAGGGGACTAACATTCCAGAGGGAATGGGTTTTGAAGAGAAAACCTCGGATCTCCTGGCCTTACTAACGGCTCACGCTAGGGGCTCTTCTCCAGCTATCCTAGTGGTGCCCCGACCACCCACTCCTGCTCCAACACGCGCATCTTTTGTCAATGCTGCTAACAAGAAAAGGAAGAGGGCACAAGGAGGCAAAGGCATTGAAGGTGACGAGGAATGAGAAGTCACCCACTCCTCTCTCCAGCACCTAGCCAAGGAGGCCAGAACAACTAGGGGCCAATAGAAGAAAAGTAGCTCTTCTGGGATCTCAAAGGAGTATGAGGGAGATCGGCCACCCAAGAGTTCCATTTGGAGACCCTCCTTCACACTAAGCTCTGGCAGTCTCATGATGGATGATGCCAACCTGAAGGACCATAAAAAAGGCAGTTCAGGCCTCGTGGCAGAATGCTTGGAGAAAGCTCTCTGCTTACCTGAGGACATGGAAAAGCTCAGGTCCTTCAGAAAGCGCGAAGTCTTCCTTTCTCTGAAACGAGACTTGGCCAAGGTACATTATTACCCTTCTTATCTTATAAAGTTAAATAATACATGTATGAACACTAACAGATATCAATCTTACAGTCTGTTCAAGCTGCATTCATGGCCGAAGAGTGGGTGGACCATGCCTTGGACCAGGCTAGGCAGGCTGAAGGCAAGCTGACAGCAACTGAAAAGGCCCGAGTCGGGGTGGACAAGAAACTTAAGGAGACCCTTGCCTAACTGACCGAGGCTGAAAAGGCTTAGAAAAATGCTGAAGCTGCCTACACAACTTTGAAAAACCAGCTGCAGAGTCCCTAGAGGCTCATAGAAAGGCCGAAAACAAGCTGGCCCTAAACATGGTGGAGTTAAAGCAATTGTAGAAGCAGCTAGAGGCCAAGGACGCTGAAAGGTTAAGGCCGAGCAGGCGGCCTACGACGCGGGCATGAATAAGACGGCTGAAGTCTTATTACCCAACTCAGGATCGTTGCTCGGGCCTTCTGCCTGGAGGTGTGGGGCCAAGCTTTAACTGCAGCTAGGGTCAGCACTGAGTCAGAGCTAGGGCTCCTAATAGGGTATACTACCCTCCAGCCTTGCGCTTGGCCCCTAGTCCTTCCTAGCCCTCAACTGGTCCTGACTCCGCCCCCACTTCTTCATCTGCTCAGCCTGCCAACCCCCCCTCTGCAACACCATCCAAGGAAAAAGAGAAAGAGCAGCTTGCTCCCTGCAGACGCCTATAGATGTGGAGGCAGAGGAAATAGCTGAGGTTGCTTAGTTGAAAAGGAAGAAAAAAGAAAAAGAACAAGAGAAGAAGGAGGGAAGGAAAAGGAAACAGCAACTTAGCTTAGCTCTGGCTCCAAAATTTACTACTTACTTGTGTAATTAGGCCTAGGCTTAGTTTGTTGCCAACCCCCCCCCCCCCCCCCCCCCCCCATTTTTTTGTAATCCGGCCTCCAAACTTTAATGAAAATAGTGAATCCTTCTTTTAATATCTGTCATTTATATAAGTTATACAAGTTTACTTGTGACTCTGGTTATTTCTTTTTCCTCAAACCATTTGTGATATGTTAACTTTTAACTGACTGGATTAACTCCTCATGCACTATTATTCAGTTTGACACTAATTTCAGAATAACTATTGAATTTAATCTTAAAGCAACAATTCTTACTCCAAACTAGGTTTGGAACTCCAATAAACACTAACCTGCATAATACTTGTAATTCGGGGAAGCCAATAAGCTCCAAAACTCCTTCCTTTACTTAGAAAATTTCTTGCGAAGCTCGACTTATTCACAGTTTACGACCCAAGGAGCCAAGACCATCTCAGATTTGGACAAACACTTAGAAAATATAAATGCTAATTTACCCAAGGCTCGTGACCTGAGGAGTAGAACAAGGACGAGGTTCAGCTTAACACTTAGGAACTTTCCATACAAGATTAATTTACCCAAGGCTTGTGACCCGAGGAGTCAATATGGCCAAGGTTCTGTTTAACACTTAAAAACTTTCCATACAAGGTTAATTTATCCAAGCCTTATGACCCAAGGAGTCGAACAAGGCCAAGGTTTTGTTTAACACTTAGAAATTCTCCATACAAGGTTAATTTACCCAAGACTTGTGACCCGAGGAGTCAAATAAGGGCCAAGGTTCTGTTTAACATTTAGAAACTTTCCATACAAGGTTAATTTACCCAAGGCTTGTGACTCGAGGAGTCGAACAAGGCCAAGGCTCTGTTTACCACTTACAAACTTTCCATACAAGGTTAATTTACCCAAGGCTGTGGCCCGAGGTGTCGAACAAGGACAAGGTTCAGCTTAACACTTAGGAACTGTCCATACAAGATTAATTTACCCAAGGCTTGTGACCCAAGGAGTCGAACACGGCCAAGATTCTGTTTAACACTTAGAATCTTTCCATACAAAGTTAATTTACCCAAGGCTTATGACCTAAGGAGTCGAACAAGGCCAATGTTTTGTTTAACACTTAGAAACTTTCCATACAAGATTAACTTACCCAAGGCTTGTGACCCGAGGAGTCGAACAAGGCCGATGTTCTATTTAACACTTAGAACTTTTCCATGCATACTGATTACCTCAACAAATGCATCCATAATGGAGCGCAAATAAACCAAACATGAATAACAAATAAGTTCATAGCATTAATAATAATAACGCAACAAATTATTTACATTCCAAGGACGAGGAATTATACTTTCATCCAAGTCTTCTAAGAAATAAGCCTCAATACTAGCCACTGAAGTTATTCTGTACGGCCCCTTAGAGTTGGGCTCCAACTTTCCCCATGCGGGATTCTCTGCTGTTCCCACCACCTTTCTCAAAACCAAATCCCCTGGAGCTAAAGGCCTTAACCTCACTCCCTTATCATACTCCTATTTAAGTCTTTGTTGGTAATGTGCCATTTTTACTGCGGCTACTTCTCTCCTCTCCTCAGCCCCCTCCAAGCTATCTGACAGCAGATGGTTATTTTTCTCAACACTGAACTGATCAGTTCTTAGAGTTGGGAATCCTGACTCAAGAGAGATTACTGCTTCCACACCATAGGTCATTGAGAAAGGAGTTTTTCTAGTTGATCTTCGGGGTGTGGTACGATAAGTCTACAACACATGGGAAAGTTCATCCACCCATTTCCCTTTTGCACCATCTAACCTCTTCTTCAACCCAGACACTATGACCTTATTAGTAGCCTCGACCTGACCATTTCCTTGAGGGTGAACAAGTGTAGAATACCTGTTCCTAATCCCCAACTCCCCACAATATCTTCGGAAGGCCTTACTATCAAACTGAAGCCCATTATCTGAGATCACTGTATGTGGGAATCCAAACCTAGTGATGATATTCTTCTAGATAAATCTTTTGGCATCCACGTCCCTGATATTAGTAAGTGGCTCAGCTTCAACCCACTTGGTAAAATAGTTCGTCCCGACGAAGAGCCACCTTCAGTTCCTATAGCTCGGGGAAATAGTCCCACTATGTCCAAAGCCCCACTAAGCAAATGGCCAACGGTTGGAAAGTTGATTTAAGACTCCCCCTGGTTGATGAATATTTGGGGCATATCTTTGACATTGGTCACACTTCCTCACATAATCTTGAAAGGTCTTCTGCATGCTCGGCCACCAATATCCCTGAGTGAGGGCTCTGTGGGCCAGAGACCTTCCTCTATGTGACTCCCACATATCCCTACATGTAATTCTTCCAACAAGGGCTCCACTGTTTCAGGATGCACAAAAATAAATACCGCCCTGAGTAAGAGTGCTTGTACAACTTTATTCCTCAGATAGCCAATAACGTGGAGCCTTCCTTTGCACCTTTTCGTCCTCCCCCTTGTCTTCGGGCAACAAACCCTATTTCAAAAAGGTTACCAAAGGGTCAATCCAGCTCAGTCCAACTTGGATGCTATGCACTCCGGCCGAGGGCTTCTTCGTAAACTAGAGTTAGCCATATCTTCAATAATAATAATCCGAGAAAGACTTGACCCCAAAGAAGTTGCTAGTATCACTAAAGAGTCGGCATAGGAGCTCTGTCCCCTAGGATTTGCTCTAAAACAAAGCTCTTAAATTGGGCCCAAGCCTATTTTACTTTAGTAAGATATCCTTACATCCTCTCATCTCGAGCCTCAAACTCCCTATTGACCTAGCCCACCACCAACCAAGAATCATAATATAACTTTACCACTTCTTCTCTTAGCTGACTTACCATAGCCATTCCAGCTAGTAGAGCTTCGTACTCAGTCTCATTGTTGGTGGCTAGGAAACCCAACCGCAATGATTTCTCCATTACCAGCTTCTCGAGAGTAATCAACACAATCCCTATCCCTACTCCTTTTCGTTAGCTGTACCATCAATGAAAACTTCCCAAGAGGAATAACCAAGGTTGAGGGGGTCATAACTCCTAATGCATTTTCTTCCTCACTTAATGCACCCTCAGTGAATTCTGCCACAAAGTCAGCTAGGACTTGCCCTTTTATGGCAGTCCGAGGTATGTATTTAACATCATATGCACCCAGCATGGTTCCCCACTTAGCAATTCTGTCTATGTAGTCTGATTTTCGTAAAAGAGTTTGTAAAGGGAGCTGGGTTAGCACCACCACGGTGTGGGCTTGAAACTAATGAGGAAGCTTCCTAGTGGCATGCACAATGGCCAAAACTACCTTCTCTAGGGGTAAATAACGTGCCTTGGCCTCCTGCAAGGACTTACTGACATAGTAGATAGGCCTTTAGACCCCGTCCTCATTCCTAACTAGAACCAAATTTGATAGTATAATTTGTAACTGCTAAATACGCATATAGCACCTCCTCCTTCTCAGGCCTAGAGAGGATTGAGGGGCTTGACAAATATTGCTTGATCTCCTAAAAGGCCACTACAGACTCTTCGGTCCAATGAAAGTCCTTCCACTTATGAAGAAGCTGGAAAAAAGTACGACATCTGTCTGCTGACCGAGAAATAAACTTATTCAAAGCCGCTGCCATCCCAGTCAATTTCTGCACTTCCTTGGGGTTTCGAGGAGGATGTAAGCTGTTAATAGCCTTAATTTGATCGGGATTGACCTCAATTCCTCGGTGTGTTATCATGTAGCCTAGAAATTTTCCCGAGCTGACCCCAAAAGAACATTTAGATGCGTTCACGCGTAACTTATGCTCCCTTAACACCGAGAACACTTCCCCCAAGTCTGCCAGATGTTCCACAACCTACTTTCTCTTTACCATGATATCATCTATGTACACCTCCACGTTCCTCCCAATTTGGGACTCAAACATCTGCGTCACCATTCTCTGGTAAATGGACCCTGCATTCTTAAGGCCAAAGGGCATCACACAATAATGGTAGTTCCCATTAGGGGCACAAAAAGCAGTCTTCTCTTGATCAGACAATGACAAAGGTATTTGATGATACCCTTGGAAGGCATCCAAAAAACTCATCAGAGGATGCCCCACTGTTGCATCCACCAATTGATCAATCCGAGGAATGGGATAAGGGTCCTTCAGGCAAACCTTATTCAAATCTGTGAAATCCACACACACGCGCCACTTTCCATTCTTATTCTTCACTACCACAGTGTTAGCCAACCACTCGGGGTAGAAAATCTCCTTAATTGCTTTAGCCTGTTTCAACTTGTTTACTTCTATCCTTACTGCCTCAACATGCTCTTTTGATGAACGTTGAGGAGGTTACTTAGGTTGTGTAGCATTGGGATTCACATTCAATTGATGACATACAAACTCGGGATCAATCCCTGGTACATCATAAGTGCTCCAGGCAAACACATCAATGTTGACTTTTAAAAACTTCACCAATTCAGCCTTTTTCAATGGTGTCAACTGGGACCCCACTTGAAAATATATTTCTTCATTCTGCCCTATTACCACCCTTTCCAGCTCCTTAGATAACTCTCCACACGTCTCAGCCAACAATCTTCCTAGAGGACCCTTTAGTTGCTATGGAATTTGCTCTTTTTCCACCACAATAGAACCCACAGGATGCTGTGTGATCGCTGACACCAAACATTGCTTAGCCATTACCTGGCTACCGACCAGCTCCCCCACTCTTCCTTGCTTGGGATACTTGACTTTCAGATGCAGGGTTGAAGACACTGCACCCATAGCATGAAGCCAGGGTCTGGCCAAGATAGTCGTGTACGGGGAATAAGCTTCTACAACAATGAAGTTAACCTACACCTCCTCGTCCCTAACTTGCATGGGTAACCTTATCATTCCTTAGGGGATTACCATCCTCTCATCAAAACCCACCAATGGTGAATCATACCTTTCCAGATCTTCGAGTTTTAAATTTAACCCCTTATACAAATCAGGATACATGATCTCTACCCCGCTCCCTTGGTCAACTAACACCCTCTTTACGTCATTCCCACCAATCCTTATGGTGACTACTAAAGCATCGTCATGCGGCTGGGATGGTCCCTTCTTATCTTCTTCGAAAAACCTAAGGTAGGGGTGACCAACACCTTAGCTCTCTTAGGAGCCTGACCCCTGTCCTCTATGTTAAGGCCTCCAACCATGGACATGACCTTGGAACTCGCCCTAACATCGCCCCTTAGCTTGGCAAAGATCACATTAATAGTAGGGATGGCAATTTAAATCTGACTTGTGGATACCCGGCCCAGCCCAACCCTAATGGGCCGGATTTTACCCGGCCTGAAACCCGACCTGAATATGACCCAATTACCCTGAAATTACAAAAAACCCCCCCTTAAATATATATATATATATAGTTGTAAACCCTAACTCCCTAACCTATCGGCCTCTCATAATCTGATCTCATTTCAATTCACACCTCAGCCCCATGCCCTCAGCCCTTCACTCTAACCCTCAATCTCTCTGTCACTCATGCAGCCACGCACAAGAGCATGCAGCCACGCACTCAGCCACACACAAAAGCACATTTGGGTAAGGATCGGTGGGTTTTGTCTCTCACCGTTTGGTCATTGGATTAGTTTCTCACCGTTTGAGGTATGTTATTTTCTTCTTTGGTTGTTTTTCACTCATCTGCTTGCTGTCTAGGTCCCAAGAATGGATTTTGTTTTTCCTTGTTTTTATTTCATTGTTTGGTATGATGAGTTCATTCAGTCAAGTGGATCAGTTTCTCAGTCTGCATCCGCTCACTTCAAACTTCATAAGAACAATCAAGTTGAAATATAACTTGATATTTGGAGTAATTGGGTTGGTTCAAGTTGATGTGAATAGTTTTTGGTCAAACTGATTGACTGATTTTTTTTTAATTTTTTTTTATGCTATGAATTTCGGAAGTGATAGGGCAATGCTATGAAATTTTATAAAAGTGTATCTAATTGTGAACAACTATGGATATAAATATACACACATTGCATTATAAGAACTAAATGAAATAGATTTAGCTTACAATTAGAACTTTTAAGCATTACTTTGAAGAGGAAAACCTTTTTTTAAAATAAATAAAATAAAAAATATAAGTGGCATTCTTCATGTAATGATTTTTAAATTTATGCGCAACTCATGTGCCCACGTGGGATTGAATCATCCACTAATCTGTATTGGGCTTTATGTGCTTCAAATTTATTTGGAGGAATTCACAGGGTATCAATTTGAGTTCCCTAACTGGTATTATCATAATGTGATATCTTTGTGCCTCGGAAAGAAATCCATCACTGCTAATTTGTGCTAATGGAAGAAATTGTTTATTGTTGTCGGGGGCGAAAAAGTTTTCCTTCCGACAAATAAGATTTATGTTGGGGTGGAAGTCTAAACCGAAACTCGACAATGGGCTTGGTGCACGGCCCAAAGGCTATCGGTGAAGGTCCAAATAATTCACTGTATTCTATGCCTTGGGCTTAGGTTGAGGCTGACAAGAATGGCCCATAAACAATCCCTACAGCAGACACATCAGCATAGTTAAAAAGCATGCTGTAAGAAATAGCCTAGCAGTAAAGTATTTCTGTAGAAAATAGCCCAGCGGTAAAATGTTTCTGCAAAAAATGGCCCAGCGGTAAAATACTTATGCAGAAAGAGGCCCAGCGGTAAAATAATGCAAAACAGAATAAACTCCTAGCTATTAGCTACTTCACAAATTAAGGGAAATATTTACATTTTCAGGCTCATCATCCATTAGCTCTGGAGAAGAGTCTTCTAGTACAACAACATGAGGGAAAAATTCTATAGTAACAGTTACATCATAACCATTAATAGTAAATGAATAAGTAAATATCATGGGTTCCATAATAACAAATAATTGAGAAAAACTTAGTGTGAGATGAAGGGAGAGAGAGAGATCTCAGCTAGCGCAGCAAGATCATTTTGGTGCCAAGACATGCTCATGAATATAGTGAGTAATGAGGGATATTTTAGGTAGCATGAGTAGTGAGAGTCATTTGTGAGTAGTATGAGTAATGAGTGGCAGTGTATGGTAAGACTGCTGGGACTTTCTGCTGGGGGTAGTTGAATATTTTCTAGTAGAGCTATGAGGAGTGTTTTTGAGTCAGGAGCTAGGGGAACTTGGTTTCTAAGCCTGAAACTGAGAATTCCAGCCTTTTTCAGAGCTTAGAGGAGGCTTTTACAGAGAGGTTAATGAAAATTCTTAGTGTGTAGCTTAATGTATTCCCCCCTGAAGCATTAATGGAGAATTCCATTTATAGTTGAGTTTTAGGGGGTAATTAGCAAATAATCTTTGCTAAATCTTCCTCAATCTTCAGAAAATCCTTAGAGAATCGTTCCTAGGATTTTAGCCAAGAGTGGTAAGCTCAACTTTTAGAAGGTTCTTGCTGTTTTGGGTAATAACAGCTGGGTTTCTGGCTTAGCATTGAATGTTGATTGGCCTTGGCTAATGGGATTAGAGCATGCTTTAGGCTAATGACCTTGGTTATGCTACAACTAGAATCAGAGCTCCCTAGGGCAGATTGGATCACCCCAAGCCAGGTGTCAACCTTGGAGCCCTTGTTGGGAACTCTAGCTGGGATCCCCTTGGTGCCCTCCAAACCACATTTCCCTAAGTTTCCCCATTTGGGGTTCATGTGTTTGGTTCATGAACCAGAGAATACACATTTTTAGTATGAAAATGAGTTGATTTCATGTTGTTTCAAGAGCTTCAGTGGCCTGGTCATGGTTGCTCTTAGTGTTTGACCGGCTGGGTTGGAGAAGAAAGAAGCAACAGCTGGCTGAAGCTTCCCAGCTTTTTGTCACATTAGTTTCAGCTTTGTGTCACATGAGAAATGATGGGATTTCAGCTTGGGAAGGAAGGGTTCAACCCCTAATGGACACATGTCCCCTTTCTGGTCTAATTGGACAAGTTAGGACTTGATGGGAATGGGCTCCAGCTATTCAGTTGTTGCTGAAACTTGGTTGGTCAGTTCACGTGATTTCCAGCTGCTGGGATTTATGTGTGGGTTGGCCTGACTCAGCTGGGCTTTGTAGATAAGCTTCATTGGGCTTGGTTATCCCTACAAAATGAATAGTTTTGCCATGGGTGATATTCAAGGGCTTTTATAAATCTTGCAAGAGAGGTATTTTTTTGAGGGATGAGTAATTATATTTCCCATGAGTTAGGGACTTAGTATATGTAAAGTAAGTGTTGAAATAATACTTGATTTTGTAAATATGTGCCAAAATAATATTGGGCTTTTAGAAATAGTTGCCAAAATAATTTTTGGGCTTCATGAAATAAGTGCTAAATTAATATTTGGGCTTTGTAAAATAGGTGTCAAATTAGTATTTGGGCTTTATAAAAATAGGTGCCAGATTAGTATTTGGGCTTTATAAAATAGGTGCCAAATTAGTATTTGGGTTTTGTAAAAATAGGTGCCAAATTAGTATTTGAGCTTTATAAAAATAGGTGCCAAATTAGTATTTGGGCTTTGTAAAATGATTTGAGACTTCGTAAAAATATTGCCGTGTAGCAACGGGCTTTAAAGATGCCGCATCGTAGCGGGCTTTAGAGATGCCGTGTAGCAACGGGTTTAGTAAATGGTGCCGTGTAGCAACGGGCTTAGAAAATGTTGCCGTGTAGCAACGAGCTTAGTAAATGGTGCCATGTAGCAACGGGCTTAGTCAATGGTACCGTGTAGCAACGAGCTTTAGAGATGTCGCATCGTAGCTGGCTTTAGAGGTGCTGTGTAGCAACGGGCTTAGCAAATGGTGCCGTGTAGCAACGGGCTTAGAAAATGGTATTGTTGGGCCTTTTTGGGCTTTGCCCACAAGTTAAATGATTTTGGGCTTTTTGTGGAGATAGTGTAATTTTGTGGCCCAATTTTGGTAGTAATGTGATAAGTATTTTTTGTGGAAAATCTAAGTTGGATAATATGTGGGGTATAATGGGTAATATTTGTGAGAGGGCCCAAGGTAATTTATGGGGCTTTATATAGGAAATATTTGCGGGAGCCCAATATCATGGAGAATATTTGAGTAATATGTGAGAAATATTTATGTGGGCTTAAAATAGTTTATGGGCTTGTGTGGGTATTTTTGTGAGTGGGTTAATGAAATTAAGGCCCAAAAATTTGTACCTCAATAATTGTTTTTTGTGTTTGTTGGGAATGCAGAGCCTAAAACGGAGATGGAAGACACAAACAAATCTGGTTCTTTCTCGCCAAGCGGCTCTCCCTTGAGAACCGGACGTTGTCCCTTGCCAGCTATGTGGTCTCCTTCGCCATTTTCACGATCACCCTCACCATTATCGCCTGGTAGCTCACCCTCAAGATCACCATCAACTTTATGCCCATTAAATAACGAGTAAATGTTTGAATTTGTAGTTAATCATGTTTAATTATGATTGGGTTGATAGAATTTGTGAATCTATGTAATTATGAATTTGTGCCTATTAATCAATGAGTATGTGTAATAATAAATTTGTGAATATTTGTTTTGATTCTAATTCCCAAACTTCTGAACCAATTAGGAGTCCGAAATCCCCGACGATGGACTTAGTGGAAGAAGACTTAGAGGTAGAGGAACAAGAAGGGACAGAAGAAGAGGGAGAGCAAGAGCCTACAAATGAGGACTTGGATATAAGTAGAAAAAGAAAGACTACCTCAGATGTTTGGGATCATTTTACAAGGAAGAAAGTTGATGGAAAATTTAAAGCCCAATGCCATCATTGTAGCAAACTTTACTTGGGTGATTCTAGCCAAGGTACAACCCATTTTCGTAATCATTTAGCAAGATGTCCACGGTTGAAGTTTAAAGATATAAGGGATATGCGACAACAAATCTTAATTAAACAACAAAATAAGGTAGATGGAACTATGAGTTTAAATGCTTACCAATTTGATCAAGTCAAAGTGAGGAATAAGCTTGCTCGTATGGTCATCCTACATGAATACCCCATTTTCAATAGTTGACCACATTGGGTTTAGAGAATTTGTGGCTTCTCTTCAACCTCTGTTTAAACTTGTCTCAAGAAATACTTTGAAGAGTGACATTCTTAAAATCTATGATAATGAGAGGAAGAAAGTTTTGAAGATGACGAACAAGAATGGAAGTAGGATGGCAATTACAACTGATATGTGGACTTCAAGTAACAAAAAGAGAGGGTTTATGGTCATTACCGCTCATTTTATTGATCATACTTGAACGTTACAAAGTCGGGTTTTAAGGTAATTTTTTTATTTATAAATTGAATGTTAAAGACTTTATGTTAAATTAAATGTTTATTGAGTTATGTTATAATTATTTCTATTATTTTTCTAAGTTTGTTTATGTTCCTTCTCCACACACGAAAGATGTCTCCACACACGAAAGATGTCATTGCTGAAGTCCTTGTTGATTGTTTTTTAGAGTTGAACATTGATAGGAAGTTGTCCACAATAATTGTTGATAATTGTAGTACTAATGATGCCATGATAAGATTTCTCTTGAATAAGCTAGATACTAGTTCTCTTATATTGGGTGGGTCTATGTTGCATATGAGGTGTGCTGCACATATTTTGAATTTGATTGTTCAAGATGGGTTGTCTCTTATTGGTGATGGTATTGAAAGGATTCGTGATAGTGTGATTTATTGGACTAGATCACCAAAAAGGAAGCAAAAATTTGAAGAAAATGCACATCAATTGCGTGTTCAATGCACCAAAGAGATAGTCTTAGATTGTAAAACTCGTTGGAATTCAACTTACTTAATGCTTTCTACTGCATTGATTTATAAAGATGTTTTCCTGCGTTTGGCTAAACGTGAAACATCTTATACTTGTTTGTCACATGATTATGATTGGGAGTTAGCCAAAGATATTTGTGGGAGGTTGGAGTTGTTTCAAAGTGTGACTAAGTTTTTCTCTAGTCGTAAGTACCCCACAACTAATATGTATTTTATTTTGGTGTGTGAGTTGAAAATTGCATTGAATGAATGTAATTTGTCTTTAAATGAGATGATAAGTATGATGGAAGAAAGCATGCTTGCTAAATTTAATTCTTATTGGGCTAATGTTAGTGTTGTTATGGCTGTTGCTGCTATCTTAGATCCAAGATATAAGATGAAGTTATTGGAGTTTTATTATCCTAACATTTATGGTGATAATTCTGATTTAGAGATTGAAAAAGTTAAGAATCTTTGTTATGATTTGCTTGATGAGTATGGAGATATAGATGAGTCCCCTGTAGATAATGAAGGAAGTTCTCATATTCCTGCAAGTACTTCAAGCCCTGTGGCACAAATGAAGTTTAGGTTGAGTGGGGCAATGTCATCTTTTGATTTGTTTGTGAACAATAGTTCAAGTAGTTCAAAGAAACATGGGAGTGTTAGAATGGAATTTGATCATTTCATTGATGAGGGAGTGTTGAAGAGGAGTGAAGATTTTGATATTTTGGGATGGTGGAAAAGTAATGGTCTCAAGTATCCTACTTTACAAAGGATTGCAAGAGATATTTTAGTCATTCCTGTCACAACTGTTGCTTCAGAATTTGCCTTTAGCACTAGTGGGAGACTTTTAAGTCCACACCGTAGTAGGCTACGTCCCAAGACTATAGAGACAATGATGTGTGCTCAGGATTGATTATGGAGTGAAATCAACGGTTAACAATTGTCTAATTCTATTTATAAAATCAAAATTGAATTTTTATATTTGCTAGTTATAATTTGATGAAGTTTATTCCATTTTTTAATTCATTGTTGTTGCAGGTTCTTCAACTATGTCTGGAGATTGTACATTTCAATTAATTCTTGATCATGGGGAGCCTAATGAAGAGGATGGGAGTTGTGTCACAATTGTGGAGGATTAGACATTTTGTATAAATTTAGTAGCCTTTTTAATTTCTTAGACTTGTTGGATTAATTTGTTGGTTTGTAATTATTCTAAGCCTTTTTAGCCTATTGTAATTTCTTAGCCTTTTTAATTTGTTGGTTTGTGGATGATAAGACATTTCGTAATTTCTTAGCCTTTTTAATTTCTTAGACTTGTGGGATTTATTTTGTAACTTTTTAATTTCTTGAACTTGTTGGACTTGTGATACTTATTTCTGGACTTGTTGGATTTATTTTATTTTTGTGTTTAGCTGGTGATTTTAGTTATGATTTATTGATTTATAGATGTATAATTAACATGTGATTTATGATTAACCTATGATTTGGATTGATTTGGCTGCCATATAACGTGGCCTAAATGCCAAATTTTGGCATTTGGGCCATGTTATATGGCTTGAATGGGCTTGAATCTAGGCAAAAAAAATCTTAATGGGCTTCGAATATATATATATTTTTTGGCTGGGCCAAATTTGGGCCCAAGCGGCTAAATGGGGCTCGGCAGGGCGGGTTTGGGCCCTGGAAAAAAAATTCGATTAATAATCGAGTTGGGTCCGAGTCGCGGGTCGTGTCCGGGTATGCAAAAACCCGGCCTGAACCTGGCCCGTTGCCATTCCTAATTAATAGTGCCCAATGCTGGTCGAGGAATGCCATCCTATGAAATCTAGCTCTCGAGTGCCCCATCTGCCCTATAGGCTGATGTAAGAACTGATTGAACTTCCCTGCCTTCACCAATTGATTTAGATGATTGCGCAAAGTCCTGCAGTCCTCAATCGTGTGCCTTCTGTCCTGATGATAATGGCAATAGAGGCTTTGGTTCCTCCTGGATGAATCCCTACTCATCTTATTGGGCCACATGAAGTATGGTTCATTTTTTATTTTCTCCAGTATCTGATAGATTGGCTCTTTAACCAGCGAATTAACCACTTGAGCCCCCATGGATGGCACCTGGTTAGGGAAATCCCTCCTGGGACAATTATTGTTATATCCTCCTCCCTGAGGATCCCTCCTCTCTAGGAACATCTTAGCCTTACCCTTTCCTTGTACCTAATCTTCCTCTACTCGCTTGTATTTATCTATGCAATCCATGAGCTGGCGCATATTTAGAGCAGACTTCATCGTTAAGGATTTCCTCAACTCATGCTTCGTAGGGAGCCTAACCTTACAGGTTCTCATTGCCATTCCTCAAAGTCTCCATCTATTTCATTATATGTTTCCCAATATCTATCCAAGTCTTGAGGGTCTCTTCATCCCTCATCGTCATGGACAAAAGAGAATCTACAACCTTGGGAACCCTACTACACGTTATAAATCTAGCACCAAATGCCCTTGTGAGCTCTTCAAAAGACCTTATTGACCTCTCCTCCAAGGCATCAAACCAACGCATAGCTACAAGTCTGAGACTGGAAAGGAAAACTTTGCACATGAAGGCCTCGTTGCCAGCATGGACTGCCATCCTTTGACTGAAGTGGCTAACGTGTTCCACAGGGTCAGTCCTTCCATTATAAATGGTGAAGGTTAGATGAGAAAACCGATAAAGGAACTTGGCCTTGTTAATTCTCCTAACAAAGGGCGATTTGGAAATTTGCTAAAGGGCTTTACTCATCGCATTATTCCCCATGTCATGGTGAGAAGACCCTTTCTCGTGCTTGTTCCTATCCTTTTCCAACTTGTTTAGGCGTGAAGACGCTGAGTATTACTCGCTAGATGGAGTTCTGGACCTATGACGATATGAGTGATCCCTGCTTCCCTCTGATCCATCACTTGGTGATGCTGATGGACTCCTTCTATCACGCTCCCTACGTCTCAACTTCCTGCGTAGGTGATCTATCTCCTATTGCAACTTCCGTGTCTCTTGATCATGTGAAACATGACTCCTTGTCCTTGAGTGGCTTCACCTAGTATGATCTGTGTGGTAAAACTCTACCATAACACTTGGCGTACGTTGCTTGTCTCTTCTTCGCTCCAAGTTAACAAATTGGTTTTCCCTTTGTGAGCCTACAGATTCCTCCCTATCTTAACCTACGTTAGCTATGACCACTTAAGACAAACCCACAGCAACTTGATGTTCCCACAGACGGTGCCAATTGTAAGGACCGAGAAATTTTGCTGGCACAAGACCACTTAGAACAATGGGTTTGGACAGTTCAACTTTGGCCCAAATCAATAAATTTGTAAGAGAGGGAAACAAACAACAAGAGAGGGCCTTGCTCGAGGATGAAAATAAGGAAGAAAGACTTAATATTATTGAATGTGAAGATCAACGTCCCACTACAAGCTAGCCCGAGGGGGGTAGTATTATACAGAAAAATCTACTGTTTGCTCTCTTCTCTCAATGTTCTTGTTCTAACTCTCCTTTTTCCTATATTTTTCTCTGGATCCTTTTCTTTGAGAACTTTCTCTTTCTTATATACTCTCCCCTACCTCACTTCTTGACCCTCTTCCATCTTTACTTAACATGGTTCTCATTGTAACATCTACCTCTTTAAGCCTCTGATGAAGGTAGTAGAAGGAACTGCTTAGCTGTGAATTACACTGTTCAGGTCACTTCTTCATTAATGCAGCTGATAAAACTATTACCCACTATTTAATGCGGAGGTAACATGCTACTTCTTGCTGGAAACTTTCCTTACATTCATGATTCTCTCTCCTTAGCTAGCCCTTCCCACTTGAAACTCCTAAGAATCTTTTGTCTCTTCTCCCCCTCTCCTCAGGTGAATTCCCTCCTCGAGTACGTGATACCACAACACCAGCGCTAACAGTTGCACAATCCCTTCCTCGGTCCTCGGGCCCCCACAATTATTATTGTGAAGCACTTTTTTTTTACACGATTCAATTATTCTAAACTCTTTGGTTTTTGTATTTAATAACTCACTTGGATGAATGTGTATGATGTGGTCTCACATTTGATTTTAAAATTAAGAAATAAAACTCTTTAAGAATAAATAATTTAGGACACATAGCGCAAAATTAGAAATCTAATTTGGAATTTTAATTTGAATTTCTCTCAGTTTCACCTATTATTATATATATAGATATATAGATTACACGTATTTTCATACACTTTTTCATCTGCACGTATTTTCAAAAAATACAAATAACGTTACTAGAAATCTTTTACCAAACAGGCTCATAATTTTTAGTAATGTTACATCACTCAATATTTTTTAATTTAATGCAAATTTTGATAAATCTACTGTTGGATTACATAATTTTCGTATATTCTCGTTTCTCCATACTTGCAATATTTCAAAGTGGTCGAAAATTCATAGCCATGTCATTAACAAATTGTTTAAATTCAAGTTTTTGTAGTTTATAATAATGTGTAAAAGATGAGTTTTATTTATCGAATGGTAAATAGTATCCAATTGACATGAAAATTGGCAAACATGTTAAGAAAATATAGAACATGTAATCCAATAATGAGATTTTAAAAATATGAATTTAATAACAAGTTTATTGTGTGATGTAACTTGAACCCAACCCTTGTTATTATTATTGTAAGAGAAATCACACTTTTTAAATATAAATGTTGATTAGTTCTTTTTACGAGGATTAATTCGTTGAGATACCACTTTATCTTTTAGGTTAAGTAAGTAAATGAGTTGTGGGTTCTAGTTAACTCAATTGGTAAAGTTTTTGATGATTGAATAAGAGATCTGTGGTTCAATTCCCACCTACACCAAAAACCGATTGATGTCTTGGTTTAATGATAAAGAGTTATCATCAACAGTGGATGCCATAGGTTGAAATTATCTCAAAAAAAAAAAAAAAAGTAAGTAACGCTCTGTTTGTTTCGCTGAAAAACCTTCTATAAAGATAGTTTTCTACATTTTCCAGTGTTTGGTAGCACAAAAAAAACCTGGTCAATGGAAAACTATATTTGGTCAACGGAAAACCCTAATAAAAATAAGGCTTATTTTCTATAGATTGTTTTCCAATTTTTTTTTTGGAAAACAATCTCTCTCTCACGCGTTGCGTCTCCTATAAATATTATCTTTGTCTATAGTCGTGGGAAACATAATTTTTTGGCACCTTCTCTCTCTCATGGTAAGTTTTCTCACTTTTGCTCTCTTCCCTTTGCTTTTTCTCTCCTCACACCCTCACTGTCACTAACTCTGGTATCTTTTCTTCCCATAGATCTCTCTCTCTCTAACTGTCTCTCTTCTCTCTTTTCTCCATGTTTCTCTTCCCCTCTGTAACACAATTCTTTGATTAGATTTTTTTTTTTCCTTCACTGATCGGTTAATAGCTCCAACTTACAAAGGAGAACAAAATTGCAGCAGTAATTATTTCATTCTTCTCTACCAAAATCCCAATTCTTTGCTTTGAATTTCAATCTCGATTTTCTTTTTTCTATAAGAAATTTTCGGTTTGATGGATTCTAGGCAGAAGTTACTTCTTTTTCGTACATAAAGTACAAAAAAATAAAAAAATAAAAAAATGAAGAAGAAGAAATAATGAATGAAGTAAAAGATGAAAATTTTAAACATAGTACCTATATTGCTCAAAATTGCTTTTACAGGGGACAATCTTTACCGTGGACTAGTAATATTGTTATATAATGAATGATAATTGTTTAGGAGAATTTCTTTTGTTGGCAAATACTTTTTTTGTTGGCAGATATTATGCAATGATGATATATTATACAGTACATTATGTAAATACATAATTTAGAGTAATATTGAAGACTTGTGGTTGACCATAGTAGACAATTAGTATACCAATAAAAGGAGTAGACAATTAAAAGTTATTGTTATTTATACTTATTGAAAATGCATTCCCCTGTCAAATTTATATATATATATAGACAAATGGTTGATATATGTGTGTATGTGTACGTACATTACTGTTTATATATATGAGCAAGATGAGTGGTGGAGATCATGAAAATTTGACAACTAATTAATTTTGATTTTATCTATTATCAAAATGTTAGTATGAAAACCAAATTAATTCTTGGTTTTTTATTTATAATGATTACATTAGTTAGTTTACATAATATACATGTTTTAAATTATACAAGATATATTTTAAAAAATTTGCATACCAAACACCAGAAAGCATTTTCAAGCTCATTTTCAAGGTCGTTACCAAACACTGGAAAATGAGACAGATTTCTAGAAAATGCTTTTTAGAAAATGAACAATTTTCTAGAAAACGCTAATGCTGAAACAAACAGAGCGTAAATGAGTTTGGAGCCAACAACACTATATTAATCACTCACCCTTATAATTATTATATAATATGTTTGAGATTTTACAACTTAATTAATCACGTCATTCACGCATGAATATTAAAACAATTATTATTTAGGAGTTGAACTTAAGTCTTTCATTTTACAACATGATCCATTCTTGTCATGGATTCCTAATAAGTGAAAAGGCATATGATAGTTCAAATTTTCTCCCAAAATACAAAAGGTAAACAAATTCCATCATATTTTGTATGTGTTGATTTTTTTTAGAGAGAGGCGGAGGATCCAACGTCCGAACCAAGAACCAAGAATCAGTATAAGTTTCAGTAGGACTACAGGCCCGTTGGCTTGAATGAATTCATTTTGGACTTTTGAAAGTCGACATCATATCTTGAGTAGCTAAAGACATTGATTGGTCATAATTTTGAGTTATAGAAGAGGACAAGTGGATCGTTAAATAGAGGTTGTGTTTGCCATTAGCTTAAAAAGCTAGTTTTTTTTTAAAACTATTCAGCTTATTTTTCCTACTATTCATGAGTCTCATTACACTTTTGATACTATTCAATGACCCCACTATACTATGTTAACTACCTTTTAGCTTTATTTACAGTACTTTTAGTAAAAAGTTTTCAATTTCAGCTAAATAAGCTGTTTTCAAATAGATTCGGAATATATATTTCTTTTGAGTCCTATTAAATGGAATAATTTAAATATTAGAATAAATAATCTTATCAATTGTCACTTTCTCAATTTACTAAATAGGTTAATCTCTATTTGCTATGGACGGTTTGCTTTACTTTTGGAGCTAAAATTATTAATGGCATTGCAAGTGAATATAATTCTTTTCCTCATAAGGAATGTTTTAGAGAAGTTTCCATAGATTCATAGAGATTAAAGAAAAGTTTTCAGTTTCAGCTAAATATGCTGTTTCCAAACCAACTCGGAATATATAAATATTAGACATAAATAATCTTATCAATTGTCACTTTCTCAATTTACTAAATAGGTCAATCTCTATTTGCTATGGACAGTTGGCTTTACTTTTGGAGCTAAAATTATTAATGGCGTTGCATGTGAATATAATTCTTTTCTTCATAAGGATTCATAGAGAATAAAGAAAAGAATTATATTGAGACTATTTTGTGTTTTGTGTTTTTTTATTTATTTTAAGAAACGAATTATATTGAGACTAGGAATAGCTTTGAGGATTTTTTTTAAGAGTATTACCATTAGGTGTGTCAAATGCCAAATGCCAAATTTTTGGCGTTTGGCACCAAACACCAAAAACCAACCCTCATCAGATATTTCAAATCTCAAAACTTTTGGCATGGAGCTATAGTACACTGTCAAATATGAGACAGTATAGACAAAAATGCCAAAATTTTTTATTCTTATTCTTATTTACTTTTTCTCTCTCCTCCCAACACATCTCTCTCTCTCTCTCTCTCTCTCTCTCTCTCTCCGTCTGGTTCTCTCATCTCTGTCTTCTTTATTTCTCTTTCACAGCCACGCCGATCTCACCACACTGACCACCACGCCATGCCGCCGAGCTTGCCGTACCATCCGCCACGCCACGCCACGCCACGCTGCAGAGCTTGCCGTGCCATCCACCACCCCACGCCATGCCACGCCACGCCGCAATGCCATCGGAACCTCCCACCATCGGATCTTTCTCAATCAACTTGTAGTGGTGGGTTTTGCTTTTGGGTTTGTTTGATTTGGGATGGGTTTTGAGGTTTGTGAATATGGTGGGTTGTGGGTTAGTTGTGGCAGTGGTACTATGATTGTGGGGGATTTTTTTTTAAGGTGGCATTGGTGGATGTAGGTTTGTGCCGATGGTGGCTGTGGATTTGTTGTGGGTGTGAGTTTGGTAATGGGTTTGTGACGGTGGTGGCTGTCGGAGTTGTTGCGGCAGTGGTTGTTGTTGGTGGCCGTTGTTGCGGCAGTGGTGGTTGTGCCGTTGTTGTTGTTGATGAGGAGTTAATATATTATTTTAATGTGTTGTAAATATTATTTTAATGTATAGAATTAAAGAATAAAACATGTGATGGAAGGGATATTATAAAATGATGTGATAAAATAATAAAATAATTTTTTGGTGTGTCAAAATGGCAATAGAACAGCTGATGGGAATGCTCTAAGCCATTAAAGAGGCTTGGAATTTTGAGGAATTTTTTAAGCCATTGGCCCATTGCAATATAATGAATGGCGAGACCAATTAACGGGCCGATCAAGATTAGTCCAATTAACAACCCCACCCCCAAAAACAGGGCCTCGGCTTAATCTAAACCCAACCTGTCAACAGGCCTAAGTGGAGCCCACCAAATGGTCACTTATTTTAAAGGTTTACAGATAAATTGGGTATTGATCCGAGCTCTCATCTTCTTTTAAAACGTATGTACCAATAAGGAGGCAGACGATTCTTTTTGGATGTACTATAATTATAACCATGCATAAATAAAATGTATCTCTCGGTTTTATATATATATATATATATATATATATATAAACATATTATTTACAACCCATAAAATGGAGAACTATATATAGGGCTCGTTTGGCATGATCAATCCAACTATGTATGGCCCAAAAGAAGAGAAAAGGAGAAAAAGATCCATCATTTGGATCAGCAAACATCTCCTAAATAAAGTTATCTACAGAATGCATACAAGTGCATGAACCTGGTTGATTTTAGAGTACAAGTACAATTGCCTTGAGTTGGGAGAAAATCATCACAATGTTATGATAGAAAGAGATTCAAACCTGCAGGACGGAACTAGGATTCAAATTTGGGGGGACTGGCCAAATTTTTTTATTTGAGAATTTTTAGAAGTTGGAATATCAACACTAGAGGTTATCTCATCATTATTGGGTTTTAAATTTTTTGTATTTTTTCTCTTGAAAAAAAATTAAACAATGTAGTTAATTTGTGATCTACAAATTATATAAAATTCATATTAATTATAGGGATCTATTATGGTTTTAAAAATTGAATTGGACAAAGAACCGAAAAATGAGAAGTTGTTGGTTTTTTGTCCAAAAGGGATCGAATTGGTGATATCATATTATAATAATGTAATTAATATTATAAATACATAAAATTTTAGTTTTATTCTTTTTACATTATTCCAAATTTGGCTTTCTATCTTCTTATAATTTTTTTTTTAAAACCAAGTCAACCACTAAATCAATAGTCATGAATTAATATCAGAAGAAATAAGTAGTGAGAATTAATATTTATTCGTGAAATAGTGTAAGAAAAAAGAGATTTCAAAAGTTGCAACTCCAACTACCGCATATACGTAGTGCGATAGTCACTCTACAAGTATAAGTGCTTGTGAAGTGTGGGGGTAAGGGAAGGGACATGGTTCAAGCCTTCAGGAGGGAAATTCATACACATATACACATAGATTACTCTAGAGTAGGATCTTTATCTTGTAAAAAAAAAAAAGCAAAAAAAAAGAGAGGTTGCAACTCCGGAAATCTACTAATAATAATGACAGCTCTCATGTCTCAAGCAATCAAATAATAATGGGCAAGTTTTTCTAAATAAATACATAATAAATGTTTTCCATCAATTTAGAAACAGCCAAAAATAAACTTAAAAGTTAAAACCCACAACAACTTATTACAAGACCCACGGCATCTTAAAAAACGCTACAACAACAACTTACTTACGAGAACCATAACCAAAAAAAAAAACAGAGATAAAAAACTGAAGAGCTCATCATCAAAACAAAGCCTGAAGCCACAATAATCGCACAAAGAGAGAAGAGAGAGAGAGAGAAATTAGATTAGAGAAGAGTGAGATCAAGTAATCATACCTTAGCTAATTACCACTCAGGTGTGAGGTGGAGCTACCAAGGAGGAAGGGATGTGCATTGGGAGAGACAGAGAGCTCTTGACTGAGAAAATTATTTGGTAAAAAAAATTTGGGGTTTTCAGGCTTTGTGATTTCTATGGTTAGGGATTTGTGATTTGTAATTGTTTTATTGGTATTTTTTTGTTATAGACTGGATTTGTGATCTGTTTGTTGGTAATTTGGGCTTGTCTAAAGGATTTCCTTATTATTTGGATTTGTTAATTGTTTGTTGGTGTTTTAGATTATTTAAAGGTTTATCACTTTATCTTGGTGTTCTTGGAGTAATTGGGCAAAGGGAATTGTCAGTTTTTTTTTTTTTTTTGGGTTTTCATAAGCTGTAAAACTTTTGGGGAAGGGGGCCAAAAATAAATATTAAGAGTCAAAACTTTAAATTTGATGTATATATATATATTAATATATAATTTTTCAAAACCTAGGGGGCCATGGCGCCCAGCCCTAAGGTAAGTCCATCCCCGCTCACTTGTGTTTTGATGCCCTGGAATAACCTGACAATGTCAATGGATTGCGGCTTCTTAGAATACTGTCTCAACTAGATTAGAAGAGACTTTAATTCTGTTGCTCATAATTTAGCTAAACTTTTTTTTTTTTTTCTCTGATTTAAACTGTGTTTTATGTTTTAATATTTCTTCCCTTTCTATTCAGGAAATGTGGAAGAGGGACCTTTTTTTGCTGAATGTGGAAGAGGGACCTTGTTACTCTTCTTTTGGTTCTTAATGAAATTTGGGTTTATCAAAAAAATGAACCAGGTTGTTTAATTATTATTATTGGGATGTACAAACCTGATTGAATTTGATCCCAACTCACTGAAAAGTTTTTTTTTTAATAGAGCTCACTGGTAAGTTACAAGTTATAACTAGGTTGTGTCTTTGGACTCCTTGTAGGCCTTACAATTGAGAAATTTGGGTAATTTGGCTTAAGTCGAACTTTTAGGTTAGCCTACTTCAGAATATATATATATATATATATATATATATATATATATATATATATAGAGAGAGAGAGAGAGAGAGAGAGAGAGAGAGAGAGAGAGTTGAATTTAAAATTAGAATTCAATTTTGCGCTGTGTGTCTAAATTTATGAAGGGATCACACCATAATTATCTATTTAAGTTTGTTTTACTTAAGTTTTTTAATTTTTGTATCAAGTGAATTAATGAGTGCAAAATACTAAGAGTCTAATATTAATGAACTATAAAATAAAAAAAATAATAAAAAAACCAATCACATATACTCAATCCAATTTTGCCCCGTGTGTCTAAATTTATGAAGGGATCACATCATAATTATCCATTTAAGTTTGTTTCACTTAAGTTTTTTAATTTTTGTACCAAGTGAATTAATGAGTGCAAAATACTAAGAATCTAATATTAATGAACTATAAAATTTAAAAAAAAAAAAAAACCCAATCACATATACTCAATAAAAATCACAACACAACAAAGATCATCACATGTTTTATCTTATTAAAAATTAGAAAAAAAAATGATCATAAGTAGTATTAAATTTATGTAAGAATTTTAATATGTGACTAATTACATTTACTTTTTAAAAAAAAATAATTTGACTAATTCTTTATATTTTTATGATAAAAATTGTGTTTAATTTTAAATGTATGTATGTGTTACATACTTTTTTTTTTTTTATAAATAATTTAACTAATTATTTATATTTTTATAATAAAAATTGTGTTTAATTTTAAATGCATCTATGCGTTTGCATGAGATACATACTAACAGCTAATATATATACAACTAAGAAAGTGAGATTTTCTTTTCTGTTACAAGTTTAGATGGAGTCTGTTCCACCAGATCTTTACAATTATTATATTTTTGACTCTTTAAGCATTAATTAAATTGGCCGAGTTGGCTTTTTTCTCAAAAATAAAAATAAAAATATTGTATTGCTAGTGAGTTCTAAAGTTCCAGTTAGGTCAACTAGTAAAGTCTCTGATTTTTGAATAAAAGATCTAAGGTTTAATCCCCACCTACACAAAAACAACCAAAGGTCGAAATTCTACCCAAAAAAAGTATTGTATTGCTACAAAAAAAAAAAAAAAAAAAAACTAATGCTTAATTTTAATATAGACTTCTTTTTTAATTTCTTGAAATTTTGGTAATAGAGAATCAGTTATAGTAAACAATATTAATTAGTTTTAATGTATTTTACATTGAAAAACATGACAAAAGTATGTTGTACAGCGTGTAATACTTACATTTTCTTATAGGATGTAAATCTAAGATTACTTTACCTATTTCTTTAAAAAACAAAATACACACAGTTATTATATATCACTTTTAAACATTATAATACTAAATAAAAAAAACAAATAAATAACAAAAAGAGTATTATTGCACGTGCAAAGCGCGTATGAAGAGTCTAGTTTTATGATATTAGTATATGTTTGTGAGATGCATGAATTAATAAAAGCATATATAAATAATTGAAATTGAACAATAAATTAAATGGTCATGTTAACGAGTGTCCTTAGAGTAATGATTAGCAATCTATTTTAGGAAAGTTTTGACATAATTTTTATGAGAAATGAAAAAAGCTGTTAAAACATTAATTGCTTTCTTTTATTTTTCCATTAAAACTTTCTTTAAATGGATTGTTAATTATTATCCTAAGGACATTCATTAGCATTTCTCTAAATTAAAGAAACAAAAATGACCTTATATTACGGGAAAAGAACTTTTTGTATTTGTGAGGTTTATTAAAATCACGAATCATAATAAATTATTATAATAATTCAAATAAACACTCAAATTCTTCAAAAATTATAGAAATTTTTGGCTATAAAAGTTTAATCGTAATAGTATTTTTAATCTTTTTGAACGTTGGTAATAGAGTTTCACTTAAAGCAAACTATGTTAATAATTTTAATGTGCTTATGGTACAACACGTAACAAAAGGAGTAAAAAATTTAAAATAAAAGAGAAGATATACACTTGATAGTTGACACAATCACAATGTATGGAATACAACTTTTATTTACATAACTAGTTGAGCCCTATGTTTGCATGGTTTTTAGCATGAGTTTATATCATATTTGATTTTTAAAAATATATAATAGTAAAAAGATTTGAAGAAGTAATTTTTACCTTTATGAGGTTGTTGAATATATCTTTTATTTATACATTATGCTCTTGGTATATCATTTTTGTTCATTGACATTATTCTTTATCAAAAGGGCTTGTTACTTCCTATAAAAAAAAGGGCCTGTTACTTAGCACAAAGCAGCATACAATAGGTCATAGTGAAAATTAAATTTGGGGTAACTTTTTTATTTACATGATAATATGATATCTCGCTCGATTTAGACCCGATTTTTATTCGTAGATAGTCAAATCAAAGATAATGTCATGCCGGTTTCTCAAAAAAAAAAAAAAGAAAAAAAGAAAAAAGAAGGTATTGTCATGCCCAATTTTAATTTGGCATAGATGATAACATTATATAAACTTTATAACATAGAGTTGTCTTAGAAACTTCAAAAGATTCAAATTTCTAACGCTAAACTAAATCTAGAAATGTTTGTTTAATTGGTAGGATTTTTTTATTATGAAAAAAAATTAAGATTCATGTGAATTTAAATTCTGTTTGAATTCATGAGAAATTAGATCTCAATGTTTGGCAGGTTCTAAGAACTTAGTTTTTTTTAAAAATAACCCACGCGACAATATGCCAATATGGTATGTGAGACTTTTTTTTTTTTGAGAAACCAGACCAAAACTTGGCCCAGCGGAAACTATTATTGCTTAAGGAACATCAAAAGAAAGAGGTGAACAATATCGTCTGGTACATCTTCAAGCCAAACATCTAAGGCTCAAAGAATTTTTTGCTCTTTTAGCAAGAGCATCAGCAACTACGTTACAGTTATGTTTCACATGACAAAACTGAAATGAATTTAAGTTTGAAGCTAAAATCCTGATATCATCAATAATGTGACCAAAGTCAGGGTGGTCCGAATTCTCTTAGGTGATTGCTTGGATTACTTCTGTAGAATCGCCTTCAAAGATCACGTTTGAGAGTCCTATTTCCTTGGCGAACAGCACCGCCCTACGACAAGCCAAGGCTTCCATGGTTGCTACTGAGTTGGCTAAAGGGATTGGCATTGTTAGAGCTCCAATTGCTTCTCCCATGTCGTCTCGAATAATCACGCCAATACCTGCGGAAGAGCTGGTCTTGAATACTGCAGCATCGAAGTTCGCCTTGAAGAATGGATACTCTGGAGGTTGCCATTGGTGAAGAGCAACAATTGTATGGGCCGTAGCAAGGGAGGCTTGCACCGACAAAAATTCTTGAAGCAGGGACCATGCCTTGGAGCTGATACAGTCCACGCCTACTGTTGGGTGGCCAAATTTCAATGTGTTGCGACGATACCACACAACCCAGGCCACCATGATGAATAACTGCTTCCTGTAGTCCTCTTGTACCTGTAGAGAACAGTCCAATAAATCATTAAAGCTTTGAGGGCGGGCTAGAGAAGTGGGATGAGCCCAAGATAGAGAACCCCAAACTCCCTCCAACTCTTTGCATGCCACAGAGCATGGATAGTGTCCTCGGGAGCAGACTTGCATTGCTCACAAAGATTAGAGGCGCTAATGTGACGTTGTGCCAAGTTGGACATCGTGGGGAGAGCATTGTTGCAGGTCCTCCATGCGAAATGTTTAACCTTGTTCGGCACTCTCAAACTCCACAAACCCTTCCAGAACTTCCTCTGAGAAGCACCGTCCGAACTGCCTGCAGAATTCGAGTTGTCAAGTGTGACCAACAGCTTGTAGGCACTCTTTATTGAAAACAATCCATTGGCTGATAAGCCCCATGTGGGTCGGTCAGGGGGCAACCTACTGCTAAGTGGGATACCCAGGATTATTGAGGCTTTATGGGGGAGGAAACCATCTCTGTTTTCCATGTACCAATGTCTTGATTAATCAAAGAACTTACCTTGGTTTCGGGTTGAAGAGATGTAAGGGGAGAGGTAACAGATCTATTGGACTTGACAGGCAGCCAATTATCTTCTTTACTCCTAGCCATACTACCATTCACAATCCTCCAAACCATTCCTTTTCTAATCACATCTCTAGCGCTTAGGATGCTCTTCCACACATAAGACCCAATGGATGAATCTTTTGCATCAAGAATTGAGCAATTTGGGAAAATCTAGCTTTGAACACACGGTGACATAGAAAGTTTGGGTTGTTGATCATTTGCCAAACCTACTTAGCGAGCAATGAATCATTAAACTTCTCTATCTCTTTGAACCCCAACCCCCCTACTTCCTTGGCCTCACATAACCTCTCCCATTTTACCCAATGAACCTTTCTATTATCACCACTATATCCCCACCAAAACTTTTGTATTAGAATCTCCAACTCCTTAACAAGCCCTTTCGGAAGTTTGAAACAACTCATCGTGTAGGTTGGAATAGCCTGAATGACATACTTAATGAGCACTTCTCTACCTACCTGGGAAAGGATTTTTTCCTTCCACCCTTGGAGCTTCTTCCATACCCTCTCTTTGAGATAGATAAAACTTTGCTTTTTTGCTCGACCCACAAGGGCTGGCAACCCAAGATATGTTTCATATTGGCGAATAGCAGACACACCCAAGAGCTGTTGTATGGCAATCTGATCCCTAAGAGGAGTATTAGAGCTAAAGAAAATATTAGTTTTATCTCTATTAATTTTCTGCCTCGATCCTCTTTCATAAATGGAGGGTAAATCAATTATTTTTTGACATTCCTCCTCCCTAGCTCTACAAAACACCACACTATTATCAGCAAAAAATAAGTGAGAAATTCTTGGACCATTACGACAGATAGCACTTTGGGAATCAGAAACAATGTTAGGAAGGATTTGTTTCAACTGATTAACCACCACCTTGGATATCAATTTATAAACCACATTACATAGACTAATGGGTCTAAAATCCGAAACCTTTTTGGGGTTTTTGATTTTTGGGATAAGGGCAATAAATGTTTCATTGAGGGATTCATGGACACACCCCGAATTAAAAGCATCAATACAATTTTAATCACATCATTACCCACAATATTCCAAAAAGTTTTGTAGAAGATAGGTGACATACCATCGGGTCCAAGAGCAGTAGTAGGGGCCATTTGCTTAAGGGCATGTTGAATCTCTTCAGCAGTGAACTCCCAGGTCAAGACATCATTCATCTCTTCTGAAATTGCCGATTTGATGCCACTAAGGATGTCATCAAAATCAGATGGATGGGAGGTGGAAAACAAAGAGTTGAAGTAGTCCTCAAGCAGCCCACACATTCGGCCCTCATCCTCCCACCATGTACCCGCATCATCCTCCAAACCTGCAATGTAATTTCTTTTATTTCTTTGGTTAGCCCTGAAATGAAAATACCTCGTATTTTTATCACCCTCCTTTAGCCACTCGGTTCTAGACCTTTGCTTCCACATACACTCTTCTCTATTCTTTAGCTCCTCAATTTGGGTTCTAAGCTCATAAATGTGCCTCGGATTGGACTTGTATTCATCTAATTCTTCAGCCAACTTCAATTCCCTCATGCTTCGTTGCAAAGTGTTACGGACATGCCCAAAAGTATTTTGATTCCACACCCTAAGATTGATCTAACATGAAGAAATGTTTCTGTTGAAGCTCCACACCGACCCAGGCAGATCAGATTGTGTCCAAGAATTTCTAATCACCTCCTCACATGTGCTGTCTTTGAGCCACATAGCTTCGAACCAGAAAGGCCAGCTTTTCTTGTAGAACCTGTTCAACTCAGAGTCCATGCATAGGATAATCGGTTTGTGGTCTGAATGAAAACAATCCAAATGGTGGATCCTAGTAGTAGGGAAGCGAAGGATCCACTCAACCATTGCCACACCCCTATCTAGTCTAATCCACATGTTTCGATCTCCAGGTATCCTGTTACACCAAGTGAAAAGGAAGCCATTAAACCCCAAATCTTTCAACCTACAAAAGTCCAATGCATCTCTGAAACTTTGCATTTGAGCTTCAGGCCTATCCAAACCTCCTTGTTTTTCTTCAGCCAAAATAATTTCATTAAAATCCTCCATAGTCACCCAAGGGTAATTGCTTTGATGACTTAAAGCTCTGAGCAAGGACCAGGAGTTTTCTCGGCTAGCGTGTCCGGATCTCCATAGAAACCCGTAAACTGCCAGGCGTCATCCACTCCATAGTTTATAAAAGCATCAATGTGGTGATCAGAATAAGTTTGAATATCCAAATTAATCTCCTCTCTCCATAAAAATGCTAGACTGCCAACCATGTTCACATGTGGCACAACAAAAATATTTTTAAACTGCATCTTATGCCCTATTCTTTCCATTGAAATTTTCTCAAGTTTTGTTTCTGAACAGTTTTAGACCCTTTAACCCAACCAGATTAACCTAGTTAATTAGCCAAGTGTTTAACTTAGTCAAATTATTCAAATCTAGGTTATCACAATCATACAATCATATCAAGAATATAAAGCAGCGGAAAAGTAAATAACACAATGATATGATGACCTAGGAAACCACACGGTAAAAACCTGGGGAGGATTTGACCTAGCTATCCTCAAGGTAAACTGAATCCACTATACGAAAGAATCGAAGTTCATACAAAAGGACTTACAAGCTCCCCGCTTGACTTCCTAATGCTACCCACCAGTAGAACTTATTGACACGACCACGTGCAAGCTCTGAATCCACGGACTCCTTCTTTCTTGGATTCTCCAATCAGCTACAAGCACCCACGCTTGTTATTCTTTAAGCTCCAATGGCAATAACCAAGTTGATCATCAAGATGTTGAAATAATCTCTACCTTAAAAACCCTAAGTTTATGTGAAGGAAAGCTCCTCAATTATCTCACAAGAGATTCACACAAACAGCAAAGTATAAGCAACAATACACTCAGAGCAACTCTTAAAAACGTGGCTAGGGTTTTGCCTTATATACTTAGGGCAAAAACATACAACCCTAAACGTTTAATGAGGTAGGGCTGAGTTGGAAAAATCTGCAGAAAAACATTCTGCCCGAGATTCGATCGATCGAATCTTTCTTTCGATCGATCGAGCCAGGCCGAAATGCACCAATGCATTTGCAGCCTCTCGATTCCAACTTTACATGAAAGATACAACTTTGAGCAAGCCTAAACAAGACTAAACAACCTGTTTTGATTATGGTTTGCCAACAATACAAATTAGAATTCTAAATACATAAATTCCTAAATCTTTAGAACCTAACAAACTCCCCCTTTGGCAATCCGTGACAAAACACAAATACTAAGCTCAAAGTTTACAAGTAAAAGCCCTTTACATAAATAATGCTCATAAATAATAAAATTCAATCCTAACTACTATCCATCAGTTGCAAGTGTAGACAGCAGCTCAATTGAATCAACCTGTATATTCCTGAAACACTCAACAAATGTATAAATGCATGTGTGACAGAAAATAGTAAATCAACAGATATGTAAACTAATTTTCCCCTTAAGTTAGATACAACACAAATAAAACATTCTTGTAAAGATTCACACAACACATAATAAAGACATATATCAATGAATAATCTCATAAATATAAATTAATAAGCAGTGAATCACAAACAACAAAAATCATCCATATCAAAATAAATGTATCTCTCCCTATCATGAATAGCCCCAAAAATGATATACAAAGTGAATCACCTAGATACAAACTAAAATCTCCACTAGCTCCTCAAAACAAAAAAAATCTCCCCCTAACAACAAAAAAAAAAAACTCCTCTACAAGGTGTCAAAACTCTACTCCCCCTTTTTGTGACGGAATGCCAAAGGGCAATCATAAGCCATCATCAAAAGGAGGTGGTGAGGGTGAACGAAGATGCGCCAAATCAGCTCGCAATGCACGTATCTCATCAAGTAAGTCCACCAAAATCTGACCATGAGCCGCCTGAACGGTCATGACAGTCTCCAAGGTACGACGTACATCAAAGTCATCCGATGGAGGTGGAGGAACATCAGCAGCAGTAGCAGCACCAACAGGATCATCAACGTCCTCACCAGCAGGACCTGTAGAAGAAGAGAGAGGAGGTGCGGAACCAGAAGGCTCAGACCTAGGGTGTTTAGAGCCAACTCGAAGGTGAGCAGCCCTTTGTCTAAGAAAAGACGCACCTATGGGAGCAATCACATGAACGGGCTCAGAGGAAGGGAAATCATCTAGACCTAGATAAAACAAAATCCTATGAATAAAGATAGGATGAACAAGAGCATGAGAAGAAAATGAACTCCTATAAACTTCGTTCAAAGAATGAAGAAACAAATGTGGAAAACTGATAGGAGCATCAGTGACAAGAGCATACAAAAAGACACACCGCTCGAGAGGAATGGTGTGTAGATGAGAAATGGGCCAAAAAGAATGACATGCTATCCTAAAGAAGAGATAATGTAACTTAGAAAGCTCAGTAGTGGTGATCCTAGGATTAGAACCCCACTGGATAGAAGACCCAGTGATGTAAGACATGACATCACTCAACAAAGGAGACTCATCATAAGGGTAGACTGGGTGCTGGACCAAGGGTACCCCTAGAGCATCAGCCACTACCGTAGGAGTAATGGTGTACTCTATGCCTCGTATCCAACTCTTTACCAAAGTGTTGGAATCATAGACGCGGATAGAGATGTTCGAGAAGAACTCTCTAATCAAGGTAGCAGGTGGAGGAGAATCAGAAATATCCACCAAGGGTAACCAGCCCCAACGCTCAAAGTTTGCCCTAATGGCAGGATCAAGCTCATCTAAGACTACAGAACGCTCAGACCAAATCTTTCTCCTAAGGTTCAGCTTATCATAAATCTCTTGGTTTTTCTCACTTGGAAACTTCTCTCGGTCAAAAAAAGGTGGGGAAGGAGTAGGTGAGGGAACAGACCTACGAGCTCTAGTTTTCCTAGGCATGATGCTAAGGAAAGGACAGAGACACAGAGAAAGAACCAACAGAACAAAAACAGAACAAAAAAACAAAACCCAAGAGCAGACTGCAAGTTAGCACATAAACAAAATTGAACAAAAGTCTATATGATGCATGAACAATTTTAATAACATGATGCATGTTCTAATGCAGTTAAAACAAAGTTCAAATTCGGTTCAATTACACAAAATTGGCTTGAGCATAGAGTTTCTACCAAAAACCCCAAAAATTTGAAAAACCACTTGAATGTTTTGAAACAAATTGATGAATTGATCATCACACATGGTTGAAAATAGATTAGAATGACCAATTTCATCAAAACAACAAGCCAATTTTATCAATTTAACTCAATTGAACAAAATCCCCAAATCGGGTCAATCTCAAACCCTAGAATTTTCATTTTTTCACAAATCTCAAAATTGATCAAATTAACCAAAAAGGATCAATGTAATAACATTATAGGAACAAAACCCATTGATCAATTTCATAAAAAATGGATTGAATAAACAAAAACCCCAAAATGCATAGGTTTGAAATTCCCAAATTCAAATGCATGAAAAATGCATGACATGTGAAAATAAAAGCAAAAGGAAGGGTAAAATAGACATACCGGCTCAAGGAGAGAGAAACCTTGCAAAGATTTTGGAAGAAAACGACAAAAATAGCTGTGGAGCCTTGCCGAGTCGGAGAGAGAAGAGAAAAGTTTGAAACTTTTTGAAAAGTGACTTTGAAAAAGTCAGATTTGAGTTTTTAAAAAACTTGATTCACGATATTCGATTGATCAAAAATTACATTTGATCGATTGAATCAATCCGAGAATTCTAAAAGAATTTTATGCAATTTTCGATCGATCGAAAAATAGATTGGATCGATTGAAACAGGCAGCGGCTCACAACATTTTGGAAAAAATCACAGTTTTGAAAAACAACAACCAATTTTTGAAAACAACTCCTCAAAGCATTAAAATTGATAAACAAAATGCATGAGTATGAGATGGAATGCTTTTTCAAAAACCCAAGTTTTGATCCCAGTTTCTCCAAAGAAAATTTCAGCCATTCTCCCTTTAAATTCTTAAGAAAAAAAAATGTTTTGCATAATACTCAAGGTATGTTCAAACTTGGTTGGTCAGACCAAAAACACACACAATATCATGTACAGTGTTTAGCAAAGAGTAACTTGTGTAGTGTGTGCAACTAGCAAAAACTTGAGATACTTGTGAGATGATATGTGAATAGAAATCAACCACAAAGTCTACAAAATTCATCACATAGAATTTAAAAGAGACTTGTCACCTAAAGAGTTACATCCTATAACTCCAACATCTCCTAGATCATAAGCTTGCAATCATGTAAGTTTCTTGAATTTTTGCCTCATAATATACACATCAATTTTAGTTTAAGTGATTTGGCATCAAGCCTAATAGTACACACCAATTTTAAGCATTAAGCATTTAAATTGAGGCTTCACCTTATGTTCTTTTTGTGCATGTGCTACACTTTCTCGAGCACAGAATCTTAAGATATGTACTAAGGTGTTCATGATTGGCTAGTGAACAGTGGTGAGATGGTGATTTGAAAACCACCATTGGGACTGCTTCAATCTCCGCAGCACGTTCAAAAACCACCACGTGCTTATCATATGTCCATGTTTCCTAGGTTAAAACTCACTCCAAGTACAGGCCATCCTCAAAATCAAAAACCAAAATATTATCCCCAAGGTCATGTATTTTCACTTCCCCGATTAGTTTCCATAAGGGTTTGAATGTACGCTCCACTGCCTCCACATTCAATGCTCGTTTAGTGAAGAAACGGCCAGCCAACCTATGTATCTCTTTTTCATTCTGTTTTGAAACTTCCGCACCAACTTCCTCTTCTTCAGATAAAGAAAAACGGGACCACATACCTTCCAAACCTTCCATACTTCCTAGAAGAAAGATGCACAACAAAGAGTCATAGCCAACAGACTCACTACAACCACCTAACACTAACAGACTGGCCTACCAAAATCTAGGGAGACTTGGAGGGAACGAAACCTAAACTAAGCAAGGGACAAATATTCTATAGGCTGCTAGAGAGGAAAAACCCTAACCCTAGCAGCCAGAGAAACCAGTGGGGGAGGAATATAACTACTTTTAGCCTTTAGGCACGATTTGTTAGATAATATTAACTACTTTTAGCCTTTAGGCATGATTTGTTACAACTTTGATTAAAGTGTTGGACTTGGAAGATTAAGATTTCCAACTTTTTGGTGAGACTTTAAAATCCCATCAATTGTTGGAATTGATCATATCTTGAGATTTTCAAAGACCAACAATATTAGTTCATGGAACACTCCTAATTTTGGTATCACTTGAGAATTTAAAAATTTTCAACTTTGAATTCTTGTCAACCGAACACAACCTAAATAAAATGGTTGGGCATTTAATTTTTTTTTTCTTGAATTAAAGTAACCAAATGATTTTTTTTTTCCTTCTTCTTCTTCTTCTTCTTTTTTTTTTTTCTTTTTTTTTTAATTTATCATTTGAAGTGATTTGAACCTTGAATAGTGATTTAAACAAAAAGTACACATCTTTTTTTTTTTTTCAGCACAACATCCATTTTTTTTATGCGAAGAAATATTTAATTCAACTTTTTAATAATTATTTGAATAACCTTTTTAATTTATTGAATGACCAAAGTTTGTTATGAAAATCAATCATTATAAATGAATGGAGAATGGGGTTATTATCATTATCATAAGGACAAGGTACCCTACTTTGAAAATTAAAAGGGCACTATACTGTCATGTGAGACTGTGACCACAGGTGTTTCCGGTGTTTTAGAATTTTCCTTTAAAAAAAAAAATGATGAGAAACACATTGTTAAGATCCGAAGAACGTGGAAATTTTTTTAATTGGTTTTATTATAGCTTAGGATAGCTAATGTCTTCGAAATCATCGAGATCTTCAACTACGAAAGTTGACAGCCATTTTAGAAACCAAAAACGTAAAAAGGCAATGGGTGGGACATAAAAAAGTCTGCTTCATAATTATGCACATGAGAGTATCTCATCTCTCTTTAATGTCCACATCTTCCCTATCATTTCATACAATATTTATCTTGTTCAGGATAAATGTCCATAGTGATATATAAACTTTTTTTCCATATTTATTTTCCTGCTTTTTATGGACCTAATTTTAATTGTTTTCCTAAGTTTGACATTTTATTTTGTTGGAATATTTTAATATTAAAATTTAATTAAATAATAATTAGTAAACTAAGTATGCGTTTGGCTCCAAATTAAAAAACTAATTTATTTTACTATTCAGCTTATTTTTGCTATTATTCATGAGCCCCACTATACTGTTTCAGTTAACTTTTACCTTTATCTACAGTATTTTCAGCAAAAAGTTTTCAGTTTCAGCAAAATAAGCGGATCCCAAACAAACCATAAATGAGAAAATGTGGGAATTATATGTGGTTAATGACTTTTAAGTGAGAAGTTAATTAGTGTTTTTTTAAGAGATAATTATAATATGCTGTTAATCCCGCACCTCAAACGCATTCTCTCTTAGACCCCCAAGTACTTTGTATACGCAAAGATGTCAATTCAACTATAAGCATAAGGGTCTTGGTTGAAGTTAGTATTTTTTGTAAAAATATTTAAGTCCATATTGATAATGAGAGAGGCTTCTTATCTATTTGTAAGTGTAATAAGTTAACGTTATTAGGCTTAAGTATAACACAAGAGAAAATAAGTCTACATGTGCATGGGAAGGTGAGAGGAGGAGATATCAATTGGGCCCTGAGGTCCCTCTAAAACTCCTCAGTTGACTTATTATTACATGTAACAACTCACTCCTTTTGTGTTCAAACTTCAAAATCATTTTCAATTTTGTTGTGTTTCCTTTGTATTTTTCAGTATCATATTTTTTCTTGTTTTGGTAAGATAAGAGAACCAACGTTTGACATTGTAAACCATAAGGGACAAAAGAGTAGTTAACAATATGTTAGTGTAATGGATTGGTTAGAGCTTAAGGATACAATTTGTCTTTACGGATTTTACCTAATTTTTTACTTAATTTGACATTAAATATGAAATTTTCCAGGCACCGACAAAAGTAGGAAGCTTTAGTCTATGATTTCCCTTTGAATTTGAAATCTAAATAACAACCTTTTTGAACAATTGATTAATGAAAAAGTGTGAGTTGAAAAGTTGCAAATGATTGAGCGTTTGTTTATGTTAATAGCGTGTGGCGGATTAAATTATTCCAACTTTTTATTAAATTTTCCTTTTCAAATATGGAGTGAGGAAAATTTTGTTAGTTCATTGCCATATAGGCTCAATTGGTGAGCACTTTTTAGTATTTTCACTGAAGACATTCATGGTTAAATTCCACCATGCACAACTATTGAATTATTTAAAAAAAAAAAAAAAAAAAAATACTAACGTTGCGTTAGTCAATATAAGAGATTGTATATGTTCTATTTTTCTTACTCACCCTTTCATTTTGTTTCTAGGGTTGTTCAATCTTGTTAGTCTCAAACATGAATGACAGCTTATTTGGTGAGAAATATGTCTACGAAATCATAACAAATGAATGACCATCTATTTACAGACACACTCATACCTCTCAGTGATAATTAAACATGTCTCAATTCTTCAATAAACCATTGATTTAATGAATCATATTGATACATTTGTGATCGCTACGCTAACAGAGTTTCCATCTATGTTTGGGATTAAAATATCTTGAAATTTCGAGTTCTCAAATTTTTTTTTCTCTTAAAGTAAAGTGATATCATTAACTTAAACAGATACAATGCATTCATCCTTATATCCGAAACCATTTTAGCAAAAGAGGGAAACTCTTTTTTCATCAAATCAACAACCAAAAAAATTGTTGTTCATCAAACCTCATTTAGCTAGGCAATGATCAGCTATTACACCTTTAGTTCTTAATATTTGTTCAATATTTTAAAATGATCACACACTTTAAAATATTTAATTTTAGTCCTTATATTTTTAAGTTTGTGTTATAAAAAAGTCTCGGTCCTCAACTCTACCTTTTAAACTTATCTCATATTTTTGTCCTATTCCATAGATGTTTTTACTAGCTCAGTATCACCCCATCTGACAGTGGCGGCTTCAAATTTTTTATTATTATTATTTTCTTTTTAAGGTGGTTATTGAGAAACTTAAATTATATAATATTTAATAAAAAAGATAGTTATATCTCATTATTAATGTTAAAAGTTATATTTCTTTCAAAATTTTAGTTAAATATATATATTTTTTTATATTTTTCTTTTTGTTTGTAAAGGCTCAATATATTATTAAAATGACCAAAGTTTGACTACAAACTTATTGTAGCCTAAGACTACAACTTTCACTAAACAAATTAACATAATTACATATTTTAAAAATCTAATTGTTGAATTGTATGTTTTTTTATGTTCTTAAAACACGTCAAGTTTCATGTCAATCGGATATTATTTACTATTTGATCCATAAACTTATTTTTTGTGTATAATTTTAGACTAATAAAATTCGCAAATTAAACATTTGATTGATGACATAAGCTATTTATCTTTAACCTTCTTGAAGTTTTGCAAGCATGGAGAATATAAAAAAATATATATATAATCTAATTGTGAAATTGTTAAAATTCATATTCAATAAAAAAAAATATTAAGTGGAGTTGTAGTTTTAATCTACAAACAAGTTTGTTACTAAATTTTGTCCAAAATTTAATTATGTTGAACTTAAAAAAATTTAGGATGGTCACATATTTTTTTAAGGTAATAAAATCATAAAATTTTTAAATTTTATATATAATAATAATATTTTTTCAAAGCCAGGTTATGACCACCCAGCCTCTAACGTGGAGCCACTAGTGCCAGCTGAAGTCAAATCTCTTCTTAATAAAGAGATTTATTTATCTGTACATTTTGCAAAATAAAGCTGCATCAATATTTGATGATCTCATGTATGCACAAACAGTAGAAGCTGCTTATAGCAATGTGGTGTCACCCATCTGATCAAGAAATGGTTTGACAAAAAAATGATGAATCTTAATTACGAGATGTCATGACTTCTTGTCATGTAGTACGATCTAAGCCTGCATGGTCTTTGGTCAATATGCATGTTATCTGATTTCCTTATCCTCCACACAAGGCAAACTATTTCTTTTAATTTATAGCATCAAAATAGACAATTTTCATTTGCATATATGCGTTGTTTGTCTTATAGATTTATCTTCATTTGTATGCGTTTTATATTTGTTATTTTATAGATTTCTGCATGATGAGGCGGCGCATGCCAACAAATTCATTAACGATATTACGCCAGAAAATTGCATCACGACAGATATTGCTTCAATAAGAAACCTGAGATTCATTGACTTTTTTTTATGAACAAAATGCAGCTTTAAAATAATAAAAAAAAAAAAATTAGGTAACAACAAACTTTGTCTTATCTCTCTCATGAATTATCGAAGCGACGATTAAGGAGAAAAAAAAGGGTATACGGTACTATCCATTTACTTTCTTTGTACTTTTGTTTTCGTTAATTATATTTTTAAATATATAACATTATCTTTTAGACTTTCAAAAAAGAAAAGAAAAGAAAAAAAGAAAGGAAGGTTATGGAGACTTTTATTCACTTTGGGCACTGTGAGAAGCACACATGCACACATTTAAGAGTTATTTGTAATTTTGCGAACAACAAGGCTTCGTTTAATGAGTACTATAATTTATATTCTATAAACTAGTACTAGTATAAAAAAATAAAAATAAACTTTGTCAAATTGTCATTCTTCAAAAGCATACAACACTTCTTATTAGTATTACTATATTGCAAAAGCATACAAACTCTTCTTAATACTTCCATATAATTCGGTATCTTGTTTGCCAAATCATTGGGAACAAAATTTATATGTTTTTGTGATAGCTCATTAGCTCTTCGTCTTTTTCCATCATCAAGTGCTCTCTTATCACCGGCTGTCTTGTGATTTTGTGATAATGTGAGATTCTCATTCTTCCCATTACACAAGAGAACATGAATTCTAGTTCCCCCCTCCACTTGTCAAAAAAAATTATAATAATTAACGAGGTGCCCTCTCTTGGATGTAATTAAATGAGTCAAACCTTTAATTTCATGAGGGACTCAATCAAATTTTGGTCAACTGCTTGATTTGGCTCGGCTTATTTTAAGACAAATGAGTGAAACTCTAAGCAATCATAAGAGGTGGTGTCTTATATATCAGTTACATATAACAAATTTTTTTTTTTTTAATATTGTGTGGTCCCATAGTTAAGTAAATAAAATTTACACAATATGAGAGAAATGCTACATATATGTAATCGATAGTCAAAGTCTGTATCGAAATGTCCATATTTATAGGCTCAAATTTTAGTTATGTCAAGTGGAGCTTAAACCTGTATATGAGTAACTAAAACGAGCTTGACCATGATATTTTTATCAATAAGTTTAGCTACACAACTTTTTTCATTTAATTTTTCCCACGGTTAATGAAGTAACAAGTTATGAATGGTAAAAAATAAAGTGGTGTTAATGATATGCTCGTGTAAAAATCAATAGTATAGTACATTGTGTAAAATGTTGTATATGTAGGGGATTACTGATTTTTCATTGAGTTGAGCTTGAATAGATCAAAACTCGACTTGACTAAGTTCATTTATACCCCCAACATGCAATCTAAAGGCTCCAACCTTAATAAAGCTGTTGTTACATTAGTATTACTCCAAATAGGATTTTTTTTTTGTAACATTATTTTAATTTTTTATATATATTTTCTTTATAAGTAATATTAAAGCCATCACAAATTTATTACATGAACATTACAATCTTATATATCAGCAATCACAAAAAATAATTAAAACATTTATTTTTTATATTGTTAATTAAAGTGGCATCAATCACTTTCATTAATATATCAATTTATAGGTTTTTTACCCCAAAAAAATTATAAGTTCTTTTTTCCTTAGTAGTACTCCTATCATTATTCTTAGTATTTTCCTGTTCTATTTTCCTTCTTTCTTTACTTAATATTTTGATTGGTCACAATATTGTCAATGGTAGGCATGGTCGGCCCATGGGAGTCTACGGTCTACCTTCAACTTGTCAAAATCTTCCGGTGTTTGGTGAAAAAAAGAGAAACAATGAAAAGAAAATTGCCAGTCTGGAATCTACACCAACTTGCAAATATACAAGAATAGGTAGATTTTTTTTCTTTTTCTTTTTCTAATACAAGAATAGGTAGATTGTCATGCACTTGGGGCATCCTTGTATGCAGCATTTTTTGGTGCATTCATGTATGTCAATGAAAGAAAATCGGAATACAGTGTGTATATATATATATATATAGGAGATATTAATTTCATTGTTAGGCATAGGCCTCATATAAATCCCAATTTCATAACCGATGGCAGATTATTAGTATTGAACTCAAATAAAGACTAATAAAAATTTGTCAACTTAATGTTGTAAAAAATATTATGAAATTTTGTATAGAAGTAGCATTAAAACATTTCAAACTCACTATTCGATGCACACAGGTTGACATTACTAGACTGACAAGTACTATAAAATTCATAGAAATGGGGGTTGTCCATTGGCAAGAGATGCAGGAGCTGGGGTTTGAGTTCCTCGTGTCCCACATTAGTTGTTCTTAATTAAGCCACATGAAAATTAATTATTAAATTAATATACGTTTGGGCCACTTAATTACTACTAGTGACGTCTAGCTCATCGAGCTGCTTCATTGCCAACCTTGCTTGACTTGTTGGTTAGCTGAGAGTTTTTTCTAACCCCAAGATTAAGGTTCAAAGGTTGGTGAAGGAAAAAGAAAGAAAATGAGCTACTTCATTGAAAATGCAATATTCAACTCATGCATAGTAATTTGAGAAAAAAAGTGGTACAAAACTAATGGATAGTTGCAAACTCAAGAGAAGTCATAACATTATAACAAACATTCGAACATGATGACTGCAGGACAAGTTCAATCCTCTTATTGATTATTATGTGTTAGGAAACACCTTTTTTGTTGTTTGCTTAGAGTTATCCCATTGGGTTTTGTATAGTTTCTCTATTTTGCATTTTCAAAAAGTCTTTTTTTTTTTTTTAATACAAATCGATCACTTTTAGAATGTATCTTATATTTCATTATCTACATTTAATTAAATTAATTTTATAAATTTTATTTAGCTTAATTTCCAACATACAAACTCATGTGGTGTCGAATTAAGATAGACCCACGCCCACCACCAAAACGGAAACCCAATACCAAAATAAAATATCCAAATCAACATCCACCAAATCATCAATATTATGACACTACAGTGACCTCCAAATCGTCGCCACACTATCGTTCACAAACTCATCGTCGCCACACAACTGCAACGTTTAGCATCATTGACTTCATCGATCGCTTTTAGAATGTATCTTATATTTCATTATCTACATTTAATTAAATTAATTTTATAAATTTTATTTAGCTTAATTTCCAACATACAAACTCATATGGTGTTGAATTAAGATAGACCCACCACCAAAATGGAAACCCAATACCAAAATAAAATATCCAAATCAACAACCACCAAATCATCAATATTACGACACTACAGTGACCTCCAAATCGTCACCACCCTACTGTTCACAAATTCATCGTCGCCACACAACTACAACGTTTAGCATCGTTGACTTCAACTTCGCCACGTACGAGTGGGATTGAGTGGAGGGAGAGGTTTTGAGAGTGATCAATTTATTTTCTTCAATGTGAGAGAGTGATAGAGAGAAATTATTATTTTAATAAGGGTGGAATAAAATTTGGGTTTAAATGGTATATAAAAGCTAAGGTGGTCTTGTATATTTAGAAGGCCATAATAGCGTTTGTATATACTTTTTGGCAAAATGCATGACGGTCCGTTTGGTTCGTGTAAAATAATTTCCGGAAAATAGCCTATTTTTCGGAAATACTATTTTTAGGAAAGGAAAATATTTTCATGTGTTTGGTTGCATTATGAAAGTTTTGTGTAGAAAATATTTTCATGTGTTTGGTTGTATTCTTGAAAATACTAGAAAACACATTTTCTCACATTTTCTCAACTTCCAAACAAATATTAACATCATTTCTCAGTCCACAGTCACAAAAATACAAAACCCAAAGAAAAAAAATCATCAAATCCGGTCAAAAGGCGAAGGCGTGTGGGTCAGGTGTGGGTTCGAAGGCGCGTGGGTTCGAAGTGACGGCGATGGCGTGTGGGTCGGGTGTGGGTTCGAAGGCGACGGCGAAGGCGCTTGAGGCAACCGTTGGAGTCGATCGTTGCTTGGAGTCGATCTGGAGCTCGGAGTGATCTGGAGCTTGAGGCGACCGTTGGTGTTTGGAGTTGATCGTTGCTTGATCTGTGCGGTGCTGCGATCTGGAGCTCGGAGTTCGTCGGCGATCTGGAGCCGAGTTCTCTCTGCGTTCTCTCTTCTTTCTCTCGCTCTCTCTCTCTTTTGCGTTTTCCGAAAATCGTTTAAAGGGAAAATAAAACCGTAAAACGATTTCCGGGTCAAAGCAACGTTTTACACAGTCAAAGGAAAATAATTTTTGGAAAATACTATTTTTAAAGCCAACCAAACAGCCTATTTTACGGAAAATAATTTCCAAAAATCATTTGAAGTCAAAACAAACAGAGCCTAAATGTAGCATTTTTTTCCCCTCACTCTTTATTTGCAAGACTGCAACATCCTCTATAACAAAACAAAAAGAAAAAACTCTAACTTACAGTATCGGGTGTGAATGCCCTTTTTCTTTTTTTATTTGTTTAAAATTGGTTAAAATATAATGGTACAAAACCGGACTCTAAATTCTCACTGTAAATACCTAATTTTAGACACATAATTTAATTTTAGAAGAAGGCAAAAAGTTTGGGTCTGTCACATTTAAATTGAAAAATATTTCCCTCTCAAAAAAGAAAGAAGGAAAAATATTAGTATTTATGTATGAATCATTTTCTTTGTCTTAACTTTGTAAAATAACATCTACTAGTAAATTACGTTACGTGAGACCTTTATTTCTTCTTATCAATTACTCCTATAAAAGAGAAATGACACTCAAAACAATTCTAAGCGCATATTTAATTTTATTAAATTTAAAGCCAAAGTAATAATACTTAACAAGAAAACATCATAGAGTGGAGAACCTTCTTCTTCTTCTATGTGGGTGTCTGGCTCTATCTATCACTGACCAGCAACAAACAATCCGTACCAAAAATCCATGAGAACAAAGGTTCAAAGAGTTCCACTTCCTAGGCAATGGGGTCCAGAGAACTCCCATTAACATTGCCTCTCTTTTTTTTTTTTAATCACAAAGAACACCGTATCCTATGCTTCCTCTTCTACTCCTTCCAAATATTCTCTCTCTCTCTCTCTCTCTCTCTCTCTGATAACCGGTCAGTCTCTCTCTCTCTCTTTAGACTTTGTGACTTTTAACAATTTTTTTGTCCCACACACAAGGGAAAGTGATCTTTGGTACAGACATACAGATTGGAAGTGGAATAGAAGGACTGAAAAGATTGTGATCAGGCTGAAAAAAAATTGGTAAAAAAGCTCAAAAGAGAATTACATTTGAGTGCACATTTTAAAACCATATAAAAAAAGTGTATTTTTCTTCTCAAGATATTTTTTTTTATACTTGGGGTATTAAATGTGCATTGAAGTTGATGCGAAGGTTCCTTTGAAGTCAAATAAGAGCCTCTGCCTTGCATCTGATGAAATCATCGCAGCGTATGTTATCATCTCCTCTTTTCTTATTCTCAAAAAAAAAAAAAAAAAAACTCCTCTTTTCTTTTTTCTTTTTCTTTTTTTTTTTTTTTTTTTTTACCACTGAATTGTTGTATTAAATTTAAATACTTGGTTTGGTATTTTTTTTATTGAAAAAAAATTGGAAAAAAAAAAAATTCAACTATACAAAAAGAAAAGGTCTATGAAAAAGTTTTTTTTTTTTTTTTTTTTGAAACTATGAAAAAGTTGTACCTACCAAAATAATCAGAACACAGACACTGATTATTGACCTTGTAGTAAATTTTGCACCTTCGTTAGTTTTATTAGTTACTCTTTTTGAATTCTCTCCTCCTGGCACCATTTATTTCTACCATTTAAAACTCGCATTGAATTCTCTCTCTCTCTCTCTCTCTCTCTCCCCATTTGACTCGCAGGAGGACCATTTGACAGTGAAAACAAAAAGAGGTAAACTTCTATGGTCTCCATCAAAATACTTCTTATATGCAACAAAACCCACAATCCATCAACCCTAAAAATCTTTCTGGGCTTCTCCATTTGGTCTTGGTCTTGGTCTTGGATTTGTTTGTTGGTAACACATGGAATTCTTCTTACTATTTGATTCATTCTGAAAGCTGCAATCTTGGTGTGTGTGTTTTTTTTTTCTCAACCTTTCCTAAGAAAATATGGACAGAATTTTCTTAGAAATCAAAGAAAGGAGCTTCCTTGCACCCTCACAACACTATTACCCTTATGAGACACTCCAACCTCCAACAACACCCAATACTCAATCTGATCCTTTCAATTTGAACAACAAGGTCAGTCCAAGTATACTCCTCATCATTATAATTCTTGCTATCATTTTCTTTCTTTCTGGTTTGCTTCACCTTCTTGTTAGATTCCTTATGAGACCAACAAATAGAGACCCAGATGATTTGGAGAGTGTGACTGCTCTTCAAGGCCAACTACAGCAACTCTTTCATCTTCATGATGCTGGGGTTGACCAGTCCTTCATAGACACTCTCCCTGTGTTTCATTACAAAGACATTATAGGATTGAAGAACCCATTTGACTGTGCTGTCTGTCTATGTGAGTTTGAGCCTGAAGACAAGCTCAGATTGTTGCCAAAATGTAGTCACGCCTTTCACATGGAGTGTATAGACACATGGCTCTTGTCCCACTCCACTTGCCCACTCTGTAGAGCTAGCTTGCTCCCTGATTTCTCTCCAAACCACAATTGCTCTCCCATTGTACTTGTTCTTGAATCTGGAAGTGAGAGCTCCAGAGAGATTGTCTCAGAGGCTGGTCTTGGCAGAACCAGCTCACTTGGAGTAACCAATCCCCATATGTCTTTTCGTTGTGACTATGATCATTTGGGGTCTACCAGAATAGACAAATCCTGTGAATTTGAAACAAAAGAGGATGCCAATGATAGCCCAACAGTAATAGTGGATTCAGAGGAAAAAGTAGTGCCAGTTAAGCTTGGCAAGTTCAGGAATGTGGATGGTGGTGAAGGCAGTACTAGTAGCAACAACAATGTGGATGCAAGAAGGTGCTTCTCTATGGGGTCATTTGCGTATGTAATGGATGACAATTCTTCATTGCAAGTGCCCATTAGAAGCACCCCAATGAAGAAGCAGTCAAGTAAGAAGCCTAATTTGCCATTAACACCTGGCCATAGAGCAGCAATGTCTGAATGTGACTGTGAATCCAGAAGAGAATTCAGGTTCAATGGGCTTGAATCAATCAGAAGTGTTGAAAATCATGGAAGTGCTAGCATTAGCAATATTAATGGCAATGGCAATGCTATTGGGAGGAGCAAAAGAGAGAGCTTTTCTATATCAAAGATTTGGCTAAGGGGAAAGCAAGAGAAGCCTAATGCAGCTGCTGATGCATCAAGGCGAGCCGTTTCTTTTCGGTTTCCATTGCACCACAATGTTGTAGCTGGTGAAGATTTGAAGGGCAAGAATGTGAACAGTGGTTCAAGGAGGGCTCTATCTGAAATTGACATTGAGAGGTGGAAGCATGGAGGGAGTGAATTGGATTGCGAGGAGGAAAGGCAGAGCTGTAACAGTTTGGATTCTCAACCAAATGCACCATCTTTTGCAAGGAGGACATTGCTTTGGCTTATGGGAGGAAAACAGAATAAGGTTGTTCACTCATCCACAGATCCCAATGTTTAGTTTCTTTCTAATTCTTTTCTTTGATTTTTTTTTTCTTTTTTTAGTTCTTAGATAAATTATCACTTTGATTCCTTAAATGTGAAAGATTTGTAATAGAGAATAGAAAGAAAACAATTTGAAGTGTGGAAGAGATCTGATTGTAAGGTTTGTGCATTTCACTGCAAAATAGTAAAATACTTGTTTCTAGTTAACGAAATTAAACTAGTTAAAAAATTAGGACTAGAAGTATCATATTAGATCAATTAATTTTGCCCTTCTTGTTTTCACATTCTAAAAATTTTGCTGTTTAGTTTAGAATTATACGTTTTCAACTTTTCATTGTGTTATATTATAAGTATCCTCTGCCCTTGGGTAGAGGTTTTGAACTTTTGATTAGTACCTTTTTTCCCCTACCCCATATGGCTATGGGCTGATGGGCAGGGGGTTTTCAATTTTGGGTAACTTTAGAAATATATATATTTTAATACTTTGGTGATCTATTTTTTGCTCATGTCGTTCTTTTTGTCACCTTGTGATTGTACCTTCCCCTAGTCCAAGGGCAACAAGTTTGAATTTTACCTGGCAATTTGTCTCTTTTGTTTTTTTTTTGTTTTTTGGAAAATATTGTTTTTCACATATATTTCAATGTTGGTTTTAAAACTTTGTTTTTGTTTGGAAGAGTTTATTTTTATTGACTTGTTAAGCTTAACAAAAACTGTGTATTATCGAGAAAAAAAAATCGTGTATAATATAATTGTATGTAAAAAAGTAAAATTTTAAAAACTTGTATATAATTTTTTTTTCATGTAAAGCATGTTATAAGCTTCTCATTGATTGTGCTAGGAAGTAGTTAGATACTCAATTTTTAGATGGTCATCTGGATCTAGTAGCGCAATAAATGTAAAGTTGGGAATTCAAATCCGAATTGAACACAACTTTACTCTTACTTGTCCATCAATTTTTAGATGGTCATCTGGATCTAGTAGCACAATAAATGTAAAGTTGGGAATTCAAATCCGAATTGAACACAACTTTACTCTTACTTGTCCATCAATTTTTAGCTGAAATTGCTGTCAATGGCTCCAAGCAAGGTCACTCTGGTTACAGGCTGGTGCATTTAATATACAGGCAAACTTTTCATCTGTAAAGATTGGTGTGTATTGAGGGACTAAAACATTAATGGTTGACCTTTAATAAAGGTCACGACTCACGGGTATGGTTGGATGCCGCTGTCTCGAATAATTTGTGGTATGGCACCTAGCCCATTAATGTTCTCTACTCATTAAATTATGAAAATTACTTAAAAACCAATGTATTGAAAAGAATAAAACAGAAGAAGAGAGTTATTACCCTAGATAGAGTCTCTTGCCACCTTAAATACCCACAACGGCCCATTCACTTTCTTGCATTTGTTCACTTGTACTTGTACATGCACAAACTGAAGTCTATGATTGCCCTATCATATGAGTAGGCTAGGCCAGCATCTCCAACAAATAAGACATATTTTTATCCAATTTGGAGAATAAAAAATATAATTTTTTCTTTTATTACCTATTTAAAAAAAAAAAAAAATCTTCTAACACAATTGACTCTATATCATTTTTTATATCCCATTTGAATATTATTATTTTTTCAATCTTCCTTTTATTATTATTGTAGGGTCAGATTTTGCAGCCCAAGCCCAAGAAGATGTGGATTTGGAGCCCACTGAACCCAAAACAATAAATTTGTAGAGAGTGGGTAAAAGAGCTAGGCTAATAACGAAAATAACAGTATTAAACAGCGACACTAGTGGGAGAATATGAATTAATATGTGCTCGGACGGATGTAAGTGTCTCGTCCGAAGAGGTGATTTTCATTGATGAACTTAGGTTACAATTGTTGGAGCTACAGTAAAATGATACACTCTTTCTCTTTTTGATTTCTCGATCCCTTTCTATCAGAGACCCCTCTCTCTTATATAGTACTGCCTTTCCACATCTTCACCGTCCACTTGTCCATCATCTAGGCGCCCACTTGAGTGCATGTCCCATCACACTCCCCCTTTAGCCCTGTCTGAGTGGCGGTAGCTGAGAATGCACTGTTCAGGGGTCTTCTCCACATAAATGCGGCCAGGAGGGTAGGTGCAGTGCATTTAATGCGGTGGTTGGAGTCTGTCCTTTAGATATTTCTCCGCTTCAGTTATCTTCATTCGTGTCCGAGGTTCATTTCAGTCATTACATCTGTCAGGAGAATCACTTGGGCTGCAAAGGGTTGCATGTCAGACCAAGACTCTTCGGATCCGAGGGTATTGGACTCCTCGGCCCATTGAACATCTCCTCGGATCACGGCCATGCTCCTCTCCTGACATGTTCCTTTCTCAGGGCCTCTAAATGAGCTTTTTCATCTCTTCGGACAACAGTGGTCCCTAGATAGGGCCTTGGGCCCAATGCGCTTGGTTGGACTTTTCTCCCCACAATTATTATTATTTATTTTTTTTTTTTGTGAAAAGAAAGAGAATGCAGAAAGAGAAACTATATTTTAACTCTTTTATTCATTTATGATGGTCATTGAAGGAGTATTTTATGGGTTTTACTCTCTAAATTATAGAGAATTTTGTGAATAGAGCATCTGTTGGAGATGAGCTTTTTCAAAGTAAATCTTTAATTTCCAAGTGTTTGGGGTTAGCTACGTGAATGGATTGCAATATTGGAGTGGTAGGTCAGATTATTATTATTTACCTATCTCATCCCGTTTTTTAAGCGGAAGAAAAACCTATACAAGAGGCAATGAAATAGAAGTATTTTGTCATCTTAAAATGGTGAATTAGCGAAGGAGTCATGTGACCCCCACAATTTTGAAAATTTTATTATAACATATGTATTTTTAAAAGTTTTTTACAATTTGGGCATTCAAAATTTTGACTGACCCTCCCAAAGAATTCAAAATTTTGAACTATGAACCCCTTAGAGCATCTCCAGCAGCCTCTCCAAATTTTCTCCAAATTTTTATCTATTTGGAGAATAAACAGTGACATTTAGCTTTTACCTACTCACTTTCTTAAATACACTTTCCAACAGACTCTCTATTCTTTCTCTATCTTATTTAAATATTATTTCTTCATTCATTATTTATTCTTTTTTTAATCATCATTTATTCTTTTTTTAACAACTATATTTTTCAATGAGAAGTGCTATGTTCACAACATTTTACGCAATACTTTCACAACAAAATTTATATGGAAAGTTGTTACTAGTTCTAATTTGAACCCACCACTGAAATTATTTTTTTACTTGCCAATATTAACTAATAACAATCTGTTACTTAAAATTTATTGTGAAAATATTATAAAAATATTGGGGTAGTATTTTTCAATTAGGATTTTTTATTTTTCCCTTATATATATATTTTTTTCATCCACACGTTTGTTTTCTTTTCTTTTTTCCTCTTTTTTCTCCTCCACACCTTTCCCTTTATCTCTATCTTTTCTTTTTTTTCTTTTCTTCTCTCTAGCACTTTCTGGAGCCCTCTTTTCTTTTCTTCTCTTCGGATGGGGCTCTGGGAGAGCTTTTGGAGCTCTGGGAGAACTCTTCTTTTTTTTCTTTTCTTCTCTTCGGCTGGAGCTCTAGGAGCACTTAGCAGCACTTCGGTTGGAGCTCTCTCTCACACATGAAGATCGTCCGCTTGTCCTTCTCCCACCACCGCATATCCTCCTCCCCACCGAGGCTCCCATGGGTCAGCTTTGCTTTTTTTCTTTTTTTTTTTGTTCTAATTTGATTAGTTTTAAAATTGTGATTTGAGTTTGTATTTTGATTGAGACTGAGTTTAGAGATGTTTGAGAGAAAAGATCAAGAATAGTTCTGTTGTTACCGTTGTGATTATTGAGTGAAAATTAAAAAATTTAATCGGTTGTGATTATTGAGATTGAATTAATTCTTTTGCTCATGAATAGGTCTCTCTATTTTCTTTTTCTTTTTTCTGATTTCATTTGGTTTATGAGAAAAATTATTTTGTGTGTTTGGATTGTTTGGATTGTATTCTGCGTTTTGTAACCGTTGAGATAAAGAAGAGAGAGGGAGTGAAGAAGAAAGAGGAACGGATGAAAGAGAAAAATATATTTTTCTAATTCAGCCGGTATTATTTTAAGGGGAAAAAGTCTTTACATATGCTACAGTAATTGCTACAGTGCTCTCCATACATGGAGAGCTACTGTAGCAAATCTAAAAAAAAAAATAGAGATGCCGAGTCTGTTGGAGTTCTATTTTTGTGTGAACAGTGGCTTTTCTCTCCAAATTTTAGAAATGGCTAGCCCTGTTAAAAAGAAAAAAAACTGCCAAATGAATTGGTGGCCTTCACAAAAAAATGAGGGGTAGGTAACCCCCTAAACAATAGTTTCAAAAAAAAAAAAAAAAAAAACACACACACACACACACAAATAAAAAAATAAAAAAATGTACATATATAAAAAAATTGAGTATATCATATTCGGCTTCCCAAGAAAACATTTTTGGTTTTGTCATTGAAATAAAACCCAGGTTCACCCAATGATGAGAAAGAATAGAAATATATATATATATATATATATTTTTTTTTTTTTGTGAGAAAAAAAAATGTTGACTTATTTATTATCATGTCCTATTATCGTTATAAATAATATAAGATTTGAACTAATGACGTTCGTTGTCCATCATGCTAATAAGATAGCTATTTTATTAATAAAATAGAGAGTATAATACCCCCCACCACCACCACCAAAAAAGGAGAGTATAATATTATAAAGGTTAAATATTATTTAAAAAAAAAAATTATAAGGGTAACTTATAGCTTTGCCAACAAAAACTGTGTTGTATTAGGTTTGAGCAACTTCGTTTTTCCGAACTCCGGCTTTGCTCCCTGACCTGATCAGGAAAGGGCTTTTAATTACCCAGATTGTTGGGTCCATAATGACAATGGGGTAGCTGGGTGAACTTGGCAACCGACGAGGCCCATGTGTTCTTAAATAGCCCCAGGCCTGCCATTGCCCATTGGTCCATTTGCTAGTATTTAGAGTATGTGTTTTTTAGGTTTTTATTTAAAAAAAATTGGCATTAAAACAGAATGAAAGAAAAAAACAAAGGTGAGTAGACTCTATCTTTACAACCAGGTATACTACCTAATACTCTACTAGCTCAAACAGGCGTGTTGCTTCATATTTATACAACACAAAAAAATTTATTTCAAACTTTTTTTTTTTTGAGAAGAAAAATTTTATTATAAACTAGGTTGAAGGAATCTCCTCAAATTTATTATTTATAATGTAACGGCTTATAAGACCAACCATATATAATATATATTAAATCATAGGGTTCATTAAATCATTTATACAAGTCATATAACTAATAAGTAAGTTATGTGACTAAAAGTATACATATATAGTCTTTTGAGTTGTCACAAAATTAGAGGTAGTTTCATCCAAACTGGTGTAGAAAACTCTTTTCAAAACACATTAGCTATCCTCGACAATTTTACCATCAAGTACTAGCTATAACCAGAATTCTATTGTCCAATAAACAATTACATAAATAACACATACATGAACACCCCCCCCCCCCCCTATAAAATCACAAATAACTTGCAAACATAGTATTGAATAGTATTGGTACTTTTTTTTTTTTTTTTTTTTTTGAGAATCAAATAAGAATATTGGTACTTAGCATTGCATAATGCCTCATTTTACATAATGGTGGTTTTTATCATGAATTTAATTAATGAGACACATTTATTTTGTAAGAGGGAGGAATATATACCACGTCACAATACTTTGAGAATTTTGAATAATAAATTGAGTTTAGGGAGGTTATGTTTATACAGATTGTTTTTCGTACCATTTCCATCAACATAATTCTTATCCCGGCCATGGTTTTTTTTTTTTTTTTTTTTTTTCCCTCACTTTTTAGGGTGTTAACTAGTGTTGTGTGAGTAATTTTGTGAACAGTAACAGCAACAGTAAACGTTTGCACTTTACTCTAATGCATTAGGGCTGGGGTATAGTGCAAAATTGGAAAAGTTAAAGTAAGCAAATTGAACTGGCCCTAATTAGAGGGGGTAATGACTTAAAAGGAAAAAGAAAGAAAGGGGTAAAGTGTAATGGAACAAACAAAATCGCATGGCTGAGTTGGAACAAGGTTTGCATGCCAAAGAAAGACGGAGGATTGGGTTTCCGTGATTTGAAGTCTTTTAATTTGGCCCTCTTAGTAAAATAAGGTTGGCACTTACAGTGCAATACTCGGTCTCTAGTCCACCAGGACCTCAAGGCACGCTACTTCCCTCATAGTGATTTTCTCGATGCCGGTTTGGGTTCTAGGCCATCCTTTGCATGGCGGAGTATTATGGCGGCCCAAGGTATTGTCCAAGCTAGCCACCGATGGCATATAAGTGACGGAGCCTTTGTGCGCATCTGGCATGATAAATGGCTTCGAAGACCTTCCACCTTCTGAGTCGTATCACCACCAAACACCTTACCTAAAGAAGCTACTGTCAACTCACTCATCGATGCTGCCACTGAGGAATGGAACACGACCCTAATCAAACAAAATTTTCTCCATGCCGATACCGAGACCATCCTTAGCATCCCACTCAGCCGATGCCGGCCCATGGATCGTTTAGTCAGGGGTTACACGCCTAAAGGCAACTTCTCTGTCAACAGCGCATACAAGGTGGCTCTATCTCTTGCTTCTGATACAGCTTCAGGGAGCACGTCAAACACCTAAGACCAAGGTTTGTTTTGGCATATGGTTTGGAACCTCAGAATTCCAAAAAAAAAAAAAATCAAAACTTTCACGTGGAAAGCTTGTCGAGATATTCTGCCTACGAAGGTCAACCTTTGTCATCGCCAAGTCCTTGAGGATGCTACATGTGAAGCTTGCGGTTTGGATTCTGAGACTACCGGCCACCTTTTATGGGACTGTCAGCGAGCCCGTGAGACTTGGGAACTTTCAGGAATTCCATTTGATGTCACTGGAATTCGCTACAGGGACTTTAAAGATCTCCTATGGTACCTCATCTTTACCAAACATGTAGACAGAGACTTGCTTGCACTCATTGTTACCGTGGCTTGGTGCATGTGGTTTAACAGAAACAAAACACGCCTAGGCAGTTCGAGACAACCTAGCCGTGAAATGCTCCACAAAGCCCGCCTCATCCTGGAAGAGTTCCAGCTTGCCCACTTCCGAAAGCCTTACCACCAATAAGCCCAAGACTTACGCTGGGTCCCCCCAACCTTCCCGTACTACAAAATCAACACTGATGTTGCTATTTTTAATAACTCAGTGGGCATCAGTATTGTAGTTCGGGACCACAAGGGATTGGTGACAGCAGCCATAAGTAAACACCTCCAACTACCCTTGGGCCCACTGGAGGCTGAAGCCAAGGCAATGGAGGAAGCTATCTCTTTTGCATGGGATATCGGAGTCCAAGATGTTATTTTTGAGACAGATTGTAGCACTATTTCTGAAGCTCTCAACGGGTCCACCACACCCCCTGTTACTATTGTAAACCTCATTGTGGATGTTTAGCATAGACTACAGGATTTCAGATAAAGTCATCTCCAACATGAGAAGAGACAAGGTAACAAACGAGCACATATTTGGCAAAGCACGTCAAATGAATTGATAATTTTGTAACTTGGATAGAGGAAAATCTACCTATTATTATGCTTTGTATTTATCTTCTTCATGAATAAAGTTACCGTACTTCCCATAAAAAATAGAAATATGCATCAGATACATATAATGTCATCAAATTACAACACGTTTAAAACATAAATTCTTCCAAGACGTACATATATGCTCTTTAGTTTAAAATATCATCTTAAACGAGCATAACTTTAAACCCTGGCTATCACAAACACAATCAATGTAATTACCATGGTTGATATGGCTCATAGGTGACCTTGACTTTTCCCACGGAATAATTAGCAATTTTGCCAAAAGTTTCTTTAGATAGATTCAAGGTTGCGCGACACCCTTTGCAGCGATCAATGATTTTAATAAAAGTGGGCAAAGACGAAATACATGGTTGTGGCGTAAGGTTGGCGCCCCCAAGGCATTTGATGATAAATGTTTTCCCACATGTTTTTCCATGGTTCCATGAGGCATCGTTTGCCGCGGCTGAATAGATATCAATTACTGTGTGTCCACATGCATTGGCTGCCAAAAGACAATGAACATTAAAATCTTTGATTTGTGGCAAATTTTTTAAACTTATGAAGTTATGATACTGTTTAAAGCATTGGTGAGCATTAGCATTCATGGATGTAAAAAAAGAGTCTATTATACATCCTTGTTAGGTTCTAAAGATTTAGGATTAAATGTTTAAAGTCCTAATTTGTTTATGTTGGCAAACTGAGAACAAAAACATGTCTAGGATAAGTGTTAGACATTACTCAAGGTGATTCAAGGTAGGTTTCAAGAACATTCAAGTTGAAGAAAAAGAATTCATCTTCAGTGAAATTTGACCGATCAAAAATTTCATTCGACAAATCAAAAATCGCAAAAAAAAAAAAGACATTCGACCAATCGAAAATCACAAAAAAACAGATTTTACAGAATTTTAAATCAGCCCCAAGCCCGTGAAAACATTTAGAGTTTCAGTCCAACACTCTTAAGTATAAAAGGAAAACCCTAACTACGTTTTGAAGATTCTGGGAAGACTTGTGAGTTACTCCTGTGAGATTTGAGAAGTTCTATACCTTCTAACTCTACAAGTATCTACTGGAACAAGATTTACAATCAAGTACTGGTGGAATCTAGTTGCTGCAAGATCAACAAGTGGTGATCTAAAACCTTTGAGTGGGATCTCAAAGTCATAAGCATGAGAGCTTGTGTGCTGCAAATCCAAGAGAAAAGAGTCTATGGATTCGAAACTTATACGTGATCGTGTTAGAAAGTTATTATTGGAGGTAGCAATAGATTTAGGGTTAAATCTTATTGTAAAAACTTCAATTCTCTATTTGTAGATTTGTTTATCGTGAGGATAGCTAGATCAAATCATTTCTAGGTTTTTACCTTGAAACGGTTTGTTTCATTGGTTTTCCTAGGTGATCATATCTGTTTGTTATTTACTTTTTCGCTGTTTGTATGATATGATCTTTTACTGTTTAACCTAGATCTCATAATTAACTTAAGTAATCACTTGGATAATTTATTAGGTTAAACAATCTAGTTTAAGGAGTCTAAACAAAAAACAATCCTTAAAACCTATTTTGTCTATTTTACCATTCTATTTTACTACTCACACAACATCCTGGCTAGTTTTTTTTTTTTTTTTTTTTTACATACAACTTATTAGAATAATATAAACTATATCACCAAATAATATAAACAAATCAATTCTACCTCTTTTCTCCCATCTTTCTCTTCCCTCTTTTCCTCTCTTCCTCTCTCACTGCATTAAAATGTGTTTTTATTTTTACAAGCCATGAATAGTAGGGTTGTATATATACAACCTTACTATTCACAGTTGGCAAAAACTTTTGGGTACCTATACTTGGGTAAAGCCCTCTTTTAGTGTCTTGGTTGGTAAAATAGCAACTGGGATTTTTTACACCCCCAATGCTAAGACCAAAAAAAAGAAAAAAAAGAAAAAAAGAAAAAAAAGAAAAGGTGTTCAACTAATTGACCCCATAGAGTGACAAAGTTAGTAATAAATAATTGTTCTGTTTGCTTTGAACTTATTTTGAAACTACACAATTTGATTTTGAAGTAGTTAATTGGAATTGAGTGATTGCAGAAATTATTGGACTTAATCTGCAAGGCTCGATCGATCGATCAAACCACGTGTAGATTTATTTTTCTGCAGAATTTCCAATTTAGCCCAAGCCTGTTTGACGTGTAGGGTTTTGTGTTTTACTCCAACTATAAAAGGAAAAACCCTAGCTACATTTTAGAAGTCTTTTGATGGATGTGTGTTGAATCTTTTGTGAGATCTAAAGGTGTTTACCTTCATATACACACTTAGGGTTATCAAAATCAAGATTCATGTCAAGAACTCGGTAATCTTTTCAGTTGCTGCATAAAGAACTTTAAAGAAGATCTAAAACTTTTAAGTGGAGTCTCAAAGTCACAAGTAGTCCATCGAGGTAGTAAGTTTTCTACTCAAGGTAGCAATAGGATGTTAGTGGTCTGAGTCTTATTGTACAAACTTTAATTCTTTCATAGTGGATATGTTTTTACCTTAAAGATAATTAGATTAAATTCTCCCCAAGTTTTTTACCGGTTAGGTTTTCTTGGGTTATCATATCGTTGTGTTCTTTATATTTCCTCATTATTTACATGATATAATTTTATTGTGTTAACCTAGAACTGAATAATTTATCTAAGGAATCACTTGGCAAAATATCTAGGTTAAACAACTTGTGTTAAGGAATCTAAAAATGTACAAGTAGTATCAAAGCATGTTAGCTCTTGTGTCTATAGATCTTTTGATCTAAGAGTTGATCCTTGACCTCTGTTGTCATGGAACACGGTCACTCTTTTGTGATCCCACCTCACTTTGATGGAAACAACTATGCCTACTGGAAAGTAAGGATGAAAACATTCCTGAAATCTATTGATGAAAGAGTTTGAAACTCCGTTGAATACAGATGGGAGAAACCAACTACTCCTGTAAGCGAGTGGCCAACTTCTCAAAAAGAGGCAGCCGCTTTTAATAGTAAAATCATGAATGCTATTTTTAATGTTGTTTCTATGGAGGAATTTAAGAGAATCTCAAATGTTGAGGTTGCTCATACTACATGGAATACTCTCTAAATTGTGCATGAAGGCACAAAGACAGTTAAGATCAATAAATTACAACAGTTAACTACTAGATTTGAAAGCATTAGAATGTCTAATGATGAGTGTTTTGATGAATTCTATGCTAATATTGTTAACTCTGCTTATAATTTGGGTGAAATCTATGATCAACCTAAGATTGTTAGGAAGATACTTAGATCACTGACTAAGGACTTTAGACCCAAAGTGACTGCCATTATTGAAAGCAAAGATGTGGACTACATCCCTGTTGATGAGCTCGTAGGATCTCTCCAATCTTATGAGCTAGACCTACCTAAGACAAACAAATCCAAATCAATGGCTTTTAAGTCAGTTGATAATGTTGATGGGAATGGATTTGATGATGAATTCTCTTCTACAGAGATTGCTTATCTTTCCAAGAACTTTAAAAACTTTTTTAAGAACAACAACAGAAGGGCAAGAGGTAAAAACAATGCTGAACTTAGAAATTTTAAGAGGACTGAACCACCTAAGGTTAATAATTCTAAGAAATCAAAAGAGAAAGTTGGTCAAACCTCTAGTAACTCTCTAAGTCAACAATGTTTTGGTTGTCAAGGATACGATCATGTGAAATTAGAATGTCCTACATTCTTGAGATCAAAGGGTAAAGTTATGATTGTAACCTTTAGTGATGGTGAAATTTCTGATCATTAGTCTGGTAGTGATGAGGATGAAAATTTTATTGCTTTCATAGCTACTGCTGTTGTTGATGAAAGTGTTGTGGTTGAAGAGAACCCTTTTGATGGGGAACTCTCTGAGTGTGCTGATTTGCAAGAGGCTTTTAATAAGCTATGCAAGGTTGCTGCAAATGATGTAATGAGTATTGACTTAGGTTTAAAGAAGATTTCCTCCATTGAACTTGATAAGAAAAACTTGTTGTTGAAATTGCTTGATGCTAATGAATTGATTAATAAGGTGAAGACTGAAAACATGTTGTTGCTTGATAAGATTAAGAACTTAGAACTAGAATTATCTGTTGCTAGAGAACAAGCAAATAGGTCTGCTAGTTCTAAACTTGATCATATGTTGAGTGTTCAGTAGTCTCCCCTAGACAAATCTGGTCTAGGTTTTGTAGATAGCATCTCCGTGTCTAAAACTCATTCCACAAACTTTGTTTCTTCTTCTGAGCCCCCTAAGAGTGAAATTGTCAAACCAATAGAAGTTACACCACCTCCTAGGAAGATTAGGGTTGATCTTAAAGAGTCTAAGCCTAAGAATCCTAACCTTCCTAAGGATAAGTTGCATGATATACCTTTGTGGGTTTGTTATTTTTGTGGAAAGACTAGGCATATTCACCTAAACTGTTTCAAGTTGCAAGTTGCAAAGCGAGCAAATAAGCCAAAAGTACCTGTGCCTCAAGCACAAGATCCTATGGTACTTATTGGTGAATTGGTAAAGGCTTTAAACCTTTATACCAATCCTGGAGTTGCTCATCATTCTAATATGAATAATAACTCCAATGCCAGAGTTGCATCAAAAAAGTTCTAGACGCAAAAGGCTCAATCTAATTGAGTCTTTTTGACATGGTCCTTGTGCTTTATCTCAATACTCTTTGTGACCATTCTTCTTTTGTTGTTTTGTTTTTTTTTTTTTGTGCTTTTAGGATTTGCATTGCATAACATTCATGCATTTCATGATGGGTTGTTTTTGCTTTTCCTTTTAAAATTTAAAAAAAAAAAAAAGGGGAGGAAGGAAAAATGTGTTTTGTATTATATATCTTGGATTTGTAATCAAGGTTGGCCTATTATCTTTACATAACATGCTTGTGTACCTTATTTAGCCTGGATGAACTTATTTTTTATTACACTTTGCTAGTTTTACCTATGTAGTGCATGTTGTTTGAGAGTTGTTTATAGTTTTTGATCACTTGATCTTGATTTTGAAGTCACATGCTTTTGATTGTTGGGACTAGAACTTAATGAGAAAGGCATAAATAACCATTTCACCACTGTTTACCAGCCAATCATGAACACCTTAGTACATATCATAAGATTTTGTGCTCGAGAAAGTGTGGCACATGCACAAAAAGAACATAAGATGTAACCTCAGATTAATATTAAAACTGGTGTGTACATTATTGGGTTATAATAAAGATGACACAATGAAATAAAATCGGTGTGTACATTATCTGGCTAATCTAATAATTTCACAATGAAATAAAATTGGTGTGTACATTATGAGGCAAAAAAAAAAAAAAAAAAAAAATTTACATGATTGCAAGCTTGTTTTCTAGGAGATGTGAGAGTTATATGATGTAACTCTTTAGGTGATAGTCTCTTTCAAACTTATGTGATAAATTTTGTAGAAATTGTGATCGATTACTATCTACATATCACCTCGCATGTATCTCATACTATTGCTAGTTGCACACACTACACAAGTTATTCTTTGCTAAACTTAGTACATAATATTGTGTGTAAATTTGTTTTGGCCATCCAAGATTATATTTTTCTTGATTTTGATGCAAAATGTGTTTAATGTTTGAGTTTTGGGGACAAAAAGGTTGAAAATATTGTTTTTGGAAGATCTGGGTTGAATTCAAGTTTTTTTGAAAAAATTTTAAACTCATACTCATGCATTTCATTCATGAAATATTGTGTTTTGAGTGGTTTTTGCATAAAATTGCTCTGTTTTTCAAAAATCTCATTTTTTCAGATTTTCGATTGATCGAAGTTGTTGCTCAATCGATCGAAATTGCAATAAAAAAAATTGGTTTGAATTTGCTTGGCTCGAATCTATTTTTCGATCAATTGAAGCTCAATTTCAACTAATCGAAATTCGAACAGTGAGTGTTTTAAAAAAAGTTTTCTCACGTGTTCTTCATTATTTTCAAAACTTTTTAAACACTGTTCTCACTACTTTTCTTCGACTGATCCAAACTAAGCCTTTTTTGCCATTTTCTTCCACAAATCTCTCAAGGGTTTTTGTCCTCAAGCACTAGTAAGTCTCTTTTACCCTTTATTTTCAATTAAATCACATGATTCATGCATTTTCATTCATTTTTGTTGAAAATTTTGAACCAAGCATTTTAGGGATTTTTAATATTTCCTTTGTTTTAATCATTTTTAATCAATGGGTTTTTGTTCTTAGATGATATAAACATGATCCTCATGCATTAATTTGATCAATTTTGTGATTTGAGGAGAATTGTACTTTCTAGGACTTGGAACTTCGTGAAATTGGGGATTTTGTTCAATTGGCCTAAAATTGATGAAATTGACTTGTGTTATTGATACATTTAATCATTATATGATGTTTCTAACTAGTATGGTGATTAATTGATCAATTTGGGTGAATTTTTGAAATTGGGTTTTTCAAAATTTGGGGTTTTTGGACTAAAACTCTATTTTCAAGTCAATTGATGGTTTATGAAGTAAAATTGTACAAATTTCAATGCATTAGAGCATGCATCATATGTGCATTCATTACATGCATCATATAGATTGTTATTTATTGAGATTTTTGTGCTCTAACCCTCTCTAATGCAGTTTGTCCTTTGTTTTCTTTCTTTGTTTCTGTCTTTCCTATCTTTAAACCCTTAGCATCATGGTTAGGAAGACTACAACCAAGAAAACCACCACCCCTCTACCCCTGTGTTCCAGAGTGATAGGTTTAGAACCGAGAAAAACCAAGAAACTTATGAGAAGCTGAATATCTTTAGGTCGGTGTGGGCTGAGCGTAAGGTCATTTTAGATGAGCTTGATCTGAAGATATGTAGGAACTTTGGGCGTAGGGTCTAGTTACCACTTTTAGAGGTTGAGCATCCTCCTTCAGCTACTTTGATTAGAGAGTTCTATTTGAACCTCTTTGTCCACTCTGATGATTCCAACATTCAGTTTGTGAAGAGTTGGATAAGGGGTGAAGAGTATGTCATTATTCCTGCTATAGTGGCCTCTGCTCTTGGTGTTCCTTTGGTACGGCAGCTCGTGTACCCTTACACTGAGACCCTTCCTATTGATGACATCATGTCTTTCATCACTGGTACTTCCATTAGTTGGGATACTGATCCTCGTGTTACTTCCCATGAGCTTACTGAGCTCAATTATTTATTTTTCTAGATTTCTTGTCACTCTATTTGGCCTATCTCTCATTTACATACTATACCCATTGAGAGATGTGCGTTTTTGTACTCTCTTGTCACCGATGCTCCTATGAGTTTTCCTACTCTTTTTATTAGATCACTTGTTGAGGTTCATAGGAGTAGTGCAAAATCTCATGGTCTTTTCTTTTCAGTTTTTATCCATAGGATTCTTTTAGACTTAGGTTTAGAGGATTTTCTTGCATTCGAGCCTGTACATATTATAGCTCCTATAGGTGCCACCTTTCTTAGGCAAAGAGCAGCTCAGTTGAAAGCTAGCTCTAAACACCCTAGAGTTGAGTCTTCTACAGGTGATGCATCTAGGCCTCCTACTTTTGGTGACCCTACTGCTGAGGAGTATGTAGACCCTACAGCTGCTGTGGATCCTCCACCTTCGTCTTCGAGCGACTCGTCCTTGCGGAGCATGCTAGATATAGTTATGACTGTTTAGGTGGTGCACAAACAGATTTTGTTAGATGTGCTTACTGAGCTTTGGGCTTTACGAGCAAAATTGGTGGATGCTAGAGGTTCTTCTCCACCGCCTTCACCTTTTGATGATGATTCTTGATTGCCTTTTGGCAATTCGTCACAAAATGGGGGAGTACATATGCATGGAGATAGGGAGAGTTTTGGAGTTTATAGATTGTATCTAGGAGCTTTTTGATGTATTTCTTTTTATGGCTTTTGATGTATTTCTTTTTTATGGGTTGTATATGTTAGGGGGAGACATTATGCTTTGTGTTTAGTTGTTTTATTTTTTCTTGTTTCACATATGGTAGTTCATGGTATATGTCTTTTAGTTTGTGTTTTGTGAAATCAAGAAGTTTATTTATGGTTTACTTGTATTTTCCACACATGCGTTTATGTGTTTGTTGAGTATTTTAGGAATTTATAGGTTAATTCAATTGTGGCTGTTGTCTACATTGGCAACTGATAGATAGTAGTTAGGTTGAATTGTATTGAGGGCATTTTAAGTTGAATGGGCTATTTTTACTTTGAGCATTTCAATTTGTGTGATGTGTTTCGTCACGGATTGCCAAAGGGGGAGTTTGTTAGGTTCTAAGATTTTAGGAACTAATGTATTAGAACTTCAATTTGTATTATGCTGGCAAACAATGATCAAAACATAGAGTCTAGGTTTAGGCTTGCTCAAAGTGTGTTTATTTGTAAAATTGGAATCGAATGATTGCAAAAATTATTGGACTTAATCTGCAAGGCTTGATCGATCAAAAATTAGACTCGATCGATTGAACCACGTGCATATTTATTTTTCTGCAGAATTTCCAATTCAGCCCAAGCCCGTTTATCGTGTGGGGTTTTGTGTTTTACTCCAAGTATAAAAGGAAAGACCCTAGCTACATTTTAGAAGTCTTTTGATGGTTGTGTGTTGAATCTTTTGTGAGATCTAGAGGTGTTTACCTTCATACACACACTTAGGGTTATCAAAATCAAGATTCATGTGAAAAACTCGGTGATCTTTTCAGTTGCTGCATAAAGAACTTTAAAGAAGATTTGAAACCTTTAAGTGGAGTCTCAAAGTCACAAGTAGGAGAACTTGTGGTTGCAGTGGATCAAAGAAAGAAGTAGTCCGTGAACTCGGAGCTGTCACGTGATCGTGGTAGTAAATTTTCTACTTGAAGTAGCAATAGGATGTTAGTGGTCTAAGTCTAATTGTACAAACTTCAATTTTTTCATAGTGGATCTGTTTTTACCTTGAAGATAGTTAGGTTAAATCATTTCCAGGTTTTTTATCGGTTAGGTTTTCCTGGGTTATCATATCGTTGTGTTCTTTATATTTCCATATTATTTACATGATATGATTTTATTTTGTTAACTTAGAATTGAATATCTAAGTAATCACTTGGCTAAATATCTAGGTTAAACAACTTGTGTTAAGGGGTCTAAAAACGTACAATTCTTACAAGAGAACTTTTTTTTATTTATTTAAACAAATCAGTTTTGCTAAAATATGGTGGCTTTTGAGGTGTGTTTAAAACCAAAGCTTTATTAATATTGGTGTCGTAATTATCAATATATATATATATATATATATATATATATATAATAAAACTGGTTGCTTATTCTTACAAGAGAATTTTTTATTTATTTAAACAATTAGTTTTGCTAAAATATGGTGGCTTTTGAGGTGAGTTTAAAACCAAAGCTTTATTACTATTGGTCTTGTAATTATCAATATACATACATACATACATACATATATATATATATATATATATATATATTAATTCTTAAAAAAAAAAACACAAAAAAATCTTCTTTATTTACTTAACAAAATACAAATAGGAAAAAATTAATTAGGAGTAATTTTTAGTTAAATGATGTTATAGGTATTAATGTATGTTAAAGGTCACGATGACTTTTCATTAATTCGTGGCTGATTCGTGGATCAAGCTGACAACCCATATCCCCTCGACAAATATTTAATTAATAAATATATAAATTAAATTCAACCGTATCTAATTTTTTAATTTTTAAATTCCTCTAATTTGAAATTACCAGTTAGCTTAACTGGTAAAACTTATGATGATTAAATAAGAGGTCTAGGGTTCAAACTTCGCGTACATCAAAAATTGATTAGTGTTTTGGTCTGATGATAAATAGCTATTATCAGAAGCGGACGCCATATGTTGAAATTCTTTAAAAATATATATATATATATATATATATATATTATAAACCTTGGGAAGCAAATGAGAGATTTGGGATTCAATCTCCACTTACACCAAATACTGATTAGTATCTTGATCTGATGATTAATATCTATCATCAGAAGTAGATGCTATACGTTGAAACTCTCTAATATATATATATATTATAAACCTTGAGAAGCCAATGCCCTTAAAGTATCTGTTAACTTTCAAGTCTTAGAACTTAGGTTAAAAACTTAACAACTTTCTCACAGACCAGGAGTATGGGATCTTGCTCGAAAATGAGTAGGGTGCTACTATGATTATGTCTAGGTAGGGAATCCACACTGGTTGCCCCCACTACCCATTTTTCTTTAACCCAAAAAAAAAAAAAAAAAAAACTTTTCTCATAAACTATTGCTGCTCAAAAGCCCTTGTGAAAAAATAAAGGGGAGGGGCTTGATGGAAAGCAATTGCCCTAAGTTTTTTGTTAGATTTCAAAATAGCCGCGAATATTCGGTCTTTTATATCCTACATTGAATAAGATCAAGAGTCTAGTTTAATATTTGTGTTTGGTATGGGTTAAACAGGAATGTTGAAAATTTCCACGTTTTGTGAGAATGTGAAATTGTGAATACATACTTTTTTAAGGTAAGTATGCGCATTCCCATATTTGGATAAAATTACATTTTGTATAAATTTACTATTTTACCCATTCTCTCTATCCTTTTACCAGTAAAAATAAAATAAAATATATTATTATTATAAATTTACAATTTAAATAATTATTTTTGTATTATACATGCCATTCAAAAAATATGTTATACTATAAATTTATTAAATTTCCAATGATTTATACTTTATTTTTTGTTTCTCATTATTTATTTAGAGGAAGATTTAAAATTTAAAAAGAAAAAATAATTTTTTTATAAGATTCTTAAAAAAATAAAAACCAGATTTGTGTTTGGTCAACGAAAATTGATTTTTGAAATTTTTTCTGTATTTACGGGTGTTTGGAGCGACGAAAAATGCTAATTCGAAATTTTTTTACAGTTGTTTGTAAAATAAAAAGCACTTATGGCAGAAATAGGTTTATGCTTTCATTTTTTGTTAAACATTTTTTATCTCACCTAAAACTTGTCAATCAAACCTCTACACCCTGCTATTTGCCATGCAACTACCCCTCAGTAACGTTCGTAGTGGTTGGTGGCTGTTGCCACCGCCAATCCCCAACCACAATTTTTACAAACTAAGTTTTTATTTTTATTTTATTAAAGTTTTCATTTTTAATAAAATTGATCTTTTTAAAAAAAAAAAAAAAAAGCTTTTGAACTACTAATCTATACTATTTATAAGAGAATTTCCTTTTTTGATTTGGATTTTTTTCAAATTCGGAAATACCGTCACCAGTAAATTATATAAAGTTGTTCTTTCAAAAAAGTAAACATTTGAAATGTTCACATAATAATTTGTCCTTGTTTAAACTTTTGAACTATTAAAGTTTTTATAAGATCTCACCCCCCCCCCCCCCCCCCCCCCCCGCGTGGTTATATTTGAACCTAATTAATATATTGTTTAGTGTCTTTCAAAAAATAAAACATTTGAAATGTTCACATAATAAAGTTATTCTTTTTAAAACTTTTGGCCTACTAATCTATAGATTTTATACTATACATAAGAGGATTCTCCTCTTTCAACTAGACTTTTATGTGGTTCAAAAATACTCTCATTATAGTTCAAAAAAAATAAAATATTTTCATTAATGAAGGGTAACTTTATTTAGAAATAGGATTATAAATGTCAAATAATAAATTTCATTTTGAATTCAAAAAGAGAATTCCTAAAATTTAGGATTTTTTCCTTTCATGTTCAAAAAAGAAATTACAGTAACTGTTTATCTCTAAAATTTATCATTTTTGTTTGTTTGAAAAAAAAAAATATTTCTAAATTATAATAGATTCAAATTATTAACTTTTACCTAAAAAAATAGAAGAGCCTTTGAACACACGCTCTTAGAGGCTAGTGTTTTTATCAGATCTTCTCTCACCCCCCCCCCCCCCCCCCCCCCCAACCCCAACCCCAACCCCATTGGTTATATTTGAACCTAATTAATATATATATGTGGGGGTAAAAGCCCAACATTATGTATTGGGGCTAGGGTCCTACGTGAAGATTACGGTGTGTCCGAAGAGAAGAAAATGATTGAGAAGGATTCCATGTGGGAGTGATATACCTGGAAATGATCAAGGAGTAAAGTCCGAAGAGAGCATCAATAGTCCGAAGAGAGCATCAATAGTCCGAAGAGTGTATTCTCCTAGGATATAAAGAGTCTCGGTCAAGCAAACACTTGGGAGGCTCGAGTGATCTTCCTAGCGATTCCAATGATAAGGATAAGCTTTGGGTATGTATGGAGATGATAAGAACGGAGAAATATCTAAAAGAAAAGTTGCTACCGCCACATTAAATGTACTGTAGCAATTTTTCTGGCCGCATTAATGTGGAGAAGACCTTTGAACAGTGCAATCTCAACTACCGCCACTCATGGAGAACCGACGAAGATATCTGATGGGACGTATACTCAAGTGAATGTTGAGATGAAGACAAGTGGACGATCAAGATAGTCTAAAAGAAAACGATATCAATAAAGGGGACCTCTTATGGAGGAAAGAGGGAAGGAGGAAGGGAGGTTCATTGTAGCTTTAAGAGTGATATATACAAAAGTTTGTCTCTTCGAACATCAATTGATTTATGTTTCAAGTTGTTCTTACATTGATTAATCCGTTGAACCTTAATTGAACGTTGTTTAATTCACAACCAACCCAGCTCTTTCACCCACTCTCTACAAATTCATTGTTTTGGGTTCATTGGGCTCATAATCCAAATCTTTTGGGCTTGGGCTACAAATCTTGACCCTACAATTGACGCTGTCTGTAGGAAGAGTTTGAGCAAAAGTGGAAGCAACAGTTGATAATGGCTGAACCAAGGTAACAACTAGCAGAATCTAGGGCGTCACAACATGTTGATCCTTTTCTTAATTTGGAGCAGAGACAGGATCGTGAAGGTAGTGTACACACTACGCGTACTGATCGAAGCCAGTCACATGGTGGAAGTCACGTGTCTTATGCAGAGAAGAACCAGAACATGCAACTAGAAATTGACAAGCTGAAAAGGAAGTTGCGCAGAAACAGATTTCTTCGTATTCTGATGAAGATTTTGATGACAAACAAGACGTCACTTACAAGCAAAGATCTCAAACACCAGTAAGTGAATCCTTTTCCTATGAAGAAGAGCATTATCATAAGAGGCAACCTCGAAGCCTATCATGTGGAGGCGTAGGGAACGATGCTATGAGCAAGGCTTTGAATCAAATCTCTAGGTCGCCTTTTACACGCCGGATTGAAGAAGCAAGACTCCCTCATCGTTTTCATCAGCCGACGTTCACCATCTATAATGGTAAAACAGATCCTGTAGAACATGTGAGTCACTTTAACCAAAGGATGGCTGTCTACTCCAAAGGTAAAGCTCTGATGTGCAAAGTTTTTCCCTCCAGTCTTGGACCGGTTGCAATGAGATGGTTTGACAGCCTGAAAGCAGACTCCATCAGTTCCTTCAAAGAACTCACTCAAGTATTTGGTTCCTGTTTTGTCACATGCCGAAGAGTGACCAGACCCTTAGCTTCACTGTTATCCTTGAGCATGCAAGAGGGTGAGACCTTGAAAATGTACTCAGATAGGTATTGGGAGATGTTCAATGAGATGGAGGGCGATTTTGATGGAGTGGCCCTTAGTATGTTTAAGCTCGGTCTCCCTACTGACCATGGTTTAAGGAAGTCCTTAACTGGTAAGCCAGTTACTAACATGCGTCAGTTCATGGACCGTATTGACAAGTATAAAAGAGTTGAAGAAGATCAACAACAAGGAAAGGGGAAGGACAAGGTTATCCCCCAAGAGAGGAGGGATTTCAGGTCGGACTGTTACAATAATAGTAAACTGCGGAGAGATTTTGTTGGACAATCAGGATCAGCAAATCTTCAAGTAGTTAACATTGTATTCAAAGAGCCAGTACACCAAGTTTTGGAAAAGATTAAGAATGAACCATTCTTCAAGTGGCCGAATAAGATGGTGGGGAACCCTGAGAGGCGTAATCATAATCTCTATTGCCAGTACCATCAAGACCATAGGCATACCACAAAGGATTGTAGGAGCCTGTGGGATCATTTGAACCAACTGGTCCGTGAGGGTAAATTGAGACAACTCTTGCACCACTCTAGTGGCCGAGGAAGTTAGGCGAACTCGGAACCCTGAAGGGATGATTCTTCAAAGCCTCCTTTGAGAACTATCAATGTCATCTTCATCGCACCGGGGAGAACAGGATCCTGGCCATCGAAGGTTATGTCGGTAGCCTGGTTACCCGCAGGGGACTTTAGCCAAGGTCCAAAGAAAGCTAAATCGGATACTCAACCGGTTTTAGGGTTCTCGGATGAAGACAAGATTGGAACCATCCAATTCCATGATGACGCTTTAGTAATCACCCTTAGAATTGGAGGGTATGATGTGAAGAGGGTAATAGTGGACCAGGGTAGCGCGGTAGAGATAATGTATCCTGATCTCTTCAAGGGGTTGAACTTAAAACCTGACGACTTAACACCATACAATTCTCCCCTGGTGAGTTTTGAAGGAAGAGTTGTTACCCCGAATGGCCAAATACGATTACCTGTGTAGACTGGCTCAGAGGTAGTAGATGTGGATTTCATCGTTGTAGATGTATATTTGCCCTATATGGCAATTGTAGCCAGACCTTGGCTTCATACACTAGGGGCTGTTTCCTCTACTCTACATCAGAAAGTTAAGTATCCGTCCGAGGGTCAAGTTAATGAAATCCTGGGAGATCAATCTATGGCAAGACAATGCTTAGTGGCTGCCATCCAGCATAAACCCGAGATTGAGTCCTCGGCCAATGCTGGAAGGGATTTATAGCAATCAAAACATCCGGCACTGCACACTAATGATTCAGCCGAGGATGCGAGATGTGAAGATTTGACAAAATTTGCTATCGGAGATGATCTAGAGAAGTTCTTTCAGGTCGGATCTCAATTACCCCTTCAGGAGAAGGAAGCGCTTATAGAATTCCTTATAAGAAATATCGATGTATTTGCTTGGAATGCTTATGAAGCCCCGGGGGTGGATCCAGAATTCATATGTCACCATCTAAATGTCAACCCTTTAGTCACCCCTAAGAAACAGCCTCCTCGGCGCCCATCTAGGGAACATGCTGATGCAGTACGAGAGGAGGTAATGAAGCTTAAGCAGGCTGGAGCTATTAAGGAGGTGTTTTATCCTGAGTGGCTAGCAAATACTGTAGTGGTGAAGAAGAAGAATGGGAAATGACGAGTATGTGTAGACTTCACTGACTTAAATAAGGCTTGCCCCAAGGATCCTTTTCCTATGCCTAAAATAGATCAGCTAGTGGATGCAACTATTGGTCACCCTCGGATGAGTTTTCTGGATGCTTTCCAAGGTTACCACCAAATACCATTAGCCTTGGATGATCAGGAGAAGACTGCATTTGTCACCCCTATTGGAAACTACCACTATAAGGTGATACCATTCGATTTGAAAAACGCGGGATCTACCTATCAAAGAATGATAATGAGGATGTTTGAGCCACAACTGGGTAAAAGTATCGAGATTTACATAGATGACATGGTGGTGAAAAGCAAGATTGTTTCTGAACATGTGAAGGACCTTGAAAACATTTTTGAAGTTCTAAGAAGGTACAAGCTACGCCTAAACGCTTCCAAGTGCTCATTTGGTGTAGGTTCAGGCAAGTTCTTGGGTTATATGGTGACTCACAAGGGAATTGAAGTTAACCCTAATCAGATAAAGGCCATCAACAATTTACAAACTCCTCGGAATCCCAAAAAAGTTCAGAAACTGACTGGAATGACTGCTGTCCTGAACCGATTCATCTCCCGATCAGCAGATAGATGTAGACCTTTCTTCTCGTTGATCAACAAATGGAAAGGATTTGAGTGGACTGAAGAGTGTGCTTTGGCCTTCCAACAACTTAAAGACTATTTAGCTCGGCCACCAATCATGTCCAGTCCTGAACCAGATGAGGTCTTGTTTGCTTACATTGCTGTGGCTCCTTGTGCTGTAAGTTTGGTATTGATACGAGTAGACCAAGGTGTGCAAAGGCCAGTTTATTATGTGAGTAAGTCATTGCATGAGGCCGAGATTTGTTACCTGCCGCTGGAGAAAGCTATCTTGGCAGTAGTGCTTGGTACACGGAAGTTGCCTTATTATTTTCAGGCACATACGGTTGTTGTTCTTACCCAACTCCCACTTAAAACCATACTCAGAAGTGCAGACTACACAGGGAGAATAGCTAAATGGGGTACCATTCTAGGAGCTTTCAACATCAAATACATGCCCCGCACCTCCATAAAGGGACAGGTCCTTGCGGATCTAGTAGCTGAGTTCACTGAGCCCTCGGCAGAAGAATTGGAACCAGCACGAAACATGGATGAAAAATTGGTTGGCATGATCTCTCAACAGAGTTCCCCAATTTGGGAGGTGTATGTAGATGGTGCAGCAAATCAGAAGGGTTCTGGAGTGGGGCTAGTGTTAATATCTCCAGAGAAGATTGTTATCGAAAAGTAACTAAGACTAAACTTCATGGCCACAAATAATGAGGCCTAGTATGAAGCTCTACTGATGGGAATGGCTATGGTTGGAAGAATGGGAGGAAAGTTAGTGGAGGTGTTCTCGGACTCGAGGTTAGTCGTTGGTCAAGTACAAGGTGAGTTTGAGGCAAAAGATGAAAGAATGCAAGGGTACTTGAGCCGAGTTAAATGTCTGCAATCGGAGTTCGAATCTTTTAATTTGCTGCACATCCCTAGAAATGGTAATGCACATGCAGATTCTTTGGCCACGCTCGCTACCTCCTCGGTGCAAGATTTGCTGAGAGTTATCCTCGTCGAGGACTTGCGTGGGCCTACGGAGGCAAGAAGAGAGGTAGTCCAGGTTCATCAAATCAGAGCCGAACTCAGCTGGATGGATCGTATAATTAAATTCCTGAAGGAGATATCTTGCCTGAAGAAAGGTTGGAAGCTGACAAAGTTTGGAGGAAGGCAACCAGATTCTGGCTATCCGAAGATCAGAAACTATATAAACGCTCCTATTTAGAACCATACTTATTATGCATGCATCCTGAAGCGGCTGAGTTACTACTAGAAGAATTACATGAAGGAATCTGTGGGAGCCATACTGGAGGTAGATCCTTGGCTCACCGAGCCATTACTCAAGGTTATTGGTGGCCGAATATGCAAAAAGAAGCCCATGAATACATCAAAAAATGCGACCAATGTTAACGGTTTGCGCCAAACATACACCAACCAGGTGGAGTCCTTAATCCATTATCCAGTTTGTGGCCATTTGCTCAATGGGGCTTAGATATTGTGGGTCCATTCCCTAAGGCAGTAGGAAACAAGAAGTACCTTCTGGTTGGCACATATTATTTCACCAAGTGGGTTAAAGCTGAACCTCTAGCCAACATCAGAGATGTAGATGCAAAGAAATTTGTTTGGAAGAATATTGTCACTCGGTTTGGGATTCCTCATACCCTCATCTCGGACAATGGCTTTCAGTTTGATAGCAAAGCTTTCAGGATTTATTGTAGCAAATTGGGAATCATGAACAGATACTCCACCCTTGCTTATCCCCAGGGTAATGGGTAAGCAGAAGCGGTTAACAATGTCATAATAAATGGATTAAAGAAGAGACTAGACGACGCGAAAGGCAAATGGGTGGAAGAATTGCCACATTTACTTTAGGCATATAGAACTACGCCTCATAGGTCTATTGGAGAGACCCCCTTTTTAATGACCTATGGGGCTGAAGCTGTCATACCTTTGGAGACTGGGTTCCCAACATTGAGAATTAGTTCGTTCAGTCCGACCGGCAACAATGAGTAGCTAGAGAAGAGTTTGGATCTGATTGAGGAAATGAGGGAAAATGTAATGGTCCGACTGGCACATTACCAACAAAAGCTCAGGTAGGGCTATGATGCCAACGTAAAGCTAAGGCCTTTAGAACCTGGTGATTTGGTGCTCAGGAAAGTTGTGGGCACTACAAAGAACCTAGCTTGGGGAAAGTTAGGACCCAATTGGGAAGGGCCATATCGTATTACTTCAGGGGCTGGCATTGGGGTGTATTTCTTGGAAGATTTAGATAGTCATATAATACCACGCCATTGGAATGTAAACAACCTTAAAAGGTACTATTATTAATCGAATCTTTTCCTTAATCAATATGCCCATTTATTATATAAAGTTTTTGGATAAGTGTTTAAACTTAAATCCATTCATGCCTGAAGTCCTCGGACCAGGTGATTTGGGTTAGTTAACACTCGTTTACAATTCCCCTAAGTGTTTAAACTTAAATCCAATCATGTCTGAAGTCCTCGGACCAGATGATTTGGGTTAGTTAACACTCGTTTACAATTCTCCTAAGTGTTTAAACTTAAATCCATTCATGCCTGAAGTCCGAGGACCAGATGATTTGGGTTAGTTAACACTCGTTTACAATTCCCCTAAGTGTTTAAACTTAAATCCAATCATGTCTGAAGTCCTCGGACCAGATGATTTGGGTTAGTTAACATTCGTTTACAATTCTCCTAAGTGTTTAAACTTAAATTCATTCATGCCTGAAGTCCTCGGACCAGATGATTTGGGTTAGTTAATACTCGTTTACAATTCCCCTAAGTGTTTAAACTTAAATCTAATCATGCTTGAAATCCTCGGACCAGATGATTTGGGTTAGTTAACACCTCCATACAGTTATTATTAATGCTTAAACTTAAAATGAATCATGACTGAAATTCTCGGATGTATTTAAATAAACTCTAACTTATGATAGGCCTCTTTAGTCATATATTTAATTCAAAATCAATGCTCAGTAATATTCTCTGTAAATGTTCGAGAAGACCTAGGAGACTTCCATATCATTCATTGTTTTCATTGCTTATTAATAATTCTTATATAAACTACTTTTTTCAATATTGATTTAAGTTATTTGCATCATCAGCATGATATCGTGGTTAAGTTTGCCTACATTGCCGTAGTTACAAGTCATAGTTATTTGCAATAATAATGACTCTTATAATATGTGCAATGAAGACATTAAAAATAAAAGAGAAACGATTTCATTGATCAAAAGAAAGTAGTTTGCAATCCCTTACATAAATATAAATATTAAAAAAAAAAAAAAAAAAAAAAAAAAAAAACTAATACAAGTATGAAATAAAAACTCCTAAACATCTAAGCCTTCATCTGAAGGGCCAAAGGATTAGCAGCTTGACTGGACTGAGCAGCAACAGCGTCTGGGGCTTGGTCCTTAGATTCTGAAAGGGTTTTCTTTTTTTCCAAGTCTTTAACCTTATCTTGAGGAGCCTCAGCTTGCTTGCCCAGATCACCAAGTTGACCAGACTCCTTGAGAGCCTCAGCTTGCTTGCCATGATCACCAGGTTGACCAGACTCCTTGAGGGCCTCAGGGTTGATAGGAAGGCCTTGGCCGATCAAGGATTGCTCCGAAGACTCTTGGTGTTGGTTGGGGGGAGAGGAGTTAGAACCTAGGAGTTCGCGAATATCAGGATCGTAGTATATACTCCCAGGTTGTCTCAAGTCAGCTTCTGCAGAGATCCCAGCAGCATCAAGGGCTTTTCCCCAAGTTATATCACATTAATCTCGGCAGACCGGGGCGAACTCCTCAGTATGTCTGGCTTGGGTCTCTTCCACCCCCAGCTTATATGCTGCCTGCCTTTCAGCCTCGACTATCTCCTTGGCCAATTGAGCATTCTTTTCGGCCAATTTGGCAGTCTCCTTGGCTTTCTGAAGCTCAATCCGAAGATCCTTTACCAGTGCTCTTTCTGTTTCCAGATTAATCTCGGTCATGATTAGCTGCTGGTGTTGGTATTTGGCTTGCTTCTCGGCATTTTTAAGACCTGCATCAAGACTATTCCTCTGTCTGGTCATTTCTTTCAACTGCTCGGACAGCTGAGAATAGTCCTCCTTCAGACTACCCAATGATTTTTCTACCTCAGACCAAGAATGGGCCTTCGCTTGGGCTTCAGTATAGGCCTTTTTGTTCCATTCCTCGGCCACATAAACTTGCTGGGTAATCTACATAGTAGAATGAAAAATTTCAATATAAAGCAAAGAAAAGGGACAAATAAAAAAAATCAGCATCTTAATTGAAGAAGTGGATCAATTCACTTACCATGGCTAAATCCCTTTTAAGGGCTAAGAAGAGTTCATATTGGCTGAAGCGCCTCTAAGACTTCATGTCCTTTGGAAGGAGAAGTGGTTGCTCCAGGACCTCAGCAATTAGACCTGCTTTCCCCCCTTGATAATTTCTGAGGGAGCTTTCCCAGGGGATGGGAGCACCATCCAGTTCCAGCTTAGGGGACCAGGTACGGTGTCCTCGGCGCACCTCAGCAGTGAGAGGGTCATCTCGACTCTCAGCAGACGAAGCCCTTTTGCTCCGTTGGTTCTTAACCACCTTCTGTTGCTTAGCTCCTTTTGGTGGTACCACCTCAACTTCTTCAGAATCTGTGATAGGTCTCTTCTTCTTTGGATCGAGGACTGGCTTGATTCCGAGATTAGCAAGAAGCTGAGGAGGGGGTGGAGGAAGATTAACAACTAGTTGAGACGTACCAGTCCCTTTGGCCCCAGATGTTGTCCTTCTAGTCTTCATTATTTCCCTTAAACTCACCATGTCTTCTTCTTCTTCCGAGGAATCGTCTGGAAAAGCAGTTATTAAAACAGGAGGTTGAACACTAGACTGCCTGTCGATTTCCTCCTCGGCGTTCGAAACTTGTATCACTTGAACCCCTCCCGAAGCCTCTCCTTCAAATTTAAACTTATCAATTTGCTCCTCAAGTGAAGAAGTCAAGGAAGCAACTCTTTCACCTACTGCTACTGGTTCGAGGGGAACCTGCTGAACTGGCTGGATGAACAATGGTATACCCTGCGAATTTGGATGTGGCACGGGGGCAAGATTGAACGGCGCTAGAAAATGGCGCTGAGAGACGTCTATTCGGTTAATCCGATAGTCTCCTCGCGTTATAGCATTGCCGACCGGCTGAAAATCACTCGATTTTGGCGTGAAACCAAGAATAAGAGGAACAACCTGGAGTTGCTCGTCTTCACTTACAAAAATTTCTGATCTTAGTAAGTAATTGAGCGCGGCGACGTTCGTGAGGCTAAGCCGAGGAGTAACGTGTTCTTTATCTGTTAACACCACAACAGAATTTAGTCAAAGACTTGAAAATACTGATGCAAAGAGAAGAAAAATTGTTAAAAAGCGAAGGTCCTAAATCTATTGTTAGGAAACCTAAATCTAGGATGTCCTACCTGGCTCTCCTGGTTGGGTTGGGCAATGGAGATCGTCATGCCACGCGCCCGAGATGATCAGATAGTCGTCTTTCATCCATTTGTTAGACTTGGGAAGGCAGGAGACGAGCCGAACAATGTCGGATCGGGATTTAAGATAATATCCCGCTTCCTTTTGGCTATGACATTTGTACATGTGTACTATGTCAAGCCAGGTGAGCCCGAGTCCTAAATGACGATTCAAAGCGTCAATCGCTCCTAGGATCCTAAAGACATTAGGTGCGCACTGATCAGGAGAAAGCCTATGGTTACGAAGATAATTTTGGGTAACAGAACCCATAGGGAGAGTCATTCCTCCTTCTATGAATGCTATCATAGGGATTACGACTTCTCCCTCTCTTCGGTCGGTTAATATCCTTTCTGGGGGACAATACCTCAGGTTTACTCCCTATGGTATGCTGTATGTTTCCTTAAATGTCTCTATTAAGGCAGGACTATCGACAAGATACTAAAATCTACCCATTTTTGGTTAACTAGAGGGAGACAGAGAATAATAATTGGGAAATGAGAGTTTGAGGGCCGAGAACGTTGGCCGAGAAGAGGATGAAGGGTTTGAGGATATTAAAACTTACACAAACTAGGTTGGGGAATGATCCTTAAGTCCTTGGAAGGATTTATGTGGATTCTTACAGAAATGCAATGGATGATTTGAAAAACTTGATGAGCTCGAATGATTGGGTTCAATGGAGAGTAAGAGATCGTAAAGTAAAAGAGAGAAAGTCTTCTTTGAGGCTTTATATAGGGGCCAGAAAGTGGGAGGGAGTTATCCCGCTCAAATTTTGAGGAAAGACATCATCCATTGGATCGATAGTCCACCGTTGGATGCAAGAGATAGAACGCCGCCTGGAGTAATTAATAGCGCTTCGTAAATACCAAAACGTCAGCAGCAATGATGAAGCGCCTAAATCTATGCCCATACACGTGTAAACTCAGGTATTTTTGTGTTTTAAGCTTTTATTTCGTGACAAATCAAAATCCTACTTTTTCTCCTCGGATGCGAGGGAAAAATAAAAATTTTGAGGGGCTATTGTGGCGGTAAAAGCCCAACATTATGTATTGGGCCTAGGGCCCTCTGTGAAGATTACAGTGTGTCCGAAGAAAAGAAAATGATTTAGAAGGATTCCATGTGGGAGAGATATACCTGGAAATGATCGAGGAATATAGTCCGAAGAGAGCATCAGTAGTCCGAAGAGTGTATTCTCCTCGGATATAAAGAGTCTTGGTCAAGCAAACACCTGGGAGGCTCGAGTGATCTTCCTAGCGATTCCAATGATAAGAATAAGCTTCGGGCATGTATGGAGATGATAAGAACAGAGAAATATCTAAAAGAAAAGCTGCTACCACCACATTAAATGCACTGCGGCAACTTTTCTAGCCGCATTAATGTGGAGAAGACCTCTGAACAGTGCAATCTCAACAATCGCCACTCATGGAGAACCGACGAAGATATCTGATGGGACGTATACTCAACTGAATGTTGAGATGAAGACAAGTGGACGATCAAGATAGTCTAAAAGAAAACGATATCAATAAAGGGGACCTCTTATGGGGGAAAGAGAGAAGGAGGAAGGGAGGTTCATTGTAGCTTTAAGAGTGATATATACAAAAGTTTGTCTCTTCGGACATCAATTGATTTATGTTTCAAGTTGTTCTTACACTAATTAATCTGTTGAACCTTAATTGAACGTTGTTTAATTCACAACCAGCCCAGCTCTTTCACCAACTCTTTACAAATTCATTGTTTTGGGTTCATTGGGCTCAGAATCCAAATCTTTTGGGCTTGGGCTACAAATCTTGACCCTACAATATATATATATATATATATATATATTTTAACTAGTTAAATGATGTTATGTGTATATTAAAGGTCAATCGCAAAATACAATAACATTTAGTTTATAAATATTAATAAATTTATAAGTCAAATTCAACCCTATCTAATTTTTTTAATTTTCAAATTCCTCTAATGTGAAAGAATTAAAAATAAAGGTTTCTCCTCAATTCTTTGCTTCCATCCATCCTATCATACTGTGTTATTCTTTAATTAACAGGTCTGGGAAAGAATTTAATTTGATTTTGGACTGTGATTACAAGTTTCAGTAAAGAGGCAGTGTGATAATAATTATATAATTATAATATACCTATTGGTTTTTGGAAGTTTATAATATTCTTGCTATCTTTATTCTTTTTTTTTCACTTTTTTTTTCTTTAATAAATTTTATATTATTAAGTGGATTATAAATATTATGATAGTAATTAATATTTAGCCTACATAATTATAGAATCTTCATCAAATATTTATAGATTAATACATATTACTCTTAAATATAGTCACTCTAATGGTCTGTTTGGAAGTTTAGGGGTTTCATTGGGTGACCTTGGTCGTGGTAGTAGTCACCGATACTCGGCTTGTAGAAGTAGCTCACGTGCCGCTTCTTTGCGTTGGGTCCCGATGGGAGCAACCCGCCACCCATGCTTTCTTCCATTACCGAAAACCCAAATTGCTCGCTCTTCTCTCTTTTCTTCTAGTCAAGGACGTCAGTAACAAAGGTAAATAGCATGGCTACATATTACTTTGTTTGGTTGCCCAGAAAGTTGGAGCAATAAAATTAAAAAATTTCAAGTTATTAGTTGATTTTTTATTATTTATTTTTTCATTTTCGTGGTCTCTCAATGGGTTTTAGCGAAAATGACATGGTTGTTTAGCTTCGGTGTCAATGAGATTCAATTTTTTTTTTCATTCACCTTAAATTTTCTCAAGAAACAAACAAAGATTATTTATATAATCGGTTTGTAATTTTTTTAATTTAGAAAGGGTAAATTGGAGAATTCATTTGGTCAATAATTTATCTACTCTACTCTCACTCCAAATCTCTCCAATTTGGGGGAATTAAAAATGAGGGGTTAGAGGTAGTTGAAACCCTTCCAAACCCCTCCCCCTCCTTCCTTAAAAAACTTCCAAACAAGGTAATTGAATTACTCTTCCCTCCTTTACTCTACTCCCCCTCCTTTTTAAACATCCAAACAGAGTATAAGATTTGAATGTGATCTAATAGTATTTTAGAATTTAACAATTCGATAAGTTTTCTCAACGAAATTGTGAACTCTATAGCTAACATGCATTTAGAATAGTTTCAATGGAAGAAAAAAAAAACATTTAGAATAGTTTGAAATAAACTATTGCTATTCAAAACTGTTTGTGAAAAAATAGAGGGGAGGGGTTGATGGAGCCATGGAGGCATTTGCCCCCAAATTTTCGTAAACTTCAAAATATCCTTGAGATTTCGGTCTCTCAAAGTAAGTTATCTATATAGAGAAACTAGTTCCTTCGCATTTTCATAGCTAACCTGTAGAATTGGTAGAAATAAACATTTGCTGTTCAGACTCAGTCTTTCAAAACATTAAATATTTAAAATGTTCAGATAATAAATGTTTTTCTTTTTATAACTTTGAACTACTAATGTTTTTATAAGATGTTTCTCCTTTTTTCTCTATTAATGACATTATTTTATATAGAAATTATAGAATTTCAACTTATTGCATCATTTTTGCGATGAAAATATAAAGAAGCCCTTATTAGAAGCAACACACCAACACTTAATTTGGAATTTGCCAAATATTTAATGAGTGTTTCCACATCTAGAATGAGATTGTTTTTTGAGAAAGAATTATATTTAATTTGTATTTGTATGTAGGTCTTTTCCTCTTATGTCACCACATGGTTTTTAATGGGTTGGTTAAGAGTTTTGTAATTTAATTAATACTTCATAATATTTTTAATGGAGACATTGAGGATTCAAATTCACCCACACCCACTGTAACTATTGAATTATCAAAAAATATGGTTTGGAATATGTGTCTTTCTTTTTGGAGTCCTCCACATATGTGTCTAAATTTTATTAGCTAAGAGTTTTTATTTTTATTTATTATAATTTGATAATTACAATGGGATATGATAAATTTGAATTTTGAATATCTCCACTGAAAATATCTGGAAGCTCAAAGCTTGTTGATCAGGAGTAACTACCAAAATATCACCAATTGGATATTATTAGGTAACAAATTTTAATAATTGATCATGATTTTTCTTTTTTGTCTAAAAGTGTTACATATATGAAGGAAAAAACTTCATATATTTGTGTGTTTTTCTTGTAATGTTAATATATTTCAGTTCTCTTTTTACTAGATTTTGTATAATTTAAGTTTCTTAATGATTACCCTTAGAAAAATTTCTAGAGTTGCCAATAAATATTAGTCTTCTTTTTTATTTCCTTGACCTTGCAAGTTGCAACACCAAACATTAGATTAAGGATGCCAAAACAACATGTGAGTGCATTATTCCTGCACTTCAATATAAAAAATAAAAAGTTCTTTCTAGAATGTAACTAGAAAAAAAAAAAAAAAAACTAATAATTTCAATTTTCTCTTTTCTTAAATTGTATTTTTAGGGCCAAAATCACGGAACTTATTTTTATTCAAACTATTGATTTTTTTAAAGGAACTCAAACGGTTAATTTAATTTTCATGATCAATGTTTCTTAAAAAAAAATAAAAAAAAATTCATGATCAATCAATAAAGATGTTCCTTCTAGAAGCTTTATAAATTTTCCCCGTGTGTGTGTTATGTTAGGTTCTAAAGATTTAGGAATTTATGTATTTAGAACTCTAATATGTATTGTTGGCAAACCATGATCAAAACAGGTTGTTTAGTCTTGTTTAGACGTGCTCAAAGTTGTGTTGTTTATGTAAAGTTGGAATCGAGCTGATGCAGAATTTAATGTGCATCTCGGCCTGGCTTGATTGATCGAAGCTTAGGCTCGATCAATCGAATTTTTCACAGATGAGTTTTTCTGCAGTTTTTCGAACTCAGCCCTAACTCCTAAAACGTTTAGGGTTTTATGTTTTTGCCTTAGGTATATAAGACAAACCCTAGCCACGTTTTAGAGGTTGCTTATATTTCTGTTTGTGTGAATCTCTTGTGAGATCTGTGAGGAGCTTTCCTTCACACAAACTTAGGATTATCAAGAGGAGATTTCTTCAAGAACTTAATGATCATTCAGTTGCTGCCATAAGAGCTTAAAGATACACAAGCGGGTGTGCTTGTACTTGCTGGAGAATCCAAGAAAGAAGAAGTCCGTGGTCTCAGAGCTTGCACGTGGTCGTGTCAGTAAGTTCTACTGATGGGTAACAATAAGAAGTCGAGCGTGGGGGCTTGTAAGTCTTATTGTATGAACTTCGATTCTTTCAAGATAGTGGATTCAAGTTTACCTTGAGGATAGCTAAGTTAAATCCTCCTCAGGTTTTTTTACCGGTTTGGTTTTCCTAGGCGATCATATCTTTGTGTTATTTATATTTCCACTGCTATATACTTGATATGATTGTTTGATTGTGATAACCTAGATTTGCATAATTTGACTAAGTTAATCACTTGGCTAATTAACTAGGTTAATCCGGTTGTGTTAAGGGTCTAAAAATCGTTCATGTTAAAAAATAATTAGTATTCTCAAAAGGAAAAATAGTAGGTTAATCCCACATTGGAAAATGAGTGTGAGTTAAATACGTTTAAAGCCTGTGATGTATATCCAAGAGTTAGCCCCTTTTGGATATACACCACTGTAAGTTTCTCTATTTACATATTAAGAACGAGAAACCTTATAAAAATAAAAAATAAAAAAAAATAAAACAAACCATTTGGGTCACAATTCTCAAAGGGTGAATAGAAAAATGAGAATGTATAATCAAATTGTGGACATTTTAAAAATGATGCCAATAAAAAGTTATGCCATATGTAACTTGATCATAACTTTATATATATATATATATATATATATATATCAAAATGATGACATGAAAAAAAAAAAAAAAAAAGAGTTTTTAACTTTTGAAACTCATGTGACAACATTAGAAAAAGACAACAAATAGTCAAAGACAAATAAAAGTTCATCGAAAAGTATTTATATATGTACATCTTTAATTGATTGGACATGATTAAGTTACATTTTTTTTAATGCAATCAGGTTACACCTAGTATAACTTCTTATTAAGGTTAAGCCATTTTTAACTTATTATTGGTATAACATTTTAAAAGTTTAACAATTTAATTATATGTATTACATATAAATTTTTTTGTCCAACTTTCATGTGCACTACACAAGTTAAGGACTAATCTATAATGGCAAATAAAAGGTTTTTGTTTTTTTTTCTAATGTTTTCAAAATAATCCTTTAAAACCCCTCATTTTTGTAAGTTGTCATTCTAATATATATTTTTAATTTATTTTTAGAGTTATAAATACTGTTGAACTAAATAGTTTTTATTTTAAGAAACAAACTATATAATTTAAGCAAAATGGAACTCGTTGTCTTTTGGTATATAGTAATCCATTACCAAACAAATCCTATTTAAATTGAGTCCAAATCTTTTGTCTCATGATTCATGCTCTACTTTATACTATACCAATAAAAATTGGACACATGTCCACCTCTTGAGACTCTCTCATTTAGTCTTCCACATCATCAAAGTTTGCATTTATATAAAATTTTAGTTCATTGAATGTATTAATGGTGTCAATACACATATTAATTATCTATAGGTGTGCACTAATTATATATATATATATATATATATATATATATATATATATAGGGTTAGATTCAAGTTATACCTGGTGTAACTCTAAGTAATATTACACCATTCAATAACTTTTTATAGAATTCATATTTTGAAAATCTCACTGTTAAATTACATGTTCTATATGTTTTTAACATTCATACCAATTTTCATGTCAATTGGTTTTATTTATCATTCGATCCATAAACTCATTTTTTATGCATTATTTTAAACTACAAAAATTTGAATTTAAATAATTGATTGATGTCATGACTATTAATCTTTGATTACCTTGAAAATTTGCAAGCATGGAGAATATATGAATATAATGTAATCTAATGAATTTTAAAAAATTCATATTTAATTAAAAAATATTAAGTGGTGTAACATTACTTAAAATTACACCAAGTATAACTTGAACCCTACTCATATATATATATATATATATATTTGTTGAACTTACCCATGCACCGAAATGCCAAGTCTATATTCTTATTCTATAATCTATAGTCTATAATCTATAATATACATAAAATCAAAGATGTTTAACTTTTTGTTCCCCTTATAATGTTATGAGGCATAACCTTTGGAGGCCTCATAATTTTCCACATTGTTATTCTATATTCAAACACTCCATTAGAATCTTGGCATATTATATATTCTTTCATTAAAAGGTGACTATAAAGTTCCATTACTTCCGTATACGCAAACATAATAAATACCTAACGCTATATTATATAATTTCATATATGGATCAATCATAATAAATGTTTATTAATAATTATTGTAGTTACCAAATTTCATATTTAGACAAAAAAATAAAGGGTAAAATTTCATTTTCATCCCTAAACTTTCATAAAAGTTTATTTTTTGTTCTTAAACTTTCAAAAGTTCTTTTTTTCGTTCTTAAACTTTAGAGAACGTTCTATTTTGCACCCTTCTATCTATATTTGTTAGTTATATCTTACGTGGCCTAATGAAGTGTTGATGTGGTATATGACTTGGACTAAACCATTATACTTAAAACAATATGTGGAAACCATCTTTTAAAAGGACGAAAATACCCTCATCTCTCAATTGGCACTACCCATGGAAATCCCTTAAGCATTAATCATACCCAAATGGCCAAACCAAAAGCCCCAAGCCCATCGTAAAATCCCCATTGGTGACCCCAACAGTTCTTCTGATCGACACTCCAGCTTAGCGAACCTCAGGTTAGAGGCTGAGAACACATACGAGATTTCACAGAGAGAAATACCCACGTTGAGAAAATTAAGCATGGCAGAAGAGGAATAAAATTGGTTTGTTTCCAACGACGGTTTGGTTAGTTGGGAAAGTGGGGCAGAGAGAGTTTTGATTGGCTGAGATTGAGAGGGACTTAGTTTGATTTGAATGGGTTTTTTGTTTTTGGATTTATGGGTTTGGGTTTTTTGGTGGGGTGGTGGGTTTGTGGGCGTAGTTTGGTTGTGGAGAGTGATGGTGTTGTTGGTGGAATTGGGGTGGGTTTAGGTTGCCAGTAACACTTTGGGTTGCCATGGGGAATTACGTTTGGATTCTTGGGTTTGGGTTTTTTGATGGGGTGGTAGATATGTGAGCATGGTTTGGTTGTGGAGAGCAGTGGTGTTGGTGGTGTCCTTGGTGGGATTGGGTCGCCGGTGGGATTTCACGTTTGGATTTATGGGTTTGGGTTTCTTAATGGGTGGTGGGTTTGTGAATTGTGAGCGTGGTTTAGTCATGGAGGTTATTGGAAGACTTTGGGTGGGTTTTGGTCGCCGGTAATGGTAGGGGTTGCCACTGGGATGTGTCACCAGCAATGGTTAGTGTCGCCACTGGGGATTTCTATTCAGTTGTGTCGACTAGGGGACTGAGGTGTATTTTCGTCCTCTTAAAAAATGGTTTTGACCTGTATGAATCATTGCCAACCATATGCCTATATTTTTTTTAAAAGTAAAATGGTTTAATCTAGTCATAGACCACATCAGCACTTCGATAAGCCACATAAGATGAGAACCCTTTTTATTTTCTTCCTTTTGACACTTTTCCACTTTTTTTTTTCTTCTTCTTCTTTGAATTCTCGCACGAACCACCACATTGAAACAAACTGATCAAATTCCATCTTGAAACACTATGGATAAGGGCTTTAAGATGGAAAGGCTAATTAAAAGGCTTAACGGGGTGACTAGAATGTATAAAAAAACAAACAAACACATATATGGCTCAAAGTAGACAAAAATGGTCTAATCTCATCTCTCAAAGAATAGTATAGTTCATTCAACATCAATGACTTCAAAATATTCAAGTGTGGCATGAAATCATATTTTTTCTTGGCCAAAAGAAAGAACAATGAGACTACAACAAGAGAAATATGTTACGCACTTCCAAATGAACTTTAAGATTAGAAAAAAATAAATAACCCTCCAAAAAAATAATGATTGGCTCAAAACTCACAAGGGTTACAGTCTCCACATTGTTATCATCAAGATTTCCTAATCATTTTTATCCTTCAACAACAAGTTGTGTTTGAGTGGCTACGTGCATGTGCAATGAATTGAGCATGAAAGCAATGAAATTCTTTAAGCAAGAGTAGTATAATGAACTCAAAACATAAACCTCAAGGCTAGGCAAAAGAATTTTTTTTTTTTTTAAATTTTTTTTTATAACACAACTAAACAAAACAAAAAGATAGAAATCTATATACATCCTCCCCCCCCCCCCCCCCCCCCCCAAACCTAAACCAAACATTGTCCTCAATGTTAAAAATGATACTCTCAAATATATGTCTTGATTGAAAAGAGAGAAAGATATTAATATGCAACATGAGAATCAAGTAGAAACAAGTAAGGTAAGGAGAAGGAAGAGATGTACCTTGATCAAGCTGATTGTTATAAATTTTAACTTCTGTCAAATATCAGCTAGAACAAAAGCAAATAAAACTAAAAAAAAAAAAAAAAAAAACACAAAGTCTAATCTAGAAGCAGAAAATAGAAAAAAGAAAAAAAAAATGCAAACCTGATAAACACAACTAGGATTAATCCTGATAAACAGGATCATCCAAGATGACTTCTTCAACTTCTGGAGGCTCAAGTTCTAAAAATGGTTTCAAACGTTGGCCATTAACTTTAAACATATCACCATGTTTAGGATTCTCAATCTCAATAGCACCATGAGGATAAACAGTGCGAACTATGAATGGACCAGTCCATCGAGATCATAACTTACCTGGGAAGAGATGCAAATGAGAATTATAAAGAAGAACTTTCTGACCAGGTTCAAATGATTTTCTCAAGATGTTTTTATCATGAACCCTTTTCATTTGATCCTTATACGATTTGGCACAATTGTATGCATCATTACGAATTTCCTCTAACTCATTGATTTGGAGTTTCCTTTCAATGCCTGCTTTGTCAAGATCAAAATTCAACCGCTTAATAGCCCAATAAGCTCTATGCTCTAACTCAACAGGGAGGTGACAAGCCTTTCCATACACAATTCGATAGGGAGACATTCCAATGAGAGTCTTAAATGCTGTACGGTATGCCCACAATGCATCATTGAGTCTTAAAGACCAATCTTTCCGAGTAGGGTTAACTGTTTTCTCCAATATTCTCTTGATTTCCCTATTAGATATCTCTACTTGACCACTTGTCTGTGGGTGATAAGGTGTTGTAACCTTATGAGTGATGCCATATTTCTTCATTAGTTGCTCAAAAACTCTATTGCAAAAGTGCCTACCTCCATCACTAATAATGGCACGTGGTGTACCAAACCGTGCAAACACATTCTCTCTCAAAACTTGACTACAACCTTGTGATCATTAGTTCTACATGCAATGGCCTCAACCCACTTAGAAACATAGTCAATAGCAGCAAGGATGTATAAGTTACCGAAAGAATTAGGAAAAGGACCTATGAAATTAATACCCCAAACATCAAATACCTCAACAATCAAAATAGGGTTTAATGGCATCATATTTCTTTTTCCAATACTCCCTAACTTTTGGCATCTCTCACACGCTAAACAATATGCATGGGAATCACGAAAAATGGAAGGCCAATAAAATCTACATTGCAAAATCTTGGCAGCAGTCTTTCTTGAACTAAAGTGGCCTCCACAAGCATGATCATGACAAAAGGATATAACATTTTGTTGGTCACTCTCAGATATGCTTCTCCTAATTATTTGATCAAAATAGTACTTAAACAAGTATGGATCATCCCAAAAGAAATACTTAACCTTAGCCAAAAATTTAGACCTATCTTGTTTAGTCCAATGCAAAGGCATTTTGATTAGTGACAAGATAGTTTGCAATATCAGCATACCAAGGTCTCTGAGATACATGCAACAACTGTTCATCAGGGAAAGATTCAAGAATAGGTAAATTGTCATCAGTGTGCTTTACAATTAATCTAGACAAATGGTCAGCTACTACATTTTCGGTTCCCTCCTTGTCTCGAATCTCAAGATCAAATTCTTGTAACAATAAAATCCATCAGATAAGTCGAGCTTTAGCATCTTTTTGGAGAAAAGATACTTTAGTGCAGCATGATCTGAATAAATTAAGACCTTAGACCCCAACAAATAGGACCTAAATTTATCCAAGGCAAAAACAATTGCTAACAACTCCTTTTCTGTTGTAGAGTAGTTCATTTGAGCATTATTTAGAGTCTTACTAGCATAATAAATCACATGGGGAACCTTTCCAACCCGCTGTCCTAAAACTGCACCAATTGCATAATCAGAGGCATCACACATAATCTCAAAAGGCAATTTCCAATCAGATGGTTGAATGATAAGTGCAGAAGTCAACTCAGTTTTTAGTCTCTTAAATGCATGGAGACACTAATCATCAAACACAAAAGGGGCATCTCTGGCAAGTAAGTTGCATAAGGGCCTTGAGATTTTACTAAAATCCTTGATGAACCTTTGATAGAATCCTGCATGACCCAAAAATGATCGAATTTCCTTAACAGATTGAGGAGGTGGAAGGTTAGAAATCAAATCTATTTTTTCCTTATCAACCTCAATACCACTTTCTGATATGACATGCCCAAGAACAATTCCCTTTCTCACCATAAAATGACATTTCTCCTAATTAAGAACAAGATTCTTCTCCTTACACCACACTAACACTAAGGATAGGTGGTGCAAACATTCTTCAAAAGTGGACCCAAATACTGAAAAGTCATCCATAAATACCTCCAAAAATCATCCCACCATATCAGAAAAAATACTAATCATGCACCTCTGAAATGTACCAGGAACATTACATAAACCAAATGGCACGCAACGGTAGGCAAATGTCCTAAAGGGGCATGTGAAGGTAGTCTTTTCTTGATCTTCTAGTGCAATGGGAATTTGATTATATCCAGAATATCCATCAAGAAAACAATAATAAGCATGACCAGCTAACCTTTCCAACATTTGGTCTATAAAAGGAAGAGGAAAATGATCTTTTCTTGTCATGGCATTCAACTTACGGTAATCAATGCATACTCTCCATCTTGTTTGCACACGAGTTGGGACTAACTGATCATCCTCATTCTTAACAACTGTTATGCCAGATTTCTTTGGTACAACTTGAACTGGACTCACCCAATTACTATCAAAAATTGGGTAAATAATACCCACATCCAAAAGCTTCAAAACTTTAGCTCTCACTACCTCTTGCATAATAGGGTTTAGACGTCTCTGCGGTTCACATGAAGTTTTAGCATTCTCTTCCAAGTGAATTCTATGCATAACCATAGATGGACTAATACCTTTGATATCAGCAATTGACCAACCTATAGCTTCCTTATGCTCTTGAAGTACACTTATCAATTGGCGTTCCCTAAGGTCATCCAAATTTGAAGCTATAATGACGGGTAAGGTCTCAGAAGAACCTAAAAAGGCATACTTAAGTGTATCAGGTAATGGTTTCAACTCCAACTTTGGTGGTTCCTCAGCAGATGGGGGTGGGGATGAAGAAAGTGGAAGAGGGATCACTTTTGGTTGCCAACTATTAGTACTTAAGAGAAGAACATAATCTAACAATGCATTGACCTCTTCAATTGAGTGTTCAATATCAAAATTGCAACCAAAAAGATTTAAGCAATCCTCTAGAGGATCCTCATAACTCGATTGTAGGAAAGTATCATGGACTAGACTCTCAATCATGTCAACCTCATAGATATCCTCATTGTCTAGCACTTGTTTACTTATGTGGAAGATATTAAGCTCAATAGTCGTATTTCCAAAAGAAATCTTTATTACACTACTCCGACAATTGATCAAAGCATTGGATGTGGCTAAGAAGGGGCGACCCAAAATGACATGGATTTGTGTACTGGCATTTGGAGCAGGTTCAGTGTCTAATACAACAAAATCAACAGGAAAATAGAATTCATCCACCTTAATTAGCTTATCCTCAACAATACCTCTAGGGATTTTCACAGACCTATCAGCTAATTGGTTATTGGTTTTAACTCCCCCAAACCTAGCTGTAAGTATACAAAATATGGCAATAAGTTCACACTTGCCCCCAAATCTAGCAAAGCTCGCTCAATGAGATGATCCCCAATCTTGCATGAAAATGTAAGGGATCCAGGGTCCTTACATTTCATTAGATATTTATTCTGAATGATTGAACTGACTTGTTTTTGTCAAAAATGTCTTTTTAGGAACATTTGTCTTTCTCTTCATTGTCACAAGATCTTTTAGAAACTTAGCATAAGCAGGAATTTGCTGAATTGCATCAAGAAATGGAATATTAATTTGCACTTGCTTAAAAACCTCTAAAATATCTCCAAATTGTGCACTTTTCTGAGGACTGATTAAACTTTGAGGAAATGGAGCTTTAGGAACAAACCTCCTATCAAGGGGAGAACTAAGATCCTGAATTGGAATTGAGGTTGAGTTGCCCTTCTTTTCTTTATGATCATCCTGTGAACTGTGAACTCCTTTTTCCTCTAACATAGTATTTTCATTATCCTCTACTTCTGGCATTTTCACTTGATTATCAACTTGCTTACTGGGTAGTAATAGACTGAACAGATTCATGTGCATGAGTAGAACTAGAAGAACTATTAATTGCATACTGCCCTTTTGGGTTAGGTATAGATTGACTAGGAAACTTTCCCTTTTCCCTCTCTCCAACTTGGGTTGCTAACCGGCCAACTTGATTTTCCAACTTTGAAATAGCTTGAGTATTCAAATGGGTGGAACTTTTCATCTCTTGAATGGCTTGGCTAGTTGATTGCATGAAAGTTTTGAGAGACTCCTCCAAAGATGATTGTTGTCTTGGTGGTGCCATAAATTGAGGAGTTGATTGAGGAATGGGAGGAAATGCTTGAGTAGGTGGATGAAATTGACTTTGTTGATGCACTTGTTGTCCACCTATATTTGTGGGGGAATGGTTTTGCCTCTAAGAGAAATTAGGATGATTTTGCCAATTTGGATTTTATGTCTTTGAAAATGGACTAGCAAGTGGCCTTCCATAATTATTCAGTGCATTTGCTTGCTCAATATAGTATTCAGGGTAACCAACTGTGGAAGGACACATATGTGTTGTATGCATAGGACTTGCACAAATAGAGCATGTTTCACTTTGAACTTGATTGACAGAATTCATCCCTCTACCTAAAGCTAAAGCTTCAACCTTACGAGTGAGATTGTCCAACCTAGCTTTTATGTCTAAATCTTCATTGACTTCATTCAATCCTCCTTTCTTAATTGCAGGGGCAGATCTCTCTCTACAATTGGAAAAATCCCATTGTTGTGAGCTTTCTGATAAATTCTCAAGAAATTTGTATGCCTCATCATCCATAAGACTCAAAAATCCACCACCATTCATGGACTCAATCATGTTACGATTTGTCTGAGTCAAACCATTATAAAAATATTGTATTAGTCTCCATGTTTCAAAACCATGATGAGGACACTTTAAGATCAAGTCCTTAAATCTCTCCCAACTCTCAAAAATTTCTCTTGTTCATCTTGATAAAAATCTGCAATTTCTCTCCTCAAAGCATTGGTCTTGGCCATTGGGAAAAATTTAGAGAGGAATTTTGTGACCAACAGTTCCCATGAAGTGATAGATCCAGGTGCCAAAGAATTAAGCCATGCTTTTGCCTTATCCTTCAAGGAAAAAGGGAATAAACGCAAGCGAGTAGAGTCATCAGTGAAATTCTGGAACTTACAAGTAGCACAAATCTCAAGAAAATCCTTCATATGCATAAAGGATCTTCTTTATCCAATCCATGAAAAGTAGGAAGAAGGTGAATTATTTGTAGCTTCAACTCAAAATGTGCAGCAGTGGTTGCAGGCAATACTATGCAAGATGGAGGGTTGGTGGTTATGGGTGAGAACAACTCCCTAAGAGTTTTTGAATCTTCTCCTATTTCTCCCATTCTGGATGAATAATCAAAACTAACAAGACAATTTTCTTTATCACGTATCCAAGTTCTCATACACCAAGCACAAATAAAATTTTTTTTTTGTTTTTTTTTTAATTTAAAAAAAAAATTAACTAGTAGAAGGAAAAATTCAATTAAGACCTAATTTATTTTCCTAACCAAGTCCCCGGCAACGGCGCCATATTTGATGTACATGAAATATATACAATAAAGTATTTACATATCTACATATTTAGCTTTACTTTTATGTTATTTTGTGACTAATTATATAATATCTTTGTGTTACAGGTAACAAGGGCTTTACATGCAAAGTGGGGTTAGGCCAATTGGATCAAGCCAACTTACATCCAACCAGGCATGAATTCAAGAAAAGGCCAACCCAATTAAATTTAAGTCCAATTGGAGCAAGGAATCAAAGGAAATTTGCACCAAATCCAAGTCCAATTCGGATTAGGATTCCAGCCTGCACATCAGTTAGTATTTTCGGCATAACTTTCAGCTCATATGTCCAATTGAGATGATTCAAGTTGGGCTGGAAATTTAACTTAAAGGGCTACAACTTTGTAGTTTACCAAAAGCCTGAATTCTGACGTTAAATGGGCCAAAATAGTCGGTTAAGTGAAGTCTAAAAATCTAGGATTTTCTCCAAACGGGAATTCAACTTGTAATAGGATTCCTTGACCTATTTAAAGGCTCTTTAGGGAAAAATTTAGAGGAGGCGGAGGCTAGTGCTAGGTCTGAGGTCTGAATGTATAGAGAGTGCGGCTACCTCTTCCATGACAGTTAGTTTTATTTTATTTGTCTAGTTTAATGTTTAGTATTTTATTTTTGTGTTTTCTTTCAATTACCATGAGTAGCTAAATTTATAATTAGGGCTGAGATGAAACCTTGTTAAGGATTATTGGTAATATTTATGTAATTTAATTTTTCCCACAATAATTGTTCTTTAATGATTTAAATTGTTCTTGCTTCATATCAATTGACTAAGATGGGATTCTAGATATGAGTTCAATCATGTTTTTCTCATGATTTAAGATTTTTCTTAATTAATTGAATGCTTGGTTTATTAATTCTTGATTATAAAATTGGATATTGTTTGTGATTTGTTTGTCAATGGATACAATTTATGATTTGATTTTTAGAATTGGATATATCTTGTGATTTGTTTGGCTACGGATACAATTGATGATTTGGTTTTATACTTAAGAAGCGAAGAAGAACATGCTTTTGGAATTTTAAAATTTTGTGAAATTTTAAATCAAATCTTAAAATACTCGCAAGTGTACGAACCATACCGAAGTATAGTTTGACAAGAACGAGGTCGAACCCACAGGGACTTGAATGAACGTAGAAAAATTAAATCAAATCTTAACCAAATTAATCCTAATCTAGTTTAATAAAAATTGGTTGTTTTGAAATTAAATAAACTAAGCAAATAATAAAATTAAGCAAATAGTTAAACTAAGCAAAAGATATAAAGCAATAAAAAGATGTAAACAATCAAAGGAAAGGAATTAAGGTTTTGGAATCCGCCTTGTAAGTCATAGTAGCATATATTTATGATTATTAATTTTTCTCAACTCACTACATGATAATCTAGAAATCAATCTTGCTATCATGGAGAGTATCCTCATTAAAATCCTTATTTTAAAAATCAAAAGCATGTTCTTAGTATAAAACCAAATCATCAATTGTATCCGTAGCCAAACAAATCACAAGATATATCCAATTCTAAAAATCAAATCATAAATTGTATCTATTGAAAGACAAATCACAAACAATATCCAATTTTATAATCAAGAATTAATAAACCAAGCATTCAATTAATTAAGACAAATCCTAAATCATGAGAAAAACAGTATTGAACTCATATCTAGAATCCCATCTTAGTCAATTGATATGAAGCAAGAACAATTTAAATCATTAAAGAACAATTATTGTGGGAAAAATTAAATCACATAAATATTACTAATAATCTTTAACAAGGTTTCATCCTCAACCCTAATTATAAATTTAGCTACTCAGGGTAATTGAAAGAAAACACAAAAATAAAATACTAAACATTAAACTAGACAAATAAAATAAAACTAACTGTCATGGAAGAGGTAGCCGCACTCTCTATACATTCAGTCCTCAGCCCTAGCACTAGCCTCCGCCTCCTCTAAATTTTGCCCTAAAGAGCCTTTAAATAGGTCAAGGAATCCTATTACAAGTTGAATTCCCGTTTGGAGAAAATCCCAGATTTTTAGGCTTCACTTAATCGACTATTTTGACCCATTTAACCTCAGAATTCAGGTTTTTGGTAAACTACAAAGTTGTAGCCTTTAAGTTGACTTTCCAGCCCAACTTGAATTATCTCAATTGGACATATGAGCTGAAAGTTATGCCGAAAATACTAACTGATGTGCAGGCTGGAATCCTAATCCGAATTGGACTTGGATTTGGTGCAAATTTCCTTTGATTTCTTGCTCCAATTGGACTTAAATTTAATTAGATTGGTCTTTTCTTGAATTCATGCCTGGCTGGATGTAAGTTGGCTTGATCCAATTGGCCTAACCCCACTTTGCATGTAAAGCTCTTATTACCTGCAACACAAAGATATTTTATAATTAGTCACAAAATAACATAAAAGTAAAGCTAAATATGTAGATATATGAGTACTTTATTGTATATATTTCATGTACATCAAATACCCCTAAACCTACATTTTGCTAGTCCTCGAGCAAAACAGGTAAAGAGTAAAACAAAACAAAGAAAATATCCTAACTAATCCACTTTCGCTGGACATTTCGATTGCATTTAGCGTATGCAACAAGCCTTTAAACCCCTAGCTTACACTAGTGGACGAGTTATAGTCTTGTGAGGCTAAAATAAACAAAACAAAGAAAATCATTTTTTTTTCCCCGATTGCCTTTTGCAAAGAGGATTAGTTCAAGTTCAAAAACACTACAAATGCTAAAAAAATTTCTCATGCCATCAAAACTCAATGTGAGTGAAAACTGGTAGCCAACCCAAACATACTTTTAGTTTTAGAATAAACTTGACTTGAATTTCTATTTGAAAGTATGTTTCAACTCAAATCTTTCTGGTATTATCACTCAACAAATGAAATCACTTTGAAATGGGGTGTACACTCTCAACAACATATGTGAGCGGAATAATGTAAGCAAAATCAAACATCTCACATATAAATCACATGAAAAACGCTTAATCAAGAAAGAACAAGTAGTCTCATGAAAGGATGCCAAAAAGAATTTATACCACACTTTTTAGTCAATCATATCAATATCTAAACTACACAATCTTCAAGATCAAATAAGGACTTTATTAGGACGTAATGTAGGGTAAAAGTAAAGGGAATGAAATAAAAATGGGTGAAGGTAAATAATAAGAAGGGTTTTCAAAATTTGTCGAAATGTCAACTCTTTTTTGGAATTTCCATTTAACTATTTTTTTTTTCACCTCTTCTTCTTCAAAGCAATACTCCTTCTTTACATTTCACTTTTCAAAATTTGATGAGAACCCTTTTTATTTTCTTCTTTTTGACACTTTTTTTTCCTTCTTCTTTGAATTCTCGCACAAACCACCACATTGAAACAAACTGATCAAATTCCATCTTGAAACACTATGGATAAGGGCTTTAAGAAGGAAAGACTAATTAAAAGGCTCAACAGGGTGACTAGCTATAATGTATCAAAAAAAAAACAAACACATATATGGCTCAAAGTAGACAAAAATGGCCTAATCTCATCTCTCAAAGAATAATATAGTTCATTCAACATCAATGACTTCAAAATATTCAAGTGTGGCATGAAATCATATTTTTTCTTGGCCAAAATGGTTTAAACTAACAAATATAAACAAAAGGATGAACCCTTTTGTAGTTGTACTCTAATTATGTTATGTATTATAAACCCAATTTAAAATACTAGTATTACTATTTTTGTATGTATTCTAATAAGTATTACTGTTTACTCAAAAAAAAAATTGTTTAGATCATCTATTAAACAATTCCCATATTAACGCATGCAAAAAATACTTAGATTAAATTTCAATACTTTAATCTTCAATATAATTGTTTATTTTATTAAGGCGTAAAATTAAGGTAAATTACCTATTTCACTTCTAACCTTTATGCTATGTACCCTAACATTTCAAATACGTCAATTTAGACCCAAATTTTTTGGTATCATGTCAAAATGGTCTCTGCTGTTAAGTAATGAATGAAAATACTAACGTAGCTAGCACTATAAATAAAATATTATTTTCATACCACATAAATTGCCACATAAGCATAAAAAAAAAGTATCTCTCTCTATCACTTAGTCTCCCTCCCCCTCTTTCTCTCTCTTTGGCATCTCTAACTCTCTGTATGGTCAATGGTGTACCCAAGCCAATACACAGTTACACACCCAACACCCACCCAACCAAAGCACTACACACACCCACCCAAACAAGCACCGGAATAGAAAGCCTAGCTCTTCTAGCTAAGATGTGGGTAACAACATTGCCTTGTCTAACAAAATGAGAGAAAGAATAGCTCTAAAGGGAGCTACAGAGAGACAGAGTGTCTTTAATTATGAAGATGAAGAGAACATGTTGTTAGAATTTTTTTTAATATGTATCATAATTTATTTTAAATCTTGATTAAATATTCATTTAAGTGAAAAATAAAATCAGATTAATTTTGGTTATTAACTTTTTGTTTTCTTTTAGAATTTCAAGTAACCATCCGGAAGACTTTCCCTATGAGTTGGCAATTTTGTGAACGTTAGAAGGGTTATAGATTTTTAATTTGTTTTAAACGTTAGCTTTGATTCCTGAAGTTAATGTCCCTGTATTTAGGCCTTGAATTAAATGGCAAGATCCTTGACTAATATATATATATATATATATATATATATGGTGTTCTAGGAAAGTGAAAAAGATAGGCGAAACTACACTATTGGTCCCTGAAGTTTACCCTGTGTGCGCAATTGGTCCCTCAAGTTTGAAGCGAACACAATTAGTCCCTTAAGTTTTAAAACTGAGTTATATTGGTCCTTTTACTAACTGTTGTTAACGGTGTTACTTACGTGGCTAACAGAACAATGACTTGGCATTTTTTTTAATGATGTAACATGTTTTTAATTAAAAAATTAAAAACTAAATTTACACGTGAGAAAAAAAAAATCACCGGTACCAAATTAAAAAATTTAACCGGTGATCTTTCACTCCCCCCACCCCCACCCAAACCCATTGCCCACACCCACAGCAGCCACAGCACCACCACCACCCAACCACCAAAATCAAAAACGAAAACAAACACTGTAAACCCAGCAAACCCACAGTCACCACCAGCCACCAGCCACCATCACCCACTCACCTGCCACCACCGTAAACCCCAACCTAAGATCAACCCACCACTAGCCACCACCGGTACAAAACAACCACCAAATCACAAAACCTAGCTATCAAACAACCAATCACAAAACAGCCACTAAGACCCAGCCATCACAAAACCCAGCCACCAAAGAACCACCATGGGCAAGAGTCCGACTAGGCAAATAATTCAAACCAATGAACCCGCTAAATTGGATATCTTCTGCAAAAGGTTCTAGTGATTCATATTTACTTGGTTTTCTTGCATATTTAGTTGATGCAGGTTGGAGTATCTGAGAGTGCCCAAATATCAATGCCCTCTTTTCCAAGTTTAGTTACTGTCTTTTTCTTCTCAATCTTGACAATTTGACAATTTGCAATTCATTTTGGTTCCTTTGCACTTGTTGTGTATAGCACTTTATCATGTATTGATGATGGTAATCCCTGCTTTTGCACATTGATTTGATTTGAAAGAAGAAAATGAGAAAGAAGAGAGAGAAAAGAGAGTCCGGAGAAAGAAGAACAGAGAGAATAGTGCGAGAAAGAGAGAAAAGATTTTTTTTTGTTTTTTACTTTTTGGTAAAAGAGAAAAGATATTTTAACCCTCTCGTTGTGGGTTTTTACAACAGTCAGAAAATAAATTTTTTAATTTGGTAATGGTGATTTTTTTTTTTTTTTTTTTTTTTTTTTTTTCAGACGTGTAAATTTAGTTTCTAATTTTTTAATTAAAAACATGCCACATCATTAAAAAAAAAAGACCAAGTCATTATTCCGTTAGCCACATAAGTAACACCGTTAACAACCGTTAGTAAAAGGACCGACACAACTCAGTTTTAAAACTTATGGGACTAATTGTGCTCGCTTCAAACTTGAGGGACCAATCTCGCACACAGGGTAAACTTCAGGGACCAATAGTGTAGTTTCGCCAAAAAGATATATTAACCCTTTTTTTTTTTATATCTGGTTTAGCCATCTCATTTTTTATCAGCCAACTTTATTTGAGAGCTTGCCAAATATATACATTTACACAAATATATAATGATCTAAACCTTTATATATATATACAACCATGCTTTCTACGCAATATTTTTCTGGATAATAAGAAATTGTCTTACCTTTTGCTCAAAAAGAAAAAGAAAAAAGGTACAGTACTTTAATTGTTGTTCCTTAGGTTTCCTTCTTAAGATTCAGTTATGAATGTTCAAAATGTGTGTAAAACACCCTTGAACGTTTAGACCCCAATTTATAAAATATCAATTCAAGCTTATTATCAAACAATTAACGTGCGGAACATGAACATAAGCCAAACACAAAATTGATAAACAATCTAAGCCAATTATAATCACATCCACAACAGAAAATAAATGGCAAAGATAAAGGAAGAGAGATGCAAACACAAGGACAACACTCGATGTGTTATCGAAGAGGAAACCAAAGCCCTCAGCGTAAAATCTCTCCGCTGCCCTCCAAGCGGTCAATAATCCACTAGAAAATCTAGTTGGGATACATGAACAGCAATAAACCCTCCAAGCCTAATCTACCCAGGTACCTAAGCCCTCCAAGCTTCTTGCTCCAACGAGATTGCGCCGAACCTTTTTCTTTTCTAGCTTACCAGATTTCGCTATAACCCATAGCATCAACCAATAACCATTGGTCCCTTCCAAACTGCTTCCCTTAGTACCAAAATGCCTTCTCATAGATGTGGGTGTGATGAGAAAAGGATTTGGTCAATGACTTCTCAAGGATGTATCAATGGAGAGGAAGAGAGTGGAGAAATTTAAAGAGTCTCTTAGTGAAGATTGGGGATGAGATAATCTTGTTTTTCTCTAGGGTTTCTCTCACAAAATTCTCTTTGGAAGCTCTCTACATTTCGTGGGTATAAGGGTCTATATATAGTGGTGTGTGTTTGGAATACGAAGAGTCAGTTTTTCCCAAACAGGGCTGGTTGGCGGCTTGGCCTCGCGACTGGTCTAAGTTGCGAGTTCAAGTCGCGAGATAACGGCCAGCCTGGGAATTTCATCCTGTAGTGCAATAGCTGGTGTGACCCTTTACCTCCCCGCATGCTTCTCACGTGTGCAGCAGTTGACGGCTTGCAAGCCGCTAGTCAGTCGCGAGTCCTAGCTGCGAGTCCCTGCTTCTTTGCACATTGTTGAGCATTTCTTCACACTCTCTTCACACACTACCCTTACATGAATCCCACCTAAATACAGGGTTACTAAGTGCTAAATTACAAGCAAATTGGCATGGAATAAAGCCAACAAGATGGTTGATAAATTTCAACCTTACAAGTTATATGACTACTTAATTAAAAAATACACTTTCATCCCATGAGAAAAAATCCACATGGTAAAATTTTAAGATGGAAACCTAAGGAACATTACTTAAATACTGTACTTAAGTTTTGCATATAAGAAAGTACTATTTGAGAGTTTCATATCCAACGAGTTGTGTAGGCTTGTAAGGATAATTAGCAATGTGGCTGGGTTGTTGTATCCCCAGGGGCAATACGCACAATATTAATCTACTACACCAATAATCCCATAGACGTGTGTATCGTCTCAAGACAGTAACATGGTTCATGCCTCAACCTTGCCATCTAAAAACATATACGAATTGATGGTAAATTGCTTCTTGTTATTAGATTATTTTGAAGCATTATCAAGGGAACATCTCTCCACTATTCTCTAATTTTATGGTAAATCCCATTTATGTGATATGTTATTATTTGAATGTTAATTTGAGTATTATTTATTTATCAATTATTGTTCGTAGGAACAACACATGTCGTCGCGTTGTAGTGAATTAATAACAATTTCAAAATCACCTTCAAATGAGAACTTATATGGCATCTATGGTACCGCTATGTTAGCCCTAGCTAATTAGCCATGTCAGTGTATATGGTATTAAAAGCTAGATTAGCATTCAACATTTTTTCAATACTGACAATTTGCATGTATCTTTTTTCCATTCTACCCAATTCACGTCCAATCAATTTGGTCACTTTTGAGGCATTTTCAAGGGATCTTATCAAAATTATTTCAAACTCAAAGTTCCATTAAGCTTTCATTTTGAGTTTGAGGGGGGAGTGTGGGAAAGTATGGTTTGCTTTCCACAAATCAAAAACAAAAATCTAAGAATTGATTGTTTGGAGTAAATCAATGGATTGGAAGAATTTATTATATTGTATTTGGATGCCATTTTTGGTTGTGATCAATGTAAACAAATTTTTTGTTGTTCATGTACTGGATTTATTGAATTCGTGTATATATATATATGTGCATACCCAAAATATAGTTATTGGGCTTAACCTCTACTTGGGCTCACAATCTATTTGTATTGTGGGCTTTGGGTTTCCTACTATGGGTGGTCCTATGCTCGGAGACTCAACTTCGAGCTCTAGTTTTTACAAGCCCTTCTCTCTCTCTTACAAAGTTGCTCCCTTTTCTCTTACTATTGTCGCTTCTCTTGCTCTCAACGTTTTCTCCCCAGAATTGCCAACCCACACTTCTCCCTTAATCTTCCTATTTATAGCCTTAGATATGTGGAGGTGTTATGATTACTCCCCCTTACTAGTGCGAATGGGGGTCCAATTCCATCATCTTTAGATGGGTGTTCTGGTGGGAAAGGTGGTAGTGGCATTGGAATTGATTCCTACCTCCAAAAGCCCGCTCGGCAGCGATATTCTCGATGGGACTACCGAACAACCGAGTATAAGGTATCTCCAAGCAATGATACCCCTAACTAGGTTAAAGACGATCGGGAGGGGTTTGCTTGGGGTATTCATTCCAGCACAGTCTTATTTCAGCTCTTGGGCCCAAATTTGGCCTTGAGGTGTCCGGATTTAGGCTAAAGGTCCAAGAATGGGGACAAGGTCATATAATGTGTCGTAAGGCTTGAGCTTGAGTCCTGTAGGGCCTAGGGCCCAGCCCTGTACACCCTTCATTAGGCCAAGTGCTTATAAGGCAAAGGTGGGAGGCATCTCTCCCCGATGTGGGATTGAGCAAAACCTTTAGGATTAGGCCTGCGCCCCGTGCCGCTAATTCTGAAGAGGACAATACTTGATTGGGGTTCGAGACTAAGTTTCCTCCCATAGTTACTGTAGCTTCCTATTTGATTATTTTATTTTTTTTAATCTCTCCTCCTATCTCATCTGATTCTCTCGCTTCCCCTTTTTCTCTTTCGTCTCTCATCTGATTTTCTCTCTTCCTTCTCAATCTTCTCTTGAATCCAGCAAGAAAATATATACAAATGATCAAATTCTTCAAACTCATTCTAAATCTAGATCCCAAACTCATCACACTCATATAAATTATAAAACCCAAATTGCAAAGGAAGAAAAAGAGGAAAAAGAAGAAGAACACGAAGAAGAAGCAATAGCAAAAGTTGAAAACCCATTCACTTCATCTGTAACCCATTTCATCGTAAAACAAAAAACCTATAAAACTCATGTTTGGGTCATGGGTGTGATAGCCGAAGAGAGAGAGAGAGAGAGAGAGAGAGAGCTCTTCCATGGAGGCTTGGGTAGAGAGAGAGAAAGTTCAAGAATGAGCAATGGAGGCTCGGGGAGAGAGAGAGAGAGAAGAGTTTGTGTAAAATATATATTCTAATTTGGGTGTTTTTGCAAAGTGTTTATGTAAAATAGATTAACTAGGTTGTTATGCTAAAATAGACAAAAATTTTAGACAGATTGATGTGAATACTTTAAACTTATATTGAATGAATAAGCAAATAATTTGAATTGAAAAGAAAAATGTGAAGCAGAAAACCATAATAAAACTAGTTTATAATTAACATGTGCTTATGAACGAAAACATTCAACACCAGTGATGATCATACTCTAATACCTACGTAAGTGAGGTTGTAATCTCAACGGGTCTTCTATATTTTACATATTGAGGAGAAACCTTAAAAAAAAAAAAAATTAAAAAATAATAATAAAAAAAAAAGATAAAAAAGGAGCAAACATTTTGGGTCATGATTCTCATGGCATAGTAAGAAGAGTGAGAACGTATAATTAAATTGTGGACATTTTAAAATATGATACCAATAAATAGTTACATTGAGTCTAACTTTTTTCTATCCTATAATATATAATAGACAGATGACATCGAAAACAAATGAGCTTTTAACTTTAGAAGCTCATGTGACAACATTAAAAAAAGACAACAACTAGTCAAAACCTCACACTATATCTATATATATCAGGAGTGGACCTAGAATTTTAAGTTTGGGGGGCCGAAGTATAAAAAGAAAAAAAAAAAAATCTAAATAGGTATCCATATAGTACTAACAAACTATCAACCAAGACCAATACACAAAGTCATTGTTTCTTAATACATTAAGATGCAATATTCTACCAACAAAGACAAAAAAACACGAAATAATATTGTTTCTTAAGAGCATCAATTGTTGCAAAAAAAAAAATAATAATAAATCACAAACTAAAACTTACTTTTGCTACTTTAATATAGTATTTGAAATGTCTCATACAGTAGTGTTCTTGGTAGTTGGTGTTCTAAATACTAAATATTTAGCATTTAAAACATCTAATGCTAGTACTCTAATATTGGGTTGACTAGGGTTTTTTATTTTAAAGTTTTGTTTTTGTTAAGTTTTTGAGTTGGGTAGTTGCTAGTTGGGCTAGGCTAATTAAAAGGGAGGGGGTCCAAGTTTTTGGAAGAGTGAGGCTAGAAATTAAAAAATATATAACCATTAAAAAATATTTTTTTTTTCCTTTGGGCTGGGGAGGCCCAATTATATTTTTCCTTTGGGCTGGGGGGGGGGGGGGGGGGGGCCTAGGCCCCCTTGGCCCCCCTCTAGGTCTGTCCCTGATATATATTACCAGTCATTAATATGAGCAATGCACATAAAAGTTCATCAAAAAAAAATTTATATATGAAACATCTTTAATTGATTAGACATGATCAAGTTACACTTAGTATAACTTTTTAGTAATTTAAGACTGTTCTATAACTTATTATTGGTACAATATTTTAACACTTCAATTATTTGAGTATATGCATCGTATATATAAAAACTCTATCCAACATTCATATGTAATGCACAAGTTAATGACTAATCTATAATATAAAATAAATTTTTTTTGACATTTTGCTAACTTCTAAGGTTTTCAAAATATTCTTTTAAAACCCTGCATTTTTGTAGGTTATCAATTTAATATATATATTTAATTAATTTTTTAGAGTTACAAATAGTGTTGAACTATATAATTTAAACAAAATGAATCTTGTTGTCTTTTTTAATAAAAAAAATGTGGAAATAGGACAACATGTAGGAGAATGTACCAACTCAGATGCAAGGGTGCTAGTGTTGTCTTTTGGTATAAAATAATCTATTACCAAACAAATCTTAATTAAATTGAGTCACAATCTTCTGTCTCATGATTCTTGCTTCATTTTGTACTCTTTTAATAAAAATCGGACACATATCCACCTCTTTTAATTAAACATTTTTTTTTTTAAATTTTAGTTCCTAAAATAAAAATTCAAAATAGCCCCATCACCAGCCCACCACCACTGGTCACCACTGACATCTTTCGTCGGCATTACTAGAAAGATCTCTCCGGCAGTAACCAAGATTTAAAACAGTTTTATGATCAGAGGCGCCAGCTCGCTCTGCTTAATTGTTTATTTTTGCACGTCAGTCCGATCCCAAGCTGCCCTTCTATATTCCAATCTTTATCTTTTTTAGTATTAGGGTCATGCTAACGAGTGCCCTTAAAGCACTTATTAATAATTTATTTTAGGAAAGTTTTGATACCACTTTTATGGGAAATGAAAAAAGCTGTCAAAATATTAATTACTTTTTTTTTTCATTTTTCATAAAAATTTTCTTTAAATAGATTATTAACTAATATCCTAAAGACACTCATAAGTATTTCTGGAATAATAATAATTAATACATTAATATTGTTACTATATATCTGCTTTTTGCTTGAAAGAGTCGGTGTGGACCACGTGTGATTCTACTATTTAGGATTTAAATCTGTAGGACAGGGTTTAGACATTAGTGTACTTATTTGTATTGTGTAGATAGTTGCACACCATGACTTGAAGGGAGGGAATGATAAATGAATTGTCATTATCATTATTAATGCCGCTGTTACGGTATAATTATTGGGATGTAAAGCGAACAGTAGTACTACACGATTTGTGTGTGTGTGTGTGTGTGTGTGTGGTTGAATTCAATGTGTGGCTAAGATCTACTACACGATTATAGTAATTTCCTTTAATCCCCACAATTCTTGGATCATATATATCCATTTAGCTCCATACATTTTGATAAAGATAACAGTTTTGGCCAGGTGGGTCATGTAATTCTCATATAGATGTTATGTAATGGATAATGAAATGGGTATTTTAGCTTAAGTTATGGTAGAGAGTCTGACAGTGTAACGAGAATGAGCAGGCTAGGCTGTATGGATGGAAAAGATACTTTAACATTACAGGTGGCCTACAAGGATTGCGAAACCAAAAGCAGAGGCAGAGGCAGAGATAGAGACCCCATGTGATAGTGCAAGGGTGTGAGTGAGGGCTAATTGGCTAAACTAAAAGAAGGAAAATGCATTTTATTCAGTGGCAACTTCAGGAATTTTGTCCAGGGTGTTCTTATTCTATGTTGAAAAAATTTCGGGCCATTTCAGGTGTTTCGGAAAATACCGGCCAAAATTTAAGATTTGGTTGGCATAAAGTTTGTACTTAAAAAAAAAATGTTCTTAAAACCAAAACAAATTTGCATTCTGTACACTGAAAAACCTCAAAAGGAAAAGAAAAGAAAAGAAAAGAAATGAACAAAGTTACCTATACAATAAACTATAAGTTCATTTGAAATATTAATAAAATTATTAATTATTGTTGTTTAGTTGTTTCATTAATTTGTTTGTCTTTTATAAACTATAATTTGTTATATTGTTGTTTCATTAATTATAAAATTATTAATTGTTGTTTAGCCTAACATAATTTAATTTGTTTATCTTTTATAATGTATTGGTTAATTAAATTATTATTTATTATTTATTAGTTGCTTCATTATTTTTCTTTACTAACTATTAGCACACACCCCATGTGCATTATTCACTGCCTACCTCTCACGCCTTTACTTCCCACCCGGTCCCATGCCCCCATTCACCCCTCCCCCCCACTCAATAGACAAGCCCCAATCACAAGAGCCAATAAGAAATTCACAATCACCAATCACAATAGACAATACACTAAAAGACAAAAAAGAGAATCAGCCAATCACAAATATTAATAAAGTTACAATAAAGCTAAGCAATTACAGTTCAATAAAGCTAATCAAGCATGTATCAAAAAAATAAAATAAAATAAAGCTAAGCAATTTCACCAAAAAAAAAAAAAGAAAGAAAAAGAGAGAGAGAATCAGCCAATCAAATTAAGTCTTTAGTCTTAAAGAGAGAGAGACTCTCATTTCACTTTCATACTTTCAGTCTTCAAATAAAAGAGAGAAAGAGACAGAGAGAAGTAAGAGAGTAGAGAGAAAACCCATTAGAGAAAAAGAGAGAGTCAGAGAGAAGAAATGTGTGAATTAAAGATGAAATACCTTAAGGTTGAGGGAGCAGGGAGGCTGAGGCTGAGGGGTGGCGCCGTTAGGCTGGGTAGCACGTCGAGGCGACTGGCGAGGAAGGAATCTTTAATCCGATCTGTGCTATTTCGATCTCCGATCCGACTGGCGAGGCCAAGGCTATGACCGATCTCCGATCCGACTAACGATGACTGATGGTGATGAGCTCTGTTGCTCGAGTTTGAGGCGGAGGCAATGAGCTGTGTTTCTCTGTTTCTGATTTTAGTTTTTGCTACCATCCATGGGTTAGGTTTGCTATCATCTGTCTTTAGGTTGGGTTTTGATTTTTTTTTTTTTTTTGAGAATCCGTGGCTCGTGGGTTTGCTACCATCTGTTGGGCTTGCCATATGTTGTTTTTTTTCTTTAGATTGGGTTTGCTTTCCCAATTGTTGTTTATGATTGATGTTGGGCTTTGGGTAGTGGGCTTGCTTTGTTACATTTTTTTTTTTTTTTTCAGATTTTAGTTTAAATTTTTTTTTTTGGGTCTTTTTTTGCTTGAAAGTAAAACAGATAATTTTTTTTATTTTTTTTATTTGAGGGTGTTCTTGATTTTTCTTGAGGGTGTTCCTATTTTTTTTTTAAGGGTATACAAATAAAAAAAATTTAAATTATTATATATATATAATTTTTTATTTTTAGGTCAGGGTGTTCTTGGGAACACCCTACTCTCAACGTGGCGTCGCCACTGATTTGATTCATATTTGTTATCTCTTTGTGTCTTTCAAATATTTGCAGTGGAGGCTTTACATGTAACAAGTGAGGGTGAACACCCTAACTTGCAAAAAAAGAAAAAGAAAGTATGCATATAAATATTTTATACTAACATGTTTTGTCTACTCTAAAAAAAATATATTGAGCACCTTAATATGGAAATCCCAAAAATTTTTATTCAACAAAAATAATCTTTCCAAACATAAACCTTAATCCCTTTTAAAAAAAAAAAAAAAAAAAAAAAACCCCAAATAACAACAATAAAAATTATAGAAATTCTATGAACAAATTTTTTCACAACACCCTTCTTTTTAATTGTAGTGGGTTCTAGTCTAATATTTTCTTTTGAACTATGAGGGATTGACACCTTAGCTATTGTGAAAATGTGGGGAGAATTTGTTGTATCCCTAGCATGACTCTAAAAATTAGCCCAAATAACAACAAAAATTAAAATAAATAAATAAAAATTCCTAATTATTCAAATTATTTGCAACCCTTTCAATGAATTTTATAAAAACAACCCATGATTTTATTTTTCCTAAAAAAAGGTTACAAGAGAGAAATTGTGGTTGTGAGTTCTCTCCTTAGTGGCAAAGGCAGTTCTGCCCTCCTTGACTTTGTAGCCGCAATAGCTTTGCTCTTCTTAGTGACTCAACTCGCAATTGCAGCAAGTATCATCTGTTACTCTCTCTCTCTCTCTCTCTCTCTCTCTCTCTCTCTCTCTCTTATTATTTCAAACTCTCTCTTACTTATTACTCTTATCTCAACAATCTCAATTCTTACTTTATCTCTCATTAGTCCCTTTTTGCCTTTTCAAATTGTAGTAGAAGGAAATTTTAAAACTTCACGTATTTGTGTTCTCTTTTTCGTGATATCGATATATTGAAGTTCTCTTTTTATCAAATTATGTATTATTTCAGTTTCTTAATGACAACCTTAGAAAAAACTCCTAAATGATGTATTATGTTACATTTTTTTAGTGCAATTAAGTTACACCTAGCATAAATTTTTATCAACATTAAACCACTCTATAATTTATTATTTGTATAATATTTTAAAGGTTTAAAGAGTTAATTATATGTATCACATTTTATATATATTTTTTCCAACTTTTAGGTGCATTGCACAAGTTAGTGACTAATTTATAATGTAAAATAAAAGGTTTCTGACTTTTTGTTTACTTCTAATGGGTTTAGAATAATCCTTTAAAACTCCTTGTGAGAGACTGGACTTGGCTCTCAAAAAGTGATAGGTATCGGCACCTCTCTTTTGGGGTTATGTGGAGTCGCCACTTATTTGTTTATATTACAAAAAAAATAAGAAAAAACTAAAAATAAATACCACTTATATGAATGACATCAAGTTCTCATTAATCTGAGCAATTACAATTAGTAGAAAGAAACTACAAATGGCTTTGTTTCCTAGTTACAATCTATTAAAAGAATTACATGGCCTTTTTTCCTAGTTACAATCTACCAACAATAAAGATAAAGCACTATTCTACGAACCAAAACCTATGGTTCGGGGGCTAGGTTACAGAATGGGAATGCGTTAGGCACCCATTCTGCTTCGACAAAGTCCAGTCTTTTAGACTCTAATGGTCACTCAAGTACCCTTGACCAATGATATGCAACAAATTATGAAATGCAACATGTTATATCAATTTTCTTAGATCTATGGCTCATGTTATTTAGAGACCTCAGATTTATACACTTCTCTATGTGAAGAATGAAATCTGATGTTTAATGTGGAAAACAATGTTTTTGAGTAAAAATATGTAGATCTAATATCAATTTTATAAAAAAGAGTTTTGATGACAAAGTGGAGATCAAGATTCTAATAAATTTTTGTGAGAAAAAATTAAAATCTGATTTTAGATATGAAAAAGATGAATTTTTTATGAGAAAAATTTTTATCTGATTTTTTGGATTTGAAAAAGGATGAGTTTTAAAGAAAGAATTTCAGATCAAATTTTGGGTGTGAAGAAAAATGAGTTTTTAAAGAAAGAATTTCAAATTAGATTTTTTGAATATGAAAAAGGATGAGTTTTAAAAGATTTTTTTTTTTAATCAGAAGCATTTAATAACAGATAACTATAGACCTAAGATTATATCATGAACAACCCTAAATCTATATGCTCAAACATGTAAATCAAATAATCATTGTATTCTAATCATGGAACAAAGACTTAAAAAGGAAATCATACCAGAGATTGATATTCACATGTTAACGTTGAAAGCATAGTTAGATACATATGCTAATAAAAGAATAAACATTCAAACATGCATGTTAATAAATAAGTAAAATCAATACTGATGTAGGACACAATTTACTATTTAATTATTGTAATTTATTATTTTTGGTCTTTTTATGTAAAAAATGTTATTTTAGTTTTAGGTGATTTATTTCCTTGTTCTTAGGTGCACTTAATGATTTTAGGTCAAATTTGGTTCTTGTTATGGTTTGGTATTAAGTAGGAGTTATTTTAGAATATTTTCTTGTCTGTCAAATTTTACGGAGCCCTTAAATAGGCTCTTAAGTCTGTAAACATTTTTTAAACAATTATTCAATCAATAAAATTCAAACTTTTGTCTTTCAATTTTCTGGTTGATTCCAGGCCCTTTCTCTTTGTGGATTCAAGGAACCATCATGGATTCAAGGTTATTTTCAGACGCAAACATGTTTTTTTTTCTTGTTTTCTAGAAGTAGACATGTTCTACTTCTTGACGCTTCCGCATCCTGCATCAGCTAGTATCAGAGCCTTGACTTATCCTGGTCTAGTGGCTAACGTATAAGACAGTAGCAATTCTAGTGATAGAAAACTTAGCAAGTATTACGTGACGTACAACTAGCACTCACAAACATCTTTGCTAGGATGACATTGTTGGAGCATGGAAACAATAGGGATAATTGTCGTGGAGACATAACTCACGGGCAACCTATTGGTAAGCAAATTTCATATAGGCCTTTTAGAAAAATTGCAAGTTTTAATGGTTATTTTTATGAAGAAGATTTTCTTGATTGATTACTTGATTTATGTTTGATTAACATACTTCTTGATATATTAAACCGTTCTTAGATCTACCAAATTACAAGAAAAGTGTGTTTTGTCAAAGGATTAGCCAATTACATAGAAAATATGACCATAACACCTTTGAAAAAATGCACTTTACTTGTAATTGGGTAGATCTAAGTTGGGTTTAATGCATCAAGAAGTATGTTGTTCAAACATATCAAGTGGTATTGTTAGGTTCTAAAGATTTAGGTTTAAATGTTTAGAATTATGTTTTTAGTGTTGGCAAACCGAGAACAAAACACGTCTAGTCCATGTATTAGGCAATGCTTAAAAGTGGTTGTTTCAAGGTTCAAGTTCAGCTGATTTTAGAAAAAGGAAGAAAGTTTCTGTTAAGCTTGACCGATCGAGAATTAGGCTCGACCGATCAAAAATTGCAGGCACAGTTTTTCTACAGAATTTTTAAACATGCCTAAGCCCGCGAAAATGTATAAGGTTTCATCTAAACTTCTCCACATATAAAAGGAAAACCCTAGCTACGTTTTGAAGAGCTGAAAAAGACTTGTGTGTTACTCTTTGTGAGATTTGAGAGGTTTTGTACCTTTTAACTACACAAGAATCTACTGGATCAAAAACTACAATCAAGCGTTTGGTAGAACATAGTTGCTACATCAAGATCATTACTGATGGTGATCTGAAACTTTTGAGTGGGATCTCAAAGTCACAAGGAAGGCGGCTTGTGTTGGTGTAAATCCAAGGATAGAAGGAGTATGTAGATTCGGAACTTGCACGTGGTCGGGTCAGTAAGTTACTATTGGAGGTAGCAATAGAATTAGGGTTAAATCTGATTGTAAAAACTCCAATTCTCTTATAGTGGATTTATTTTACCTTGAGGATATCTAGGTTAAATCCTCTCCAAGTTTTTACCTTGAAAGAGTTCATTTCATTGGTTTTCCTAGGTCATCATATTATGTGTTATTTACTTTTCCGCATCTTTGCATGATATGATTTATTTTTTTAACCTAGATATGAATAATTAATCTAAGTAATCACTTGGTTAATATATTAGGTTAAACAATCTGGTTTAAGGGGTCTAAACGAACAAACAAGTGGTATCAGAGCAGGTTAGCTCTTGTTTATAGGTTTCTTAACCTAGAGTTGATCCTTGACCCTTGCTGTCATGGAAAATGGTCACTCTCTTGTGATCCCCCTACACTTTGATGGGAATAACTATACCTACTGGAAGGTTAGGATGAAAGCCTTCTTGAAATCTGTTAATGAGAGAGTGTGGCTATCTGTTGAGAACGGTTGGGAAAGACCAACCACTGCTATTGGTGAATGGACTACTACCCAAAAGGAAGCAGCAAGCTTTAACAGTAAGGTTATGAATGCAATATTCAATGCTGTTTCTATGGAAGAATTTAAGAGGATCTCAAATGTGGAGATTGCTCACACTGTATGGAACATCTTACAAACAGTGCATGAGGGCACTAAGGCAGTAAAGATCAATAAATTGCAATAGTTGACTTCTAGATTTGAAAGTATTAGGATGTCTAATGATGAATATTTTGATGAATTTTATATTAAGTTGAATGATATTGTCAATTCTGCTTTTAATTTGGGTGAAGTTTAGGATCAACCTAAAATTGTTAGAAAAATTCTTAGATCATTAACTAAGGATTTCAGACCTAAAGTAATTGTCATAACTGAAAGTAAAGATGTTGACTCTATTCCTATAGATGAACTTGTAGGATTTCTTCAGTCCTATGAATCTAACTTACCAAAAACTAATAAATCCAAATCTATGGCTTTGAAATCTGTTGATGATTGTGGATTTGATGATGAACTCTCTTTTATTGAGATTGCTTATCTTGCCAAGAACTTTAGAAATTTTCTGAGAAATAATAATAGGTGGGCAAGAAATAGAAACAATGTTGATACTAAGAATGTTAAGAAGAATGACACTGCCAAAAACAACAATGTTGAAAAATCAAAAGATAAAGTAGGTCAATCTTCTAATAGTTATTTAGGACAACAATGTTATGGTTGTTAGGGTATGGTCATCTAAAATCTGAGTGTCCAACATTCTTGAGATCCAAATGTAAAGCTACGGTTGCCACTCTGAGTGATGATGAAATTTCTGATCATGAGTCTAAAAGTGATCAAGAAGGAAATTTCATGGCTTTCATTGCTACTGTTGTAGTAAGTGAAATTGAGACAACTGATGAAAACCCTTTTGATGGGGAACTCTCTCAAAATGCTGATTTGCAAGAAGCTTACAAAAAACTTTGCAAGATAGCAGCTAAAGATGCTATGAGTGTTGAATCAGGGTTGAAAAATATAAAATTCTAGAACAAGAAAAAAAGAATTTGCGGCTAAAGCTGTTTGATGCTAATGAACTCTTGAACTCTGTTAAAATTGAGAACATGTCTTTGCTTGAAAATGTTAAAAGTTTAGAATTAGAATTATCTGTTGATAGAGAACAAATAGATAAAACTTCTATCTCTAAATTAGATGACATGTTACATGTTCAAAAGTCTGTTTCTGATAAGACATGTTTAAGGTTTGTTGAGAATGGATCTACTTCTATGTTGAATACCCCTAAGTTTGTACTTGCTACATCATCTTCTATTGTTCATCCAACTTTTTCTGAAGTCAAGGTACATAAGGATGTAATTCCAGCTTCTAGAAGAACTAGGGTAGATCTAAGTGAATCTAAACCTAAGAATCCCAATCAATCTGGAAGCAAGAAAAACCACAAACCTTAGTGGTTTTGTCATTTTTGTGGTGGAGCTGGGCATACTAGACCAAATTGCTTAGAGTTGCAAGCTATAAAGCAAGCTTCCAAACAAAAAGTGCTTGTGCCAAAAGCACAAGATCTTGTGGCACTTATTCATGAGTTGGTAAAGGTTCTTAACCTTTACACCAATACTGGAGCTGACATTAGGGTAAATTCTAATAGAAATCCCAACTCCAAGGTTGCATCTAAAAGAGTCTAGATGTAAAAGACTCAGCCTCAATAAGTCTGTCTGACATGGTCCTTGTGTTAATTCTTTCTATCTCTTGTGACCAATTTTTTTTTTTTTTTTTTTTTTTTTTTTTTTTTTTTTTTTTTTTTTTGCATAACATTCATACATTGCATTCTAGGTTTGTTTTTGTGTTTTTCAGTTTTTTTTTTTAAATGAAAATCAGAAAAAAGGGGGTGTTTTATTAGACATCTTCAAGATGTGTAATTGAGGTTGGCCTATGAAATTTACATTTCATGGTTGTGTACCTTGTTTAGCTTTGATGAGCTTTATTTTTCTGCACTTTACTAGTTTGTGTTATGTAGTGCTTATACTGTGTGAGTTGTTTATAGTTTGTAAACACATGCTCTTGATTTTGAAGTCATATTCTTTTGATTGTAAGGACTAAAAAATCCTAGGAGAAAGGCATAAATAACTATCTTACCACTGTTACTTGCCAATCATGAACACCTCTGTGCAAATCATAAAAGCCACGTCCGGTAAGGTGTAGCACTTGCACAACAAAGTTCTTAAGGTGTTATTGTACATTAGTTAAAAGAAGCAAAAAGCAAAATGAAAAAAAAGGAAAAATATGCTTCAAAAGAAAAAGAAAAAGCAAATTTCAAAAAAAAAAAAAAAAAAATGCATGGTTGCAAGCATGTTTTCTAGGAGATGTGAGAGTTATATGATGTAACTCTTTAGGTGATAGTCACTTTCAAACCTATGTGATGAATAATGTAGAAAGTGTGTTTATTCTCTATTTACATATCACCGTGTGAGTATCTCATACACTTACTAGTTGCACACACCACAAGCAAAACTTTGTTAAATTTGGTACATGTAATTGTGTGTTAAATTTTGTGGCCTTCCAAAATTAAACTTCTTGATGTGTTTAATGCATTTTGGGGAGTGAGGAAAGAAAAGTTTGAGGAAATTTGATAAAGTTTGAATTTTTTTTTTTAAAAGGTTTGGTTTTGAAAATCATTTGAAGTCATGAACATACATGTCATATCATAAAAACAGTTTTTCAAATGATTCTGCAGAAAATTATTTCTAGAATTTTTCAAAATTTCTTTTCCCTTATAATTCGACCAATCGAGTCTATTTTTCGACTGCTCGAAATGTGAAGAAGAAAAACAAGTTTTTAATTTAAAGTCTCGGGTTCCTTCGATTCCTTTCGATCAGTCAAGCCGGTTTTTCAAGTGAAATTCAATTCCTGCTCGATTCCTCTCGACTGATCGGATTTCGATTTTTAAAAAACAAATAGGAATCAGATTTGACTTTTTCAAAAGTTCTTTGTCTTTCTCTCCGATTCATCTCTTGATCCCTTCTCACTAAATTTTTTTTTTGTTGTTTTTTTGGTCAAAGTTTCAAAGGTTTTCTTCCTAATCCTAAGGTAAGACACTTTTGCCCCTTCTTTTTTATCACATTACATGTTTTCAAGCATTTTTCATGCATTTTTTTGGGACTTTTGCATTTTAAAATTTTGGGGTTTTTGATGTTTTTGGGCTTTTTGATCAAAACTAAATCATGGGTTTTTGTTCATGCATCATATAAACATGATTCACAATCTTTAATTTCAAATTTTTTGTGGTTGATTGAAAATTTTGAAATTAGGGTTCTAATGTTCTTGAGAGATTTGGAGATTTTGTTAAATTGGGCTAAATTTGGACAAAATTGACTTATGTGATTGATAGATTGAGTGATTATAACATGTTTTCTGCTTGTTATGTTGTTCAATTGATCAATATGAAGTTTTTTTTTTTTTTTGAAAATTAGGTTTCTCAAATTTGGGATTTTCTAAAATTCTTAAATTTCTTGGTCAATTTTCAAATTATTGATGAAATTAGAATGTTTTAGAGCATTAGATCATGCATCATATGAATTCTAATATCACGCATCATATAGTTTTTCAAAATTGCATGTTATCTTGTCTTTAACCTCTCTTAATGCAATCTGCCCTTGGTTTTTGTTGTGTTGCTTTTGTTTTTGTTCTTAGTCATGGCTCCTAAGGTTGGTAGGAAGTTCAAAACTAGAGCAAATAGGAATCCTTGGTCTTCCTCTTCTGGTTCAGCCCATTTTGATAGTGTTAGGTTTCTCACTGATAAGTGTGAAGACACTTAAGAGACCTTGACTAAGTATAGGTCTATTTGGGGTGAGAGGGACATAGTTTTGAGTGAGCTAGACCCTTCCATTTGTAGGACCTTCGTGTCTAGGAACTGGGTTTCCTTGTGTGAGGTGTCTGATCCTCCTCCTGCAACTTTGATTAGAGAGTTTTACTCTAACCTCTCTGTGTATTTTGAAGCCACAGGTGGTCATTACTTGACTTCTTGGATTAGAGTTCATGAGTTTACAATAAATAAAAATAAATAAGCAAACAGTGTCTGAAGCTTTAGGAGTGCCTATAGTTCGAAAACCCACATACCCATACACTGAGTTTCCCTATTGATGGCATGATGTCACTTCTTTGTGGTCGTCCTGTTTCTTGGGGTTCTGAACCAAGAATCAAATCTTGTGAATTCACTGAGCTTAATTCTTTGTATTTAAGGATTACTTGTCATAACATCTATTCCATTTCACATGTTCATACTATTCCTATAGAGAGATGTGCTTGTCTTTATGCTTTTTTCACTGATGGTTCCATGTGTTTTCCTTCCATGTTTATCCAAACCATTGTTGATATCTTTAGGAGTAAGAGTAAGAGTTAGAAATTGTTCTTCCCTATGTTTATTTTTAGGATTTTGAGATTTTTAGGGTTATTTGAGTTTCCTCCTTGAGAGTTTGTACATATTACTGCCCTTGTAGGAGCCACCTATCTTAGACAGCGATAGGCACAAATGAAGAGTGCTGAGCCAAGCACTAGGACGTCTAAGAGATCACAAGGAGAAGCTTCTACTATAGCTCTTGTCTCTGTGCTATACCTACTATTGAGGAGACATTTGTGGATCTGATTGTTGCTGTGGATCCTACTGGAGGTGCTGATGAGGTTGATCCTACTGCTGCTCCTCCTCTCTTACTTCGTGCCATGATGCAGTCTTTCATGACTACTCAGGCGGCTCGTGGACAACTTCTCGATGAGTTGTTAACGGAGGTTGCTTCCTTGAGATTAAATTTTATGGAGTATAGGAGTGCTTTTCCACCTCCTCCACCCTTTGAGGACTAATTTTGCCTTTGGCAATTCATAACAAAAGGGGGAGTAGTTTAGGACTTTTTTGTATGTAGGGGGAGTAGACTTATTGTATTTAGGGGGAGCTTGATGTATTTATTTTCCTTTGGTTTTGTTGTTTATATTTTCATTGTTTATATCTGTTTAGTGTTTATGTTCTTGATTCACAAACATTGATGTGCTTATTGGTTATGATATTTGTTGATGATGAGGTTATTCATTATTGGTGTGTTCACTGTCTCTTTATATGTTTTGTGGATCAAAGTTCAGATTTATTTGATTATGGTACTTGTATTTTTCACACATGTGTTTATGGAGTGTTTTCAGTGTTTCAAAAATTTACAGGTTAATTCTTTCAACAACTACTGTTTATACTAGCAACCAATAGTTAGTAGTTGTGTGAGGATTGTATTAGGGCAATAACTTATGTTTGGGCAAATATTTAATTTAAGCATTACATGTTGTATGTGTGTTTTGTCACGGATTGCCAAATGGGGAGATTGTTAGGTTCTAAAGATTTAGGTTTAAATGTTTAGAATCATGTTTTAAGTGTGTTGGCGAATTGAGAATAAAACATGTCTAGTCCATGTATTAGGCAATGCTTAAAAGTGGTTGCTTCAAGGTTCAAGTTCAGTTGACTGCAGAAAAAGGAAGAAAGTTTTTGTCAAGCTCGACGATCGAAAATTGCAGGCACAATTTTTCCACAGAATTTTTAAACAGGCCCAAGGCCGCGAAAATGTTTAGGGTTTCATCTAAACTTCTCCACATATAAAAGGGAAACCCTAGCCACGTTTTGAAGAGCTGAAAAAGACTTGTGTGTTACTCTTTGTGAGATCTGAGAAGTTTTGTACATTCTAAATACACAAGAATCTACTGGAGCAAAAACTACAATCAAGCGTTTGATAGAACATAGTTGCTGCATCAAGATCATTATTGATGGTGATCTAAAACCTTTGAGTGAGATCTCAAAGCCACAAGCAAGGCGGCTTGTGTTGGTGTAAACCCAAGAAGAGAATGAGTTCGTAAATTCGGAGCTTGTACGTGGTCGTGTTAGTAAGTTACTACTAGAAGTAGCAATAGATTTAGGGTTAAATTTGATTGTAAAAACTTCAATTCTCTTATAGTGGATTTACTTTACCTTGAGGATAGTTAGGTTAAATCCTCTCTAGGTTTTTACCTTGAAATGGTTCGTTTCATTAGTTTTTCTGGGTCATTATATCATGTGTTATTTACTTTTTCACATCTTTGCATGATATGATTTATTGTTATTTAACCTAGATCTGAATAATTAATCTAAGTAATCAATTGGTTAATATATTAAGTTAAACAATCTGGTTTAAGTGGTCTAAACAAACAAACATCTTCCATCCCAACTACTGTCAAAGAAGATTGGAAGATAGATTTTATTGTTTGTTTTTCTTCTTCTTCTTAATGACTGGAATTTAGCCCAAAAAAAAAAAAAATACAAACATGTGTAATGCGCGCAAAATTTTGATGATATGTTTTCTTTTTATTAAGTGAAAAATAAAAATAATTGATGAGACTTATAAATTTTAGTTTCAAACCCTTCTTTAAATGATGTGATTAATTTCTAATAAAATATAGTTGATACAATATACTAAAATTTTCAAATTAAGTTATCTATATTTGTTATTTAAAAATATTTTAAATTTGGTAAGTTTTGTTTTGTTTTTTTAAAGCAAAGATAATACATTTTACATTCAATTATTATATAATGAGATATATTTTTGTAAATGATGTAATGTGTGGTTGACATATGTTTCTAGAACTCTTTACAAACAGGTGAATGGCCAAAAGAAAAAGCAGATATAAATTTGTTACCGGTTATTTTCTCAAAAGAAAGTAATAAATTTGTGTACTATTGGTAATTTTAGCTAAAATTCGGGGTGGAGTTCATATTATTTTTATTTCTTTTGTCTGTACGTAATTTCAAGTTTTACAAATTAAAAATGAAAACTCAAATTTCCATGAAACTTTTAAACGTAATTTTCTTTTTTTTGACAAATTTTTAAACTAATTTGTAGAGGAAAATCCTTCGCCACAAATTTCACCTAAATGGAATTTTCCAATGTCCACGCTTGACGCTTTCATGGCATATTCTCATTTATGCTAATATACATTGGTCCATGACCATGAGGGCGTTAAATAAAGCATAGTGGTTTATGAGTGTATCCTTCAATCACGTGACCTCGAGAGAGAACAGACTCATCACACAGGACAAAGACGATACATCGCTCACACGGCAGCGAGTAGGGTACATGTCTCCAATGCTAGCCTTGTTAGTTAGGCTAGCCAGGAGAGATTTTCAATTGAAAAAATGAAAACAAAGTGAACACAAATAAGAAATTTAAAAAAAAAATGTGGGTTAAGGGAGAGGAAAGAGATTTTTTTGGGATTTCGTTAGTGTTGCATTATTATTATTATTATTATTATTATTATTATTGAGCTAGCAAATTAAAAAAAAATTAATTAAACCACTTCTTGTGCAATAGTGGAAACTTTGACGTCAATTATTATGATTTGGAGCTAACGCACTCATATGAATAAGAAAATAAAACAACACGACACGAGACAACAATATTGGCTAACTCCATAACTAAGCCCACACGCCAACCAAAATATTGACACACAAAAAATACTCACAAAACCTAACCAACATAAACTCACAAACCCAAAGCCCCAATACACCCAATAAGTCTTTCACAACATAAACTCAACTAATCTCTCAACACATAATCACGAGTAATTTTTTTACCCCAAAAATCTACCAAACCACTCTTCAAAGAAACTCACTAATTGCCTTCCGCACCAAGTAATTTCCTTATCTTCCGCACACTGATTGTAAATTAATGCATTGCAGATAATATGGACCCATCTTCTATACCCATGGCGCCCATGCTTACATTGCCGTCATCTACTATCTAAGTTATGTTAGAGCATGGAGTTTGACATCCTCGTTATAATATATTATTTTCATTTTCGATTCTTTTATGTAAATGTCAATAACTCAAGTCAAAATTAAGGATAAGGATAGCAAGAGAGGTGGTCCATGTGGACTGGATGGATAAAAATTACAAGACCCCTAAACCCGAATCATTAATTAGGCGGATAAATTCATTGACCATGAATGTGCCTAACAATGTCGCTGCGAGCCTACAAATGCCCGCAATACCTCTCCATCTTTTGCAAAAACAACTGAAAATTTGAATCTTGTTATGGTTCAATCCACAATTAATAAGTATGATGTCATGTAAACTAGGGAAGACAGATTACACCACTTGACAAATTTCAACATTTTATTTTTTAAGAAAAAAATTACAATAAAGAAAATTAGCCCACCCTAGCCTGGCCTATTGTCGAACCATAATTGGGTCATTAATGACTGTGTTTGACTCTCTCTTTTCCTTTGCGTTTGTGTTGAGCAACTGAACCAAGAATTTCCTAAGAATTATTTATTTATTTATTTATTTTTTACAAGATAAAAATTTTACTGTAACCTAATATAAGTGTATATATGTGTAAAGCTCCAGAGACTTGAATCTTGGCCCTTACTCCCCACACTCTACAAATACTTATTCTTGTAGAGTGACTATCGCACCAAGAGTGCGCGGTGGTAATTTTCTAAGAATTTTAAACATAAGACCTCATGAATCTTTTGAAGTCTTAAGTATTACTTGAACAACCCTCAAAGGATTACCAAATATTGTCACTTATTAATCTATTTGGATTGAGAATGTGGGAGGAGGAGTAAAATAGAGTTGGCCAAATATATAACATCACGTCATTAACTACAAAACTCTTAACAGGATAATTTAACAAAGATGAAATAAGTATAAAGTAAAAAAATAATTAAAAAAAATTTAAAAAAAAAAGTCAACTTTCATCCATATTCAATAAAAATTAGGTAACCTTGACAATGGTCATATGGCGCAGTGAATGTAGAAATTTCCACATGGAAATGACGTAACCTTGATGTGATATATTAGCTAAGGTCCAAGGGCAAATAAATTTCCACATGTAGAGATAAAGAGAATGCAGAGAGGTGGAGCTACAACAAGCCGCTGGGTAGACAATTTTAAGCCGCCGGGTAAACAAATTAGGCCACAACTCATTAAAGTGGCCAATGGTAGGTGATAGACACAACTTTTTATAAGAACCCAACACACAAAAATTGTAGGTTGTTTGTTACTGTTGTTTAAACAACAATTTTTAGTGTTTAAACAACATTACACGTATTTTTATATTAGTTTGGATAAAATAGCATAAACCCTTACATTTGCCCAATAAACTCAAAAAATCACTCATATTAGCTCAAGTATTAACTATGCAAAATAAGATCTTGCTATAGTGTTTGTCCAATGTTAGGTTTTTAGATCTCTATAAATTAGATTGTTTAACTTAATTAATTAGCCAAGTGAATACTTAGGTTTATTATTTAGATCTAAGTTAAAACAAAACAATCATATCATGCAGAGCAGCGGAAAAGTAAATAACACAACGATATTATGACTCAGAAAAATCAAACCGGTAAAAAACTTGGGGAGGATTTAACCTAACTATCCTCAAGGTAAAAAACAAATCCACTAGAAAGAATTGAAGTTTTACAAAAGAACTTAGACCACTAATATCCTATTGCTATTACACGTAGAACTTACTACCATGACCCCATGATAGCTTCGAGTCCACGAACTACTTCTTTCCTTGGCCTTTGCAACACAAGTACCCACACTTGTGATTTTGAAACTCCACTCAAAGGTTTAACAACACAAACTCTCCTGTTTGTGACTCCAAGACTACCCTTGAAGGTTTACATCATCAGCACCTTTGATGATTAAAGAATGCAGCAACTTCTAAAATACCAGATTTTGAGATTCTTCAAGGAATAACACCGGTAGAAGACATGAAAGAGCTTTTTTGGTACAAAACTCTAGATATAAAGAAGGCATACTCTTCTCTCTCTGAAAAGTCTTATTAAAAACGTGCTTAGGGTTTTTTTTATATACTAGAAGTAGATCTGAAACCTTAATCTTTTTTGGGCTTGAATTGCTGTTGGGCCGAACTTAAAATTCTGCAGATACGTATTTCAAACGGTCGAGCCTGTCTCTCAATCGGTCGGACCAGGCAAATTCTGAAATCCTCTTTCTGCAGCTTGAATCACCTTGAGCATTGTCTAATAATACCTATAGACTCTAAGATCTACATCTAGACAAGTTTATGTTCATGATTTACCAATTGTTCTAAACTTTAGAACCTAACATCCAAATTTAAGAGGAACCGTAGCTAATGCAAAAGAGATTAAATTCTATAAGGATGTGGTGTAAAACTCAAGTTTTACTCCTCCAATCTCAACATGCTACATTATCATATTACATATTAAAGAATAGACACAATTGCACTCAATCAATTTTAATACTCATTTGAAATCCAATTTAACTGTGAGTTTATTGAGATATTATTATGTGTGGTAGAACGTATTAAGTTTTAAGTAAAAGTTGATGTGGCAATCTCTTATTGGATTGTGTAAAACTAACTTATACGTGAGTTTTACACCACATCCTTATCAAATTCGAACTCTATGTAAAATATTTTTTTTATTAGTTATTTGTTTCACCCAAGGGTAAAGAAAAAGAGTAAACATTGGTTATTGTGTGTAAAAAGGGAGAAATTATTTATAAAAAAAAAAAAAAAAAATCACAAGAAAGCCTGATATTATAATGAAATAGAGTATAAATACTAGAAAATTAGATGCAGGTGTTTTGAAAATAATTAGTTAAAATAAAAAGAAATGGGTTTTTATTCTAAAATATACAGTAATAGTAGTGATACAAACGTGATGTGAATGCTCATAAGAGGTGGTCCATGTGAGAATAATAATTACGCTTCAAGGCAATTACCTAAGAAAGAAATTTTGAACCATTCATAGTCTGGAAAATGACGTAGATGATAAGAGGTACAGTTTGCTATGGCTCCTTTATAAATTGGAGGCAAATTTCCATATTTGCATCACAAATTAGAAGTACTATAATATTATTACAGAATTTCTCTAAGCAAAAATGGGAGTGATTATTCGTGATTTGATCATGGTGACCATGGCCATATGTCTCATCTCAGTTGCAAATGCTGCGCAGGGGACTGCCACTTTCTATACACCTCCTTATGTTCGTGAGTATTTTTATATGCAATTTTTTTTTTAATTTATAAATACAAACAATGTTATAGATTATATAATGGATTTAACAATATACAATGACATGATCAACTTCTTACTATATGTCTTTTTTCCCAAACAATAGAATTTTTTTATTTTATTTATGTTGACGAAGAAAATATTACTTATATGTATTTATTAACAAGGACTGTGTGTGTACAACCACGCCAGTGGTTCTTCATATCTCTTGCTAATTTAAGTACTTACCTTTCATATACTCATTCTTTAAGTTTCTATAAATTAGACATTTTTTATACTTTTCTTCTTGTGTTGGGTTTCACGATTTCTTACAGGATTTGGACTTGCCTTTCCTTATCAATATGTTGGAATTTGAAAATCATAGAGATGTACTATGTAAATAATAAAATAGAAACATCCATGTACGTACCGTGTTTAAAACTTAAGGTGGCCAAGAGTTTTGTAGTCCAACTGCAACCTTCTAGTGTTTTAATGGAGACACATTTAGAATTCAAATCCTCCACCATTAATGTAACTATATAATTTTCAGCAACATCACCAACAACAACAAAACTTAATGCCAATTTTATTTTATATCTACATAGATCAACAATGTCAATCAAAATCTATGTGGTGGTGGTGGGACAGAGTTAGGGCCAACTCCTAGGCTTGGTCATTTTGACCATCTAGCAATGCTACAAATATTAAATAAATAAATAATTTCACAACTATTAAGTTGACAAACTTTTATTAGTTCTTATTTGGGTCCACCATTGGCTTCAATTTTTAACTTACCGCTAACAATTTGTCACATTATTTTATTTATTTATTTATTTTTTTGTCTATAGACTTTCTCTAGACCATTACGTAAGACCCCTTTTTTAAAAGGGCCCCAAAATTTTGAGGCAATACAACTTAAATGAAAAAATATTTTTAAAAAACATGGAAAAGCTTTGCACCCATGAAGCCCTCAAAATTGTTGACCATTGAAAATTCAATCCAATAGAAAGCTTTAAAAAAAAAATTCATATTTTAAGTTTGAAACCATGATATTCTATTCCTATATAATTAATCTTTTTCCATCTAAGTATGTGTTAAATTTATCTTTTTTTGGGAAGGTTAAGGTTGTTGGGTGACTATCAAAAGTTATAATAGTGACTTTGATAAATTAGATTCTATTATTTTTGGACTAGAAATCATTTTATTCTTGTCATATTATAATTTTATATTCAAGTTTGACAATTACACTCTTCAAAAATTGGAGGTGAGACTACCTACCAAATATCTCTCTTAGATCCTTTTAAAGTGAATTTTGCATTCTAGATACAAAATTTTTAATGTAGATAATGTTTCTTTTATCTGTGAATATTTTATAATTATAAATTATCTAAAGAAAATATCAATCCAGATATGAAAATTTTAAGAAAAATGAGAAAGGAATATAAAAATTAATTAGTGCTACGTTTGTTTCCACTTAAAATAATTTCTAAACGTAAAATATTTCTAACTAAAAATGTTTTTAGTAAAAAAATTTATTTTACAATATATAATGAAAACTCATTTTGATTTCATAAAATATAATGAAAATCACAATGAGCGAGATAGATGGGTCCCAAAAAGAGTGAGATAGATGGGTCGCAGTGTTGTGGGTGGGTTGGTGAAGCAAGAGAAGGTGGCTGGAGGGGTGGGTTTGTATTATATAAATTTTTTTTTTTTTTCAAATGTGATTCTTATATATTATATAATACAAAAAACAAGAGGGAGATAGATGTGAATATTATATTATATTATATAATACAACAAAAAAAAGAAAAAAAAAGAAAAAGACAAGAGAAGGTGTTGTGGGCGGGTTTATATTATATAAAAATATTACTTGTTTTTTTTTTTCAAATGCAAGGTTCATTTACAAAATTTTACTGAAAATAATTGTTATGATTATATCTACAAAATGAAGTTCATTAATGTCACAAGAAAATAAAGTGGATTAGTTATATTATCAATTGGAAAATAGATGTGAGCAAAACCTTAAAAAGAAAAAACTTAATTAGTAATATTGCATCTCAAAAGTAACAAAAATGGATTTTAAATGAAAATTGGACGATGGAGAATGAAATCAGGTGGATCATGCCATGGGTGGTGACGTTGGTGCTTAAGGAGTGGCCAATGGTGGCACTAATGAACTGCTCAAAATTTTTTTGATCCGTTTTCATGGTCACACACAGATATATATATATATATATATATATATATATATTTTTTTTTTTTTTTTGATACAGGAACGGAATCAGGATTTAAACTTAGGGGGACAAAAGTTCTTTGTTCAAGAATTTTAAAAAGTTGGAATATTAATACTAGAGGTTGACAGCGATGCATTATTAGCATTAATTTTTTAAAATTAATAATAGATATTTATAATCAAGAGTTCTATAAGTCAATTGACACGTCTTGATATTTTCAAGGTCTGACTGAGATTAGACTAATTCTTTATTCTATCCACATTATAAATTTTTTTTAAAATTCTATTTATTCTTTTACATAATTCTATACCTAATAACTTCATAATGCTATATAAAAAAGATTCTTAAAAAAAAAAATACAAAAACTATAGTTAAAAGTTCAAATCCATGTCTAGTATTACTTTAATAAAACAACTAAAATAATGGTTAATCAACATCATGTACTAATATTCAACAAAAAAAAGGGCAAGACAATTATTGATGTCTTGGTTAAGGATTTTTTTATATAATTACTTGGTTAAGGTTGAGGTAGCATAAAGATGTGAGATCTTTCACTTTAAAAAATTGCCATTTTGAAAAAGTAGTAAAAAAAGAAAAGAAAAGAGATTTGTTAAACAATCACATGATAATGAATGGTAACTTTGAGTCTTCAACCATGTAAATAATAAAACTTTTCCCATCACTACATTAATTTAGTTAAGGCACAAAGTGTATTACCAATAAACTAATCACACACATGCTCTGGTGGCAGTTTAGGTAAGACTCAAAACAATAGATTGTTGTTGTTGTTTCACACGTGTATTACATTTATGCATGCATGCTAAGTGTGTCCCAAAGTTAATAAAAAATAAAAAAATTAATAAAATTTTATCATTCAAAAAAAAAAAAAAATTTTCCACGGGTTGTGTTAAAGAGTAGCAGCTCTTTAGAAAAATAATTTTTTTTCATGGATTGATTTAAAGACACCAACTGATCCAAGTTGCTAGTGACACTAATTGATGTGTGGATGGAGTGATTAGCAGCATAGGAGTTGTATCTGTGACTATGGGGTGGAGTTATTTGAGAGGGACAAAAAGTTCTCAAATGAGAGGTAGAAATTGGGTAAAGATTATTGAGTTTTTGTGATTTTTTTTGCTAGGATTAATTTATATATATATTTTTTACTTAGACCATGTCCAAAGATTTTTTTTTTATTACTTGAATATGTGAATTTTTTTGTAGATTTTCCTTGTTGTTCGGATTTGTAAATTGTCCAAATGTTTAACTAAATGTTTTTCTTGATATTCTTGGGACAACAGACAAGGGATGATTTGATAATTTTTTTCATTTTTGGTTTCATGGGTCAACTTGTAAATTGCTTGGGAGATGAGGGCCAAGTATATTAATTTTAGAGCCAAAAGTATATTTTTTATGCTAATATATATGCTCCCCTCAACCCCAAAGTAGTTTCGTCCCTGTTTTGATAGTTACAATGGAGAAGAGGGATTTGAACTCTAGATGTTTGCTAGAAATTTCAGAAAGTGTCAATTGAGTTACAATACTCTTAGGTGATTGTAAAATGCTAACCGTGAATACCTGAAAATAAAATACCCTAACCCTTGCATTTAATCTTTGTTGACTATTGACAGCCTCTTCGTGCTATGGATATCAAGACAATGGTGTCATGATAGCTGCAGCAAGTGATGTAATATGGGGCAATAGGGCAGCATGTGGGAGAATGTATAGAGTCAGATGCACTGGGCCTACCAATCAGGGCGTGCCACAACCTTGCAAGAGTACCAGCGTTGTGGTTAAAATCGTCGATTATTGTCCCCCAGGATGTCAAGGAACCATAGATCTCTCCAAAGAGGCTTTCTCTGTTATAGCTAATCCAGATGCAGGAAAAATCAAAATTGAGTATACTCAGTAAGCGCAAATGCCCAATCTAGTATTTCTACTGCTTAAGGTGTATAAATTATGAGAAGAACTTAATTCAAGTTTGCTTTTGTACTTGTTATTTGCAGGGTTTGAAGTTCTTCTAGACTATGGCCTCGTAATGACGACTTTGTGTTAAAATGAAATAAGCAGCTCATGATGGAAACTTGAATGTTTCGAGCATGGGAAGTTATGATAATATTTAAATAAGCAGCTCATGATTAAAATTTAAAATCTCTTCTTTGAAGCAAGACATTGAAACTCGTATGTTTCTATTGTCAATCATGATGCCAACTTGATGTTTGAACTTGAATAAGAAAAGGCCTTTATCTTAATTTGTATCTTATTTTCTACTTGAAACTATGTTAAACTGGGAAAAAGCTGGCGATGAATTAATTCAAGAATGAAATGTGAATCTCTGGCCTCGTTGTTCATATAATAATGAATTGATAGGTGTTAATGCATTTTTACATTAACAAGAGGAACCCTCTTGTTGGAAGCAATTGGGTTTAAAATCCAACGTGTTAGGACTCACTTATTAAAAATATAGTTTCAGGTCACACGTGAGAGGAAGCATGTGTTAGATTCATATGGTTAAATGATTAAATTTACATAGGGAATCCTTTGATAAGATTCAACAAATATCCAGTGTCAACAAAGGCCTATCGAATATGTGAAGAACATTTAATAAAGAAGAGTGATAGAGGACTCTTCTACGATCTAGGTAACGGACCTCCATGTCGATCCGCACATTCGATGAAAAATCCTCCAAAGAGAATGGCGATCAGTCATGCTATGATGGGCATGCCTATGAAATGGATTGAAATAGGGTGTTTTATTTATCAACTATCCATTTGTCAATAATGACATTAATCTTTTCTTGTGTGCAAGGAACTAGAGAATATTCCTCAAAATCATTTTCCTTATCTCTCTTTTACTTCCTGGACCCGTTGCTAGAAATGGCCACAGATTGGGATGCATTTTTCTTCTCAGTTCTAGCCTTTTCTATATTGTGAGTTTGATTGACAAATGAGAAAAGTAAATTTAGACACCTTAGTTATTTATAGGGAAATTAATCAACTTAACAAATTAACCAATTATGTATATAAAATTGTTACCCGTTAATTACCATGAGCATGCAAGTCAGTAAAATTACAGCGATAAGCAATAAAAACAAACAACACATGATATTGGCAACAAAGTGGAAAGCAAATTGATTAAAGCCACTACAAGGGTTCCCTAACCTAAGAAGAAATTTACTATATAGAATCTAAGTTTACAATCTAAATCATATTTATGATTCTAGAATCTACCCAATAGAAAACTTATTGACATGGTTCTAGGATCAGCTATAAGACCATCCTGAAGGTTTTGATCTCCACACACCAAATGTGTTGGGGTAGTTTTGTGGCTTTAGCATTTGATCACCAATTTTTAACACCATATTGAATCTGAATTCTGAACTCACAGGTTATGGTGAATTTAAGATTTGGGTTTTCTCTTCTTTTAAGGCCTTGCAGCCCCATGATTCTCCTCAACTTACTCGTGCTCGTATTAGAAAAGAAAGAGGAATCTTGAGATATAGGCCTGGGTTTAGGAGATAACATGCCAAAAATGTGTCTTAATACATTGATTTTTGCCAGAAGAGGCCAACACAAACATCATATAATAAAATGCAACCAAAATAATCAAACAGAGTTGGAAGAAATTGAAGTTTGAACCCAAAAACCCCAATTTCAAACCCTAATCCACAAACGGAAAAGTGGATTAGATGTTACTTGGAAGTGTTTTAGGATTAAAATTTGATTGAAAATGAGTGAAAAAGATAGGATGTGGGTGTTGAGAGAGAGAGAGAGGTTACAAAATGAGCCACATGCCCTGCCCAAATATGACCAAACCCAAGAATACAAGAATTTAAGTAGAAATACAACCAAACTTGATCACAAAATAAAGCCAACATTAATTACAAAAAATTAACAACCTAACAAACACTTCTTAGACGCATCAAGATTTTGAGTAATTAATATTTTTTTTTTGGAGGAAGTAATTTTTATTTATTTATTTATTTACATATAAAATAGAAATTTTACTATAATCTAATTTAAGTGTATATGTGTGTGAAGTAATTTATTCTTGTTTTAGTGATTGGAAAAGCAAGATAATTTTTAGGTGAAATTTAAGTGAAACACACATTTGGGTAGGATGGCAGATCTTATTCCCTTTAAAGTGACATGCATTGGGTCGCATGACTGCGATGTGGCCATTTTCAAAATCATGCCCTTCCCTTTTTTTAAAGGACAAAATCATGTCTCTCAAGGGTCCCAAATCATATCCCCCATGTTTTACTTGATTATGATTTCCATCAAAATTGATAAGTGATAACCCTGGCTTTGGCCTGCAAGAAACGTCTTGACCTTTCACTATTTATAAAACGTTTCCAGTAAACACCAACTTCAAATGTGTGCTATTTTTCACAAATTCCACAAACCTCACACTAATTTTCTAATTGACTCAAAGCGCTCAAGCAGTTAAAGACAGAGAATCATTGGGCTATGATAAATTTCTAAAAGCCTGCCTTTTAGAATACAATAATGGTCTGCAAAGGGCGGCAAAGTCGGCGGAGAGTGAAAGCTAGACAAACACCAGAACATCCTGACAACACAACAGAGAGTTGAGTTTCTGTTGTGAGATTCTAATTATCATATAAGGAATATACTTAATCTATATATATATATATATATATATATATATATATAATAATAGGTGAAGCAGAAAGAGTGTGAAATTGAATTTCAAATTAGAACTCTAATTGTGTGCCACGTGTACACACCAAATTAGAATTCCTAATTAGAGTTCTAATTTTGTGCCATGTGTCTAGAATCTGAAATTGAAGTTGAATTTTGCATCATGTGGCTAAATGTATGTGGGTTCATTCTCATTAAAACCACTTCTATGTATCGGGTCAAGTGAGTTACTGTGCTAATTAAGTTTTTTCTTGATTTTGCAGTCAAACGTGAAAACCAAAGAGATTAATATCGGTGAAATTGAAGTTGAATTTTACATCATGTGGCTAAATGTATGTGGGCTCATTCTCATTAAAACCACTTCTATGTATCGGGTCAAGTGAGTTACTGTGCTAATTAAGTTTTTTCTTGATTTTACAGTCAAACGTGAAAACCAAAGAGATTAATATCGGTGATAAAAACTTGGTTTGGGTACATTGCATAATTTCCAAAAAGATAGCAAAGCCAGAGTTTGCATCTTTGTTATAAATTGCTTACAAAGTTTGCATTTTTACATTTGCACTGAGTTTCGGATTAAAGTGTTTTCTTCTTGGTTCTGACACTGAGTTTTGTTTACTATTCACTTACAAAGTTTGCATCTTTACATTTGTTATAAATTGCTAATATGTGATTAGATGTACATTATGCCTAAAATTCACTATCCTTATATTTGGCTTTTTGTTCAGGTTTGGCACCTATAACAATGAAGAAAGCATTGTTGTGGACTGATGGATGATACTTTTTGCAGGCTACAAAGGAACTTAGTGATCAATGGAATCTCATGCGAATTAGAGAAGACCTGGCTGTAGATGCCTGGATGGCAGATGTGAGTCACTATGTTTTTAAAATTTTCAGTGAAGGTAAAGGTTATGAACAATGTAAACTTTCCGGGAGAGATTTATTATTCTATATTTACGCAAGTTTGGTCGCCTTCTTGGAGTGGATCACTCCACCTGTCTTTCTACTGGAATTTTTTTATTCAAATTGTTACAATTTAATCCGAAATTTTATTTGAATTTTCCTATTGTTATTGCTATCATATATTATCATTCCAATTTTTCAATTAGAATCTGAAATTGGAGTCTAATTTTACTATACACGTGTACAATCTAATTATTTTTAATTTTGCTGTCATGTGTAGAAGCCAATGAGATAAAATTAATAACACATTAAACACTCATGCTTTGGGAATCAGTAGTACCAATCTAAATCTATTGGACATGCTTCATGATAATACAACTATGAAGGATGTATAAAAACACGCACAAACTCATCTCTCTATAAAAAGAGATTGGAGAGAATTTCTTTTATCAGCTATGGAACTTTAGAGATTTTTTCTTCACACAAATGCCCATCATGTTACAAAATGACCCATCGTAAAACTACAAAATGAGTACAACTCTGAGGGTTTTTTTTTTTTTTTTTTTTTAATTTAAAATTTTTTAAGCTACGAAAATTTCAATCACCAATAGAGATTGAAGATTCAAAAGCCTGAATGGATCTTTTGGATAAACATTGTCACCAAGGTTCATCTTTCTGTGTAAAATATATATACTGCTAAGTTTTGTTAATGAAATTTTCTGGTTAATAATATGAAATTAAACTTAACTGAGCCTTTTAAACATGAATAAACTTATGATTAATAATATATCCATTCCCGTGCGGCTAAATTGCAAATTACACCTCTAAAATTTAGGGATATTTGGATTTTATACTCTGAAATTTCAAATTTTGGATTTTATTCCCTGAAATTTGAGAGTATTTTTTACACTCTGAAATTTTAGAATTTAGATTTTATCCTCTAAAGTTTGGGGGAGTTTAGATATTATACCCTCAAATTCTAGAGAATCAAATCCAAACACTCCTAAAATTTAGGGATTAAAATCCAAATTTTAAAATATCAAGATGTAAAATCCAAATAACCCTAAACTTCAAGAGTGTAATTTGCAATTTAGCCTAAGTCTTATTAAACCCAATATTTTAGGGGTTTTTTTTAGTTGGCTAATGTCATGACATAATCTCAAACTTTTATGGTCAAAAAAATATTTAAATTAAAATAATTCTATGTAATATAATTTCCTATAAACTCTAGAAGACTTTAATTATTCTGATCCTATGTTTTTCTACAATAATCAATATTTTAATTGGGTCTTCACTAAATTAAAAGGTATAAATGTTACTATATACAAACATAAATGCCACACCTCATACAACTCCTTTAGGGCCATAATAATAATAATAATAAATCATTTTTGAATTGTACAATTTTTTTAAAACATATTATTCTAGTTATAGTATAGTCTTGCTCTTTGATTTTTTATTTTATTCAGCAAAATTTTATATTTATAAAAAGAATTAGAAATAAGAGTTTTGACCTTGTCAATTGATAGTAAGAAAACAAAACCTAGATAAAGACCAATACCTATTATAGGTAAAAAGAAAGAGATAGAAAAAAAAAAATCTAAGGACCAAGTCATTATTTATCTTGATTTATAGAATTAAAAGGTCCAAAATCGAGTAAAGGCCTATACCTTATTCCTTCTAAAGGCCATTTACATTAATTTAATTAAAATCTTTTATGGCTGATGGAGCGTGAACTCGTCAGTCAATGTTGTCGGATGAAGCCAATCTGCAGCCTCTTAAAAGGGTCACCGGTGTGGTGCCTGCCACCACGCCTCCGATGCCAAAGTTAGTAAGCAAGAAAATCTTAGAAGAATGTATAATACAAGAAAATAATAGTTCTCTCCTAGTGTCTCTCTGTATCTGTCTTGTTCTTGACAATGAAAGGGTTTTATATGCATACCTTCATGGCTTCTAGCCGTTGGAGTAGTTATGGAGGTCTTAATGCTCCTCCTCGTAACGTCTGGTCTGGTGTAATGTGACTTTAATGTGTTACAACGGCTCATACAGTTGGCTCTATAACCGTTCTGAACTTAATTGTGCTGTAATGAATGTATTGTGTCATCCTCGTCAGTGATGTTAATATAAGATATGCTCGTCAGTGCATGCCTTCGTCTGTCTCGTATAGCCTCGTCACTGAAAGACTTCCTCGTCATGATGTCACTGGATTCGTCATTCCCATCAGTTGCCCCCGGATTCCATGGTCGTCATGACATGTCATGTTGGCCGTGGAAGATAAAAAGTCTCCTGGGCCAAAAGTGCCTGTTGGGCTTTCGTGCCGTATTAACTGCGCAGTGATGGTGTTTTCTGCATGGTTGCCACGTGTTGTGTGTAGATTGGTGGGGTCATTCTTGTGACCCTTGGGTTTCCCGCCATTTTTCAGTTGCCTTAGTTTTTAGGTTAAAAACTTTTCCACTTTGCATCTTTTCTTCTCTCAAACAAAAACTTTTTCTGAGTGTTCCTTGGTGAGCTTCCTTCTGCCATTTTTCTTCAGTCCGGTGCGCCGTTCGCCGTTGCTGTAAGGTATGTTTTTCTTTCCCTTTTCTTCGTTTTTCCTTTTCTCTTCTGCTATGCTGTGGTTTCTGATTTACTTTTCTTTTTCCCTTTTATGTACTTGATTTTCTTTTTGGGTTTTTTAGCAAGTGTCATTCTCTTCTTGCGTTTTTTGCATTTCCATGGTCCGTAGCTCTGAAGTTAGGATAGACTGCCCCTCAATTTCCTTCCTATTTGCGCGATTAGGAGGGTCTTTGGGGAATTTCCCACACTTAGAGAATTTTGTTTTTGAGGGTAACTGTTTGGGCGTTGCATTGGCTGATCTATTGCCTTTGCTTCGTCAATCGGTTGATTGGTTCGAGGGTCTAGTGAGAGAGGGAGAAACGATGTCTGAAGTTAGGTCTAGCGACCTTGAGACTGGATTATCGTCGAACGGTGATCCAGCGGAGGGGGGTTCAGTTGTCTCTTCCCCTCGTGAGGTTAGGGTTTTTCACGCCCTCGGGGAGGCGTGTGGTTTGGACGCGGATAGTGTGGCTAGATTTAAGGATAGGTTTCAATTTCCAGCAAGGGTTCGTGTTCGTCTACCTAGTGACGAAGATAGGGCCTGCCACTTCTTTCCGGGTGAGGTGTGTTTTTATGAGTCAGCTTTTACCTGCGGTCTTAGATTCCCCGTCCATCCGTTCCTGATGGAACTTTTGGATCGTTTTGGCATTGCTCCTGGGAAGCTCATGCCCAATTCGTGGAGAATAGTGGTGAACTGTATGGAGATATGGTTGGCTGCTAATGGAGATATGATCAGGATAGACGAACTTACGTATCTATATCGCTTGAAAGAGTCCAAGGAGTATGGGTATTATGAGTTAGTTCCCTTGGCCAGGAATACTAGGATCGTCAGGGGTTTGCCTTCGTCCTTCAGGTACTGGAAATCCAGGTTTTTCTTTGTGTCGGGGGACGATTTTGAGACTCAATCCAGCGCGGATTGGGGTGATGTACCAAGGTTGCATCGTCGGTGGGGAACCCCGGCTTTAGGTGCGTCAGTCTTTCTACTCGTCGTTTTCAGTTTTGATGTTTTCTGCTATGTGATGTTGCTGACCCCTTTGCCCCTTTGCTGTGTGTAGTTAAGAGACGGCCTAAGCTCAAGAGCAGGCATAAAGAGCGCGTTGAGACCGCCATTGGATACGCCCAGACGATAGAGAGCTGGGACGACCTTGTCAACCCAAGTACTTTGGCTTTTTATCACCTCGGGCCAGATCCGTCTCCTTACGTTCTTCGTTCCATTGGAATTGAAGGCAAGAAAAGTAAGTACTAACCTCGTCAAGCTTTACTTCCTTTATGCATATGTGGACTTTTTCCTAACCATTTCCTTCTTGCAGAAATGACGACCAAGTTCAAGAAGGACATGTACGCGAAGATGAGAGATAAGAAGGACGAGCCTTTATCCAGCATCGGGAAGAGAGCAGTGCGTGTCAAGGGGATGGCTACTCCTGCCAGCCCAAATGTCCCCGTCAACGCCATAGTCCCCGTCACTGAACTGACGAGGACGGCTTCTCCGGCTGCCTCGATTGAGGAGATCCCTACTCCGGCCTCAAAGAAGCAGCGAACATCAGGGAAGGAGAAAGCTGATTCACGGTCGTCCACAATATGGGATGACGAGAGATTGGCCGTGGACAGGGCCCACGAGATGTTGACGGCGGATGATCTTAAAGTCTTCTCTGGTGTGTCTTTCAACGACGTCGCCTCTCGTCATATTCAGAGACTCGTCCAGGTAGAGTGTTCTTTGTACTTATCAAAAAAGTTTTTTTTTTTTTTTTTTTTTTTTTTTTTTACGACGTCCTCACATTTCTTTCCAGGTGTTGGGGGAAAGCATTCACATTACCTCTGAGCATCTTACACAAGAGGCTAGGGTGGCATCCTTAACCTCTAGGATGGAAGCTTTGGAGAAGGAGAACTCGGAGCTGAAGAAGAACCTTGTTGAGTCTATGGACGCGGCCACCTCTTTAAAGGAGAAGGTCAAAGTTTTGAACAACGACCTGAGGGTTGAGCGTCAGCTGACTTCGGAGAAGGACGAACAGCTTCTGAATGCTAAAGAAAGTCTTAAGACTATTGCTGCGAGGTCTGTAGAGGCTTTCCAGACTACGGACGAGTACCAGACCGTCCTGTTCAGCTGGTATTTCAAAGGCTTCGAGCTCCTTAGGAGATACCTCGCCAAGCATCCTTCCGGAGTAAACATGGACACTCTGGACCTAGAAGAAGTGGATCAAGAGATGGCCGTTGACGAGGCCGCTCCTTCTTCTGCTGTTCAAACTGATGCTCCTGAAGAGGTTCCTGCTGGTGGTGATGCCCATGAGAATGCTCCTGATGACGATGCCTCTACACGAGCCTGATACTTAGAAAAAAATTTCTTTCTTTCCTTCTTTTTGGGATGCCCTTCATTTTTTGGGCAGTTATGTAAATCTAATTTTTGAACAATTTTACCTTCTGTCTATTTTGGGAACAACAGGAAAGATTTTTAGCCCAGTGTTTATGGGCTTTTAGTTGTAAAAGAAAATGATGACTCAGCCTATTTCAGGCTTTTAATTTAATATCACTTACCTGTTTTTTGAAGTAATTACCTTTGTCGTGATACTTAGCCATTTTTTTTTTTTTTTTATCTTCGTCGTGATACCTTCTTCGGTAACTTACATCCGTCAAAGCGGAATTTTGTTACCTTGTTAAGGATATTTCCTTTGTCAGTAACTTACATCCGTCAAGGCGGAATTTTGTTACTTAGCCACTTTTTGGCTTTTTGTGGCTTACACCCTTGTTAGGGATATTACCTTCGTCAGTAACTTACATCCGTCAAGGCGGAATTTTGTTACTTAGCCATTTTTTGGCTTTTTGTGGCTTACACCCTTGTTAGGGATATTACCTTCGTCAGTAACTTACATCCGTCAAGGCGGAATTTTGTTACTTAGCCATTTTTTGGCTTTTTGTGGCTTACACCCTTGTTAGGGATATTACCTTCGTCAGTAACTTACGTCCGTCAAGGCGGAATTTTGTTACTTAGCCATTTTTTGGCTTTTTGTGGCTTACACCCTTGTTAGGGATATTGCCATCGTCAGCTACATTCGGTTGCCTAGACCTGCTCATAGAATAACATCAGCTGAATGGATTCTTTATTGATTTTGATAAAAAGTACATTTGATTGTTATGTCTATTGATGGTACTTCTTTAGGTGTTCAATGTTCCATGGCCTCGGGAGTCTTTGTCCGTCCAGAGTTTCAAGGTGGTAGCTTCCCTGTCTGGAGTAATGAACAACCCGGTACGGTCCTTCCCATGTGGGGCCAAGTTTCCCTTGAGTTGGATCCTTGGTCGCCAGAGTTACTTCACGTAGGACGAGGTCGCCGATGTTGAGTCGTCGGAACTTCACCCTTTTATTGTAATACTCTGTCATCTTCTTCTTGTAATCCGTCATTCTGCTGCAGGCTTTATCTCTGACTTCGTCCAGGCAGTCCAGGTTGACTCGTAAACGATCGTCATTGTCTTCCTCGCTGAACATCTCCCGCCTGGTGCTGGTTACTCCGACCTCGACCGGGATCACTGCTTCAGTTCCGTAAGTAAGTCTAAACGGGGTCTCTCCCGTCGGGGTTCTTGCTGTTGTTCTGTATGCCCACAAGACGTTGGGTAGTTCGTCTGGCCAAGAACCCTTTGCATCATCCAGTTTCATCTTTATGATTTTGAGTAGAGTCCGGTTCGTCACTTCTGTCTGTCCATTTTCTTGAGGATGGCCTGGCGATGAGAAATGGTTCTTGATGCCTAGGCCAGAGCAGAAGTCCTTGAAGCCTTGGCAGTCGAACTGTCGTCCGTTGTCTGATATGATCGTCCTTGGAATCCCGAACCTGCAGACTATGTTCCTCCATACGAAGCTCCAGATCTTTGCTTCAGTGATAGTTGCCAGTGGCTCTGCCTCAACCCATTTTGTGAAGTAATCTATAGCGACGAGTAAGAATTTTACCTGGCCTTTGCCCAAGGGGAATGGGCCGACGATGTCAATTCCCCACTGTGCAAATGGCCATGGGGACGCTATCGTCGTTAGTCTTTCGGCTGGCAGTCGTTGAACATTCCCGAATCGCTGGCACTTGTCACACTTCTTGACGAACTCCTTTGCGTCCACCTGCATAGTAGGCCAGAAATAACCTGTTCGCATAATTTTGCTTACCAAGGATCTAGGGCCTGCGTGATCTCCGCAGATCCCTTCGTGGACCTCTCTTAGGATGTACTCAGCGTCTTCTTCGTTCACACACCTTAAGTAGGGCATGGAGAAGCCCCTCTTGTACAAAGTGTCATTAAGAATTGTGAATCTGGCAGACCTCTTTTTGATCTTCCTGGCTTCATTTGTGTCTTGAGGGAGGTGCCCATCCCGAAGAAAAGATACAATGGGCGTCATCCAGCTACTTGTGTTCTGGATTGCGAAGGTTGGAACTTCTTCTATGCTGGGGCTCTTCTGTACTTCCATCATCAAGTCTGCATTTGACCCCGTTCCTTCTGACGATGCTATCTTTGATACTTCGTCTGCTGCCATATTCTGGCTTCTGGGAATCTGGACGAACTCTACCTCTTCGAATTCTTGAGTCAGGTGCTTCGTCAACCTGAGGTACTTCTGCATTCTTTCTTCCTTTGCTTCGTATTCTCCCTTGATCTGCCCAATTACTAGCTTTGAGTCGTTCTGGACTAACAGGGTCTTGGCTCCAAACACTTTCCCTAGCCTCAACCCCGTCAGAATCCCTTCATACTCGGCTTCGTTGTTAGTCGCCGGGAATTTCAGCTGAACTCCATACTTCAATACTTCTCCGTCAGGGGTGGTTATGACGACCCCTACTCCTCCCCGCTTTTGGGCCGACGAACCATCGGTCTGTATTACCCAAGGTTTGCCCTTACTGGCAAGGTTTTGTTCATCCGGAAAGGTGAACTCAGCGATAAAGTCTGCCAGAGCCTGTGCTTTAATGGCTGCCTTGGGATGGTACTCTATATCAAACTGGCTAAGTTCAATCGCCCATTGGACCATTCTCCCTGCTGCCTCGGGCTTGCTCATGGACTTCTTGATAGGTTGGTCCGTCATTACCCAGATTGGATTTGCCTGGAAATACTGTCTGAGCTTGCGTGAGGCAATTATCAACGCGAACGTGATTTTTTCGATTTTTGGGTACCTGGACTCAGCCCCCTGGAAGGCTTGGCTGATATAATAAACGGGGAGTTATATTCTGTTTTCTTCTTGGATCAGGGCTGCGCTGACGGCTGTAGACGAAACAGCTAGGTACAGATACAAGTTCTCACCTTCTTTTGACGGGCTTAGGAGAGGTGGATTGCTCAAGTAGCGTTTGAGCTCTTGGAAAGCTGCCTCACATTCGTCAGTCCAGGCAAAGGCCTGCTTCAGGGTCTTGAAGAAGGGGAGGCATTTATCCGTTGCTCTAGAGACGAATCTGTTGAGGGCGGCGATCCGTCCCGTGAGCTTTTGGACCTCCTTGACGGTCTTGGGCGACGCCATGTTGATTATGGCCTGAACCTTCTCCGGATTTGCTTCTATTCCTCTCTAGGATACCATGAATCCCAGGAACTTTCCTGAGGCTACACCAAAAACACACTTACTCGGATTCAGCTTCATTTGGTATTGTTTGAGAGTGGCGAATGTTTCCCTGAGGTCGTCCAAATGGGTAAGTTCTTCCTTGCTCTTGACGAGCATGTCATCCACGTAGACCTCCATATTCCTACCTATCTGCCTGCTGAACATTCTGTTCACTAATCTCTGATAAGTAGCGCCTGCATTCTTTAGTCCGAAAGGCATTACCTTATAGCAATAGAGGCCTTGGCTGGTGATAAAGGCCGTTTTCTCCTCATCCTCGTCAGCCATTTTTATCTGGTTATATCCTGAGAAAGCATCCATGAACGTCAATAGCTTGTGCCCGGCTGTGGAGTCTACCAGCTGGTCTATTCTTGGAAGGGGGAAACTATCCTTCGGGCAGGCCCTGTTCAGGTCCGTGAAGTCTACGCACATCCTCCACTTCCCATTTGCTTTCTTCACCAGAACAGTGTTGGCTAGCCAGTCTGGATAGTACACTTCCCTGATGAAACCTGCAGTCAAGAGCTTCTTCACTTCGTCAGCGACTGCCTGATCTCTTTCTGGTGCGAAGACTCTTCATCTCTGCTTGACGGGCTTCTTCTCTGGGTCTACATTCAACCTGTGTTGGATGATTTCCGGTGATATACCTGGCATGTCGTCATGGCTCCAAGTGAATACATCCAGGTTTTGCTTAAGAAACTGGACGAGCTTTGTTCTCATCTCGGGACTTAAGGTCGTCCCTATCCTGGTTGTTTTGGTTGTTTCTTCCTCAGTTAGTTGCACTGTTTCTAAAGCTTCCACCTTTTCCTCCTCCTTCTCTTCAATTATCCAGGTGTGGTTTTCCTTTGCGGCCAACACAGCCTGGTAGCATTCCCGAGCTAAGACTTGGTCTCCCTTAACTTCACCAACCCCGTTCTCCACGGGGAACTTCACCTTTAAGCAGTAGGTAGATGTGGATGCCTTCCACTTATTGAGGGCAGGTCTCCCAATGATGACGTTGTAGGAGGAGGGGCAATCCACTACCAAGAAATCCAGCTGACGGGTCAGTTGCTTCGGGTATGTCCCTACTGTCACTGTCAACGTGACTATGCCCTTGGGGTAGACCCTGTCACCACTGAAACTGACGAGGGGGGAATCAAAAGGACGTAGCCTTCTGGGGTCTAGCTTCAATTGTTGAAATGCAGGGAAGTAAATGATGTCAGCAGAACTACCATTGTCCACGAGGACCCTTTTGGTGTTAAACCCTTCTATGGTAAGCATTATGAGCAGGGGGTCATTGTGAGGCTGCTTCACTCCCCTTGCGTCGTTTTCATTGAAAGTCATGTCTTGATCGGTTCGTCTCTGCTTCGACGGGGGAATCGTGTGGACGCTGTTCACCTGACGTTGGTATGCTTTTTGAAGGGATCTGAACGAACCTCCGGTGACGGGTCCCCCTGTGATCGTCTGTATCTCCCCGACCACATTTTGAGGAGGTTGGGACTGACGGTCATTCCCTCTTGACGAAGCCTCAGGCTGGCCGTTGTTCCCTTCCCGAAATCTACTATACTCACCCTTCTTTACAAATTTCTGCAACTTCCCCTTTCGTATCAACTCCTCTACCTGCTCTTTGAGGTCCCGACAGTCCTCGGTGTAATGGCCATGGTCTTTGTGGAACCAGCAGTACTTGTTCTTATCACGGACATTGGGAGACGAGTGTAAAGGCCGCGGCCACTTTAGGTAATGCTCATCCTTAATCTGCATTAGGATTTTGTCAACAGGCATAACAAGAGGAGTAAATTTTACCGTTCGAGGATTCTTATCATCTTTTCCTCTGATTCCGTCACTGATTCGGCGATCTGGACGCTCGCGCTTTTGCCCCTTACGATCGTCTTCCTTTCTACCCTTGTCTCCTGGCCTCTCAACGTCCCTGATGGCGGCCAACGCGTCTTCCGCGTTCATGTACTTCTGTGCTTTGAGGAGCATTTCAGCCATTGTTTTCGGGGGATTTTTTGCAAGTGACGAGACGAGCTCTCTGGATCTCAATCCCGCCTTAAAGGTCATTAGCTGCACCTTGTCATCAGCCTCGTCCACTTCCAGTGTCTCCCGGGTGAAACGTTTCACAAATGACCTCAAGGTTTCCTTCTCTCCCTGCCTGATGGTGAGTAAGTGATCCGCGGTTCTCTTTGGTCGTTGTCCTCCAATGAAGTGACGCAGGAAGGCATTGCTCAACTGTTCGAAGGTGTCGATGGACGATGTGGGCAGCTTTGTGAACCATTCCCGTGCGGCTCCCTTGAATGTGGTTGGGAAGGAACGACATAAAATCTCGTCTGGGGGCTGCTGGAGTCCTAGGGTCGTCTTAAATGTGTTAAGATGATCCTGGGGGTCCTTTAGCCCGTCAAAGGGTTCAAGTTGGGGTAGCCTAAATTTTGACGGCACTGGACAGTCGAGGACGGCTACTGTGAATGGCGAATCTGTTGCCCTTACCAGTCGGTCCACACTCCGTTCAGTTTTTTCTTTGATGGCGTTCCTAAGCTCGACCATCTCCTTCCTCATCTCCTGGAGTAGATCCGAGTTCTGCTCGGTAGGAGTGGTAGGTCTTCGGTGGTCGATTCTTCTATGGCTATCCCCTTCGTCATCTCGATTTCCCTTGGACCTATTCTCTTCTTGCTGAAGCCTCTGCTTCATTTCCTCATTTTGTTTGGACAATTCTTCGACAGTAGCTGCAAGGGCCTGAATTTGCTGCGCCAAGGCTGCGGATTCTTGATTGGACTCCATCTGAAATAAGTATTTGAGAGGAAACTACCTTTTCGCGACTGAATGCGAAAAAATGTCGTTCCCACAGACGGCGCCAAACTGATGGAGCGTGAACTCGTCAGTCAATGTTGTCGGATGAAGCCAATCTGCAGCCTCTTAAAAGGGTCACCGGTGTGGTGCCTGCCACCACGCCTCCGATGCCAAAGTTAGTAAGCAAGAAAATCTTAGAAGAATGTATAATACAAGAAAATAATAGTTCTCTCCTAGTGTCTCTCTGTATCTGTCTTGTTCTTGACAATGAAAGGGTTTTATATGCATACCTTCATGGCTTCTAGCCGTTGGAGTAGTTATGGAGGTCTTAATGCTCCTCCTCGTAACGTCTGGTCTGGTGTAATGTGACTTTAATGTGTTACAACGGCTCATACAGTTGGCTCTATAACCGTTCTGAACTTAATTATGCTGTAATGAATGTATTGTGTCATCCTCGTCAGTGATGTTAATATAAGATATGCTCGTCAGTGCATGCCTTCGTTTGTCTCGTATAGCCTCGTCACTGAAAGACTTCCTCGTCATGATGTCACTGGATTCGTCATTCCCATCAATGGCCATAACAAAATTACATATCATTTTCACAACAAGCTGAAGTGTTAGCTCACCATTGAATAAAATACTAAAATATTATGCCTGGATCCACGATAATCATAAATAAAGGTGTGGTGAAAATGTTGTGATACTTTTTTTTTTTGTGCCTTTGACTTTCTCTTCCTAACTTTCCTTAACAGTGGCCAATTCAATAACACACCTTACAGCTAAAACTATATAACTCAAGCCTAATTAAGGTTCAAATGCGGGAACAGACTATAGCCAGCCACTAAACACATGCAAATCCTCTGCCCTGCCTCTAAAGGACTGGTAGATAAGTCTTAAACTCTCGACAGAGACAATCCAATAAGCTCTATAACAAGGAGGACTTGTACGAGAAGAACATCAATAATAATAAGGTAAACAACCTTGCCTCACCCAAAAACACCGTTCTCCATCTTTCTCTACCACCTAAATTCTGAGAAACTGTTCCATCATGAAAGCTCAGATTTGTGCTAAAACACAAGAGCTTGTAGCTTGTTCAAATCTCCAATTAAAAGTTATGGCTAGATTGCTTTTACTCTAACTTAAACAAAGTGCAGAACAAGAGTAAATAAGCACAATGAACCAATAACACTACCCTAAGCCATATTCATTCATTATCAACAATAAAATGAAAGCTTAAAGAGTAGGGAAGAGAGATGCAAACACAAGATAACACCTAGATGTGTTATCAAAGAGGAAACCAAAGAACTCGACAAAAAACCTCTCCGCAACCCTCCAAGTCGAAATCAATCCACTAGAAAATAAAGTTGGAGTACACGATTAACAAAAGATCCTTCAAGCTTAGTCAACCCCATGTACTTGATGGAGAGGTAGGAGTTTGAGGAAAACCACAAGCAAATGTGTAGATGATTGTGGGTATAACAATCTCTAACTCTAAAGTGTATTTGCTAGCGTTTTCTCTCTGAAAAGCACTCCTTACAATTCGTAGGTAATGAGGATATATATATAGTGTGGGTAAAGAATTTGGGAAAGCAACTTAACTTTTTGCCAAACAGAGAGTTTCAGGGGTACTTTGCAGGATGGCCTTTCTCACAAAACACCCGCAAACTTCATAGCCTGGCATGACTCTTCAGCTTCTAGTCATGTGCTTCACATGTGACCTTTTCGCAGGTTGCTTCTCGCGAGCTACTCACGAGTTACTCACGAATTCCACTAATTCATCTTTTGAAACTTGATTCTTCACCAATCTCTCACACTCATCCCTTACAAATACACTCACATACATACAAGGAAAATGATCGAAGAAATTACAATCAAATTTGGTACGGAATTAAAGCCAACACAAGATAGTTGGAAATCACAACTTTACACATCACAACATAAAAACCTATATCTAGCATGCATTATTCTGATCCTAATCTTCCTCCTTGGCATGTTTTTATTTCATTTTTAATAATTTACTAACTCGTTGATCTTCCTCAACTAAAGTTACTTAATTAGCTCTTCTGTTGTTCAAATTTTTAGGTTCTATAATTTCAAGGCAAATCTACTTCTTTGCACCACAAACTCACAAAGTAGAAGTGTCATAATATCAATAATTCAGTATAGAGTTTTTTCTAATTAAAAATGGGAGTGGTTATTTGTGATTTGATCATAGTGACCTTCGCCATATGTCTCACCTCAGTTGCAAATGCTGCACTGGGGATTGCCATTTACTATACAGCTCCTTACATTTGTGAGTATTTTTATATGCAACAATTTAGCTAATTGATACATACATATGGAATGTTATAGATTAAAATGGTTTTTTAAAAAATACGATGACATGATTAATTTCATACTATATCCTATGCTATTCTTTTCTTCCAAACTAAATAATTCCCATATATTAGAATTTGAGAATGGTATAGATACACCATATCTATATAATATCTAAAAGTTTAAACATAACATTTATTATTGCTACGTTATTGTTGAGTCACATTAGCATAGGATTTCGGTTTATTTGGTCTATTGCAGTCCATTTCGATTCATTTTGGTCTATTAAGTCCACTGCGGTCCATTCGTACCATTTCATTGCATTTCAATCCATTTGGTCCACTTCGGTTTATTTGGTCCACTACGGTCCAGTTTGGTCCACTACAATTCATTTTGGTCCATTCATTCCACTTTGGTCCATTCAGTCTATTTGGTTCACTTTGGTCCATTCGGTCCACTTCAATCCTTTCAGTTCATTTCGCTCCACTTCAGTGATGTGTGAGGAGAGATTTGTGTAGAAAGATGAGTTGCTTCATTAACAATTATGTCACATTCTCAACATAATGTTGGTGGGTTCTTAATTCGCTCCATTTGGTCCACTTCAGGGTTGCATTGTGAGGAAAGGTTTGTGTCAAAAGATAAATTGCTTCATTGATAATTATGTCACTTTCTTAGTGTAATGTTGGTAGGTTCTCTATAAAATTATATTTTTCTTATATTATTAAAGCCTTGTGTTGTTTTTCTAATATAAATGATGGATTTATTTATTTATGATTCATCTTTATGTCATTCAAGACATATAGATGATGAAGCATATGTAAAGAGTACTAGAAACAAATTTCAACCACATATTACATTATTTACAAAATATCTCACATTATATAATAATTGAATGTAAAATTCATTATGTTTTCTTGTGAGGAGAAACACTTTCATAATTTAAAACACTTTCAAATAAAAAATATAAATTGCTTAATTTAGAAAATCTAATATATTGTATCAATTATACTTTGTTAGAAAATAATCACACCATTTTGAGAAGATCTTGGAACTAACACTTATAAGTCTCATCTACTATTTTCATTTTTCAATTAACGAAAAACAAATCATTAATATGACTAGTAAACAATAAAATAGGAACATCTAGGTAAGATATTTAAACTTAAGGTTAATGTGCCAAGAGCCTAGTAACTCAATCATCAATTTCTAGTGATTCCAACATTGACGTCCAAGGTTTAGACTCCTGTTTCCCTTTTTTGTAACTGATGAGGATAATTTTTGATCAATCGACACAGGGTGCCGATCCTTTCTCACCTAATCTTCGGCCTTATGCCTAAATCAATCTCAAGGGGATGACCGACCCCATGGGTTGTCGGGTTAGGTCGAATGCCGATCCAACCCTCCATCCCGACGATCCATGGCCCTAGGATTTTTTCATGGGACTTGCGTGAGGCCCACTCATATATCCCTACATGAAAATAACTTGCACACCACGACCAAAGATCCTACTGCGCAATCAGATCTTCCCTAAATGGAAAGGTGATCCCCAATATTTTGGGATCCTTCTCCCTATAAGGAAAATCTCCCCGTATCAAGGGACTCAAGTTAGCTCTCCACTACTATATAAATAGCAAACCCTAACCTTTTTGAGGTACGTGAATTCTCCCTAGCTTTGGCACTCTTGAGTTCTTGGAGATTCTACCATCACTAACTTAACCTTCGGAGGGTCTTTGGCCGACATCTCACTAGTGCTCTCTGTTTTGTTCTTCAGGTACACCCATTGGCACGTGCGTGAATGATTAACTCACTCACTATTTTTGTGCATCATCAGTAACATTAAATTATCAATTAAAAAAAACTTAAGGTAAAATTCTAAATCCACCAACAAACTCAATCAAAATTTACATGTGGTGGTGGCATTACGAGAATGAATAGGAGTAGAGCTAAAAAAGCCGATGATGGTAGAGAAGATTGTGTGGATCATGTTGGTGCTTTAAAGGATGGCTGATGGGTGACCTTCATAAAATGGTTGATAAGATAATGGACAAGTTTTTCCTCCCAACCAGTTTTAAGGAATCTCTTCCAAATCAATATGTGGTGATTTATAAAATTATCCACATGTATTATAAATAAGTCACATAACTCATTAAAAATATCATGTGACTAAAAGTACATGTGGATGGTCTTTTTATCCTTCATATAATGGGTTGGAAGAAGTTTTCTCCGAACCAGTTTGAAGGTAAACTTTTTCCTGAGAGGATTGATCCATTAATGTTGTAGAGTTTTTTTTTTTTTTTTTTTTTTTTTTCTTAATTAGATACTTAGAATTGTAATTGACCTTCACTTGTTTTGGTTGGCGAATTTTTGAAATGACTCTCGGCACTGCTATGAGCTCTGCTTCAACGTAAGCCTCTATCATGGGTTGGGCTTTCTCTCCTAGATTAGTTGCTTTCTTAAGTAGTTTTGATGGCTTTGTGGTAGACTATGGAGAACATGGCTATCTATTTTCTAAATTTGTATTGATGAATATCCTTAGTTTTATTTTTAATACAAATTTGGTTTTATGTTTGTCTTTGAGAGTTTAGATCTCTCCCAATTTATATTGCAATTTTTTTTCTTTTTATTCCTTATACTTAGAATTGCTTTTGTCTTAGTAATAAAATTTTTGTTGTTTGTCTCAAAAAAGAACTTAGGTGATTGTGAAATACTAAGGGCTATTTGACAACTGAATGGGGATTGTGTTAGAAATAGTAATATTCACTATTAGGAAATAAAAGATGTAGTAAAATAACTATTCGTATTCATACATTTGGTTGTTACGTATGGAAAATTTGTAAAATTTTTGTTGTTTGTCTTAAAAAAGAACTTTGGTGATTATTAAACACTATTGAACCACACTGGGGGTGAACACAAAAATTGAATGAAATCCACTTCTGAAGAAAATCCAAATGAATCCATTCTCAGCCCCCATTTACTACTGAACCACATTGACTTAGCTACTAGACAAAAAACAAAAAGATGAAGGGAGGTTTCAATTTCCAACCTACAGAGAGGACAATAAACATCAACAATATCAACTAACCTACTTAGCTTATCTTTGGTGGGCAAGCAACCTACAGCAATCTTCCAAATCATCATTTTGTGCCTCTCATGGAGTTTAGCTATCCAAATACAATTCCAAAAGGGGTTAATATTATGTTGCATAGATTCCTTAAAGCTCCAATAAGCCGACTTAACTAACAATTCCCCAGAGCTTGTGTAAGTCCATGCCCACTGATCTTTGTTACTGGTTGGAAAAATAGGAATTTTCAAAATAAGATCAACTGTGGAGATTTCAAACCACCAATTTAATTTATGAACATCCCAACCAGAAAAATCAGAATTAAAAAGCTGAGAAACTGAAAGAATACCATTCAGGTCAACTCCATTCTTTGGACTAGGAATGAACCCTTGAAGATCTGGTATTCAAGGATCCTCCCAAATCCTTATGGAATTACCATCCCCCTCCAACATGCAAGCTGCCTTAGAGATGAGATGCTTAACACCTACCAAACTTTTCTAGACCGGAGAAGCCTTACCCAAGGAGTAGTGATTTAACCAATTGTGTCTTACCTTATATTTTGCCTTTAGAACATTGACACACAAACCATTCTTACCTAACAAAATCCACCAAGCTACTTTGGAAAGAATGGCTTGATTGAAGTCCCAAAAGTTCCTAAAACCCAAACCACCTTCCTTCTGAGATCTACATAGAGTAGACCAAGCAATAGGAGTCCAAAAATAGCCTGACTCCGTTTTGGGGTTCCACCATAATCTACGAACCACTGAATCTAGTTGATTGCATAACTTCTTGGGGAATTGCAATGCAGATATAGTGTATGTCGGAATAGATTGGCGCCACAGATTTAATTAGAGTAGCTCTCTCTGCCCATGACAGATTCCTACCCTTCCAACTACTCAACTTGCTCTCTAGTCTTTCTTCTACCAACTTGAGATCATATGACCTGTTCTTGGATAAAAATAGGGGAACTTTGAGATAAGTGGTACTTTGGGGAAGGGAATTAAGACTCCAGTAGCATTTTACTTGGTGCAAAAATTTAATACTGACTCCTTTTGATGGGAAAACACCAGATTTTTCTATGCTTATAAGATGGCCAGACCAAGAGCAATACTTTTCCAAACATGTTTTTAGACTAACTAGTTTAGAGTGCTTTGCTTTGCAAAAAATAATCACACCATCAGCATAACAAAGTCTTGAAATGGGGGGAATTGTGCTTGCCACTTTAATTGCTGAGATATTTTTTTGATCAACTTCTCTATTAATAAGTCTCATAAGAATCTCGCTTCCAAGAATGAAAAGATATGGCGATAGTGGATCACCTTGCCTTAGGCCATGGCTAGGATTAAAGCTTTGACAAATTCCACCATTTAGTAAAAGAGAGTATTGGACTGTGAAGATGCATTGAAAGATAAGGTTTGGAGAACTTTTCATTGAAGCCCAAAGCCTTGAGAACCTTCATAAGAAAGTTTCATTCCATTCTATCATAGGCCTTTTGAAAGTCTAGCTTAACCCCTAAATAGCCCTTCCTCTTTCTAGTCTACTTAAAGCTGTGAACAATCTCTTGAGCAAGCACCACAATTTTAGTAATAATTCTGTTAGGAACAAAAGCTACTTGAGCAGGATCCACTATCTTATTTAATAGAGGTCTTATTCTATTCACCAAAATTTTGGATATTACCTAATAGTAAACATTACAAAGGCCTATAGGACGAAATTGATTGAAATTGCAAACTCCTGGTTTCTTTGGAATAAGTGAAATAAAGGTATGGTTAAGATTCCTTAATAGCTAGCTGTCTCGAAAAAAACTTTGAGTTGCAAGCACCACCTGATCACCAACAATATCCCAATAATGTTTATAAAACAAAGCTGGGAAACCATCTAGGCCAGGAGCCTTTAATGACTTCATTCCAAAAACCACCTTTCAAATTTCTTCCTTGGAAGGAATTCTGCAAAGTTCTCGATTTTCTTCCTCAGATATGCAAGGGGCAATTAAATTCTCCAGGTCTCTGGGAACTTAAGGATCGCTAGTTCGATACAAAGTCTTAAAATTTTCCTCAAAATAACTCTGAATGTCAAACTTGTTATTTATCCAGGATCCATCCTTTGATTTGATTTCCTCAATGCGATTCCTTCCCCTTCGAACAAGAGTGGAAAGGTGAAAGAATCTCGAGTTTCAATCACCCTCTTTCACCCTCTTTCAACCATAATGCATCATTATGCTCCATTTGTTCTTTCTTTCAATGATATTTCCATCACTTTTCTTGGGCTAATTTTAGAATCGTCCTTGGTATCTTCCCATTGGGGCAGTGGCGTCCCAACTGGCTTAGAGGTTGGTCCTCTTCGTAGGTCACTTGTCGTTTAACATTGCTTTCATGAAGTGAACTTTAGACTAGTCAAACTATTAAAGGGTGTGCAAATTGCTGCGGTTCAAAAGGGCTTCCCATTGAGGCTCCCCGTAACGTACTGGTTTTAGGATCCAGAAGGCTATTGCATCATGTAATAGTGAACCAATGATTGAGATTGAAAGTTAAAAACTCACTTTTAATTTTAATCCTTGAATCAACAAAAATTTTAATCTACATTTTTTTTTTTTTACTTTTTTTTTTTTTTTTTAATTTTCACCCATCTAACTTTTAGAGGATCTAAATCCTTGATTTTAAGTGGAAGGAACTAGTTTATGTTTAAGGAACCATGGTAAATTCAATTTGTGAGAATTTAAATGGGAGGTATTGTAATACCCCAATTTTTGTTTTTATGATTATCACCATACCTTGTCATTTTTTTATTTAGAGTTGAGGCACTATATGTGTGTGCACAATAAGATGAGAGTAGACAATTTTGTGGTGCTACAAATAGGTGAGAAAATTAAAGTTTTAGTGCATACAATTTAGTGCAGCAATTAAAATAAAAGAATAAAAAAAATAAAAGATGAAGATGTTTTATGGGCTTCTTGGAGACTAAAGGGATAAGCTCAAGTGGATTTTAAACTCTAGTCCATTACCCCACCAAGCCCACATCTCTGATGTGTTAAAATATAAATTGGAGGAAAAGATAAATTAGGGTTTTCATAGGAAGGGTTTTATCAAGGAGGCTAAGAGGTGTTTTTCCTGGGAGTTAGAGCACATACAATTGAAGAGACAATCAGGTTGTTCAAGGTATGATTTCCCACCATTAGAAACAAAGAATTAAAAGTTTATAAGGTTATCTTGGAATCAGCTGTGATGTTAGATTCAAAAGTTTGATTTTGGTCCTAAAATTCTACTTATATTTACGGTTAGATTTGCCACTGTGTATCCATGAACGAAGGCATGACTATTATGTTTTCATTAGGATATATATTTATATAGTATCCTAGTTTGAGCCACGGAATTTCAAGAAATCCGTGATTTTGGCTTAAGCCTTCCTTTGGATTTGTACATATAATATGTATATATAATAAGTCAAATGATGCTACCACCGTTCCATTGAGATTATGCTATTAAAATCATTGAGGTTATATATTAAAGTTTGGAATTGGCTTGTTGGGAGTATGGTTCTCACTTTGTTCTTTGTGGGTCCCTAGATTTGTATATATATCAGGTCTCCTATTAGATTTAACGTTTTCTTTGATTATATTACTAGTTTAGGATTGACCCTAAAGAGAAGGTGGCGTTCAGTAATAACATGAAGTCTTGTAGTTGGTTTGATTTGATATTTGATATTTGATATATTGGTCGATTGTTTTAGAATAACTAATAGGTATATTCGGATTTGATGTTTCTACGTATGGGAACTAGTTCTGCCTATATTACGAATCTAGGAAAATAAAGAGAAGGTTGTGGAGGATTATAGTGTTTTAGGAAGTAGTTTATGATCATGAAATTTCATGCTTATTGATTAAAGTAATTTTTCTGTTTAGAGCTTACAAAAGACTAAAAGTGCTCGGCTGTGTTCGGATATATTAGCAAGAGAGGTAAGTAATTATGCATAATATGCACAAGTTTTATTCTTTAGGTTCTTAGAAGTTAAAGATTTTTCAAAAGTTATGTTTTTAAAGTTTACGTTTTCTAAAGTTTATCGAAAGCATTATTTTTACGTCATTGGAAGATAAACTTCAACTTTTAGACAATGTTTTAAAGAGAAACTTCAAATTTTAAATAACGGTTTGAATGTCAAAATCTCATTTAAAAGATGATTTCTAAACTAAACTATTTTCCGAAAATAATTGAGTTTCAAAGTAAGTTTTCTAAAAAAGTTCTTGTTCTTTAAGTTTGTTTAAAACCAAGTGATTTCAAAGTCATATTCTTATTTTTCAAATAGTATTTAAGATGTTTCTTTTAGCAAATTGGGCTTTCAAACTTACATCAAGAATTGTAAAAATATTTATAGAAACTCTTTAGTTCTTATTCATTCCTTAAGAGAGTCAAGCATCCTTTGATTTATGTTCTATTCGATATTGTGATCTTTGATATGCCTTTGTATTTGGAATAATTGTTAATATCAAGTAAATTATTGTATTTTGTATAAACTTTGCTTTTATAATATGTGACTCAAAATAAGTGTTTTTAGAATTGATCAGATATATGTGTAAATCTGCTCACAGGATTGTATGTGAGAATATGTGTTGATCCCTCACCAGCAGGGGTTAGATGTTGGTATCCGCTCACAGGATTGTATGTGAGAATATGTGATGTGTATATGTGACACTATGCTCTGATCAACTATACATATGTGTTTTCTAATGATTTTAAGATGTGTTACATATGTATTAAGTGATTCGTTATACGTTTTGGAATAATTATTTTTTTGATATCATTGAATGAGTTTGTGAAAAATCAAAATACTCGTGCTTTGCTTGACTCTATTCTGTTGTATACTCTGTATAATTACTTACTGGATGTGTGGCTCACCCTATCAAATATTTTTTTCAGATTAAAGTGTAGTTGGGAATATAGAACCTTTGGATCGCTTTATAAGGTGCAAGGTAGAGCGTGGAAGTTGTAGGCGATTTCAGTATTACTGGAAGACTTATAGAATTTTGGTTATCCTTATTTTGTAATTCATGTCTTATATTTTGGAGATTATTTCCGATTTTCGGAGTTTAGATTCTTGTAAGAGGTTTTTTTATTTTATTTTATTAAGAGCATTGTTTCTTTGGAGTTTTAAATTATTTTTGGATCAATTATGTTCATTGAGTTATATAAGTTCAGTAGGTTAGTCATGCATCTAAATCCAAGTTCCATGGATTTGGGTCATGACAGGTAGAGTAGAGGAGACAGTGATTAAACTTAGGACCTCCTGCTATATATGATACCATATTAAATTATCAATTTTCTCAAAAGTTTAAAATATTGGAATATGGTAAATTTAATCATCTAAACACACTTTTTTTTTTTTTTTTTTTGAGAAACCATCTAACCACACTATTAGTCTCACTATTGGTGCTAGTTGGACATGGCCTATAATATATATTAAGAAAAGCCAACTAAACCTGTTACTTCCATATGGTATCTAGATTTATTTTGTTTGTATATTCCAAGCACTTTTAGAGTACTCACGCATGAGATTCAACGAAGATCCAACAAAGGGCCTTCAAATATGCAGAGCATTTAATATTTGGTTTAATTACTGAAAAAGTAAGATTAATTCTAGATGAAATGATGCACAAGCATGATACTGGATTTTCCCTTGAATTTTGTACTCTTTGTTCTTGGTCACAATAGCTCCCTATTGAATTTCATTGCTTTACAGAGTCCCTTCCATTAAACTGACTTGGTATTGCTTTTTTTTCTTATTTAATACATCGATAATTAAGGGTGGGAAGATTTGAACCTTGGATATCTTTTTTAGAAACACTAATAAATATTAGTTGAGGTACAAGGCTCTTGACGACTTGGTATTAACATATGTGTGTGTGGAAGTTTAGTTACAAAAATGGTCAATGTATCTTATAACAATCAGATTATTACTTATACTATCAAAATATATATTATGAGTTTATCAAAAAATATATATAATGTGAAAATACAAAATTGTGGATGACCACGTGAAAAGAAGTTAATATTAATTATATTATAACATCTTCAAGATTATTTGTCTTGTCTAACCATTTCTAAGGTGCAATATTATTACAACAGTTACCAACAGCTTGAGCATTTACTCTAGTCTTTGAAGGACTTCAAACCCTGCAACCCAAAAGGCAAAGAGACTACTATAAGCAACTTTACACTGAAACCAACCAAGCATTTGTTACAAAGTTAATTACAATAACTGCAATGAAGAATGTAACATAAATTGTTAGGCTTACTGGTTGTACTCAATGTCGATTATTCCAGCCACAGGATTAGCTATCTTGGCAAAGGCTTCTCTAGAGAGGTCCAATTGAGATGAGCATCCCGGACAGTGATCGACGATCTTCACCGTAACACTAGCACCCGTGCAAGGATATGGTACGCGGGTATGGTCTCCTGTGCACCTAACAGTGTAAAATTTCCCGCATGCAGCACCACCATTCCAAAAGGCATCACTAGCTGCTGCTATCATGACACCTTGGCCCTGGTTGCCGTAGCATGCAGACGCTGTCAACACAAAACTAAAGTCATTATTTAGAACAAAATGAACAAGATAGTGAAAGAGAGGGAGATCCATGTGGCCTTATCTCTTGTTGCAATTTTAATGGAGTAATGCTAGGGATGGATTACAATTTTTATTACTTAACTTTTATAAATTAATAAAGATTGTAGGGACCGGTTTCTAGCGCTCTCTGCATATTGAGAGAGTGGACCCAAGCCCAGCTAACCCTCCAATAAATTTGTAGAGTATGGGCTCAAGAGCTAGGCCCTAGTAAAGAATGCAACGGCCATGCATGGTTGTACGTGAATGCTAATAACTAAAATGTGGGTTTGAATACACGATGAGGCTCCTCGGACGGGCCTTATGGAGTTTGAAGTTCCTATTATCTCTTTTCAGAAAGGTTACAAGAGTTGAGAGAATATGAGTTGCTACAGTATATCTTTTCTCTGGTTTTTCGTCCGTCCCCCTTTCAAGAGGGACTTTTTACAGTATATATCTCTCTCTCAGTTGATCTTAGCCCTACATTTGTTGATCAATCCGGTTTCCACTTGAGTGCATGTCCCATCAGCCGCATTCCCATCCCTCCTGTGGGTTGCAGCGCCCAAGACGGCACTGTTCAGAGGTCCTATCCTCATTAATGCGGCCAGGGCGTTAGTTGAGGGCATTTAATGTGGAGGTGACAGTTCATCTAGGACTTGCTCCTCCGCCACGCTTCCATGTTCGGTGTTTGGTACTTGTTTTTTACTCCTTGGATACTCAGGGAGATTCCCCTTAAGGGTATGCTGTTTGCTCACTTTCTGATCTCGGTCGCTCGATGACGTAACCATCCTCGGCGATGCTCCTTGGGCCCTGGGCTCTACACTTTCGTCCTCGGACCTTGGACGCGTCCTCGGCGTGGGCCTCTGGGCCTAGTCTGAAGTGGGCTGGGGTTGCTTGACTTATTCTGACCCCACAAAGATAATAATTTATAATAGGGTTTTTTTTTTTTTTTTTGGTAATGATCCAAGAGGACCAATTATGTAAATCTCATGTACACTTAACCCTAATTCCAATAGAAATATAGTATACCCTATTAAGGTTTATTGTATAAATCACTTGAGCATATATAATAACAATGAAGCCGTCAACAGCTTCATTTGTGAGCTATTAGGTTGAACTACATAATTCTCGTATTCTTTCCCTTTTTCATTGGTTTTGCTCACTACAATTTTCTATTTCATTTTAATCTCAACAAATTCTAGTAATGTGCTTCAAATTTAAATATATAACACATTTACACATTAATGTTGCACCAATCACTATTATTATTATTATTATTATTATTATTATTATTATAAGAAACAAACACACACACACATGAGGGAGAGTGAATGATGTTCTAACACACAGACACACCAAAAAATCCACTCAAAGGTCATTGTAGTTGTTGTTGTTATTATTATTATTATTATTATTATTAGTATTAGTATTAGTATGAGAAACAAAAACATACACATAAGGGAGAGTAAATGATGTTCTAACATACAGTCACATCACAAAATTTACTTAAAAGCCATGGTAATTTTTAATAGAGAGTAAAGTACGTACATGCACACACATACACACACAAGGGAGATAAAATGAGGTTTCCACACAAAAACACACTACAAACTCCATTCAAAAATCAAAGTAACTAATAAGTAAATGTGCAGCAAGTTATACTACACACTAATAACATACTTAATTGAATTGATAGTGATAAAAAATTAAAAATGATATTTATAAAATTGATTCATTTGAAAACAATATTGTTTGTTATAAATACAGCTTGTCATACCTCCTTTTTCGTATGAAAAGTAATATATGCTGCATATTTATCCCTCAACCACACTTATTAAAGGGGAAGAACTGTAATTCTGACCTACATCCTACACATTTCGTTCCTGCCATGAATAGATTTATAATTTCAAATAATCATTTAACATTTATAAATACTTACGAACATATTTAGTGTAAAATGTGGCGCTTCCCGTTATAGCTGAAGCTGCAGAGATAAGACTTGCAATGATACCCACCGTTAGAAAAAGTCTCATCTCCATGTCTCCTCTTTCTTTCTTTGTATATATGTCTAAAAGCACAAAGGAGAGTCTCTAATATATAGCTTCATGGTGCCCTCTTTACCCTATAAGTAGCTGTAATCTCGAAAAGCCCAATCTCTAATATTGGTATGAATTTTGTTTTGGCTGCTTGGATTTCAATTTCCTACCAAACAAAACAAATTGATAATTTTCAAAGATTATAATGCTCTGTAAGTGTTAGCATAAAATCTTATCTCTCACCAAAATGAAAATTTTTTAATTTGGAATGCAATAAAATGGGTCATCACAATTATACCTCCGTTTGTTTGGACATGTACATTTTATGGAAAATAAATCATTGTCCAAAAATATTTTCTAGAAAATTATTTCATCTTCCTATGTTTAGTAGAACTTTAAAATGAGTTAGAAAACTATCTTTTAACTTCCCTTATGTAGTTAGGTGTGAGATAAAATTGTTTTAGAAATTTTCTTTTTATCCATTTTTGTTTTAGAAATGCTATGTTTACAACATTTTCACAACACTTTCACAAAAAATCCTAAGTGGCAGTTTATTATTGGTTGTTATGAGTAGGCAAAAAAAGTAATATAAATTGTAGATTCAAATTAGAACCAGTAACAACTTATTATCTACGATTTGTTTTGAAAGTGTTGTGAAAAATATATGGACGTAGCACTTTTTTTTTTTTTTTTAAATACTACCAAACACAGAAAAATACAAAAAGCTACAAATACAAAAAAAAAAACATGAAAAACTATCTTCACATTTATAGCTCCATTTGTTTGACATGAACATTTTATGGAAAATAATTCAATTTCCAAAAAGTATTTTCAAGAAAACTATTTCAATTTCCTATGTTTGGTAGCAACTTTAAAATAAGTTGAAAAATTATCTTTTAACTTCCTTTATGTAAGTTTTTTTTCTATAGAGTTTCAACTTATGACGTCCGCTTTTGATGATTATGTTATTTATCATCAAACTAAAGCACCAATCGATTTTTGGTGTAAGCAGGGATTGAACCCCAGATCTCTTATTTAACTATAAAAAATTTTACCAGTTGAGCTAACTAGAAACTACTAAAATTGTTTGGTGTGAGATAAAGTTGTTTAGTAGTTTGGCGTAAGATAGAGTTGTTTTCCACTAAAATTTTCTGAAAGACAACTCTATAGTAAATTATAGGAAGTCAAGAGATAATTTTCCTTTTATTCATTTTTTTTTCTAATATTACCAAGTACAGAAAGATGTGAAAAACTACTATCTCCACATTTATAGCTCCATTTGTTTGGACATGAATATTTTATGGAAACTGAATCATTTTTTAAAAAGCATTTTCTAGAAAACTATTTTATTTTCCCATGTTAAAATAAGTTGGAAAACTACTTTTTGACTTATTTTGTGTAGTTTGGTGTGAGATAAAATTATTTTCCACTAAAATTTTCTAGAGAACAACTCTATAGCTAAATATGGGAAGTTAAGAAATAATTTTTATGTTATTCATTTTTTTTTTTCTAATACTACCAAATACAAAAAAAAAATGTAAAAAACTATCTGTAGGGATAAGGGGCCAAAATTATATATTGGGCCTTGGGCCTTATCCGAGCACGTCGGCATGTCCGAGAAGGGACAAATAGTTGTGAGGGATTCCAGTTTAGAGTCTCATGAGTAAGAAAGGAGTAGAAGGCGGTCCAAGGAGGAATTCCTCCTCGGCCATGACAAATATAGCTCAGATACGTATTCCAGCGACGAAAATGACCTTCATAAAAGCTCCAGTGTTAGAAGCGTGCCTCATGAACACATGAGAAGGAAGGAAACCCAAAAATATCTAAGGAAAAATCGCTACCTCCGCATTAAATGCACTGCAACTACTTTTCTAGCCGCATTTATGTAGAGAATACCCCTGAACAGTGTTTCCTTGGCTACCGCAACTCATAGAGAGCCAGAATGGGTGTCTGATGGGATGGGCACTCGAGTAGTGGCTTGGACGATTGACAAATGGAGTACCAAGATCATCAGGAATGAGATATATAATGTAAGAGACTCCTGAAGGAAAGGGGATCATAAAAACAGAGAAAGAATACTGAAGCAATCTAAATTGTATTTGTACCCATTATTGTTGATTTATATAAAAGATATCTCCTCGGACAGTGAAGAGATTCAGCTCTATTTCCTTTATTCTTGCTTGATCATCTTTTGAATCCACATTAGCTGTTGTCAAATTCATTAGAGTTTAGTTCTCCAACCCACTCTCTACAAATTTATTGCACTAGACTCACTAGGCCAAGATCCCATATATCTTGGGTTTGGGCTGCAAAACGTGTCCCTACACTATCTTCATATGAAGTTTTTCACCGAAACTATCTATTATACATATTAAAACTTGGATCTTCACAATTAGAGGATGCATACAATAATGACATGTGTCCCTTTGTGAATGCATACAATAATGACATGCCATCTTTTTTTTTAAAATTAAAGGAGCATACAAGATACAAGAGTGTAAAATGACTCATCTTTTTTTTTCTTTTTCTTTTTTTTGACAAGACTGCTCTACCATTCCTCTAATTCCTTTAGTTATTACCTATATTAAATCCCTCATAAAATCATTTTTCTTAGACCTAAGCACCCATACATACTAACGTGTGATTCAAATGATTCATCGTCTATATCCCTTTAAATCCTTTTAGTTATTACATTTTAATTCCCTTAATGAATTCTATTTTGAAAAAGAGTATACCATTACTTAAAAGTTCAATTATAACACAATATTTCTTTGAACCAAACGTTCTTTTGAAATATCTAAAAATTTCATACATTGGGCTTAACTCCATTAGGCTTATATTCTAACACTTAACAAAGCGTGAGAATGAACGGTATAATCTATAGCGAGAAATTTGGTTAATGCAACAATTGTCCTCACTCGTAGTGCCAGTTGGATATGGCCTATATTATACTCAGAAGAGTCAACTAAATTTGTTACTTAAGGAATTCTTGGATTTTTTTTTTTTTTTTTTTGTAGTATATTCGAAGTTGGATATGGCCTTCTAGACTACTCACATGAATAAGATTCAACTAAGATCCAGTATCAATTAACCAAGGCCCTTCAAATATGCACAACATTTAATACTTGGTTTAATTACTGAAAAAAGTAAAATTAAGGTGAAACTTAAGGGAAGCACAAGCACACAATTAGGCGGTTGGCAAATCTTATGCCCTTAGAATGTGTCCTATAGGTATAAGTGTTTGTGGGATATGAGGGTAAAGACCAGATTTCAGGTCTCCAACAGGAAGTTTCACACACATATACACTAAGATTATGCTAAAATGAAATTTTTATCTGGTACAAAATAAAAATAAAAATTTTAAAAAAATTCTCATTGGGCTTTGAGGCCTAAATCCATGTAGTTTCATCCATTATTTTTAATAGGCTTCGGCTGAGAAAAGCCCACACATAAAAAGGCCCTGAACAAAGTATAAATATTGGGAGGAACCAACAAGAGTTTGAAAGTGACACATGAAGAACCTCTCCATTTCTAGAAATATTCAAATTGCACATGCTTGATTGAGACGCTCTCCATTTCAAGTCATGTTCATTTCGTCCATTCCACATATCAAAATTTATTATCTTGTAGATCTAATACTGTATACAGACTTACGTCATTTAAAATAAATGAACACAACTAAAAATAAACGAAACGGTTTTTTTTTTTTTTTTTTTTTTCATTTTTGAGATACAGGCCAATTTATTTAATTACTAAAAAATCAGATACATTGCACTTATAAAGATCAGGAGGAACAGACTTCATCTAGACTAAAACAGGAAAAGAAAATCTCGCTCGCCTAGCTAAAGCACTAAATTGTTGATGTGTATGAGAGAGAATAGTTCTGGAGAGAACTGAAGATATGATGTCTCTACATTTTAGATTTGTAAAATTTAAGTTAAACTATGAAATGGACCAAATGAATATAACATGAAATAGAGAGAATTGGTTTCCGCCAAACTTATCCCGGCCTAAATAAAAATGTGTTTATAAGAATTTCAAGGAGACACATATACCGGACTATACGCAGGTAATTTTGCATTGTCATTAAATTCTACCGCAATGTCATAGACATGAAATTTCCAAACTACATACGTATAGCAGCCGTGCCAAACTTTGCTTGAAAGTCGTTAATCAAAGGACAAACTATGTTATATCATGTCAACATCGTCAATATACAAATTAAGATATTATCCAAAATTTGCCTTAAAGACTAGATTTTTGGCATGATTGTCAAAAGATTGAGTTTCGGTGACAAGAATAAACCCAAGCATGTGTAAATTATAAAAAAAATACAAAATAATTCAACCCAACCAATCCACATGCACAAATTAAGTATCGTTCGAAGAAAAAGACCACCTATCATAAATTCATAATGAAGATATGCATGGTCGAGTTTACACGTACGAAGCCACATACAAAGCTCTAGAATGAAATAACTTCTTAGGCATCCTTGAAGACCTTTCTTTATACACTGGACTTTCATAACCCATACCAAGTTCGTTGAACGTTAAATTTTCTGTCCTTGACTTTCCAAATTTTTAGTCAGCATACTGTATATTGAGCTCTAGCGGGGATCCTAGCCTTCATAGCCCTAAGCTGTGGAAACGTGCATGTATGGTATGGACTATGGAGGTTAGGGGTACCTAACAAATTAAGTGAGAAACTTTGTGTGGTGAGTGTACTGCTAGAATTCAATATACTACCAAGATGAAGGCCACTAAAGTGAAGAACAAACTATTAGATCAGCTCTAATTTGTTATTGTTAAGACAAGGAAAAAGAGTAGAAAGCAATTTTGTATATATTTTAGTATGTATTAATTTTTTATAAGACTTATATTTATAGGCACACCTATGAGTGATGTAAAAAACATACTAATAATATTGTGCAAGAGTTAATGATGTCCTAGCTATTAAAACGACTTGGAGGGTAAGCTTGGTAAAGACATTAGCCAACTGCGCTGATCAGTCGAAAAAACAAAACAAAAACGTATAGATCATGGAGTGTATCTTGTTGCAAATGATGATGCACAAAATGATAATCAATTTTATTATGTTTGGTGCGCTCATAAAACATGTCATTATGGACAGACTAAATAGCACCCCGGTTGTCACAAACTCACAATAAATAGCCAATGTAGCATGTTGGGATGTACCAAAGGTTTTCTTTTAACCAAAAAACTTAGAGGTGGTGTTAGCTAGCTCATAGCACTCACCCTCAGTGTCAAAGAGAGCTACATTGGCTATAAGAAAATGACCTTTGGTGTATAGCATTACCAAAGGTTGTTGGGATATCCCAATAATTTAAACTTTTGAGACAATCGTTAATTTAACATGATATCAGAGCAGCATCACTTATTAAAATGTAGTTTTGGCCCACACATCAAAGGGAGTTTTAGGAGAATATATATGATTAAATAATTAATTTTACCATATCCCAGTAATTTAAGTTTTTGAGACAATTGGTAATTTAACAATATATATAAAAGAAAGAACCCCTCTAAGTTGGGGGTTTATTGGATACAAGTATTGTAGTGAATACAACATAAATGGACACCAGTTAACCCAAAATTTTACTTATGAATTCAAGTTCAATTATATTATATTAACTGCTCATCATTCTTATTATTATTCAATGTAAAACTTTACTAATAAGTATGTACTCAACATTATACATTTGATAGTGAAAGTGCAAATATTGGCCTGACCGTCTGCTCCCTAGCTAACATTGTGTTATTGGCGTTTAAGGTGTTGCGTACCAGCTCTAATTGCACCAGGATAGGAACATCATAGGTGAATCGTTTAATGCTATAGGGAGTCATGCCCTTCGGCATGGATTATGGTCGCTGAAAGTTTCACAAAAAATTAAACTTGTATGGAAGGCATGACACGGTGTGTTGGTAACGCAATCAAATTTGTTTAACCTGGGACATGAGCAAAGACGGAACCAGGATTCATACCTGGGGGAGGGGGGGGGGGGGGGGGGGGCCAAAGCTTAAAACCAAAAAAAAAAAAAAATTATGAAAATAAAAACTAATATTTATTTTATATTCAACAAAATACTACATACAAAATAAGTATTTTTTAAACATTTCATATTATAAAGCACATCAACAAAGTATAACATATAAAATAAGTGTTTCTTATTTTGTGCGCGATTTTTGTTTAATTCATATTTATTTTTTTATTATTTTTTTTGTAGTTAAAGGGGCATGGATTTTATTTATTTATTTATTTTCTTGTTAGTCAATATCTAAATAATTTAGAAGAGAGACACACACACACATATATATATATATATATATATATATAAATAAGGGCAAATCTTAATTTTTTTATACTAGTTTTTTTTTTTTTTTTTTTGGGGGGGGGGGGGGGGGGGGGGGGGGGGTGGGGTGGGCAATGGCCCCCCTCTGCCCTAACATGGGTCCGTCCCTGGACATGAGTGTCCATAACATTTGAGTTAACGAAATTGTCATATTGACTCTAGATTTGAATCGGCTAAAGTTAAGCTACCGTTCACAAATGGGTGGTGCATAACTGCATATATATATGTGCTGCTTGTAACCATGCATGCTTCTCATGCTTAAGCAAAGGAAGCTCTGATGAGATGTAAATTCTTTTGGTGCCTTTTGTACATGTAGATATTCATGTTGAATAAAATTTCCCCCATTTTACTTCAAAAGAGAGAGAGAGAGAGAACTTATAAGCAGTAAATCTTTTATTTTTACTTATTGAAAATCATTACAAAGAAGTATTATTTCATCGGTAGACTGCCAGTGATCATCCATGGAAAATGTCCAATTTCCATGAATTGCTTCTTATTTCCGTATAATTATGATTACTAGAGGTCTTGCTTTGGAAAACAGCCAATTCTCTTCATGGAGAATCAAACCCTGTAAATCACAAAAGAGAAAAAAGTAAGGAAAAAATAAATTCTAACACATAAACCTCATCGACAAGTCTAGAATTGATGGTAGTAAAACTGAGGAAAATGAATGTTATTCATCGAAAATAAACTAAAGAATGTGTTAGGCTTACTGGGTGTAATCAATGTTAATCTTTCCAGCAGCGGGGTCAGCAATAATGTTGAAAGCCTCTTGAGAGAGATCAATTGTCGATTGGCATCCAGGAGATGGGCAGCGATCAACTATCTTAACAGTGACTTCACCCCTGCATGGCTGGGGTACTCCTGCGTTTGTAGGGCCTGTGCACCTAACTTTGTACATTCTACCACATGCAGCCCCATTTTCATATAGGGCATCACTAGCAGCTGCGATCATAACTCCTTGATCTTGGAAGCCATAACAGGCAGACGCTACAATAACATGGGGAACAAAATAAATTAAAGAAATAAAATTTCAAACCTAGGTACTATATAATCCTTAATTTTCAACAATTTTTTTTTCAGACTTTCTAGATGGTCATGCTATTACATACTTTGAATATTATGCCGTATGCTATGGTTTCCTAGATGATCATGCCTATCATGACAAAGAAAATTTTTTTGATGACAATTTTTTTTTATGGAATAAAAAAATGGGACTCGAACGTGTGTTCAGTATTCCTGGCTCACTTAAACTCTATCATGCATGGAGTAAGAGAACCAGAGTACTAAGTAGGGCATATGGTACTACTACTTGAACCAACAACCTCTAACTCGCAAGGTGATTGGCTCATCGGAGCCTACGCCACCTCCTTAATTGGGTGGTATATTTGGTGACAAACTATGGTCTAACAAAGTTGAAATAATATGGGTGTATATTTATATATGAAAATATAAGACTAAAACAACAATCTAGCTCTACAAGTAGAGTAGCTAGGGTTTTATATATAGATACTTACGAGTGTAAACCGTGTAATAAGTGGCAGTTCCAGAAATGGCGGAAGCCACTGAGATAAGGCTTAAGACAAGCCCCAAGAAAACAAAAGCATGGATTTTGAATGCCATCTCAATTTATTGATAGAAAATTCAAGAAAGATTGCTCTCTATCTTCTAACAACACTTTGATTTTAGTGTATTTGCATGAAAGACAAAGAGTATGTGCCCTTTTTATAGGAGAAGCTGCTCCAAATTTTCTTCCAACCGTCACCAGTCTTTGCACGTTTCCTTGGTTCAAAAAAAAATTACCATTGACCGAAATTAGAGGTCCAGACACTATTAGTCTATTGTCAAGATTGGAATTTGTCTAAAATGGCATACTAGAAACTTTCCTTGATTTTCGGACTCCACTAATAAGTTAATTCATGTATAATATTAATAAGATTATTTTTTGGTTCATGTATAATATTACTCATTATATGATATAATATTAATTAAGTTTGATTATATTATACTGTCACTAAGTGAATTAAAATATATTTCTTTATATTATCTTTCATAAAAAAAATATTTATATTATCAATACTTACAAAATATTAAAATGATTAAAGATTAATAATTGTTTTATTTGTAAAATATCTTATCAAATAGCAAATAATATTCGATATATTAACACAAGCATATCTGTTAAATACAATGAAAATGTGCGATCCAACAATGCAACTTTGAATATCTTAAACCAATAAGAAAAATCAAGTGGTGTAAGATCTAAAAAAAAAGTTACACGTGTACTTGACCAAATATATATATATTAATGAGTGAATCAAAATGCATGTACTCGAAGGTTCAGAAGAATTTTCACAAGAATTTTATACTTTGTTCTTCGCTACTACCTTTTTTCTATTGATTTTTTCTTAATAAAGTTTTAACAATGCGTATTCTTAATAAGTGGTCATCTAAGAAGGATCGTTACAAATGTAATTAAAGTGGCTTTGGGCGAGGTACCCAACCACCTCCTCATCCAATAGAAACACAAGGCCAAAATTGTGTACGACCTTTAATGCCACAATAACTCCCAATTGAATTGCATTGCTTCACCAAGTTCCCTTTATTGAACCAATTTTTTTTTTTTTTTTTTTTTGAGAAACCAAATCATAAGCTTTCATTAATTCAAACTAGCCAAAATCGGCTTGAAGTACACTTTGTAGCTGTGGTGGAACATCCTCCACCCACACAAGATAACCGCTAACATGTCTAGCATGTCTAGCAAGGTTATGTGCCAAATTATTACCCTGCCTACGAGTATGCGTGAAACTCAAGCTGCTGAAGCTATCCATAATCTGTCTTGCTGCGACAATCAGATGACCATATGTTGACAGTGATTCCTCCTCACTCCTCATGGCTTTGATAACTACTTCAGAATCTCCCTCAATGATGATAGAAGACATGCCTAACTCAGCTGCAAAGGACACCGCTTGGACAGCTGCTAGAGCTTCAACATCCACGATGGACGGTGGGAGCGCTACATTCTCAGTCAAAGATGTGATGACCTGACCTTGGTGGTTTCGTATCACTACACCCAACCCCGCCCTTTGTTCTTCTTTAAATACAGCCCCATCGAAGTTTACTTTAAACTTCGTCATTGGAGGAGGTTGCCAACGGACTTGCTGATCCTCTGTTCTCATTGGCTAACGTTGTCTTTCTGGAAGCACCTGCACAAAGTCGTGTAACATTTGGGTGGCTAACGGACCAATTTGGTTGTAAGTGAACTCTTTTTGGCTGACCCTCACTTGGTTCCTTCGGTACCATATCGCCCAAACTAGCATGGCAAAACTCTCCAGATCCTTGCATTCAGCTATAACATGTTGAACTAACGCCTAGAAGGTTGTGAAGCTTGTATTTCCCCTGAAGCTCCACTGATTGTCTTCCTCCCACACCACCGACAATTTTGGACACCCCTAGAGCGCGTGAAGGGCTGTTTCTGGAGCTGCACGACAGTGATCATAGGTTCCCTCAGTCAGAATTTTCCTTTGCACCAAATTCATCTTTGTTGGGATTGCATTTTTACACACTCTCCACAAGAAATTTCTCACTTTGTTTGGAACAGAAGCATCCCAAATATTTTTCCAAAGAGCTTGATTAAGGCCCAGATTGGTTAAGCTTATGGCTTGAGATGAATTTTCTTTAATTAGAAAATTATAGCCTGACTTGACCGTATAATTACCTGAAGGGACAAATGGCCAGATTATGTTATCTTCAGTCCTTCTCTGACTCAAAGGAATACTCAAAATCAGTTCAGCTTCTTAGGGAGTGAACAAACCCTTAATCAAATCTGTCTCCCACTTGTGAGAATCCAGGTTGATGAGGTCCCTCACTTTGGTATCTTGAAAGGTTTCCACCACTGGTGATTGCACTGTAGGCCTATCCCAGGATGGTAGCCAAGCATCATTCCACACGCTAACATTCTCCCCATATCCTATCCTCCATCTTGCTCCTCTCTTCAACACATCTCTTCCTTTCAATATACTCTGCCAAGCATAAGATCCACTAGATGACTGAGTAGCCTCCATGATGGAACAATTAGGAAAAAAATTTGCCTTGAAGATCCGATAAAATAGAGAATTTTTATTGTGAAGAAGACGCCATGCCTGTTTTGCTAAGAAAGCATCATTAAATAAGGCTAAATCCTTAAAACCCATACCTCTTTCTTTTTTTGGTTGGCAAAGACTCTCCCACTTCACCCAATGAATTTTTCTACACTCACCTCTTTATCCCCTCCAAAATTTCTTGACAAGGCTTTCAATCTCAGAGCATAGACCAACTGGGAGTTTAAAGCAACTCATGGTATAGGTGAGTATTGCTTGAACCACAGTTTTAATTAATACTTCCCTCCCTGCTTATGAAAGTAGCTTCTCTTCCCATTCTTGTAGTTTCCTCCACACCTTTTCCTTGATGAAGTTGAAACTGGCCTTTTTTCTCCTACCCACAAATGAGGGTAACCCCAAATACTTCTCATATTGCTTGATTTCAGGGACTCCCAAAGCATGCTTTATGTGGTTTCTCATATCTTCTGAGGTGAGCTTGCTAAAAAATATGGTAGTTTTGTTCTTATTTATCTGCTGGCCAAAACATCTACCATAAGTCTCCAGGATTTCAAGTACTTTTTGGCACTCCTGCACTGTTGCCTTGCAAAATAGGAGACTGTCATCTGCAAAAAGAAGATGGGTTAGTTTCGGGCTAATTCTGCATAGCTGATAGCCTTGGATCTCTCCAGAGAGTGAAGCTTGGTTTATGAGACCATGAAAACCCTCTGTGCATAGTAAAAACATAAAGGGTGAGAGTGGATCTCCCTGGCGAATACCCCTTGTTGGATGAATCATACCTTTGGACTCCCCATTCACCAATATAGAGTATGAAACTGTAGTAACACACAGCATCAACAATTTCACCCATTGTTCACTAAACCCCAACTTCCTCATTACCATCTCCAAATATGGCCATTCAACCCTATCATAGGCTTTACTCATATCCAATTTAATCGCCATATAATTATCTCTCTCTTTATGTTTCTGCAAGCTATGAAGTGACTCAAAAGCTACCATAATATTATCATAAATCAATCTACTCTTAGTAAAAGCACTTTGATGTTCCGAAATAATTTTTGGTAAAACTTTCTTTAATCTATTTGCTAAAACCTTCGAAAAGATTTTATATAGAACATTACATAAACTAATGGGTCTATATTCAAAAACATTTTCCAGGCTTTTTATTTTTGGGATAAGGGTGATAAAGGTGTGATTTAGGTGAGGGGGTAGGGTAGCCGAATTTAGAAAACTGAGAACATCCAAAGTGACATCATTTCCAACTAGGTTCCAATAATTTTGAAGAAATAGAGAGGGCATACCGTCAGGGCCTGGAGCTTTTAGCAGAGCCATCTGTTTAATTGCTTCCTTTACTTCCCATGCCATAAACTAAGCTAAAAGCTAAGAGTTCATATCTTCTGTAATTATATTCTGAATGGAATTAATAGTCTCATTATGCTGAGGAGGTTGACTGGAAGTGAATAGATCTCTGTAGTAATTCACCAATGTAGCTGTCACTTCTTCCATATTTGAACACCATTGCCCTTCGGAGTTTTTGATGTTTACAATGGAGTTCTTTCGGTATCTTTGGGTAGCTCTTCTATGGAAATACTTTGAATTCTGGTCTCCATTCTTCGCTCATAGCACTTTTGACCTTTGTAGCCACATGCGTGATTCCTTATCCAGAAGATCATTAATATCTGCCTTGAGAGATCTTACCCGTGAATTATCCTCAGACTGCAAAGCTTCTTTTTCAGCTTCAATGAGTAGTCTCAGGTTTAACTCAAATCTGACATTCCCAAAGTGGACTTTACTCCAATGCATTAATTCTTTCCCGCATTTTTCAATCTTCTGAACCACCCTTACATTCGGATCTAGACCTTCTTGAGAAGACCATACTGCTGCTACCACTTCTATGCATCCCTTGTCAGACAACCACATTTCTTCGAACCAAAAAGGTTTGGCAATACGTGGAAGATCCAAACTCTATGGCCTAATCCATAAAGGACTATGATCAGAAGATGTGACAGAAAAATGGTAAACTCTCGACTCCACAAATCTAAGCATCCATTCATTATTGGCTAGAGCTTTGTCTAGTCTTTCCCAAATCGAATGGCCATCAGCAAAATGCTTTTGCCAAGTGAACTGAGATCCCACAAAGTCAAGATCTATAAAACCACACTCATCCACTGTTTCTCTGAATATTTGCATATGTGTCTGGCTTCTATTGCTTCCTTTATTGAACCAACTTGGTATTGCTTTTAAATTTATTTTTATACATCAATAGTTGGAATAGAGGGATTTGAACTCTAAATGTTTATTTTGGAAATACAAAGAGATGCTAGTTGGGGAACGATGCTAGTTGGGGAACAATGCTCTTAAAATATATATCATGCAAAAATATAGAATTGTGGATCACCACTTGAGAAGAAGTTAATATTATAACTTCTTCAAGTTTATTTGTCTTTCTCTAATTTGTTTTATAAGGTACAATATTGTTACAACAGTTTCCAACAGCTTGAGCATTTACTCTAGTCTTTGAGTGACTTCAACCCTGCAAACAAAAAGACAAAGAGAGTACTTAAGCAATTTTACACACCAAGCAAGGATTTATTACAAGTTAGAATATTAGTTGCAATGAAGAATGTAACATAAATTGCAAGGCTTACTGGTGGTAATCAATGTCGATTACTATTCCAGCCATAGGTTTAGCTATCTTGGCAAAGGCTTCTCGAGAGAGGTTGATGGTTGATGAGCATTCCGAACAGTGATCAACGATTTTCACTGTAACATTGTGGTCTCTTGTGCACCTAACATTGTAATATTTCCCGCATGCAGCACCACCATTCCAAAAGGTGTCACTAGCTGCTGCAACCATGACACCTTGGCTCTGGTTGCCGTAGCATGCAGATGCTGTCAACACAAAAATAGGTCACTATTTAAAATATAATTAATAATTTAAAACAAAAGGAACAAGACAGTGAAAGAACGGAGGTACATGTAGCCTAATATATCTCTTGGTAAATTTTGTTTAATTAATCTTTACAAATTGATAAAGATAATAATTTATATTAATTGGTTTATTTATGTAATGGCCTAAGAGGACTAATTTAATGTAAAGCCCATGTACATCTAATCCTAGTTCCAAAATACAAATATATACCCTATCAACTAGGGTTCATTATATAAGACACTTGAGTGTATAATAAAAAAATGTAGTCATCAAGGGGTTTTTCTGTGGACACATAAGCGTGCTGTTAAGCCAAACCACACAATTATTTCGTGTTCTTTCCCTTTCTCATTACTTTCTGCTGACTACAATTTTTTATTTTTATTTCATTTTAATTTTAACAAATTTAAAATACAACTAAAAATTAAAAGCAAAAAGATCAAGATAGTGAAAAAAGGGGAGGTCCATGTGGCCTTATCTCTTGGTACAATTTTAATAGAGTGATGCTGTAGGGATATACTACAAATTTTAGTATATATAATGTGGCACCCATCACTAAAAAGTAATTTCGGAATTCAATTTTTTCTATTATTGATATCAACCAATCACATTCATTAATTTTATAAAGATTATATATAAGTATAAATTTTTAGCATTTTCCAATTCAATATGTCTAAAGATACAAAAATTTTCATTTTTTTCACAATTATTTTTTTTTCACACACACACATAAAGTAGAGAGAATAAGGTTCTAACATAAAGACGCATCACAAACTCTACTCAAAAGTCATGAGAACTTTTAAGAGAGAGTGATGCAAATTATAATATATACAACATATTTTTTTAAGCAATATGAGACAATTACTTTTTTAAAATAAAATAAAAATAACAAGCATGCACACACATGCAAACACAAGAGAGAGAGAGAGAGATTCTGACATAAAAGCACACCACAAACAACAATAAAAAACTAGTGTAACTTTTAAAAAAATGTGAAACAAGTTATACTACACACAACACACTAATAATTTACTTTAATTGATAATAATGAAACTGATATCATTTCTTTCCAGCCATGAATAGTTTTATGATTTCAAATAATCATTTAACATTTAACATTTATAAATACTTACGAACATATTGAGTGTAAAAAGTGGCAATTCCCGGTATAGCTGTAGCTGTAGAGATAAGAATTGCAATGATACCCACCATCAGAAAAACTCTCATCTTCATGTCTCCTCTTTCTTTCTTCGTATGTCTAAAAGCACAAAGGAGAGTCTCTAATATGTATGCATCATGGTGTTCTCTTTCACCTATAAGTAGCTCTAAACTCGAACAGCCCAATCTCTTATATTGGTATGAATTTTGTTTTGGCTACTTGGATTTCAATTTCCTACCAAACAAAAAAAAAAAAAAAATTCATAGATTTCATAGATTCTAATGCTACGTAAGCGTTAGCATAAAATCTTATCTCTCACCAAAATAAAAATAAAAAATTAATTTGACATGCAATAAAATGGGTCATCACAATTATGCATAACGATTCAAATTCTAAATTTTCCACATCATTTTCATATAACTTTGTTTGTTTGGACATTAACATTTTCTAGAAAATAAATCATTTTTCAACAAATATTTTCTGGAAAACTATTTCATTTTCTTATATTTGGTAGCAACCTTAAAATGAGTTGTAAAACTATTTTTTAATTTCCCTTATTTAGTTTAGTGTGTGATAAAGTTGTTTTCCACTAAAGCTTTCCACTAAAATTTCTTAGAAAACAACTCTATAGTTAAATAAGGAAAGTCAGGAAAATATTTTCATTTTATCCATTTTTTCTAATATTACCAAATATAGAAAAACGTGAAATACTATCCTCACATAAAATTTTTCATCAAAACAAACGGTAATACAAAATTAAAAGGTAATGACTTTTTTGTGAGGGACAACTCTTCATCACAAAAAGATCCCAAATCCAAGCATTCTTTGTACAATAGGTAGGATTAACACCATAATCCAATCGAGAGCATTGATGGAGTTTTTTTCAAATTTATGGGGCATAATGTTATATTTGATTTTATTATATCATATATATTAAAAGTTTGATCCTTTTTTTTTTTTTTTTTGATACAAGATAGAATTCTACTCTAGTCTAATCTAAGTGTATATGTGTGTGAAGCTCCCTCCTGGAGACTTGAACCCCGGCCCTTGCCCCCCACACCCCACAAGCACTTATACTTGTGGAGTGACCATTGCACCAAGGGTGTGCGGTGGTAAAAGTTTGATCCTCACAACAAGAGGATGCATGCAATAATGACACATGTCCCTTTGTCAATGCATATAATAATGACATGTATCATCTTTTTAAAAATTAAAGATGCATGCAAGAGTGTGAAATAACTCATCATATACCATCCCTTTCTCTTTTTTTTTTTTTTTTTTTACAAGACTCCTCTATCATTCCTTTAATTCCTTTAAATATTACCTATTGATTTACCTAATAAGATCATTTTTCTTACACCTAAGCATCCATACATACTAACGTGTGATTCAAATGATTCATCTTATATAACCTTTAAATCCTTTTAGTTATCACATTTTAATTCCCTTAATGAGTACAATTTTGAAAAAGAGTATACCATTATTTACTTGGAATATTTAAAAATTCAATGATAACATTGTATTTCTTTGGACCAAAACCTTCTTCGAAAAAAGCTAAAAGGTCCATACAAATCAAAAATGAATCCTCTTCTTCTATACCTCTAAATCCTTTTTGTTATTACTATCTAATTCTCTTAATGAGAATGGTGTATATATATATATATACCCAAAACTTTAAGAAAATTCAATTAAGTTTTAATTGGATTCTCAATTTTGTGCCACGTGTCTTTAATTTTAATTTTTAATTATGTGCCAAGTGAATTATTGAGTATAAAAATCAAAGGATCCAAATCCAATTATATTCTAAATTAGAGTCCAATTTTCCGTCACATGTCCATCTAAGTTTTTAATTTTTGTGACAAGTGAATTATTGAGTGCAAAAACGAAAGAGTCTAAAACCAATTAAATCATAAATCATATATATATATATATATATATATGGGTTGGGTTCAAGTTACACCTGGTGTAACTTGAAGTAATGTTTGGTGTAGAGCATTGAATGCGAAGGTGGGAGGTGTCTTCTTCAGGAAACTTCCTTCATCCACCCTTGCATGTCTTGTACCTTTCATTTGCCATCGATTCCCTTATCCTTAGGTTTTTCGGTGGTGCCAGTTGCCCTTTGGCTCTTTAATTCTCCTCGGGTGGGCATAGTCCTTGGGATTTGCCTACCATTCTTTGCTTGGGTTGGGAAAATTTATCCTCGAATTGGGTTCCTCGGGGGAAATTATTGTGTACTCCCAGAGTACCATAAATGCTTACTCCCCCCTCTCACATGAATGGTGAGTCTCACTAATTAAATACATGGTGGGACCTAACATTTATGTGAGAAGGGGGAGTACCCATTTATGGTACTCTAGGAATACACAATAATTTTCCCTGAGGAACCCAATTTGAGGATAAATTTGCCCAACTCAAGTAAAGAATGCCAGGCAGATCCCAAGGACTATGCCCACTCGAGGAGAATTAAAGAGCCAAAGGGCAACTGGCACCGCTGAAAAACCCAAGGATAAAGGAATGGATGACAAAGGAAATGTACAAGACCTGCAAGGGTGGATGAAGGAAGTTTCCTGAAGAAGACACCTCCCACCTCCGCATTCAATACTCTACACCAACCTAACTAGCTGCATTAATGAGGAAATGACCCCTGAATAGCGACTTCACAGCTCTTTCTACCACCTCCAAAAGGATTCTGATGGGACAAGTATCCATAAAGTTCTCCTGAAACATATAGATGAAGGGCTAAGATGCAAGGAAATGGGCTATATAAGGAAAGGAACCCCCAAAAGGAGGGGATGAACATTCTCCAAGAAAAAAGAAACAAGTGTGAGAATAGAGAATAACCCTATAAAGAAATATCAACCTTACTTATCAATACTAAATCTATCCTCAGACCTGCCTGAGGAAGAGTTCACACTGAATTGTTGTTCTATTCACTCCTATATGTTACTTTGGTTCCATTAGTCTTAGACTTGTAATTATCTCAGCATTGCACCTGACCTAGAAGCCTACTCTCTTAAAAATTCATTGTTTGGGCTTGGTTTGAAGATCTAGACATCACTATTCTAAGTGGGCTTGGACTTTTCTTCTTGAGTCCTTACAATAATTATTATTATTACTAGATATATATCACAATACTAAGAGGTATTTATTATAATATTTATTATATAATTATGATAATTATTAATAAATATTTATTTTAATTGTTTTTTGTATATGGAAGTATATGGAACTATCTATTCTATTAATTAAAGTAAATATAATATGGAAAGATTAGCTAATTGATGGTTTAAAATGTTATTATGGGGTGTAACTCTAAGCAATGTGTAACTTGAACCCAACCATGTGTGTGTGTGTGTGGGGGGGGGGGGGGGGGGGGGGGGAGGGGGGGTAAGTTGTTATTGGTTATAATTTGAATCCATTTTTGAAATTACATTTTTGTCTACTAGTAATAGGCTCACAGCTAATAACAACCTGACACTTATAATTTGTTGTAAAAATATTGATGTACAAAGTAGTAAGGCCTCAAAAGTTGATGTGGCAAAATATACAAATTTTTTAATTGAGTTTAAATTCTATTATATATTTAAACTATCAATTAGAAACTTTCCGCATCATATTTTTGTTTTTAAGTAATAGAATAGATAATTTCATTTATACAAACACAATCGTAATAAATATAAATTTAAAAATATCATAATTATATATTAAAAACATCATAATAAATATCTATTAATTATTGTGATAAATATTTATTATTATTAATAATAATAATCATAATAAATATCTATAAAAAAAGAATCATAATAAATAATTTTTAATAACTACCAAAATTATTAAATTTCATAAACAAACATGATCAAGATAAACGAAATAATTGTCTCCAAGTGTAAGGACCAGATTTGAACTTGGAGCCCACTACGTGAATGGACCTAAACCCAAAAAGCCCAAAACAATAAATTTATAGAGAATGGGTTAGAAAATTTGGCTTTAGTTGATCAAACAAACACTGGAATAGATTCAGGTGATAAGAGAATGAATAGAAATAGGGTTGTATTGAAGAAAAATAGTCCTCGGCAGGGTCTGAGGTGTACTGTTCTTGTATATTATTCTCAAATTAGGTTACAAGTTTGGTTCCTAAATGCTATAGTGTTTCTTCCTCTCCTCCCTCGACCTTTTTTCATGAAGGGTATCTGCCCTTATATAGTTACTTCCAAAGCATCTTGATCCTACACTTGTTGATTACCTGAGTCACCCCTTGAGTGCTTGTCCTATCAGACACCCTCTCTAGTTGTGTATGCCTTGGGGCAGCCAACTTTGCACTGTTCAGGGGTTTTCTCCACATCAATGCAGCTAGGAAGTTAGTTGCAAGTCATTAAATGCGGTGATGACAGTTTTCTTCCTAAAATATCTTAGGACTTCTCCTGGTCTAATATTTCTGCAATGTTTATTCATACCGACAGACCTTCCTGGGAGGTTCTCTTGCATTAGTAAGTCATTTCTTCTGACCTCGGTTTTAGCCGGCCAAGGAGACATTTATTCTCGGCTAATATCTCGTTGAACCTTTATGACCAAAGCTAACTCTTTTATTTGCTAACACGGTCTCCTCTGACGGAGATTCTTCCTCCTCAAACTAGTCCTTATCCTCGGCTTGGGCCATAGGCCTAATGTACAAATACATAATGAACTTCTGGGCTTAATATCCCTACACCAAGTTATTTTATTCTTTACTTTTCCAAATTCCACACCTCTTCTCTCTCTACATCTCGCCTACCTTCTCTCTCTAAGCTCCTCCCTATTCCACAGCTCCACCTTCTCCACTTAACTTCTCTTCTCTCTCTAAGCTCATCTTTATTTCACAGCTCCACCTTTTCCATTTTGTTGGGTGCATCCTAGCACCGTGCGTCTAGCCCACACCTTCATGTCTCATTTAATGAAGGCAGACTTTTTCTTTTTTCTTTTTTCTTTTTTATGGTAAAACCAGAATTCATTAAACAACATAGTATCTGTTTGGATACATTTATTCTGCGTCCAAGTCCACGTTTCCTTCCCTTTTCTTTTTTTCTTTTTTTTTCAGCCGCATGTTTTGACTTTTCTTCCGTGAACAGTGCACCCGTGCACTGTTCATGGGTCCTACAAACTTCACTTTTCAGTAACTTTTTCATTAAAAATGGGTTCCACGGCACTATTCACATATTTAAAAATTATTTTGCTACAGTGTTTTCAATTTTCAGTTTTCAGTTTCAGCAAAATAAGTTCTATCCAAACGAACCCATAACCAAAAGCAACAGAGTTTAGAGGGCATAGCCTCTCATAATACAAACCCAAATAGTCATAAAACAACAAGTTTAAGTCTATAGGAAGATTATCAAAATACACAATGTCTTGATCTAGCTCAGGACCTTTCCTTGCTAGACCAATATATTGTGTATTTTGATAATATGCCTGTGGACTTAAACTTGTTGTTTTATGACTATTTGGGTTTGTATTATGAGAGGTCATGCCCTCTAAACTAGGGGTGGCAAAATCTGACATGACTCGTGAACCCAGCATGACTAACCCGTTTATAAACAAGTCATGGGTTTAAGGCAAGGAAGTCAATTCCGTTCCGTTCCGGCCGTACCGGCCGGAATATTTCGTACCGGCAAGCATACCGGTACATAAACCCCCCTGTTTCGTACCGGAAAAAATTCCGGCCGTACCGGCCATGTACCGGGCGTACCGGCCAATTTCGGGCAATACCGGCCGGTACCGGGCGTACCGGCCCGTACCGGAAAAAAGTTTTTTTTTTTTTTTTTTTAATTTTAATTTTAATTTTTTTATAAATTTTGTAATTTTTGAATTTTTGTTAGGGCAGAATGGTAACTTATTTACATTAACTTATTAGTATTATTTGTTTTCTTAGTATGCAATGGTAACTTTTAAGCTTTCTATATTTTATATTGTGTTTTTTTTTTCTTCTTTTAATTGATACTAAAGTCTAAAACCATGAATAATTAGTTCTGAATTGAGGAAATGTTTTATGGTAAACTTTTATATTTATTATAATACACACACACATACATACATACACATATATATAAAAATATAAAAAATAGCGGTAAATCCGAAACGGTACACCGGTATTGACCGGTATCCGAAATATACCGTACCGCTGGCCAAACCGGTACAGCCTCCGGTACGGTATTGACTCCCTTGGTTTAAGGCCAAACGAGTTCGGGTCATATTTGGATTGACACGGCCGATCTGTTTAATAAATGGGTCGTGTTTGAGTTCAACATGCGAACCCGTTTAGCTTGTTTAGTTTATAAAGGTATTAGCTTTTGTTGTTATTGCTTAATCTATGGTTTTAATTATATGTTTTTTTAGTGCTACAACCATGGATAGTTGGAGTGTTCAAAGGAAGATTTTGTTGCTGGTTTTGTGGTGAAATTGTGTTTACTCCTTGAGATTTGTTTGTTGTATATCCAATTTATTGTTGACTCAATTTTGACATAATATTGAGAGTTGTAATCTCTATTTTATAGTGGATATTTTTCGGAACTGCCTCGTGGTTTTTCCCTCTACACCGAAGGGTTTTCCATGCAAAATTTAGTATTCTTGTGTTATTGTGTTTTTTTTATGCTTGCTGAAACTTTTTCTTCTTTTTTTTTTCATATATAATGCTATTGTTTAATAGTCATTTATTTTAATTCACACAGACTTTAAGGGGATTTAGGATTTTTCCCCAACACATTTAACTTGTCGATGGCTAGGTTGTGTGGGCCATAAAAAGTAAAAACAATAGGATTTATGTTGAGATTAAGGAATTAAACGTAACAAACCAATTGGGCTTGTGGAAAAGATTAATGCTTAGTTTGAGTTAGTGTTTTTCAAAAGGGTGCATCTCGGTATAGCTCAATGGTGGTAGTAGCAAAGGCTTGGTACTTGGTTAAAAGCGATGATGGGTTTAGATATTTGATGGGGGTTTGATGGTTTGGGATTTTTGGAAATGGCTATTTGGTGCCAAGATGAATGGAGCTTTAGCTTTGACCTTGCTGGTGGCAACACATTTTGATTGGTGGTGTTGCTCGAGGGAGATTTGGGTCAAATTTGGGTTCATTGCTCAACATTTGGGCAGCGTGTGATCTGTGCGCATTTTACTGTATATGGATCCAAAGTTCAAACCCATCTTCTCTTTGATTTATGCTTATTAGCAATTTTAATGATTTGATTCTTTTGAATTCTCGTCTCATTATTTTTCTTTTAGAGAGTCAGACCAAGATGCGAGACTTATCAGTTGAGCAAATTTTTGTCAAATTATTTTATGATTTTATGTATAGTCCGATTTTTAAAACCTAAGTTATAAATTTTTAGTGCCCTATTCTTTTTTCTTTTTCTTTTTTTCTTTTTTTTTTTTTGATAGGCCTATTCATTTTTTTTATAAGATTAATATTCATAAAAAAAAAATAAAAAATAAAAAAAAGAAAAAAAAGTGAGAGAATATCCCGAGTGATTTGCCAATTCTGCCCACACGCACAATTAGTCAACAAAAAATTTAGGAGAAATTACACTTTACCCACATGTGGTTTGGCTCATTTTAACAATGCCTACCCGTGGTTTAAAAATTGTCACTTAACCCACCTGAGGTGGTCTCCGTTAAACCCCCGTTACCCACCTCTCCATTTTCAGCATTAAAAATAGGGGTAAATGTGTATTTTTCATTATATTTTATGTCTCTCTCCTCTTTTCTCTCCTTCTTCTTCTTCTTCTTCACAATCAAAACCCAGAAATTTATATGGAATGATGCGTTTAACATTCTTACCCAATGCCCACTGCAATTGCCAAACATACTTTTACAATGACAAGAAAACCAATACACCTACAGTCACAAACAAAGCCACAAATCCATGTGAACATACACCCACAGATTCGCTAGCCTTCCACTGCTAAATCCAAAAATTGACTACTTAATTCTTCATAAAACAATCACAAAATAAAATACAAAAATTAAGAATAAATGGTATCCACCAGTTTGCTAGATTCTATCTTTACCCTAAGCTTTCTCTCTCTAAAACTCTAACCCCTTCTCTTTTGTTGGGTTCTCTAAAAAAAAAAACCCAGATTTGCAAGTAAAAAAAAATCTGTAAAAAAAAAAAACCAAGCAAAGACCAGCAAGGCAACGGACGGTGGAGATCTATTCCTTTCACGCATCCTTCGACTTTCGAAACCATCTCCATGGAAGAAGATCTCAAAAACAAGGTAAAGTCCGACCTCAAATCTTTCCTCAAAGGCAAACAGTATTACCATCGTCTAGGCTGTGTTTGGAGGCGCAGCTTTCTCTTGTATGGTCCTTCGGGGACAAGGAAATCGAGCTTCGTGACAGCCATGGCTAACTTCTTGTCCTACAATGTTTACAACATCGATGTCTCCAAGGTCTCGAAAGATTCGGATCTGAACTCGTTATTGTGATCGAAGATTTTGATCGGTTTCTGATGGAGAAACCAAGGACCGAGAATTTATTAGTGATAATGAAGTTTATGGATGAGATATTGAACTCGTGCATCGTTGAAAAGATATTGATGGTGATTTTTGGGGGTTCTAAGGTAGAGAGAGGGAGAAAGCTCATTCTTTTTTTTTTTTAGGGTTCTAATTCAGTTCTAATTTTGGCTTATATAGTAAAGGAGATTTTCTAACGGAAATGACAGAGGTGGGTAACGGGGGTCTAACGGAGGTCATTTCAGGTGGGTTAAGTGACAACTTTTAAACCACAGGTAGACACTGTTAAAACGGGTCAAACCACAAGTGGGTAAAAATACAATTTTCCCAAAAATTTAAGGCTTCGTTTGAGAGTTCATAAAGGAATGGAATAGAAAAGAATGGAATGGAATGTATTTAAGTAAGAGAAAAGAATGGAATGGAATGAAATTAAGTAACTTTGATTGAATGTTTTAAAATAGAGATTAAATTCTATAAGGACGTGGTGTAAAACCAATATTTTACCCCTCCAATCCCAATATGCTACATCATCTTATAACATATTTAAGAATAAACGCAATCTCACACAATCAATTTTGATACCCATATATAAATCTAACCAAATTGAGAATTTATTGAGATGTTATTAGATGGAGTAGGATGTATTGAATTTTAAGTAAAAATGTTGACGTGACAATTTTGATACCCATGTTTTACACCCCATTCTTATAGAATTTAATCTCTTTAAAATAAAAAAATAAAAATAAATAGAATGTAAATAGTCTTGTTTGGGAGTAACATGAAAGAAATAGAATGAAATCATTTTATGATAATATTTCTATGAGAATCCTATTTTAAAATAAAAAGTTGAATATATAAGGGTATTTTGAGAGTTTTAGTAAAAAAATTCATTAAATTTAATTTCATTCATTTCCATTCTTCTTAATTTCGAGAGAATGAAAATTTGAGATTTTAAAAGAATAGAGATGAATTAGTGTTTCCTCCTACCCATTCCATTCTCTCTCACTTGACTCCCAAATAAGTAAATAAAAAATCTATTCCCTCCGTTAAAACTCTCATACAAAAGGAAGAAAGAATATTCTAAAATTATTATTTTTATTCCTTTCTTATTTCCTTTACACAAACGAGGCCTAAGGTAACGGAGTAAGGCTGATCCAGACAAACTAACTCCACGGTATAACGTTGTTTACCTTCCTTTCTTTGTTGCTTTTTACTGCTTTATCGTCCACATCTCTCTCTCTCTCTATTTCTCTCTCTTCTCTCTCTCCACCATGCCTCCTCTACAGCAAACCCAAACCCACGGCTCACCACCGAAACCAAACCCAAGAGTCCTATCCCTACTCCTTAAAGCCATCATAATGGCTCTCTTAACCTCCCTCTTCTTCCTCTTCCTCGGCTTAGCCTCCGCCGCCTTACTCCTCCTCCACCTCTCTCTCTCCCACCACCGCCACCGCCACCGCCGCGGCTCTTCTCTCTCCCTTGCCACCGCCGCGCCTTCCTCTGGCCTTTCCCCTACAGTTCTCGACGCCCTCCCCCGCTTCCGATTAAAACCCACCCAACCCCACCGCCGCAACAGCAACAGCGACGTCGTTCTTGAGGAGACGATGATTGCGTGGTCTGCCTTGACGCTTTCAAAGACGCCCAGTGGTGTAGAAAGCTCTCTGCTTGTGGTCACGTGTTCCACATGAGGTGTGTTGACTCCTGGCTTGCCAAGGTCGCCGCTTGTCCTATTTGCCGTGCACCTGTTCGATCAAATGCCGCAAGGACGGGTTCTTCTGTTGTGAGTTTGGAGGAAGAGGAAAAAAACTTCTGGGGTGTTTGGTAGAGGATGCTGATTTTCAGGGGTTTTGTTAGCCTTGTAATTATTGTAAGTTCTGCTATCTTTTGAAATTTTGTACCCAAAAAGTTTTAATTTTTGTTTTCTCTCGTTTTTCTTCGTTGATGTATAGTTTCTATATTTATATATATACATATTATGCAGCTTGTTTGTTTCGATTTTATGTTTGCTTGTATTGGGTTTTGTTTGTTTACAGGGAAAAATATAAATTGAGAGTAGAAAATTATGTTCTTATTACTAGATTTTCATTGTTTAACTTTAGCATATAATTCAGACATAAAAAAGCTCTGTTCTTCAAAATTCAAATAGGTATGACACTGCTAATAGGATCAGTTTATATAAGAGTGGGAAATAGAACTCCTTTATGACATATGCCCCTGAAGTCCTTAGTTTTATGGAATGCATTGGGAAAACTTGGGTGTTCCACTGTTGGGCTTTAAAGCTCCATTTGGATCTTGAAAGCTGGATTAAAAGAAACAGGGAAAGTTAATGGAATAATGTCTTCCATAACCCAAGACGGTGTCTTCCCTCTTGATATGTTCTATCAAGTATGTAGAATAGGGTCACATTTTTACAAACTTGCAAAAAAAAAAAAAAAAACCATTTTGACTAATTTAGAACTCATTTCTTATTTAATGTTCTCATTGTCTAAATAAGGGATTTCAAACCTTTTTAGTTTGGAGGCAACTCAACTCAACCAATCCTTAATACTCACTTGTTAGGGTTGGCTTTGTGTGAGTGATTATTGGTTGTTTATGTCAATTCCTCTGTTTGCTTAAGGATGATGGTTTTGAGGTGTTAGTATATGTATTCGTTGAGCTAAGGGGAAGCATCATAGGCTCTTTCCTTGAGGGTTGCTAAGAAAGTGATTGATGTGACATTTCTTAAATGTATCATCTGTTCCATTAAAAGGGCTATGATAAATATCGATCAAATGGCTGGCTGCCCATATTATTTTCTCAGAAAAAGTTGGTTTGACAGGTTTGAGGGTGGGTTATTTGCTCAAACAATTGGAACTTTAAGGTGGAAAGTATATAGTTTACATTCTTGCAATTTTGAGGTTATTATGCCATGAATTTTATCCCTAATGGCACCTAGGTGAGATCATGGGTTCAAGGCCTACTACGTGTATGTGTAACTTACAGCAGCAACAACAATGCCCTAGTCTCAAAATTTTCACCTTGACTATGAATCCTCAATTGACTAATCAGGATCATCCACGCATATTCTTCTCCACATTGCTTCCCATCTAAAATCTATTGTTCGTGACTTTCTTATTTAACATGTCTTTTTTACTATTTCTATCAATGTTATTTCAGGTCTTCCTAAATATTTTCATTCCGTCAACTTTAATCAACTCACTTATTCTTGCTGATGCCTTTGTCACTCTCTTTTGCATATGGACAAATCATCTTACAAGACCAACTCTAATGGCCCAACCATAGCATGGTTAGAGAAAGAATATCTTCTTCGGAAGCCTAATGTTAGGGCAAAGCCCAGGAATAAGTGTCCATGGTAGTTAATTAGGTTTTTGTATTTTATTTGGTTATTCTACATTGAAGGTATTTTGGTAATTCTACAATTGTTCTGTATGGGCCATGGATTTTCTTCTATTAATTAAGTCTTATGTAGTTTATGGGTCTTTATGTATGGGATTTGGTTTAATTCAATTTGGCTTTGGTTTACTAGTCGAAATAGAAGTCCTAGTTCTACTAGGAGGAGTCAAGAGTATGGTCTATATAAGTGTATTGTACTCAAACAAGTTAGAGTTGATTAATAAAATTATTGTGTTTTGAAATTTGAGGCATGCTGGCCTTAGGTTTCTTACTTCCCCCCTTTCTCTTCTTTCTTTCTTCTTTTCTTTTCTTGGGCACTTTTCACTGGTACCATTCACGTCACTGTTCACAAATTTCTTTAAAAAAAATTATATTTCTGTCTTTGTTCTTTCTTCTCTTTTCAACTATAAATTAAATATTGTCTATATTGAATCCTAACCCTTCTTCTCAAGGGGTTCTTAACCCAAAACCCACCAATCTTCTTAAAACTTAACTCACCACAACCACAAGTAGGCAAATTCTTCAATTTGTTCTACACCATATTCTCATCTTCATTAATGGGAATCACTCATATCTTTAAACAAATTTCTTCATTTTTTATTTCTTGTTTCTTGTTTTATCCACTTATCTTTCTTAACGTTCTCATTTCAACTACACTTATTAGATGGACATGTTGCTTCTTAATGGTCCAACATTCAGTACCATAAAGTCTAGTTGGTGCTTAATCTTTCCTATAACTTAATAGGTACTCAATGATCATATAATATTCCTAATGCTAAGCTTATTGGTAAATATAGCTAGTGCAAAGAGATATGAATTTAATGATGTTTTTTATCACTAAGTTATTGTGATAGAAAACTCAATTGTGATGCCTCCACTTCTCCACTCATCAGTTATTGTTTGTGAAATGTTGGCATGAGAGTAAGTCCACTTCTCCACTTATTAGATGGGCATGTTGCTTCTTAATGGTCCAACATTCAGTACCATAAAGTCTAGTTGGTGCTTAATCTTTCCTATAACTTAATAGGCACTCAATGATCATATAATATTCCTAATGCTAAGCTTATTGGTAACTATAGCTAGTGCAAAGAGATATGAATTTAATGATGTTTTTTATCACTAAGTTATTGTGATAGAAAACTCAATTGTGATGCCTCCACTTCTACTCATCAGTATTGTTTGTGAAATATTGGCATGAGAGTAAGTCCAGCATGTTCATCCTTCTCTAAGTGTTATTGTTTTAAACACTTTTAATCTCCATTGCTAATGTCCCTGATATAATTAAAATCTCATGTTTTCCTCTTGGGTTGCCTTTTTTGTTTCCCTCTTCACTACATAATTTTCATAATCGCATTGTCTCTACACATACTTTAATAAAAACATTTCATAAGCACATTGCCTTTTTTGCTTCCCTCTTCACCTACTTTATAATTTTCATGACTGCGGTGCCATTGTCTCCATATTTTGGTAGGTTTCTATAGCCTTCTCTCTCTCTCTCTCTCTCTCTCTCACAATGTTGCTTGAACTACTTCATTGCACCATTAAGTCTCCTTAGTCGGTAGCCCTCATCCTTTAGATTCTCCAATTACTTCTTTGGTCATTCTTTTAATACAAGTACTGCATAACATATTGAAAAAAAAAAAAAAAACTATCTTTGTCATCATCATCATCTGTGAATTTAAATATTTGGTTTGTTCAGCACTTTATGTATAACAATTTATAAGGATGATCACAAAACTGCACAAAATCTGTTCTTGTGATTTAGCTGGCCTACTTTGCAAAGCTTTCTTCTAGGGAAGTATGGTGCCATTGCTCTAGTTGTCCATTGAAGATTTGAAGGAACACTAGTGTCCCTAATATTAATGAATATTTGATTTGCCATTTGGTTCCTCCTTTTTTGTTTTTTTAATTACAAGAATTTCGAGGGATAGGAGCTCAGTTATGGATACTACTAACAATCTATATTCTGATAGTTTTCTTGCTTGTTGAAGTGTGTGAAGTCTTGAAGGAGTTCTGGCTGAAAAGATAAGAACTTGCCTGACTTTCTTTCTTGACTGTTGGTTTGAAATCTGTTTTCCCACAACGTTAGACTTTTATGAATTTGTGAGCTATGTAGTTTACTTTTGAGTTTTGACCCTACTTTTCTTTGTATTTACTCTTCATTTGATTGTGTGCAAACTGCAAAGAATCAATAATGAGATACTGAATTCTGCATCAATGCTGTATATAAATTCACACATATGTATGTATGTGGCAAATTGTGGGTTGTATAGTACTGACAAATAATTCAATAATTGGGTGGTATAGTAATGTTTCGCATTAAATTTTTCTGTCACAACAATTTCAACCTTATTTTTGAGATGATAGTCAAATATACAGGATTTCGAAAGTTCTAATTATGCAGAATGATTAAGTTTTTAATGTCATGTTCCTAGATGGTTAATTTTCCTAGAGACTGATAATAATTGAAAATCCCATCCTTTTGTTGTCTATGACAAAGGAATTTAGACTCACAGTAATGTTTAGCTGTTATTGTTAGAGATGTAAATGGTTTGGTTAGGAATCTTTAGATATCTGTCTGATCTTTGAATTTGTCAACGGAATCTTTAGATATCTGTTCTGTTATTATATTTCAGTCTAACTGGCTTAAAATAACTTGGACTTTGTAGTGAGACATTGAATAAGGCCGTGGATCTCGTATGTAGGGTCAATGTGTGTGTAAAATCTATAAGACTAGGTATAGGCTTTTTGGGTCCTTGACAGCACAAGGAAATCTGAAGGGGGGTTCTATTCTGGCAATAAGTGCCATTTGTTTTTTTAAGCCCCTTCATGATTCTCCTTGTAGTTTTATGCATTAAGTCAAAATCTCAAAATCCAAAATAGTTCTCTTGGGAAATCTTAAGAGGGACTCCTTTCTTTATTAATATTGTAAAATTTGTATTTGAATTCTATCCATGTTAGCTAAATGAGGAAACTGTGTCAAAACCATTTCCAACGAAAGCAGAATATTGCAATTCTCTCTTCTTCTTTTTAGGGGTTGTGTTAACAATTTCGACCTTATCTTTTTGTGCAGTTTTATGTCATTCTTTTCAACTCTTTAAATTGTGGGGCCTACTTCATAAAGAGAAAAAAAAATTAAAATAATTTATGGGATTAATTTTATGCCTTTTTTTTATTTAAATTTTTTATTAAATAGGACTCACATTAGTCTAACCTTAACAAGCACGCAAGTTGACATTTGCCATTTTCTAATAGAGAAAAGAAAAGAATGAAGATAAATACTATTCAATTGAATCACCAAAGATTGGGGATGCTTTTGTCTTCTGAATACGGTCGTAATTAGTAACTACTGAACACTATTTCATTTTTTGTTGTTGATGAGCTTAAAGGCTATAGTTGTTCCTCAATTAAGCCAACTATTAAAGCTTTGTATTCTCTAGTGTTCTAGATGGGAAGATTTTGCATTTTCATGAAAAATTTTCTAAAGTATAGGATTTTTGCGGCTTTCAAAGGGTCAGAGACATATTTCACTTCTTGCTATCTGGTTCTTGCCTAAATAATAGAATTTTTAGGGTCATTGATATTTGTATTTTGGACATGTTTTGAGTAGTTTTTATCATAGTTTTAAAAATTGGTACGGTCAAAGAATTAGTTTGTGCCCCGGTTCCATGTCTTGGTTTTTACTAGTTTTATATACTAGTTTTTAAGGATTTTAGGATACATTTGGTACACTGAATAGAGATTACGACATAAATTGTAATCTTTATTACTAGTAATAAAGTGTGTTATAATGTAATAACTAAACATATTCATTAGTTTGGTTGTGAGTTATACATTAAAATGAAACTTAACATTTATTTTAGGAAATATCTTACTCATACAATTATATCTCCTAAAAAATTGTTATTTTTAAATTTAAGAGAGATATGTGTTATTTTTTATGATTTTTTATTTTTATAATTGTTAGATGTATATGAAAAGTTTGTTTATTTGGAAATATATTAAGTTTTGAAATTATTACACTTACTAAGGAATAGCTAATACAACCTTTTAAAGAAGAATAGTTATTCCTCATTTTGAAGAATAGTTATTCATAAGGAATGACTATTCCTTATAATAAAAACATAACCAAACTAAAGAATAACTAAACCATAGGAATAACTATTACATTACAGTGCCTATTACAGTCTACCAAACATGCTCTTATTGGTGCGAATTAGTGCTCAGTTCTTAGTTGAATTGGCCAGTTTGGTCTAGTTTTTAAAACAGTGGTTTTTATATAATAGAATTAGATTGCAATTTGTAGCATTATTTAATTAATTAAATATATTATTTTGTTGATTAAATTGCAACTTTATATACTTACTTGTGCACTCAGAGGCCCTTTTATTTTTATTTTTTTTCTAAAGATTAATAATTTTCATTTATTATAATTCATGATTGCTGCATTTTCCAATCATTAAAAAACCTAGGGGTGTGATGAGATATAGCACAAAAAAATTTACACCCACAAACACATAAATCTCATCTCGCCCTACATTTTTCAATGATTGTAAAATATAGGAACCTTGAATTATGATGAATGAAAATTATTAACCTTTAGAAAATGGGAAAAAAAAAAATAGAAGAGTCTCAATAGTATACTATAATTATGATCCATTTTTATGGGTTGCTTCAAATTGATTGTGTCAATTGTTTAATTCTTGAAAAATCAATATAATTTCAGGGCTAAATATAAAATGAACTTTAACTCGTATAAAATTGAACAAAGAAAATGGCAATTGATCCTATGATCCTACAAATGGTAAAGCTATTACTTTTAGAGGATTTTGAATGACTTTGTGGCCTAATCACCACGCATAATTGCGTATTACAGTTTTTTCAAAGCCAATTGGCACCCCCATTCCATTTGACGCGGATATATTTGTCATTTAGCTCTTAAAACCGAGTAATCATACTTATCTTCCTTCGTTAATTTTGTCAAAAACAATTTGAGACAAAATAAATAAATAAGGTAAGAGTGAGTTGTATAAGTTTACTTTAATTGCAAGGTGGTGTTATTGCACAATAATTTAATTATTCAAAAATACCCATGAAATGATAATAGTCTAGCTAGATAGTAGTTACTACTTACTACATAAACATGAACATAGTGTGCTGAGAAGAACTCAAGGATGCCAGATTTCTTTTTTTGATACAAATACCAGATTATTGAACGTTTTCATAATTACAGGAATCATGAACATTAGTTAAATCTCTAAATATTTCACCTTTCAATTCCTAAGTGAATATATCAGGAATATTAGCTGAATCTCTCAAAATAACTTTGTGGGCTTTCCTAAATACCATTGTTTGCTTTCCTAAAGTACTCCTTATGCAACATTATTAAAACATAAATAATGAAATTTCAATCTTTGTTTTTGGCTACCCATAGAGCGTAACAATTTGTTTTAAAGCTAGCTTAATAGATTTTAGAGGAATGTTAAATAATTTTTTCTCCCTATCAATGTCATCAATTAGCAACTGATATGGATACCAAGACTAATTTTAAAAGGTCATCAAGTTGTTTATACCAATGCAAGATTTGAGAAAATGGCAAATTAAAACACTACAAATATATATGAAGTAGTAGAAACCCAACAACAGAAATTAAATCCCAATTGACAGATAATGAAAGCCGGGTTCTTAATTTAATAAAACATAAGGGGCTAGAGAAAACAAATTAATTCTTTCATATAGTTATGAACAAACTGATGACCCGACCGGTGAAATCAGTTATATTCCCCTTTTGATTTGAATATATTCATCTTTGTCTCATAGTCAATCAAAATCCTATATACACTTCATCTATTTGATAGTTGACACAATATTTCTTCAGCTGTTTTTGGTTTGTCAAAAATCGGTTAAATTTATTTTGGGGTAGGTATATGGTTGATAATTGTATGTCACATAGAGGGATTTGGTTTTAGGATTTAAAGTTTTGGATCGTGGGATCTTTTTATAACACTTTGTGCAAACTTTTCTTTACTTTTTTATAATATATTTTCTATGGACAAAACTTAGATACAGTATTTTAAGTGTTGTTCTTTACGTTTCCCTCTTTAGATTCTTTTCTTAAGATTCAGCCACATGGCTACTTAACTAAGAAATATACTTCTATCTTATGGGAAAAAATTCACGTGACAGAATCTTAAGAAGGGAATCTAAGGAACAACACTTAAGTACCGTAATCTTGCTCATTTTCTATTATGGACTTTTTTGGGTAATGTTTTTGGGAGTGTAGGAAATTTGCATTATAATTTATTCTTTATTCAAATTTAAAAATTTTAATTTGCAAATTCTGCTTATGTACACATTTCGTACGAATACAATCATCTTCTTCCATTGAGTTCTTTACGGGTTTATGACAGGTGTACATCACAAAAATTGAAAATCTTCACATTAAAGAAAGTTCTTAAAAGTAACTGCATGGTATTTGAGCAATTGAGTTCTTTATAAGTTCATGACTTATGTACATCACTAAAATTGAGGAGTTGTTTGATAGAATATTTTAAACAATAATTTTCAGTATTTAAATAACATTACATATATTTTCACATACTTTTCTACTCACATTTTTTTTCAAAAATTACAAACAACGTTACTAAAATAACATTACCAAATGGGTCTCGAGGATCTCTTATGTTGAAAAAAGTTCTTTAAAAAAAAAAAAAAAAACTAGTCTCGAAGCGCTTGTACACATGTTAAGATGCTAGTTATTTTTTGATTTCTTAAAAAAGAAGAGATGGAGATAAAGAATTATTTAACTTAATTAGAATACTTAACACTCCAAAAAAAAAAAAAAAAAAAGAGATTAGGCCTTGTTTGGTAAACATACTCAAACACATATTTTCAATTTTAAAACAATATTATGCATATTTTCACATATTTTTTCATCCACACATATATAAAAAAAAATACAAACAACACGTATATAAAATAACTAACTAAGATTGCATCATAAATCTTCTCCAAAAAAAAAAAAAAAAGATTGCATCATAAAGAATATTGGAAAGGCAGATAAGAATAGAAGAACCTGGTTAGTGGTTCCCAAAAAAGACAAAGAAAAAAGAACAGAGGAGAACGTCCTACTGTCTCCAAAAATGACAACAGAGTCAGTTGGTCAGCGCCTTCGCGTAAAGTAAAAGCGGCCAATCTCACTCTGTCTTTTTTTTTTTTCTTTTCTTTTTTTTTGGGTCTACAAACGATATAACATTAAACTTAAGAATTAATAAGTCTATTACATCTTAAACAAGCTTTATCATAAGCTAAGATACTGTCCACCACAGGTGGTAGATTCAAAAAGATAACAAAAGAATCTAAACTACTAGCACCAAGCTTGGCCAACGCATAAGCACATTGGTTGGCCTAGATGTGAACTATCTGCTTATTGGGAATCTCTCTCACCAGGTTCCTGCAATCAGTTAGCAATGGCTCCATTAACAAGTTGGCAGTATTATTGTTCAAAAGCAAAACAACACTTAAGGCATCCAGCTCAATGATGAGATTATTTAACCCCATCTCCTTTGCTAATAAAAGACCATCTCTTAGGGCCCACAGCTCTGGCCAATCTCACTCTGTCAGTGTCCTGAAATTGGCAGCTCAATCGATATTTTATTATTATTATTTTACCATTTAATTTTAAAAAAATTGGGTAAAAGTTAAGGGTTCATTTGGATACAATTTATTTTTACTGAAATTGAAAATTGAAAGATAAAAACTGAAAATATTATAACAAAATAATTTTTAAATGTGTGAATAGTACCGTAGGACCCATTTTTAATTTTTTTTTTTTTGAATAAAGTGACTGTGGGTCTCATAAACAGTGCGTGAACAGTCTCATGAACAATAGCTTCTTCTTCTTTTTTTCTTCCGAATATATTGAAGCAGGTCAGAAATCAACCATCTATGCACATTGAAATTGGTCTATGAAAATATTTATTTATTTATGAACAAAGTTTCTCTCCAAACTAGTTTAGAAAGAAACCCTTCAAACTTATCATATATATCCTTTTCGGGTGTGAATTTTGAAAATCTAATCGTTGAATTTCATGTTCCTTATGTTCTTAACATGAATATCAAATTTTGTTCAAATCGGATTTTATTTACTATGTGATCAATGAACTTATTTTTTATACACAATTTTAGATTACAAAAACTTGAAATTTTAACATTTATTTGATGACATAGCAATTGATCTTTGATCTTCTTGAAATTTTGCAAGCATGAATGATATAATAAGAATATACAATCCAACGGTTAAATTTTCAAATTTCACACTCAATATAAAAATATATGATAAGTTTGAAGGGTTTCTTTCCAAATTAGTTTGGAGAGAAACTTTATTATTTATTTATTATTATTATTATTATTATTTTAAGTTTTTCGAGAATAATAAAAAATGAAATTGGTCAATAATTTATTATTATTATCTTACTTTTTTGGAGGATAATGGAGAAGAGTGGACTTAATTATTATATGAAGAGAAAAAAGAGATTAAAACTTTTTTTAATAAAAATGAATATTTTAATAAAATAAAATATAGAATAGATGGCTAGAGTTCTACGTTCACAATAATTTCAACATTTTTTTCTTATACAAGATAAAATTTTACTCTAACCTAATCTAAGTGTATATGTGTGTGAACTTTCTGAAAATTTGAACCCCGGCCCTTACTCCCACACCCCACAAGCACTTATATTTGTGGAGTGACCACCGCACCAAGGGTGTGCGGTGGTAATTTCAACAAATTATATGTGGTAAACTTTTACTGATTTTAATTTGAATTATAATTGTGATTACTTTTTTATCCACTCATAACAACTTACCACTTGGAATTTATTGTAAAAATTTTATAAAAATAATATTTTTCATAAATAATCATATAAGTATTTTAATCAATGAGAAGTGTTACGTACACAATATAGGTGGTTAGTTGTTATTGGTTCAAATTTGAACCTACTACTGAGATTACTTTTTTGCCCTAATAATAACAACTAGTAATAACCTGCTACTTATGATTTGTTGTGAAGATGTTGTGGATATAACATTTCTCTTTGATCAATAATTAGCTAAAATAACAAAGTAAGACACTAAGCTAATTTTTAGCTTTTTAGTTTTAAGTACAATTTTTTCAAAATCCTAATTTTTTCTTAATTTTTCTCACTTTTTCAAAGTACAATATGTTATTTGAGAGGTGACTCTTCGCTACTTTTATCTTCTAATTAATAAAGAGAAATGTTAACGGGCAATATAAAGTGTCCATTAAAGATGATTTATTTTGAAGCCCACTTAATAAAAATTTGGTATAAATTGATGAAATGACTAAAAATAGTACTGAAATGAAAAGTGAAACTCAAAAAGTTGACTTTATTGACTCTACACCATATAAAATTGATCAAAAAATTGACTTTATTGACGAAAAGTTGTTTTTTAACGGACATGATGCCCATTAATACTATCCATTAATAAGAGGGATTTACTAACGCATACCCTTAGAGCGTATATTAATAAATCATTTTCAAAAATTTTTTATCAAAAATTGAAAAAATTGTCAAAAAAGTTTGACACTTTTTTTCAATTTCTAATAAAAACTTTTTTATAATGGATGTAAAAAATCTGAGGATTGATCTGAGTCATCCAGTCTCAATAAACAAATCCTACCCATCAATCACTAAATTCTAAATACAAAAGGGAATGTAACCAAAACCAGTGCCACAGTCACAGACAAAGATACGCACACATACACCAGCACAATTCCACATTCTGTTGCTGAGCTCTCGATATCACGCGTTTCGGCGCAAGATAGGGGCAATTTGGTAAAATTTCACCCAAACCCCTCCCTCCACACTCCACCACCAAAAAAGGAAACTCCAATGTGACCACCATAATCATCATCCGTGACAATGTTCGAAAGAAGCGATGACACGTTTCTCTTCTTCCCACCTCTCTCAACTCTCTACATTTCCCTCAAGATTTTCATGCGAAACAAACACATTTTCCTTTCCATATTTGCCCTCGCCACCCTTCCTCTCTCTTTCCTTCTTTTTTCTCTCTCTTTATCCTCCCACCGCCTCAAGTCCCACGTCTACCACCTCGAAGTCATTGCCCTCCGCTCCCACACGCGCTTCGAGGCGCGTCATGTCTGGCAAGAGTCACGCGCCGACGCTCTCGGCCTCCTCAAGCTCAGAGCTCTCTTCTTTCTCCCCAACTTCCTCCTCTCCCTCGTCGCCTCCGTCACCTCCGTCAGCTCCACCGTCTCCGCCGTACATTCCAATCGCCCCACCCTCGTCTCCTCCTTCGCCGCCGTTAAGCTCACGTGGAAACGCCCCTCCGTCACCACCATCTTCACCTACGCCATCTCGCTATTCTACGCCCAGCTCCCGCGTACTTTAGCAGCTCTATCCGGGTCGCCCGGGTCCGAATTCTTGGTCCTCCTAATCGGGTCGGGTCTCGAGGTTTACTTAATGGCGGTGCTGAGTCTCGGCCTCGTGGTATCGATCGCGGAGGACAGGTTTGGATGGGAAGCGATTCGTGTCGGGTCGGGCCTAATGGCGGGTCGGAGAGTTTCAGGGTGGGTGCTTTCGGGTTTGTTCGTGTTGGTATCGGGCGCAATTGCTATGGATCTAGAGAGGATCATGGACGGTCAGGATTTGTTGTCATCGACATCGACGGCTATGAGGGTAGTGGATGGTGTTAGAAATAAAGTGGGGTTAATTTTGTTGCATGGAGTAGTGGTGCTTTGGAGTTACATTGTTAATACAGTTTTTTACTGCGAGTGTAGAAAGAGACACGATGATAGGGTTGAAGATGAGAGTGTTGCAGTTTAGCTTTCATGCTCTTTTCTTTTTTCTTTTCCTTTTTCTTTTTTGGTTAAGAGGAAAGAAGAATCTTTTGTTAATGTGTTGAAAGTGAGGATATGTTTACCTATTGACATATGATGACAATTTAGAAAAGAAAAGGTTATTGTTAATTGACATTCTGATCTAAATATGTGAAGTTGAAAAAAAATTTAGTTATGATGTTTAATTTATATGAGAAAAAAAATTAGTTAACATTTGCCTATAGATAAATTCGAGTTTTTTCAAGAATAAAATAGACAAAACTTATACATATGATAATAGAGGTAGGTGATCTGGTGATAGAACTCTGTTATGATTATGAACCTGAACTAAAAAGGTGTTATGACTAACTTCCTAAACGAGAGAGAGAGAGAAAGAGACTATTTTATAAAAGTTTTGATATAATTTTATTGGAAAATATAAAAAAAAGTCAAAAAATCAGTTTATTTATTTATTTTATTTTTTTTCATAAAAAGTTTCTGAAAATATTTACTAAACCAATGCTCTTAAAGGGCGTTTGGTTCGCCATGATGTTACATTGCATCATAATATTACGTTATAATAATTTTACATTAATGTAATCTCAATATAATAATACAACATTACATTGTTTAGGAAAGTGATGAGATTAAGATAATGTGATATATTTTGTAATTTTAAATTATGGTAATATTAGAAAAAATATAATAAACCAAAAACCTTAATGTCACATTATCGTAATATGCATCACATCAACGGTACATCATAGCGAATCAAATGTCCCCTTAAGATATCTGTTAACTTCTCTCATCTACTATTGGCCTATTGCTTATTTATCCTCGTTTAGTGGAGCACATTTATTCGAATTCAAATTGATTAGCAGCTGAATGCATTTTACCTCAATCCTATCTTTATCTTATGTAGTATGAATTCCTTGCATAACAAGCTTGAAATGTTAATTCTTTTTTATAGGAAAATTTAATATTTGTGTGAGAGATCGCGCTCTCAGCCCGTTTTTGGGTGTTGGGCTAAACTCACATGAATGGGTGGAGTTGTGTTATTGTCTCTCAAAATGAAGGTTCGACTGTTTATATTTTTCTTTTTAGATTAAGGGTTTTACAATGGAATCGCCTCTTATTTAATTATTGGAATAAATAAGAAAACTAAAATTGAAAAATTTTCTCATTTTATTGATTTGCAAATGAATCTACAATGATCATAAGAAATTACATGGTTTTGGTCCTAGATAAAATCTAAGATAAAGTATATGGCTTTATTTTCTAGTTATAATCTAGAAATTGAAAATTACATTGATAAGCATTGATTTATCAATTCTTGATCTAAGCTCTGAGATTATGTTACAAGATAGAAAGGTGTTAGACACACATCTTGCTTGGTGAAAGCAGTCTTCTAGACTATAATGACCAACATTCATATCATATCATCTAATATGTTATCAATCAATTTGAATGTTGAATTTAATGTGTGTGCATGTGATAAACCCTAATTCAATTTACTAAGCATTGCATTTGGATTGAAAAATAAATTCTAGTGAATGTGTGTGAATGGTGATATCTTATATTTAAGAATTTGAAAGAATTGTGAAACAAATATGTTTTTCATATTTTTGACATGAATTTAAGATCAAAACTAATATTATGCATAAACATGTGATAAACAACCAAGAACATGTGAAAAACACATATGAATATTTAAGAACATTCAAAACATATTCAAGAAATTTAAATAACAACTAGCATGCTCTAATCTTAAATTCTCATCATAATAACATACAAAGCAAATTAGGGAAAGAAATTATACCTGCATGGAAAATCCATATGGTGGAGGAGGAGGAAGCTCTTGATGGAGGTCCTAAGGGTGGAGTAGAAAAGAAGAACTAGAAGAGGAAGAGTAAGTCTCACTTAATACCTTGAGTCTCAAGAAGACTAAGATATGACAATACTACTCTACTTCAATAGAACTCAAAAGAGAATAAGAGAATGGGTTTTTATGTGCCTTGGAATGGAGGAGATGAGGGGTTTATATAATAGTAATGGAAAAAAAATATGAACGAAAGGTTATTTAATAGGGTTAACAAATGATAAAAAAGAATCATGAACCTAGACCTTATTTCAAACTTTGGGGAAAGCTAGTGTATTAAATGTAGAGATTGGTGGGAGTGATTAGCAAGCAAAATTCAGTTTTCTCATAACTATTGTAATAGCCTGCAAAGTCAAATTCAAAAAATTATATCTTACTCAATTCCAATTGGAATTGTCTCTTTTTGTGCTCAAATTGAAGTCCTGGATGTCTAGTTTCTGGAAAAATTAACTCTACTCACAGATTCAAAATATTATGAGAGACATCAATGAAATTGTGAGCAGAGGTCATTTGCTAGAAAATAATTTTAGTACAATTAACATTAATAGGTCCTAAATTAGTTTCCAATTAACATTAATAGCTTAAATCACTTCCATTTCAGACTTAATTAATTCTAAATTTACCCTAATTAAAAAGATAATTACATAAATTACTAATTGAATAATTAATATTTAACTATCTAATTAATTAAATATGTGTAACCTTACTATAAGATGTAGTCCTAGCTAATCAAATTATGACACATCATTAATTTCAAATTGATTATAATTTTAACCAATTGGAATCAATTGTTCATAATCATATATAGTCGGACTCAATTTATGATAATGCATCTCGGCCATTAAAACTTGATTTGATGATAACTTTCAATCTAATGATCCGATTAGGGTTTATAACCAGTCGATTTGATCGTTACAACATCAGATCATTTTGGTGAAATGAGATTAAGGATCTAATGATTAGAATTAAGATACATATTTCTAAGGTGGAATTACCTTTTTACCCTCCATGTAAGGTTAAATGCAGGTTGCAAAATGGGGTGTCAACAACTTGACTCTTTTGAAATTCATTTATAGCTTTACCAATTTTTGATAGTAGAGGTCATTTAATTATGAAGGTGGATGTGTTGTGGGTTCCAGTTAGCTTAATTGGTAAAAAATTTTATCATCAAATAAGATATCAGAAGTTCGAACCCCATCTACACCAAAAATCAATTGGTGTCTTGGTTTAATAATAAAAAGTAATCATTAGGAGTGGCCGTCGTATGTTGAAAATATTTGTAAAAATTAAAATTAAAATTAAAGTGGATGTGTTCACATAGTGAAGAAAGCTCCTTAATGTTGGTGGCGGTGCTTTGTTGTTTGAATTTTGGATTGTGACGAAGTTAGTTTGTGGTGCTTAAGGTTGGTGGCTGGTCATTTTGGCTTTGTAGAGTTTCCATTTTTTTTTTTTTTTTTTTATGTTGAAAACAAAGATTGAAGATTCTTTGGGCTGTATAGCTGGTACTTGTTTTTCTTTCACCGAGCAAGCCCTCTACTATCTCCTTAGCCAAAGCTTCATTGCTATCATCACTTTAAATTGCTAAAAGAAGCACGCACCAAGTAAAGAAGGAGATTCAATTTTAGATTTTTAGAAGAGATATAAAGAAGCATACAACACCCATGGCATCTTGGTTTTAAAGAAAAAGAACATCAGCAGGAAGGAAATAAAATAGAACAAAGACTCTCCTTGCGAACGTATTAGCACAACTATTAGCTTCTTAAAACTATGATTCACGCTTGTTTGAGATAGTAGAGTCCTACAGTCATCAACCAGAGGAGATATAAAGAGCTAGAATGATATAGGTGAATGTTATACAACCCATGGTTATCGATTCGAGGTAACTTAACCTGAAGAAGATCAGTATTGAAAACCTAACATGTATGGAGGATGATATGTTGCTCACATTAACAGGGTCAAGATAGCCCTAAACAACAAATCAGGTATTAAATCAATCGATATTGCATTTATTACCATCAACCTAGCATTTAATTAGGGGTATCAAATAGGTGGATTTGTGGTGGGCATGATTGGGTTCGGTATATAAAACTCATTTACCCATTAAAATCTATTTAACTAATTGCTTCTAATTCAAATCCAACCCAACCCAATTATTATGGGTAAACCCCAAGTCACCCAATTACCCAATTATCAAAATTATCAAAATGCCATTAAAGTGAAAACTCCAATTACCCAATTATCAAAATTACCAAAATGCTATTAAAGTGAAAACCCAACACTTTCTTGGATTCCCTTTTCCACTATCTCTAATCTCCACTCTACTTTCCGGGAAAAAGAAAAAACTTTTCTTGGATCTAAAATTTCTTTTTCTTCTTCAACAAAATCAATAGCTGAATTTAGCTAAGAACCTAAATAGGATTCATGGGTTTGTCCCTAAACGAATAAAAACTATGATTTTCCTTTGTTTTCTCAGCAACCAAACATAGCCCAACCTCTAATTATTAACCCAAAAAAAAAAAAAGACTAATCAAAGCCAAAAATTCCAATCTCAAAGCCAACCCACAACCACCAAAAAAAAAACCCACAACAACCTAAGCCAAGAAAATCAACAAATAGCCACAAAAGAAAAACTCAGGCGAGATCAGTGAGGAGTGGAGCAAGAAAGAAAAAAAATATGAAAGGGAGAAGAGAGATCGGCATTGGGTAGGCGAGATCGGCGAGGTGGGTTGGCAAGATCGGCATTGGGCAGGTGAGGTGGGCACTCGACTCCATAGCCTCCGACCCCATTCTCTCCGCCTTCCTCTCCCCATCCTTCTTCACCACTTCGTTCTCCTCTGCCGCCCTCTCCTCCAGAGGTGGATTTGGAGTGTTTGGAGAGAGATCTGGGAATGAGGTTTCGAATGGAGGAGGCAGATATGGTTCCTAAGAAGAGAGACTCGGTGGTCTCTGTGCTGTGTTTGTTGTGCCTCATTGTTCTCTGAGAGAGAGAGAGAGAGGGAGAGAGAAGTGTTTGGAGGCCGAGAAAATGAAGTAAAATGAAACGTTTGAGGGTTGTTTGTTTTTTTTTTTTTAATGTTATGGGAAGGGTTGGGTTGAATTTGGGTATATTTTTTTGGGGTTAAATGGGGCTCTTTTTAGTTAAAACCCAATAATCACTAGGTTTAATTGGGTTGATGCCCATTTAACCCAACTAATAATTGGGTGGGTTTGGGTTCAATTAGAGTGGGTGAGTTTGGGTGGGCAAATGGGTTTGGGCTTATTTTGCCACCCCTACATTTAATGCAATATGACTTGTCTCCCAACCAAAGTTCCCATCCTTCGAGAGTGACTCCCATGCCAGCATTGTAGAGATGGATTTGTCACATTTGCTGAAAGCAATGGAGAGGGGTCATGATGATTCCTCCCAATCCATCATGTGCTAATAAGTAATATAAATACCCACTCACCACATCTGCTAAGAGATGCAATTTAAGATTAAAGATGTGACAAGACCAAAGACCAAGTTATTTGTTAGAAATGTGTAAAGACCAAGTTATTTATGGATTAGGTCTCTTCACTACAAAAAACACGCGTCAAGGCTGCGTTTTGGAGCTGCGTTTTTCAAAAGCGCAGCTCAAACAGCACCCTGGAGCTGCGTTTCTGAAAAACGCAGCTCCATTACTGGTCTATAGCTGTGTTTACTAAACACAGCTATAGACCAGCTCTAAAGCTGCGTTTCGTGATCCTCAAGCTGCGTTTATCTCAGTAGGGCTGAAGCTGCGTTTTTTAAAACGCAGCTCTAGACCAATCTGAGAATTTATTTTCTTTTATTTTTTCAATATATCCTAGAGCTGCGTTTAACAAACGCAGCTTCAACACTTATAGAGCTGCGTTTAATTAAACGCAGCTCTATAAGTGTTGAAGCTGCGTTTGTTAAACGCAGCTCTAGGTTTGCTATAAATTGAAAAAACCCCTAAATTTCAACATATACTCTCAGCCGAAATTGAAAACCCCTCTCAGCCGATAGCTCTCAACCTAGCACCCGATTCCTAGTCTCGCCGCCGTGCTCTCAACCTCTCGGCGCCGTGCTCGATCTCAACCCAATACCCACAAACCTCAGATTTACAACCCCTAAGCTCTCTCTCTCTCATTGACCTCTCGGCGCCGTGCTCTCAACCTCTCGGCGCCGTGCTCGATCTCAACCCAATACCCACAAACCTCAGATTTACAACCCCTAAGCTCTCTCTCTCTCATTGATCCTCTCTATCTTTCTCTCTCATCGATCCTCTCTCTATTTGTTGGAATCGTTCCTCACAGTAAGACACTCTCTCCAAGTCTCAATCTCACGAGGTTTTCTCCTCACAGCAGTCGGCGTATCCACCTCAACAACACAGATAGAGCTCTTCTAGCAAACCCTTTAGCTCCATTGGTATCTCTCTTTCTCTCTATCTTTGTCTGTATGTCTATTTATTATGTTTGTGATTGTAAATCTGTTTTAGTCGCAGGAGGCAAGGTCAAGAAGAGCACGCGTACAGCTCCAACGTCCAACGATATATACCGTAAACTCCTCATCAAGGTTTCTCCCCAAAAACCCACTTTTTATTTTTGTATATTTACGCATGTTTGGGTAACATTGGCAAAGACCCATTTTTTAGTTTCTTCTTTTATTGGTGGGTAGGATTTGGAATGTAACAATTTTTGTATATTGAGTGCTTGTGTAACGTGTTTGTGATTTGGTTTTCGTCTTCGGCTTTGTTTGCAGCTTCCGATACTTCCTCATACCCACCTTCATATCCTCCTTCGGATACTGAATAGAGTGGGAGTGAAAGAGAGATTAAAAAGAGAGAGAGAGAGATTGAGAAAGGATGGGAAAAGGGTATGCTTTTCTTCTTTCTCTTTCTGTCTCGCCTTTTTTCTTTTACTAAAATGTAGTATATGATATATGTTTTCCTTTTCTTTGAATGTTCTGTTGTGTTACTTAGGAACTTTAGATTCATCTAATTTCATATTTTATTGTTGTATCGAGAAATCCTAGATAAATTTATAAAGAATGGAGTACAGTTTTCCTACTTTCCATCTTCTTGGGTTGCTGAATGTGTATTACTAGTTAGTACTAATGGTACATTTTGTGGAATTACAAACTGCAATTAATTTGGGACTGTTATTTAAGTTCATTCTACTATGGGGGCAAGTGGGGAATTAAAATCCTTCAATTTTTAAGTAAATTTGCTACTGAATTTCATATGGGGAATGTGCTATATCTGTTATTTTGGTGTCTATCTGCAATTTGTCAAATGTGACAAGGTTAAGAGATTTTGTGGGAGGATGTTAGAAAGTTAATGGCATTTTTCACATTCTGAATGTAGATATTGCACTTGATGATTAGTTTGAATTTGGGAAAGGGCAGTCCTCATTTGAATGGTTGATAAAGTAAAAGGGGGTTATGGAGAAGTGACTGTATTTTGATACAGAATTAGAAGTATGAGATGGAATCCTGGGCTTAATGGATTCAAGAACAGCTTTCATGAAAATTGCATTTCTTCGTATGTAGTCTAGTGGGTATCACATTTGCTAATGTGAGAACTTATTCCAATGATTAGGAATTTGTAATGAGTTCAAATATATATAGAAGAACTAGTGGATAGTTCAATTTGGATTAGTCAAAGGACACCACTATATAGCAATAGAGTTTGATTGATGTTTATGGGCAGGATTTGGGTGACTGTTGTTGTTAAAATTTTTATAACTAGTATTTTCTTTTTCCTTTCTGTCACATTTTCCTTAAGAAATGATCATGTCATTTGACTGAGAATATAAGCAAACCTGCCTCTTAACACTATGTCAAAACCCCACCATGATAGGACAGCTACTGCTCTATATTTTCTTTATATTGTTAATCATTATGTACTACATAAAATCTTTTATTTATGCTTTTATTATTTGAATGACATTAATTATATTGTGTCTTTTTTACATGGAAACTATTTTCTTATAATTGTGTTTATTTATTTTTTTACTAATACCAAAAGTCTACAAAGAATAACAGTAATAGAAGTTAAACATCAAAAACACCATAAGTGTTAGTGTCCAACCCAAGGGCAAGGTGCATGCATGTTAATAAAAAGTGCCTTTCGTTCTTAGTCTTTTTCTTTTTTTTCTTTGTGCGTGTGTGGTTGTAAGCATCAGAAGATGATGCTTTGTATATCTAAACAAACTACTAGATCCATCCAACAGTTGACTTGGATCGCCAAATCTTGAGCTTCTTTAATCAAATAGATTCATAACACTGTTTATTGACACCTGGTCAGTTTTTTTTTTAAAGAAAAAAGTAGATATACACACATATATATACATATATCCTTTACACCATGTTACCCTCTATACCTAGAGAAGCACCAACCTACAGAAGATACCACTAGCTTGGTGATTGCTTTAAATTTGTGTACAATCTTGAAAACTATTTAGTCCAAACGGTAGGTAACTGATTAGGTTTTTTTTTTAATTATTATTCTATATATATATATATATATATATAGGATTTAAAAATTTATGACATTTATTTCATAATAATTGTTTTTTACCATTTGACCAAGACACCAATAGGTTTATATTTTAAGTGTAAGCAATCGAGGTTCATATTAACTCAAGATACTTATTCGACAACAAGAAACTTTAGTTTGCCAATTTACCTAATTGGAATCCATTGTTTAGGGTATTATGAGTTATAATTTTATTATATATATATATATATATATATATATAACCGCTCCTGTCCCTACAGCTATACAAGTCCAATAACAAGGTTCCATTATTTTGTTGGTAGGTGATAACTGTTGCATTATTTATATGAAAGGCATGAATTAGCCAGGTTGGTGGAATCAGTTGGGGTTGTCCTCCATTTGTCTTTAGCTTTGGAAAGTTCCTCTGTCTTTGGTGCCTTTGGTTGACAAACTGCATGGTTTCGCATATACAGTGACTATAGTTTCCCTTTTTTATCTTTTATGCATCATAAAAATACACCTGTGACTGTTACTATTTTTGAGCCTAATGTCACTGTGCATGTATATATATATATATAGTAATGATGTAGTCCAAGACAAATAGTCCACATTGCATATTGTTTACTAAAATAAGAAATACTCATATAAGCTGTGTGGTATAATATTTAGCTTCCTTCTACATCTTACCTGTGTACACGATGTAGTCAGCAGTGACTTCAGTTATGTGGTTGCAGAAATTTTCATTACTAACTAAAATAAGAAATACTCATATAAGCTGTGTAATATAATATTTAGCTTTCTTCTACATCTTACCTGTGTACATGATTGTACTACATTGTGTACATGTGGTCCAATCTTCTACATCTTGCCGTACTTATTTATTTTTGCTTTTTAATGGAGGTTTTAGGTAGGAAGACAGTGAGCCACCACCTGTGATTCTTCTTCATATTCCACTGCTTGCTGAAGATAAGGTAGCTTTCTTTTCATTACTTGCTTAGTGGGAAATGCACCTGTGTGTAATATATGATTACAAAAAATAAAAAGAGTATGCCTTAATCTAGCTAGCTATAGTTTCCCTATAGCTGCGTTTCTTATCAATGCAGCTAAAACGATATACATGTAGCTGCGTTTTTAAAAATACAGCTATAGGTTTAGTTGTAATAAGTTCTTATTACAAATAGAGCGACCTATAACCATTGCAAATAGAGGGTACCTATAGCTGCGTTTTTTAAAACACTGCTATATTAGTTAAAGTTAAAGATTGTTGGATATATATATATATATATATTACATTTTACATTTTACATTTACTTAAAGAAGTGGTAAATGATCATTGAGATTATGTTTGGATGACCTTATTTTGATTGTCTTATTTGTTTAACCACACGACTATAGTTACAATAAGTGAGGCTTTAAAAAACTTTACATATCCCATTAAAATATTCCAACAATTATGCTTAAAATATTCTACAACAACTCACAGTTAGTTATGCTTAATTTAGTGTTATTATTTACAAAGTTGAAAGCATAGGCTACTCTTCAACCCTTTCGGAATATATTTATGTGAATATCTAAGCATAGCTAAGTATGTATGTTCATAACAAATCACCTATTCTTAAGAAAGCACCTATGAATCTAATTTTAAGGTTTATTGGCTCCGCATTACGAAATGTTGTTGTAGGTCTGATTTTGTAAATCTTGTATACCAATGGATAAAAGTTGGATGAAGAAGAGGAAGGGTGACAGGGAATATATTGAAGGTGTACTTAGCTTTGTGGAATTTGCATCTAAGAATGCACGCGGTGGAAAGATCTTATGTCCTTGTACCAACTGTGTGAACTTGGAGTTAGTACCGCCTAGGGTGGCACAAGCCCATCTGTGGAGTAACGGGATGCTTGGAAGTTACACATATTGGAAATTTCATGGGGAATCGGCGGCTGCGCCAACGGCCCCCGAATGTGGGAGTAGTCATGTGGAAGACTCCCATGAACAATACGGTGACTTCCGTGGGATGTTGCATGATTTGTGCCCCACGCATGAAATGGCAGCCGAACCAATGGGAGAAGGTGAAACTGCGCAAGAACCGGCTGACAGTCCGAATGATAGTGCACGAAAGTTTTACAAATTGATAGATGATGTGGACAAACCTTTATATGCTGGTTGTACGAAATTTAGCATATTCTCAGCCATTGTTGTGCTGTTCCAGTTGAAGACTCTTTGTGGTTGGACAAATAAGTCATTTACTATGTTGCTTCAAGTCCTGATGGATATGCTTCCTTCAGATGCTAAGTTGCCAAAGGACCATTATGAGGCTAAGAAGATAGTCCGAGATTTGGGTTTGGATTATGAGAAGATCCATGCTTGTCCCAATGATTGTATGCTATTTTGGAAGGAGAATGTTAACCTCGAGGAGTGTCCTTGTTGCAAAGTTTCGAGGTGGAAAACGAATGAGGCATCTGTTATAGGTAATAATGCCTCACCCAATAAGGGAAAGAAGAAAGCTGCAAAGATCCTACGGTGGTTCCCTTTAAAGCCGAGATTGCAGCGATTGTTTTTGTCACCCGACCTGGCTAGTTCTATGAAATGGCATTTTAATGGTCGTACAGATGACGGAGTAATGCGGCATCCTGCTGACTCGAATGCATGGAAAATGTTTGACAACACGCATTTACAGTTCTCGTCTGAGCCTCGTAATGTCAGACTTGGATTAGCTGCGGATGGGTTCAACCCTTTTGGAATTATGAGTACTACTCACAGCACTTGGCCTGTCATGCTAGTCCCTTACAATCTCCCACCTTGGCTATGCATGAAACGGTCATCCTTGATTCTATCGCTACTTATTCCTGGTCCTACATCACCAGGGATTGCGATAGATGTGTACTTGCAACCCTTAGTAGAAGAACTGAGGGAATTATGGGATGTTGGAGTAGAAGCATTTGATGCATCTTCAAAAAATGTATTCCAATTGCGTGCGGCATTGATGTGGACCGTACATGATTTTCCTGCATATGCAGATGTGTCGGGTTGGAGTACGAAGGGTAAGTTTGCGTGTCCTTGTTGTGCCTCAGAGACTGATTCTCGATATTTAAAACATGGTCACAAATTATGTTACATGGGACATAGGCGATGGTTGGATAGTGACCACGAATTTCGGGACGAAGATACGTTATTTGATGGATCTATTGATACGCGAGTGGCTCTTGTGGCACCAGTTGCATCAGACATACTTCTAGATACTGAAAGTTTAGTTGGACGTTGTCTGGGGAAGAAATGTCAACTTCTTTACAACAAAAGAAAGAGAGGTGAGGCAAATCAATGTGGTTGGAAGAAGAGAAGTATATTTTTCAGCTTGCCTTATTGGGAGGATCACAAGTTGCGACACAACCTTGATGTGATGCATATAGAGAAGAATGTGATGGACAATATACTTGGCACGGTGTTGAACTTGAAGGACTGGACAAAGGATAATTACAAGGCACGCCTTGACTTGGCGGACATGAGAATAAGGAGTGAACTCCACTTACAGCGAAAAGGTGATGATAAGTATACAATACCGCCCGCGTGTTTTCATATGACTCCATCAGAGAAAGATGGTTTCTTACAAGTTTTGCGAGACGTAAGAGTGCCTGATGGATATGCTTCCAACATCTCACGCCGTGTCAATCTGAAAGAACGCAAGATTTCTGGTTTAAAGAGTCACGATAATCATATCTTGATGCAACAACTCCTTCCAATCGCTTTACGAGGATCTTTGCCATCGCACGTTACTGGGCCTTTGATAAAGTTAGCTTGTTTCTTCAGAAAAATTTGTTCCAAAACCCTTACGGTTTCAGAGATTGAGAATGATGAGGCAGAGATTGCAGTCACGTTGTGTGAATTGGAAAAGATATTTCCTCCATCTTTCTTCACTGTGATGGTACATTTGGTCATGCACTTAGCTACTGAAGCTAAGATTGGTGGTCCAGTTCAGTACCGTTGGATGTACCCCATTGAGAGGTAAGCTATATGTAATACATGTACATTATGAGCTTTATGTGTGCTTTTTAATAGCTAGTGTCAATTGCTAATCTTTTCATGCACATTATAGGTACCTTTCACGCCTTAAGTCTTACGTAAGAAATAGGGCTGCTCCAGAAGGGTCTATTGCTGAAGGATACATAGTGGAGGAATGCTTAACGTTTTGTTCACGGTATATGGAGGGAGTAGAAACTATATTCAATCGACCCACGAGGGCGATAGAGGACTCAACAGGGGCGGTTTCAAGCGTGACACTAGACAATAAGGAGTTCACCCAAGCGCATCGTTACGTATTATTCAATTCCGAGAACATTTACCAGTTTCGTGAGTAAGTACTACAGACTAATATAATTGCACGACAATTATTCTATACGCTAGGTGTATTAACACTAACACAATTGGCATCGCATGTAGGATGCACAAAAGTATGGTGGAGGACGAACTTCGAATGGGCCACCACCGTATATCCCCAGCTATTATTCAGAAGCACCACATGGAGAAGTTTTGTGGTTGGTTTAGGTCTCATGTACGTTTCACATCTTCAAATTCTCAAGCTTGTTACTTTCCCATAAGTATAATTATAGTTTGTTTATAATAAGTTTGTTTGGTTATAATAGGTGATGTCAATGACTGATGCTGATAGGGAAAGAACTGCACTTACTGATACAATTATCACACTTTCCAAAGGGCCGTATGCTTTTGTAAATCGGCTGAAGCATTATGTCATAAATGGGTTAAAATTTAGGAGTTCGAATGTCGAGGAAAATAGGAAAACGCAGAATAGTGGAGTTAGTGTTGCCACTGAAGGTGGTAGTACGTACTATGGTGTATTAACAGATATTATTGAACTGAATTATTCTGGCAATATCAGACACGTGTTATTCAAGGGTATATGGGTTGATGATCAAAATAGGAGGGGATATAAGACTGACGAGTTTGGGTTTCCTATGGTGAATTTTACACACTGCATGGGTGGCGGGGAGAAAATCATGGATGAACCATATGTCTTGGCATCTCAAGCTACACAAGTTTTTTATGTTGAGGATAAAAGGCACAAAGATTGGTATGTTGTTGTTAAAACTAAAGCTAGAGATGTCTTTGATGCCGGTATTGGCCCCCATTGTGATGAGGATGACACGTACGGGTTTTATGAGAACATTCCGTATAGTGTAACTAGTAATGATACTGGTAGGGAAAACCTTCGTTGGGGTCGAGATGATGTGGAGGGAATGACAATTGATGCCTCTATCATTGGCGAAAGAGATCTTCATGCAATGGACAACTTAGATGACTGTGAGTTCATTGATGATGAGTCCACCGATGAAGATGACAACGAAGTCGAGTACAGCGATGATGAATAGTGTAATAGCGTACTGTTGTTGTATGTATAAAACTATTATAGAAAATTATTGAAATTGTAAGTTGCTAGAAGAGTAAAGGTCTATTGCGTGCAAATTAAGTTGGAGAATCTTGCATATATATATATATGTGAAAAAATGTGTTCCTCTTTATGTTGTTAAGAAATTAATAACAATTATAACATTAGAAATTATCATATATGAACAAACTGTTATTTCTTCATGTTGTGAAGAAATAACAGTTTTAACATATATCATTAATGTTAAAACTGTTATTTGATCATGTTGTTAGTATAACATATTATCTTTATGTTGTTGAAATTGTTATTTGTTCATGTGATTGGATGTTGGCTATATTCATCTTTATGTTTGTGTTGTGAAGGTGTTGCACGCAGGTATGGGGAAGAGGAAACGGCAATTGCCACTTGTTTACGTTGGCGAAGGATCGTCAAATGGACGACAAAGGGTGGAGGCAGAAGATGAGGAAGCACATGGACAACAAAGGGTGGAGGCTGAAGTTGAGGAAGCCCATATTTCTCAGGAGGCCAGACCAGTTGCCTCTAATGACGATGAGACAGAGGCCCCTGGTACTTAACATGTCTTTGAATAAAATTCCTATTGATATTTCTTTTCTTTTACTTTTGTAGGTAGAGTATGCTTTTAATAGTTCAGTATAGTGTAAAAACAGTTTACAATGGTTGAATTTAGTTAACTCAATAAAACAATTTTCTAATAAACTCAATCATAGAAATAGTATTTACATGTGCTTTGAAGGCTAAATTCTCCTTAAAGAAATAGAGAACGTGGTACTGTTCTCCTTAAAGAAATAGAGAACGTGGCTTGTTTTACTAAACAAGGGCACTACTATGGTAAACTTAATACACCGTTGATGGTGAAACAACAAACTACCATTTATATATACTTAAAGGGCAGAACTTGAGACAGTAAGGAAATCATATTGTCAATATTGCAATGAAGTAAGGATTGCTTTTCCAAATGCTGCATCACATAATCTTAAACATCAAGTAAAAATAACAAAGTTAGTGCAAGTTGGATATATATCTACTTCAAATAGGGTATGGTTAGAATTGACCACATAATCTTTATTTTTCGTATGATTGTTTTTAGTGTATTTTAATGATCAAAAATATATATAGATTATCGACTTTACATATTATCTACTTTAATTTAAATCTTTAATATTCCATTATCATTAACTTGATACTCCATTATCATTAACTTGATACTCCATTATCATTAACTTCATGGGTTGGCTGTAAGATTATATAATGAGTTTATTTATTTATTTAAATAATGTGAGAATTGATAATTCAGCCCTAACATTGGTGGTTTTGTATATATAGATGATTATGAACAAAGCCCAGCAGCAGAAACTAGGCTTAAAAGACGTGGTCCTACAAAGCTAGCTGATATATGGGCTTTGGATGGATCCTGGAAGATCCTGTTGCCGTTAGATGGCCAAGGGCGCCCGATTGGTCCGGACGGTAAAACATTTGTTCGGTGGTTGGGAACTTTTTTTAACAATCCCTTATTATGCCCACTTGTCCCTGCTGACTGGCCAAAAGTCCCTAAAACTTTTAAACAGGATTGTTGGACGGAGGTTGAGGTAATATGAAAATAGAGTATAAGTAACAGTTATTTACAGTCGCTATCGTAATTAAAAGTCATATTTACTAGGGTCCATGCTTGTGTTTTGCTAACTCCACTTTTGCATTTCAGAAACGGTATCTCATTGACAATGAAATTGTTAAACCACCAAATCAAAAGGGATGGGCACTGCATATACTTGGGGTCCTTAGGAGAAATCGGAGGACTAAGTTGAAGAAGGATCACATTAAACTCGGGATGACAAAGGAAGAAGTATTGGCCAAGCGGACACCGTCGAGGGTAATGGAGGACCAATGGACGGAGATGGTTAACTATTGGTTTAAGGAGGAAACTGTGGTACTGCTACTTTATTTGTCTATCTCATTTTAGTCATAAATTAGTCAATATACATATGTTGGCCATGTTTCACTCTAATAGCCCTTCCTTTTAACCTAAATCTTCTGGTTATATATAATATAATTAGTGTAGCTGAAAGCACTTTGCAGTAGATGTGATAGAGTTGTTTTGCCCCCATCAACAACATAAACTAAAGATTACTATTATTTAGAGATTGGTTGGGGACTACGACCACTACAAGGGTATGCGAGTTCATCTTATTTATGCCAAGGGTCTCAATAAGAAATATATATGTAGCTTAGGTTGTGGGCAAAGGCTTACATACTCCATAGTCCATTTTCTCCCATTTTTATGTCTTATTCCATGCTTGGGTTATGATGCATCTTCTTCTTAATATTACTAAAAACTTGCTTATTAACTAGTTTATGTTGGTACTTAGAAGAGATAAAAAGTGAGATTAAGTAGTAAAATACCTTAGTCAAGAGATGTTTAGTTTTCAAATACTTTGACTTGTAATGTGGTTGCAGACATTAAGTAACAAGAATAAGGTTAGTCGAGGGAAACAGAAGGAGATAGCAACGTCTGGGGCTCAAAGTTTTGCACAAATAGGTGATGACATGGTAAGAAATGCATTACAAGTGCTACTGTATTCGTATATCACATAAGCTGATTTTATGCTTCTGAATCACACTAAATGTTAAAAATACTCTTTTAATTTCTTGTTGGTGGTAGATATAAACTTAGAATTTATGAACACCTAAGTCAATGCAAATGATAAACAACATGACACATTTGAGAGCAATTGTGTGATTTGTATGTGTAATTTGGTTCATCATGTAGGCGAAAGCTAGCGGGACTCCGGTCGAGCGCGCAGACGTGTATCTACAAGTATACCGTAGGAGAGATGGGACTGCTGTTACTCCCCGTGCACAAGAGAACATAGTAAGCACAATTTGAAACTTCTTTTTAGTGTATTTTGTGTTTCTATTGTTTATGGTGTGTAATATGTTATTTGCTTCTTGTGGGAAAATGTACAGAGTAAGATGGAAGAACTGTTGACACGAGAGGGTGTGCGACTACAAGGAGAGCCTGGTAGTGGAGTTCTTTGGTCTAAAGATGATGTATATGCTCAAGTGTTTGGTCTAGAGCGCCCTGGACGTGTACGGGGGGTGGGACTAGGCATCACCCCATCTGGAAGAAGTGCCACAAATGCTTCAGAGTTTACTTTGACTCCATCTTTGCCAAGCAGAACAACACAAAGGATTTCGGAGTTGGAGAACAACTCCTCTAGACTGACTGAGCAACTAGTACAAGTACAGGAACAACTCTCCCAGTCAGAAGCAAGGCGCCAAGAATCAGAAGTAAGGCACCAAGAACAACTCTCACAAATGGAAGCAAGGCGCCAAGAATCAGAAGCAAGGCGCCAAGAATCAGAAGCAAGGCACCAAGAACAAATGGCCCAAGTGATGACGCGCTTGAATGCAATGTTCGCCCAAATTACCCAAGGTGCACGTGATTCAGATATCTCTCAGGTACCAAATTGAAGGTGTATTTAGCAAAACACTACTTTTTGCAATGCATTGTTATATGATATTAATATGATGCCTTTAATATATTCAGGGTGGCAGTGCTTGATGGGGACTCTCCATGTGAATGAAACTGTGAATCCTCTGGTAAAACAAATACAACTATTCCTTATAACATATACAACTATATTGGGAAAAACATAAAAATAAAAATCAGATATATTCTTGCCTTTGTTGGTTTTATTCCAATTTGAAGGTCCCACATCAGTATATATGAAGCAAGAAGTAGGGAAGTAGATGTACTATAAGACATAAAAACAAAGTAGAAAATTTCAACCATGCTCAAGTTGATAGTTCCCAATGCAATATACATTATTTATTTAATTTTTTTTAAAGGCAGTGAATATGGATTATGTAAATTTATGAGCAGCTAGTGAACTGTCTCACTGTTAGTCTTGTTTAATTTTAAGATTTTAAGAGTAAGCAAAAGGACTATGTGTAAGCCTCATAGATGATAATGACTCTAAAAATTAAGGAATGTTGACCTTGTTAATAGACTGACTGAGATGATTGGTTATTTGTTTAAAGTTTGTTTGTTTTAGCTTAAAATGTTAGCTTATTTCCGGTGTTCTCATTGTCACAGCGCTGTACGATGAACAGTACTCAATGGAAACTAGGTGCTGAAGTAGGATGAGGGGTCCGAGATTTTTTGTGATGTGAAACTGATGAGGGGGCCTGAGCATATACTTGCTGTTTATTTTTTGTGATGTAAAAAATCTTTGAGGGGTCCGAGATTTTGTGATGTGAAACTTTGTTGTTGGGAAGTTGTTTGTAATTATTTGTTTATGTAATATTAATTAATCTTTTGGCAATGATTAATTTTTGTTTGCTGCCAATTGGTTGGGAATTGTTTGCATCTAATTAGTGTACAGGTCTTATTTTGATCAGGAATTGCAGGGATGTGTTTCGGAACAAAAAAAATTAAAAAAAAAAAAAACCCTATGGCTGCGTTTTTAAAAACGCAGCTATAGGAAAACCCAATGTCGGGGTCTAGAACTGCGTTTCAAACGCAGCCCAAACCATGTCTATAGCCGCGTTTTTCATAAAACGCAGCTATAGCTCTCACACCTGTTGATGTAAAGAAATGCGGCTATAGAGCGAAAAAACGCAGCTATAGACCCGTTTTGGGCTGCGTTTTTAAAAACGCAGCTCTAGGTCTTTATCCTAGAGCTGCGTTTGAAACGCAGCCCAAACCAGGTCTATAGCCGCGTTTGTCCCAAAACGCAGCTATAGCTCCCACACCTGTTGATGTAAAAAAACGCGGCTATAGGGCGTATAAAACGCAGCTATAGACCGAGTTTGGGCTGCGTTTCTAAAAACGCAGCTCTAGGTCCCGCAGGGGGCTGTAGCTGCACCGCATAAGCTGCGTTTGTAAACGCGGCTATGAAAACGCAGCTATAGCCTATAGCTGCGTTTTTTCGGGCTATAGCTGCGTTTTTTAAACGCGGCTATAGCCCTCTTTTTTTGTAGTGCTTGATACTTTACCAAAGAGGCAAAGATAGCTTGGTCTCCATTTCTTTATAAAAATAAAAAATAAAAATCTTAGCCTCCATTTTGTTAATTTTTCTTACGTGGATAATTACATTTTTATAGCATGGTTAGTTTGGAAATATCTTCTTTTGATGTTGTAAAATTAGAATTTAGAATAAAGCATCTTTTAAGACATTACGTCTCAAGGTTATTTAATATGTCAACTATATAATATTTTTCGAGTAGTTTTAGGATTACAAATTATTTCACAACTTTGACGTGGCAGATTATAAGTAGTTAACCATCACTTACACATAAACCTACTAATTTTTATCACCACATCATGTCTATTCACATTTGTGGCAAAAAGTTGTGAATACTTTTATGGTCCTAGACTTTTCCATATTTTTTACTATGCTTTTGATCATGTTAGATGATCAACTTCGAAATGTGAGTTTTCATTCTAGAATTAGACAGTGTAATTCCAAGTAGCTCGTATCTCAACCTAAAAAAAGGACATATAGTAGCGTCCTTTGTGTAAAATGTAAATTGAAATTTAATCAAAGGAGTAGTATAGAGATTAGGCAGATTGAAAAAAAAAAATTTAGTGCCAAATACTAGACAAGTTGATGATCCCAAGATCTAATCCATGAGGAATGTCCGTCCAAATCTAATCCCCACAAAGCCTTAAAAGGTTGAGAAGAAGAAACACTTGAATCCTCATCCACACCCAGAAAGCCCATAGGAACCCAACAACCCAATTAGGATTGAAATAAAAACAAAGCCAAATGCAAAATTCACCCTCTAAGTTTCACCACTTTTTCATTTCAATCCTGTAAGTTTGTATTTTGTCATTTCAGTCATCTAATTTTCAATCCTTCTCATTTTAGTCTTCCGTTAACATTCCATCAAAGTATGCTGTTAACTATATTTAATTTTTATTTAATTATTTATTTCTTACATTAAAAAAACGTTATTTTTTTTTTTTTATAGAAAAAAACCTAGAGATTAACCCCCCACCCACGTGAAAACCCTTCTTTCTGTTCCCTATTCCCAAAACAACCAAAAGAAAAAGTCCCAAAACCTCAATCAAACAATAATGAATTCGTTTCTAAAAAAAAAAAAAACAATAATGATTTCATATAGGCCCACCAGCAACCTCGATTATATCTTCAGTCTCTAAATCTATTATGCCTCCACACCGATCTCTTTCCCTCTCAAACTCCAAAATCCCAGCCCCAAGAAACTGCCAATGGCAAACATAGAGCTCAGATACTTAAAGAAGAAAGAACAATCAAGAGGGAGATTATCAAAGCAATCACAGTTGGGAAGCTCGACTTGTTGAAACCCAACTCAGGACAGTCTGTACCCATTGGCGAACACTACATGTGCGTTTCGTATCACAAGGAGTCTGACTCTGATTGCAGAGTCTAGGAGTGGCATAGACACATGGTGTTTTACGACGATGAAAATGGGTAATGCAAGTGTATGTGTATGGGGATTACTTTGGGAGAATGATGATGATGAGGAAGGTTTTTGGGTACAAAAGCGATGAAGAAGATGAAAGCCATGAGGAAATGAATTCGGAGTTAATCTTTGTTTTTTTTTTAATTTCAAATTAACATTTTTTTAATATAAGATATAAGTAATTAATTAAAAATTAAATATGGTTAACGGCAGATATGGATGGAATCTTAGCAGAAGACTAAATTAAGGAAAATTGAAACTTAAGGGATTGAAATGACAAGATATAAATTTATAGGACTGAAATGAAAAGTGATGAAACTTAGAGGGTGAATTTTGCATTTTGGCCTAAAAACAATATGACTCTCAAGTCTGAAACCTAGCCCAAAACTATACTAACAATCAGACTAGCCCAATCCCTCTATTTACAGACTTGCAGATAAAAATCATACATTGATTCAATCTTTTAAATGGAAGCTGAAGAACCCATTAGACAAAACTCGTAACAAAAGAATTTTTGATCTTTTTACTTTTCCATCTCTCAATAAAACACACAGAGGGAAAACTAAAATTTCTTTTATCCTTCTACTTTTCTATTTCCTCCCAATTTTTGTCATTACACTTTTCCATCTCCTACCAAATGAAGCTTAAAGGTTATTAACATAAGAGCATTCACAGCAGTGCATTTAAAATTTTAGCTATTTAGCTACACAAAAAGTCACTTTATCTATTTTAACTACACACATGCTACAGCAGTGGAGCTATTTTAACTTTTAACACAATAAAATAATATATACACTACAATAAAATAATATTTCATTCAACCACCAACACACAACAACAACCACCATCAAACCCATAAAAATCACTGCACAACCACAACTCCGCCGTGCCCATCAAAACCATTGAAGAAGAAAAAAAAAGAAAGCAGAAAAATCACAGCCGGAAAAACAAACCCAGCCCGAAACAAAAACCGAAACCCATGCCCGAAACAAAAACCCAGCCCGAAACACAAATCTGAAACACAAGCACGGCCCGAAACACAAAGCCGAAACACAAGCACAGCCCGAAACACAAAACCGAAACGCCGAAAATAGAGAAGAGAGGCCGAAATGGGTCAGGTCGGCGGCCGAACGTGGGTCGAAAACAAAAACCCAGCCCGAAACACAAAACCAAAACGCCAAAAATAGAGAAGAGAGGCCGAAATGGGTCAGGTCGGCGGCTGAACGTGGGTTGGCGGCGACGGGTCTATGGCGGCTGGGCTCGTGCAGATCGGCGAAGGGTCTCTGAGGAAGAAAGAAGGGTCTGGGTTTGTGGAGGAAGAAAGAAGAGATGGAGAGGCAGTGAGCAGAGAGTGAGATTGAGAGAGAGAGAGAGAGAGAGAGAGGCACGGTGAGAGTGAATGAGAGAGAGAGAGCAAGTGGCATTTTTTTAATCAAAACCGGAATAAAATAATGCATTTTATTTTTAGCTTTGATGAATAGTGCACATCTATATAAAGATGTGCACTGTAGCAAATCATCTAAAATTTTAACTTTTGCCTCCACTGCTGCAGCGTAATTTTTGTGTTTGTGGAGCTAAATTTTAGCAATATAGCATTATAGCTACACTGCTGTGAATGCTCTAACATGACATTAAAAATCAGTGTGGGGAAAGACCCAATTCATGGTTGTGATACCATAAGAAGGCCTTTTTGAGTCCCAATTGTTAATTGGAAAAGGCACAACCTCTTGGGTCATTGGGACAAAATAATCTCATTCAACCCACAAACTAAATAGGCCCACAGTATGTCCAATGACTTTAAAGGACATGTCTTTGATGATTTACTCTGTAGTTAGCCAAGAGGCCCACCACAGTACCAAGAGCTTAAACACCAACTCTTTTGCACATAATGAAAAAATGGGCTTTAGCAAGTGTTTGATTATATATTTTTTAGCCAAAAATAAAGTGGGTTCATGATGAATCGTGTTCTCTTTCACATTGTTATTTGTCAAACCATTCGAGGAGTAAATGAAAAATTGACTCATAAAGTGCCAAATTGAAAATGGTTTCAATTGTGTCAAATACAAGTCTTGATCAGAATTATATCATTCATTCTTAATATATTTGGTTTGTGAGTAATTTATTTTACAGATTTCTATTTGCTATGTTATATAGAATTTTTTTTTTTTTTTTTGATAAACATGTTATATAGAAATTCAATTATTGTTCTTGATTTCTTATTCATAATATCTGTTTGTGTTCTTGATTACATAATCACAATATATATATATATATATATATATATATATATTTTCTGTAATAACTTGATTTCTTATTCATAATATCTGTTTGTGTTCTTGATTACATAATCACAATATATATATATATATATATATTTTTTTTTTTTCTGTAATATAACCAACAAATATTTTTAGTTATTTACACCAAAATATCGTCATATCTTTCAAATATTAGCACCTCTTTTTTCTTTCCCCGACCTTGCAGAACCAAACATAAGGTTTAAGAAATGTCCAAAAACCATAAAGGATTTAACAACTTCACCAACATTTTCCTAAGAAAATATGTTTGCTCCCAATAAACAAAACACACCATGAGCAACCTTAAGGTTGTATCATTGGTTTCAATAGTTTAATTCTCATGAGAAATTCTACAAAAAATTAAAAACTATCTATTGCTGCAAGCTGCAGCCATATGCGAGTGCATTATTCTTGCACTTCATAATAAAAAATTAAAAGTTCTCTCTAGAATGTAACTTAAAGCCAACCATTTTAATATTCTCTCTTTTTTTTTTAGATTATATTTGGACTAAAATCATGAAACTTATTTTTATTCAAACAATTGATATAATTTTCACTATCCATCAATAAAGATGCAATTTTAATTTAGAGGTTTTCTTAATTTTTACTTCTAAATAAATTATACTGCAACTCCATTGTAAGTTGCTCTGATCGGGGTAAAAAAACTCCATTGTAAGTTGCTTTGATTAGGGGTAAATATTGATTTTTAATTTTTTTTAGCTAAGAAAATGTAAAGAAAAATAAGTAATATTGATTTAATTTATTTGTTGTATCTTTTTTTATATATTTTTTAATCTTTCAATTGCTAACGTGGTATTTTCAATTAATTATTAATATTTGTATTACTATTTTATTAGCCATGTCAATTTCAAGTGTGCCATGTTTACACACCATTTACCATTTAGCAATTTTCCGTTAGTGAGTTAATGGTAAAAACCAAATTAACTGCAAGCTAAAAATAATAAAGATCAAATTGATTGTTATCAAAATGTAAGAACCAAATTGATTGTGACCTCTAAAATATAAGGACCAAAATAATGTTTTTATCCTAAATAAATTATGTGGCAACTCCATTGCAAGTTGCTTTGATTGGGGTTAAAAAAATTCCAACTATAAGATGCTTTGATTAGGGATAAAAAATATATATATATATATATATATATATCTACAATTGAATATGCACCTTAAGATTTGCAATTGGGGGACATCTTCTATCTTTACTTACATATTAAGAGGAGAAACATTATAATATTATTAAAAAAAAGAAAAAAGAAAAAAGCATTTCCTTTGGGTCACGATTCACATAGCGTGCAAAGAAGAATGAAGGCATATAATCAAATTGTGGACATTTTAAAATTTGATATGAATACAAAGTTATGGACATGATCAAGTTACACCAGCTTTTTAATAATGTAAAACCATTCTATAGCTAACAGTTCAATGATTTGATTATATGTATCATATAAAAAAAAAATTTCTCCAACTTTCATATGCATTGCACAAGTTAACGACTAATCTATAATGTAAAATAAAAGGTATTTGACTTTTTGTTAACTTTTAAGGATTTTCAAAATAATACTTTAAAACTCTGCATTTTTGTAGGTTATCATTCTATGTTTTTTAATTTTTTTTTTTAGAATTACAAATAGTGTTGAACTATATAATTAAATAAAAAGTGATTCAGTTGTTTTTTGAAAACCAAACAAATCTGAATTAAATTAGGTTTGATTTTGTCTAAAAAAATTCTAATTAAATTATGTATGCTATTTTTTACGAATTCCATAATTTATTTTTTTATTTATTAATCAAATATGTATCATATATAAAATTGAAAACCTATGACTTTTTGTTGATATCATAATATTCTAATTTAAACACCCCGTCAGAATCATGGCATATTTCAAAGAAATTTTTTTTTTTATAATTCCAAATCAATTATAATAAATTTCAATTAATAACTATCACAATTACCAAATTTCATATTTATAAAAAAGATAATTCAAAAAAAAAAAAAAAAAACGTAAAGAATATGTAAAGCTATGTGCACAATATTTTCACAAAAATTTCAAAACAAAATCTAGGTGGCAATTTGTTAATAGTAGATAAAAATAGTGATGTTAATATTTAGCTTAAATAAGAACCAATAACAACTTGGCACCTAAGTCTTGTTGTGAAATTGTTATGAAAATGTTATATGAATACTACAATCGTGCATTGAACGTAACTTAAGGTTACAATCATACTCAATATTTTTTTATTGGAGGTGAATTTTAACAAATCAACTATTAAATTACATTTTCTTTTTATATTTTCCATACTTGCAAAATTTCTAGAAAATTAAAGGTTAATAACTATGTCATCAATAAATTGTTTAAATTGCAAATTTTTGTAGTTTTAAATTATACATAAAATATAAGCTTATAGATCATATAAATATTTTATTGGCATAAAATTTGACATATGTATTAAAAGTTTAAAGAATATGCAATTCAACATATAGATTTTCAAAATATGTAGTAATGTTAATTTTTTTAAAAGAAAGTTGTAGTCTTAGGTTACAACTAATTTTGTAGTTAAACTTTGTCTATATATATGTGTGTGTGTGTGTGTGTGTGTGTGTGTGTGTGGAGGAACAAATCTCTCTTTTAGAAGGTATTGTCCGCTTTGGGAATGGGCCGAGGAGACCGATGCCGCCCGCACGGATTTGCTTAATTCCACATCGAGGAGAGACGCCTCCCACTCATGCCTAAGCCTTTGGCCTAAGGATGAGTGTACCACTATTACACATGTACACACACACACACACATATATATATATATATATATAATTCAAATATTTGTCTTTATTTATTGATCCTACAAATGTTATACGGAGCTATAACATTGCTAAGGTTTTTAAAGTAATATCAATTAAATAAAAACCAGTCAAGGATTATAAAAACGATGCCAAATTTCTATTCGCATTTAATCTAATAAGAACGGTGTTACCTTGCCAACGATCATATGGTTAATAAATCCATTTAAAAATCTTTCAAGTTTAAAGAATAAATAGTTAGCTCCTGTTAAAACAAAAACAAAAAGTGCAAATAGTTAATAATTTTTTTTTTTTAAATAACGAGTAAATAGTTTGAAAAATAAATGCATTATACCGTATATTATATATATTTGCATATTTATAAATAAAAAAAATAGTCTGAAAACAATTAGAACATTTATTAAACATTTTCGATATTATACATACACACAAAGATATTTCAATTAGGTTGAACCTAAATACTCTTATTATCAACATAATTTTTTTATTTTATTGTGTATCACTATATACAACATTAAAATTATCAAAATTAACATTTCTAAGTCAGATTTTACTATTTACATTAATCATCAATATTTTATATTTTTATTATAATCTTAAATTCCTTTTTTGTTCTTGTAAGTTTTTTTTCTAATATATAATCTGGTAATATTTTTCTATATAATTTTGTGGGGGGTGAAAAACCCAACCTAACGTATTGGGCCCAAGACCCTATTTGAGGAACACTGTTCGTCCGAGGAGATGAAAACATTCAATCAGAGGCCCATGTAAAAGGAGCATGTCTGGAGATGAACGTGTACGATCCGAGGAGATGTTCATATGTCCGAGGAGTCCAATATCCTCGGATCCGAAGAAGTTTGGCCCGACAGGTGTATGGGAGGTTCAAGTGATCTTTCTGACAAATGTTAGGAGGGAAATGAACCTCGGACACGCATGAAGATAACAGGAACAGAGAAATATCAAGGAGACAGGCTTCAACCACCGCATTAAATGCACTGCACCTACCTTCCTAGCCGCATTTATGTGGAGAAGACCCCTGAACAGTGCCTTTTCAGCTACCGCCACTCACACAAGGCAAAAGAGGGAGTATGATGGGACATGCACTCAAGTGGGCGTCTTGATGATGAACAAGTGGACGGTGAAGATGTAGGAAGGGAGTACTATATAAGATAGGGATGCCTCTGATAGATGGAGATCGAAAATCAAAAGTAGAAAAGAGTGGACTCCATTACTGTAACTCCAAGAATTGTAACCCTAGCTTATGAAATAGAAATACCTCATCGGACGTTGCGTTTACATCTATCCGAGCACGTTTTAATACAAATTCATTCACAAACGTTGTTGTCTAATACTGTTTATTCATTCCTAGCCTAGCTTTTTCACCCACTCTCTACAAATTTATTGTCTTGGGTTCAGTGGGCTCAAAATCCATACCTTCTTGGGCTTGGGCTGCAAAAATTGACCCTACAAATTTGAATGGTTAGATTTTATTCCCATATATAATATGTGGTATATAGATTTAAAAATAAAGTAAAAATATTTTTTTCGCTTAAGGAATTAAATTATTTTAAATTATAATAATATGAGAAAATACATATATTTTCTTTTGACTAAGTAAGTAAATGAATAAATATATGAAACACCATCTCCTTCATTAACTTGCTAAGTATTTTGATTGAGAAAAAAACTAAAAATTTGAAAAAAGATATATTATCAATTTTTTTTAATAAGTTGGTTTTCCTAACATCTTATAAAATTATATTAAGATAATCTAAATATGCTATTAAAATAAAATAAAAACTTTATATATTAATTCTTTTAGTCCTAAATTTTTGTTGTAATGCACAACCTATGTCAAATTACGCCAACGGGGGCTTGGCTCAGCTGGTAAGGTTCGGACGCTTCGTCTAACCCACCTAGGCTCGAGTCCCGCTGCCAGCAGGTTTCCGTTGGTGGGTAAACTTAGTGGTGAGGTGTACTCAGAGATGAGGTGACTCCCACACAGTGGTACAGTCGGGCCTCCGAGATCGGGCTACCTCGGCCGAGGCCACTGGCTCCCTACCCGAGGGTGCAATATGACCATAAAGACCCCCCAATTTTTTCTTTCTCAAAAAAAAAATGTCAAATTACATTTAATTAATTAATTTATTTATAGAAAGTTCTTATCTTTTAATTCTTTAATCGAATGAAATGTGTACATATCCTACACCATATATATTTTGTCCAATATACTACTAACTATAAATCTCCAAGACAATAATTAACTAATAGTAATGAAAATTTGAATCATACCTAGTCTAAAAGAGAAGGTGGTTGGGGGGGCGCGGAGCATGCTAAATTTGAGGAAACTCTACTTCTTGAAATCACAAAGTAGAAGTGTTATAATATTGGTGCAAAGTTTTTTCTAAGAAGAAATATGGGTGTAATTATTCGTTATTTGTTAATGGTAACCATAGCCATATGTCTCACCTCAGTTGAATGTACTGTTACTGGGCTTGCCACTTTCTATGATCCTCCTTATGTTCGTGAGTATATTTATATGCAACCATTTTAGTCAATTGGTACATCCCATAGAATTTTAAACAATAGAATTTCATTTAGATTGATGAAGAAAATATTACAAGTATACGGAGAGGCCGATGGTAGCACTGTTGAAATGGTCAATACAATGATTCGGAGTAGTTTTTGTTACATACTAGTGTGATAAGTTTTACCCAAATGATTTTTCGATCCATGTTGCCACAAACTTCAAGAACATAGATATAACCGTTACATGAAATTGCTAAGTTTATTGTTTTTTGGAATTTTAATTGAAATTAATTCTCTTGTTTTAGTTGGGTCAATTCTTACAACGTTAGAGTGATTGAAATGGGTTTTCTTCCCGTGAAGTAAAAAATAAATCAATTGAGAAACTGTCTATTAACTTAACACTTTGATGAAATATATTTTATAGAATCTAAATTGTAAAAATTCTAAGATTTGCTTTGATAATATTTTATTATCCCATTGACAGCCTCTGCATGCTTTGGAAATCAAGACCAAGGTAACCTTGTAGCCGGAGTAAGTGATGATTTATGGGACGGTGGAGCAGCATGCGGGAAATCATTCGAGGTCGTATGCACCGGTGCTACAAACCAGGGTGACCCACAACCATGCTTAGGTGAGGCCGTCACAGTTATAATTGTCGATCATAATCCAGGTGCTGCAGCAATTATTAATCTCTCTGCAGATGCTTTTGCCACAATAGCTAATCTTGATGCAGGATCAGTCTGTGTTACTGTTAATACTATTTGATCTGTAAGCCCAAATCACCAAACTTTATACTTTTTCTGCTTAAGGCATGTATAACGTACGAGAATAAGAACATAATAATTCATGTATGCTTTCTTTTGTATTTGCAGAGTCACCACTTGAAGTTGACAGTGCATGGCCTCTCATAATAAACGTTTGAGATATATATGAAGTTGATCATGATGGAAACATCTATATTTCAAGCCCCTAATACTATTTAAATAAGCATCTCATGTGTTGTTCAAAATAATAATGGACTAGGAGAATCTTATGGAATAATATATTTCCTTATATTAATTTGTGTGTGTGTGTGTTTTTTTTTTTGGGGGAATCTTTTAATAATAATTGTGTTATCAAGCTTCTATTATGTTGTCCATATAAAGCTTATATTATATTTTTGAATTGAAAATATTTTATTATATTCAAAATATATTAGAATCATAAGATGTTTGTAAGAGAAATCAGACAACCAATAAAGTCATTATCATTGTAAAATATAATAAATAAGATGTTTGTAAGAGAAATCGCATCAGTAAATGCAAAATAGAAAAAAGTGGACAATTTTAGTATTTTATACATTTTTTCTCAAAACCTACCAACATCAATCCATCTATAGGCTCGTTTATGGCTTGATATTAAGCTTAATATAAGCTCACAAATAAACTCATATTTTACTAAGATTTTAATTAATTAAAAGTTGGGATCACACATGCAAATCTTATAGACTTGATAATCAGATTAATATGGGCATGATATTGTACTTGTGTTGTATCTCAAGCTTAAAGGCGTAATATTAAGCTCAGGTTTGAGTTTGATATTGAGCTCAAGTTTAGCTTGGTTATTGAATTAAGCCGAGCTCAAACTTTTAAACTTTTTAATGTGCTTGAGCTCAAACATTATTTGTAGGTCTGGTTTGATCTTAAGTTGAGCTTTAAAATTCACAACTTGATTGTCTAATTTTCAGCCCAATGATTATACCTTTAGATTTGTAATATGTTTAAGTACTCACTTGCAAGTGTTTTTAGTGTACCATGTTAAATATTTTTAGGATATACTTATTCATCATTTCTAATTTATGAGTATCAATAACCTCTTAACTAGTAGTTTTAACATGCTATCTCAACTAGATAATTTTTAAGCTACAAATCTTGTAGTTTAAGTTGTACTTTCTAGTATTTTCAATAGAAACATCTAACACTCATATTTACCTCCACTAGTTATCGAATCATAAAGAAAAGTCAATAATTTTAAGAGATGTGGTATTAGTATGAATGATGGTACCAGCCAAACAATATAGTGTTTTTAAGTAGTTAATTTGAATAAAAATTCTTTATCTCAATTTTTGTCTTCCTTCAAATGCATTTCCACTTCTTAAGAGTATGTGAATATTGTTTGCATTGTTAATTAACTTTTAACTCAAGCGGCACCCCTCCTCCCCTAGTTTGTTGGCTTTTCTCATATTTTCCCTATAATACATTAACCAATAGCAACAGGAACATAATAACTATTGGGTTATAGATTGACCACAGTTAATTAATTCAATTTCCCAAATTGATTAATTAAGTCAAATTACATGCAAAATTATGAAGGTACAAACAAATCACCAAATGATCTAGAGTACAGTGGAATGTAAATTCGACGCTATGATTTGTTAACTAATGAGGAAAACCTTAATGGCCATACCTAATTGATCAAGTTCCTTTATCAGTCAATAAACAATGTGTTTATTGTGTACATAGCGGAAGAAACAATCGAACCAGAGTCTCATTCCACATATTTCACAAACTTCACAACCTTTTGATTACATAAATCTAACAGTAGTTAGAAGTACATCACCTACCACTCTCTAGAGATGTATTATCAATATTTTTTTCTTGTATTCACAATTTCCAAATTCTACTGTATACACCTCTTTGGTCCCTTATTTTCACTTTCATATGCAAGTGAAACTTAAGCTATTAAGAGAAGATAAATTTAATTATTTTATCATATAATTCTAACATTAAGTATGCGTTTGGGTATAGAAATTATTCTACCCTCGGTCTGCGTTTCTGGCGTTTCACACCTCTTCTTTTTTTTTTTTCTTTTTTTTAAATTGAGAAGCACGTGAACACAGACCTGCCAGTGGGTCCTGTGTACTGTGCACGGGACCCACCACCTCATTGACAATCCAAATTTGCACTGGAATGGCATTGTTCAGTGGGTCCTATGCACTGTTCACGAGACCCACAAACCTCTTTTTTTTAACAACTTTTGCATTAAAAATGGATCCCACAACACTATTCACACATTTAAAAATTATTTTACTACGGTATTTTCAGTTTTCAACAAAATAAACGGTATCCAAACGGATCTTAATTAGAAATACATGTCAGATGAGAAACCTCGGACGTGAGTTCTCATTCTAGAATTAGACAGTATAATCCCAAGTAGCTTGTATCTCAGCCAAAAAAAAAAAAGGACATAGTAGTGTCCTTTGTGTAAAATGTAAATTGAAATTATATCATGGGAAGTGGTACAGAGCTGAGGCAGATTGAAAACATTTTTTTTAGCACCAAACGCTAGACAAGTTGATGATCCCAAAAAGACCCATTCCATTAGAAACCAGTCCAAATCTAAACCCCATGAAGCCTTAAAGGTTAAGAAGTAGAAAAACTTGAATCCTCATCCACACCCAAAAAGCCGTGATAGGAACCCAGCAGCCCAACTAGTACAGAAATAAAAACAATAAGACTCAAGTTTCAAACCTAGCCCAAAACTATACTAACAATCAGACTAGCCCAGTCCCTTTATTTACAGACTCGCAGATAAAAATCATATATACCATGGGTCAGCCTTTTACAAGGAAGCTGAAGAAGCAATTAGACAGGCTCACAACAATAGAATAGTAGTGTTGATGGAGAAATACAAAAAAAATATCCAATCAACTTTATGTCAAAATTAAAATTGATCATTCTATTATACTTATTCTCATTGGACGAACAATTCTATCACGGACAGTGCATTGCGGAGCTTAGCAAGTGATAGTGATAGCATTTTCATAAAATATATTTATTCAAAGCAAAACATATTCAGAAGAAATTAAAAGGAAATTCAGGGAATCCACATTCACCATTCATCATGAAAATTAAAACTAACGTGAATATCTAAAGGGATTTATCTCTAAAGCAAACCTACAAAATTAAACTAATCACAATTTTATGCAAATGGATTCATCCAATCTTAAAAATGCATAAAAATACATGGTCTTGTGAATATGCGAGTATAAAAACCTTAAATGTGACTTTTATCTATTGATGTATGACAATGATAAATGAATTCTATGAATAATTTCTTAAAGAAAAATATCTTTATTAAAATTCATTATATCACATTACACCAATCACTTCCACACATGTATATATGTTCACAATCTTATAAGTAAATAGTTAGAGAATGAGGATAACTGGATAAGTACTCACACATACAGTGTGAGAGAAAGAGTAAACTAGTTATCATTTGCAAGAGGAAGCAGAGGTACGGCCCCTGGCAGATTCAGAGTCTCAGGAAAAAGATTTATGGAAGAAGATTTGGGCTCTTAAGGTTCCTAATAAGGTGAAAAATCATATGTGGAGAGCATGCCGAAACTCATTTCCAACTAAAACCAACTTGGTACGCAGGACCATCATTGCTAATGACACATGTGATCGCTGTCATGGTGCTGCAGAAACGGTGATCCACGCTCTGTGGGAATGCCCAGAAATTGATGTAGTGTGGACCGATGCGACTCTATGGGATTTTCGTTTCACTTCGGAGTTCGCTGACTTCAAACACCTGGTGGCATGGATAGTATCTCACGGAAAAAACTCAGAGATGTTTGCCATGCTTGCTTGGTCGATTTGGAATCAACGCAACAAGGTGAGACGCCAAGAACCCTGTTGCTCACTCCACCTCTTAGCTCAAGGATCTTCTACAGGAGTTCAAATCGGTGCAACCAATACCTCCACAACCAGTAGCAGTCCCGCGGGCTCGCTGGAAACCACCATCAGAGGATTTTGTCAAAGTAAATGTTGACGGAGCGGTTTTCGCCGATGAAGACAAGTCTGGTATTGGGATAGTTATTCGCAATCATGTCGGACAGGTACTGGCATCACAGTGCCTGAAGCTTCATCAAGCATATAGCCCTGGTGCTATTGAAGCTATAGCTGTTCACAGTGGGATCACACTAGCATCGGACATTGGATTTCACAAAGTTGCAGTGGAAAGCAACTCAAAGGCTGTGGTGACGGTATTGCAAAAGGGGATAGAGATCTTAACGCAAGATGGTTTATTGGTCGAAGATATTTGCTTTAGCTCAAACTAAGAGGGAGGGTAATATAGTTGCTCATAGTTTAGCAAGATATGTTTTACATGTATGTGAGGGATTTTTTAGAAAATAACTACAAAATCCAAACAATATTATTAGTTAGGCAACGTTTCAAACATATTGCATTTCTAACAATTCGACTTCAGATGAGTCGATTTTACTGTTCATATCGCCTATTTTTGTCAGTTGAAGAAGCCACGTAGATAAAGAAATCGAGTCCTTTGGACTCATTTCTTATACACAGAAACCGACTTCGCTGGAGTCGTTTTCTATACAAAGAAATCGACTTCAGTGAAGTCTATTTCTTTGTGTAGAAACCGACTTCAGTGAAGTCGATTTCTTTGTATAGAAATTCAAACTAAGTTCCTACTGAATCAAGCTTTTTGTGTATTTCAGATGAGCCTCTTCAAATTACTTACAGCTACTGGGATGGAGCTGGGCATAGGCGGGTGCTTCAGGTGAGTATTTTTAAAACTGTTTAGTTTTCTCTTTCTCATTTCTTTTTTGGTGATTGATGTTAGTGTACCCTAAAGAAAAAAAGAAATGAAAAGAGAAAACTACAAACAGTTTTAAAAATATGCAGTTCAGGTAACCACTACTCACCTGAAGCACCCGCCTATGCCCAGCTCCATCCCAGTAGCTGTAGGAACTTAGTTTTCATGCCACTCACGAATTTGAATTTCTATACAAAGAAATCGACTTCACTGGAGTCGTTTTCTATACATAGAAACCAACTTCACTAGAGTCGGTTTCTATACAAAGAAATCGACTTCACTGAAGTCGGTTTCTACACAAAGAAATAGACTTCACTGAAGTCGATTTCTTTGTATAGAAAATGACTCTAACGAAGTCGGTTTCTGTGTATAAGAAATAAGTCCAAAGGACTCGATTTCTTTATCTACGTGGCTTCTTCAACTGGCAAAAAATAGGCGATATGAACAGTAAAATCGACTCCTCTGAAGTCGAATTGTTAGAAATGCAATATGTTTGAAACGTTGCCTAACTAATAATATTGTTTGGGTTTTGTAGTTATTTTCTAAAAAATCCCTGTATCTGATGTTGTTGTTTGGATGGAAGATGTCCTACCGAATGTTGTTTCTGTTTTACAGGCGGATTTAGCCCGCATTCATTAATAAAAATGCTTGGTCTTGGCTCTCAAAAAAAAAAAAGTTATCATTTGCAAGTGGTCTAACTAGAAGGCCCAATATTGATACATAGCAATATCGTTGATGGCATGAAACAGTCTGTCACAGTTAACCAAAAGAAAGAGAAATATATATTTTTCCCCTATAATAAGCTAGAACAAATTTCCTGGGCATAATGGCATCATTGATGACAAGGTCATCGCATCCTTCTTCTTCTTCTTCCTCTTCTTCTTCTTCTTCTTCTTCTTCTTTTTTTTTTTTTTTTTTTTTTTTTTTTTTTTTTTTTTTTTTTTTTAAGAGTTTCAACCGATTGTATTTTCAGTTGTACATTTTAATCAAATTAATTTTATTTATATTATCAAGTTGAGAATTTTAGGTGATAAAGGTCACTCAGAGATAGCAAACCTAATGTGTCCTTAAAAAAAAAAAAAAAAAAAAAAAAAAAAAAATTCAAGTTGATGTCTTTATGGTTTTCTTTTTCATTGCATTCAAGTTCCATTTTTTTCCCAAAGTTGTTGATAAATTTTTAACAATGTTTTTGTTTTGTTTTTCTTTATCTGATCGATGAGACAATCACTATCTTACAGCCTCCTTCCAATTTTGAAACGTCTATTCCTCATAGATGAAACGGACCTTTTCTTTCCTTCCGAAATTTTTTTTTTTTTTTCTTATTGAATTAGTAAAGATTTCGTGCAACACGTGAGACGAAACGCATCACCATGGCTATTAATTAAAGGATTTTACTAATATGTGCCTTAAGGGCACATAATAGTATACCATTTTTAGAAAAAGTTTTATCGGGAATTGAAAAAATTTTGACAACTTTTTCAATTCCCAATAAATTTTTTCCAAAGACAGATTAGTTAATATATGCTCTTAGGACACACATTAACCGGACCCTTAATTAAATTGTCAAGCTGACAGTTGAACCAATGAACTACGTAAAGAGAATGGAATAATGGACTTCTATTGAAGAGTTTACTTTTGAAATCTTTTATTTTGAATGCTACAAAGGGCAGCTGATATATCAATTCTAAGACGTTACTTTCGTCATTCCAGAAAAAAATAATCTATGTTCAATGAGATTGGTTATCCTTTTGGTTTATTATTATTATTATTATTATTATTATTAACGGAAGGAAAGTCTATTCTTTACTAAAATAATAATAATAATAATTGGTATCGTCTATGAAACAAGTTATTTTGTAGATTCTTTTTTTTTTTTTTTTTTGGTGGAAGAAAAAATGGCTGAGTGGAGATAATGGCACCCTCTAAGCTCCCTCTGGGGTAAAATCTCATTTTTATCAAGTATAAGAAGCACCAACACTTTGCCAGTGGAGAATGTATTCCTTAGAATAAAAGTTGAGTCTTATTTATAGACAATAATATCAAGGGATTGGTGGTTTTCATATGAGGGTCCCATATATGCGAAAAGAAAACACTTTTAGAAGAAAATAAAAAGGTTTCTTCATAAAGTAGTTTAGGTGGATTCATGTTAATATCATAATATTAAGAATTTATTTTGGATGTAATAGGATTTATGTTATTTTGTGTTTGTGGGATTTGTGAGCGTTTGTTTGTGAAAATGTATGAGTGTTACAAATGTATTAAAATATTATATATTAGTCGTTATTCTGTACAATGCACCAAATAGTTACAAATGAATTAACTTTTTATAAGACAAAACATTATATATATATATATATATATATATACATACTACTAATGTTTCTCCCATATTATTCATTTTCACAAAAACAATCAATAGATATTCACAACATGAGGGAAGACATGACGAACATACTTATTGCCCCCTAGACATCAAATTTCAAAATGAAACATACATGATCCACATTTTCATATGCATATTTTCAGATATCAAGATACTTTGACGTCAAACATGAATAAAAATATTTCTTTTAGCATTTACTCAATTTGTAGTTTGCATAGAAATCTCAATCATGTTGCCACAATGCATTAAAAAAAAAAAAAAAACATTATTCATTAGGTAAAACTTTAGTTTTTTTTTTTTTTGAAGGATGTAAAAATTTAGTTAAGTCCATATATTACCTTTAAGGGAGGCACATAATAGTTGCATATTTAACTTCATAGGATCTATACATTACTAAATATTTTACATTTTTAAGTACAATCTATACCAGTAGGAAACTGTCTAGAAATTAAGTTGAATTAACCATTTTTTTTTTTTTTTGGAGAGAGAAAGCACCATTTATATTTTTGAATTGAGAAAAAAATAAATTTAAATTCTTGGTCAATCACATTGATCATCAATCAATTAATCATAACTCAATTCATGATCATATTTAACAATAAAAGAGGAGTTACTAATAAATTATATATTTAATAATTTAAATCAAATTCAAATCTATAGAGGTGCAATTCATCTCTCTTAGTGGACTTTTTCTTCTAATGAAAACAGGAGGAAAATAAAAAGTATAATTCAAAATTTTTCACAAACTTCAAAAAAAAAAAAAAAAAAAAAAATCTTACAAACCTCAAAGTTCATGAACATATATAACATAAAAAAAAAAAAAAAAAAAAAACCAAAAACTACCCTAAAGTCATGGAAACTCGTTTATCACAAACCAAAGCAGTATTCTTTCTCATTAAAAGGTAAATGTTCTATAATATACATAAAAGAATTTCAAAACACTGTCCCCAAAAAATGTCAATCTAATTAATGTAATCCTTGAAAATAAAAAATTTTGATTCCCACTGTGCATCTATCTATAATTTGATTTTTATCTTTTCTTTTAAAGTTATCTGTCAACCTTACCTATTTTTGTAACTTCAAACTTAAAATATGCAATTCAATATTTCCAAGTGAAGATTATCATTGGAAAAATCTAATAGTTATAAATCAAAACTTACAATTTTTAAAAGTGTTAAGGACATATTTTGTGTAATTGGCTAATCCTTTGACAAAACGCACTTTACTTGTATTTGGGCAGATCTAGGATGTGTTTAATACTTCAAGGAACATGTTGTTCAAGTCTAGTATTAAAGCCATGAAGATTGGACCAAGAAACAAGTGAAGATAAGCTATTCAAGAAGGCTGGACAGATAGCTCGACACCTGTGGACAGATAGCCCGACAGCTGCCCGACACCTCTCGACAGCTAGCTATCTATCGAGCTCTTAAGGTGTTTTCTTATCGCAATCTCGACACCTTCTCGACAGCTGGTGGATCGATCGAGAAAGCTCCTGTCCCCTAGACAGATTCTCGACACCTCCTCGACACCTGCTATCTATCGAGGATTAAAATCTCGACACCTCCCGATCGATCGAGGTATCTATCGAGGTTACGGGATTTCAGATTTCCAGATCTGATTTTTGGGCCAGGCTTTTGTATTTGTGTAGGGTTTCTTTTCTCACAACCTTAGACCTATATAAGACTTATTTTAAAGGCCGTCACACAAGTGAATAAGAGAATACAAGGAGAACATATTCAAAAGGTTATTCTCTCTGAAAGAAGCTACTGCGTCTTTACGCCTTAGGGTTTTGTAACCAAGTGCTTCTTGATCTTCATTGTTGATGAAGTGAAGAACTTTGCAGCCAACATTCTTCTTCCTCAAGTTGGTGAGTGAGTCATGTACTGGGATTCGTGCAAAGGAGTTAGTCACGTACTGGGATCCGTGCAACAAAAAGAGTGGCGTTCATATATTGAAGAGTTCAGAGGTTCTGAAGCGGTAGAAGGTTTCTGCTGTGAGTTCATCTACGGGGATTGTAGAGTCTAGGGACAAAGGTTTTGTACTAGATCTGAAACTTCTCTTTACTATAGTGGATTGCTTTTCGGGAAGGTTTCCCCCCAGGTTTTTTACTGTGAAACTGGTTGGTTTCATTGGTTTTCCTGGGTCATCATATCTTGTCTTATTTACTTTTCCGCTGCATTCATTATTGACATGATATTGATGTTTGTTTGTTTTAACAAGTTTTATTGATAATAAATCTAATTAACAACTTGGGTTTAAAACTTGTTAATTCTATCAACTGGGGTCTAAATTTCCCAACAAAAAGTATGATGTCAAGAGCATAAAAAAGCTTTGGATAAAGGTGTAATAAATGCCTTTTGATTTCTCAAGAATAATGCTATAAGAAACTGTAATACATCCAAATGCTAATAATCACTATTACATACCTATCACAAACTGTTGTTATAGTCCCGAGTTTCTTTTCCATGAATTTAGTGAGATCATAGGAAAACAAACCAAGTTTCTCATACATATATATTCACTTTATAATCTAGCAAATAAATAAAAGAATTATATATATTAAAGATGAGAATTGGAGGAGATGAAAAGAAACAAAAAAACTAATGCCGCCCACTCCTCTTTTATTCAAACATGAAACACAAAAAATTAATTAACCTCCACTCTCACACAGTAAACGTCGAATATGGTAGAAATTAAGCAAAACGCCAGAACTACAACTTTATACAAGAAATACAACTTTTCATGCAAATTAAAAAATAAGGACTCCTAAATAGAAAAGCCATTGGCTTACCACAACACAATGACTCCAACTTGACCATCCGGTTTTGAGAGATGAGAAGTTGCTACAACGATTTTACGTCTAGGGTTTGTGGAGCATAATTTTTTTTTTTTTGGATAAAAAAAATCCATACGTATTCCATCGTAGTTTTTGTATTTGTATGACTTTCACATCTTCAAGACTCTCGAGCCACATCTCAACATTGCCATTCCACGATTTTTTTTTTCATAAAGAAGGCTTTGTGTTTGAGCCATGAGAAAACAAAAGAGAGAAATAGATAGGGGTAGCGTGAAGAGAGGAGTGATTGTGAAAAAGAAGATTGGAGTGGGAGAGAAGGAGGTTTACTACGTGTGGATCGTTTGAAGTAAATATAATTTAAATAAAAGAGAGATGACGTGAAAAATTGTGGTGCGAGTAACAAAAAGTAAACCAAAAGTCAGAGACAGGAGTGCTAAACGTGAGTGAGATTGAGGAAGGAGTCCTAAACGTGCTTATGTATTATCGGGTTTAATTAGAATTTAGGTTTTTGTATTATCGAGTTTTAGAAAAAAAAAATCAAAATTTTTATTTAAATAATGCTGAAGTGGAAATTTGTGGAGCTTAGCAAAAAAGTAGGGGGCTTTGGTTTTATATATGTGTGTGTGTGTGTGTGTGTGTGTGTGTGTGTGTGTGCACGTGCGCGCGTGCGTGTGCGTGTGCGTGTGTGAAGCTCCCTCCTGGAGACTTGAACCTCGGCCCTTGCCCCTCACACTCTACAAGCACTTATACTTGTAGAGTGACTATCGCACCAAGAGTGTGTGGTAATTGAGTTACCATGCTAAGCTAGCCTAATGTATTCCTCTAGATACCACACTTTGGATTCATTGTAATACTCGATTCAATAGAGTAAATATGTTGCCATTTAATGGCTTTTTAATATGAGCATAAGTTGCCAGGTTAAATATGTTAATTGTCTTACTCTATCTCTGTCTATTTGTCTGTCAGTCTCTCCATCATTTTATTATTCTTTTTTCAATTTTAAGAGTTAGTATGATTTGTGAGGTTTAGTTGAGTGTAGTTATAATCCATATTATTGATGGTAAATTTCAATTGGGATTACCTCAAAATATATGCATGGACTAATATTAAGTGAGCCATGTTTGCTATTAAGAACTAAATATAATAAGATTGTATGTGTTACTTTGTGTTCCCGCCGAACATGTTATCCATTAATGTCAAATAATTTTTCCATTTCAGATTTATTGCTCATTGCTAGATAAGTGAATAATGTCCTAATCATAAAAGGGAATTGCCACCCTTATTCTGTTGCTAATGCTTGAAAATCATTTGGTTAGTAATTCTTTATATATCATTAATATACCGATATTCATGATTCAAAGCAAGATATGTCTAATCTTTATTCCTTTATTTTCAATTAAGAGTCTATACAAATTTTTAGGGGAAAAGGTTAATTATATAATTTAGTTTATCCTGTTCCTAATTTATATGTAAAATGAAAAAAAAAAAAAAAACAACAACAACAACTTCTAGGTCATTATTCTGTCCCCACTGCCACTCTTCATCTTTTGCAATTAATTTTAGTCCACGATCATATTAGTCATGATTTATGAGGTGCCCAGATCATCTGTTATGACATTGTTGACTGACTTGTCAAAATTGAATAAATGAAACCCGCTGGAAAACAACTTGTTACCATTCCATAGCATTCTTTTACACACACACACACTTATATATGCATTATTCTGTTGCTAATGCTTGAAAATCATTTGGTTAGTAATTCTTTATATATCATTAATATACCGATATTCATGATTCAAAGCAAGATATGTCTAATCTTTATTCCTTTATTTTCAATTAAGAGTCTATACAAATTTTTAGGAGAAAAAATTAACTATATAATTTAGTTTATCCTATTCCTAATTTATATGTAAAATGAAAAAAAAAAAAAAAAAAAAAAAAAACAACAACAACAACTTCTAGGTCATTGTGCTGTCCCCACTGCCACTCTTCATCTTTTGCAATTAATTTTAGTCCACGATCATATTAGTCATGATTTATGAGTGCCCAGATCATCTGTTATGCCATTGTTGACTGACTTGTCAAAATTGAATAAATAAAACCCGCTGGGAAAAAACTTGTTACAATTCCATAGCATTCTTTTACACACACACTTATATATGTATAGACACATTTTTTTCCCATTCTTAGGTTGCTTAAAGATTTCAGTTTTTTGTTAGATTTTTGTGTCACAAAGCCTACAATTATCCTTGTTAGGTTTTTAGACCCCTTAAAACACAACAATTGGATTAACCTAGTTTATTAGCCAAGTGATTAACTTAGTTAAATTCTGCAAATCTAGGTTAACACAATCAAATAATCATATCAAGAAATATAGCAGCGGAAATATAAATAACACAATGATATGATCACCCAGGAAAACCAAACCGGTAAAAAATCTGGGGAGGATTTAACTTAGTTATCCTCAAGGTAAACTTGAATCCACTATATGAAAGAATCGAAGTTCATACAAAAGGACTTACAAGCACCCACGCTCGACTTCCTAATGCTACCCACTAGTAGAACTTACTAACACGACCACGTGCAAACTCCGAATTCACGGACTCCTTCTTTCTTGGATTCTCTACAAGATACAAGCACCCCCGCTTGTGTTTCTTTAAGCTCCAATGGCAGCAACTGAGTTGATCATCAAGATGTTGATATAATCTCTACCTTGAAAACCCTAAGTTTATGTGAAGGAAAGCTCCTCAAGGATCTCACAAGAGATTCACACAAACAGCAAAATATGAGCAACAATACAACCAGGGCAACTCACAAAACGTGGCTAGGGTTTTGCCTTATATACCTAGGGCAAAAACATAAAACCCTAAAACGTTTAATGAGGTAGGGCTGAGTTGGAAATTCTGCAGAAAAGAACATTCTGACCGACTTTCGATCGATCAAGTCTATCTTTCGATCGATCGAGCCATGCCGAAATGCACTAATACATTTGCAGCCACTCGATTCCAACTTTACATGGATTACACAATTTTGAGCAAGCCTAAACAAGACTAAACATATTGTTTTGATCATGGTTTGCCAACATTACACATTAGAGTTCTAAATACATCAAATCCTAAGTCTTTAGAATCTAACAACCCTATTACAATGTTTTGTCTTTTCTCTAAATTTTCTATTTTATATATCTACCTATTGGTCATGTTCATGAGATAAAATCAAAATGTCACTGTTAGGTTATATGATATTTTGTTAAATTTCTTGGTAACAAGTTTCTTCTTATCCTCTCACCTTAAAGAATGCTTAGGAGTCAATTCCATGAAGAGACTTTTATTCGCTCAATTCCATGAAGAGACTTTTATTCGCTATTTTAAAACAATATAGTAGAAATAGACTAATTCAAATTGCCATAATTACATTGTTTATATAAGCAGCCTCTATCTTGTGCCTTTTCCCTATCGCATAGTGTATCAAATATCAAACCTCCCTAGCTAGCACCATGGAGTTGTATACATTTTTTGGTTTTATGGCAACTCTTGGAGAATCCCTCAAAAATTTCTTAAAACATGGGAAGCTCATGGCTTCCATCACCTTACTCATCCTTTCTATTCACTCATTGCTCTTCTTGGCAAACACTTTCTCCATTAAACCATTGCTCAAAGATCTTATCACTAACGCCGCCTTCCTACAGCTCACAACTCCGGGTACCTCTCAATTTGCAAAGCTTGTCACTGCTGTGCGGCAAGATATCCAAGTCTTTGCTGGGTTGGAATGGATTTTCATTGTTACCACCTATGTCACATCCTTATTCTGTGCTGCAACCACAATCTTAGCATCAGGGGTAACACATAGAGGAATAGACATATCCATCAAAGAATTACTATTGAGAGTAGTGAAATCATGGAAAAGACCTTTCATTACTTTTTTTTACTTAACTTTGTTCGAGTTAGGCTATTGTTTCCTAACATGGGCAACTCTCATTCCCTTGGTGCTGATTTTTCCAGATCATGTTACTTTATCTGAAATCATAATTTTCATTCCAGCAGCGGGTTTCCTTTGTTACTTGGCTGTTGTTTGGAATTTAGCACTTGTGGTTTCAGTACTAGAAGAAAAATGTGGAATTGATGCACTAGGAAGGGCTGGAGTGCTAGTAAAGGGCTTTAAGTTAAGTGGGTTTTCTCTGAACGTTGTGTTTGGAATACCATCCTTGGTTGTGATTCCGGGTTTTAGGTTGGCCAACAGCGAAAAATCAACAACAATTAGACTATCTGTTGTGTTAGTTATGCTCAATTGTTTGTGGCTGATCAAGATGTTTGAATTTATGGCGTTCACTGTCTTCTACTATGAGTGCAAGAATAACCAGGGAGAAAAAGAGATTGGGAGCTTGGAATACACTAAGCTATCCACTGCAGAACAAGTTAGTGCAGATATACCCTAAGAAAGGAAAAATATTTGTGTGTAATGTAAAAGAACATGTTTTATTTCCTTGTTATTTGCCTTCGCTTGGACTAATCTATCTTGCTTTGTAATAAGCTAATAATCATATTTCTGTTTGTGTTGTACTTGTGTATTTGTTTCAAGGTTCGCTACAATGAGGTTTGATATTTGGAGTAATTAAACCTGATATTACAGTGTTAGATGTAGTAAAAATGTTTAAAATTATATGATTAAATATATAATCAATAAGTAGCATGTATCCTTGTGATGCATGCATGATACACCAAATATTGCTCCCCTGTATTCACTGATATTCTTCATTTCATCGAAGTCTATTTCACAAACTTAAAATTTTATTTCTAGGATCTAATAATACACAAATTGACATATCATTTAAAATTTTAAATAACGTCATATTGATTAATTTAGGGCTGTAAATGCGCTATGCCGTTCTTAAACAAATCGAGTTTATCTCAATAAAAAGCTCATTAATGTTTATTTGTTTATAAACAAGTTAGGCTTAAGTCTTGGTTTTAGATTTGTTTAATAAAGGTGTTGAGCCCAAGTATAAGAAAATTGTTTATAAACAAACTTGTGAAGATTAAGGCTCGATACAAAACAAGTTGAATCTAAGCTTGTTTATAGGCTTGCTATTAAGTTTGTTATGAGCTCACAAATAAACTCATATTTTACTAAGATTTTAATTAATTAAAAGTTGGGACCACATAATAACCTCTTAACTAGTGGTTTTAACATGTGCTATCTCAATTAGATAATTTTATGCTAAAAATTTTGTAGTTCAAGTTTTGTTTTTTAGTATTTTCTACAGTACCATCCATGATTCATATTTACCTTCACCAGTTATCGAATCATAAAGAAAAGTGAATAATTTTAAGAGATGTTGTATTAGTGTGAATGATGGTACCAACTGACAATATAGTGTTTTTAAGTAATTAATTTGAATAAAACTTTTATCTCACTTTTTCTATTCCTTCAAATGCATTTCCACTTCTTAAGAGTCTGTGAATATTATTTGCATTGTTAATTAACTTTTAACTCAAGTGGCACCCCTCCTCCCCTAGTTTGTTGCCTTTTCTCATGTTTTCCCTAGAATACGTTGATCAACAGCAACAGGAACTTACTAACTACTAATTACTTTGGGTCTGGTTAATGTGTGCCCTAAGAGCACACATTAACAACCTTCCACTTTTGGAAATTTTTTCTCGAGAATTGAAAAAGTTGTTAATACTTTTTCAATTCCTGAGAAATTTTTTTCTAAAAATGAAAATTAATGTATGCCCTTAGGGCACACATTAGTAAAATCCAATTACTTTAAGTAGAGAACTTTTCTATGGTCAAGTCTTGACTGCTAATTTTTTACAAGCTTTACATGTACATACTTGACCATAAAGACTAATAATTCAAAGTCTTTTTCCAGGTAATGGCGTGTCGTATAATTGGAGCCAAAAGAAGAGACTTTTTCACAACCATGACACGCAAGGATATATATATATATATATATATATATATATATAGCCAATTTCATGCCCTTTCAAACTTAGATTTAACTTGTCACTTAATTACTAAGAGACAATATAATTAGGTTAGACTAAAATTCTATCTTGTATAAAAAAATAAAAATAAAAATAAAAAAAACTTTTCACTTATTTTTTTATTTAGAAGGAAACATATATGCATTGTTTTTTTCAACCTTTTGTTTGTAGTAACTAGTAAGTTACCTAATTTTGTGATATTTTATATAAAACAGTTTTGAATAATATTGTACATAAGTTATAAAGAAAAAGTAAACTAAATTGGAGTAAAGAAACATATACATTTTGAGATATTAAAAATTGGTTTAGTAGGTTCGTTACATATTTGTAGCATTCTTAAGGTAAGATTATTATTTTTTTTAAATTATGAAACCAAAAATAAATGCAAAAGAGTAATGAGACCACAAAAATAAACTAATTTGTGTTGTATTAACATATATATTTCATACTATGAAATAAAAGTATACCCAACTCTCTGACTATCTTCCACTCGTCGATAGTGCGACATTAAGACATGGCATGGGCAAGTGTGTATGCATGTGTTTTATAAATGATTTAAAATTAAATCATGGTAAAATATGACTTTACATTGTGCACCAAATATTCTCTCTACTTATACACCTAAAACAAAAACTAACTAACCAAATTACCTAAACCTAAATCATATTTAAACCCCTAATTTCAAAAGAAAAAATGATTACCTATAGGGGTTTTGGTGTCTGGATCAAGAGAGTCAATTTCGTACCTGAGGCCGTACCGGTTTAGCCAATGAAACGATATATTTCGATACCAATCAATACCGGTATACCGTTTCGAGATTACCGCTAATTCTATAATAATAATAATATCAATAAAAAGTATACAATATTTTTTAAAAAGTTAACACTATTTAACTAATGTACAAAATATATAGTTTTTATAATATATTTTTTTTGAAAACCAGTTTATTATAATATATGTGTATATATATATATATATATATATATACCATCTAGTACAGAATATATATTTTTTTGAGTTAAAGACTAGTATTATAACATAGTTAAAGGGAATAAAAAATCTTCCATAGGCCACGTTAGTGACATGACCATTTGGATGGGTAAAAAGTGAACCTGAAGACTAGTCTTTTTCACTTCCTATCACTGACCACGAGTTTCAAAAATTTGCATTGAGATTCACGGCCGGATAAAACAAAGAAAAAGAATAAGTGGGGGGAGAAGGAACTTGCTAGAAGTAAAAGAAGGAGAAGAAGTTCATGAGGTAGCCCATAGCATTAGAGAAATGAGAAGAAGCAGTATCTTGATTGATCTGCAACGACAGGTGAATTTTTTTTTTCAAAGATTCACAAAAGCCTCAACTGCTTCTTCTATTTTTATTCTTCTTCAAAGACCTTCAATTTCTTAGAAATCTACAACAAAACAATGGAGATTTTTATTTCGGCCCGGTATCCATTTACTGGCTGAAATTCGGTATGTGCTTCGGTATTGCCGGAATGACTCCGGTACGGCCGGTATTTAAACCGGAATGAAATCCTAGCGTTCTTGTACCGGCCAAGGTTCCGGTACGGTAAACACCGACCATACCAGCCGGTACGGTATGAAATCGACTCTACTGGTCTTGATGGTGGTGGGAGACCAGTATAACAGAGGTGGTGACCCCTCAGATTCCTCTTTCTCTCTCTTTCAAATGTTTTGTTAATCTTAGGTCTTTTATTTTGGTAATATAGTGAAATAATGCCTTTTATTTAACAATCTACAACATTTTTGTGTCTCTCTATTTCTCTCTAAAGTCTTATCTCGTTAGTTATTACTATTAATCCTTACTTTTTTGTTTTGTTTTTGTTTTTGTTTTTTTTTAAATACTAAAGTAGTGGGTATGCTAAAAGACATGAAGAATAGTGAAAGGTTTAGTGCAAGCTTAGGCAATTAATGAGATAATAGTAAAATAAGATAATATGAACTTTTGGGTAACAATAAAAAATAATAATAATAATGAAAGAGGTAAAAAAAACGCTAAATGCAAAATTAGAGTGCCACTTCTCGCATGAGGTCTCTGAGAGAGACATTTTGTAACAACTTTTATTCTACAATATTCCTCCAAAAGCTTTTTTTTTTTTACTCATTCCTTGAACCGAATAATTATAATGGTTATGTGTGTGCAATTTATAATTGTTGTTTCACTGCATATTTATAGCCTTCTTAAGGTAAGATTTTTTTTTTTTTTTTTAACATCATGAAACCAAAAATAAATGCAAAAGAGTAACGGGACCATGAAAATCAAATAATTTGTGTTGTGTTCACATATTTAATACTATGAAATAAAAGTATGTCCAACTCTCTCACTGTCTTCCAGTCATTGATAGTACGACATTAAAACATGGTATGGGCAAGTGTGTATGCACGTGTCTTATAGATGATTTAAAACTATGGTAGAACATGGCTTTACATTGCGTACCAAATATTCTATCTACTTATATACTCAAAACAAAAACTATCCAACCAAATTACCCAAACCTAAATCATATTTAATCCCCTAATTAAAAAAAAAAAATACCTATAGGAGTTTCAGCGTCTTGATGGTGGTAGGAAGCCAATATGACAGAGGCGGCGGCCTCTCAGATTTCTCTTTCTCTCTCTTTCAAATGTTTTATCAGTCTTAGGTCTTTTATAGTGAAACAATGCATTTTGATTTTGTAATGATACAATGTGTTTTATTTAACAATCCGCAACATTTTTGTGTCTTTCTATCTCTCTTCAAGGCCTTATTTGGTTAGTTATTACTATTAGTCCTTAATTATTATTATTTTTTGTTTTTTTTTTAAATATTAAAATGGTGGGTATGCTAAAAGACATGAAAAAGAGAAAAATGTGTGATATAAGTTTAGGCAATTAATGAGAGACTGATAAGATAACAGTAAAATAAATTAATGTAAACTTTTGGGTCACAATAAAAATAAAAAAAAATAAAAAAACTTAATGAAAGAGGTAAAAAAAATGCTAAATGCAAAATTAGAGCGTCATTTGGCAAGACCTCATGTACTCCTCCATGAGATCTCTGCTTATATATATATTGATGATTATTCCTTTATAACTCTTAATCACTAATCAACATGAGTCTTAAAAAACTTTGTGATAGAACGTTATCATACATACAAAATAAGCATAGATTTTTTTTTTTTTTTTTTACCTTTATTTAAAAAAAAAATAAGGATATTGCTATTGTGTTCATCCTTATAAGAATTTAAGCATAGATTAAATTTTCATTATTTTTGACAATTTTTCTTTGATTCCTTTATAAATTATATATTGTGTTGGTTAAAATGAATTTTTTCTCAAGCTTTCAGAGGATGGACTTTAGATAAGATGTTCACCTTTTATATGCCAAGCATTAAGTGTAAGTCTTGTGAATGGAACAAATTGAGATAAGAAATTAAGAATATGGTCCATTTTGGTCGACCTTAGCTTGATTTGTCTAGACATCAATTTTCTCTCTTGCCAAAAGTCCGACTTATTTTAGGCGGAAGTTTCCTTAATTATTACTTGTATACAACATTCTAGGATCATTAAATTGGAATAGGTCCCTTACTGACCTAACCAATTGGAATAGGATGAAATTTCTTCCCATCCACACTAAACGTTGTGTACACTCCAAATTTTTTCTGCATTTCATAATGATACGATGTTGATAGGTGTCATCCAAGTCCAACATGATTGAGAGTTATAATTGAGACTATGGCCCAGAAGCTTTACTATTCAATACTTTGCGAGAAAAATTAAACACTCATTTGATGCAATAGGAGACTATGGAATTTGACACTGTATACACTGGGGTTTGTTCTTGATGTTGTGAAATTGCTATAGGTATTAAAAACTCTAGTTTGATTAGCTGGCAAGTCATGTTCTTTAATCGTGAAAAGTCTACAACAGAAAACTTTATGTTCCTACAATAAATGTTTTGGAGAGAAAATTGTTAGCCCCCTCATCCCATTGGAACCCCCCTATTTATACAAAGGAAAAATGGTCCAATATTCCTAAGTGTGACTTAGTTACATGGAATTTTTGTGCAATTGTGCCTAGATTTCTTTTAAAAATTTAATTATAATTTTAAACTCTAATTTGGTGATTTTTATATGATTTTTGTGGTTTGATTTTGATTCAGTAAAGACATATTAGCCAAAAGAAATGAAGGTAGAACTATTAAAGAATTTTGTACTTTTAGATTAGCAATTATATATGGCTAATGTTGCATTGTCATTTGTGGTTGTGGTATGAATAAGCAGTATGTTGTTTGGGCGACTGATTGAAGCAAAGCAATTAACCGTATTAAAAGGGATTAGCAACTTTTTCCTTCTCCTTTACCATTTGTGGTATGTATATGCCTTTTTCACATATGCTCAAGTGAAGTACCCATTAGGATTTCCCTTAATTATGATAAACATATATATATATATATATATATATATATATATATATTTTGGGAGGAACGAATCTGACCCCAAGAAGGAATTGACCTCTTCGGAAATGACGTTGAGCCTTAATCCTCAAGGTTTTTCACATGTGTAGTAGTGGTACAATCATCCTTAGGCCAAAGGCTTATAAGGCATGAGTGGGAGGCGTCTCTCCCCGACGTAGGACTGAGCAAAACCTTGAGGATTAAGGCTCAACGCCATTTCCAAAGAGGACAATTCCTTCTTGGGGTCAGATTCGTAAGTAGTGGTACACTCATCCTTAGGCCAAAGGCTTATAAGGCATGAGTGGGAGGCGTCTCTCCCCGATGTGGGATTGAGCAAAACCTTGAGGATTAAGGCTCAACGCCGTTTTTGAAGAGGACAATTCCTTCTTGGGGTTAGATTCGTTCCTTCCACACACACACACACACACACACACACACACACACACACATATATATATATATATGTTGAGGGCCATGTAGCTGAATTGACACCTCCCCATACACAAAGTGTCTGGGGTTTAAGGGAGAAAATGTTCAAATTGCGAGAGTCAGGGAAAAAATGTTCAAGTTGCGGGATTAGCAGCATATTGTAATTATTTCTTAAAAAAAAAAAAAAGATATAGAGATATATATTGTGAGCTAAAGCAGTTGCGATGGAAGTGTGGAGTGGATGGTTTTTTTCTTAGTCCTTGAGTATTTTGGATTGTTTCAAATGAGTAATAGCTCCTCTTAGGCTCCTAAAATTTTTGGTTTATTGATTTTGCTATCTATAACTTTGATTCTTCTTTACCTAATAAAGTTTGGGATTTTCTATAAGTACATTTTTTCTTCAAGAAAATGAATAGAAATCTCCCTTCATGATCATGCTCATGTTAATGTTCATAATTGTATCTTTTGCAATACTCAATAAGTTGTTTACTCATTTTGTGAATTATCAATTTTAGTTAAGATAAAAAGTATAAACACAATACTATTCAATTAAACTAACGTGAAAAATTAAATCTATTAAATTAAAAAAAATGGACAAGAAAATGAAAATTTCACAAAAAATTTCTTAAATAGAATTAAAATAATTTTTACTCAATATTGTTTATCAGGCAATTATGTACTAACTAACAACATTCCAATAATTACGTGCATAACGAGGCGATGAAATGGTTGTTCAGTTTATTTAAGAAATGTAATCTAGCTAATAGAAAAAAATATACAATAACTTTCATGCGTAGTCATGAATTATACTTTTACGTATATCTTATGCATTTTATGAGTTTTATTTTATATAAATGTATTTCATAAAATTAACAAAATTTATCAAAAAACCATTCATTGTATTTTTTTAAAATCACTACATAAAAATGAAAGAAGTTTTTTATTTTCCCCAAAAAAATGTTCTCCAGTCATAATATTTACCAAAAAAAATCGTGCAACACACAGGTAAAATTGAGAGAAAATCCAATTAGATTCTAAATTGGATTCCAATTGTTATCTAATTTTGTGCCATGTGTCCAATTTAATGGTTTTTTTAAACAAAAAACATTGATTCCAAATATCGATGGACTTACCATTCTAAATACATTGCAATATACTAACCCATTTTTTTTTATGAGATGGTTTTTTTGATGAGATATTGGCTCCTAAAAAAGTGTCATATATGGGACTATGATTTCATGAACAACATGTAATTTTAAATAGAGTGATGGTAGGTTGCTATACGTATATATATACATAGCCAAAACTGAGAGAAAATTTAATTAAATTCTAACTTGGAGTCTAATTTTGCGCCACGTGTCTCATCTAATTTTGAAATTTGTGTGTCAAGTGAATTATTAGGTACAAAAATCAAAGAGTTTAAATTCAATTAGATTCTAAATTGAATTTTAATTGGAGGTCAATTTTGCGCCATGTATCTCATCTAATATTTTAATTTTTGTAGCAAGTGAATTATTTCGTACAAAAATCAAAGAGTCTAGATCCAATTAGATTCTAAATCATATATATATATATAATTGTGATTTTTTTAAATGTACATGTGCATATGCACGGGGTTACACACTACTTTTATTAAATGAATGTATCAATTTTTAAACACAAAATAGAAAAATAATTAGGAAATTGATTTATTACCTTGTTGACATGACATGAATTATATTCATTACCATGTTAGTTTACAAAAATTTTATAATATAATTGGTAATAACTTTAACTTCTTAAAAAAATGATAATGTAAAAAATTGACATTTGGCTTTTGTTTTTTTTAAATTTTCATTTTAAAATTAGGTAAATAGTATGTTTTTTAGATGATGTTCATGAGCACTTTAACTAAAAAGTCAAGACTTAAACCCCATTTAATTTGGTTGCCGAGAAAGCTGAGGAAAATAAATGAAAAGAAATTTTCAATTTCTACTAATAAAATGACATCTCATTTACTTATGTAGATGCAATTAATATATTTTCAAATATTTTATTTTATTTTCTAATTAAGGACACGTGATAATTCAAAGGATAGCTTAGATGGCATAAAAATATTATTTTGATATTAATGTTAGATACATCAATTCTTTTCATATACCGCTTAATAATAAGGATTATTTTGACACAATACCAAAAGTTTAGAAACAAAATTGACACGTTTAAGATATTAAAAACCATTTTGATACATAGTACAAGTGTTAAAGACTAAAACGGTAATTAAACATGTTTTTTACGTATTTTTATTAAAGATTAAAACCCAAGTTTAAGATGTTAAAAACTATAAGGATGTGGTTTAAAACTCAAGTTTTACACCCTCCAATTCCAACATGCCACATCATTTTATCACGTATTAAAAAATAAAAATAACCACACTTAATCAATTATAATACTCATCTGAAAATTCAACTAAATTGGGAGTTTATTAAGATATTATTAATTGTAGTATGATGTACTAAGTTTTAAGTAAAAAAACTGATATGACATCTTTTATTAGATGGCGTAAAATATAAATTTTACAACCCATTCAAACTCTTTTTACTAATATCCTCAAAACACTTTTTTTTATTAGTTGAATTTGGAAACTAATATCCTGTTTGGTTGTAAGGGAGATGAAAAGGAAAGAAGTGAGGAAAAAGTAAGGGAAGGGAAAGGAAAGAAGAGAGAGTTGTACATAGAAGGATTGCATTAAACAATTTCTTCAAAAGAAAGGTCTTCTTTGAAAAAATAATAGGACCGTATGAAAGATTGTGCTAAGAAAATTTCTAGAACACAAACTTTTCTCAAAATTATGGGTTGTGAGAAAAGTATGAAACTCCATCAAAAAAAAAAAAAAAAAAGAAATATTGGCGAATCGGTGAAATTGTGTATTCTCACTTTTTCATAGAAAACTGAATAGCAAAAACACCTAAGACCATCACAACACATATTAATATAGAAAAACTTAATGAAATAGATAAAAAAAGGTTAAATGCAAAGTTGGAACGCCACTTGGTAAGACCTCATATACTCCCGAATGAGGTCTCTACTTTTAAATATATATATATATATATATATTGATATTGATTGATTGATTGTTAGAATGCAATAATGACAAGCTTTTCTTATTTTATTTAGGGAAGCTAAATTAGCATGTCAATTACGGAGTAGATGTAGAGTAACTAAGAATAGTATATATGGTAAACAATCAATCATAAAAAGTTTTTAAATACCTTAATGGCCATACCTAACTGATCAAGTTTCTTTATCAATCGATAAACAATGTGTTTATTGTGTGCACAGAGGAAGAAATGATTGAACCAAGGTCTTGTTCCACGTATTTCACAAACGTTACAACCTTTTGATCAATATTAGGATCACAAAAATCAGATGTCCTTTTGAATCCTAGATTAAAATATTCTAGGCAATCAGGCCTACCAGCATGTCGAGATGAACCACGACACTGCCACTCTCTACCATCGCTACAAATCGGACCTCCCCTCTCTCACTACCATGAAGAAATCAATCGGGAATCAATTGGAAAAAAAGGGGCATAATAATAATAATAATATTATTATTATTATTATTATTATGAGATTTATATAATTTATGCTATCATTTTCATATTTTCATATTATTATCATTTTCATTTTCATATTTTCATATAGCATGAAATTATTCTTCGCCTTTTTGTCATTTCTTACAATGAAAATATTATTATCAAGTTGACTAATAAAATGATATAACAATTTTAAAGCTCTTTACAACTAAAATTTGTTAAACGCTCTACTCTAAAAATATTTTAAGCAAGAGAGTCAATCTCGTACCGGAGGTTGTTTCGGTTTGGCCAGTAGAACGATATATTTCGATACCGGTCAATGCCGATGTACCGTTTCAAGTTTACCGCTAATTATATATGTTATATAATTATTTATCTATTTATATGTTTATTAGTTAAAGTAAATATACTCTATTAAGAATAGTTAAAATTATAAGCTAATGTTTTTTATTCTTTAGTTTTTTTTGGTTAAAATTATATCTGATTGTTATTTTTTATGATAAAACTAATATATCAAATTATCAATGTTAGTTGTTAATAATAGAAAACTTATATAATCCTCTCCAAAAAAAAAAAAAAAAACTTATATAATAATAATAATAATAAAAATATGTCTTATCAAAAAATAAAAATAAAAATATGTACACAAAAGTCTTTTGACACTTTAATTCTTGATAGATGTGGCAGGTATTAAAAATTTAAAATTTGAAAGGCTCACGTGTTTAGTCAGAGGAGGGCACACAAAACAAAATAAAGGCATTTAACAAAAGTTAAAAGAAGACAGAACAGAAGGAAAACTAGTTTGGGGCCCTGGCGAAAAATATACGGAAGAAGAAGACGAAGAAGCGATGATGAAGAAGAAGAAGAATGGTGGATCATCAACATGGGGTTAAGGCCAGTGAAATTGTGGCGGCGAAAGCGGCTATCTGGTATCAATTTCGGCCGCTATTTTTGTTTTAAGTGTTTTTTTTCTTACCGACCAATTTCCTTTTTCCGGCCGAAACACTCTGATATTTGCCAGTATGGCCGGTATTTAAACCGGTACGAAATACCAGTGTATTTGTACCGGTCTGAGGTCCGGTGCGATATATACCGGCCAGTATGGTACGGTATTCACCACCTTGATTTTAAGTCCGGTTAACAAATTTGGTAGTAGAGTAGAAAGGAGAAAACAATTATCGAATTCAAATATCTTACTATGATACCATGTTAAATTACTAATACTCTCAAAAGATTAAGCTATAATTAGGGATGGTAAATTTAATCATTTCATCATATAATTCTAACTTGTTAGGTTCTAAGACTTTAGGATCTAAATGTATTAGAACTTCAATGTGTAATGTTGGCAAACCATGATCAAAACTTAGAGTCTAGATTTAGGTTGCTCAAAGTGTGTTTATTGTGAAGTTGGAATCGAGTGTACTACAGAATTTATTGGACTAAATCTGCAAGGCTCAATCGATCGAACCTCGTGCAGATTTTTTTTTTCAGCAGAATTTCTAACTCAGCCCAAACTCATATGACGGGTAAGGTTTTATGTTTTGCTTCAAGTATAAAAGGAAAAACCCTAGCCACATTTTAGAGGTTGTTGATATGCTATGTGTGTGAATCTTATGTGAGATCTAGAGGTGTTTACCTTCATACACACTTAGGGTTATCAAAATCAAGATTGATGTCGAGAATTTGGTGATCTCTTCAGTTGTTATTTCAAGAACTTTAATGAAAAACATGTTGGGAATTAAAACGAAATTCCAACTAGTTGTTGGGAATTAAAACGAAATTCCAACCTGTGAGAAACAAAAAAAATAGAGAAAACACACGTAAAAAAAAAACAATCACACGCACAAGACAGTATTTATGTGGTTCGGTAATTTGCCTATGTCCACGGAGTTATAGAGATTTCACTATTATCAGGGAAAAATATAAAGTGCGGCTACAATGTTTCTATCTCTCTCTGAAACACGACAACAGTAACAAAACCCTAATCACAAAAGCGGCTTTTATATCCTGCGCACAGGATTACAATGGGCTACAAAATGGGCCAAAAAATTTTCGGCCCAAGCCGTAGCCCATGGACTAAGCCTCAGAAAATCTCCCATTAAAAAACAACGCAACATTATTCGGGTCGGGTCGGGTCGTCAACCGGATCAAATATAAACTAGGTTCCACAAAACCCAACAAATCTCCCACTTGGAGACTAGTTCAATCACCAACATCAGCCGCTATCCTCCAAAAGCGATCCCTCATCCCTGCAACTCATCCTCATGTCCTCAAGCTAGAAGACCAACTGAAGCTGCACACAACTTCAGCTTCTCAATAGTAACACCCTTAGTCAACATGTCTGCCGGGTTCTTAGATCCACATATCTTCTCAAGTATTACCAGCTTATCTTCAACAAGGTATCGAATAAAGTGGTATTTTGTCTGTATATGTTTCGACTTTGAATGAAAAGCCGAATTTTTAGCAAGAAAAATTGCACTCTGACTGTCACTGTGTAGAATGCCCATCTCCTGCTTCTTACCTAGTTTCTGTAGTAGACAAAGTAACAATCTTTTGCAGATTTGAAGCCCATGATATAGCTGTACCACCAAGAGTAAATACAAACTCAGTAGTACTCTTTCTACTATCAATATCGCCAGCAAAATCAACATCTACATAACCCTGCAGTTTCAAACTTGCACTTGTGAAGCAAAGACATGTATCTGATGAACCCTTCAGATATCTCATAATCCACTTGACTGCCTCCGAATGTTGCTTTCTAGGCCTACTCATGAATCTGCTCACAACTCCCACTGCATGTGCAATGTCTGGCCTTGTACACACCATAGCATACATCAAGCTGCCAATAGCTGAGGTATAAGGCACTTTGCTCATATGGTCCCTTTCTTCTTCTATCTTCGGTGACTGTTCTTTGCTTAATTTGAAATGACTACCTAAGGGTGTACTCACTGGTTTAGCTTCATTCATGTTGAACCTGCTGAGAACTTTCTTCACATACTCTGATTGTGAAAGCTTCAATGTACCATTAGCCTTATCTCTAATGATTCTCATACCAAGGATTTGCTTTGCAACTCCCAAATCATTCATTGCAAACTGTTTTGACAATTGCTTCTTTAGATTATTAATCTCCTTAATGCAAGACCCCGCAATAAGCATATCATCCACATACAATAGTAATATGATGTAAGAATTGTCAAAAAACTTAACATAGCAACAGTGATCAGCTTCACATCTCTTGAACCCAATTATATGCATAAAACCGTCAAATTTCTTGTATCACTGTCTAGGAGCTTGTTTTAGGCCATACAAGCTCTTTCTCAGTTTGCAGACTAGATTCTCTTGTCCCTGAACAATGAACCCTTCTGGCTGAATCATGTAAAGGTCTTCCTCCAAGTCACCAGGAAGGAATGTCGTCTTCACTTCTAACTGCTCAAGATGTAAGTTTTCTGCAGCCACCATTCCCAACACCAGTCTAATTGTTGACATCTTCACAACTGGAGAAAATATCTCTGTGTAGTTAATGTCTTCCTTCTGCTGGAACCCTTTAACAACTAATCTGGCCTTATAACGTTTGCTACCATCATGCTCATTCTTTATTCTGTATACCCACTTGTTGTGCAAAGCCTTCTTTCCTATTGGCAATTCAGTTAGTTCCCATGTCTGATTCCCCAACAAGGAATCCATCTCATCCTTCATGGCTAACTCCCACTTGCTTGAATTCTCATCTTGTAAGGCTTCATTATAACACTCTGGCTCACTACCATCAGTCAACAGGAGATAATTTAAAGCGGGTGAATAACGCTGTGGAGGTCTAATGTTCCTAGAAGATCTGCAGACTTTAGCTACAGGTGTACTGTGATCTACTTGTGAATGTACATTTTCCTTATCTTCTTCACCCCTTTTCTGGACAATACTTTTAGTCAATCCTTCTAAGTTGACAAACTCAGATTTCTTTTGATTTATCTCTGTAACATCTGACACTACAGTTGATCTGTCCTTGTACATAACCTGTTCATTAAATATCACATTTCTACTTTTGATGATTTTCCTGTTTTGTTCATTCCAAAACCTATAGCCAAATTTCTCATCACCATAGCCAATGAAAAAACATATTTTAGACTTTGCATCAAGTTTACTACGAGCATTAGAATCAATATGAACATAAGAAACACAACCAAAAACTTTTAAATGTGAAAACTTTACCTCTTTACCGCTCCAAACCTCCTCAGGAAGTCTGAACTCCATGGGAACTGATGGCCCTCGATTTATCAGGTAAGCTGCAGTGCTAACAGCATCAGCCCAGAAAGTTTTTGGTAGTCCAGTATGCAACCTCATACTCCTAGCACGCTCATTGAGAGTTCTGTTCATGCGCTCAGCCACACCATTCTGCTGTGGTGTTCCAAGAATGGTCTTTTCCATCCTAATACCCTGTGCAGCACAATACTCACTAAACCCTCCATCTATGTACTCTCCTCCATTATCAGACCTCAAACATTTTAGTTTTAAACATGTTTCTGCCTCAACCATGGCCTTCCACTTTTTAAAAATTTCAAATACATCAGATTTATTTTTCAGAAAATAAACTCATACCTTTCTGCTTGAGTCATCAATGAAAGTGATGTAGTACCTTGAACCTCCAAGGGATGCAACCGGAGAAGGTCCCCACAAATCAGTGTGTACTAACTCCAATTTTTCAGCCTTCGGTGTTTTGCCAGTTTTCAAGAAGCTCACATTTTTCTGCTTTCCTAAGATGTAGTTTTCACACATGTCAAAATCAACGAACTTCAATTCTGGTAGTTTTCCTTTTAACAGCAGCATCTTCATCCATTTCTCACTCATGTGACCAAGTCTGCAGTGTCATAGGCTTGTATCAGTACTTGCATCAGCAACTGCAATTGTGTCTCTTAGACTTGAGGTCATATATAGAGTACCAGTCTTCTTTCCATGAGCCAATACCCTAGCTCCCTTTGTAACCTTCCAAATACCACCAACAAATAGTATTGCATGTCCTTCATCATCAAGTTGTCCAACAGAAATCAGATTCCTCCTCAGGTCATGAATATGTCGAACCTTCTCCAGTAACCAAACAGATCTATTGGGCAACAATATCCGGATATCGCCCATACCCACAACATCCAAGGCTGAACCATCAGCCAAATACACCTTACCAAAATCACCTGCAACATAATTCTGTATGATTTCTCGGTGTGGAGTGGTATGAAACGAAGCTCCTGAGTCCAAAACCCAATCATCAAGTGGACTGTCTACTGCAAGAAGTAATGCATCCTATACCTCTTCTATTACAGCATTAGCAGAATCATCTTCATTCTTCTTCTTAGGACTTTTGCATTGGTTCCTAAAGTGACTTGTTTTCCCACAATTCCAGCATTGTACCTGTTGGCCTTATCTAGATTTACTTCTGTTCCGATTAGAATTTCTGGATTTTGATCTACCCCGATTTGAATTTCTATTATTACCTCTGCCTCTTGTCACAAGGTTTAGGGCGGAACCAGATCCTGAGGTTTCACCTGCATCTCTTCTGCGAATCTCCTCAACCAGAATTAAATCTCGAATATCATTGTACTTGAGCTTTTCCTTTCCTGTAGAATTACTTACTGTCATCCTCATTGCCTCCCAACTGTTTGGCAAAGAAGCCAAGACGATCAGAGCACGAATCTCATCATCAAAATCAATTTCTACAGACGACAATTGATTTGTGATAGTGTTAAATTCGTTCAGATGTTGTGCTACTGATGCATTCTCTGCCATCTTCAAATTGAACAGTTTCTTCATCAGATGCACCTTGTTATTTGCTGACGACTTTTCATACATACTAGACAAAGCCTTCATCAGATCTGCTGTGGTCTTCTCCTTTACAACATTGTGTGCAACAAACCTAGACAGAGTTAACCTGGTAACTCCCAATACCTGTCTGTCAAGAAGAGCCCATTCATTAGCCTTCCTCGCCTCAGGTTTTGTCCCCAAAAGAGGCAAGTGCAATTTCCTCCCATAGAGATAATCTTCAGTTTGCATCCTCCAATACGCGAAGTCTGTGCCATCAAACTTTTCTATTCCAGACGCCTTTCCTGCTTCCTCTGCCATTGCTCCCACTCAAACCTAACCCTAGGCTCTGATACCAGTTGTTGGGAATTAAAACGAAATTTCAACCTGTTGTTGGGAATTAAAACAAAATTCCAACCTGTGAGAAACAAAAAAAATAGAGAAAACACACGTCAAAGAAAACAATCACACGCACAAGACAGTATTTACGTGGTTCAACAATTTGCCTACGTCCACGGAGTTGCAGGGATTTCACTATTATCAGGGAAAAAATACAAAGTGCGGCTACAATGTTTCTATCTCTCTTTGAAACACGACAACAGTAACAAAACCCTAATCACAAAAGCAGCTTTTATATCCTGCACACAGGATTACAGTGGGCTACAAAATGGGCCAAAAAATTTTCGGCCCAAGCCGTAGCCCATGGACTAAGCCTCAAAAAATCTCCCATTAAAAAACCACGCAACATTATTCGGGTCGGGTCGGGTCGTCAACCGGATCAAATATAAACTAGGCTCCACAAAGCCCAACAAAACACAAGTGGGAGTACTTGTGGTTGCTGTGGATCAAGGAAAGAAGTAGTCTGTGGACTCGGAGCTATCACATGGTCGAGGTAGCAAGTTTTCTACACGAAGTAGCAATAGGATGTTAGTGGTCTAAGTCTTATTGTAAAACTTCAATTCTTTCATAGTGGATTTGTTTTACCTTGAGAATAGCTAGGTTAAATCCTCCCCAAGTTTTTTATCAGTTTGGTTTTCCTGGGTTATCATATCGTTGTGTTCTTTATATTTTTGCATTATTTACATGATATGATTTACTTGTGTTAACCTAGATCTGAATAATTTATCTAAGTAATCACTTAGCTAAATAACTAGATTAAACAACTTGTGTTTTAAAGGGTCTAAAAACATACAAGTGGTATCAGAGCGGGTTAGCTTTAGTATTTAGATCCTTTGATCTAAGAGTTGATCCTTGACCCCTGTTGTTATGTATATCACTTTATTAGATATCTGGTTGAAAGAAAAATTATGATTCTTGAATATATCCCTACTGAACATCAGAATGCTGACATCTTCACCAAACATCTTGATAGAAGTAAGTTTGAAATACTTCGTCAAGTAATTGGTGTGATTCTGTGTCCCTAGTCATCTTTGGCTCTTTTGGTCCTTGTGCTTCATCTCTCTTCTCTTTGTGACCATTCTTTTTTTTTTTTTTTTAGGGATTTGCATTGCATAACATTCATGCATTTCATAATAAGGTGTTTTGTTTTTTTCCAATTTTTTTTTTTTTAAAAAAAAAAAAAGGAAAAGGAAGGAAATATGTGTTTTGCATTACTTTTTTTGGACTTAAAATCAAGTTTGGCCATATTATCTTTACATAACATGTTTATGTACCTTATTTAGCTTGGATGAGCTTATTTTATTGCACTTTTCTAGTTTTAGCTATGTAGTGCATGTTGTGTGGGAGTTGTTTATAGTTTTTGATCACATGATCTTGATTTTGAAGTCACATACTTTTGATTGTAAGGACTAAAAAATTCTAAGAGAAAGGCATAAATAATCATCTCACCACTATTTACTAGCCAATCATGAACACCTTAGTGCATATCATATGATTTTGTGCTCGAGAAAGTGTAGCACATACATAAAAAGAACATAAGGCGTAGCATCGGATTAATGCTAAAATTGGTGTGTACATTATTGGGCTATAATAAATTCACAATGAAATAAAATTGGTGTGTACATTATCTTGGCTATTCTAATAATTTCCAAATCAAATAAAATTTGTGTGTACATTATGAGGCTGTCGGACCGTGTGCCTTACCAATCCATCCAACCACCAATTGGTGAAGAATGAGGGGGCACAAATCTTATATAGCATTCAATTGCAGACCAAGCCCATTGGTATTGGAGCGAATTGTGAAATCCCTCACAATCCCTCCCTCACAATGCGGCTCCAACGACTCGAACCTATGACCTTGGCTCTGATACCACTTGTCGGACCGTGTGCCTTACCAATCCATCCAACCACCAATTGGTGAAGGATGAGGGGGCACAAATCTTTTATAGCATTCGATCGCAGACCAAGCCCATTGGTATTGGAGCAAATTGTGAAATCCCTCACAGAGGAAAAACAAGAAACTTACATGATTGCAAGCTTATTTTTTAGGAGATGTGAGAGTTATATGATGTAACTCTTTAGGTGATGATCTCTTTCAAACTTATGTGATGAATTTTGTAGAAATTGTAATCGATTACTATCTAAATATCACCTCACATGTATCTCAAGTTATTGCTAGTTGCACACACTGCACAAGTTATTCTTTGCTAAACTTAGTGCATTCTATTGTGTGTGATCTTGTTGGATTAAAAGTTCCTTAATTTTAATGCAAAATATATTTTAATGTTTGAGTTTTGAGGACATTTGGTTGAAAAAATTTATTTTTTGGGAGATCTGGGTTGAATTCAAGTGTTTTTGAAAGACTTTTCATCTTATACTCATACATTTTATTCATAAAACAATGTGCTTTGAGGTGTTTTTGCATTAAATTGCTCTGTTTTTCAAAAATTTGATTTTTCTAGATTTTCGATCGATCGAACCTGTTGCTCAACTGATCGAAAATGCGATAAAAACTTTGGTTACAATCTGCCTGGCTCGATTGGTGCTCGATTGGTGTTAGATTGATCGAAAAGCAATTTCGATCGATCAAATCTAATTTTTGACCGATCGAAAATTAGTCAGTGAGTTACTAAAAAGACTTTTTTTCTCACGTGTTCTTCACACTTTTCAAACACTTTTTGATTGTTCCTCTTCGACCAATCCAATCTAAACTTTTTTTGTCATTTGCTTCCTCAAATTTCTCAAGGGCTTTTTTCCTCAAGTGCAGGTAAGACCTTTTTACCCCTTCTTTTTCAGTTTATTCACAATTTTCATGCATTTTTCATGCATTTTTGTTGAAATTTTCGAACCTAAGATTTTTGGGGTTTTTGATTTTTAAGTTGATTTCTTTCACATTTGATCATTGGGTTTTTGTCTCTAGATGATATTAACATGATTCCCATGCTTTAATTTGATTAAATTTGTGATTTGGGAAAATTTTGAAATTCTAGGGCTTGAAACTACATGAAATTGGGGATTTTGTTCAATTGGACTAAAATTGACTTATGTTATTGATTGATTATGTCATTATATAATGTTATCTAACTTGTGTAATGATAAATTGATCAATTTGTTGGGATTTTTGAAATTGGGTTTTTCAAAATTTGGGTTTTTGTTCTAAGCCTCTATGTTCAAGTCAATTGTTGGTTTATAAAGTAAAATTGTACAATTTTCAATGCATTAGAGCATGCATCATTTGTTCATTCATGTCATGCATCATATAGATTGTTATTTTCTATTTTTTTTCTCTCTAACTTGTCTAATGCAATCTACCCTTAGTTTTGTTTTCTTTCTTTGGTTTCTTTCTTTGGTTTCTAATGTGTCTTTCCTTTCCAACCCTTAGCATCATGGTTAGGAAGACTAGGACTAATAAGAAAACCACCTCCACCTTTACCCCAGCCTTCGATAGTGAGAGGTTTAGGTTTGAGAAAAACCAAGAAACCTATGAGAAGTTGAACATATTTAGGTCTGTTTGGGCTGAGAGAAATATGATTTTAGATGAGTTAGATCCGGAGATTAGGAGGAACTTTGAGCATAAGGATTGGTTACCTTTATTAGATATTTCTCATCCTCCTCTGGCTACCTTGATTAGAGAGTTCTACTCGAACCTCTCTGTCCACTCCGATGATTCCAACACTCATTATATGATGAGGTAGATAAGGGGTGAAGAGTATGTCATTGCTCCTTCAATAGTGACCTCTGTTCTAGGAGTACCTTTGGTATAACAGCATGTCTACCCTTATTCAGAGACCCCTCCTCTTGATGACATTATGTCATATCTCATCGGTACTTCCATTCAGTGGGGTACTGATCCTCGTATCACCTCCTATGAGCTTACTGAGATCCATTATTTGTTTTTCTGGATTTCTTGTCATTTTATCTATCTTAATTCCCATTTTCACACCATTCCTATTGAGAGATGTGCATTTTTGTATGCCCTTGTGACTGATGCTCCTATGAGTTTTCCTACTCTTTTCATTCGTTCCTTGGTTGAGGTTCATAGGAGTAGCTCTACAACACATGGTCTTTTCTTCCCTGTTTTTATTCATAGGATTTTGTTACATTTAGATTTAGAGGATTTTCCTGCGTCTGAGCTCATACATATTATAGCTCCCATAGGTGCCACCTTCCTTAGGCAGAGAGCAGCTCAGATGAAAGCTAGCTCTAAACACCCTAGAGTAGAGTCTTCCACAGGTGTTACAGCTCAGCCTCCTTCTTCAGGTGACCCTTCTGCTGAGGCTTATGTCAATCCCACAGCCGCTGTTGATCCTCCACCTTCTGCTTCGATTGATTCATGATCGTTCAGGCGACATATGGACAGCTTTTGGTGGATGTGCTCATGGAGCTTCAGGCTTTGCGTGTGGATTTGGCGAGTGTTCGACGGTCTACTCCACCACCTCCTTTTGATGATGAGCCTTGATTGCCCTTTGGCAATTCTTCACAAAAAGGGGGAGTACATATTGATGGAGATAGGGGGAGATTTTGATGTTTTTGGAGCTTTGGAGCTTTAGATTGTATCTAGGAGCTTCATGATGTATAATTTTTTTGGCTCATGATGTATTTATTTCTTCTTCTGATGTATTTATTTTCTTGTGGATTGTATATGTTAGGGGGAGACACTATGTTTTTATTTCTATTATTGTTTCTTGTTTCACATGTGCTACATTGGCTATTGGTTTATATTATGAGGTTATTCATGATATATTTCTTTTATTTTTTGTTTTATGAAATCAAGAATTTATTTATTTTTACTTGTATTTTCCACACATGCGTTTATGTGTTTGTTGAGTGTTTCAAGAATATACAGGTTTATTCAATCGTGCTACTGTCTACATTGGCAACTGATAGATAGTAGTTAGGTTGAATTGTTTTTGGGCATGTTTAATGTTTAATGGGCTGTTTGTAACTTTGAACATTTCTATTTTGTTATGTGTTTTGTCACGAATTGTCAAAGGGGAAATTTGTTAGGTTCTAAGATTTTAGGATCTAAATGTATTAGAACTTCAATATGTAATGTTGGCAAACCATGATCAAAACTTAGAGTCTAGATTTAGGTTGCTCAAAGTGTGTTTATTTGTAAAGTTGGAATCGAGTGTACTGCAGGATTTATTAAACTAAATCTGCAAAGCTCAATCAATCGAAAATTAGACTCGATCGATCAAACCTCGTGCAGATTGCTTTTTCTGCAAAATTTCCAGCTCAGCCCAAGCCCATATGACGTATAAGGTTTTATGCTTTGCTTCAAGTATAAAAGGAAAAACCCTAGCCACGTTTTAGAGGTTGTTGATATGCTGTGTGTGTGAATCTTCTATGAGATCTAAAGGTGTTTACCTTCATATACACTTAGGGTTATCAAGATCGAGATTGATGTCGAGAACTTGGTAATCTCTTCAGTTACTGTTTCAAGAGCTTAAAGAAAAACACAAGTAGGAGTACTTGTGGTTGCTGCGAATCAAGGAAAGAAGTAGTCCGTCGGAGCTGTCTCGTGGTCAAGGTAGCAAGTTTTCTACACAAGGTAGCAATAGGATGTTAGTGGTCTAAGTCTTATTGTAAAACTTCAATTATTTCATAGTGGATCTGTTTTACCTTGAGGATAGCTAAGTTAAATCCTCCTCAGGTTTTTTACCAGTTTGGTTTTCCTGAGTTATTATATCGTTGTGTTCTTTATATTTCCGCATTATTTACATGATATAATTTACTTGTGTTAACCTAGATCTGAATAATTTATCTAAGTAATCATTTGGCTAAATAACTATGTTAAACAACTTGTATTTTAAGGGGTCTAAAAACGTACATAACCTTAGTACATCACCTACCACTCTCTAGAGATGTATTTTTAGTCTTATTTTCTTGTATTCACAATTTCCAAATTCTACTAAATACACCTCCTTAATCCTTTATCATTTCACTTTCATATGCAAGTAAAGCTTAAACTATTAAGAAATAATAAATTTAATCATTTTATCACATAATTCTAACACTAGTTAGAAGTACATCACCTGCCCGCTGCCACTCTTTAGAGATGTATTTTTAGTCTTATTTTCTTGTATTCACAATTTCCAAATTCTACTGCATACACCTCCATGATCCCTTATCCTTTCACTTTCCTATGCAAGTCGATAGTCTGACTTCATTGAATATTCTCCGGTCTTTGTAGCAGTCCAGACCCATGCTAAGTACAGCACTTTTCCATGGTCAAGTCTATGCTGCTAATTTTTTACAAGCTTTACATATACATTCTCGACCATAAAGACTCTGTAATAATTCAAAGTCTTTTTCCAGGTAATGGCGTGTCGTATAATTGGAGCCAGAAGAAGAGACTTTTCACGACCATGGCGTGTCGTATAATTCAAAGTCATTTTCGACACAGCTATGCCCTTTCAAACTTAGATTTAACTTTTCACTTAATTGATGAGAGACACTATGGCTGTTACACGTAGGACATTAAAATCTTGACAAAATATGAGATGGGCTCCTCCGCCTTTGCTGCAGTAACGTGTAACATGCATTGTTTTTTATCCACCTTTTGTTTGTAGTATTTTTTTTTTTTTTTTTTTTTTTTTTTTTTTTTTTTTTTTGAGGAAACTAGACTTATAATATATTACATAACCAGAGTACCACTACAAAAGAGTCTAACATTTGTAGTAGTAACCTAGGTTTATAATTATTGAAACTCTAATATACACAATCAATGTGGGATAAACATCCCTATATATATATATATATATATTTTTTTTTTTTTTGAGGAAACATTAATACTAATTAGAATGCAATAATGACAAGCTTTCTTATTTTATTTAGGGAAGCCAAATTAGCATGCCAATTACGGAGTAGATGTAGAGCATCTAAGAATAGTATGTATGGTAAACAGTCAATCATTAAGGGTGTGTTTGGTAGAATGGATTTTAGGGAGGATGAAAAAAAAAAAAAAAAAAAAAAAAAAAAAACTTTTTTGAAGGATGTTTGGTTGGAAGGGGAAGAAGGAAAAGAGATGGTGGGGTTTGGGAGTTTTCTCCCAGGGCCCTACAAAAAGTTTTTTCCCCAAAATGGGGAGAAAATTGAAGGGAGAAAATGTGCAAGTGCACATGGATGAAAATGCCTATGTGCACTTGCACATGGGTTGATTCCACGTCAGTTGCTTTTTTTTTTTTTTTTTTTTTTTTTCATTTAGTTGCTTTGTTTACAATTTTTTTTTCATCCACTTGCACATACACAGTTTTTTTGCTAAAAATATGTTACTTTTTTATTTTATTTAATGAGAACATAATTTTAAATTTATGCTAACTTCATTTTCCATCCTCTCATTTTCCTTTTCAATCAAACAAATAAGTTTTCAATCTCTTCATTTTTCCATCCTCTCAATCAAACACAAATGAGAAAAAACTAAATCTATTCTATCTCCTTCCACTTTTCCACTCCTCCAACCAAGCAGATCCTAAGAGTTTTTTTAATGCCTTAATGACCATACCTAACTGATTGAGTTTCTTTATCAATCAATAAATAATGTGTTTATTGTGTACACAATGGAAGAAATGATTGAACTAGGGTCTCGTTCCACTTATTTCACAAACATCACAACCTTTTAAATGCTAGGATCACAAAAATTAGATGTCCCTTTGAATCATAGAGTAAATTTAGGCAATCATACGACTCTACTAATATGTCGTATATAGCTCTAAACAATAGATCAGATATTAAATCAATCGATATCGCATTTATTGCCCTCAATGACCCACTTAGCATTTAATCTGATGTGATCTGTCTTCCAACGGAGTTCCCACTCTTCAGGAATAACGACTAGGCCCCATTTTGTTAATTTTTCTTACTTGGAAAATTAGATTTTTATAGCACGGTTAGTTTGGAAATGTCTTCTTTTGGTGTCTTAATATTAGAATTTAGAATAAAACATCTTCTAAGACGTCATGTGCTGGTTTGGATAGCACTTCATCTCACTGAATGTAGCGTTGCGTTTTCAGTTTTTTTTTTTTTTTTAGTCGGAGTTATTGACTTTTGAGGGAAAAAAGTACTGTGCATGAACAGTGCGTGCACTGTTCATGTACTGTTCATGCACTGTTCACGCATTAAAAATATTAAAAATGGGTCCTACGATACTATTCATACATTTAAAAATTATTTTGCTACAGTGTTTTCAGCAATAATCAGTTTTTAGCAGCAATAAGTTGTATCCAAACAGACCCCATGTCATGAGGTTATTTAATTTGTTAACTATACAATATTTTTCACTATCCTCTTGATCATGTCAGTTGATCAACCTCGGGATGTAAGTTCTCATTCTAGAATATGACAGTGTAATTCCAAGTAGCTCGTATCTCAACCAAAAAAACAGGACATAATAGCATCCTTTGTGTAAAATGTAAATTGAAATTAAATCATGGGAGTGGTATAAAGCTTAGACAGATTGAAAACATTTTTTTAGTACCAAATAAGGAATGTCAGTCCCCTTTCAAAAAAAAAAAAAAAAGGAATGTCAGTCCAAATATAATCTAACCCCCATGAAGCCTTATAGGTTAAGAAGAAGAAAATCTCGAATCCTCATCTACACCCAAAAAGCCATGATAGGAACCCAACAGCCCAACTAGAATCAAAATAAAAACAATAAGACTCTCAAGTCTCAAACCTAGCCCAAAACTCTACTAACAATCACACTAGCCCAATCCCCCTATTTACAAACTCAAAGATAAAAATCATATATATACCTTGGGTCAGCCTTTTACAAGTAAGCAGAAGAACCCATTAGACAAGGCTCACAGCAATATAATAGTAGTTCTGATGGAGAAATATTAAAAAAGAATATATCCAATCAACTTTAGGTCAAAATTAAAATTGATCCTTCTATTATACTTATGCTCAGTTGGACGAAAAATTCTATCACGGGCAGTGCAGAGCTTAGCAAGTGACAGTATTTTAATAACATATTTATTCAGAGAAAAACATTCACAAAAGAAATTATAAGGAAATTCATGTAATCCACATTCACCGTTCATCATAGAAATTAAAACTAACATGAATATCGAAAGGATTTATCTTTAAAGCAAACCTACAAAATTAAACTGATCACAATTTTATGCGTACATGGATGCATCCAGTGTTAAAGATGCGTGAATGTTATTATTATGCATTAAAAAACATCGTCATGTGAATATGTGAGCATAAAAACCTTATATATGACTTTTATTTATTGATGTATGACAATGTTAAATGACGTCACTTTTAACGAATAATTTCTTAAGAAATATATAGTTTTTAAATTCATTAATCATATTACAGAGAAAATGTGCTTTTGCCTTTTTTTTTTTAAATAAATCCAGTATTTTGCCCCATTTCTCAAACTAATTAAGCAAATGCCCCTATTTTGAAACTCAATTTTCTAAAAATCAAGTTTCAATTTAAAACTCGATTTTTGGACAATTGAGTTATAACAAACTAAAAAATTCTGGAACTCGAGCTCCATGAACTCGAGTTCCATGCATTTTTTATTTTTTTATTTTTAAAAGTTTGATCGCTTCATACCTATAGCTGCATTCAATGAGCCCTATAGTGTCGTTTCAAATGGAACTTGAGTTCCATGCAAGATTTTTTTTATTATTTTTTTATTACTTTTTTTTTTAAAAAATTTTAAGTTTGATCGCCCCATACCTATAGCTGCGTTCAGGGAGCCCTTTAGTGGCATTTTAAATAGAACTTGAGTTCCATGCATTTTTTTTTTTTTTTAAATTTGATCGCCCCATACTCGATTTTCTACAAATCGAATTTTACATTGAAACTCGATTTTGAGAAAATCGAGTTTCAAAACAGAAGCATTTCCCTAATTAGTTTGGAAAATGGGACAAAATGCTGGATTTTTTTGCGCGAAAGGGGCAAAGGCCAATTTTCTCCATCATATTACACCAATCGCACCTTAAAAATCCTAATGAGTAGTGGTAGTATTATACATTTTATTCACTCCCACACATGTATGTATGTTCACAATCTTAGGTCAATTGATAGAGATCAATCATTTATTTTCGAAAGCGTTGATATTCCCTTTTTTTTTGTTTTTCATTCTAGTTAATAAAATCTTTGTAACTAATCCCTTCCCTTCCCATCTTTTAATTTTAGAATTTTTATAATTATAACAAATTCCAAAAGAGAAAAAAAAAAAAAAAAAAGTGGATTCAGCTTTAGTGAAACTTGAAACTTAAGCCTCAGCCTAGAGCTTGAATTTAAAAAAAAAATTAAATTTAAAATTAAAATAATTAAAAAGAGAATAAGAACTGAAATGGAAATTGACGAATGACGGATAGGTCAACAATATCATACGAAATACTAAATGCCTATTTGAATTGAGGGGGAAGGGAGGGGGATTAGAGAAAAATAGAGTAGAGAGAGAGTGAGAGAAAAGCGAATTAGGTTTCATCTACAAATGCTCGGTTTGGAGGGCTCGGTATTGACACATAGTGATATCATTGACGCCATGAGATAGCCAACCAAAAGAAAGAGAAATATTTCTTTTCCCCTATTAAGCTATATAAGCTGCAACAAATTTCTTGGGCATAAAGGCGACAGCATTGATGACAAGGTCATCATCTGTTTTTTATTTATTTATCTATTTTTGTTTCGTTTTCATTTGCACATTTTAATCTAATCTATATATATATATATATATAGGACACACATTAAACCATCTATTTTTGGAAACATTTTCTCGGGAATTGAAAAAACTATCAATACTTTTTCAATTCTCGAGAAAATGTTTCTAAAAATAGATGGCTTAATGTGTGTCTCAATGGCACATATTAGCAAAATCCTATATAATAATAGGTGAAGCTGAGAGAAACTCAAATTAAAATTTCAAATTAGAGTTCCAACTTTGCACCATTTGTTCTAAATTATTTATTCTTAAAGAGTATTATTTTTTAATTTTAGAATTAAATGTGGAACCACATCATAAAATATTCATCCAAATGAATTATTAAGTACAAAAACCAAAGAGTCTAGAATAAATGAATAGTGAATAAAGAAAAGTGCTTCACAGTAATAAATAAATATGGACAATTTACATTTTATACCTAATAATATCTTTACAAAAATTTTTAAAGAGTTAACAAAATATAAAAATGACTATCAATAGTATTTAAATTATATATATATATATATATATATATATATAGAAATTATATTATGCATCTTATTGTATATCTTTAAGTGTATCCATGTTGTACGGCCCCGAGATGACCAGGCCCATTTGGGCCTTGAGTTCAAACACGAATAATACGGCCCATTGTTCCCATTTCCTTTTCTTTTTCTGGGATCCCGCCCTAAAGCCAGCGCAGGGTGTAAGCCCAGGTTTCACCACTTAGTGTTTGCTCGGGAAACTATTACCGGACAACATAGGCAAGATAACTGCCGAGCATCCCACCATGAACATGACCGGCAATACCCTAAAGCATTTCTGCCGGTCATACTCGCTGAAGTGGGAATCAAGTTCCAAAGCCACCTTCGCCTCGCCACACCCCACTCCCACCTAACCAGCCACTTATAACTGATGACATTGGACCTCTCATTGCACTAATTGCTAGAACAATCATAACACCCCACTAATCAGAGTACTATAAATAAGAGAGGTGGGAGAGTGGAGAGGGGGTTGAAGATTTTGGAGAGCGAGAGAGAGAAAGAGAGGGCAAGAGGAAAGAGATAGCCAAGTAAAGGAAGAAAAGTGATCTCATTGGGTCTCTGTGCCGTGAACCACCCATTGTGGGAAATCCTATACCCACTCCTCAAATAAGTTGTAAGCCCAAGTGAGGCTCAGTCCATTTGCCCCCCATTTGGCCCGCACAATTGGCGCCGTCTGTGGGGATCTCCTACAAAGCAGTGGTTCCGCTGAGACTCGTGCGCAAGAAAATGTCTGGAAGTAATGCCGAAAGTGGCTCGGCAGGATCTTCCCGGGGATCCTCCTGGCGGGAATAAAGGCAAAAGAGACGCGAAGATCGGGCTTACGAGCAATTGGAAGAACGGTCCGGCCTTGGAGAAGGGTCATATCAAACACAGAAAACAATGTCTAATGCTTCAGGGCGCAGGCAGTTTGATGAGAGGGACAAGGAGCTTGAACAGCTGCGCAGGTTAGTACGAGACTTGGAGTTAGAAGCAAGAAATGAGCGCTGCAGAATGGATCAAGACAACCAAGGGAGAAGGCCTGACGCTGGGGAAGAACAACACGGAATGGGATCGAATCAAACAGGATCCCACCACCACCGGGAGCGTTCACATTCGAGAGAGTCCCGTCGGCATCGAGACCGTTCACATTCAAGGGAATCTCGCCAACGACGAAATCGCTCTCGTTCGCGGGAGTACGAAGATTGGGGCTCGGATTCTCCAGAGGGGAGACAGCCCCGGAATGCGGCCATGGATGCGATGAGCCGTGCACTGCGCAGGGCAGCTCGGTCCCCGTTCTCAGCAGACATTGAGCGGGCGCCAATGCCAGACAGATTTACGCGCCCACCTTTCAATTCGTATGATGGGAAAACAGACCCGATGGAGCACATCAGCCATTATATCCAAATGATGTCTCTACATACCCGCAATGACGCTCTGATGTGCAAGGTTTTTCCCTCCAACCTTGGTCCCACAGCTTTAAGATGGTTCAACGGGTTGCGCAAGGGCTCCATCCACAATTTCGCAAAGCTAATACAGGAGTTCGGGACCCGGTCCGTAACATGCAGCCGGGAGCCACAACCGGTAGACGCACTGCTGTCCATGAAGATGAGAGCGGGGGAAACCCTTCGTAATTATGCTAGCCGATACTGGGAGCTCTACAACGAGATCAGCGGAGGGAACGAGAAGATTGCCGCAAGCACTTTTAGAATGGGATTGCCCGAGGAGTCAGGGGTGAGGGAGTCGTTAACTAAGAAACCTCCCGAGGATATGAGGCAGCTAATGAGGCGCATTGAAGAATATAAACGGCTAGAAGATGACAGGATTCAAAGCAAAGGCAAGGCGTAAATGACAGATCGTCCTCGGCAGAGTGGTTTTCAACTGAGGGCATGGGGGAATTTGAGAATTCAAGAACCAGAAGCACCGGTAGGGGAGGTGAACGTGACGTTCAAGGAGACCGTGCACAAAATCGTGGACAAGATTAAACACGAGCCATATTTCAGGTGGCCAAATCGGATGGGTGGCGACCCCTCTAGAAGGAATCAGAACCTATACTGCACCTACCATAAAGACAAGGGACATACCACCGAGCTATGCCGAGTATTGAGGGATCATCTCGGGCAGCTGGCTAAGGTCGGGCATCTAAAGGAGTTTGTGACGGATGCCGGGAATCGAGGAGCAGGGCAGGGCACCCCACAGAGAGGGAATCCCCTTCCACCCCCTCTTGGGGTAATTGATGTTATCCACGTTGCCCCGAGGGGCCTCACTATGGCAAGGGGGAAAGAGGTGTTGACAGTAGTGTCAGTAGAAGGAAGTTTGGGTATGCCGCCTCCCGCAAAGAAGATAAGACCCACCTGAGAGCCGATCGCTTTCGACGATAGCGATTTGGAAGGAACAATTCAGCCGCACGACGACGCATTGATAGTTACGGCCAGGATAGGTGGCTTCGTTGTGAAGAGAATAATGATAGACTAGGGAAGCGGGGCTGAGGTTATGTACCCAGACCTCTTCAAGGGGCTCAGGTTGAGGAACGAGGATCTTTCAAAGTATAGCACACCCTTGGTTGGGTTCGACGGTAAAGTGGTAGTTCCCGAGGGGCAGATCTCTCTGCCCGTGAATATGGAAAGCAAGGAGGTAGTGGTGATGTTCATAGTAGTTGCTTCCTTCTCCCCATACACGCCAATATTGGGAAGGCCGTGGATCCATGCAATGGGGGCTGTCCCGTCCACTCTGCATGTAAGAGTCAAGTTCCCTACCGATCAAGGTATCACCGTGGTACGAGGGAGCCAACAGGCGGCCAGACAATGTTTAGTCGCACTAGTCAGTTGGAAGAAAGATCAGATCGACCATGAGGAGAAAGCCGAGCAGAAGTACCCGTCACCAGGGATTCCTTTATAGCAATTACAGAGTTCGCAAGAAGAGAAGGGGACTGGGTGTGCCGAGAATATGGTCAAGGTAAAAGTATTGCCGGACATGGACATGGACAAGTACTTTCAAATAGGAGAAAGCATGAAGGATCAAGACAAGGTGGAGATATTATTACTCCTCGTACAAAATGCGAACGTGTTCGCTTGAAGCCCATACGATGTGCCCGGAGTGGATTCCGAATTCATCGTTCACAGACTTAATGTAGACCCCACATTCCCTCCTAAGAAGCAGAAGCCGAGAAGGTCAGCCAAGGAACATGTTGAAGCGGTAAAAGCAGAAGTCCAAAGGTTGGAGGAGGCCGGGGCAATAAGGGAGATCTATTTCCCGGAATGGTTAGCAAACACTGTGGTAGTGAGGAAGAAAAACGGCAAGTGGAGGGTCTACGTGGATTTCACATATTTGAATCGAGCATGTCCGAAAGACCCATTTCCCATGCCGAAGATCGACCAGTTAGTAGATGCCACGTGCGGGCACACGAGGATGAGTTTTTTGGACGCTTTTTAGGGGTATCACCAGATTGCGTTGGCTCTCGAGGATCAGGAAGAGACCGCGTTCATATCACCGGGTGCTAACTATCACTACACTGTGATGCCTTTCAGGTTGAAAAATGCCGGGGCCACCTATCAGCGGATGATGACGAGAATGTTCCGAGATAAGATAGGACAGACCGTTGAAGTGTATATTGACGACATGGTGGTGAAAAGCAAGCAGGAGGTGCGGCATGTGGAAGACCTCAGAGGGGTGTTTAAGGTACTTCGGCAACATAGGTTACGCCTGAATGCCGAGAAGTGTGCTTTTGGAGTGGGGACCGGTAAATTTCTGGAATATTTAATCACTAACCGAGGAATAGAAGTCAATCCAGACCAGATAGATGCCGTGAAGCGTCTCGAGCCACCGAGCAATCCAAAGGAGGTGCAAGTGTTAACAGGGATGCCAGCCGCCTTTAACTGGTTCATCTCCAAATTTGCCGATCGCTGCAGACCGTTCTATCAACTTTTGAAGAAATGGAAAGGGTTTCAATGGGACGAAGAATGTGATAAGGCCTTTCGGATTTGAAGAACTATTTGGTGCAGGCGCTTATGTTGACTGCCCCGGAGCCCGGAGAGGACTTGATCATGTACTTGTCAGTGTCCGATCACGCTGTCAGTGCCGTATTACTCAGTGACCGAGGAATTCAACAGCCCGTATATTACATCAGCAAGACTTTAGTTGATGCCGAGACAAGGTACCTGCCTCTGGAAAAGCTGGTGCTGGCCTTGATACATGCCACGAGAAGGTTGCCGCATTATTTTCAAACTCATACAGTATATGTCCTGACGAAGTATCTCCTGCAGTCGTTGTTGAGGAGGTCAGACTTCACGGGCAGGATAGCAAAATGGGCGACTCGTCTGGGCTCTTTTGATATACGGTACCAGCCACGGAGTTCGGTAAAAGGCCAGGTCCTCGCAGATTTTGTTTTTCTCCCAAGATCGACGGGGGAATAGTGTGTCATGTGGAAGCTCGCTGGTGGAAAGTATTCGTAGATGGCGCGTCAAACGCTTTGGGGGCTGGAGCAGGGATCGTTATTATCACCCCGGAGGGAATAAGGTTGGAGCACTCTTTTAGGCTGGGGTTTAGAGCCTCTAACAATGAAGCTGAATACGAAGCCTTCCTCGTCGGATTGAGGGTTGTCTCGGAGATGGGAGCCAGGGAGGTAGAAATACATTCGGATTCTCGGTTGGTTGTGAGCCAAGTGCAGGGAACGTTTGAAGCTCAGGATCCCTGGATGAAAGCATACTTACGATCAGCAAGGGAGGCTATGAACAAGTTTAGCACCGTGAAGGTGTCCTAAGTGGGCCGAACGCAGAATAGACATGCTGATTCCTTGGCCACGTTAGCGTCGTCAGTAACGGAAAAGGTTCCTCGGCTGATTAAAGTGGAGATGATAGCAGAGCCAAGTATCTTTATGACAGATTGCGTTGGCGTCACCGAGGTTGGCATCGCCGTGATTACGAAGCCCGGTCCGTACTGGATGGACCAAATCATTGACTTCCTCTCCGAGGATCGAGTCCCGAGCGACGAAAAAGAGGCCAACAAGGTTCGCTGCACAGCACCCTGATATTGGTTATTAGCGGACGGTAAGCTATATCGAAAATCTTTTGGGGGGCCATATCTTTTATGCTTGCACCCAGAGAATGTGGGCGAGCTTCTGGCCGAGTTGCACGAAGGGGTTTGTGGCAGTCATGTAGGGAGGCGTTCCTTGGCTCACCGAGCAATGACTCTGGGGTTTTGGTGGCCACAAATGCAGAAGGATGCCGCCGAGTACGTAAGGACATGCGAACAGTGTCAAAAACACGCCCCATTAATCCATCAGCCAGCAGGGCATCTAAACCCGGTAAGCGGTCCGTGGCCCTTCGCGCAGTGGGGGCTGGATATCCTCGGCCCTTTTCCCCGAGCAACGGGTAACCGAAGGTTTATATTGGTGGTCGTTGACTACTTCACGAAGTGGGCGGAAGCAGAGGCTTTGGCCAATATTCGGGACGTGGACGTCAAGAAGTTTGTTTTGAGGAACATAGTTACGAGGTTTGGGGTTCCGGAATCGCTAATATCCAACAACGGACTGCAGTTTGATAGCAAAGCTTTTCGTGCCTTCTGTAGTGATCTCGGCATCAAAAACAGGTATTCAACGCCAGCCTATCCGCAAAGCAACGGTCAAGCCGAAGCCACCAACAAAGTGATCCTGAGTGGGCTGAAGAAAAGAATGGACGAGGCGAAAGGCAGATGGGCCGAGGAGCTACCAAGCGTTTTGTGGGCATACCGAACAACTCCAAGAAGATCAACCGGTGAGACTCCATTTTCCTTAACGTACGGAGCAGAAGCAGTGATACCAGCCGAGGTAAACCTTTGCAGCGCACGAGTAGAAGGTTTCGACCACACCCAAAATGGTGAGCTGATGAGGGGACGCTTGGACTGGATAGAAGAGTGCCGAGAATCGGCTATCATACGATTGGCCGATTATCAGCAAAAGCTTGCTCGGCGTTACAACCGAGGTGTAAAAACAAGGGAGTTCAGTGCTGGAGACTTAGTGCTGAGGAAAGCGGTGGGGAACATGCGAGATATGAACTCCGAGAAGCTAGCCCAGACATGGGAAGGGCCCTACCGAGTTACTGCAATCGCTGGCGCTAGGGCATATTACTTAGAAGACCTGGATGAGAGGCCATTACCTCGGCCGTGGAATGTACATAATCTTAAGAAATTTTACCACTGATCCGTTGTAAGCCATGTTGTAAGTTAAAGGCAACGCCTTTCCCACGTATCACTAATGATGACAGAAAAATTACCCTTGCACACATGCTTAATTCTATAGGTTGGTCCCAGTACGATCATCATTGCCGAGCAACCAGAAACTTTGAAAGAAGCTTCTAAGGACAGAAACTTGTCCCCGGTTCGATATCCATCACCGGGCAAGAGGAAACCTTAGCCTAAAATTTCTAAGGACAGAAACCTGTCCTCGGTTCGATATCCATCACCGGGCAGGAGGAAACCTTTTTAAGGACAGAAACCTGTCCCCGGTTCGATATCCATCATCGGGCAAGAGGAAAACTTAGCCTAAAATTTCTAAGGACAGAAACCTGTCCCCGGTTCGATATCCATCATCGGGCAGGAGGAAACCTTAGCCTAAAGCTTCTAAGGACAGAAACCTATCCCCGGTTCGATATCCATCACCGGGTAGGAGGAAACCTTAGCCTAAAATTTCTAAGGACAGAAACCTGTCCCCGGTTCGATATCCATCACCGGGCAGGAGGAAACCTTAGCCTAAAGCTTTTAAGGACAGAAACCTGTCCTCGGTTCGATATCCATCACCGGGCATTAGGAAACCTTAGTTTAATTTTCCTAAGGACAGGAATTCATCCCCGGTACAACGCTCACCGTCAGACAGTGAGGATCCTTGGTCTAAACTCTTGGTATTCGGCGTTTCACGAGTTATCGGGCGTTCAGGAAAGTAATTATGCAAAAAAAAAAAAAAAAAAACAGAGAAAAACGACGAGAAAGATATCATGAAGAATAAACCTCTATGAAAATATTTAAGGCAAACGTTCAGCAAACGAAAAACACCAAAAACCACTAAACACATAAGAAATAAAACCGTTGTCCTGTCACCAAAACCGGGTGACCATTCGAAAAGCAAAACAAAGCAGGGTAATAATTGTTCAGTCACCACAGCCCGATGACATGGGCAGTTTAAGAAAAGAAAGTAAAACCTAGTGAAAACATTAACTGGAATAAAACAGTAGCAAACTTGCGCGGCTTCTTGGTCAATCTCCTCTCGTCTCATCGGCACGTTCGGTTGGTTGCTGATCGGTCGGGCGAGGAACACTGGTGACTTCTGCGTCGTCTGCCCCCACATGGGCATCTATCTGTTCCACCAGTTCCCGGAAGCTAGTTGTATCCCCCGCATCGGTAGGCGCCGAGGGGTTCTGCGCGGCTGGAGCAAGATCTAAGAAGGGTATTTGACCGGGGTCCCTAAGGGGAGAGTCCTCAGGAACCCCCATAGCCTGTAGGGCAGCCAGCCAGCCAGCTTCAAACCCCACCTTCCGAGCTTGGTTCACCACCGGCTCCACCGAGTTTTCCGCATCAGCAAACCCTTCCTGATACCATTTCTCTTCGGCAGCTCCCAACGCCGCTCTCATGTCGACTAGCTCCTCGGCCTGGGCAGTATTTAGACTTTCTGCCTTAGCCAATTTGACATCCGTCTCGTTCTGCTTTTCGAGAAGCTCCGCGCACTTACTCTTCGCCAACGCCTTGGCCTTCTCGGCAGCATCAACAGCCTTCGCTTTTTCTTTTGCCACCTGGGTGACCGTCTCCTTGGCCGCCCTCTCCCGGTCGGCATCCTCCGAGAGTTCCTTCATACGACCATCCACCACGTGGGCCAGCTGGGCTACTTGATAAAATTTCAAATGTTAGTGCGCATACCATGTACATGTTAACAACAACGATAAGTAGTAACAGCATACAGAAACTAGCGAGTAAGAGATTACCGCAACAGTGAACCATTGCAGCCTTTTCCCCATGGACTCCTCCGTCCCCTGCTCGTAAGCGTGAATGTCCTCGGGCAGAAAAAGCCCATGCGCTAAACTCCGGGCAACACGGCCCCCTTCACCTTTCTCCCAAACCCGCACACTGGCGGTATCGGGGAGTGGTTCACCGTCCAAGGGAAACGTGGGCTGCCACGGCCGAGCTGCCCTAGAGGAGGAGGCCGCGACCGCCCCGGTTTGAGTCAGCGGCTCCTGTATGACGATGCCCTTGGACGGTTTTGGGGGTACCCGGGAAAGAGTATCTCCCGGCCCAATAGAGGCCTGCTCGCCTGTATGTGGCCTTTTTCTGGTTCGTCCAGTTTGCGGAGGGGGAGGCGTCTGGCTCTGGCGGGCGCTGGGCACAAAACGGTCAATAGACAGGGTCTTTCTAGTCACCATATCTACGCTACGGTTGGATTCTGTATCGGAGAGCTCGGTAATGTCAACAACAGTTTGCTCGGCTGCTTGTACCGGATCCTCGGGAATAGCAGGACCTTCGGGTGGGGCAGGGGCTTCTTGAACAATGGCCTCTTGAACGGGAGCCTCTTCCTCAACCGGAGCGTGTACAAGTTCTCGGAGGCACTGGGACACACGTTCCGTCGATTCGTCACATATCGAAGCTAACTTGTCCGAGCAAGTGTAACGCTAGCCATTCTCCCGAGCTTCTCCTACGGTGAGGTTCGGCGGCAAAAAGTTCGCGTGCTGGATGTCGATATAAGACAGAAGGGGACTGTCTACCAAGAGTGCTTGCTTATAAGGTTGCCAGGTGGAGTAAACTGGCTCAACTCCAAGAATGAGGTGGGATGCTCGGAGCTGTCCGTCCTAGTGAATGAATATCTCGGATCGGAGCACGAAGTTCAAATCTCTTACGTGGACTACCCTGACATCCGGGACAAACACTTTACCGTCTGTAAGAAAGAGAAACGACAGTATGAGTAATATAAAAAGTGAATAAAAAAAAATAAATGAAAAAATGAACGAAGAAAAGATTAACATAAATGTGGATGTATTGGAAATTAGGTAAGTAAGCACAGTTATCAAACAAAGGCAGTAAGGTCAGGAGTTAATACGAACCCCCTTCATGGCGAGTGAGAGGAGGGGGAGTATCCCCGGCAAACCAATTGCCGCGCACCCGGACGTATTCCCCGGCATAATTCCTATTTGAGTCAGGTAGGCATGATATCAGCCGTACCCGCTTGTCCCTAATCTTTAAATAGTAATTTGTGTTTTTGTTCCCGCACAAGCTATACATATGGTTTATATCATGATGGTTTAACTGCAAACCGAATGTATGGTTCAACCTACTAACACAACTAACAACTCAGTAAAAGTTGGGAGGTAGTTGGTCGGGGCACAGCCCGTAATACCGAAGTGTGTCTAATAAGAAGGGGTCCACGGGGAACTTGACCCCACCTTCAAGGACTGCCATTAGAGGAAAAAAGGCAGTTTGATCCCCTCTGTGGAGTTCGAATTCGCTCTCGTGGCAATATGCCACCTCCACGTCATTAGGAATATCAAATTTCTGCCTAAACGTGGCTAAGGATGCTGCAGTGTTTAAAAGGAAAGCGTACCCCATCCTAGAATCTAAAATCAAAAGGGGAAACGCGAAGAAAGATGCTGAAGAAAAAGCGAGAGGTAGGGAACTTACTTTGGGCTCTAGGTTAGGAGGGAAGGCTCTGGGCAGGCGAATAGGTGCGCAGATGAATGCTCGGCAGAGAGAAAATTCTGAGAGTGGAGAGTTGGAAAATGAAGAAATAAGTTGGGATGAACTATTTATAGAGGACAAAGGAAGAGGGAAACAGTGCCAACGACAATAATGAGGCTCCATTAACGAGGGATTCATGCGGGCGCCAACTGACACACGCACGTCTTCGGTTCACGAACCGTCAGGTAATTATGACAGCTGAGCCCAATGAGCCGAAACGGCACGTCTTTTAATGGCGCATTAATGGGTCTCTGAAACCGCACTGACTGCCACCCCTTAACCTTCTCTAACGAATGCGCCCACCGAGTTTCTTGATTCTGCCCGCGTGCCGGACATGAATCAAGAGGGGGCTAATGTACGGCCCCAACATGACCAGGCCCATTTGGGCCTTGAGTTCAAACACGAATGATACGGCCCATTGTTCCCATTTCCTTTTCTTTTTCTGGGATCCCGCCCTAAAGCCCACGCAGAGTGTAGGCCCAGGTTTCACCACTTAGTGTTTGCTCGGGAAACTATTACCGGACAACATAGGCAAGATAACTGCCGAGCATCCCACCATGAACATGACCGGCAATACCCTGAAGCATTTTTGCCGGTCATACTCGCTGAAGTGGGAATCAAGTTCTAAAGCCACCTTCGCCACACCCTACTCCCACCTAACCAGCCACTTATAACTGATGACATTGGACCTCTCATTGCACTAATTGCTAGAACAATCATAACACCCCACTAATCAGAGTACTATAAATAAGAGAGGTGGGAGAGTGGAGAGGGGGTTGAAGATTTTGGAGAGCGAGAGAGAGAAAGAGAGGGCGAGAGGAAAGAGATAGTCAAGTAAAGGAAGAAAAGTGATCTCATTGGGTCTCTGTGCCGTGAACCACCCATTGTGGGAAATCCTATACCCACTCCTCAAATAAGTTGTGAGCCCAGGTGAGGCTTAGTCCATTTGCCCCTCATTTGGCCCGCACAATACCCATATTCATGATTCGAAGCAAGAGATCTCTAATCTTTATTCCTTGATTTTCAATTGAGAGTCTCTAAAAGTTTTAGGGGAAAAGGTTAACTATATAATGTAATTTATCCTATTCCTAATTTATATGTAAGTGAAGAAAAAAAAATCCATGAAGAGACTTTTTCCGTTATTTTAATATAGTAGAAATAGACTAATTCAACTTGCCATGATTGCATTGTTATATAAGCAGCCTCTATCTTGTTCTTTTTCCCTATCTCAAAGAGTATCAAATATCAAACCTCCCTAGCTAGCACCATAGAGTTGGATACACTTTTAGGTTTTATTGAAATTCTTGGAGAATCCCTCAAAAATTTCTTAGAACATGTGAAGCTCATGGCTTTCATCACCTTACTCATCCTTTCTCTTCACTCATTGCTCATGTTGGCAAACATTTTCTATATTAAACCATTGCTCAATGATCTTATCACTAACGCCACCTCCCTACAGCTTGCAACTCCGGATACCCCTCATTTTTTTAGTCTTGTCTGTGCTTTGCGGGAAGATCTCCATCTCTTTGCTGGGTTGGAATGGATTTTCACTGTTACCATCTATATCACATCCTTATTCTGTGTCGCAACCACAATCTTAGCATCAGGGGTAACACATAGAGGAATAGACATATCCATCAAAGTATTACTATTGAGAGTAGTGAAATCATGGAAAAGACCTTTCATTACTTTTTGTTACATGACTTTGTTCGAGTTAGGTTATAGTTTCCTAACATGGGCAACTCTCATTCCCTTGGTGCTGATTTTTCCAGATCATATAACTTTATCTGCAACCATAATTTTCATTCTAGCTGTGGTTTTCCTTAGTTACTTGTCTGTTGTTTGGTATTTAGCATTTGTGGTTTCGGTACTAGAAGAAAAATGTGGAATTGATGCACTAGGAAGGGCTGCAGAGCTAGTAAAGGGCTTAAAGTTAAATGGGTTTTTTCTAAATATTGTGTTTGGAATACTATCCTTCGTTATGATTCCGGGTTTTGGGTTGGTATTGTACCTAGCTGTATGTTTTTAGACCCTTATAAACTAGATTGTTTAACTTATTTATTAACCAAGTGAATACTTAGGTTTATTATTCAGATCTAGGTTAAAACAATAACAATCATATCATGTAAAACAGAGGAAATATAAAGAATACACGATATGATAACCTAGGAAAACCAAACCAGTAAAAAACCTGGGGAGGATTTAACCTTGCTATCCTCAAGGTAAAAACAAATCCACTATGAAAGAATTAAAGTTTGTACAATAGAACTTAGACCACTGACATTCTATTGCTACCTCGAGTAGAAAACTTACTACCACAACCTCATTATAGCTCCGAGTCCACGAACTACTTCTTTCCTTAGCCTTTGCAACAACACAAGCTCACCTGCTTGTGACTTTGAAACTCCACTCAAAAGTTTTGGATCTCCTTAAAATTTGATCTTGTATGCTGCAACTTTTACAATACCGGATCTTGAGATTCTTCAAGGAATAACACCGATAGAAGACATGAGAGAGCTTCTGGGTACAAAACCCTAGATCTATAAAAGAGGCACAAGATGCACTCTAATCTCTCTAAAAAACTCTGAAAACCCAACCTAGGGTTAGCTTATGACGTCCTTTAAATACTGGAAAAAATGGCTCGCGATTTAGGCTTCAAACGGTCAAGTTATGGGCTTTTTACGTTTGCTGATTTTTTGCTAATATGCGATTTTCAATTGATTGAGTACCAATCGAACGAAACAGCTTGTAACCCATTTTTTTCATCCCGAACTTGAGTTTTTTGTCTTGGACTTCAATGTAGACCATTCTAAACCAATGAGACTTAGTTTTTGTCATGTTTTGTCATGATTTGCCAACATTACAAACTCAAAACCTAACAATCTCCCCTTTTGGCAATCCATGACAAAACACACATACAATATAATGCCCATATACAATAAAATGCCCAAATACATCACAAATCCCAATCTAAGACTCCTAACCTCGAAGTTGCAAGAAAAGGTAGAAGGTCTTGATCAGAATGTACCTGTCTTTCCTGAAAACACTCAAAAGAACACATCAACGCATGTGTGGAAAAAAAGACATATAAATAATAATATGAAACACAATATAAGAACAAAAGTAAATTCTAACTCTCCCCCTAAGTTAGATACATCAAAAAGTTTTTATATTCTCCCCCTTTCAAAAACAATTTTATCTCCCCTTAAACAAAACATTTTAAAAACCTTAGGATTCCCACATTTCATTTATTTCTCCCCCTTTTTGTCACGTATTGACAAAAACAACTCAAACAAATAGTAAATAGTAAACATACACAACAAAGGATAAGAGAAAATAGAGAATCAAGGGAACACAAAACAATTCAATTCTATAGAAAATAGAGACAACTCTCCCTAAGAAGAGCAACAACTCCCTCTAAGAACGACAAATGTTTTAAAAAAATTTCTCCCCCTATAAAAATGGGAAAAACAAAACAAGTTTTGGGAAAAACAGTTTTGAGGAAAATTTAGGAGGTGGGGAAAAATAGACAAACCAAACTTAAAAACTAAGTTGAGGATACACATGAAGAAAAATATTCTCTCTTTCAATAAATGCAAACTTGACATTATGTGACCCATAAACAGTTGCATGAGTAGAGAAAATATTTGCACATTGATTATCCATCATATCTCTTAAGAAAAATATTTTCTGCAGTTCACATATAAAAATAGCATATACTAAATTGTACAAAGGACTCAAAAATTAATCAATCAATTTTTAAATCAAGTTGAGTCCCCAATTTAGCAAAGTGTATGCATGCTATGTGTGAAAACAATGAGAGATATGACTGCAAAACTACAAGATGGATACAAAAACAATGCAATGCATGTAAATCCTAAACATAAATGATGCATGAAAAAATAGATTGGTCAAATACTTAAAAACTGAAAATTTTTCAATTTCGATCGGTCAAGCATTGATCGAATACCAATCGAGTCAAGCAGATTCAAACCAAAAATTTAAGCACAATTTTGATCGGTCGAGCAATAGGTTCAATCAATCGAAAATCTGGAAAAAACAAATTTTTGAAAAATAGAGCAATTTTATGTAGAAATTTCTCAAAGCATAGTATTTTATGAATAGAATGCATGAGTATGAGATGAAATGCTTTTCAAAAACACTTATATTGAACCCAGATCTCCCAAAAATAAGATTTTCAATCAATTTTTCCTTAAATCTCAAATTTCAAACACATTTTGCAAGAATCAAAGAATTTTCAATCTTGGATGGCCACAACAAAATCACACACAATAACATGTACAAAGTTTAGCAAAGAGTAACTTGTGTAGTGTGTGCAACTAGCAAAAGCTTGAGATACATGTGAGGTGATATGTGAATAGTAAGCAATCACAATTTCTACAAAACTCATCACATACATTTGAAAGAGACTATTACCTAAAGAGTTACATTATATAACTCCCATATCTCCTAGAAAACAAACTTGCAATCATGTAAGTTTCTTGATTTGCCCCATAATGTACACACCAATTTTATTTGATTAGAAACTTATTAAAATAGCCAAGATAATATACACATCAATTTTATTTGATTGAATTAATTATAGTCCAATAATGTACACACCAATTTTAGCATTTAAACCGAGGCTACACCTTATGTTCTTTTTGTGCACGTGCTACACTTTCTCGAGTACAAAATCTTATGATATGTACTAAGGTGTTCATGATTGGCTAGTAAACAGTGGTGAGATGGTTATTTATGTCTTTCTCAATAAGTTCAAGTCTAACAATCGAAGGCATGTGACTTCAAGATCAAGACAAAGTGATCAAAAACTATAAACATTTTCTCACACAACATGTACTACAAAGCTCAAACTAGTAAAGTACAATAAATAAGCTTATCCAAGCTAAACAAGGTACATAAACATGTTATATAAAGATATGTACGGCCCCGAGATGTCCAAACACATTTGGGCCTTGAGTTCAAGCACAAACAGTGCGGCCCATGGTTTCCGTCCCCCTTTACCCGGGATCCCAGCCTAAGCCCGCATGAAGTATAGGCCCAGGTTTCATCACTCAATCTTTGCTCGGGAGGCCATTACCGGACAGTATGGGAAGAATAACGTCCGAACATCCCATCATGAACGTACCCGGCAATACCCAGAAGCATCGTTGCCGGGCATGATCGCTGAAGTGGGAGCCAAGTTCCAAAGCCACCTTCACCCCATCCCACTCCTACCTAACCACCCACTTACGACTGATGATATTGGACCTCTCATTACACTAACTGCAAAAACAATCATAACACCCCACTAATCAGAGTGCTATAAATAAGAGATGTGGGAGAAAGGGGAGGGGGGTTGGAAGGTTGGGAGAGAAAGAGAGAGAGAGAGAGGGTGGTAACATAGAAAAAGAAAAGTGATCTCATTGAGTCTCTGTGCCGAGAACGACTCATAGTAGGAAATCCATACCCACTAAACAAATAAGTTGTGAATCTGAGTGAGGCCCAACCCAGCAGTCTCAACTTAGGTGCGCACAAGATAATATGGCTAGCCTTGATTATAAATCCAAGATATGTAATACAAAACACAAAAATCTTTTTGGTTTAAAAAAAAAAAATTATGACCAAGAACAAAAAGCACACATTGTGCTAAATGATTAAAAATGCAAATGCAAATGCATGACAATGCTTAACTAAGCTATAGAGGGTACACAAACAAGAAATATCAATTTCTTAATTAATCCTTAAGTACATGTATAAACTAGTACATACTCACACAAAATCAGAAATAGCTTAGTACTTATATAACATACACTATTCAAGTTTCTCCACAATGTCAAGCATGTTCTAAATCAAGAGAGAGATATCATAATTCATGTAATCCTCAAGAAAAATAAAACTAGAAACAAAATAAAATATTTTTTTCTTTTTGAAAATTTTCAATGTTTTTGGATTTAAAAAAAAAAAAAAAAAACAACCTAAGAAAATAAAACAACCAAAAACTAAAAGAAAACATGTCCATAATTAATTGAAAGAATTAAATCAAGGACAAGTAAACAACACTCACCTTAGCAAGTCTTTTCTCACCCATATATCATGAGTCTTCAGCTTTGTAAGTGAAAATCCATGAGAAGCAGAGTGTATTTGCGGGATTACACCAATCTTCTGAGAAAGACTAAAATCTTGCAAATTCCTTTCACAAGCCAACAAGCTTAAATTTTTCGAAAGAATATGAAATAATTTATATGGACTAATGGCAGGAGAAATATCATCACATATCCTATATTGAAATACAGAATTTTTAAATTTCAATTTATGACAATTATGTCGAATATGACTGGAGACACCGCAAAAGTGACAAACAGGAACAAATTTAGAAACATCAATATTCTTAACAACAAATCTAGTCTCAGATTTTGGTTTTTGCCTCAACAAAGAGTAATTTGATCTAATATGACCAACAACACCACAAAGGTGACAAGTAGGCACAAAAACAGATTTATTATACTCTCTAACAGTAGGTTCAGACTTAGGTTTAGAAACTTCAGCGTCTACATCAAAACTTTTACCTTTGTCTAACCTAGCAAAATAAGTATTTTCTTTATTATTCCTCTTGAAAGAAGGGATATAAACTTTCTCAGTTTTAGACTTAAGAGAAACAGAAACACTTCTGTTATCAACAACAGGCTTAGTACTAGTCAAATTTTCAATTTTAGCTTTAGATTCAACTAACTCTTGTTCCAAGCTTTTCATCTTCTCATCTTGAGAGGAAATTTGATTTCTCCAAAATTCATTTTTTTTATTAGATTCATCTAATCTAACAACTAATTCCTCTTTTTTCAAGATTAGCCAATTTTAACTCTTTCTTGAATTTCTTAGCAATTTTCATAGATTTCAATAATTCCTTACGAAGAGTATCACAGGCATCAATAAGATCAACAGAAACAACAGTGTCATTTTTATTCAAATCATGACAATAAAAAACAGTAAGACACTTAAAATTATTCATGATAACAGAGATCAAGGATCAACTCTTAGATCAAAAGATCTAACACAAGAGCTACCTGCTCTGATACCACTTGTACATTTTTAGACCCCTGTAAACTAGATTGTTTAACCTAATTAATTAACCAAGTGAATACTTAGGTTTATTATTCAGATCTAGGTTAAAACAATAACAATCATATCATGTAAAGCAGCGAAAATATAAAGAACAAACGATATGATAACCCAGGAAAACCAAACTGGTAAAAAATTTGAGACTCCAAAAAGCCCAACAAAACCCTCTTAAAAGCCCGTTGCTACACGGCACCTCTTAAAAGCTTGTTGCTACACGGTACCTCTAAAGCCCGTTGCTACACAGCAATATTTTTTGCAAAATCTTACAAAGCCCAAATATTATTTTGGCACCTATTTTACAAAGCCCAAGTGTTATTTTAGCACTTATTTTACAAAGCCCAAGTGTCATTTTGGCACCTATTTTACAAAACCCAAATGCTATTTTGACACCTATTTTACAAAGCCTAAATGTCATTTTGGCACCTATTTTACAAAGCTCAAATCTTATTTTGGCACCTATTTTACAAAGCCCAAATCTTATTTTGACACCTATCTTACAAAGCCCAATACTATTTTGGCACCTATTTTACATATGTTAGGTTCTAAGGTCTTAGGATTTTATGTATTTAGAACTCTAATTTGTAATGTTGGCAAACCATGATCAAAACAATGTATTTAGTCTTGTTTAGGCTTGCTCAAAGTTGGTTTATTATTGTAAAGTTGGAATCGAGTGGCTGCAGAAGTACTTGGGACTTTCGGCCTGGCTCGATCGATCGAAGAATAGACTCGATCGATCGAAAATCGCACAGGTTGATTTTTCTGCAGAATTTCCAACTCAGCCCTACTTCATTTAAACGTTTAGGGTTTTATGTTTTTTACCCTAGGTATATAAACTAAACCCTAGCCACGTTTTTGAAGGTTGTCCATATTGCTTTGTTGCTCATACATTGCTGTTTTGTGTGAATCTCGTGTGAGATCTTTGAGGAGCCTTCCTTTACACAAAACTTAGGGTTTTCAAGGTAGAGATGATTTCAACATCTTGAAGATCATTAGAGTTGCAACCATTTGAACTTAAAAGAAAAACAAGCGGGGAGCTTGTAGCTGATTGAAGAATTCAAGAAAGAAGGAGTCCGTGGATTCGGAGCTTGCACGTGGTCGTGTCAGTAAGTTCTACTGGTGGGTAGCATTAGGAAGTCGAGCGGGGAGCTTGTAGTCCTTTTTGTAAGAACTTCAATTCTTTCATAGTGAATTCTGGTTTGCCTTGAGGATCGGTGGGTCAAATCCTCTCCAGGTTTTTACCGTGTGGTTTCCTGGGTGATCATATCTTGTGTTCATTTATTTTCCGCTGCTTTATATCTTGATATGATTATTTGATTGTTTTAACCTAGAATTGCATAATTTGACTAAGTAACAACTTGGCTAATTAATCTAGGCTACGCAATCTGGTTGGTTTAAGGGGTCTAAATTTCCATCAACATAAACTAAAGTCCCTAACTCCTGGAAAATATAAATTACTCATCTCTCAAAAATATTTCTTTTACAAAACTTATGGGAGCTATGCTTATTTTTTCCATAATCAACTAACTATAAAAGTCCATGTATATCACCCATGACAAAACTATTTATTTTTGTAGGGATGATCAAGCCCAAAGAAACTCAACTACAAAGTCCAGCTGAGCCAGCCCCGCTCACATACAAATCCCAGTAGCTGAATCTCACGTGAGCTGACCATGTTAAGTTTCAGTACAACTTGACAGCTGGAGCCCATTGCCATCAGTTCCAGCTTGTCCAATCAGATTAGAAGAGGACACGTGTCCAACGGGGGTTAAACCCTTCCTTGCCAAGCTGAATTCCATCATTTCTCATGTGACACAAAGCTAAGATGACATGACATAAAGTTAGAAAGCTTCAGCCAACTGTCTTTCCTTTCTTTCCAACCCATTCAGTCAAGGACTAAAGGCAGCCATAACTAGGCCATGAAAGCTTCTAGAACAACTGGAAATCAGTTCATTATCTTGACAATAACGTATACTCTCTAGTTCATGGACTAAGCACATGAACCCCAAATGAGAAAACTTAGAGAAATGTGGTTTGGAGGGCACCAAAGGGATCTCTAGCAAAGTTCCCAACAAGGGGCTCCAAGGTTGACACCTGGCTTGGGATGATGCAACCTGCCCTAGGGAGCTCTTATTCTAGTAACAGCAAAACCAAGATCATTAGCCTAATACATGCTTTAATTCCATCAGCTAAGGCCAATTAGCATTTAATGCTAGGTCAGAACTCCAGCTATCATTACCCAAAACAATAAAGAACACTCTAAAGCTGAGCTTACTACTCTTGGCCAAATCCTAAGAATGATTCTCTAAGGATTTTCTAAAGATTAAGGATGATTTAGCAGAGATTATTTGCTAATTACCCCCTCAAATTCAACTATAAATGGAACTCTCCACTAAGAGATAAAGATAGACTAATACACATTAAGGGAGACACTAATAGAAAAGAGTTCTTCCTTAACTTCTCTGTTTAGCCTTCTCTAAGATCAAGCAAAGTTCTAAGTCATTGAGTTCTTAGTTTCAAGCTTAGAAACTAAGTTCTCCAGCTCCTAGCTCATAAAATACCCCTCATACCTCTACCTATAAACACTCATCTATCCCCAGCAGAAAGCTCTAGCAGCTTTACTAAACACTCTCACTCACTACTCATACTACTCAAAATGACCCTCTCTACTCACTACACATACTATATCCATGAGCATGCCCTAGCATCATAATGATCTTGCTGCGCTAGCTGGAATCTCTCTCTCTCCCTTCATCTCACACTAAGTTTCCTCATTACTTACTATAATGGAACCTATGATATTTGTTTATTCATTTACTATTGAAGGTTATGATGTAACTGTTACCATAAAATTTTTTCCTCATATTGTCATATTAGAAGACTCTTCTCTAGAGCCAATGGATGATGAATTTGAAGATGTAGATGTTTTTCCTTAATCTGTGAAATAGTTAATGGCTGAAGGTTTATGCTGTTCTGTCTCATTTTAGCACTAGAATATTTTACCGCTGGGATACTTTACTGCTGAAATATTTTACTGCTGGGTTATTTCTTTATTGTAGTATACTTTTTATTGTGCTGACGTGTCTGCTGTAGGGAGTGTTTTTTGTTAGTCCAATCCTAGGCCCAAGGTATAAAAAGAAGGGCGAACTCTTCGAAAAACTTCACCGATAGCCTTTAGGCCATGCTTCAAGCCCATCGTCGAGTTTCGGTTTAGGCCCCCAACCCAACATAAATCTCATTTGTCGGAAGGAAAACTTTTCCACCCCCGACAGACTTTAATTAATTAAAATTTTGGGACCACCCATCCAAACCATATATGCTTAATAATAAGATTAATGTGAGCTTGATAATATACTTGTGTTAGATTTTAAGTTAAAAAACTTGATATTAACTCAAGTTTAAGCTTGATATTGAGCTCGAGCTTAGCTTGATCAATGAATCAAGTTGAGCTAAGCCGAGCTTGAGCTTTTATAATTTTTTAAGAGATTGAGCTCAACCTTGAGCTCCAACATTATTTGTAGGCTTAGTTCGATCTGAAGTTGAGTCGAGCTAAACTAAAAAAATTCACAACTAGACAAAGATCAACTTGTTTACATGCTATCTCAATTAGCTAACTTATGAGTATCATAAGTATTGGTTTTGACTTGCTATCTCAATTAGATAATTTAAAGCTAAAAATCTTGCAATTCAAGTGGCACTTTCTAATGTTTTTAACAAAAACTATCAATGCTTATATCAACCTCCACCAATTATCAAATTATATATAAAGAAAAATAGATAATGTGAAGAGATGTTGTATTAACGGAACTATGGGGGTGGGAAATGACAACGTAGCGAAGGTAGTGTGAATTCTATGGTCAATTTTATGCTGCTAATTTTTTACAGGCTTTACATATGCATACTTGTCCATAAAGATTGTGAGCATAGAATTCGGGAATGAAAAAAAAAAAAAAAAAAAAAAAAAAAAAAACTTATTTTGAATCCTCAAATACTATTTTATCAATTTTACCAACTCATTTTACAACTCACCCTACATTCCAATTTTTATTTTTACATACAACCCAATAAAATAATATAAACTACCTAATAAAATAATATAAAGTACCATTCTCTCTCTTTTTCCTCCCGCTCACTTTTTCTTTTCACACACAATCACAAGATTAAACTAATATATTCTTTTTGCAACCTATGAATAGTAAGGTTGCATATATGCAACCTTACTATTCATAGGTATATGCAACCTTACTATTCATAGATTGCAAATTTTTTTAAGTTTACAAACATGGATGGAGTGGGTTTTAGGTGGTTTGGGTTGTAAAATAGCAACTGGGGGTGTTTACACCCCCTAATGCTAGTGCTAATTCAAAGTATTTTTCCAGGTAATGGTGTGTGGTATAATTGGAGCCAAAAGAGACCTTTTCATAGGTAATACTTAAGTAGTCTCAGAGCACTACCTCGAAACTACCTAGGTTTCTTCCTCTTTTCTCGGTCATTACACGCTAAGGATAACCAATTTCATTTTTGACAGCTATGCCCTTTCAAGCCCAGCTAGATTTAAGTTTTTACTCACTAAAAAGACACTATTGTTAAGGACATATTTTACGTAATTGGCTAATCTTTTAACAAAATGCACTTTACTTATAATTGAGTAGATCTAGGATGAATTTAGTACTTCAAGAAATAAGAGTTCAAGTCAAGTATTAAAGCCATGAAGATTGGACCAAGAAACAAGTAAAGAAAATTTGTTAATTAAAGCTCGACAAATACCTTGACAAAAACAGTATCTATCGAGATTTAAGATCGAAGCTCGACAGAAGTTGAATCTATTGATATCTACAAAATCAGATTTTCCAGATCTGATTTTCGGCTCATGCTGACATATATGTGTAGGGTTTCTTTTCTCACAACTCTTGACATATATAAGGCTTATATTAAAAGCCGTTATACATGGAGAACACATGCAGAAAGTGACCTAGTGCCTTATTCTCTCTACAAGAAGTTACTGCGTCTTTTGCGCCTTAAGGTTTTGTAACAGAGTACTTCTTAATCTTCATTGTTGATAAAGTGAAGAACTTTGCAGCTATCAACATTTTCAAATTGCTGGAGTTAGTCACGTACTAGGATCCGTGCAAAAGGGTGGCATTCATATATTGAAGAGTTCAAAGGTTCTAAAGCGGTAGAAGGTTTCTGTTGTAAGTTCATTTACGGGAATTGTAGAGTCTAGGAACAAAGGTTTTGTATTAGATATGAAACTTCTCTTTACTATAGTGAATTGCTTTTTGGGAAGGTTTCCCTCCAGGTTTTTTACTGTGAAACTAGTTTGTTTCATTTAGTTTTCATGGGTCATCATATCTTGTCTTATTTACTATTCCGATGTGCATGATATTGATATTTGTTTGTTTTTAACAAGGTTTATTCATAATAAATCTAATTAACAACTTGGGTTTAAAACTTGTTAATTTTGTCAACCGGGGTCTAAATTTCCCAACAACTATGGTTGTCACATATGTGATGTAAAGTTATTATTTACAACTATATGTTTTGTTGGCTTATATTCCGTGCCAAATTTGATTGTAATTATATTCAATCTGTTGTACCCTGTATTTGTTGTGGGATTTCATTGTAAGGGTTGTGTGTTAGAGAGGGAGAGTGTGAAGACTCAAGCATTTGAAAACTAAAGATTTCTCGCGGGTATCTCACGACTTAGCTTCCCAAGAAGTGATACATGTGCCCTGCACATGCTGGAATGCGAAGAGTCAGGCCAGGTGGAGACAACTGTGTCTCGCGAGTATCTCGCGGGTAAAGCCTTCCCGCGAGACACCCGCGAGGCATTCTGTTCTGCCAGCTTGTCCAGTCTGATTCACACTTTCTATACCCACACTATTTATACCCACATTACCCACAATTGAAAGGATAGTCTCTGAGAGAAAAACCCTAGCCAAACACCTTGAGAGTTAGAGATTGTTATACCCACAATCCTCTACACATTTGCTTTGGGAATTTCCTCATCTCCTACCTCTCCATTTCCATACCATTGAGAGGTTGATAGCCCAAACACTTACCATACCCTTTCAGAGTGTGAAGTGATGTTTTGGTGCTACTAGGAAGCATTGGAAGAAGCCGAAGATGGCAGATGCAACATAGAGCTTGTTGCGGGATCCGGAGAACTAAGACAAGACACGGTTCTGAGAAGCCTTGTTGGAGTAGGAGCTTGGAGAGCTTAGGTACATCGGGTAGATTAGGCTTGGAGGGTCTCTTGCTAACCCATGTATCCCAACTGATTGTCTAGTGGATCGATTTCCGCTTGGAGGGCAACGGAGAGGTTTTTTGCTGAGTTCTTCAGTTTCCTCTTCGATAACACGTCTCGGTGTTATTTGTGTTTGCATCTCTCTTCCCTACTCTTGTTCATTTCATTTTTTACTGCTGTGTTGCTTTAAATATGAATTAGAGTAGTTGTCTTGCTTATACGCTTGTGTTTACACTATTCCGCACTTAATACTAAGTTAGTGTAAAATCAATCAAACTGTAACTTTAATTTGGGGGGTCTAAACTGCTCGTGTGTTTTCGACACATTTTCGAGCTTTCATGTGAAATTAAAATCTTGACAAAATCTGAGATGGGCTCCTCTGCCTTTGCTGCAGTAACATGAAAACATGTAACATGCATTTTATCGACCTTTTGTTTGTAGTAGTGATTGTTAGATTCCAATAATGACGAGCTTTCTTATTTTATTTAGGGAAGCCAAATTGGGGTGTGAAACGGATTAGATGATGAGTTTACTATTTTTTTAATTTTTTTTTTGGATTTTCTATGATTTATTTATGTAAAACCTTTCATTTTTTGCACAACATTAACTTACCTAGAACAAAAATATTTTAAAAAAAAATTACATAAGACAGGTGGCCTAAAATTAGGCAACAACTAGAGTCCAATTTAGCTAATTGGATTTCATCTTAGTTTTGACTTTAAAAAAAAAATATATATATATATATATATTGTAGGGGCTCGTTTTGTCGTAGATCCCCCAACAATACATTTATTTAGAGAGTGGGGTGAAGGGTTTGGCGCTAACAGGCTTGCCACCGGTTCTCCGGGAGTGTTCTTCCTTCTTCGAGGGAAGTTAGCCTTGTTCTTCTTGGCTTGGGGTTACTCCTCGGACGGCCGAGGAGCCCCCTATTCTGAGGGGTTCCTCGCATTATATACCCTCTTTAGTTGATCCTGGCCTTACAGCTGTCGATCATCCAGGCTGCTTACTTTAGAGCCTGTCCCATCTGCCGTGTTCCCAACCTTACTGCAGGTCGCAGCACCCAAGGTTGTGTTGTTCAGAAGTCCCATCAGCATTAATGTTGTCAGGGGAGTTAGAGAAATGCATTAAGCGTGGATGTGACCACCTACCCAGGGCTTGTCCCCCACCTAGAACTTGGCTAGGCGTGCCGAGGAAGGAGGTGTCCTCGGCATGGGCCCAGAGGGCTGAAGCCCATGGACGGCCTGGGACGGCTGTCCCTCCTCGGCATGGGCCTTGAGCCAACCAAAAGGTGGGCCGGGGCTCCCAGGCCTACGAGCCCACAATACACGGGCCCCACAATAGCCCCTCAAAATCCTGCTGCACGTTCCCTTGAACGGGGAGGAGGGTTTTGATATCCACGGCCCTCATATCCCAGAAGGCCTTCCGCTGGTCGGTTCTTCCCCAAATGGTCAGCTTGGCGCTTCAATTCCTCGGTAAGTAGTTAGTCTCCTATGGGAGATTCTGTTGTTACCTTCGAGAAAGTGGCCAGCTCCCCGTAGGCTTGGGTCCGAGGACCATGCGAGACCTAGGCACAGGTGCTGCCTTCAAGATAAGTGGCTAGCTCTCCGTAGGCTTGGGTTCGAGGACCATGCAAGACCTAGGCACAGGTGCTGCCTTCAAAAGTAGTGGCTAGCTCTCCGTAGGCTTGGGTCCGAGGACCATGCAAGACCTAGGCACAGGTGCTGCCTTCAAGAGTAGTGGCTAGCTCTCCGTAGGCTTGGGTCCGAGGACCATGCAAGACCTAGGCACAGGTGCTGCCTTCAAGAGTAGTGGCTAGCTCTCCGTAGGCTTGGGTCCTGAGGACCATGCAAGACCTAGGCACAGGTGCTGCCTTCAAGAGTAGTGGCTAGCTCTCCGTAGGCTTGGGTCCGAGGACCATGCGAGACCTAGGCACAGGTGCTGCCTTCAAGATAAGTGGCTAGCTCTCCGTAGGCTTGGGTCCGAGGACCATGCAAGACCTAGGCACAGGTGCTGCCTTCAAAAGTAGTGGCTAGCTCTCCGTAGGCTTGGGTCCGAGGACCATGCAAGACCTAGGCACAGGTGCTGCCTTCAAGAGTAGTGGCTAGCTCTCCGTAGGCTTGGGTCCGAGGACCATGCAAGACCTAGGCACAGGTGCTGCCTTCAAGAGTAGTGGCTAGCTCTCCGTAGGCTTGGGTCCGAGGACCATGCAAGACCTAGGCACAGGTGCTGCCTTCAAGAGTAGTGGCTAGCTCTCCGTAGGCTTGGGTCCGAGGACCATGCAAGACCTAGGCACAGGTGCTGCCTTCAAGAGTAGTGGCTGGCTCTCCGTAGGCTTGGGTCCGAGGACCATGCAAGACCTAGGCACAGGTGCTGCCTTCAAGAGTAGTGGCTAGCTCTCCGTAGGCTTGGGTCCTTAGGACCATGCAAGACCTAGGCACAGGTGCTGCCTTCAAGAGTAGTGGCTAGCTCTCCGTAGGCTTGGGTCCGAGGACCATGCAAGACCTAGGCACAGGTGCTGCCTTCAAGAGTAGTGGCTAGCTCTCCGTAGGCTTGGGTCCGAGGACCATGCAAGACCTAGGCACAGGTGCTGCCTTCAAAAGTAGTGGCTAGCTCTCCGTAGGCTTGGGTCCGAGGACCATGCAAGACCTAGGCACAGGTGCTGCCTTCAAAAGTAGTGGCTAGCTCTCCGTAGGCTTGGGTCCTGAGGACCATGCAAGACCTAGGCACATGTGCTGCCTTCAAGAGTAGTGGCTAGCTCTCCGTAGGCTTGGGTCCGAGGACCATGCAAGACCTAGGCACAGGTGCTGCCTTCAAAAGTAGTGGCTAGCTCTCCGTAGGCTTGGGTCCGAGGACCATGCAAGACCTAGGCACAGGTGCTGCCTTCAAAAGTAGTGGCTAGCTCTCCGTAGGCTTGGGTCCTGAGGACCATGCAAGACCTAGGCACAGGTGCTGCCTTCAAGAGTAGTGGCTAGCTCTCCGTAGGCTTGGGTCCGAGGACCATGCAAGACCTAGGCACAGGTGCTGCCTTCAATAGTAGTGGCTAGCTCTCCGTAGGCTTGGGTCCTGAGGACCATGCAAGACCTAGGCACAGGTGCTGCCTTCAAGAGTAGTTAAGTGGCTAGTTTCCCCATAGGCCTGAGTCCGAGGACCATGCAGAGCCTTGGTTCTGTCTAACACTCGGTCTTCTGAAGTAATTAGTTTCCCCATAGGCCTGAGTCCGAGGACCATGCAGAGCCTTGGTTCTGTCTAACACTTGGTCTTCTGAGGTAATTAGTTTCCCCATAGGCCTGAGTCCGAGGACCATGCAGAGCCTTGGTTCTGTCTAACACTTGGTCTTCTGAGGTAATTAGTTTCCCCATAGGCCTGAGTCCGAGGACCATGCAGAGCCTTGGTTCTGTCTAACACTCGGTCTTCTGAAGTAATTAGTTTCCCCATAGGCCTGAGTCCGAGGACCATGCAGAGCCTTGGTTCTGTCTAACACTTTCATTTTTCTGTAAGTAGGGGTTTGTCCTCGGACCGTTTTTCTGGGGACGATCCCTCCTTCGGTCGGACAGTGATTTTACACGTGGCGTTGATCTCGCCTCCAGCTCGAGTCCCCATCTTCTATCTGGGAAACGTCTCTTGGCCGTTCGTGTTCTGCGCCTGACGCTTCGGTGCGCGAGACGCGCCTTCATTAATGGTCTCGTAAATCAACAGAAGTACAACGGTCTGCGGCCCCCTTGGAATTTGGTGGCTTCATTATTGTCCGCCGCCTCGGTAACTCACTTTTCGAATTCTGCGTGAATTAATTCTCACCAACCCTCCTCCTCTATATAAGGCTTTCTGGGGGGATGGTTTCTTCATACTCCATGAGCCTCCCAACTCGAACAGAAAGAACACCATTTTTCCACTCCCCATGCCCCTTAAATAACCCCGTCGGAATTGTGACCGGAGTTAGGAGATATGGGGCTAAGGGCTGCCGTGGCCGCAGCCCCCACTGGGTTTCTGGTGCGGCAGAGTCTAGGCGTAACACCGGCAGTGTCGTACGCGGTGGCCAGGTGGGACGATGTTGAAGTACCTAACGTCTCTCCCCGGAGCGCACCTTCGGTGGAGGAGACACGCGAACTCATGTCATGGCTGGCGCCTGAGTGTTGCCGTCTCCAACGGCCAGCGCCCGGGCAGATTGGAGAGCATCAAGGGAACATCACGGGGGAGGACATTCCGGTGCCCCTGCATCTGCTCCTCACTTTGTTCAAGCTTCCGCCTTGAAGTGAGCCAGCCTCAGCCCCCTTCCCCGCTTTTATTGTCAAGCTCTCCCGTTCTGCTGATGCCAATAAAAGCACGGGTTGACACTTCTCCCTCCCTCTAGCTAGTTGTAGAATCGGACCGCCTGAGCCTCCGATTGTAGGATTAGCTTGTAAAACAAGCCTGCCTGAGCCTCTGATTGTATTTTGTAACCTTCTTTTTCATGAAATAATATCACTCTTTTCTCATTTCTCTTTTTTTTTGCTGTTGAATCTTCCATTTTGCTGCGACTGTACTTGTTTATTATTTTTTTTTTTTTGCGAAGCGACTGTCTAGAACGATCGCCGGTTGCGCCGGTCGGCGCACTAACCCTTCCCACAGACGGCGCCAATTGTAGGGGCTCGTTTTGTCGTAGATCCCCCAACAATACATTTATTTAGAGAGTGGGGTGAAGGGTTTGGCGCTAACAGGCTTGCCACCGGTTCTCCTGGAGTGTTCTTCCTTCTTCGAGGGAAGTTAGCCTTGTTCTTCTTGGCTTGGGGTTACTCCTCGGACGGCCGAGGAGCCCCCTATTCTGAGGGGTTCCTCGCATTATATACCCTCTTTAGTTGATCCTGGCCTTACAGCTGTCGATCATCCAGGCTGCTTACTTTAGAGCCTGTCCCATCTGCCGTGTTCCCAACCTTACTGCAGGTCGCAGCACCCAAGGTTGTGTTGTTCAGAAGTCCCATCAGCATTAATGTTGTCAGGGGAGTTAGAGAAATGCATTAAGCGTGGATGTGACCACCTACCCAGGGCTTGTCCCCCACCTAGAACTTGGCTAGGCGTGCCGAGGAAGGAGGTGTCCTCGGCATGGGCCCAGAGGGCTGAAGCCCATGGACGGCCTGGGACGGCTGTCCCTCCTCGGCATGGGCCTTGAGCCAACCAAAAGGTGGGCCGGGGCTCCCAGGCCTACGAGCCCACAATACACGGGCCCCACATATATATATAGATATATATACATGGGTAAATTGCAAAGTACACCCTTAAAGTATGAGTTACTTAAAATTTATACCTTGAAGTTTAAGAATTTTGATTTTACACTCTGAAGTTTAATTCCGTTAACAAAAATACACTACCGATTAATTTTGACTATTAAATGACACATTGACACGCTAATGTGTTTATTTATTTATTGCCAAATCAGCTATATCAAAATGGCATTGTTTTGCCCAAGAAGAAACACAAAATACAATCACACCGTTTCACATCACCAAACTCAACCACATCATTAGCAAATCTTCGAAAGTATTTCTTCCTTTTTTTTTCTTTTTCTTTTTTTCATGGTTTTGCAAGAGAAAGATTCACTCAAAAGTCTTTTCTAAAAAAACTATTTGAACATTGGATGCCATAATTTTAAGGTACAATATGGTTTTGGATTTTGGACATGTCAATGTCACTTAACCGTCAAAACTAATTGAAGGTATATTTTTGCTAACAGAGTTAAATTTCAGAGTGTAAAATCAAAATTCAAGCCATCCAAAACTTCAGTATACTTTGCAATTTAACATATATATATATATATATATATATATAGCGAGGCATGTACCAAAAATATTAATATAAGCAAAAACAAACGGATAGAAAATTAAAGGAACACGTGAGATGGCATCTACATCTCTACCGCTCATCAGTGGAGGCCTCCGTTTTCCCTCTCAATACTCAGAATCCCTTCCCAACCACCACCTCTCTGCAACTGGAACTCTCCCCAAGTAAGTCCAATCCTTAATCTCACTTTGCTCTGCTTCTTATAATACCTCCAGATTTCTTCTTTATTTCTTTACCCTTCTTTTGTGTACTGTGAAAGATATTGAATTTTTTATTATTTATTTCATAGTTCATATTTTTATGAGTTAAATCCTCAAATCTCAGATACCCAGTTCTTCAATTACTTTAATAAGTGGATTTCTGTGTTAATTTCTTGAAATTTTTCTCCGTTTGGTTTCTGAGAATTTCACTGATATTAATAGCTATATTTGGTCTTCAAAATTGCCCATTTTTGGTTCGACAAGTACTGTAGTAATAAGTGGACTGCTCTGCTTATTTGTTAAAATTTCTTTGTATTTTCTTGCTAGGAGATTAAAATAATAAAAGGAAAAAAAAAAAAAAAAAAGTAACCTTGAAGAAATTGCAACCCTTAAATCTATCATATCTACGCTTCTTTTGCTCCGATGCTTGGACTACATTGTTCCTCAAATTTAAAAAATTCTCAGTTTTTTTTTTTTTGGATAGAAAAGGGGGGGCTTTATTTATTTTTATATATAACAAGTACATCTCAAAAATCCTTAATGCAATCGGCATTCCTTAGTGGTGCTCAATTGTCTTAGGTCCCATTCAAAAGACTCATACACAAAAGATGGGCACTGAGCATATTCTTCAAGGTAACTAGGTTGGTTTCAGCCCATTTTCACTAGTCCTTCAGCACACCTATTGAATTCAAGGTATACGTGATTAGGAAGGACGGTCCACATCAGGTTCCTGCAATCACTGACCAACACAGAAATGTCCGAGGCCATATTGCCTCGGGTTGTAATCCACTTAAGAACTAGCATTGAGTTTACTTCTAAAACAAGACCATATCTTACTGCCCATAATTCTGCCATATTATTTGTGGTGATACCAAAGGTTGAGAGAAAATCCTTTGATCCGTTGGTCATGCCAGTTTCAAAGGAGCCCCCCTCTGCCTGCCTTTCGTGGATTACCTAGAAGTAGAACGCTCCCATCAGTTTTAAGGGTGATATAAGGGGCAGCCAGTGGTGACCAGGTAATCAGTCTAGTGATGCAGGGTGCTTTTCTTATCTCCAGTTTGGCTAGACAGTAAAATTCCAATGCTAGTTGTATAGTTTGATTTATTAATTGGTTGATCAAGTTGGTTGCTTGTTTAAATATCAGTGCATTTCGAGATAACCACAGTTGCCAAATTCCAAAATCAAAGACTACATTCCAAGCTAGCTGTTAATAAGATAAAGTTATGGGCATAAAAGAAAATCTATCTATAGCTTCTTGCTCTTACCATGTGTGCTGCTTTGCTTTAACCTTTATCAATCAAATCTTTATCCACAAAATTTACTAGTATGTTTGGGATTGTTAGAGATATTGTGCCCAAGAGGCCCAAACCTATTTTAAGGCCTAATTACCCATGTAATTGTAGAACAGGCAAAGTAACTCTAATCCTACATGTAGTGCAACTACAATTTTATGGTTAGTAGAGGTTATCCTTTACATACACCCCACATTGGGTTCATTTTAACATGCAAACTTCAATAGTAAAGATGTATTAGTCAAGGGCTTTCTTATGTAAACATAAGCAGTTAGGCAAAACCCTGTTAATTCTTGCTTATGCTTTCTCTCCATTTTCTCAATTAGTCACAAGCCCAAGGGTTTTTTTCTTCCCCTCCACACGCACCCCCCCCCCCCCCCCTCTCCTTTTTTTTTTATTGTTATTATTATTTTTTTTATAACAAGACCTATAACATTCTAATATGACACAAAAGGGATTAGTGCTATTTTTGGTACTGACTGCCGACAATAGGTTATGAAAGTGATTAAACTTGGAATTTTGATGGTTTTGCTGGGAATGAGTGACTGTTTGATTCAAAGTTTTTCTTTTCTTTACCCCAACAACCCAAGGAAAAATAGAATTTTTTATTCCGGTAGATAGGCTAGCTTTTCTGGCCTAGTGTACCTCACTATGTAGGGAGGGACGAAAGTGAAAATTCAAAAATAATGAAATTCATATCATTAAATGCATTGATGCTTGATGTATCACCAAATCATACAAACATTGCAGAAATTGTTTCTTTCTTGGTCTTTATTGTTGATAAAACTATCCATAGATGAGTCTATTCATGATGAATGAGTGAAAATTTGAATGAGATATTGGAAGTTGCTTCTATGAAATTTCCCTTTGTGGATCTTTGTGTCACTTCTGGAATTCTGGGAGTCTTTGGAAGAGAATGTGTGTGAGGTAATTTACTAATAAAGGATACAAGGAGAGTGTGGAGCTAGGAATCGTGCCTGCATTTCCCAAATGACAATTTGTTTGTTTTTATTACCCAAATAGGTAAGGTGTCTAAAACCCTTGAGACCATTTTAGTCAGGGGCATCAGCTTACGGACTAAACCAAAATTTGAAATTCCCCAGATACTATTCAACTTTGACATTATTTGGAACTTATAGAAGATTTTATATGAATTAGCTTGCTTCACTATGATTTTATCCCTTGGGAAATATGTGATAAACGTTGTCTGGATTAATCAAGATTTGGGCGTATGGATTATGCACTTTGAGTTGACTAGAGCGTCTTTTCCCAATTTCAATCATCATTTCTTTCTGTAAGTGGAAAAGCAGGAGGGATCTTAAGGTAGAATTTAATAAATAATTAGAAATAGGAGATGCAAGCACTGTACTGGCCTATTTTGGTCCTCTTGCAGAACAAAATTTCTATTTAATAATTGAAATTCATATGCAGTCTTAAGGCAAATTAGGAATTTTCATGCCTTGACCCAGTTATGACTTGACAAATGTGGCTTGGAAGAAGCAGCATGATTATTCTTTTCAATTATTAAAGTACAAGAACCCAAGAAAAAAGTAGAAATTGACTTAAAATGGGGAAAAGCATAAAATGGTTGATTGATTAATTCGTTATGTAACAAAGGGTTGTGTCCACCTCTGTAAAGGAATCTGATCCCCAAAACTCAATATGTTTCTGAGTTCTTATTTTACCATCTTAACAGATTTAAAGTTTAGAGCTACGTTTACTTATCAATATATATATATAAAGTTCAGAGGGATAAAGCCTGAGCATTCCTTCCTTTTTTATTTATAAAATATTTTCAGTATATTAAACTTTCATTTGAAAAAAAAAAAATCTCAGGTGGGGATGGAGAAGAGACAAAGACACAAGCATGTTCATCAACACAACCAGAGGCCAAGCATTTCGAATCTTGGCCAACCCTAATGTACGCATCACTTCAAGGCTTCCACATGTTTAATGCCAATATTTTTGGTTTGAATATGATCAAAGGTTTGTAGGTATGTTGTTGGTGATTTAATTAGTGCCTTGTGGTAGCAAAATGTTTAGACTCTAGATGTGTGTTAGATGATTCAGTGGTAATTGCTTGGTTGATGGTGCATGCCTAAAAATGGAATCATCCATAAATAGTTATAGACATGATTTTTGGTAAGCATTGTGTCCTTTGTTATGTATCTACATTTTGCAGTTGTATTAGCAAATTGACTCCTTTCTTTTTTTCCTTATAACATTTCGGCTCTTTCCTTTGCCCAAACTTGTCTATTTCTGCTCATATTTTCATGGGACCTAAGCGTGGTAATCAGAAAGTTGACTACTACTTTCCAGATAATGTTTAACCATCTGAGAACCAGAATGGTGTACTTTTGCTCAAAATTTTCTATATTTAATCTTCTGAATGAATTTTTTTTACATTCTTAATCACTTACTGTACATTTGGTAAGGAATTTGCAAACTGAATTTAGGCACATTGTAGAATTTTAAATTCTCTCATAAAAAGTTCTTTGTTTGGGCGTTCACGATAAGTAATTTTAGGTTTCAAGCAGGAATGCTAACTGAGATTTGAGGGCTCAAAATACTATTTGTGGCTTCCCTCGAAATATCTGGCTTCAACCTCTTTGGTACACTTCCCCCTATCTTACCCACCTCCTCTTCCTAACCCCTCCATTGCTTACTTGCAGCCAACCAACTCTCCAACCCCATCCCCTTGACCTCTTCTCTCTCTCTCTCTCTCTTTCTCTCTCTGCCCTGTCCCTCTGCAAATTCTCAATGTCTTGTTGGCACCTTCCCCTTCCAGTTCTCCCTCATTAAGAACCTTTAAGTCCTCAGTGTCTACAACAACACAACCAGAGACTTGCCCTTGACCAACAATAAAAGGCCCAATGCATCTCAACCAAAACTTCTTCACAGTCGGATTCCACCCAGTATGTCTACAACAAGAGGATCAAGCACTTGCTCACGCTGCCGATTCTCTTCCCTGTTCCAATTGCATCTTGTTCAACCACCTCAACATCAAGTGCGGCTCCAACATTGAATATCTAAAACACACCTTTGTTGATGCAGAGTTATATTAAAATAAATTATTAAATTGATGCTACTACATGGCTAAGTTCCAGCCCTTAGAAGGTGACTAGTTCAATGTAGCTTGAGACCTTTGGAAAATTTTGGTGCACTTAAAACTAGAGTAAATTAAAAGCCCACTTAGTTTGAAGAATGAAGGTGCTCACTAATTAGTTATTGCTGTTGTTTATGGAATTTTGTTGGTTTAGATGAATTGAATTTCCTTAATGTACATTATATCCAAAAAATGAAATTAGTAAATTGATGGGATTTTAAGTCATGGAATCATTAATTCCATTGATATAAATTTTCCATGTAATATCATTTACTTCATCCAAAGCACAGGGTTAGATTCAATGAAGGGTGCAATTTACATTTTATTTTTGTGTACTTTCTTTTCCTTTGAGTGCTTTGTTGCTCAATTAAGTTGGAGCCTATGGGTAGAAAAAATATTTTCTTTATTGAATTTCTACTTGCTGCCCATTCTAATTATTAAAGTTGTGTGATTGTGGGTGATTGAATGATAAGTGAAGCATGAAAGAGAGAGTAAACACGAATTTTACATGATTCAGCCTGATGACCCACATCCACATTTAAAAGTCCTTAATGGCTACATATTTACTATTAAGCTCTTCAATTTACAATGAACCCAATGTAGGGTTTATATGCTAGAGAACTCTAGACTAATCTAAGGTTAACCATAGACTAATCCAAGGGTAACTTGCTTCTTCTACAAGTACATAAGCCTACAATTGGTTTGGGCCACTTAGGCCATAATATGCCTAACACTAATAAAATCATATTCTGCTTCTTATCCTATGTTTCTTTTACATTATGGATGTACTCGTTAAAATAAATGGATGGATGTACAGGTGTCTTCAAGGAAAGGAGGCCCAAAGAATGAAGTGATCATGGTTGATCCTTTGGAAGCCAAGCGGTTGGCTGCCAAACAAATGCAAGAAATTAAAGCAAAAGAGAAATTCAAGGTGAAGGAAATTTGATGTTTTGTTAAATATAATCTTTTGGTTCATAAGCTGTTGGTGGGGATGAATATCTTCTGAATTTAAAGATGTTTTGGTAGTAAGATCAATCTTTGCAGGAACCTTGGAAGTCCCATATTGGACATGAATTTGCATTTGTGACATATGTTTTATTTTTTTTTAGGGAAGGATAAGTTTTCTTGATAAGAAAAGAGGAACAAGTTTGTTAAATTCCTTCTTTTTTCGTTTTTTTTTTTTTTTTTTTTTTTAAAAATTTATTTTCCCCCTAATACAAGATGGATTTTATCAGTCAATGATGTGACAACAAAGGCATTTTTGTTTGTAAGTTACTACTGTGATTCAAGTTACTTATCAGTCTGGCTGGAACTATGTTGTGATTGCAGAGAAGACGTGAAATTGAAGCAATTAATGGAGCATGGGCAATGATTGGTCTCACCGCAGGCTTGGTCATTGAAGGTCAGACTGGAAAAAGTATTCTGACTCAGGTATACTTGCTTTTCTCCCTGTTTGTGCGCATGTATGTGCTCTCTCTCTCCCTCCTCTCTCTCTCACTCCTCTCTCTCTCACATATGTGTAAACATGGTAGTTTGGATTTGATTAATGGATAGCTTCTTCTTCAATTGACTTGATCTTTTGTGTTAATATGATTAACTCTATTTTCTTTCAGTTGGCGGACTACTGGATTGCCATTGTAAGTCTTTTTGTGCGGTAGTGATAAATTTTAGAAATTGCAGATTCATTCTGTTAGATCTTTCAAATAAATGTTGTTTCTGCCTTTTTTGAATTGCTACTTATCCTTCCAAACTAACATGTATGATGTAAAAATTCTTTCTTCCAGCACTCTATGATTAGATTCTAAAATGTAAAATCATTGCCCAAAATCCTTGATATAGAACATGTTATTCATAATTTTTTTTTGTGATACTGTCTACCATTCTGTTGCAGAATTCAATTCATCTTATTTTCAAATTAGTGGGAACATGATCCATTCCTTATAAATATTTTGCTTTTGGTTCATACTTGTTAGTCATATTTCTATGACCCAGCTTGAAGACTATTAAGGGTTTCAATGAATTCTTTAAATCAATATTCACTTTTGAGACAGATGTTCATTATTCTTGTTTCTGGAGCAACATAGGCCATTTATGTGTTGGCTTTACCCATTCTTCGAATACAAATGAAAAATGTGAAATTACAATTGGGTTTGGAAGTCAACTTGTTTCATATAGTTGGAGTGTGCTGAATTTGAAGTAATCTTCTAGGTTGGAAACTTGATAGGGTATCTGCAAGTTCATAGTTTTTATTGAGCATGCAGGGTTGGGCCTCATTATCTTTGGTTGCTGAATTTGAAAGAGGGTTAGAGCAAGCTAGTCAAATCCACTCCTATTAACCATAAATGATGTAAAATACATGTAAAAGTTCTGAGAGTGGCAGAGAAGAATTGCCCTCCCATTTAGACTAGCTTGAGGTCTGCTTGGGGTTGCATGACCATATTTACCAAAATCTTAGTGTACCATAGTTGAGTTGTCTAATCATGCAAAATTTGAGGGCATAGGATCTATTCAATGAAATGGAAATAATTTATTTTCCGGTTTAAATTTTATTTTTTTATATCTAAAGTATATATGGCCTCACGTCATTTAAATAATTTTTAAATAGCATAACATTAGATATATCTTTAGACTTGTAATATTTAATTTGAATAATAAAAAGAGTAGGTTTCAATTGGAGATGTACCTTTTCCTGTATTGTTCCAAAATTAAGTATACTTGCATATTTGTTATATATGTATACTTTTCTTGGAGAAAATGGGCATTTGTCCCTAATTTACAAACTATGCAAAAAAATACCCATGTTTGGAAACTATTTAGCAAAATGTCATTGTTTTTTAAACTCGATTTTAACAAAATTGAGTTTTGTGTAAAACTCGATATTCTCAAAATCAAGTTCTATGTATATTTTTAAGTGGAAATCAACATTAGCAATGTCGAGTTTCACTTAAATTTTCAAAAAAATTTAAGTGGCAAAATATCCATAGAACTCGATATTGTTAATGTCGAGTTCCACCTGTAACTCGATTTTGTTAAAAAATATGGACATTTTGCTAAATTAGTTTGTAAATTAGGGACAAATACTCATTTTTCTCTACTTTTCTTACAAATTTCTTTTTACTAATTTTAATAGGAGTTAAATCAATGGCTCAACTATTGAATTATGAATCATTGTCGTAGTGTCCTAGCGGTTCAATATCCAATATAGTTTTGATAATTATATGCATATTTTAGAAGAATACAAAGGGAGTGTCTACACTTCACATATTAACTAAAAATAGTTGGAGGGTTAGCTACTTTAGTTGGTTTTGCTAGCCATGCAATTAAAAGGAACAAGGACAGTTGATGTCTTCATTGATGACATATCTCCTCTCATGTCATTGATGACTTATGTCTTCATTGTAGTTGTTAAGGAACGTGGTTGTAGGGTCTCCACAGTTATTGGAATGATAATGATTAGATAATTGTATTGGGAGGGATTTTCTCACAATCCCAATCCCAATCCAACCAATTTGGGGGTTGAGGGCCCAAATCAATGTTGCGTTTTTGAACTATTTATTAGCTATTGCCTGTCTGCCCATTTTTGTGTCTTTTTTTTTTTTTTTGGGAAAGATGACTTTATTTTTTCTTTCATTTTTATCGGAGACACAATAATTTACTATAGGTATTAGGTAGAGAAAGGACATGTCAATAATTTACCATGGGACCCATTTTTGGGACCATACCTACCATTCTTATTCAAACAAAATAAAAAATGCTTTAGCTTTAGCTACCGGATGCAAAAAATGACTATTATATATTTTCAAAACTTATTTTATCTATTTTACTATCTTATTTTACAACTCACGTAATATTTTAGTTCTATTTTTATATACAACTCATTAAAATAAATAAACAAATCAATTCTCTCTCTCTCTCTCTCTCTTCATTAAAATATGTGTTTTTATTTTTACAACCCATGAACAGTAGGGTTGTGTATATATAACCTTATTATTCACAGTTGGCAAAAAAATTTAGGTACCCATATCTAGGTAAAGCCCTCTTTTAGCGTCTTGGTTGGTAAAATAGCAACTAAGGGGCTAATAACACAAAGAACTTGACTTTTCCCTAAATACATCCTAGAATATGAAGAAGCATAACATTTATAGACATAAAAAATGATAATTTTTCACAATTATGTTGCAGCAAATTGTTAGTGTTAAGTGAGAAAATAATTTTAGTGGTGGATTTATATGAGAACTTGTAAAAGTTTGCAAATTCAACTATTGTAAAAAAATTATATTGTGAATTTTTTTTTTTTTTTTTTAGCATTGTTCATATTAAGCCAGGCTCTCCGAAATTCACCAAAGGTTCAGGCAGCTCCTTTTTTTGTAGTGATGAAAAATATTATAAAAATTTTTGCCAGATGTAGGGTGTTTTATTTTAAGGCTTTGCTAGTACAAGTACAATAGCCGTGAACTGAGATATTGGATAGGAGAAAGTCTTGGGGCACAATTTTTGTGCCACAACTCTTACTAGTCTTTTACATGTGGTTAAGTAATGAAAAAAAGAAAAAAGAAAAAAAAGAAAAAAAGAAGAAGTAAATCCATATAAAAAGTGATAGTTGACAAATAGATAGGTGTTGTTTCTCTCAACATTTTCTTTTGCTTGGATTAGCCATGCATAGAGCCAAACATCGAAAGTCCATATGACTTTGCTTCGAAGGTTCTCTCTCTCAAGGAGATATATGTGCTGTACTTGTACATCGTATGGACCTTTGTCCTATTATTGTCCATTTTTCTGTAGTACTAAACTGGAATCTATTTGTTCAATCAAATCATGGGCCAGCATAACGTTTTTCGAAGCTTGGCCCACGTTAATGAGTCCCCTTCTTTTTTTCTTGGCCTTTGGTCCTTTCGTTGGTCTAAGAGGATGAAGTATCCCAATCTTTATCTGCAGGAAAAAATTTCACTTAAATAGAAAATAGAAAGTGACTATGAAGTACATGATCTTGTTATGATCCAAGAGTTTGACAAAACATTATCAACTGAGGAAACTAATATGGAATTTGAGTTGTATATCTTCATTTTGGTTATATATGTGAATGTGAACAACATCAACTAAACAAAATTATGGTAGAGTGAGTCTATGAGGCCAACCAGATAAAAATGGATTTGAAGAACTAATTAAAGATTTAGGTAGGAATATAACTTTCATCCTTTAGACTTAGTATATCATCAATCACTTTCATCCAGACAAGTTTAGTCACCTAGGCATCCCTACTAATATAGCTTTAACCTCAATACTATACTTTGATAAACATCAACAATAGGGTAAAGCTTCTTTTTCTTACAACCGCTTAATGTGGATATATGAAGTAAATTACTTCCTAGATGGCCTTTCAAGAAGCCCAAACTGGTAGGCCATAACATATAAAGTGAGATAAATACCAAAATGGAAAATTTTGAAATGTTACATCTTAATCTAAACAAAGGTCACACCCCTCCCCAGTTCCCACCCTATGGAGAAAAATGGTTACATCCACATATTCATTATCAGCCACATATTTAAAAGCAACCCCTAAAAATTTTAGATCATTCCAACTTGGAACATTATGCTTTTCATGTCACTAAATTGTGACAATTTTCCCACTTAAACTATGCTCTTCTTTGGAACCATATGGAAAATATTTTTAACAAAAAAAAAATCAAGGAATATGCATAGGTGAATTAATCCGTATATGTCAACAATGGACGCAGCTTCCTAGAAAGGAGCATTGAACAAAACCCAAAAAGATAAGGAAAGACATAATCATATACTACTACTAAATTATAGTATAAGATAAAGAAGAAGGAAAAAAAGGTTGGTGTGCAAGAAATAGACCCGTTCTTATCAAAGCACAAATTTCTCTTTTCTTTCACAACCCTCTCTCTGTCTTCAACCCAACTATGCCGGCAAACGTGGCCAATTCCAACTTCTACCAAGAAGTTGTTTGCAAGTGCTGCTTTCCTTATCCTATCTATTAAGAAAAGAAAATCATGGTGGGTTCATGTCACTTTTGTACTAGATTATATCTATATCCACCAAAAATATGGTTGATAATAAATAATAATGGCTTCAAAGCCACCAATCACGTGACAACGTGTCTTACATGTTGTATAGCGATTGGGTTTAATTTGTTCTTGACCAAACTATTGAACCTTGTTTGGATTTGTTTTAGTACAATTTTTATACATATTAAAAAAAAAAAAAAAAAAATCTAGTTTTTTAAGGCTTAAAGAATCTTCTTAAGTTAGCCTTTGCGTGTGCTATGCATATTAGTAAAAGAAGACTCAAAAATTCAAAGTAGAGGTTGGGACTTAGAAGTTTAAACTTAGAAAGAACAACCATTTATTAGGTACTCAAATTTTGAACTCCAACAAGAATTGAGAATTCAGGTTGGACCTAGCTGGGTCAGTATGGGACTTGGGTCTTACTTTCCCACCTTGGATGTTGACTATCCATTAGGAATTGCACACGTGGTGCGTCGAAAGAGACCGACATGCTTAGCTGCCCTTTCACATGGAATTTTAATTCAACAAAAAATAGTGTTAAGACTTGGCCAAATAAAACCAAATCAAGCTTCTTACGTGCATTTGTCTAGTGCGTGTCGGTATTTGGCCCTATTGGATCATTCCTATGTGCTTCGGCTTCACCCTACATGAAATGAAATATCCTCTTTAATAATGTCATCATGCTTTTGTCATAAAATATGTTCCTTTAAAGATTTTGGGTTAATTAAGGACCTTAAGCTCGGCCAAAAAAAATATAAAAATAAAAATTATCATTGATATTATATATATGTTTATGTTGGGGTATGCCGGCAAGTTTAGAAATTGGTATCATTTGTGGTATGTCTCCTATATATAAGATTGTTTCTTATAGTCATGTTGGTCCAAGTCCAAATTATGATGCCGTTGTGATGTCTATTACAACTTTCACATCCCAAAAAAGTATTTCGTTAACTTACAGAATTACTCTTACTCTCTTTGTCCCATTTGATCTTTCAACTTAAACTATTATTTCAACCTTTGTTTCTCTTAAGAAGCAAGAACATTTCTTTCCTTTTTCTTGTTTTTATTTTTCATTCGTTTGCTAAATCCTTACTTATGCCAATAAAATAGAGAGATTAAGTTCAAATTTGGTGACTGAAAGCATATAAAACCTTTCTTTCTTTTTTTGTTTTGTTTGGGTGCTGATGAGTTCCGGATAAGCATGTAAAAAAATATTAGAGAATGACATTGTACATAAATGACTTGAACAAAACAAAATGCACATATCTTGTTCGTCCAAAAAAACCATTATATTAAGAAATATTTGATGCCAACAAGGACAGTGAAATGGGAATTTTTATTTAGTTCTCATTTTTTAAACCTATTTAAAAGAAAAAAATTTAGTTTATATTTTCAAGAGTTTTGTACTTTAGTAGCATGATCTCCTCTCTTTTATGAGTAGAATAAAGGATTGAATTTGAATCACCTCTTTTTTATTATTGTAACTATCGAATAAAAAATAATTAAAAATAACAATAATAATAATAACAAAATTGTTCTTTAATTTTAGTTTAGGATGCAAATTATAAATATTTTAAAGCTTATAGTATACAATTCCAATATTTTTATAGTTTAGGTGGATAATTCATAATTGTCCACTAAACTATTAATTTCTACTAATTTTTGTACTAGTTTAGATATTGAGATGGATATTGTAAATTACCATATCAGGCTATTGATTTCAAAAATTTTGAAGTTTAAGGTGCATAACTGCATATTACGAATACCCCTATAGTTTTTTTTTTTTAATTATTTATTTATTTAATTTGATAGTAGAATGAGAGAAGTAGATTTAAATCTATTTCTCTTAATAAAGGAGAATAGACCATTGAACTAGAAGGCTCTCTTGTCTTTGTGTAACATTAAGTTGATAATTACAATTTAAAAAACCACCATTTCCTATCCAGCATAAAGTATAAAGCTATGAGTTTGGCAGATGGTTTCCTCTATGATTTATATATCAAGTCTGTGTCAGCTGCCCCATCTAAAAAATTCAAAGTTATGTCACATAAATTTTTAAGAAAGAAACCAAGCACGCCCCAAGTGAATACAAAAGCCGAAAAGACAAAGAAGGGTAATAATATTCCTAGGTATCTATATAAAACCATCTAGATGCATGGAGGAAGAGAACTCAGAGTAGAGAAGGCCACGATGGGCTGACCTTATTCTTTGAATATTCCAACCTTTACATGGTGAAAAGTTGTTTGTATTATAATTTACTAATATTGTATTGGATCCTACACTAACATCTCTTTTAATCGGATTAGAAAGTGATCCTGATTGGCTGGCCTACTCCGAGTCAGCTTCGGGGATAATTGCATTTATTGAATAAGAAAAGTTAGCCAAGTCTTGAAGCCAGAGTGTTTGGTGGGCATTTGTATTCTAATCCCTTTACCAAGCAAATACTCAATTGAAAAGACCACCAAGTTTTTATATTGGCGAGAATAGGAGTGAAATAAAAGTATAACATAGTGCGTTTAGGCACGATAGGGATTGTACTCTTAACAAATCCCATCAAACTAGCGTTAGGTTGCACAAAATCAATTTGAGTTTGGAAATTAATAAGATCACGGAAGCAGCTTGATGGATGAGGTTTAGTAAAAATGCTATACAGGAGCAAGCAATAACGGTACCCACTTCTTCTTGTTCCAAGAAATGGAGTCACTGAGTAGATTTTGTGTGTGTGTGTGTGTGTGTGGTAGAACGGTGGTGATATCAATGAAAACTTATGTTACCAACAATCGAAAGACAAACTAAAGTCTATAGAATAAGGTGTTCCTAAAATACCGAAGAATCATGAGAACAACATAGTGAATTGACCGTGGTGTTTCCATGAACTGATTGACAATATGAATTACATAAGAAATGTCTAATCAATTAACTGTGAGATAAATAAGACTCCCAACTAGTTTCTTGTATAGTGTAGGGTGTAGCATCATGAATACGTTCTTCATGAGCATGTAGAAGAGAGCAAAAAAGAAAGTGAGAGAACTTGAAAGCTAGAGAGAGAGAGAGGTCCCAAAGAAACAACCAGTTCTTTCTCCTTTTTGCTCCTGTGTGTTGCAATCATGGCTCGTTCCTTTGCTCCATCCTTATCAGCCCGTCCTCGTTCCTTTGCTTTACTTGTGTTTAGGCGGCGAACTGGTCTTACCTTTTTTAGGTCCTAGTGTTGGAACGATGGCTCATTCCGTGAGCTAAGAAAACTTTACCCAATTCATATTTTAGAAAGGTATGATTTGAATCTTTTCTTAAAAAAAATATATAATTTGAACTGTATTATTGTGATTGTTTTTTGTTGTATCCATACTTATACGCAAGTTTACACACTAATTTTAGGGATAAAGGTTAAAACTGAGGTGATTTGAGGACCAAAGATTTGTGTTCAATTATACCAATCCAATTGAAAGAAAATAATCACTACCCATTGAATAATTTTTCTATATTTTTTTTAAGATGTGTACTCATTTGCACGTCAAGAACCCATATTAAGGGTTTCTATATTAAGGGTTTCTCAAAAAAAAAAAAAAACCCATATTAAGGCAATTAATTTTCTCTCATAATAAGACGCCTCATGTGGACCTATACTTCAATTATTTCATTGGACCTATACTTCAATTATTTCATCCCTTGGTGTAAGTAATCTAGATTTTTTTTTTTTTTTTGATAAGAAGTAATCTAGATTCTATTGTTGAATAAGTGACAAAAGCGATAAATACTTCAGTTATATATAGATGTGAATTTCGAACTAATCTGAAAAAAAATAAAATAACCTAGAGCACCTAGGTCTTAGATGAAGGGCCAGACAGCTAGGTACATTATCCAAAGTACAAAATCTTACACCATTAAATAAAATTGAAAAAAGAGGGTTCTCCCTTTAAGCTAGCTCATAATTGTCTCTACTGCTTTTTTGAGAATTTGAATGGGTTATAAATTTGTAGCGAATTATTTTCTAGAGTCTGGCTTAACATCAATCATATTAAATTTTTTAGTACAGGTTCTTAAATGAATTCATTAAACGTAACTAAGGTTTTTAAATGAATTTTAAACGTACCTAAGTATAAGCTACGATTCTTTAAAAAAGAAAGAAAAATATGAGCTACAAAGATTGATGTGACAGTACCATGACTCACCAAGTCTAATTAAAATTGCGTCATCAAATTACGTCACTAGGAGGTTCTGGAATTCAAATTACAATTTTCTTTTTATTTTTTTTATGGAATACAATTTTCTTATTAAATGCATCAACAACAACTGTATTAAATTAACAGTAAATACATTGTGGCGTGTCATGTTTAAGTGCATTTTTATTCTTTTTAATTTTTTAATTTTTATGAACGAAAAAATCAATAAAAAAAATGGTGACTAAATGTTACTTTCATATTTGGCCGTAACCATATATAGTATCGTTCTATCTGCTGAATTTAATGAGTTATAATTATCCCAACCTCACCAAAGTATCAGTTGCATACTTCTTCTTTGACTATTAGAGCCAAAGTTTTTTTTTTGGGGGCAAGGGAGGTGAAGAGGAGAGGCTAGACAAACTCACCACACCAAGACTTGAAAGGGTTAGGTAACTAACATGTTACTGAAGGCTTTTTTATTTTATATTTTTTTTAAGAAGTTGCTGAAGACTTTAAACACCTCAATTCAGATTTGCTGGTGCTGCAATATTACTTTAGCCAAAGTTCACCCAACTATGAACCTTAATAGACGCCATAGATCGAGTAAGGTTTATTTAAAAATTAAAAAATTAAAAAACAACCAAAAAAAAAACTTAATCCTAGATTTCAAGAATTCTACCAAAAAAAAGAATAGAAAAAAATCTACATTAAGGCATTATTAATAGGTCATATAGAAAGTTAGAACATGCTAAGAAACCTTTTTTTTAAAGCTCAAATTCATAAATAAATTTAGCCTTGTGCTTTAGAATCTATCATATTATCTAATGTGCCAATATAATTTAAGATTTTCTTGCCTCCTAAAAATACAATTTATTAGTGAGGTAATTCATTCTAATCTCTTAATGTGACAAAAAGTGAATACCCAACCTAGACAAGTGTGTTTATAATATTCCTGATTCCTAAACAACTAAACCTTATAAAAAATTGAAATTTAAAATAATAATAGTAATAATACTTTCTAACTTTGTCATGGTTTTATTTTTTTCATTCAACCCTTTGATTTAAATTTTTTTTTTCCAATTCAATCTTCTCCTCTAGTTTCATCCAATCTCGTCTTTAGTTTTGTTATTTTCACTTTTCAAATCTTAATCAATTTGATGGACAAACCAAGTGCAGTTGCATCAAAGGACTATATTAGAAATAAATAAAAATTATAAATTGAACTGAAAATTATAAATAAATAAAAAACTTGAAAGTAGAAATTAAAATTTATTAAAATTGGAGGGTATATAATTGTGGGACAAAATTTAGCTACAAAATTGGTTGTAGTCTTAGGTTACAACCTTACTCAATATCATTAACATTACTACATATTTCGAAAATCTAACGGCTGGATTGTATATTCTTTACGTTCTTAATACACATGTCAAATTTTGTGTAAATCGGATATTATTTACTATATAATTTACAAGAATATATTTTATATATACTTTTAAACTACAAAATTTTATAATTTAAACAATTTATTGATGACATAGCTATTTATTTTTAATTTTTTAGAAATTTTATAAGTATGAAAAATATAAGAAGAAAATATAATCCAATATTAAATTTGTCAAAATTAACCTCTAATTAAAATATATCAAGCAGTGTTACGATTTTAAATTACAACTAATTTTGTAACCAAACTTTATCTTTAAATTTGTTAACTATGCAGTATATTATAGTCAGATAATAATAATAAATAAATAAAATTAAAAATAAAGTAAAAAAGATACAAGATTATAGGGATGAATCCAATAAGGTGGGTCCCTAGTTGCCACTGACGCAGTTAAGGCCTAAGCAATAAAGCGCAAAGCATTGCTAGTGTCATAACTTGTGACACAATTTATGTCACAATTTGTTCATATGGTGAGTTATAATTGATAAAAAAATGATGATAAGTTCGTATAAAAACATCTTTCTACCAACCATAACTCGCCACATGATTGAGTTGTGCCATAAGTTGCGGCGAGTTATGCATAATTATCCTGAAGCGCATGGCATCGCAGTGAGAGAGATAACCAACACGGCAGACATTTAAGACAAGATGCCGCCCACGTTGTCGTCATCACAATAATAATTAAACAAAAAAAATCTTGTGGATAAAGTGGGACCCACATGAACCCAAAGTGCCACGTAGCTGACTAAGTGGATAACCTAAGATTTATGAGATAAGTCTCTAGCTGGCTATCATGCCGTGTGGACACAACACAAAATTTGAAATCTGACTTGTGAGACTTTCGTGAAAAGCTATAAATAAAGCTATAAAAGCTATTGCACCCAATAGCCACTGTTCCAATCCCCAGGTTGACACGCTTGTCCACCAGCATTGCTCCACGTTGTCCAGGTTGGGTACTCACTTTTTTGTCTCCTTAATGTATACTCCAGTAGCCCAATTCATTAAAGCATCTAAGGTACAACCTATATATTTGAGCAAAAAAAAAAAAAAACCTATGTATTTGAGCAAAATGTATAATTTTTCTTTTCTTCAAATAAAATAAAATTTGAGACTCTCAAACCTAAACCATCCATTTTTTTTTTTTTAATTTAAGAAACAGGCATGTATAAGAAGAGAAAATAAGATTCTAATACCAAAGTACACTACAAAATTTCATCCAAAACTTGGTTAGGTTGTTGAAGATAAATTACTGATAATCTTAATGAAGCTCTCCACTTACTGTTGTTTAAACAACAGTTTTTAGTATTTAAATAACAATAATACTTCTGACACGTATTTCTTTAATACTCAAACATTTATTTCTACAATACTAAAAATTGAACAATAATACTTAAACACTGCTACCAAACGGGCACTGATATCACAAAAAAAAGTTCTCTCATATGCATTTAAATTAGAAGTCTTTGTTTATTTTCAATATTCATTTCTATTATTCTAGGAATTAAAAGGGAAATGAAAAATGAAAAATTATTGATTAAACTCTATATTCAACCTAGAATTTGTTCATAAATTAATTTGATAGCATTGAATATAGATGATAGACAGAGGAAGTTCCTTTTAGAGAGACAAAACCTCACTTAGAAATTGAAACTAATTGCCAAAAAATTGAAATTGGTTAAATAAAACACAAAGTTTTACCAATGGTTTCCCATTTTCTCTGCTTTGTTATTGCCTAGATTCATAAAAATGAAATAAATAACGAGGATGGATAAGGAGAGAGTCAAATTGAAATTTCGTCATGAGTTTGGAACTTTAATTGAGAAAATTAAAATTTTGGGACCTAATCTAAACAATATTTATACTATAAAACTTTTAAGTTTTAACATAATTTAACCAATTATTTTAAAATGAGTTAGACTCAAGTTAGACTCAAGTTACATCTCTATTTAGCATAACACTGACAAGGTTACGAGATTAATAGCTTTATATAAGAATAACATTTTTTCAAGATGACTGTTTATTAAAAACTATCTTATCTTATTCTTATCTCACTTTAAAAAATAAATAATAAAAACCTTCATTACCTAAAGAATGTTTTTTTTTTCCAATTTTAAGAATCTACAAGATTTTTCCTCAAAAAAAAAAAAAAAAATCTACGAGATAAATGAGTTTTGGATATGATTGTTAATGGCATTGAATAGGTATAAATAATATTTAAGATAGTTATTAAACTGTCTCTCTCTCTCTCACTCAAAAGTCAAAAACTTTTTATTTACTTATTTTTTTACTAGTTAATTAGTGTGATCCACTCAAACGTTTATTGAAAATATTTATAAGTAATATTATATCGAAGGATTTGTAAAAAAAATAATAGTATATATTTAAAAGGGTTTGTAAAAAAGACACAACATAATAAATAAATTATTATAGTTGTTTAAAAAAGACTAAATATGAGTATGTAACTCAATTGAAATTTATTTAGTATTGGGTTTTTTCATTTTAATGAGATCGTAAGTCCTGAACATGTGTAGAACGCGTGTAAAGTGATTTATATATATTTTTTTAATGGTCAGAATTGTTGTATAATTTTTTTTTGGCTTACTCGAGCATTTGTATGGCAATTCAAGAATAATAATAATAATAAAAATGTTATATTCATGGAAAGTCCCACTCGATTTTCACCCATTAGTATGATCTTAGCAATTTCATGAACCAAACAATCATTTTGTTACTTGTAATATTGACATTGTAGGCGTGATTCTAGCAATCTTATAATTATTGGGAGTGATTCTTTCCTGTAATGTAATTTGCATTAGTCAATTTACTGCAAATTCAATCTATATTATTATTTCACACTCCCAAAAATGTCAATCATAAAATATTTCACATAATATCCTTACTTTCATACTAAATATCCACATTTTATACATAAAATAAAATTATTTAGCACTATTAGCCGTAAGACAATCAAATTCCATATATCACTAAAATTTAGTATTGTATATTGTCCAATATTCTAGTGCACTAGACAAAACTTAACTCATTTTACTCATTCTCATCTTTTACTGATTCTCTGGTATTAGAGCCACAAAATCGGCCATCTTTTTTCTTACCTTCCTCTTGACAAGGAAAGCAAGTAATTAAAGAACAATCTCAATATTCACGGGTTAATTTGTATTATTATTTTTAATTAAAAAAATTTCTTTAAATATATTCAAACTTTCCAAATGTAAAAGCAAAAATTGACACGTAAAGTTGAAAATGTGATACTATTTGTGTATTGTCCTCGACCTTATTATCAACGATAAGGACGAAGCCATGGTGAGTCAGTCAATCTCGAGCGTCCAATTACGTACCCCATATACATTAAATTCTATAGAGTCTTAACTCGTTGTTCTTATCTCTGCACTATTTCAGTCACATTTCTCTTCCTTTTTAACGCAAAGCTTTGCAGACTCTTATGGAAATAGTATCAATATCTTCCATTTCCTTTTCAAGTTGCTTATGATTTCAAAAACCCACCTTTATACACAAAACTCAAAAGCCAAAACAGAAACGGAGAAAACTCAAAACTCAAAACTCAAAACTCTGTGTGTGTGATTTTTCCAAAACTCAAAAAGAAGAAGAAAAAAAAAAAAATGTTTTCTCAATCATGCACGGACCTTAGAAATCTCATATCTGTTGAAGACTTATGGTACATGAATCGGGTCCCGAAGGTAATTCGGGTTCCGGGTTTAATATCCGAATTGGGAACAACATCAACAACAACAACGACGACGACGACGACGACGACAACCTCGGACGAAATCGAAAACAACAACAACAGGGTTTCTCGGAAGAGGATCATCATCGTATCAAACCAGTTACCAATACGCGGAACGCGCGTGGAGGGCACGAACCAATGGTGTTTCGAGTACGACTTTAACGGTGGCTTGGCGTTAGAGCTGAGAGACGTTTTGAGCGCTGACGTGGAAGTCGTTTACGTCGGTTGCCTGAAGGTCGAGATCGACGAGGATGTTCAGGATGACGTGGCGGCACAGCTGTTCGAAAAGTTCCTATGCGTGCCGGTGTTCTTGCCGAACGAGATTCGAGACAAGTATTATCATGGGTTTTGTAAGCATTACCTATGGCCTTTGTTTCATTACATGTTGCCTATGATGTCGGTCCACGGACCTCGATTCGATCGAGAGCAGTGGACAGCTTATACCATCTCGAACAAGCTGTTTGCTAATCGAGTGACAGAGATTTTCAATCCCGAAGACGATTACGTTTGGATCAATGACTATCATCTTATGTTGTTGCCTACTTTGTTGAGAAGGAGGTTTTATAGAGTAAAGCTTGGTTTTTTCTTGCACAGTCCGTTTCCTTCGTCTGAGATATATCGAACTTTGCCGGTACGTGAAGAGATTCTTCATGGTCTTTTAAATTGTGATTTAATTGGGTTTCATACGTTTGATTATGCTAGACATTTTTTGACATGTTGTAGTAGAATGATGGGTATTGATTATCAGTCTAAAAGGGGTTACATTGGGTTAGATTATCATGGTAGAACTATTACTGTTAAGATATTACCTGTTGGGGTTCATATGGGTCATCTTCAACGGGATTTGTCTCATGACGAGACGGCTAAGAAGGTTAAGGAACTTAAGGAGAGATATAATGGGAAAATTGTGATGTTGGGTTTGGATGATATGGACATGTTTAAGGGAATCAGTTTTAAGATTAAGGCAATGAAACAGCTTCTATATGGGCAAAATGTTTTGAAGAGGAAGGCAGTTCTTATTCAGATTCTAAACCCGGCAAGGAGTCGGGGTCAGGATATTCAGGATGTTGAGTCTGAGATAGCTGATCTTGCTAAAGAGACTAATGAGATGTTTGGAGAACCCGGGTATGAGCCGGTTGTGATAATCAATGGCCCACTTAGCTCACGAGAGAAGGCTGCATACTATGCCATTGCTGACTGTTGTGTGGTGACTCCTGTGAGGGATGGTATGAATTTGGTGCCTTATAAGTATACTGTGTGCAGGCAGGGCACCCCTGTGCTGGATGAGGCATTGGGGATTGACAAGGCTGCTCAGCCTAAAAAGAGCATGATTGTTGTTTCTGAGTTCATTGGGTGCTCGCCTTCTCTTAGTGGGGCGATTCGTGTCAATCCATGGAATATTGATGATCTTTGTTCTGGCATGTATCACGGAATCACGGCCAAGGATACAGAGAAGGAATTGCGCCATGAGAAGCACTATAAGTACATTAGCACTCATGATGTTTCCTATTGGGCCAAGAGTTTTGATCATGACCTTGTGAGAGCTTGTAAATTGCATGATGACATGAGGTTTTGGTCCATGGGGATGGGCCTTAGATTCAGGGTTGTGGCTCTGAGTAAAAATTTTAAGAAACTTAGTATGGATCATGTCGTGTGGACTTACAGCGGAATGAATAACCGATTGATCCTTTTGGACTATGATGGCACTGTGATTCCAGAAAATTCTGCGGACAAGAGTCCTAGTAGCAAAGTTATTTCTGTCTTGAATTCTTTATGTAGTGATCCCAAAAACATCGTTTTCATCGTGAGTGGTAGAGGAAGAGATAATCTTGGCAAGTGGTTTTCTCCATGTGAGAAATTGGGTATTTCAGCAGAACATGGTTACTTTACTAGGTAATGCCTCAACTTCTTGGTTTGTGTGATTATTTAAGAAAGAGCGCCATTTTTCTTCTTCTTGATTTTGTGTTTATTTTTGCTTTTATACTTGTTATAGGTGGACTAAGGATTCTTCTTGGGAGACTTGCACCTTAACAATGAGCTTTGATTGGAAAAGTATGGTATTACCTGTGATGGAGCATTATACAGAGGAAACTGACGGGTCTTTCATAGAGCAGAAAGAGAGTGCATTGGTGTGGCACCATGAACATGCTGATGTTCTATTTGGCTCATTCCAGGCTAAGGATCTTCTCCACCACCTTGAGAATGTACTTTCTAATGAGCCTGTAGTTGTTAAAAGAGGGCGAGGTATAGTTGAAGTGAAACCACAGGTATGAGACATAATTGAGATATTTAAGATTCTGTAGTAGATGCTAGTTGCTTGGAAACCAGGAAATTATATGGGAAGGTATTTTGAGCAATTTAAGAAAAATTCAAGAACTAATTCAAGGGGGAAACTGCTACGATAGTGTTATTTTTTTATATATAGATAAGGGAGGGAATTGAATTTTCACAAATGATTCTGTGATTAGGCATAGTTATATAACTTATATAGGGGTTTGAAGTATGAAAAACATATGCAGAATACTATTCAATCAGACATTATCTCATTGATCATTCCATTTTGGTTGTTTGGTTTGTAATGGATGGCCTTTTTAATGAACTTCAGGGCATTAGCAAAGGTACAGCTGTGGAAAACATTATCTCAACCATGATAAGTCAGGGGAAGGAGCCAGATTTTGTGCTGTGCATAGGGGATGACTACTCAGATGAAGTTATGTTTGAAACCATTGCCGCTAAGGTTCCCAACCAGTTGCCAGCCGCGGCAAAAGTCTTTCCCTGCAGTGTTGGTATGAAACCAAGCAAGGCAAAATACTTTCTTGATGATACTGATGAAGTCATGAAGTTGCTTCAAGGCCTTGCTAATCCAGGAAGGTTAGGTCATCTCAAGAAATTGTTGACATGACGGAAGAATGACTGATTTGGTAAGGGGAAAATTACATGTATGTATTCAGTTTGCATCAGAACCCAGAAAAAAGTGGGCCTTCGGTTTAGAATCATGTTCTTCTGGGATCTTATCACTCTTGGAGGGTCAGATTTTAATTTAGAACTAATGATACAGCAAACCTTGTATAGAAAACAGTTACCTCTGACAGGTCCATTTGAAAAGGCAATACATAGGAATTTACTGAATAGCTTGTTCATGTTAGAATATTAGAATTTGCAAATTGGATTATTCATGTTAAAGATTTTCGAACTAGCTTACTCGTGTTCTTTTCATAAGTTGGCAAAGTCTGTCGTATTATTACAGGATAATTTAGTTTCTGCTATGCGCAATGAATTTTATGATATTTCTTGAATGAGAGCCAACATATTCTAGGTTCTGGGAGACAAGAAATCGTGATGCTCATAACTAGTATCTTTTTTCATTTTCATTTCAGTTTGTCTGTTTTCACTGTGCTCTTGAGTCTCTGTCAATTTGAGAAAATCGGTAGCTCTATATCTATCTTTGCTGGTACTACGTTCTGCTTCTGTCAATTTGAGAAAATCGCTAGCTCTATATCTATCTTTGCTGCTACTACGTTCTTCATATTCACCTCAATCGCTTTGCTCCCAGAATCATGTCACTGAGAGACATAATCACTGCTGCTTCTGTAATTGGGCCAAATTAACATATGCAGTTGTTGTCTGACATTGCTAGGATCCTTCTTTTGCTCTGCAAGTATGTTTCAATTTTTCGATGGGAGCTGTTAGTACGTATGCACATGACAGCTCCTGCTAGATTCAGTCTGGAACCTTTTTAGATGAAATAATGAGTTGAAGGTTTCATGACCTGCAGGAGTATAAAACATTAACTTAGAGGCTTCAAACTTTTTGTTTTGTCATCTCAAACATTTTCTTTTTGGTTGAATGATAAAATAAACCATAAAGCCGACAATTCTTGCACCATGGATCAGATCCTTGACCCTCAAAAAAGCATTACTAGGAAAGGTCATCTGTATCTTAAACAGAGATAAAATGTTGGATTAATGCACATATGATCATAGCAGGTTTATTTCCAAGCAGTTAATGAATATCTACATTAGCTGGTGTTATAACTAGCAAATAAATTGCTACAGAAATTTCATGATGTATTTGATACAACTCATTCGTATTTGTTAAAAAGAAAAGAAATGCACAAGGGCCTGATGATGTTTAATGTGAAAGAATCTAACTTTTGGTGGGGTAATGGGAGTGAAAAAAAGAAACTTTCACATGTTGAGTTGAATAATTTGCATCTTCCTAAATGACAAAGTGAGCTGGAGATATGGAAAGCAGCTTTGATGAACCAGGCTCCACCGGCTAAGCAATATTGGAGGTTTATCACAGATCCATCTCTTTTAATGCCTATAGTAATGAAAGCTAAATACTTTCCAAATAATGAGCATGTTGAGAGAAGCAACCATAAATGGCCCTTGGATTTGGAAACTATAGTGTCAGGCTACTCTTTGCCTACTTTCTGCGAGTTGTTGCAGATTTAATTGGCTGTAACACAGTTGGGAGTCTCAATAGCTGAGGCATCTCTAGAATCCAATGTGGCTGACTTGATTTTCTCCCTTCCCATTTATTGGCGTGCTGGTAATGATTACTTAGTTTGGCCTTCCTCAAAATCTAGTAAGTATGAAGTTGAAAAAGAATACAAGATTTTAAGAGCGCATGATTTTGCAAACTCCACTAGTGGGGGTGTGTTATTGGATTTTTTTCCAGGAAATGCAGAACCTCGGGAACCTCAAGTTACTGTAAAAAATTAGTCTTGATGGAAGATTTGCCACAATGCTTTCTCATTAAAGAATGAATTGGGCAAAGGAAAATTCATGATTGCAACATCATTTTCTTTCTGTTTTGCAGCAGAGAAAAATTTGGAACGTAATTTTTGCAGTGAAGCCTCTATAGGCTGAAATTTGATTATGATTTTTGCCTGTGAACTGAATTCATTATCCCTGACTAGACTAAGGGATTGGATCTCTCTGGCCGAAGCATGACCAATTTAATAAAGAGGAGTTTACGTGTTTTTCTATTAGCCTGGTTGCCATTTTTTGAACCATCATAACAAAGTTTTATTTGAAGGGACTATTCCAGCAAACTCTGTTTAATCAAATGAAAATATATATAGAAGCAGGTTGCAGCAGCTTTCTTCTACTGCTGAATTTCAAAGCTTCAGAGCTGTTGCAGGGTGGCAGGCACTTCCACTGGTGAAGGGTATTTGGCATAAAACAAGGAGGAGAGGAGGTATAGCTCCTGTGGCATAATATATTCTTCGTTGGTTGATATGGCCTTTTTGCCAATAATATGTTAGTTGCCAGATACTCAGCTGTAAGGGATGCAATGGCTGCTGCAGTGAGGCTTAATTTCTGCAGAATCATTATATTGGTGGACAGCAAGGAGCTTCAATGGATGTGTAGTTGCAGAAACCCATGCTGGCTGAAGTCCAAGAAACTGCAGCCTGGGCAACTAACTTCCCTATGTTATTTTTTTTGGTCAGTTTTGTCTTGAATGTGGATAGTAATGTTTCTTTTTCCAAGTCTTTGTTTTTTTCTAATCTGGTGAAAAAAAAAAAAAAGCTGCAAAAATTAGTCCAAAACAAAGCACAATTTCAACTTGAAATGTTGTCATATGTCTTAACATTTTTGAGATGTTTAGGAGATATTTTGTCTGATGTTGTCATGCCTGAAAGCCCCAATGTTTCTTAGATACATTAAAAATGAATGAAAACTCCATGTATATTTTAAGGATTCTTCTACTTATTTTTCCTTAGTTGATCATTATTAAAATTTATCTTCTTATCCAGTTGATGTTATCCTATGTACCAGTAGTTTGTACGAGAAACTTGAGAGATGTGTAAACAATTGTTCAGGTTTGTGTATTCATCTTCACTATATTCAACAGCAGTCTCATTTGACATAAAATTTACATTTCTCTGTATTACATAAGAATATCTTAGATGTCTAGAAATCATTTTACTTTTGTTCACCAAACTCAATGTTGGGGAGATAACACCTTGAGAAGATTCCAATTGAGTAGTTGATATTATATATAGGGACACCACTTAACCCAAAAAGCTTAAGCCTATGAGTTTGGTCTCAACTATGTTATATTAATTACTCTTGCCATTCTTATTTAACTAGATGATGTCTAGCGCGGTGCATGGATACTTTATAATTTCATTTTCAAATAATTTATAACTAATTTTTATGACCCATATAAAATATCTAATCTTGTGGTATAATATTTACATAATTAGGTTCAATTATCTTATTTATTAAAAAAGAGGAAAATAAAAAAGAAACATAAATTACTAAGCATAACATAATGTCATAATCTATGGCCAAATGCTCTAAGAAATTGTCCTTTGGCACCAAGACCAAGTCTTCTACTTGGAACTCTCATTGTGTATTTCTCTAGAATTTATAGAATACATACTAGGAACTAATACCCTAAAAATGTCCCACACATAAGGGACATTTTTGCCACCATGAATTTTCAATGCAAGTGTTGCAAATATGTCATCAATTATAAAAGCATTGCCTATGTAGTAATCAAACACCATAGTTGAGGCCTAAAAGAAAATTTAAAAAAGGAGACTGTGAATTTTCATTCATAGATCAACTTTATTGCAATCATGATCCAAGTTGGAGACTAATAGATTCATAAAGAATTTCACAATCAAGAAAAGCAGCGGTAGTGACAAATTTTGATAGTAATTTTTTCAAAAATACTCAAAGAATGCCATATGCTAAGTTGCAACTATTGGAATTGGTTCATAGTCTAGAACTATAATAATAATATAAAAATTAGAAAATCAGTAATTACACTAATTTTTTAGGTTGCTTGACAAAACTTAAGAGGATAAAAAAATAATTGAAGTGAGATAGGCATGCCAAGAGGATAAAAATTAATTTTATAACCTTCTGTGGATAGGCATGTCAACCCTCCATCTTGAGAAACACTTGATGCACAACTAATTGAAGTGAGATAGGTGCAAACAATGCAATCTTTGGGAATTTGTTTGAGTCTTTGGGGACCATGATCCAACCAAGGTTAAATAAATAATAAATAAAAAATTTCAAAGATTGAAAGGATAAGAACTAAGATTAATCATTTCAGTTTATAAAATATTTAGGGCCCTTTTAGTAAAAGATTTCTAGTAACGTTTAAGTTTGTGGAAGTATGTGTGGGTGAAAAGTGTGTGGAAATACGTGTTGTGATGTTTAAGCAACAGTTTTCGTTGTTTAAACACCGTTACCAAAAAAAAAAAGAGCATAAGTATTAATAACAAAATTGATAATGTGCATCTGGCAAGCTCTAACATACCTAGAACAAAAAATTATGAAAATTTCTAAGGCAACCGTAAAACACATGAAAATTTTGAGTAGGGAAGAGAATAGGCAGTAAAAAATAGATAAAAGGCATAAAACAAAAGGAATTTTTTTTTCCTTATGGCGAAGGGCTCCAGAAATTTGGCTAAGAGATGAAATTTTTTTACTTAAGACCAACTATAACATTATTTATGTTGGGTTCTACTTGCAAAATAATGACCAACTGTTAATACACTACATAACCTCACCTACAGTAGCCATACATAATAGAAGCTTGACACTTAGCTTGGGGTTTTTTGGCAGTTATGGTGTGTAGTTATGTATGATTTTGCAGTATTAGTTCTATACTCCATTGCCATTCATAGTGATTATAGGGTGCTGCAACTCTAGGAATTGGTTCTTCTTGGTTTGGAGATTACTGACTATGTATTTTAGGTCCATAAAGGTATTCTATCAGGGAAAGCCACTTTCAGAAGCTCAGAAGTATCATAACTCATTCATTTGATTTGTGGGATTTGGCTGAACCACCAAATATAAATTTACCTTGAATAACTACCATCAGAAAATCTTGTGGCTTCTTCAACATCCAACAAAAGTCATGAACACTTACGCTTCTGCATATGTTGTATTAAATACACTAACTTAGACTTCTAGTTATGTACCTACACTTATCTTACATGACTAATGTCAAGGACCCAAGATCACTGCCAACTACCAAGAGCCTTGGACAACTCTACCTGCACAAAAATAAATAAAAAATTAAAAAATAACTTGAGCCTTTACTTTCTTCTTGACACAGAAGTATTTGTTCCTCAAATTTTATATGTCATGAGTAGATTATGTGTTTGGCTTCAATCCTCGATCTGTGGGATCCATTTGTATTTACAGAAATCTGGATATGGATTAACAGATTAACAGAAATTGTGTTTCTTTGTTTCAAAAAAAAAGAAGTTTCTTTCTGATTTCTTTTTTAAAGAATTTAACTACACCAAAAAAAATTTATAAAATAAAAAACCCAAACCGTTTTCTTAAAGAATATAACTACACAATAAAAAATTTATAAAATAAAAAACCCCAAATGCAGGTTCTCTTATTACTTTGACAGAATAAAAGGTCGACTGTTTGGCTTGAGGCTAATCTTCTAGGTCGAACCTATATTCCTGGAATCATTCCAAATATTAAAAGACCACATAGAAACCCAAAATTCAAACTCATTTAATTTTGAAAATTTGCAGCAAAAATCTTTGGATGCTACAAGTAATAATCATTTTTTTTTCCCTAAAAAAGGAGATGAGAAAGAGAAAGAGCATAACAATTTAGTTTTAGAGAAACAAATTGAGAGATTTATAGGGACCTGTTGAAATTGATGGCATGCCAAGCATGGAGAACATCTCTGTAGTGGAATTGAGGCCCTTTGAAGTCATTCACGAAATCATTTAAGATTGAGATTCAACCACATAGTACAGGAAAGACTGGTTTTTCAGTTGTCTGACCAAATGGAATTTTTTTTTTAAATAACAATAAATATTAAATGTACGGCCCCCGCACCGTGTCCTATATTGGGCCTTGGACCCTGGCCTGGGTATATGGCCCATAAGGCCAGCCTCCCTCTACCTCGCGGCCCACCCCCGGGCCACGCGTGTTGCTGGCCCAAGCCTGGCATCTTCGTCATTTATCGGCGACACCTTACCGAGCATTGATTGATAATATACTCGCGGTAAATCCCGTCCTGTACCTACCCGGCCGTGCTTCGGGGAGGCACCGCTGCCGAGAACTATCGTGGAAGTGGGAACCAAGTTCCAACGCCACCGTCACCGCTTCCCACTCCCACCTAACCACCCACTTACAATCGATAATACTGGACCGCCGGTTGTACCTACTGGCAAGTAATTATGGCTCTCCACTAAACTATGGACTATAAATACGAGAAGTTTGAAGAAGACAGGGGTTGGAGAATTGAGGGAAGGAAGAGTGTAAACAGAGAGAGCAGAATAAGAAAGTGGCTCAGGTCCCCGAGGAGAGGAAAGCGCCTCGGTTGGGCCTTGGTGTTTAGAACGACCCAGTGTGGGAAATCCAAACCCATCATACAAATAAGTTGTGAGTCCAAGTGAGGCCCAGCCCAACGGGTTTCAGTTTTTGGTGCGCACAATTGGCGCCGTCTGTGGGAAATCCTACTAAGCAGTGGTTCTGCCAAGGCTCATATACAGGAAAGATGTCTGGAGGTAACGCCGAGAGTGGCTCGGCAGGGTCTTCCAGGGGCTCCACCTGGCGGGAACGGAGGCAGAAAAGACGCGAGGATCCATTTCACGAGCAACTGGAAGAGCGGTCCGGCCTAGGAGAAGGGTCGTATCAAACGGGGAGAACGGCATCCCATGCTTCCCGGCAGAGGCAGCACGACGTCAGGGACGAAGAGCTTGAGCGGCTGCGGAGGTTAGTACAAGACCTAGAGTTGGAAGCCCGAAACGAGCGCCGCCGAGCCGGTCAAGACGACCGAGAGAGAGGGCCAGGCGCCGAGGGAGAAAGACGCGGGATGGGATCGAATCAATCAGGATCCCGCCACCACAGGGAGCGCTCGCACTCGAGGGAATCCCGTCGCGGCCGAGGCCGTTCCTATTCAGCAGAGTCTCACCGGCGGCAAAATCGCTCTCGGTCGCGGGAATACGGGAATCGGGGCTCGGAGTCTCCGGAGGGACGGCCGAGGAATGCGGCCATGGATGCTATGAGCCGTGCGTTGCGCAGGGCGGCTCGGTCACCATTCTCGGCAGATATTGAGCGTGAGCCGATGCCGGACAGGTTTACGCGCCCGCCGTTCAATTCGTATGGTGGGAAAACAGACCCCGTAGAGCATGTCAGCCACTATATCCAGATGATGTCTTTGCATACCCGCAATGACGCTCTGATGTGCAAGGTTTTTCCCTCCAGCCTTGGTCCCACGGCCTTAAGGTGGTTCAACGGGTTGCGCAAGGGCTCCATTCACAGTTTCGCCGAGCTAATACAGGAGTTCGGTTCCCGTTTCGTGACGTGCAGCCGGGAGCAGCAACCGATGGACGCGCTGCTGTCTATGAAGATGAGGGCATAGGAAACCCTCCGGGATTACGCTAACCGATACTGGGAGCTCTACAACGAGATTGGCGGAGGGAACGAGAAGATTGCGGCGAGCACCTTCAGATTGGGATTGCCTGGCGACTCGGGGTTGAGAGAATCGTTAACTAAGAAGCCTCCCGAGGACATGAGGCAGCTGATGAGGCGCATCGAGGAGTACAAGCGGTTGGAAGATGATAAGATACAGAGCAAAGGCAAAGCACAGGTGGCTGATCGTCCTCGGCTAAGCGGTTTTCAACAGAGGGCACGGGGAAATTTGAGAATTCAAGAGCCAGTAGCACCAGCAGGGGAGGTGAACGTAACGTTCAAGGAGCCCGTGCATAAAATCGTGGATAAGATCAAGCACGAGCCGTACTTCAGATGGCCGAACCGGATGGCCGGCGACCCCTCTAGGAGAAATCAGAACCTGTACTGCACCTACCATAAAGACCGGGGGCATACTACTGAGCAGTGCCGAGTGCTAAAGGATCATCTCGGGCAGTTGGCTAAAGCAGGACACCTCAAGGATTTTGTGACGGACGCCGGGGATAGAGGAACCGGGCATGGCGCCCCACACAGAGGGAATCCCCTTCCGCCCCCTCTTGGGATAATTGATGTTATCCACGTCGCCCCGAGGGGCATTTCAACGGCAAAGGGGAAGGAGGTGCTAACGATGATTTCGGTAGAGGGGAGTACGGGCGTGCCGCCTGCCGCGAAGAGGATCAGACCTACCCGGGAGCCGATCTCTTTCGACGACAGTGATTTAGAAGGAACCGTTCAGCCGCACAACGACGCATTGATAGTAACGGCAAGGGTTGGCGGCTTCGTTGTGAAGAGGATAATGATAGACCAGGGAAGCGGAGCGGATGTTATGTACCCGGACCTATTCAGGGGGCTCGGGCTGAGGAATGAGGACCTGTCTAAGTACAACACTCCCCTGGTTGGGTTCGATGGGAAGATGGTGGCGCCCGAGGGGCAAATCTCTCTGCCCGTGAACATGGGGGGCAAGGAAGTGATGGTAAGCTTCTTCGCAGTTACCTCATACTCCCCCTACACGGCGATTCTAGGGAGGCCATGGATACATGCAATGGGGGCTGTCCCGTCCACTTTGCACATGAGGGTCAAGTTTCATACTGATTATGGTGTCACGGTGATACAAGGAAGTCAACAGGCGGCCAGGCAATGTTTGATCGCCATGGTCGATTGGAAGAAGGAGCAAACCGACCGGGAGGGTCGGGCTGATCCCAAATGTTCGTCGTCAGGGACTCCTTTATAGCAATTACAGGGCCCGCCAGAGAAGGAGGTCGCGCGTGCCGAGAACATGCTGAGGGTAAAGGTGTTGCCGGATATGGACAAGTACTTCCAAATAGGGGAGAGCATGGAGGACCGGGAAAAAGTAGAGATGTTGCTGCTCCTAATACAGAATGTGGACGTATTTGCTTGGAGTCCGTACGAGGTGCCCGGGGTGGATCCTGAATTCATCATGCATAGACTTGGAGTTGACCCCTCATTCACCCCTAAAAAGCAGAGACCGAGAAGATCAGCCTGGGAGCACTCCGAGGCAGTAAAAGTGGAAGTTCAGAGATTGAAGGAGGCAGGGGTGATTCGGGAGATCATCTTCCCGGATTGGTTGGCGAACACCGTGGTAGTGAAGAAGAAGAACGGCAAGTGGAGGGTCTGCGTCGATTTCACCGATCTGAACAGAGCCTGCCCGAAAGACCCTTTTCCCGTGCCAAAGATCGATCAGCTGGTGGACGCCACGTGTGGGCACCCGAGGATGAGCTTTTTGGACGCTTTCCAAGGGTATCACCAGATCGCCCTAGCGCCCGAGGATCAAGAGAAAACGGCGTTCATTTCCCCGGAGGCAAATTACCACTACACAAGAATGCCCTTCGGACTGAAGAACGCTGGGGCCACTTACCAACGAATGATGACAAGAATGTTCCGAGACAAGATAGGGCGCACGGTCGAGGTATACATCGACGACATGGTGGTTAAAAGCGAACGGGAAGCCCTGCATATGGGGGACCTCCTGGAGGTTTTCGAGGTTCTCCGACGGCACCAGTTGCGCCTTAATGCGGAGAAGTGCGCGTTTGGCGTAGGGGCCGGGAAGTTCTTGGGGTACCTGATCAGTACACGGGGGATTGAAGTCAACCCGGACCAGATAGAGGCTGTGAGAAGACTGAAGCCACCGAGCAACCCGAAGGAGGTGCAAATACTAATCGGGATGCTGGCCGCCCTTAACCGGTTCATCTCAAAATTTGCAGACCGATGCCGACCATTCTACCAACTGCTGAAGAAATGGACGGGATTTCGGTGGACCGAGGAGTGCGAACAGGCCTTTGGGGACCTGAAGATTTATTTAGCGCGAGCGCCCATGCTCGCGGCACCGGAGGCAGGTGAGGATTTATTCATGTATTTGGCGGTATCTGAGCACGCCGTGAGTGCTGTGCTGCTGAGGGACAAGGGGATCCAGCAACCCGTATGCTACATCAGCAAAACTCTCGTCGACGCCGAGACGAGGTACTTGCCCTTGGAGAAGCTCGTACTGGCCTTGATACACGCCACAAGGAAGTTGCCGCACTATTTCCAAGCTCACACCGTACACGTCTTGACCGAGTACCCATTGCAGTCGTTATTGAAGAGGTTTGATTTCACGGGCCGTATAGCCAAATGGGGGACTCGACTCGGTTCCTTCGACATACGGTACAGGCCTCGAAGCTCGGTGAAAGGCCAGGTCCTTGCGGACTTTATCGCTGAATTTTCGCCCAGAGAGAAGGGAGAGATGGTTTGCCGGTTGGAGGCCCGACCGTGGAAGGTATTTGTGGACGGCGCTTCGAGCTCCACGGGGGCCGGTTCAGGAGTTGTCATGATTACCCCCGAGGGAATACGGCTGGAACACTCGTTTAGATTGAGTTTCAGGGCATCCAACAACGAGGCGGAATACGAGGCTTTCCTGGCCGGACTGAGGGTAGCTTCGAACCTGGGGGCTCGGGATATTGAGCTATACTCGGATTCGCGTCTGGTGGTTAATCAGGTGCAGGGCAGTTTTGAGGCCCGAGATCCCCGGATGAAAGCGTACCTGGAACAAGCGAGGCTAGTTATGACCAGCTTCAACACGGTGAAAGTTTTCCACGTAGCCCGAACCCAGAACAGACACGCTGACTCCCTAGCCACGCTGGCGTCCTCAATGGCCGAGGAGATACCACGGCAGATCAAAGTCGAGCTTATTTTGGAGCCGAGCGTCAGAGTAATGAGCAACTCGGGAACCACAGGGATCAACGTCACGGCAATCGCAGCCCCTGCCACGTGCTGGATCGACCCCATCGTCGACTTTCTGGCCGACGACCTACTGCCGAGTGACGAGAAGGAGGGCATCAGGATCCGTAGGATGGCTCCTCGGTATTGGTTGGCAGAAGACCGGACTTTGTATCGAAGGTCCTTCGGAGGGCCGTACCTCTTGTGCTTACGCCCAGAGAAGGTGGGCGAGCTCTTGGCGGAGCTCCACTCTGGGGTGTGCGGCGGCCATGTCGGGGGACGTTCATTGGCGCACCGAGCAATGACTCAGGGTTTTTGGTGGCCTCAGATGCAGAAGGACGCCGCCGAGTATGTGCTTAAGTGTGAGCAGTGTCAAAAGCACGCCCCTATGATCCATCAGCCTGCGGGCCACCTAAACCCGATCAGCAGTCCTTGGCCTTTCGCGCAGTGGGGGCTGGACATCATCGGCCCGTTCCCGAGGGCGACTGGCGGCCGAAAGTTCGTTTTGGTGGCCGTCGACTATTTCACCAAGTGGGCGGAGGCGGAAGCGTTGGCCAACATACGGGATGTGGAAGTGAAAAAGTTCATGTGGAAAAATGTCATCACCAGGTTCGGGGTGCCGAACACTATCATATCTGACAACGGGTTACAGTTTGACAGCCGGGCATTCCGAGAATTTTGCAGTGGTCTCGGCATCAAGAACAGGTACTCAACTCCTGCTTACCCACAGGGCAACGGTCAGGCCGAGGCCGTGAATAAGGTGATTGTGAGTGGGCTGAAGAAAAGGCTGGAGGGAGCGAAGGGAAACTGGGCCGAGGAACTTCCCAAAGTCCTGTGGGCATACCGCACCACTCCGAGACGGTCCACCGGGGAGACCCCCTTCTCTCTCACGTACGGAGCGGAAGCCGTGATCCCCACCGAGGTGAATCTGTGCAGTGCAAGAGTAGCGGGTTTCGATCAGGCCCAAAACGACGAAATGATGGTAGGGAATTTGGACAAGGTAGAAGAGTACCGCGAGATGGTGACAATACGGCTCGCGGAATATCAGCAGAAGCTCGCCCGGAGATACAACCGAGGTGTGAGAACGAGGGAATTTGTGGCCGGGGATTTGGTTCTCAGGAGAGCCGTGGGCAACATGCGGGACACTAATGCCGGAAAATTGGCGCAGACGTGGGAGGGACCCTACAGGGTCACAGCGGTGGCCGGCATCGGGGCTTACTTCTTGGAAGACTTAGACGAGAGACAACTGCCCCGACCGTGGAATGTCCATAACCTCAAAAAGTACTACCATTGACGAGCGATTCTCCGAGCTTGAAGTTGGCCGTAACTTATTGTGTATATTTTGTTAGTTGTACTAATGATGTTTTTCATACAGATACGTACTGTTCTAACCAAGACTCTTGCTTCAGCCTCAATCACCGTGCATGGTTCATCCTTATTAATCCATTCTAAGGACAGAAACCTGACCCTCGGTTCGATCTAATCGCCGAGCAGGTGGAAACCTTAATCCATTCTAAGGACAGAAACCTGACCCTCGGTTCGATCTAATCGCCGAGCAGGTGGAAACCTTAATCCATTCTAAGGACAGAAACCTGACCCTCGGTTCGATCTAATCGCCGAGCAGGTGGAAACCTTAATCCATTCTAAGGACAGAAACCTGACCCTCGGTTCGATCTAATCGCCGAGCAGGTGGAAACCTTAACGGCCCATTTTAAGGACAGAAACCTGACCCTCGGTTCGATCCTAATCGCCGAGCAGGTGGAAACCTTAATCCATTCTAAGACAGAAACATGACCCTCGGTTCGACCACTATCGCCGAGTAGGTAGAAACCTTAACCGTTTTATTCTAATTCCGAGCCTGTGGAAATCCTAAAAGTCCTCGGAAAGACGGAAAGTTTTATCCGAGGACATGAACCTCATCCTGATGAAATTAAACGACGAGGATCGATTTCTCGGTCGAAGCAAATACACAATATAACGAGACATTCATAATAAAGCATAGCATAAATTGTTGTTCGGTTGCCAAAACTCGGCAAAAGGGAAAACCAATACACATGAAAGCAAATGAATTGTTCCATCACCACAGCCCGGTGACGTAGGCGATCCTAAAAAAAAAAAAAAAAAAATCATAATAATAATAAAAATAAAAGGGAAAAAATAAAGCATGAAGGCACCCCGCGCCTTAGATTTAGATGTCCTCGGCCTGGGCGAAGGACTCATCCCGCGGAGGACGCTGGTCGGTAAGAGGAGTTGGCGGCTGGACATTTCCCCCCATCTGATCCCCGGCATGAGAACGGCTAGTCACCTCCAGGTCGGCTGGGCCCGCCTGGGAGTCAATCGCATTCACTAATTCCCTCATGCTGGAGGTCTCTTCCTCGTCGATAATTAGGGGGGCATGCTGCGCGGCTTCGGGAGGTTTCGGGAAGGGAATTTTGTCGCGATCCCTCAGGGGCGAATCTTCAGAAATCCCCATAGCCTGAAGGGCGGCAAACCAGCCCTCCTCGAACCCGAGCTTGTGAGCTTGTCGTATGACCGGCTCCGCTGAATTCTCGGCGTCCGCGAATCCCTCATTGTACCACTTATCTTCGCTAGCCTCCAGGGCCGCCTTCGAATCGGCCAGTTGTCTTTCCAGCATCATGTTCAAGCTCTGAGCCTCCGCCAGCTTTAGCTCGGTGCCGCCCAGTTGCAATTCCAGCTCCTCAGACTTCGTTTCGGCCAGAGCTTGAGCCTTCACGGGCGTAGCAATTTTATCCTCTGCCTCCTCGGCAACTCTGGACTTCTCTTTCGCCGTGGCCTCGGCGACTTCCTTCAGGGCCTTCTCCCGCTCCACGTCCTCGGCTAGGTCCTTCATCCTCTCGTCCACAACAAACGACATTTGCGCAGCCTGACCGCGCAGAATTTACTTTATAAGACAAAATGGAAAGTACACGAATGTGAACAAATGGGAAATCGAGAATCTTGAAAGAAATTGAAACAGTTACCGCTATAGTGTGCCACTGCAGTCGCCTCCCCAACGACTCGTCCGTCGATTCCCTAAAAGCGTGCATGTCCTCGGGCAATAGGATACCGCGCGCCAGACTCTGCGCCACACGGCCCCCATAACCTCTATCCCATACCCGGGCACTGGCCGTCGATGGAAGAGGCTCGCCGTCAAGTTTGAAGGAGGGGCGCCACGCAACCGGAGCTCGGGAAGTAGACGCCAGGTCTACCCCGGTCTGCGCCACCGGTTCCCGGATCACAATACCGGCCGGGGGTCGGGGTGGCGCGTTGCCCGAGCCCGTTTGAGTCTGATCGGTTGTGCGCGGCCTTTTTCGAACTCGGACTAATGGCGCAACGGGAGGCGAAGCGTCTTGGCCTGAGGTTTGTTGTTGCTGCACGGCAGGCCGGGCACTCGGAACAAAGCGGTCGATCGTCAACTTCTTCCTGGCCACCATGGCGTTGCCTTGGTCGGATCCTGTTTCAGAAGAGTCAGTTGGTTCTGCGGCTGCACCCTCTCCTTCCCGAACAGTAGCCCCGGGCTCTGCAGTAGGCTGAGCACGAGCTTCTTGCTGGATCTGCTCGTGGGCACGTCTCTTACGCTCGGCAGATACGCGCTCGGCTGATTCGTCACGGATGGGCTGTCGCTCGTCTGAACAGATGAACCGAGGGCCGAGATCACGTGCCTCGCCTACAGTTAGCTTTGGGGGAAAGAAATTGGCATGCCGAACGTCGATATATGAGAGGAGGGGACTGTCGACTAGCAAAGCTTGGCTGAATGCCTGCCAGGTTGAGTAAACGGGACTGACACCGAGGATAAGGTGGGACGCGCGGAGTTGTCCGTCTGAGTGTACGAAGATTTCTGACCTAAGCACGAAATTCAGGTCCCGAACATGCACCACTCTGAGGTCCGGCTTGAATCTCTTGCTCTCTGCACGGAGGAAATAAGGGTTAGTGATTACATGACCATACCAAAAAGCAAAGGAGACAAAAGTCAATAAAAGTTAGTCACCGACCAACGTCGCGCGGCGAAAATGCGTAGGGGATCTCCCCGGCAAACCAATTGCCGCTCACCCGAACGAAATCCTTAGCCGAATTTCGGTTTGAGTCTGGTAGGCATGAAATAAGCCGTACCCTCACGTCCCTAGTCTTTAAATAATAGTCCGACTCAATATTGCCGCACAGACTATACATCTGATTAATGTCGAAATGGTTCAGTTGCAGTCCGTACAACTGGTTTAACCTACTCACGCAACTCACTACCCGGTAAAAATTGGGAGGGAGTTGGTCGGGACAGAGGCCGTAAAATCTAAGTGTGCTAAGGATTAGAGGGTCAACCGGGAACCTAAGCCCACCCTCTAGAACGGCCATCAAGGGGAAGAACACCGTGTTTTCACCACGGCGCCTCTGGATATCAATATCACCCATATTGCAGTAGGCAATTTCTACGTCCCTAGGTACTTTATAGGCTACCCTAAATCTAGCCAAAGCATGTTCGGAAGAGAGGAGATAAGAGTAACTCATTTTTCAAAGAGAGTGTTTTCTAAGGAAAATCGAGAAAGGAAATGCTATGATTAACAACGAATAGACTGAACTGGCCTAAATAGAAAAAGCACGAAGAGGAAGAGGAACTTACTGTGGGCTCTAGGGAGGAAGTGTGTTCTGGGCCAGAGGGTGAACCACGAGGAGGGGATGCTCGGCAGAGTAAGATTTTGTAAGAGGAGGAATGCAAAAGTGAGGATCAGCGACTGGAGGGACTATTTATAGACGTGGGGGATGAAGTGGGAAGCATTTAATAACCCACTGGCAGGAGACCACGCGAACCGTCGCTCCAACTGCCACACGCGTAACGCCTCGGTTCACGAACCGTCAGGCAATGATGACGGGTAGGTCGTCAGTCAGTTCCAGACGCGTCTTTTGAGACGCGCATTAATGAGACAATCAACGGCCGGGCGCTGACCTTTCGACTTCCCCAACGGGTGTTTACCCCTGATGATCCTTGATTCATCCTCGGGAATGGGGAGTGAATCAAGGGGGGGCTATTGTACGGCCCCCGCACCGTGTCCTATATTGGGCCTTGGACCCTGGCCTGGGTATATGGCCCATAAGGCCAGCCTCCCTCTACCTCGCGGCCCACCCCCGGGCCACGCGTGTTGCTGGCCCAAGCCTGGCATCTTCGTCATTTATCGGCGACACCTTACCGAGCATTGATTGATAATATACTCGCGGTAAATCCCGTCCTGTACCTACCCGGCCGTGCCTCGGGGAGGCACCGCTGCCGAGAACTATCGTGGAAGTGGGAACCAAGTTCCAACGCCACCGTCACCGCTTCCCACTCCCACCTAACCACCCACTTACAATCGATAATACTGGACCGCCGGTTGTACCTACTGGCAAGTAATTATGGCTCTCCACTAAACTATGGACTATAAATACGAGAAGTTTGGAGAAGACAGGGGTTGGAGAATGGAGGGAAGGAAGAGTGTAAACAGAGAGAGCAGAGTAAGAAAGTGGATCAGGTCCCCGAGGAGAGGAAAGCGCTTCAGTTGGGCCTTGGTGTTTAGAACGACCCAGTGTGGGAAATCCAAACCCACTAAACAAATAAGTTGTGAGTCCAAGTGAGGCCCAGCCCAACGGGTTTCAGTTTTTGGTGCGCACATTAAAAAATTTAGTTAGTTGTCAAGCTGGAAAAGAATGTGGGAAAGTAGCATTTCGAGTTTTAGAAACTCGAGTTCCAAAATAAAATTCGAGTTTTTAAGCCTCGATTTGTAAGTGGATCGGTGAATAGTGGGAAAAAAATCCACATGAAAATCGAGTTTTAAAGCGAGGAATCAATAGAAATTTGCACTAAATTTAAGTCAAATTTGGACTAGGATTGCTACCTGCACAAGTTTTAAATTTCACCATAATTCATTTCAATCATCTAACTTTGTTTTTGTTCATTTCGGTCCTCTAAGTTTCAAGTTTATTCAATTAAGACATCTTCATCAACTTCTGTTAAATATTGCGCTTAATTATCCAAATTTTAATTTTTTTTCTTCAAAATTTTTAAATGGAAAAAATCCAATTAATAATTGAAAAATAATCCTTAATTTTAAAATAATAATAATAATAATAATAATAATAATAATGAAAGTTGACGAAAGGGCCTTAATGGAATAAACTTGAAATTTTAAGAATTGAAATGAACAAAAGCAAAATTAGATGACTAAAATTAATTACGGTAAAACTTAGAAAATGAGTTTTGCATTTTAGCCAAAAATATATGACATGCAATGGTGGCGCCAATCAGAGTCCATGGTGTTCCTGGGAACACCCTGACTTGAAAAAAAAAATTTATATATAATAATTTAATTTTTTTTATTTGTTTACCCTTAAAAAAGAAAAAAAAAATAGGAACACCCTCAAGCAATATGAAGAACACCCTCAAAATTTTTATGCCAAACAAATTTGAACTAAAAAAAAAAAATTGTAACAGAGAATCAGAAGAAAAAAAAAATTGTAACAGAACAAGTCCAAAAAAAAAGCCCAACATCAATCCTAAACAAAATACCCAACAGGCCCAACCCAAACGTATTCTAAAAAAAAAAAAAATGGCAAAACCCAATACAAATACGCGTCCGCCACAATCGTCAAATGGTAAAAGCAAAACCTAAAACCAGAAACCTTTTCTAACCTAAAGAAAAAAAAACCTCATCTGATGAGGCTCATCAACGACAATGCACGCCTCCACCTGAAACCTCATCATCAAGCACATAGGCGCGACGCGGCGACGGCACCTCTGCCTGAAACTCGAGCAACAGAACTTGGATTGGCCATCAAAGATCGGAGATCGGTCCGATTGGATCAGAGCTTGCGACACTAATGCTTGGCCTCGAATCCTTCCTCGCCTCGACGTGCTGCCGCGGCTCTCGGCGCCGCCCCTCAAGCCTCCCTCAAGGTATTTTACACTTTACTACTCTCTCTTTTTCTTTCTTAATCTTTGGGTTTTGCTCATTTGCTGTGGAGTGTGGACTGTTCTATTCTGAGAGAGAGAGCTCTCTTTCTTTTTGAATTGATTCTCTCTCTTTAAGTCTTTATAATTATTCAATTTATTTGCCCCTGTTTTTTTTTTTTTTTACTTTATCCGTTGGTGTGTCACTATGTTGGTGAGTTTGTCTTTTAGTGTATTGTGATTTGTGAATTTATTTGATTGTCTCCTCTTGTGTGAATCCTATCTGTTGAGTGGGGGGTAGATAGGGGCCATGGGGTTGTGTGGTGTGGGGTCAGGGGTTGGATATTTGAATTGGGGAAGTAAAGGCATGCAGAGGCAGGAGTGTGTGCTAGACTGCTAGTAGTTAGTAAAAAAAAATTAATGAAGCAACTAAACACCAATAATTAATAATTTAATTAACTAATACATTGTAAAAGACAAACAAATTAAATTATGTTAGGCTAAACAACAATTAATAATTTAATAATTAATGAAACAATACAACAAATTATAGTTTATAAAAGACAAAAAAATTTATGAAACAACTAAATAATAATGGCGAAAAGCCACTTTTAGTCCCTACATTTTCAGGCAATTCTCATTTTTGTTCCTACATTTTATTTTTACCGCTTTTAATCCCTATCCTAAAAAACATTTCTCGTTTTGGTCTCTACCGTTACATCAGAAACGGAGAAAGCTAACGTGGCAAACGGCAGAAATAAATAATAGTAAATTAATGTCCACGTGGCCTAAATTAATAATAATAATAATAAATTTGGCATTAAAAAATGCCACGTCAGCATCTAAATTAAAAAAATTAATTTATTAATTTTAACTAAATAAAAAAAAATTAAAAACTAAAAATTACATGAATTGAGATCTAAGTGTGTCTTGAACAAGAACACAAACCCAGATCTAAGAACACAAACCCAAAAATTAAAATTCAAAAATTAAAAATCTCAACATCATCATTTTCTCAAACCCAGCAATATCATCAAATCCTAAAGCCTCATAGTATCAAATCAATCCAAAAATACAACACAACCAATCCAAACAAAAAAAATCTCAAACTCAGAACAACCCATCTCATTTAAAAAGAAACCCAGCAAACCCACCTCAAGCAAACCCAGATCTGGTGGCCATGCTCCCCACCGACGAGCTCTTCTCCGACGGAAAGCTCGTTCCACTACAACTCTCGTCGGCCAAACGTGAGAGAGCACATCCACCTGAAAATCGCATAGCCCATCCACTTGAAAACCATCGGCCCATCGTGAACCCATCAGCCCAACCAGATTAGGTCCAAGGTAGCAGCACGGGGACGTTGAGTTCTCTTTCTCTCCCTCTTTCGCATTTGGCTTTTGTCACTGGTCTTGGATTTTTGGGGGGGGTTTTTGTTGATTGTGTTTGTTGGGAGTGGGCCACGGTGTTTGTTCTAAATTCGTGGGTTTCATGGGTAAATTTTTGTTGGGTTGTGGTTCCAATTTAGGTTAGGGTGGTGGTGGTTGGTGGTTCCGATCTGGGTTTGGTGTGTGGCTTGCTTCGTGGTTTGGTTCTTCATTTATGGTTTGGTTTGTGATTTATTAGTGAGTTTGGTCACTATGATTGTCCCTGGGTTCGTGGCTTGCTTCAGACGTGGTGGTTGATAGGTTGTTTTGAGTTCGAGATTCTTTTGTTTGGATTGGTTGTGTTGTATTTTTGGATTGATTTGATACTATAAGGCTTTAGGATTTGATGATATTGTTGGGTTTGAGAAAATGGTGATTTTGAGATTTTTAATTTTTGGATTTTAATTTTTGGGTTTGTGTTTTTAGATCTAGGTTTGTGTTCTTGTTCAAGACACATTTAGATCTCAATTCATGTAATTTTTAGTTTTTAATTTTTTTTATTTAGTTAAAATTAATAAATTAATTTTTTTAATTTAGATGCTGACGTGACATTTTTTAATGCCAAAAAACATTTTTTATTATTAATTTAGGCCACGTGGACATTAATTTATTATTATTTATTCCTGCCGTTTGTCATGTCAGCTTTCTCCGTTTCTGATTTAACGGCAGGGACCAAAACGAAAAACGTTTTTCAGGATATGGACAAAAAGTGGTAAAAATAAAATGTATGGACTAAAATAGGAATCGCCTGAAAATGTAGGGACTAAAAGTGGTTTTTCGCTAACAATAATAATTAATAATTTTATTAATATTTCAAATGAACTTATAGTTTATTGTACAGGTACCTTAATTTGTTCATTTCAATTCTTTTTCTTTTTTTTCTTTTTGAGGTTTTTCGGTGTACAAAATGCAAATTTGTTTTTGTTTTAAGATTTTTTTTTTTTTTTTTTAAAGCACGAACTTCATGTTGGCCAAATCTTGAATTTCAGGCAGTATTTACCGAAACATCCGAAATAAACTAAAATGACTTGAAATTTTTTCAAAGTGGAATAGGAACACCCTGGACAAAATTCCTGGAGCTGCCACTGATGACATGTCGTACTTAAATTTTAATTGCATCTATCTTCTCACCTAAACACTTGGGTCTGTTTCGATACCGCTTATTGCCGAAAACTGAAAATACTGTAGTAAAATAATTTTTAAATGTGTGAATAGTATCTTAGGACCCAATTTTGAAGAAAAAATGACTGAAATAGACAACTTGTGGGTCCTGTAAACAGTACACGGGACCCACTGACAACACAGGTCCTAGTGCTGAAAATGCCAAAGCACAGACGCATAGGAAATCATTGCAATCCAAACAGATATTTAAACTCCACCAATTAGTTAGTGGAGTTCGTTACAGGTAGTTGTTAAGTGTTTCATTCGTCATTCTTCTTTTCCAATTTCTTTCCTTTTCCCATCTGTAAGGTTGAATTTAATCAACCATCTAATTGGCTTTATTCCGTGACCAATTTGCTTGTAATTTAGCACTTAGTAACCATGTATTTAGGTGGGAAAATTGTAAGGGTAGTGTGTGAGAAGATGTAAAGAAAAGCTTAAGAGTGTGCAAGAAAAACAGAGGTTCGCGGCTAGGGCTCGCGGGTGGATCGCGACTGGCAAGCCGCCAAAAGCTGGCACGTGAGAGGCACACTGGGAAGCTGAAGGGTCGCGCCAGCTGTCACGCTACAGGACAAAAGTCCCAGGCTGGCCAGGCCGTTACGTCACGACTGGAACTCGCGACTTGGACAAGCCGCGAGACCAAGTCGCCAAATTGCCCTGTTTGGCAAAAACTGATGTTTTGCATTCCCTTCTCACCCTACTATATATACACCCTTATACCCATCATATTGAGAGAGCTTCCAGAGAGAATTTTGTGAGAGAAAACCCTAGAGCAAAACAAGATTGCCTCATCCCCAATCTTCATCTAAGAAACTCTACAAATTCCTCTACTCTCTTCCTCTCCATTGTCATACCCTTGAGAGGTCTTTTACCAAATCCTTATCTCACCACACCCACGTCTGTGAGAAGGTTTATTTGGTGCTTAGGGAAGCAGTTTGGGAAGGAACCAATATACATTGGTTGATGCTATGGTCAAGTAGCAGAATTCGGGAAGCTAAAGAAGAAATAGGTTTGGCGTAACCTCGTCAGAGCAAGAAGCTTAGAGGACTTAGGTACTTGGGTAGATTAGGCTTAGAGGGTCTTCTGCTGTTCATGTATCCCAACTATATTCTTTAGTGGATTTTATCACCGCTTGGAGGGCGGCGGAGAGGTTTTACGCCGAGGACTTCGGTTTCCTCTTCGATAACACATCGTGTGTTGTCCGTGTGTTTGCATCTTTCTTTCCTTTATCTTTGCCTTATATTTACTGTTGTGGATGTGTTTATATTTGGCTTAGATTGTTGTATCAATTCTGTTATAAGTTTGTTATCATATTCTGCACATTAATTGTTTGATATAAAGCTTGAATTGGTATTTTTGTAATTTGGGGTCTAAACGTTCAAGAGTGTTTCATACCCATATTGAACTTTCACCATCGATTATCCAAAAATAAAATAAAAATTATTTCGTTCCCACTGACTTAGACTTTGAGTACACCGCGATTGGTGGTGCAGCCATGTGAACCTCTTTTTAAGGTAGCATTTCTAATGGGTATGATCATTGATCGATGATGACCTGCAAAGCATGAAATATATGAGTATTTTCAATCTCATAATGATGCAATAGAACCCCAGTGATAGAGAAACTACCGTGCTAACAAACAAAAACTAAATCTACGAACAGTGATTCTTGCTTCTCCAATCAGTAATGCACGATTTGATGCAGTGAATAAAGCAAGAAATAAACCACAAGTCGTTTATGCGGAAACATAAAATGCTTTTCACGTTTTGCTTTCCAACTTCCAAGCTTGCTTTATTCTTTCTGCTAGAAGTCAAATTTTTGTGTAAACTCACTCCATGAAAAGAGATACCAGACTAGCCAAAATGCTTTCCAGTGATCTCTCTTTCCTTTCCACAGATTGTCAACGCTACGTGACCATTGAGTTAGACTTTGAGAACACCGTGATTAGTGGTGCAGCATGGAAACCTCTTTTTATCACACTCCTCCAAACTTTTTATAACCATGACCATCCAACAAAGAACAAAGAAACACAACGATAATGGCCAACCTCAGCCTGCTACTAGCGCTTCTCATTCTTTTCACCCCTTCTCTTTGTTGCCCTGAATATCAAAAACAAGCCCTTCTCGAGTTTAAGTCCTCTCTCATCAAAACTACTAGTTCTCCCTCATTAGAAAGCCCAGTTGATGACTTAGAGTCATGGAATTCCACCTCAGATTGTTGCAACTGGAACAGGGTCATTTGTAGTACTCGTTTTCATTCGAGGACTGTGATTGCTTTATATCTTGACTCCCTTGTTTTCATGCAATCTATGGAGCCCATAGTGGTGACTACCACCATCTTGACGCCACTCTTTCGCATTAGCAGCTTGATGCTACTTGACATGGAAGGGAATCAAATACAAGGTGAATTGCCAGGTGACGGCTTTGCCAATTTAAGCAAATTGGTTTATCTTGATTTGACGAATAATCACTTCAATGGCTCCATTCCCTCTCAACTTTTCCATTTGAGGTATCTTCGATATCTTGATATAAGTGGTAGTTCGTTCCATGGTATTCTTAGTGGGGAAGTGGGCTCTCTTCAAAACTTGCGGGTATTGAAGTTGGAAGAAATTTTTTTTGGTGGAAATATCCCCAAGGAGATAGGGAACATGACAAAGTTGCAGCAACTGTGTCTTCGCAGCAACAAGTTTTTTGGTGAAATTCCATCTTCATTTTCGTATTTGAAGGGGTTGGAAGAATTAGACTTGAGGGATAATTCCTTGTCAATGAACATTCCTATTTTTATTGGCAATCTATCCAACATAACTATCTTGGCCTTGAGCAATAACAGGTTGACAGGTAGAATTCCATCGTCTATAGAGAATTTGACGAAGTTGGAAACACTTCAGTTGGAAAACAACCTACTCAGTGGAGAAATTCCATCTTGGTTGTTCACTATCAAGGGCATGAAGCATCTTTTTCTAGGAGGGAATCATCTAACATGGAATAGCAATGCAAAGATAGAGCCAAAGTGTATGCTATCTGAATTATCTATGAAGTCTTGCGGTCTGGCAGGAGAAGTCCCAAATTGGATTTCTAAACAAAAGACTCTTGAAGTTTTGGACTTGAGTGAGAATGAGCTAGAAGGAATGTTCCCACAATGGCTTGTTGAAATGGAAGTCGGAAGCATATTTCTATCAGATAACAGTCTTACAGGTTCTCTCCCACCTCGTCTGTTCAACTCTCAAAGTTTATCAGTTCTTTCCCTATCTCAAAACAACTTTTTTGGAGAACTGCCAAACAACATTGGTAATGCAACTTCTCTCATAGTCCTCATGTTGGCTGAAAATAATTTTTTAGGTAAGGTTCCTCAATCTATCTCTAATATTCATAGCCTCCTATTACTAGACTTGTCAAGCAATAGATTTTTTGGCAACTTACCAGATTTTAGCTCCAATGATGTGCTCAGTTTCATTGACTTTTCTTCTAATGAATTCTCTGGTGAAATTCCAACAAATTTTTCCCAAGTAATACTTCTTGCATTGGGAAAAAATAAGTTTACTGGCCACTTGCCTAGAAACCTGACAAATATGAGCAAGCTTGAAATGCTAGATATCCATGACAACAAAATCACAGGTGAATTGCCAGAGTTTATTAGCCAAATCTCCACCCTTCATATCCTAAATTTGCGTAATACCACCCTCCAAGGTTCCATCCCTAATGGTATTTTCAAACTTAGTAGACTCCAAATTCTTGACCTCTCAAACAACCATCTTGTTGGCAACATCTCTCCAAAATTTGGAACTGTTGCTGGTATGATTGAAACATCAAACGAATTTTCATCACTCCCTGATATTGTCACCATCTCAATCGAGTTACATTATCTGATAGTGATTTGGAAGAAGTCAAAACAAAGTATCTCAACCCGTAACCTCCAGCTTTACTCTTTGTTAGACTTGTCAATGAATAAACTCTTTGGGGAAATCCCATCATCATTAGGCAGACTGAAGGACCTAAAGCTTCTCAACATCTCACATAACATCCTCTCTGGAAAGGTACCAATAAGTCTTGGTGACTTAGAGAGTTTAGAGAGTTTGGACTTGTCACATAACAAATTATCAGGCTTAATTCCACAATCACTAGCAAAGTTGCAAGAATTGTCTGTTTTGGATGTGAGTAACAATGAGCTCACAGGTAAGATTCCAGTTGGTGGCCAAATGGACACTATGAATGATCCAAACATTTTTGCCAACAATAGTGGACTGTGCGGAATGCAAATTCAAGTTCAGTGTGCTAAAGAGCTATCACCAACAGAATCACCAAAGGATGAGAGAAAGGAGACATTGTTCTTATGGAAAGGAGTGGGGATTGGATACTCATTTGGCTTCTTCATAGCTGTGGGAATCCTGTACCATATTGGGTATTTTGTTCCTGGACCACTTCCAAATCATCGCAACCAACGAATAAGGTAAAGTGTTCAAGTTTCCAGTCTCATACAAGTTATGTAGTCTATTCTATTATCAAATATCTAATTTTCGACAAGCAATGACTTTCAATTAAACAATTATAACCAATAGTCATTCATAAGTATCAATAAATTATCTATGACACTGAAATGTAGAATATAGTGAGAGGGCAACTGAGAATAAATATATAAGATATTATAATCAAATATAAAATCCATGTAAATTGTTCTCTCTCATTATACCATTTCCTTTTGGTTTTTCCTCTTTTTTTTTTTTCTTTTTTTTTCTTTTTTTGGCTAGAAGAAAATATATAATGAGGCCAAAAGTACTACACTTTAGTCTAACTTTATAACCATCTAACAAAGAACAAAGAAAAACAACAATGGTAAAACTCAGACACCTTCCAACTTTATATGGATAAAAAAAAAAATCAACTCAAACACAACCATAGTTGTCAGTATAGTATAATACGCGATACGTATCGTACGATACGTATTGTATCGTGTGTAAAAAGTTTCGTATCGTATCGGCGTATCGTAAGTTCTCATGAATTGTACGATACAATGTGCATATTGTATAAATCATATCGTATCGTAAAATCGTATGTATCGTACGATACATAGATAAATGCTTTAAAATGAGATTTTTTGTTAAAGTTGATACTTTTATTTGAATCTAACAAGTTGTTAGACTTGTTTTAAACACAAAATTATTAGGTTATTTAATTTAACCTAATAAAATAACATATTCATAAGTTTTTTTCCCCTCTTTTTCTTCTACAAAATTTGGATTTCATAGTACACATTTATACTTCACTTTAATATTTACAAATATATTTTCTATACTATGAATAAGATATTAATCTAGAATGCTAAGAAGAATTTTTTTTTTAATTATTAAAATAAAAAGAACAAGAAGAGATAGCAAATGTTAATGACGATAAAGAAAATTTGAATGAAGAAACAAATTTGCAAAATAATAAAAGTGATGATAGTATTGACTTAGATGGGATTGATTAGCCAATATGATGAATATGATAAAAATAAATTATGAATTTGGTCATTTGTCATGTATTATCACTTTTGAGTTTAATAAATATGAATGTGTACATTATAAATATATGTTAACTTGATTTATTTAGTTAGCTTGTTAAATATTATTATATAGTGATGATTAAATTAGTTATTAATTGAATATATTTCGAATTTATAATGATCATACCCTTTATATATATATATATAATTTTTTTTATAAATTTTATTAAGTGTTTGAGCATCTTACAAGTTATGATATACGATACGATATGATATACAATATAGAAAAATAAAAAAATTGATTCACGATACAATTTACGTTTTGACAACTATGAACACAACAATATTATACTTTCTATCCTTAAAATTTTAAATTAAAAAAAAATTCAATAGTCAAATTTGCTCCTAAAATATTGGGGAAAAAAAAGCTTTTTCTAAATTTTAGGAATGAAAAGCGAAATTCATACAAACCTTATAGATGAAAACTATATTTTAGCCTAGTATAAAAATGCATACATGAATGCTACTTTTAATTCTTTGACTATATGAGATTACACTAAGCAATTCATTATTATTATTATGATTATTACAAGTGGAGAGAGGGATTGCAACATTAGTTCTTTTCATAGGAGAGATCAAACAATGTTATTAAAGTATAAGACTTAGACCAATTCACTGCTATTATAAGGACAAACTTTAACTACAAAATTAATTATACCTTAAGGCTACAACCTTATTCAATATCTTTTTATTGGAGATGAATTTTGAAAAATCCACCGATGGATTACATTTCTTTCTTATATACTTCATGCTTGCAAAATTTCTAGAAAATTAAGATCAATAGCTCTGTCATCAATAAATTATTTAAATTTCAAGTTTTTGTGGTTTAAAATTGTACATAAAATATAATCTTATAAATCATATAGTAAATAATATCTAATTGACACAAAATTTAACACATATATTAAGAGCATAAAGAATGTGCAATCCAACGGTTAGATTTTCAAAATATGTAGTAATATTAATGATATTGAGTAAGGTTGTAACCTTAAACTACAACAAATTTTGTAGCTAAACTTTGTCCCTATCATAAACAACATAAATTATTATTATTATTGAGGCCTAACTATTATTTTACACATGCAACTTATCTCTCAACAAAATTCTATTTTTAATTTTTTTTCAATAGATAAGATAGAATTTCAACTTATGACGTCCACTCCATAATCATTGCTCATTATCATTAGGCCAAGTTAGTCCCTTGTCATCAAATTAAATAAGATATCTGGGTTTCTAAGTTGGGCTGCCTACACCAAAAACAGATTGATATATTAGCTTAATAATAAGAGCAATCATCAAGGAGTAGACATCATATATTGAAATTCTATCTTATCTATAAAAAATAAAAATAAAAAATCATGGAATAAACACCACCAATTCCTACTATATATATATATATATATATATATATATATATTAATTAGAATGATGACGTGAAAAAATTTAGGTTTGCAAAGGCTTAATGGCATATATTATATGAAAACTATAGAGGAAGCAAAAGAGAAACTTAAAAACTTTAATTTTACATTATAGAATACTAGTGGAGGGCTCGCACAATGCATGGATAATGTTATAAGCTACTATATGAGAATGTTAAGTAGAATGTTAAACATATGTTAAAGTAATAATCAAAGTAACATCTTTTTATTTACTCAAAAACAAAAATTGCAATTAAATTTTCAATTAGAATTTCTTAATATACCAATGGCATTTTCTAATTAGTTACATGCTACATCAACACAAATTTTCAATTAACATAATATTTATCCTTGACTCCGTGAATTGTAGATGACTTCAATAAAACAAAACTCACTTGAAGTTAATTGGGGGCACCACTAATTGTCCTCGAGCGAAACAAATTGAAGTTACATGATACATCAAAACAATTTTCCATTAACGTAACATTTATCTTCAGCTCCACAAATTGCAAATAATTTCAATAAAACAAAAACAAAAGGAAGTACCAACTCACTTTTAGTTAAATAGGGGCAGCACTAAATGTCACTAAAAAAAAAAAAAAATTGTTGGACTTAGGAAAGTGCTAATTACATTTGCCACTTGCAATTAACTTTCAATGTTTTAAAGCATTAAGTTCCACCATATGTGATTTATCTGTATGAAAAAAAAAAAAAAAAAAAAAAAAAAAAGAAGGCATATCTATGACATAATCCTTATGGAAAATAGGACTAAAGTTTGCACAATAACTGAAAAGAAAAAAAAAAGTTTAAAAGTAACCAAAAAAAAATATTGAACAAAACTGAAACCAATAAATTAGCACTCCTTTTTTGCTTAGTTTTTTCTACAAACAAAACTAACAAAAATAAGGTTGACTGCTTTCAAAGAAACTAACTATCACTACATTATATAAAAGGTACCTCACCATCTTTTTCTGAGAACCCAACATCACCATTCATATCCAGTAAAGTGATATCCCTCTACTTGTGAACTGCAAAGTGCAAACATAGACATCAAAATGCCCATAACTAAAACAATAGTACTTATACAAAATAAATTTGACATTAAATCCTTAACGTCGACACAATAAGCAACAAAAGAATAATAAATTAGAGAGCTTTAAAAAAATCCATGCATGATGCATTCTACTTTCACTACTTCCATTACTACTTAGAACCAACTCAGATTCTTCCTTGATTAGACTTTGTTCCACGTGGAGATTTATATAATAGTAAAGTAAAATCACAAAAGTTAAAGTTAAAGGGTAATTTCATCCAATTATTCATTTCTATTAGGGGCTAGCAAAATGAAATAGGAGGTATGTTATCAAAAAAAAAAAATCTAAAAAAAGAAGAAAAAGAAGAGCAAAACACTTCGGTCTTTTAACAAACACTCTGCGCGCAAACATTCAATTGATATTCACGTAGACAACATAACTATATGGGTAAACTAAATACTTCAAACGAACATTATATTTTGGGATTGAACAAAAAATTAATATTTTTCTCTGTGAGTTAACAACTGTTTTTTTTTCCCCTTCTTATTGAATTATAAATAGTTTTCAGAGATGGCTAAACTAAATAAACAACAAATCAATAAACAAACTATTGAAGAGAAACATGAAATTAACAACGAATATAAAATAAAATGTAAGAAATTATAGTGGCATAACAACCAACATAGTATTTTGGGATTCACCAACAAATTAATAAACAAACTATTTAAGAGAAACATGAAATAAAGAAAATAAGCATACCTCTTTGAAATGAATTGTAATAAATTATAGTGGCATAAGTTTTGAGGCATAAGGACTAAGGAGACAAAGATATATAAAAGAACAGATTTTACAACATGCAAAGCAAACATTAAATGAAACTAACACTTTAATTTCATAAATCAGGTGGAATTTAACGAGTGTTAACTGCATTGTATAATTGGCTAGAAGTAGTTGCATTGAAGCCCAAAATACCAAATGCTGAAATCTTTTAAGCTCCTACATTTATGCCTTCAAATAATCATTGAGTTGGAGTGGAAACCGTTATTTTCTTAGAAGTTGAAGAGTGTTTGTATAGATAATCACTGATTGGAGTGGAAACCGATGATTTCTTAGAAGTTGAAGAGCGTTTGTAAAGAGAAACAAAGGTTGTAACTTGTAAGTGAGTAAAGGACTGAAGGTTTGGTCTACACGCGATGTGTGGGGAGGATCAGGCCTTTTAGCCTTTGATCTACACGCGAGTGAGGAGTTCAGAGCCAGGTTATAAGGTTAGGGCTTGGGTTTTTCATAATTTTGGTCTATTTTTAGAAGTTAGTCATTTGTTTTTTTTAAGAGAATTACATTTGGTGTTGTTAACGTATATAGTGTTGTGGGCTTTAGGCCCAACTAGATTACTTATATAGCACACATTGTTGTACTACACTCTTACTTGTACTGCACATATATGTCTCATATATAAAGGCACTCATGTATATTCTATTTTTGAGAAATACAATACAAATTATTCAGTATTTCTAACATGGTATCAGAGCCACTACTCTAATCCTCTGGTGTACCGCTCTTAAGCAGTCTTGTCTTCTTGGGTGTCATCCATTGCAGTCGTTGTTATGAGCAGCACCACTACCTCCACCGTGACTCCAGCACATCAAAGACCATTGCATTGCCGCCGCCACCACTTCCGCTTCTCCGATCAAACCACAGCAATCACCATCAGAAAGTAATCTCTCCGATCTACTCTTCTATGAAAAATCATCTTCATCGGATCTTTCACGCGCCTCAATGCTGTTAGGATTAGTGCCCTTAAATCCTATTGTATGATGCTATGTATGATATTAAGTCTGACATTATGTATGACTTAATATTGTGTTTAATAAAGTTGTTTTATTATTATCTGAAATAATGGTAACATGAATATTCGGACATTATCACATAGTCCATAAGATGCACAGTATGTGATTTAGTCACAGAAGATATAAGTCACAAGTTCTTTGTAAACTCAGAATTATAGTTCGTAATCGGTGATGAAATTGGGCATTTCATCTGCGAAGACTATAACATATCAACTATGATGATTTGTCTTGATCATGGAAGTGGAGACTTCTAGTTGATGTATTGATGTGTTTTAAGAGTTAAGACATATTGAACTGGACCACTATGAGATTTATTATTCTCCTAAGGACTGTCAAATGAATAATAAATCTCACGACTTATATTTGCATAAACTCTTAATCCTGAGAGAATAATGAACTTGATCATGAAGTGTAGGTTGCTTTGATATATCAGGAGTGAGATCTAAAGTAACAGTCAAAACCTCAGTATGTTGAGCAGCCACATTTAGTGTTGATGAAACATATATTCTCAAGATTGAATTCATAGTCTCTTAACGGAGATATAAAATATTCCCTTGAGATAAGTTTAATGGGTTTGTTATTCAGAGAGTTAGGCCTAACCACTTTGGTAAGAAATTACTAAAGTATATATTTATGAAATTGGATTTCATAAATATATGATGAATAACTTAAAATGATTAAATCGGGTACACAAGGATTAAGATGTAGTAATCTACAAAGTGGCAGTCCACATTTATGACTTTGTATTACTACGAATATTTTATGAAGGGGTTTGCATGTACAATAAAGTCTTGGGATATAATTTATAGATAAGGCCTAGAGTGCAACTATATTTATATAGTGGTATTAAATATAGTTAATGGTAACTTTGGACTTGTCAAGAGTTGACAGAAAAACCTAAGGCTTATTGGAGCTATTGTCCTATTGGTCCCTTTTGGTCCCACTCCAAGCCACACACTTAAGCCCAATTGGAAATGCCCAAAAGGCCAGCCCAATTAGATAGTTGGTTAGATACAAAAGGAAAAACGTACATAATTTATGTGGTGGGAAAAACATCATTGGAAAATAGTGTATGTGAGTGAAAGTCACTCAATTTAATTCTCCTTTTGTAACTGATTGAGAGTCCACACTTCTTGGGCGATAGTGGAATTGGAGTGAAGATTAAAAGTATTCCCAAGTGCTTCGATATTTATTTTGAAATTCATCGCTTCAAGGTACGCTCTCTTATACATGAAATCTGAAATTTACATAGTGCATGTTATAAATTGAGAATGAAGTAGATCCGTTAATTTTCCGCTGCGTACATACTTATTTCCTTCACATGCGCCGCTACAAGTCTCGGTGTTAAAATCACGCGCCACCACGCGCCGCCAATCCTCTTCACATGCCACCACGTGCTTCCATGCACCTACATGCGCCAGAATCCAGTCCATTTACGACATCGATTACGCCACGTCAACCCTAGTGATGTCATCAAGACACATCATCATTGCTTGCATCAACAAAACGTCATCTTGCTTATGTTAGCACTCAGTCAGCGATTACATCATCATGCTATGTCATCACCGTTGACTTTTTGGTTGACCATTGACCGCCGCCTTTAATCGTTGACTTTTTTTCGGGTTGACTTTTTGCAGTCCAAGTGCTCCTTACCTAGTTTTTCGCGTAGTTTTCATTTTTGCTAGTCCGTTTTTGCATATTTTGCTTCTAAATGAAGAATAAGGACATGTATTCTTCTTTTTGCAATGATTGTCACCGACAATCTAGCAAACGTTTTAGCCACAATATTAAGACTTGCTATCATCGCAACAAATCGGCTATTTCAATTTCTACTACTATTATTGCTAACACTGAGAGTGTCCAGTCAATGGCTCCCGTCTCTACACAGTTTAAATCTTCAAGACGCACTTTCACCATGTCCACAGATGATCTTAAAAACATCATCGCTAATGTCATTCGTATGGTTGGTAATGCATCTTATTCCTCTTCTCTCTCAACTTTATCTAGTATGTCCCCTTCCTCTTAGCTTATGGATTTTGCTTGTTGCAATCACATGGCACCTCACTCGTCCTTATTTTCTAAACTTAAACCTACAACACACCCTCTTAATATTCGCACAGCAAATGGTTCCACAATGTCTGGTCATAATATAGGTTCCGTTTCGACCTCCAACCTCTCGGTTTTTGGGGTCTTTAATGTTCCTAACCTTTCTTACAATTTATTTTCTGTGGGACAATTAGCTGAGTTGGGTTATTGCATTATCTTTGATTATTCTAGGTGTATTGTGTAGGATCCGAGGACGGGACAGGAGCTTAGGACTGATCCCAGAGTTGGGCGTATGTTTCCCGTGGACAACCTTCGTATTCCACTTGTTGCACCTGTTTCTGTTGCTGTAGCTGCTACAGTTTCTTCAATTCCTTCCCTTGCACTTTGGCATGCTCAACTTGGTCACGCATCTTCCTCTCGAGTACAACAATTGGCTTCTAAAGGTTTGTTAGGTTCAATGTTTACAGAAAATTTTAATTATGTTTCATGTCAGTTAGGAAAACAACCAACTTTTCCTTTCAATACTAGTAAATTAATATCCACCGATATCTTTGACCTTATTCATTATGATGTTTGGAGGACTTCTTCTGTCTCTAGTATTGGTGGGTCTCGATATTTTGTTGTCTTTGTTGATGATTACTCTCGCTATAGCTAGATTTTTAATATGAAACATCATTCTGAATTATTTCAAGTATATTCTAATTTTGCAAAAATGGTTGAAACTCAATTTTTCAAACGCATCAAAATTTTTCGATCTGATAATGCTCTTGAATATACTCAATATGCTTTCCAAGCTGTTTTGCATTCCAAGTCCTGTTATCCAAAATCGAACTCCATATGAGCGCCTTTTTGGGTCACCTCTAGACTATCACCACTTTCACTCCTTCGGCTCTGCTTGTTTCGTTCTTCTTTAGCCATATGAGCATAACAAACTTGAGTCTCGGTCAAGGCTTTGTTGTTTTCTTGGCTATGGCAAAACTCAAAAGGGGTATTGGTGTTATGATCCTATCTCTCATCGTCTTCGTATCTACCGCAATGTTGTCTTTTGGGAACATCGCTCCTTTGTCGAGCTCTCTCACTTCCATGCCTCCCTATCTTCCTCTTCTATCTTAGATCTTTTTCCAGATGAGGCACATATTCCTTTTTTAGCTGCTCTTGTTCCTCCTGTAGCTGCTCCTGATTTTCTTGTAGACTTCTTTGTCCAACCACCAGATATCATTGATCCCTTTCCTAGTTCACCCTTTAATGAACATGTGGAAGATGAACAGGTCGAAGACAAGCTACCCAACCCTGAGCTTGGGTCCCTTGCTCCTACTCTGCCTAAAGATCTTGCACAAGACATTCCACCTCGTCACTCAACTCAGGTAAGATCCATTCCTGCACATTTACTTGACTATCATTGTTACACTACCCTTACTACACTACACGAGCCTCACACCTATCGTGAGGCTTCCACTGACCCTTTATGGCAGATTGCAATGAAAGAGGAACTTGATGCATTATCTAAAAACCATACTTGAGATTTGGTGACTCTCCCCCTGGGAAATCTATAATTAGTTGTAAGTGGATCTACAAGATTAAGACTTGCTCTGATGGTCCATTGAGCACTACAAAACTCATCTTGTTGCAAAAAGTTTTACACAGGAGTATGAGATTGATTATGAAGAGACCTTTGGTCCGATTTCTCGTATCTCATCTGTTCGTGCCCTCTTAGCTGTTGCTGCTACCAGTAAATGCGGTCTTTTTTAAATGGATGTAAAAAATGCATTCCTTAATAGGGATTTAAGTGAAGAAGTTTATATGCAACCTCCTCCTGGTCTCTCTGTTGAATCAAACAAGATTTGTCTCATTCGACGTGCACTTTATGGCCTTAAACATGCTCCACGAGCTTGGTTTGCCAAATTCAACTCTACAATCTCTCGCTTGGGTTACATGGATAGTCATTATGATTCTGCCTTATTTCTTCGTCGCACTGACAAAGACATTATTTTACTTCTCCTGTATGTGGATGATATGATCATAACTGATGATGACCTCAGTGGCATTCAAGAACTCAAGAATTTTCTTAGTCAGCAATTTGAGATGAAAAATCTTGGACATCTCAACTACTTCTTAGGTCTTGAAATCACTCATTCTACAGATAGACTTTATATTACTTAAGCCAAGTATGCCTTTGAACTCTTGTCTTAAGCTGGACTTAGACTGTTGACACTCCAGTTGAGCTTAATGTGCATCTGACTCCCTCAGGAGGGAAACCATTGTCTAATCTCTCTCTTTACAGACGTTTGGTTGACTCACTATGCTGCTGTTCTACGCATTTTTCGATACCTAAATGGCACTCTCTTCAATGATTTTTTCTACTCTGCTCAATCTCCTCTTATTCTTCGTGCATTTTCTGATGCTGATTGGGCAGGAGATCCCACTGATCATAGTCCACCACTGGTTTTTACTTTCTTCTTGGTTCTTCTCTGATTTCTTGGCGAAGCAAGAAACAAACTCATATGACCTGCTCCAGTACTGAAGCAGAATATCGTGCCTTCGCTAATACCACATCTGAGCTTCTTTGGCTATGATGGCTTCTCAAAAACTTAAATGTGTTCACATCTTCTACTACTCCTCTTTATTGTGACAACCAAAGTGCCATTCATATTACTCACAATGATGTCTTCCATGAACGGACTAAACATATCGAGATCGATTGTCATTTTATCCATTATCATCTTGTCCATGGTGCTCTCAAGCTAATCTCAGTCTCCTCTAAATATCAACTTGCAGATATATTCACCAAGTCACATCCTAAGGGACGCCTTTGTGATTTGGTTGACAACCTCAAGCTGGTCTCACATCTACCTTGAGTTTGAGGGGGAGCTGTTAACGTATATAGTGTGTTGAGCTTTAGGCTGAACTCGATTACTTGCATAGCACACATTCTTATACTACACTCTTGCTTGTACTGCACACATATGTCTCCTATATAAAGGCACTATGTATATTCTATTTTTTAGAAATACAATACAAATTATTCAGTATTTCTAACAGGTGTAATTGTCAAGCTCAGTCCATATTGGATATAACAGTAAAAATAAGTTATTATAATTTATTAGATAACAGTAAAAAAAAAAAAAAAAAAAACTTAATAAAATGAGGTTAAAAAGATTAAATGGAAGCTTAGAGTGCCACATGGCAGGATCTCATGCACTTCTACATGAGACTTCTGCTTTTATATATATACTAGTTAAAGGCTCGTGCGTTGCGCAGTTTACTTCAAAAAGATATATGTAAATAAATTAAAAGATTCAAAACTATATTAATAATTAGTTAGTCACATTATAAAAAACATTAATGTTACGACATATAATTAATACATACATTTGAGTCACTTTTCATGGACACAGTGTGTAATATATAAATTTTACATATTAAAACATAAAATTATGATATACAATTAAAATAAATATTAAATTTGATTTAAATTACTTGAAAACTTTTGCTAATAGAATCTTAGATGAAGTAGAATTTTAAATTTCTTATAGTTTAGAAAATAGATTTTTAAATTATTGGTAAAAGAGTTTGATCTACATTAACCATCTATTGTCACTATATTAAAAATTAATGACAGTATGCATAAAGTATTATAACCTATTACCAAAACACTTTAATTTTGAAAGGAAAAAATTGAAAAGGAATGGGAATTTTGAGGAGATAAAACATGGTATTTGAGGCTTATGAGCACTATTTTGACTTTCATAATGCATAATGTGAAAAGGGAAAGAATAAGTGTTAACCTTACGTGTAGAGTAAAGTTGCTTAAGATGATTATATATGAAATTTTCACATGTTTTGTAACCAAATAGACAAACAAACTCTTCATAAGAGTGTCATTAAAAAGTAAAATAAATACTAAACTAAAACTCTTAACTCACGAGAAAAAAAAAAAAACTGAAATTTGTAAAACTTAAACTTTTTCAAGTGTGTGGATTGAAAAATTTAAAAGTATATAAATTAACACTTAAATTAAAATATGACAAAAAAGTGTAGTGACAAAATAAAAATTGTAGATAATTCATATAGTGATGAAGAGGGGAAAAAAAGTTGATATCAACAAATAAACTTTTGTATCTATCAAAAAATTAATATAGCAATGGTTTAAAAGTTGTAAACTTACTCTAGATTTAGTGGAAATATAATTTTATACTATTAAAACTTTATGTTAGGTTCTAAAGATTTAGGAATTTATGTATTTAGAACTCTAATGTGTAATATTGGCAAACCATGATCAAAACAATATGTTTAGTCTTGTTTAGGCTTACTCAAAGTTGATTAATTATTGTAAAGTTGGAATCGAGAGGCTGCAGATGCATTGGGGCGTTTCGGCTTGGCTCGATCGATCGAAGGATAGACTCGATCGATCGAATCTCAGGTCAGATGCGTTTTCTGCAGAATTCCAACTCAGCCCAAACTCTATTTAAACGTCTTAGGGTTCAAGTAAAACACCCCTATATATAAGAGAAACCCTAGAACGTTTTTGAGACTTTGGAAGAGAGAGATTAAAGTGCCTCTTGTGCCTCTTTTTATTTTTAGGGTTTTGTACCCAAACCTCTCTAAATCTTTGTTGCTCATATTGCTGTTTGTGTGAATCTCTTGTGAGATCATTGAGGAGCTTTCCTTCACATAAACTTAGGGTTTTCAAGATAGAGATTATTTCAATAACTTGATGATCAACAAGGTTGCTGCCATTGGAGCTTAAAGAATAACAAGCGTGGGTGCTTGTAGTTGATTGGAGAATCCAAGAAAGAAGGAATCCGTGGATTCGGAGCTTGCACGGGGTCGTGTCAGTAAGTTCTATTGGTAGGTAGCATTAGGAAGTCGAGCGGGGAGCTTGTAAGTCCTTTTGTATGAACTTCGATTCTTTCATAGTGGATTCAGGTTTGCCTTGAGGATAGGTGGGTTAAATCCTCCCCAGGTTTTTACCGGTGTGGTTTCCGTGATCATATCATTGTGTTATTTATTATTCCGCTGCTTTATATTTTCGATATGATTGTATGCTTGTGATAACCTAAAATTGCATTATTGGACTAAGTTAATCACTTGGCTAATTAACTAGGTTAATCTGATTGTTTTAAGAGGTCTAAAACCGTTCACTTTAGCTAATAGAGTCTAATCTCAAGAAAACTATCTTCATAAAAGTGTCATTAAAAAGTAAAAATCAATACTAAACTTAAATTCAAACTCTCTTAATTTGTGGAGGTGTGAAGCTAAAATCTAAATCTTTAAAACATCATGCTTTTGGTCAATTATTTTCCTTTTTATTAATAAAAATTTTACTATTCAAGAAAATTAATTTAATCTAATAACGCATATTATCAACCATGTTCAAGAAAGAAGAGAGGGCGGGCAAGCTTAGGGGAGTCTCGGTCTGTAGGGTTGCACCCCAAATATCCCATCTCCTTTTTGCAGACGACTGTATCATCTTTTGCAGAGCTACAATCGAGGAAGGCAAAAACGTGATTAATGTGCTAAAGGAGTACGAAGGGGGTTCGGGGCAAAAGCTGAATAAAGAGAAAACCTCCCTTTTCTTTAGCAAGAACACTAGCATGACACCCAGGAAAAGGTTAAGACTATGTTTGGAGCACAAATAATTAAGCAACACAAGAGGTACTTGGGCGGGGTAAAAAGAAGTCTTTTAGTCGCATAAAGGATCAAATGGGGAGGAAAATAGCAGGCTGGAAAGGTAAATTGATGTCTAACACAGGGAGAGAGATCCTAATTAAGGCGGTAGCTCAAGCCACTCCCACTTACACGATGAGTTGCTTCAAACTCCCGGACTCGTTGTGTAGTGACTTAAATACTATGATTAGAAAATACTGGTGGGGTCAGAAGGAAAATGAGAGGAAAATTGCTTCGATTTCTTGGGAAAATCTCTGTAATCCAAAATCTAAAGATGGCATAGGATTCAAGGACCTAAAAGCTTTCAATTTGGCCCTATTAGCTAAGCAAGGTTAGAGGATTCAGCATGATAACAACTCCCTCATTCATAAAGTTTTCAAAGCTAAATATTTTGCTAAGTCCACCTTTATGGAAGCTCAATTGGGAAGTAGACCATCCTATGTCTGGAGGAGTGTCTTTGCTGCAAAGGGGATCATAGACAAAGGATCCCAATGGTGTATTGGGAATGATAGAGAGGTAAAGGTATGGGAGGACAAGTGGATCCCCTCTCAGAACACCTTCAAAGTAATAAGCCCGATGCCCCAAGATTCTGACATTGATGTAGTGCCTAGTCTCCTAGACAGAGAGAGTGGCTCATAGGATGCAAATCTGGTGAGAAGTACTTTTCTTTCCCATGAACCCAACACTGTTCTGAGCATTCCTATAAGCCCAAGTCTCCCCCCGAACTCACTGATCTGGGCTTGGACCAAAAATGGTTGTTTCTCGGTTAAGAGCGCATATCAGGTGGCCCTTGGATGGTTGAAAGAAGGCAAACATAAAAACGATGGAGAGGGAACCTCAAATTCCGCAAAGTTGGAGAACCTATGGAAGGACATTTGGAAGCTGAATTGTCCAAAACAAGTCAAGCTTTTTATGCGGAAGGCCTGCAGAGATATACTACCCACAAACCATCGCCTCAAAATAAGAAAGGTGCTCACTGAGGACAGTTGCCCCCTTTGTGGAAGGTGTGAATCATCAGGTCACATCCTTTGGGACTACAAGTTGGCTTCAGAAGTCTGGTTGGAGTCAAGCTTAACTCTCCCAAATCTCCCCGGCTCTCAAAAGGAGTTCATTGACGTTATTTGGTTTTTGATGGAGTCCCAAAAAGTAGTAGATTAGGATCTCTTTGCCATCACAGCGTGGTGCTTATGGAATAATAGGAATGCTGTGAAGTATGAAGGAAGGTGCAAACCAGCAAAACAAATTGTTAGAGAGGCGGTGAACCTTGCTGAAGAATTCCGGCAGAACTCCCCCCCCCCCCCCCCCCTCCCACTAGGCATACTCCCATACCAGAAATTTCTTTTTGGAAGCCCCCCTATTAAGGTTGGTACTCCCATTGGGGGCGTTGGAAGTAGAAGCGAAGGCAGCAGAGGAGGGATTTTGTTTGGCCAAAGAGCTCGGTTTGAGCCCGATCATCCTTGAAGGCGACTCACAAATAGTGTTGAATGCCATTTCTAGTCCTGCTCCACCTCCAAGCTCCATCAAGAAAGTCATTGAAGGTATCAAAAGCTGGCTCATGCATAGAAGTGACTGGAAATCAAATGCCATGCGAAGGTCTTGCAATGTAGTAGCCCACCTGTTGGCTAAACATGCTAAGCTTGTGTCTGATTGTATTATTTGGGTGGAAGATACTCCACCAATGTTGGACTATCAAATTCTAAAAGATGTAACCCATTTGGGCTTTGTCCCCTATTAATGAAAGTTTAGACCAATTTGAGTATCAAAAGATAAAAAAAAATAAAACTACTCTTGTCATTCTTATTCAATGTGAAACTTCACACATGCATACCCAACAATCTCCCCCCCCCCCCCCCCACATGTGTGAGGCCTTTTTGTGGGCTTTGATTAAGTCCTACTAGACCTTGGCTATGGGCTTTTTTTCCCTTCACTAACGCATCATCAATGGGTCTCTTGTACACCATCTATGGAAACCACAAGTCAAATTTCATTTTTTTCAACAGTTTTGCAAATTTATATCATTATTAGAAAGTATTGTCAATTTCGTTTTGTATCAATTCATGCATTTCATTTTTTGTTTTGGAATAATATTGAATAATTAATTTTATATTTAAAATTAATTTGTCTATGAATATGTTTTTTGTAGAAAGATGGAATTAACTCTAGAAAAACTTGAAGGCATTAGAAAATGTGTGTAAAGAAGAAGGCTAATGAACTATATTTTTACAAATGCAATAATGAAGTTAAAGAATGTCAACCCAATTAAATTTGAGTCCAATTAAAGCAAGGAATCAATAGAAATTCGCACTAAATCCAAGTCAAATTCAGACTAGGATTACTACCTATGCAAGCTTTAAATTTCATCATAATTCATTTCGGTCATCTAACTTTGCCTTCATTTGTTTCAGTTCTCTAAGTTTCAAATTTATTTAATTAAGACATTTCTATCAACTTCGGTTAAATATTACAGTTAATTGTCCAATTTTTTTTTTCAAATTTTTTTAGATGAAAAAAAAATCCAATTAAAGATTGAAAAATAATCCTTAATTAAAAAAAAAATAATGAAAGTTGACGAAATGGCCTTAATGGAATAAACTTAAAATTTAGAGAATTGAAATGAACAAAAACAAAATTAAATGACTAAAATGAATTATGATAAAACTTAGAAAATGAGCTTTTCATTTTAGCTAAAAATATATGACGGCGTATTTAATTGCATCTATCTTCTCAGCTAAACACTTAAAACTACAAGTCGTCCACTCATGCATATTTATCTCTTAGTCTACACGTGTTATTTTCCAATTGGTTAGTGGAGTTCGTTACAGGTAGTTGTTTTAGTGTTTCATTCTTCATTCTCTTTTCCAGTTTCTTTCCTTTTCCCATCGATTATCCAAAAAAAAAAAAAAAAAAAAAAATTTATTTCGTTCCCACTGACTTAGACTTTGAGTACACCGCGATTGGTGGTGCAGCCATGTGAACCACTTTTTAAGGTAGCATTTCTAATGGGTATGATCATTGATCAACGATGACCTGCAAAGCATGAAATATGAGTATTTTCAAACTCATAATGATGCAATAGAACCCCAGTGATAGAGAAACTACCGTGCTAACAAACAAAAATTAAATCTACGAACAGTGATTCTTGCTTCTCCAATCAGTAATGCACGATTTGATGCAGTGAATAAAGCAAGAAATAAACCACAAGTCGTTTATGCGGAAACATAAAATGCTTTTCACGTTTTGCTTTCCAACTTCCAAGCTTGCTTTATTCTTTCTGCTAGAAGTCAAATTTTTGTGTAAACTCACTCCATGAAAAGAGATACCAGACTAGCCAAAATGCTTTCCAGTGATCTCTCTTTCCTTTCCACAGATTGTCAACGCTACGTGACCATTGAGTTAGACTTTGAGAACACCGTGATTAGTGGTGCAGCATGGAAACCTCTTTTTATCACACTCCTCCAAACTTTTTATAACCATGACCATCCAACAAAGAACAAAGAAACACAACGATAATGGCCAACCTCAGCCTGCTACTAGCGCTTCTCATTCTTTTCACCCCTTCTCTTTGTTGCCCTGAATATCAAAAACAAGCCCTTCTCGAGTTTAAGTCCTCTCTCATCAAAACTACTAGTTCTCCCTCATTAGAAAGCCCAGTTGTTGAGTTTGAGTCATGGAATTCCACCTCAGATTGTTGCAACTGGAACAGGGTCATTTGTAGTACTCGTTTTCATTCGAGGACTGTGATTGCTCTACATCTTGACTCCCTTGTTTTCATACAATCTATGGAGCCCATGGTGGTGACTTCCACCATCTTGACGCCACTCTTTCGCATTAGAAGCTTGATGCTGCTTGACATGGAAGGGAATCAAATACAAGGTGAATTGCCAGGTGACGGCTTTGCCAATTTAAGCAAATTGGTTAATCTTGATTTGAAGAATAATCACTTCAATGGGTCCATTCCCTCTCAACTTTTCCATTTGAGGTATCTTCGATATCTTGATATAAGTGGTAGTTTGTTCCATGGTATTCTTAGTGGGGAAGTGGGCTCTCTTAAAAACTTGCGGGTTTTGAAGTTGGAAGAAAATTTTTTTGGTGGAAATATCCCCAAGGAGATAGGGAACATGACAAAGTTGCAGCGATTGTGTCTTCGCAGCAACAAGTTTTTCGGTGAAATTCCATCTTCATTTTCGTATTTGAAGGGGTTGGAAGAATTAGACTTGAGGGATAATTCCTTGTCAATGAACATTCCTATTTTTATTGGCAATCTATCCAACATAACTATCTTGGCCTTGAGCAATAACAGGTTGACAGGTAGAATTCCATCGTCTATAGAGAATTTGACGAAGTTGGAAACACTTCAGTTGGAAAACAACCTACTCAGTGGAGAAATTCCATCTTGGTTGTTCACTATCAAGGGCATGAAGCGTCTTTTTCTAGGAGGGAATCATCTAACATGGAATAGCAATGCAAAGATAGAGCCAAAGTGTATGCTATCTGAATTATCTATGAAGTCTTGCGGTCTGACAGGAGAAATCCCATATTGGATTTCTAAACAAAAGACTCTTGAAGTTTTGGACTTGAGTGAGAATAAGCTAGAAGGAATGTTCCCACAATGGCTTGTTGAAATGGAAGTCGGAAGCATATTTCTATCAGATAACAGTCTTACAGGCTCTCTCCCTCCTCGTCTGTTCAACTCTCAAAGTTTATTAGTTCTTTCCCTATCACAAAACAACTTTTTTGGAGAACTGCCAAACAACATTGGTAATGCAACTTCTCTCATAGTCCTCATGTTGGCTGAAAATTATTTTTTAGGTAAGGTTCCTCAATCTATCTCTAATATTCATTACCTCCTATTACTAGACTTGTCAAGCAATAGATTTTTTGGCAACTTACCAGATTTTAGCTCCAATGAAGTGCTCGGGTTCATTGACATTTCTTCCAATGAATTCTCTGGTGAAATTCCAACAAATTTTTCCCAAGAAATTAAACTTCTTGCATTGGGAAAAAATAAGTTTACTGGCCGCTTGCCTAGAAACCTGACCAATATGAGCAAGCTTGAACACCTAGATATCCATGACAACAAAATCACAGGTGAATTGCCAGAGTTTATTAGCCAAATCTCCACCCTTCAAGTCCTAAATTTGCGTAATACCACCCTCCAAGGTTCCATCCCTAATGGAATTTTCAAACTTAGTAGCCTCCAAATTCTTGACCTCTCAAACAACCATCTTGTTGGTAACATCTCTCCAAAGTTTGGAAATTTTGCTGGTATGATTGAAACATCAAACGAATTTTCATCACTCCCTGATATTGTCTCCATCTCAATCGAGTTACATTATCTGAAAGTGATTTGGAAGAAGTCAAAACAAAGTCTCTCAAGCCGTAACCTCCAACTCTACTCTTTGTTAGACCTGTCAATGAACAAACTTTTTGGTGAAATCCCAGAATCATTAGGCAAATTGAAGGATCTAAAGCTTCTCAACATCTCACATAACATCCTCTCTGGAAAGGTACCGATAAGTCTTGGTGACCTAGAGAGTCTTGAGAGTTTGGACTTGTCACATAATAAATTATCAGGCTTAATTCCACAATCACTAGCAAAGTTGCAAGAATTGTCTGTTTTGGATGTGAGTAACAATGAGCTCACAGGTAAGATTCCAGTTGGAGGCCAAATGGACACTATGAATGATCCAAACTTTTTTGCTAACAATAATGGACTATGCGGAATGCAGATTCAAGTTCCGTGTGCTGACGAGCTACCACCAACAGAATCATCAAAGGATGAGAGTAAGGAGACATTGTTCTTATGGGAAGGAGTGGGCATTGGATACTCATTTGGCTTCTTCATAGTTGTGGGAATCCTGTATCATACTGGGTATTTTGTTCCTAAACCACTTCCAAATCATCGCAGCCAACGAATTAGGCAAAGTGTTTAAGTTTCCAGTCTCATACAAGTTATGTAGTTTATTTTATTATCAAATATCTAATTCTCGTCATGCAAAGACTTTCAATTAAACAATTATAACCAATAGTCATTCATAAGTATCTGTCGGACCGTGAGCTGTACCATTTCACCTTAAAACCAATTTGTTAGGTTCTAAAGATTTAAGAATTTGTGTATTTAGAACTCTAATTTGTATTGTTGGCAAACCATGATCAAAACAGGTTGTTTAGTCTTGTTTAGGCTTACTCAAAGTTGTGTCTTTCATGTAAAGTTGGAATCGAGAGGTTGTAGATGCATTGGTGCATTTCGGCCTGGCTCGATCGATCGAAAGAAAGACTCGATCGATCGAATCTCGGGCAGAATGCTTTTCTGCAGAATTTTCCAACTCAGCCCTAACTCATTAAACGTTTTGGGTTTTCTGTTTTTACCCTAGGTATAAAAGGCAAAACCCTAGCCACGTTTTTAGAGTTGCTCATGTTGTATTGTTGCTCATACTTTTCTGTTTTGTGTAAATCTCTTGTGAGATCTAGAGGAGCTTTCCTTTACACAAAGCTTAGGGTTTTCAAGGTAGAGATAGTATCAACATCTTGATGATCAACTCGGTTGCTGCCATTGGAGCTTAAAGAATAACAAGCGTGGGTGCTTGTAGCTGATTGGAGAATCCAAGAAAGAAGGAGTCCGTGGATTCGGAGCTTGCACGTGGTCGTGTCAGTAAGTTCTACTGGTGGGTAGCATTAGGAAGTCAAGCGGGGAGCTTGTAAGTCCTTTTGTATGAACTTCGATTCTTTCATAGTGGATTCAGGTTTACCTTGAGGATAGCTAGGTTAAATCCTCCCCAAGTTTTTACCGTGTGGTTTCCTAGGTCATCATATCATTGTGTTATTTATTCTTCCGCTGCTTTATATCTTGATATGATTGTTTGATTGTTTTAACCTAGAATTGCATAATTTGACTAAGTTAATCACTTGGCTAATTAACTAGGTTAATCTAATTTTTGTTTTAAGGGGTCTAAAAACTAACACAATTGATGATGAGGAAGACACACTCAAATCTTTTATGGCCTTTAACATCACACCACGCAGGCCTGTTTTTAAAGTGGTTGTAGGCAGTTCGATTGTGGTCCCCCCCAATAATCCCTCACTCACAATGACGCTCCCGTGACTCGAACTCATGACCTTGGCTTTGATACCATTTGTCGGACCGTGAGCTGTGTCATTCCATTTCAAAACTAATTGGTGACGAGGAAGACACACTCAAGTCTTTTATGGTCTTCGACATCACACCACACCGGCCTATTTTTAGAATAGTTGTAAGGAGTCAAATTGTGGTCCCCCAACAGTATAAATAAATTATCTATGACACTGAAATGTAGAACAAAGTGAGAGGGCAACTGAGAATAAATATATAAGATATTATAATCAAATATAAAATCCAAAGAGGAGACGTCATATGTTGAAATTCTATCTTATCTATAAAAAATAATAATAATAATAAATTGTGGAACAGACACCATCAATTCCTACTTTATATATATATTAGAATGATGACGTGAAAAAATGTAGGTTTGTAGAGGCTTAATGGCATATATTATATGAAAACTATAGCGGAAGCAAAAGAGAAACTTAAAAACTTTCATTTTACATTATAGAATACTAGTGGAGGGCTCACACGATGCGTGGATAATGTTATAAGCTATTATATGAGAATGTTAAACATATGTTAAAGTAATAATCAAAGTAACATCTTTTTATTTACTCAAAAAAATTGCAATTAAATTTTCAATTAGAATTGCTTAATATACCAATGGCATTTTCTAATTAGTTACATGCTACATCAACACAATTTTCAATTAACATAACATTTATCCTTGACTCCACGAATTGTAGATGACTTCAATAAAACAAAACTCACTTGAAGTTAATTAGGGGCACCACTAATTGTCCTTGAGCGAAACAAATTGAAGTTACATGATACATCAAAACAATTTTCCATTAACGTAACATTTATCTTCGACTCCACAAATTGCAAATAATTTCAATAAAAAAAAAAAAAAAGGAAGTACCAACTCACTTTTAGTTAAATAGGGGCAGCACTAAATGTCACTATATAAAAAATAAAATAAAATAAGGTGTAAATGCACATTTGGTCCCTACATTTTGCACTTTTTCCATTTTGGTTCCTACATTTTATTTTTACCACTTTTAGTCCCTAAACCAATTAACGCGTAACATTTAAATCCTTATCGTCAGCCAACTAACGGGAAAAACTGAGGTGGCAGACGGAACACCCTATTTGTTGACGTGGCGCTAATGTGGCACTGATGTGGCGATTAAAATATTATTAAAAAATATTATTTGACATTTTTATATGCCACATCAACATTTTAATTTTTTATAAAAAGCCATGTCAGAAAATTTAAACCAAAAAAGAAAATAAATTAAAAAACAAAACTTAAATTTTTTTTTAAGTTTAAAAAAAATATTTTTAAAAGAATAAAAAAGAGAGCTGAATTTAGAAATGACCTGAACGCCAGGAGAGTCGAAGTTCAAGACACAAATCTTAGCACCGACATAACCGAGGACCTTGAGCTCAACGCGGTCGTTTAAGGAAGCGTCACGAACCAAATCAGCGGCGTCAGCTTGCTACAAGTTGATTCGATCAACGGCGATGGTGGCCTCCACCTGTCTCACGCTGTGGGACTCTTGGTAAAACCCTGGAACCGAGGCTTCACCCACTGGAATTCCACGATACATGACAGTGAACCTAGACTCGAGTGGTGACAGTGGCGGAGTTGGAATTGGGTGTGGTTATGCCCATGTACTGGACACCGACTTGTTGGAGAGCGAAAGAGGGTTTCTTGGGTTGGTGACAGTGGCGGAGCTCTATCGTCAGATCGGGGCATGTAGGTCACAGATCGGTTGGTGTTGGTCATGATCTCTCTGACCTGGGTTTGTTTTTCCATATGGGTGTTGGTTTGTTTTAAATTTCTGGGTTTGTTTTTTTATGTGGGTTTGATGATTTTTCTGGGTTTATGGGTTTGATTTGTTGGAGGTTTCGGTGGAGGATGGTGTTTGGATGGAAAATGGGAACATCACCGGTGGTGGTCGTGGCATGCATCAAGAAGCGAATCCATTGCCCATGAGTAGGTATCTGGGTTTGTTTGAAACTTGCATGAGTGGGTATCTGGGTTTGTTTGAGACTTGTGTGACTAAGTTTGTTCAAATTTGGGTATCCTTGCTCTTGTTCTGGGTTTGTTTGTGTTTATGTTTTTTTGGAGAGAACGTGGAGTTGTTTGGTTTTACGGGTTTTTTTGTGTGTTGGTTTCTGAAGAAAAATTCTGGGTTTATGAGTTTGCTAGAGATTGAATTGGTTACTGGGTTTATGGGTTTATTTCTTCGATTTATTTATGGTTTGGTTTGGTTTCTTGGATTTATTTCTTGTTTTTCTGGATTTGATGGAGTATATTTGGTTGCTGGATTTGGATTTGGGGTTTGCTAGAGATTGGTTTATTTCATGGATTTAGGAAGAACAACTTCAGTTCTTACGAAAAAAATAATGAAAGTAAAAAAAAAATAAAAATAAAAATAAAATAAAAATAAAAATTTAAGTTTTGTTTTTTAATTTATTTTCTTTTTTGGTTTAAATTGTTTGACATGGCTTTTTATAAAAAATTAAAATGCTGACGTGGCATATAAAAATGCCAAATAATATTTTAATCGCCACATCAGCGCCACGTCAGCTAATAGGGTGTTTTGTCTGCCACCTCAGCTTTCCCCGTTAGTTGGCTGACGGTAAGGACTTAAATGTCACGCGTTAATTGGTTTAGGGACTAAAAGTGAAAAAAAATAAAATGTAGGGACCAAAATGAAAAAAGTGCAAAATGTAGAGACTAAAAGTGTATTTATGCCAAAAAGGAATTGTTGGACTTAGGAAAGTACTAATTGCATTTGCCACTTGCAATTAGCTTTCAATGTTTTAAAGCATTAAGCTCCACCATATGTGATTTATCTGTATGGAAACAAACAAACAAACAAACAAAAAAAGAGGCATATCACTGACATAATCCTTATGGAAAAAAGGACTAAACTTTGCACAATAACTGAAAAGAAAAAAAATTAAAAGTAACCAAAAAAAAAAAAAAAAATTGAACAAAACTAAAACCAATAAATTAGCACTCCTTTTTTGCTTAGTTTTTTCTACAAACAAAACATACAAAACTAAAACAATAGTACTTATACAAAATAAATTTGACATTAAGTCCTTAACATCGACACAATAAGCAACAAAAGAATAATAAATCAGAGAGCTTTAAAAAAATCCATGCATTCTACTTTCACTACTTCCATTACTACTTAGAACCAACTCAGCTTCTTCCTCGGTTAGACTTTGTTCCACGTGGAGATTTATATAACAGTAAAGTAAAATCACAAAAGTTAAAGTTAAAGGGTAATTTCATCCAATTATTCATTTCTATTAGGGGTTGGCAAAATGAAAAAGGAGATATGTTATAAAAAAAAAATTTTAAAAAAGAAGAAAAAGAAGAGCAAAACACTTCGGTATTTTAACAAACACTTTGCGTGCAAATACCCATTTGATATTCAAGTAGACAACATAACTATATAGGTAAACTAAATACTTCAAACGAACATTATATTTTGGGATTGAACAACAAATTAATATTTTTTCTGTGAGTTAACAACTATTTTTTTTTTCCTTATTGAATTATAAATAGTTTTCAGAGATGGCTAAACTAAATAAACAAGAAATCAATAAACAAACTATTGAAGAGAAACATGAAATTAACAACGAATATAAAATAAAATGTAAGAAATTATACAGGTATAACAACGAACATAGTATTTTGGGATTCAACGACAAATCAATAAACAAACAATTTAAGAGAAACATAAAATTAACAAAATAAACATACCTCTCTGAAATGAACTGTGAGAAATTATAGTGGCATAAGTTTTGAGACACAAGGAGACGGAGATATATAAAAGAAACAGATTTTACAACATGCAAAGCAAACATTAAATGAAACTAACACTTCAATTTCATAAATCAGGTGGAATTTACCTGGTGTTAACTGCATTGTATAATTGGCTATAAGTGGCTGCATTGAAGCCCAAAATACCAAATGCTGAAATCTTTTAAGCTCCTACATTTATGCCTTCAAATAATCACTGAATTGGAGTGGGAACCATTGTTTTCTTAGAAGTTGAAAAGCGTTTGTAAAGAGAAACAAAGGTTTTAACTTGTAACTTGTAAGTGAGTGAAGGACTGAAGGTTTGGTCTACTCACGGTGTATGGGGAGGATCAGGCCTTTTAGCCTTTGATCTACACGTGAGTGAGGAGTTCAGAGCCAGGTCATAAGGTTTGGGCTTGGGCTTTTTGTAATTTTGGTCTATTTTTAGAAGTTAGTTATTTGTTTTTTTAGAGAATTACATAATTGTCAAGCTTAGCTCATATTGGATATAACTATAAAAATAAGTTATTATAATTTATTGGGTATCTGTAAAAAAAACTTAATAAAAGAAGGTTAAAAAGACTAAATGGAAGTTTAAAGCGCCACATGATAGGCCCTCATGCAATCCCGCTTGAGGTCTCTGCTTTTATATATATATATATATATATATATATATATATATTGATTGATTTGCTAACTTGTGCAATGCATAGGAAAATTCAACAAAGAAAATTAATATAGTATACATATTTAATTAATGGGTTGGTTTCAAGTTATATTTGGTAATACATACACTACTCAATAATTTTGTATTGAATTTGTGTTTTGACAAATCCACTATAAAATTACATTTTCTTCATGGACAGTTCATGCTAGCAAAATTTTAAAATGATCAAATATTAGTAAATATCTCATCAATAATATTTTTAAATTTCAAGATTTTTGTATATCTATATAATAACTAATAGCTGAAACGTTTGACTTTTTGTTGACCATTCCTCATTGCGCCACTTGGCTACATAAATTTATGCCACGTCTACTTTTAAAAACACCAAACAATTGTGCCTTTTCATTTTGTTGGTTCAGTTTTAGTAACTGCATAAGATAGATATATATATATATATATATATATATATATTAAAACAAAAAATTGTCATAGACAATAATACATAATTAAGGCCTAAGGAGAGGGGGAAAAAAAGTGTGAGAAATCTGAGGGCACTACTACCGTCAAGAAAGTATTCATGTTCAGGCCAGCACCCCACAATCAGAATAATAAAGGTATTTTAAATAGACAAATTTAGATTTGGTTATTTTGGTTAGATTGATGCAATGGTGTCTGTGATGATTTTAGATTTTTGGTCTCTCTCTTCTTCTTTTTCTTTGCTTTCACGTTGCCTCTTCTTCTTCATTTTCACCAACAACCACTAGTGTGCTCTGCACTGCATCTCCTTCTTTACTTTCTCCTTGCCTCTCTCTCCCTCTTACTGTTTTTCTCTCTTTTTCATGTGAAAGTTGAAACTAGACCTCTCAGTAAAAGAAGTGCAGCATTCAAATTTACTTTTGAGAAACGTGCAACATTGAAAGAGGATAAGACTTCTATTTTGATTAAAAGATAAAAGTAAAATGAAATATGATAAGACAAAAAAATGGAACTTGAGTTTCAGCAAGCCAACCAAAGTTCGAGTGAGGAAGACGAGGAGCTAGAGAGGAGTGTGAAGAAATTCAAAGACAATTTCAAAGAAAAACCTTCTATGCCACCTCGGTCACAGGTAAGCTATAAGGACAGTCTTCTGGGAGATATTCCTGGTGCTTATGCCCAAGCATTCTGATTTGAGAGGGTGGAAGAGTCAGAGGTGGAGTCAGACACAAAGCTTGATGAACTTGTTGAGGGAATGGTGGATGTTAAACTCTCTAAGGAGACCAAGTCTCGGATTAGAGCCCCCTGGACTGAGGCCTTGATATTGAAAGTGTATGGAAAAACTGTAGGATACAGTTATCTCAGTTTCAAAATCAATACCTTGTGGAAACCAGTGGCAAAAATGGATTGTGCTGACCTTGGAAAGGATTTTTTTCTTCTCAAGTTTAGTGATGATTCAGACTACGACAAAGTGCTATGCAGAGGCACCTGGTTTATCGGGGAACATTTTTCTTGCAATTAAACCATAAGAACCGTATTTTAAAGCATCTGAAGCTACCTTTTCATTAGTAGCTGTTTGGATCAGGTTTCTAGAGCTTCCAATAGAATTTTATGATTCCTCGGTCCTCCGAGAAATTGGTTCAGTCATTAGGCTTGTACTGAGAATTGACTCATACACTGCATCTAGTTCAAGGGCAAGCTATGCACGTCTTTGTATTCAGATTGACCTCTCCAAGCCGCTAATCAATAAGGTCAGAGTGGGATGTCTAAGGCAAAAGGTGATGTATGAGGGCATTTCGTCATTGTGCTTCTGTTGTGGGAGGCTCGGGCACAAGCAAGAGAATTGTTGTTATCGTGTGAAACCAGTTGGGAAGACAACAAATGAAGAACCTTTAGTGAGACAGATGATGCAACGAACTGAACAATCTGATCCCAACTTTGGTGATTGGATGCTAGTTACTAAAAAGAAAAATCCAGTTAAACTGGATGAAACCGTGCGACCAAACTGCCCCATCAGCAATTAATCTCCATTCCCAAGGAAACTAAGGGTAAAGAAGGAAATTTGAACACCCTGACACCTTTTAACCCTGAATTGACCTTTCAATTTAAAGTTGGTCCATCTCTTAGAGCCATTGAAGCCTATGATGTAGCCATCTCATCATGTAAATTTGGAAAAGTTCACACGCAAACTAGGCATGGAGAAGGCCGAAGGGACAATCAGACTGTCAGTCAAAATTTCTTGAGCAATGAATTGGGCAATCCCTCAACCCAGACGATTGAGCATGGGAATAAGAAAGTGAAGTTCACGAGGCCAGATCGAGAAAAGAAAATCCAAAGTTCTAAAGGCTCCAAAGCTTTGAAGCACCCCAACCCCGAACCTGAATCCAGCCTTAAGCCCACTGTTCTTGCTTCTGGTCCAAGTTCTATTGATGGCTCACCCCTCCCCCTTCTTCCCTCCACTTCCCATGGTGGGATGGGTAATTTGGCACAGGAAAAATGCTTCAGCCATCCCAGAAGAAGTGATTGCACAGATACGAACAGCCCCAACGGACACATTGGGTTGGTTCGAAGAGGACCTAGCTGCAACTTGGAAACACATTTTCTCGATCACTCCAACCAGCGTAATAACAGGGAACCTTCCATTGAATCACCTAGCATGGGGAAGGACACCAAATTCGTGGTGGAAGTTCCTTACCGACACTTTGTTGATCTCAGAAAAGGAAGCTCAGGAGTTGAACAAGCTAAGGTGGCCATTAATAGTACCCCAATTGGACGAATCGGGTTAGTTAGTCCAAGAGAGGAAAGGGATCGATTTCAGGGGTTCGGTGTCAACGCATCTGGGGAATTTGCCTACGATGAAGCTGTTCCAGACTCTCAAACTAGTCAAGAAATGCTACCTACTCCTGTGCTGCAAAGAAGAAATTCAGGGAATCCTAAACTACTTGGTTGTGTGGAAGCCAGACTAGGTGGCATCCAAGGACCTGTTGAGGAGGCTGGGATGGAGCATGATTACATCAGCCAAGATGGGGACTAATCCAATGGAATTACTAAATACCAAATGTTCCCAAATGAATATCCTCTTGTGGAATTGTAGGGGTGCCTTGAATTGGGACTTTAAGAGAAAAGTGTTTGAAATGGTTATGAATCACTTTCCCTCTATCATGATTATCACTAAGACTAGAGTGGGTGGTGATAGGGCTGCCAAGATTATTGAGGGCCTCCCTTTCGATGGATTCTTCGCTACTGAAACCATTGGGTATGTGGGGGGGCTCTGGCTACTCTAGAAAAGAGAGATGGTGGAAGTGTTTGTGTTGGCAGCCACGAAGCAAGAGATCCATTCCACCATTAAGGTATGCAATTCTGACCTTACTTGGCTTATTTCTTCTGTTTATGCTAGTCCTCATTTAGCTAAAAGGAAAATTTTGTGGTCTAATTTGTCTCAAGTAGCCCTTTTGCATAACCTACCCTAGTTACTCCTAGGAGACTTTAATGAAATTTTGTGTGGAAATGATAAACTTGGGGGTAGGCATATCAATCTCAATAGAGCCTTGGAGTTTAAAGCCTGCTTGGATGATTGTAACTTTTTGGACCTTGGGTTTTCTGGGCCTAAGTACACTTGGTCAAATCTTAGACAAGTGACTGGTCTTATTTTAGAGCGCATTGACAAATGCTTTCCAAACCCTGCTTGGAGAATTCTTTTCCCTGAAGCCACAGTGACCCACTTGCCTAGGGTATTTTTAGATCATTGCTCAGTACTCCTGGAATTATCTAGACCCCCTCATGCTACAAACGAGAAACCCTTCAGATTTCACACCATGTGGATTCACCATCCGAATTTCCTAGATGTAGTTAGAAAGGCTTGGGAGTCTGACCCTAACCTCCATTCAGCTATAAGGAATTTTGTGGACAGAGCAAAACAGTGGAATAGATCTGTCTTTGGGAATATTTTTGTTCAGAAGAAAAGGGTTTTAGCCAGACTAAATGGGACCCAAAAATCCCTATCTAATGGGCCCAATCAATTTCTTATCCAATTGGAAAGGAATCTCATTGAAGAATACAACTCGATAATGCAACAAGAGGAGAAGTATTGGGCCTTAAAGTCACGGCTTAATTGGGCCGCTTATGGAGACGCTAATACTTCTTTTTCATGTCTCTACTCTAGTCAGGAGGTATAGGAATAAGATTCGGAGCTTAAAAAATTTTGTTGGGGAGTGGATAACTAATGAAGAGGGGATTAAGAATTTCATTCTCTCGAGTTTTAAAGAGATCTTCCAAATTGATCTTTTAGCTTCCACGTGTGAATCAGAAGTACATTCTTTTAGTTGCTGCTCCCTTTCTGAAGAAAAGAGGTCCATTTTAGGTGCCCTTGTTCTGGAAGAAGAAATTAGGCAGGGCCTTTGGGCGTTGAAACCATTTAAAGCTCCCGAACCTGACAATCTCCACGCAAGGTTTTTTCAATTATTTTGGATTAATGTAAAAAATTTTGTTTGTAAGGAAGTTTGTAATATTTTTGAATCAAGGATGGTACTAGAATTTCTAAATAAGACATTGATCTCCCTCATCCCGAAATGACCTAACCCGGAAAGCCTTAATAACTTTAGACCTATTAGTCTATGTAATTCCATCTATAAAGTGGTAACTAAAATAATTGTGGGTCGCCTTAGATCTTTCTTAGATAAATTAGTCTCTCCCAATCAGACTACATTTGTGCCAAGGAGGAGAGGCTTGGACAATGTTGTCGTTGCACAAGAGCTTATCCATTCTCTAGACAAGAAGGGCAAAGTGGGCTTTATGGCCATCAAAGTTAATCTTGTAAAGGCTTATGATCGTCTTGAATGGTTTTTTATCCGCAACATCCTTAAAGCTTTTCGGTTTCCTGATGAGATGATCAAGCTAATTATGAGTTGTGTTTCATCAACAACTACTTCTATCCTCTTCAATGGAGGCAAACTCAGCTCATTTAAGCCCACGAGAGAAATACGACAAGGAGACCCTCTCTCTCCATATTTGTTCATACTCTATATGGAGTACCTTGGATTTCTCATCAATGAAAGTTGTAGGAAGAAAGAATGGATCCCACTGAAAGCTTCCAAACAAAATTTAGGAATCTCACATTTGTTCTTCGCAGATGATCTCATGCTTTTTGCCAAAGCCAACAAGGCGGGAGCTGAATCCATCAAGAAGGTTTTAAGTATATTCTGTAAAGAATCTAGGCAATTGGTAAGTGCAGAAAAATCTCGTATTTATTTCTTGCCTAACGTCCCTACAAACATTAGAAAGGATATTTATGATTTGTTGGACATCTCTGAAACTTCGAGTTTGGGGAAATACTTGGGCTTCCCCCTAAACCACAAAGGTGTAGCTCGGAATAGGAACAATTTCATAGTGGAAAGAGTGATCTCAAAACTCTCAGGATGGAAGGCCAAATTCCTCTCCTTTGCAGGAAGAATTGTGCTTATTAAATCAGTCATGGCAGCGATCCCAAACCATGTCATGCAACGGGTAGCACTTCCGAGCCATTTGTGTGAAAAACTCGATAAAATAAACAGGGACTTCCTTTGGAGCTCCTCTACAGAAAAGAAAAAGCTTCACCTTGTGGGGTGGAGTAAGATTATCAGGCCTAAGGATGAGGGGGGTCTCGGTATACAGGCGGCAAGGGCCAAAAACATTGCTCTGCCAGCTAAGTTCAATTGGAGACTTTATCATGAAAAAGATTCACTTTGGGCAAAGGTTCTCTTGAGCAAATACGGTTCTCATCATCGTGGGAAGTCATTAGACCCCGATAAGCTTCCATGCTCCTCTAATTGGGCTGCGATTAAAGTGGGGCTTCCAATTTTCAAGCAAGGTATTAGCTGGAATGTGGGAAACAAGTCGAAACTGAATTTATGGGAGAGTAATTGGGTGAAGGGCAATACTGTTAGAGAGCTTATTGAAGGCCCACTTACCCAACAGGAGGAAACTCGGACTATTGCTAAAATCCACCAAAATGGGAATTGGAACTGGGAAAAAATTTCATTTGATCTCCCTAGAGTGGTTGTTGATAGGATCCAAGCCATACCCATCCAAGCTTTTGGTGAAAGAGAAGATACATTGATGTGGAGATTCTCCCATGATGGGGAATTTAACATGGCTTCAGCATATTATTTGGCTATAGCTGAGCAACCGAAGCCCCCTCCCTTCACGGGTTGCTAGATTTGGGGCCTGGACACTTTGCCAAAAATTAAACATTTTCTCTGGCTATGCAACCATGGTAGCATTCTAGTAAGACAAGTCATTGAGGCCAGGGGAATTAATTGCGCTGCGAGCTACCCCCTATGCCATACACAGGAAGAGTCGATCATCCATGTACTCAGAAATTGTCCAGTAGCGAGGAAGTTCTGGTTGAGCATGGGAGCACCTCAATCTCTGGTAGATTTTCTCAACCTTGACCTCTTGGATTGGCTAAAGATGAACTGTTTGTGCTGCAACCGTGTTCAAGCCAATGGCCTTTCCTGGTGTTCACAATTTCCCTTTGCTATATGGTTTTTATGGAAACATAGAAATAGAATTGTTTTTGAGAACTCCTCGATCAATTCGAAGCTTCATCAATCGTGTATCCAGGTTGCTAGAGAATACTTTTATTGTGTGAGCAAAGGGCAGAAAATTAAACTACAAATTGTTGTGCCAGTGTGCTGGAACAAGCCGCCCCTTGGATGGTTTAAGCTGAATTCAAATGGAGTTTCTCTTGGGAACCCTGGCAAGGCAGGTGGGGGAGGCCTAATATGTGATCATCATGGAAAGTGGGTCAAGGGCTATATGAGGTACATCGAGATAACTTCCAGTATCATAGCAGAGTTTTGGGTGCTAAGGGATGGCTTGCTGCTAGCATCCTAGCTCGGCATCTCCCAACTCCTTGTGGAGTTGGATGCCAAAGTTATTGTTGATTTGATGCAATCTACTAAATCCTCCAATAACTCATATTCCTCTCTACTCAATGACTACAGGTACCTCCTTCGTCAATTTCCCCAAGTCAGAACCAGCCATGTTTTTCGGGAAGCGAATAGGTGCGTGGACCATCTCGCCAAAGGAGGCTGCACCCTTATAGGGAATTTGGTTGTTTTAGACTCTCCCATCACAGAAGAATTATGTATTATCTTAGATTCTTATGCTTCTGGTTTGTATTCCTTAAGGCTTTCAGCCACTACTTCGCCTTTTATGGCTAGTTAACTAATGCATATCATCCTTTTAACCCAAAAAAAAAAAAAAGTCAAAAAAAAAAAGAAATACGTTGAAGAGATAAACTAAAACAAAGAAAAAAAATTAAAATTTAAATAATAGTGAATGCGTAGAGGACAATAAATGAGAGTTAAAAAAAAAGTTCTTTTAAGATTAGATCATTAGAAGATACAGGAAGTTAAAATTTGGCAAGAATAAGATATTTATATAAGATGTATATGTTAAAACAAAAAACTGTCATCTAAAAGAAAAGCATCAATAAGACATAGGAAAGAGAATGAGAAATTTGAGAAGAAAAGCATCCGTAAAGCGTTTAAAGAAAGATGAAAGAGAAGAAGTTGAGAAGAACTTACCGAATGAATATGAATCACTATTTATACCCAAATGATTATAACCCTTCAATAGACATTTTTTCATTCAATATGCAACTTTTCGGTCAATAGGAACATTTTCATTCAATTGGCACATTTATATATATATATATATATATATATATATATATATATCCAATATGAAGGGTTATGACCTTTCAATAAATACCTTTTGCTATATCTAATATGAAGGGTTATCACCTTTCAATAGGCACCTTTTAGTATATCCAATTTGAAGGGTTATGACCTTTCAACACAAACTAAACTAAAGACACAACATTTTTTTTGTTATTCCTTCCCACAAAAAACTAATAAATAAAACAATGATGCTTTTTACTACCTAACTAATAAAATTTTGTGCTATTTCTTTCAATATTATTTATAAAAAAAAAATCATGCATTTTTGCTCATTACTCTAACCAAAAAAAAAACTTTTTTTTCCCCTAAGACTCATCCAATACCTATTCCATGCATCACATGGATTAGCGACTAGTTAAAATTATAGAATGGAATAACTGGATCATGTCCCATTAACAAATAATATCCAATTAATACAAAATTTAACATGCATATTAAGAAAAACGAGAACGCATAATCTAATGGTGGGAATTTCAAAATACTAACCAAAAATAAATTATTGAATGGAACAACTGGATCATGTCCCATAATTTTGAAGCATAAAAGAACATACCAAATTTAATTAGAATTTGGTTAGAATATATATGAAACCTAATTAAATCAAGTTTTATTTGTTATTGAATTTATTTGCCCAAAATAACGATAAACTTTAATTAATCTAATCACACATAGTTTAACATTATTTGTAGGTCAAAAAACAAAACTAAAGAAAATACATATTTGAATGATTACGTGGGGAAGATTACACCAACCAATTGATAATTGTTACAATAAGTGGAGAGAGGAATTCTAATCTTTGTTTGTTTGTTTTGTTTTTTCATAGAAATATCAAAGGATGTTATTAAAAATTTAAAATACAAGATTCACTATTATAAACTGCACATTAGCTGCTTTTTAAATATTATCACAACTTCCCATGCTTGAAACATAAATTTCCATCACAAGTTTATTCTAAAAGAATCATAAGAGCATCAGTACCCGGTCTCTCAATTGTAAATTTATAATACGGGTCTTTCATAAAGCAGAAAGAGAGTGCATTGTTGTGGCACCACGAACATGCTGACGTTCTATTTGGCTCATTCTAGGCTAAGGATCTTCTCCAACACCTTGAGAATGTACTTTCTAATGAGCCTGTAGTTGTTAAAAGAGGGCAAGGTATAGTTGAAGTGAAACGACAGGTATGAGACATAATTGAGATATTTAAGATTCTGTAGTAGATGCTAATTGCTTAGAAACCAGGAAATTATATGGGAAGGTATTTTGAGCAATTTAAGAAAATTTCAAGAACTAATTCAAGGGGGAAACTGCTACGATAGTGTTATTTTTTTTATATAAATAAGGGAGGGAATTGAATTTTCACAAATAATTCTGTGATTGGGCATAGTTATATAACTTATATAGGGGTTTGAAGTATGAAAAACATATACGGAATACTATTCAATCAGTCATTATCTCATTGATCATTCCATTTTGGTTGTTTGGTTTGTAATGGATGGCCTTTTTAATGAACTTCAGGGCATTAGCAAAGGGACAGCTACGGAAAACATTATCTCAACCATGATAAGTCAGGGGTAGGAGCCAGATTTTGTGCTGTGCATAGGGGATGACTGCTCAGATGAAGTTATGTTTGAAACCATTGCAGCTAAGGTTCCCAACCAGTTGCCAGCCACAGCAAAAGTCTTTCCCTGCAATGTTGGTATGAAACCAAACAAGGCAAAATACTTTCTTGATGATACTGATGAAGTCATGAAGTTGCTTCAAGGCCTTGCCAATCCAGGAAGGTTAGGTCATCTCAAGAAATTGTTGACATGATGGAGGAATGACTGATTTAGTAAGGGGAAAATCACATGTATGTATTCAGTTTGCATCAGAACCCAGAAAAAAGTGGGCCTTCGGTTTAGAATCATGTTGTTCTGGGATCTTATCACTCTTGGAGGGTCAGATTTTAATTTAGAACTAATGATACAGCAAACCTTGTATAGAAAACAGTTACCTCTGACAGGTCCATTTGAAAAGGCAATACATAGGAATTTACTGAATAGTTTGTTCATGTTAGAATATTAGAATTTGCAAATTGGATTATTCATGTTAAAGATTTTCGAACTAGCTTACTCGTGTTCTTTTCATAAGTTGGCAAAGTCTATCGTATTATCACAGGATAATTTAGTTTCTGCTATGCGCAATGAATATTATGATATTTCTTGAATGAGAGCCAACATATTCTAGGTTCTGGGAGACAAGAAATCGTGATGCTCATAACTAGTATCTTTTTTCATTTTCATTTCAGTTTGTCTGTTTTCACTGTGCTCTTGAGTCTGTCAATTTGAGAAAATCGGTAGCTCTTTATTTATCTTTGCTGGTACTACGTTCTTCATATTCACCCCAATCGCTTTGCTCCCAGAATCATGTCACTGAGAGACATAATCACTGCTGCTTCTGTAATTGGGCCAAATTAACATATGCAGTCGTTGTCTGAAATTGCTAGGTTCCTTCTTTTGCTCTTCAAGTACGTTTCAATTTTTCGATGGGAGCTTTTACTCAGTACGTATGCACATGACAGCTCCTGCTAGATTCAGTCTGGAACCTTTTTAGATGAAATAATGAGTTGAAGGTTTCATGACCTGCAGGAGTATAAAACATTAACTTAGAGGCTTTAAACTTTTTGTTTTGTCATCTCAAACATTTTCTTTTTGGTTGAATGATAAAATAATCCGTAAAGCCAACAATTCTTGCACCATGGATCAGATCCTTGACCCTTAAAAAAGCATTACTAGGAAAGGTCATCTGTATCTTAAACAGAGATAAAATGTTGGATTAATGCACATATGATCATAGCAAGGTTTATTTCCAAGCAGTTAATGAATATCTACATTAGCTGGTGTTATAACTAGCAAATAAATTGCTACAGAAATTTCATGATGTATTTGAACGTATTTGATACAACTCATTCATATTCGTTAAAAAGAAAAGAAATGCACAAGGGCCTGATGATGTTTAATGTGAAAGAATCTAACTTTTGGTGGGGTCATAGGAGTGAAAAAAAGAAACTTTCACATGTTGAGTTGAATACTTTGCATCTTCCTAAATGGCAAAGTGAGCTGGAGATATGGAAAGCAGCTTTGATGAACCAGGCTCCACCGGCTAAGCAATATTGGAGGTTTATTACAGATCCATCTCTTTTAATGCCTAAAGTAATGAAAGCTAAATATTTTCCAAATAATGAGCATATTGAGAGGAGCAACCATAAATGGCTCTTGGATTTGGAAACTGTAGTGTCAGGCTACTCTTTGCCTACTTTCTGCAAGTTGTTGCAGATTTAATTGACTGTAACACAGTTGGGAGTCTCAATAGCTGAGGCATCTATAGAATCCAATGTGGCTGACTTGATTTTCTCCCTTCCCATTTATTGGCGTGCTGGTAATGATTACTTAGTTTAGCCTTCCTCAAAATCTAGTAAGTATGAAGTTGAAAAAGAATACAAGATTTTCCAGAGAGCATGATTTTGCAAATTCCACTAGTGTGGGTGTGTTATTGGATTTTTTTTTCTCCAGGAAATGCAGAACCTTGGGAGCCTCAAGTTACAGTAAAAAATTAGTCTTGATGGAAGATTTGCCACAATGCTTTCTCATTGAAGAATGAATTGAGCAAAAGAAAATATGATTGAAACATCATTTTCTTTCTGTTTTGCAGCAGAGAAAAATTTGGAACTTATATTTTTGCAGTGAATCCTTGATAGGGCTGAAATTTGATTCTGATTTTTGCCTGTGAACTGAATTCATTATCCCTGACTAGACTAAGGGATTGGATCTCTCTGGCCGAAGCATGACCAATTTAATAAAGAGGAGTTCACGTGTTTTTCTATTAGCCTGGTTGCCATTTTTTGAACCATCATAACAAAGTTTTATTTGATGGGACTATTCCTGCAAACTCTGTTTAATCCAAAGAAAAAAATATAGAAGCAGGTTGCTGCAGCTTTCTTCTACTGCTGAATTTCAAAGCTTCAGAGCTGTTGCAGGGTGGCAGGCACTTCCACTGGTGAAGGGTATTTGGCATAAAACAAGGAGGAGAGGAGGTATAGCTCTTGTGGCATAATATAGTCTTCGTTGGTTGATATGGCTTTTTTGCCAATAATATGTTAGTTGCCAGATACTCAGCTGTAAGGGATGCAATGGCTGCTGCAGTGAGGCTTAATTTCTGCAGAATCATTATATTGGTGGACAGCAAGGAGCTTCAATGGATGTGTAGTTGCAGAAACCCATGCTGGCTGAAGTCCAATAAACTGCAGCCTGGGCAACTAATTTCCCTGTGTTATTTTTTTTGGTCAGCTTTGTCTTGAATGTGGATAGTAATGTTTCTTTTTCCGAGTCTTTGTTTTTTTTTTCTAATCTGGTGATGTACACAAAAAAAAAGGTGCAAAAATTAGTCCAAAACAAAGCACAATTTCAGCTTGAAATGTTGTCATATGTCTTAACATTTTTGAGATATTTAGATGATATTTTGTCTGATGTTGTCATGCCTGAAAGCCCCTATGTTTCTTAGATACATGGAGTACTCCATGTATATTTTAAGGATTCTTCTACTTATTTTTCCTTAGTTGATCATTATTAATATTTATCTTCTTTATCCTCTTGATGTTATCCTATGTACCAGTAATTTGTACGAGTAACTTGAGAGGTGTAAACAATTGTTCAGGTTTGTGTATTCATCATCACTAGAAATTCATAAATTCAACAGCAGTCTTATACATGACTTAGAATTTACATTTCTCTGTATTACATTAGAATATGGGGAAATTGCAATAAACCCACATGTGGCTAGACCCATTTTCACTTTGCTAACCTGTGGTTCAAAACTTAACATTTTGCCCACCTGAGGTAACTTCCGTTAGGGATCTATTACCCACCTCTCCCTTTGCCGTTAGAAAAACATATTTTTAGAGAAAAACAAACATAACAAAAATAAAAAAGTTAGGGTTTTTGATTGCTTAAGAACTTCTATCTGAACAAAGTGAAGGAATAGCTCACCAATCAAATATGCTATAGTTATAAAGTTCTAAAAAAAAAATCCATTATTCAAAAAATAAAAAAGATAATCCAAAAACCCAACCGGTTTTAAAAACTACCAAATGGCAATCAATTTCATTTTCAAACCATCAAAAAATCACGTCAACCAAGAGAGGGACTGATAAGATTCTCTCTAAATTCCAAAGAGAGAGAAGCAGATCCACCACTAATCTCTAATCTCTGATCTCCCAACTCCGATCTCCGCTGATCTCCCAAATTCAATCTCTACCGGTCTCCAAATCCAATCTCCCAAATCAAATCTCCAACTCCAATCTCCACTAATCTCTGTGGTTGTCGATCTGTGTCGCCAAGCATGCCCTTTGCCGAAGCTGACTTATTCTTCTCAACAACCAAAGCCACAACCCATAAATCCACTCATTTCTTCTAAGATTGAGTCCTAAATGATACGTTGTTAAGTGGGTAATTTGTGGGTTATGAGCGATTTAGATACTTGATGTTTTGGATTTGATGATTCAAGTGTTTTGCTACTGTGGTTGGGATTCAGAGTGGGTTTGAAGTTGGAATTGGAGGTGGGTTTGAAGTTGGAAGGTTCCTTCCCTTTCCTTGATTGGTGGTGTTTGGTTATGCAGAAAGAATTAGGAGAGGCACAAGCAGCACCTAGGGTCACCACCACGCCACCAAACCCATGGCTGATCTACCATAATCCAAACCCACGACTGGATTTTTCTTTACCTCATTCTTCGGTTGTTGATTGCTTATCTCTATCTCATTCTCTTTTGTTAATAATGTTTCTGGTTGTTTTGAGATTGTTGGTCTTCTTGTAAAAATTGGTTCACAATTTTGAGTTGTTATGAGATTGTTGATATTGATATAGATTAAAAGTGATTTCATTGAGCCCTTTGATTTGTGTGCTATTCCTCCACTTTATTCTCATAAAAGTTCTTACGCAATCAAAAACCCTAACTTTTTTTTTTTTTTGGTTATGTTTGTTTTTCCCTAAAAATATGTTTTTCTAATGACAAAGGGAGAGGTGGGTAACAGAGCCCTAATAAAAATTATCTCAGGTGGGCAAAGTGAAAACGGGTCTAACTACAAGTGGGTTTACTGTAATTTCCCCTTAGAATATCTTAGATGTCCAAAAATCATTTTTTTCAACAGCTTTGCAAATTTATATCATTATTAGAAAGCATTATCATGCTTATTTGGTATCAATTTATGTATTTTATATTTGGATTTGGAATAATATTGAACAATTAATTTTATATTTAAAATGAATTTTTATGTATGAATATGCTTTCTGGAGAAGCATAGAATTAATTCTAGAATGACTTATCAAGGAAGTCACGAGCAAGTTTGTGTAAAGAAGAAGGCCAATGAACTATATTTTTACAAAGGCCATAATGAAGTTAAAGAAAGTCAACCCAATTAAATTTGAGCTCAATTGGAGCAAGGAAACAATGGGAATTCACCATAAATTGCAACCTGCACAAGCTTTACTATTTTGTGAATAAAAAATTAGGGATTTTTTTTCAAATGGGAATTCCATTTGTAATAGGATTTCTTGGCCTATTTAGGTCAAAATTCAAGGGTATCAGCCTTAGAATGAATTTAGGTTTCTCCTAAAGTTTCTTTTCAATTTTTAGAGTTTTTTTTTGGTGTCATAACTTGCTAGAAGCCTTGCTAAGGCAAGGGTGAAACCCAAGCTTCTATTGATATGTTCTTATCAATATTTTGATGATTTCAATGCTTAAATTTTTGTGTTTTCGATAGATTTCCCATCAAAGAAAAGTGTTTTATTATGCATAATTCTTTAATTTAACATATACTTCAAGCATGTTAAACTCTTAGGATTCTCTACGAATTAATACACTAATTTTGTTTTTCTTAAATAACAATCTACATGACTAAAACTTGATGCTGCAATAGGACCCAAAAATAAAGAAACCTATAGTTCGAAACATTGTGTCTTATACCACAAATGAAAGAAAGAAAATAATTTATATACCATAGGTGAATAGATAATCTTTTTTTACCTACTTTAATAGCACAACAAAAACTTGTTAATTTCAGTGAGAATCTAATATTTAGAAAATGGGAGTGTCTATTATACACACTTGCACACATAGTCTCGAGGGAAATGGTAGGTGAATGTATATCTTTTATACACACTTGCACACACTGAATGTACCCTGTATACATTCAGGGATATGCACTAGACATTTCCCTTTAGAAAATAGATGGTACTTTATTCATGATGTATGGGTAATCACCCCATATATGGATAAAGTACTTTCATAATCTTCCTCTATTTCTATCTTTTTCTTTTTCTTTTTCCTTAATCTTTGAAGCTGGCAATTCATTGGACCAGTGTATATTTTAAAAGGAGTAATATTACAACCAAAAACTATTTTACAATATTTTTAATTAATAGCCAATTCTTATTATTTTTTATTTAGGCCTACCACTAACATCATTTTTATCACTTACTAATAAATCACTCACTATATCAGCAATTTATAAAAAAATAAATCTAGCTTTTTTCCTTTTAAAAGACACAAAAATAGCTAAAAAGTAATAACAGCATTGCTCAACTGCACGATATGTCGTATACACGCGTTCAAGCTGCTATCTTCTCGGTAAAACTACAATTCGTCCACTCGTGTATTTATCTTTTAGTCTAATACATGTTCTTTTCCAACTGGCAAGTGGAGTTCGTTACAGATAGCTGTTTTTGTTAGGTTCTAAGGTCTTAGGATTTTATGTATTTAGAACTCTAATTTGTAATGTTGGCAAACCATGATCAAAACATTGTATTTAGTCTTGTTTAGGCTTGCTCAAAGTTGGTTTATTATTGTAAAGTTGGAATCGAGTGGCTGCAGATGTACTGGAGCATTTCGGCCTGGCTCGATCGATCGAAGCTCAGGCTCGATCGATCGAATCTCGGGTCAGATGCGTTTTCTGCAGAGTTCCAGCTCAGCCCAAACTCTATTTAAACGTCTTGGGGATCAAGTAAAACACTCCTATATATAAGGAAAACCCTAGAACGTTTTTGGGACTTTTGATGAGAGATTAGAGTGCCTCTTGTGCCTCCTTTTATTTTTAGGGTTTTGTACCCAAACCTCTCTAAGTCTTTGTTGCTCATATTTGCGGTTTATGTGAATCTCTTGTGAGATCTTTGAGGAGCTTTCCTTCACATAAACTTAGGGTTGTCAATATCTTGATGATCAACAAGGTTGCTACCATTTGAACTTAAAAGAAAAGCAAGCGGGGAGCTTGTAGCTGATTGAAGAATTCAAGAAAGAAGTAGTCCGTGGATTCGGAGCCTGCGCGTGGTCGTGTCAGGAAGTTCGTACTGGTGGGTAGCATTAGGAAGTCGAGCGGGGAGCTTGTAGTCCTTCTGTAAGAACTTCAATTCTTTCATAGTGAATTCTTGTTTGCCTTGAGGATCGGTGGGTCAAATCCTCCCCAGGTTTTTACCGTGTGGTTTCCTGGGTGATCATATCTTGTGTTCTTTATTATTTCCGCTGCTTTATTTGTTTTATATACATGATATGATTATTTGATTGTTTTAACCTAGAATTGCTTAATTTGACTAAGTAACAACTTGGCTAATTAATCTAGGCTACGCAATTTGGTTGTTTTAGGGGTCTAAATAACCCATCAGTTTCATTCTTCATTCTTCTTTTCCAGTTTCTTTCCTTTTCCCATTGATTATCCATAAAGAATACTACTCTGATTTAGACTTTTGAGTACACCGTGATTGGTGGTGCAGCCATGTGAAGTGTGAACCTCTTTTCAAGGTACCATTTCTAATGGGTATGATCATTGATCAATGACCTGCAAAGCACGAAATATATGAGTATTTTCAAAGTCATAATGCTGACATTATATTCTGTAAATCAACAAAGTAAATCTAGATGATGCAATAGAACCCCAGTGATAAATAAACCATTGTGCTAACAAACTAAACTAAATCCACGAACAGTGATATATTCTTGCTTCTCCAATCAGTGATGCACGACTTGTTGCAGTGAATAAAGCAAGAAATAAACAACAAGTCGTTTATGCAGAAACTTAAAATAGTTCACATTTTGCTTTCCAACTTCCAAGCTTGCTTTATTCTTTAAGTTCGGCTAGAAGTCAAATTTTTGTGTATAACTCACTCCATGAAAAAAGATACCAGACTAGCCAAAATGCCTTCCAGTGATCTCTCTTTCCTTTCCACAAATTTTCAATGCTACATGATCATTGAGTTATGTTAGGTTCTAAAGACTTAGGAAGTTATGTATTTAGAACTCTAATGTGTAATGTTGGCAAACCATGATCAAAACAGTTGTTAGCTTTGTTTAGACTTGCTCAAAGTGTGTGCGTTTATGTAAAGTTGGAATCGAGAGGCTGCAGAAAGTATTAGTGACTTTCGGCCTGGCTCGATTGATCGAAACTTAGACTCGATCAATCGAATATTGGGCAGAATGTTTTTTTCTGCAGAATTCCAACTCAGCCTTAGCCTATTTAAAACATTTAGGGTTTTATGTTTTGCCCTAGGTATATAAGGCAAACCCTAGCCACGTTTTAGTGGTTGCTCATATTGCTATTTGTGTGAATCTCTTGTGAGATCTGAGTGGAGCTTTCCTTCACATAAGCTTAGGATTATCAAGAAGGAGATTTCTTCAAGAACTTGATGATCATTCAGTTGCTGCCATGAGAACTTAAAGATACACAAGGGGGTGTGCTTGTATTTGCTGGAGAATCCAAGAAAGAAGGAGTCCGTGGTCTCGGAGCTTGCACGTGGTCGTGTCAGTAAGTTTTCTACTGGTGGGTAGTAATAGAATGTTAGTGGTCTAAGTTCTATTGTACAAACTTTGATTCTTTCTATAGTGGATTCAAGTTTACCTTGAGGATAGCTAGGATAAATCCTCCCCAGGTTTTTTACCGGTTTGGTTTTCCTGGGTGATCATATTTTTGTGTTATTTATATTTTCACTGTTATGCATGATATGATTGTTTGATTGTGATAACCTAGATCTGAAATTTGGACTAAGTAATAACTTGGCTTGTTAACTAAGTTAATCCAATTGTGTTTTTAAGGGGTCTAAAAACAAACAAGTTAGACTTTGAGAACATTGTGATTAGTGGTGCAGCATGAAAACCTCTTTTTATCACACTCCTCCAAACTTTTTATAACCATGACCATCCAACGAAGAACAAAGAAACACAACAATGGCCAACCTAAGCCTGCTACTAGCACTTCTCATCTTTTTCACCCCTTCTCTTTGTTACCCTGAATATAAAAAACAAGCCCTTCTCGAGTTTAAATCCTCTCTTATCAAAACTACTAGTTCTCCCTCATTAGAAAGCCCAGTTGATGAGTTAGAGTCATGGAATTCCACCTCAGATTGTTGCAACTGGAACAGAGTCATTTGTAGTACTCGTTTTCATTCGAGGACTGTGATTGCTCTACATCTTAACTCCCTTGTTTTCATGCAATCTATGGAGCCCATAGTGGTGACTTCCGCCATCTTGACGCCACTCTTTCGCATTAGAAGCTTGATGCTGCTTGACATTGAAGGGAATCAAATACAAGGTGAATTGCCAGGTAACCACTTTGCCAATTTAAGCAAATTGGTTTATCTTGATTTGAAGAATAATCACTTCAATGGCTCCATTCCCTCTAAACTTTTGAAAGTTCAAATAGTGTGTAAAACACCTTGAACGTTTAGACCTCCAAATTACAAATTACCAATTCAAGCTTATTATCAAACAATGTATGTGCAGAATATGAAAATAAGCTAGACCAGAATTGATAAAACAATCTAAACCAAATAAAATCACAACCACGGTAGAAATTAAATGGCAAAAATTAAGGGAAGAGAGATGCAAACACAAAGACAACACAGTGATATGTTATCGAAAAGGAAATCGAAGTCCTCGGCGTAAAACTTCTCCACCGCCCTCCAAGCGGTCAATAATCCACTAGAGAATGAAGTTGGGATATATGAACAGCAAAAGACCCTCCGAGCCTAATCTACCTAGTGTACCTAAGCCCTTCAAGCTTCTTGCTCCAACAAGGTTCCACTGAATCTTTGTCTTCTCTAACTTACCGGATTCCGCTATAACTCATAGCATCAACCAATATCAATTGGTTCCTTCCTAACTATTTCCCAAGCACCAAATAACCTTCTCACAGATATGGGTATGGTGAGAAAAAGATTTGGCTAATGTACCTCTCAAGGATGTAACAATGGAGAGGGTGAGAGTAGAGGAATTTAGAGAAACAAGGATGAAGATTGTGGATGAGTCAATCTTATTTTTCTCTAAGGTTTCTCTCTCAAAATTCTCTCTAGAAGCTCTCTACAATACGTGGGTATAAGGGATATTTATACTGGTGTGTGTTTGGAATACGAAAGGTCAGTTTTTCCCAAATAGAGTGGTCTGGTGACTTGGCCTCGCGACTTGATTGAGTCGCAAGTCTAAGTCGCGAGCTAACTGCCTAGCTAGACTAGAAGTTTTGTCCTATAGTGCTCTAGCAGGCGTGACTCTTCAGCTCCTCTACATGCTTCACACGTGTGCCTCTTTTGGCGACTTGCCAGCCGTGAGCCAGTCGTGAGATCCAATCGCTAGACCCTACTGAGTGCACACTCTTGAGCTTTTCTTCACACTCTTTCACACACTACCCTTACATGATTCCCACCTAAATATAGGGTTTCTAAATGCTGAATTACAAGCAAATTGGTATGGAATAAAGCCAACAGAATGGTTGATTAAATTCAACGTTACAATCTCCCCCTTTGGCTATTCCGTGACAAAACCCTAAAACAAACTCTAGACTTAACATGTGAGTTGGGAACAGTTGAACAAAACTTACTCACACCTAACTCTAGAATCTGTGTAGCTCTTGAACCATAAGAACAAGTATCTCCTGAAAAACAACAACACAGTATGATCATTGTATGCAGAAAACTTGTAATGCATATGGAGCAAGCACAATGCGATCAAGCAATATAGATTAAAGCAATAAAACATGGCTTAACCAAAAATGAACAATCATTATAAATAGTGACAACAATGCTCATTCACACAAGAAATGAACATCCGGACATGCAAGCTAATAAGCTCAATGCAAAATATCATTTGCATGTCCAACACTCAACCAATACAACAACACAAGGTAATTGTATTAAGGATATAAAATCTAACACAGGGCACAAGAGTGATGTACTTATAGAAATGCATAACATTAACAACAAGTACTAAGCTACATAAGCATGGGTAAAAAAACAACATACTGAATATAAACTTCAAGGTGTTTGGTTAGGGTTTCCTCTCAGAAGCACTCCTCAACATTTGTGGGTAATGTGAGTATATATAGTGTAGGTACAGAAAGTGTGTATCAAATAGTACAGTCTGGCAGAACAGAATGTCTCGCGAGTGTCTCACGGGAAGGCCTTACTCGCGAGATACTCGCGAAACACAACTGTTGCCATCTGTCCTGACTCTTCGCATTCCAGTCATGTGCAGGGCACATGGCTCACTTTGCGGGATGCTTAGTTGCGATATACCCGCAAGAGCTCGTCAGTCATCAGTTGCTTGAGTCTTCATGATGACTTGCATAATTTGGCATAATTTATCACTTCTCAACTTTAAGCTTTAGTCTAATTTTATTTATTTTTTGTTGATTTTAGACTTCATTATTGTGATTTAAATTTTATTTCAAATTTGAAGGAAATAAAGATTTAACCAAATGAAAGAGAACTGAAACAGAGGGCTGAAGAAAGCAAGGTTTTGGGCTGAAAAAGTGCAACATGTTTGAGAAAAAAGAGTGGGCTGATTAAGTGAATGGGCTGAAAAGAAATTCGTTTGTGGGCTGAAAAGAGCACCACGTCTAAAGCAGAAAAGGGCACCACGTTTGAGAAATAAAAGAGGCGGAACTGAAAGAAAAGAAGGCAGAAAAAACGCTGAAACAGAGCAACGTTTTGGGCTGAAACAGAGGCTGAAACAGAGGAACGTTTTGGGCTGAAACAGGGGCTGAAAGGAGGACGTTTTTGGGCTGAAGAAAGCAAGGTATTGGGCTGAAACAGTGGGCTGAAAAAGACAAACGTTTTGGGCTGAAAAGGGCACCACATCTAAAAGGAAAAAAGGGCACCACGGCTGAAAACTGAAGGGGAGGCGCTGAAAAACAAAAAAAAAAAGGCGCTAAATTGAAAGAAAGAAAAGAGGGCGCTGAACTGAAACTGAAAAGAAAAAGGGGGCTGAACGAAGAAAAGAAAACCTGGGGGCTGAAACAAAAGGGAGAAGGCTGAAACAAAAGGAAGGAGGCGCTGAAACTTAAAGAAGGAGGCGCTGAAACTGAAAGAGAAAAAGGCTGAACAAAGGAACGCTGAAGCAGATTTTTTAGCGTTTATTTTCCCTTCAAATCTTCTCAGAAAAATTATGGTGAATTCGTTATTGTTGAATTTAATTTTTAGCATGAACTAAATTTTCTTTATTCTAGGAAAACGATGTAATCTAGTTCCGAACTATGCTTGCTTTTCTATGTTAATTTGAATTAATTTTTTTCATGTTTGTCTGACTTATTCTGAGTTTATTGCTTCTAATTAACTGGCCATTAATTAGATGATTTTGATCTTGTGATTTGCTGTCGAAAGAGGGAATTATAGGATAGATCTTGAATATTTCAGCATAGGTAAATATAGAGATCGAAAGACTTGTATGAACCTATGTAGTATTAAAATTGTTGGTCTTAATGCTTTCTTGCTTTATTAAATTGCATATTCTTGTGTAAATTGATGAACAAGATGGTTTCCAATTGACTATCGAAAGAGGCTTTTGGAAGAGTGTGGAGATTACTAACAAATAGAGAGAATTAAATTCAATTAGCTAGATGAGTAAAGCATAGTGAGGAATTAGGTGAAATCGATTTCCTAGAAGTTTTCTTCCCATCAATTTGATCTTTGAACAACATCTTTCTTTTCCTTTGCACATTTTCTTTAAATTGATTTTATTTTAAATTCCAATTACAAAAACCTTAGTGACTTCTCTAGATAAAATCGAGATTAGCATGATTTTGGTATTTGTCAAAAGTAAGTGACCAATCTCTGAGGACGATACTCTTCTCATCACTTTACTATAAAACTACGATACTGTGCATTTGCAGTTTTGCACCGATCACTTCACACTTTCTCTCTCTATCACACAACCCTTACAATCAAATCCCACAATAAATACATGGTACAACAGATTGAATAAAATTACAATCAAATTTGGCACGGAATAAAAGCCAACAAAACACATAGTTGTAAATCACAACTTTACAATCTCCCCCTTTGGCTATTCCGTGACAAAACCCCTAAAACAGACTCTAGACTTAAACGTCAGTTTGGGAATAGTGGCAAAACTCACTCACACCTAATCTAGAAGCTGTGAAGCACTTGCACGTATATACCTGTAACCTGAAACACTTGCACACAAACAAAACTTTCATTAAGCTTATGACAAGTTGAACACAAGGTACATACATGAGCAAGTAAAGAGCGATCAAGTTTGAAAACACTATAAAACATGTAAGCATATCTTGATCATACAAAAACAGTCATTGAAGAATGACTACAATGAACATTTAGCAAGTAAATGCTCATCCGAACACGCAATGCAATTAAGAACAATCCCAAGGATCAATTGCATGTCCAACACTCAACCAATGCAAAATACGCGAAGTATTTGCATCTAGGATACAAAATCCTACTAGGGTACAAAAGTGAGGTACTTAAGACATATTGACAATATCTTAAAAGTACAAAAAAAATTGCTACGAAGCAGTAAGGTAAACACAAATACTGAATATAAACTGAAATTAAAAACAAAGTATTAAAGCTTTAAACAAAAGCAGTAAAAACAATAACTAAGCAGCTAAGTAGCAACTTCTAGCTTCTCCTCCCCTTATCACTACACTCCCCCTATCAATGACGCCATCTCCCCTTTTTTGTTATGGAAGAGCTAGTCTCCATGTTCTTCTAGCTTCCATTGAATTTGGTCCATCTGAGTTTGGAGAGATGTGAACATTGTGTCGAAGTGAATGTGCTAGAAGTGCATGATGGTTGCTAGTCCATATATTTTGGTATTAATTTCTTGAAGTGTAGCCATGATGTTGTCTAGCTGTTCATCATAGGTATGGGAGGTAGAACCTGAACTTCTCGGAATAGCATTACTTTCTTGCTTGGTACTCTTCTTGGTGTGACTCATACTTGCATGGAGTGTGAGAATGTTAATTGGACTTGGCCGAGGATATGGACGCTCATCTTCCGAGGGGTACACGCCTTTGAGCTTCAAAATCTTTGATATAAGGTGGCAGAAAGGAAGATATTTCCGTGAAGTAGTCCGTTTAGCCGTTTTGGCCAAAATGTGAAAAATATGAGAGCACACATCAATCTCCTTGTCAATGATCAGATCATGCAGGAATAGTGCTCGACCGAGATTCATGAACCCGGTGCTAAACAAAGGATAGAGGTTGCTAAACATGATCATTGTGAGCAGTCTCAATTCGGGAGAAAGTGATGCCACACTAATTGACTTCCTATTGGAGGAGAATTCCAAATTAGCTCCTAAAGCTTCTCTAAGAATCTCTTCATCTGGATTCAGCTCATCATATACCGGGGGTATGGGTAGTATTGGCAGGTTAATGTGTAGGATTTCCGCCAAATAAACCGGTGTTACTGAGAAACTATCTCCTCTAACCCAACACTTTAGCTCCTCTCCGTCAACAATAGCATTGGCATAGAACTCTTTCACCAAGTTCTCATATGCGTCATTAAGATTGGAAAGGAGAAAGTTCCAATCCTTGGTGGCAAACCATTGAGGAATATTGGTGTCAAGGAGAGATGGTTGATCAACAGCTCTTTCAACCAACAATGGAGCTTCCATAAAGTAGTTCTCAAAGTTCTAAGATGCAGCATAGGATCTGAAATAGTTCTGATAAAAAATTCCTATCGATGATCGAGTCCTCTTCTGCCTTGGCGAAAGGTTATCAACATCAATCATAGGCTTCTTTCCTTTGTTACTGCCTCATTTCATCGCTGAAGTCTTGAATGGAGACATCTGCATACATAGGTACCAGGCAAGGAAACAAATGCAAAACAAAAAGTAACAGACCATAAAACTTGATTAGATTCAAGTTAGTTCAAAACAAAGGTAAAACATCCTAAAAATAGAGCAAAATTAACTCAAAACAAAGCAAACAAACACAAAACAGTATGCTATAAGAGTTTAACCATGTAAACAAAAGCACAATGCATGAAGAGCATTACAATGCATGTGTGTGTCTGTGCAGTGCATGTGCTAATGCATGTGTGTGCAGCATGAGATGCATGGGGTGTGCCTAGAGGGTGCCTAGGTGTGTGCCTAGTGTTCGCAAGGCACGGTATTGAGGCAAAAAATGGACAAAATGTGAAAAACACACAAACACTGACCAAAACATGGTAAACAAGATCAATCAAAACCTAATCCAAGCATTGGAACTCAATTAAGTCTAATTCAACACAAAAGTGTCAACAGGACATTCTGTCAAACACCTAGCATGCAACAGTGAAATCCAACTATGAACAATGAAGAACATGATAAAATATGCCTCAATACATGCTAAGAATTCCTCAAGGGGCCAACACAGATTCACAAACATCAAATGGGACTCAGCCCAATCAAAGATTTGGAAAAACTTTCACAAAATTAAGAACCCCAACCCATTTTCGAAAAATCCCCAAATTTTAGAACCCTAACTAAAATTTCTGCATAATCTCAGAAAAACATGAAGAAAATGTTGTAGAAAACATACCTTGAAGTTGGAAATGCAGAAAATAAGCTTGAAAATGATGGGGTTTGAGTAAAACGTGATTTTGGGTTGAGATGGGTTCGAGAGAGGCTGAGCGAGGGAAATAAAGATGTTTTGAAAAACTATCACATCTGCTACATAAAAACTAAAAACACACGTTTTTCATGGGTTAGACAGTAGCAAAACAGTCGCGAGAATGACCACTGAAGCACAAAAGCTTTCGCGATAAGCTTTTAGCTGCGAATAAGTCACTAGACAGTCGCAATAGCCTCTGTATGAATTGAAAATTTTCCAGTTTTTGCCAAAAAACATTTCGCGAGAAGTGTTTAGCCACGAAATACTCGCGAGACAGTAGCGAGAGTCTCTGTGTGAAATGACAAAGAATTTATTTCCCTTAAGCACATTTTGTGGGAAGCTCTAAGTCGCGAGCTTCTCGCGAAACAACCTCTGAACCAATTTTTGAAGAAAAACGCAAAAAAGCATTTTGAACAAAAACTAAAGACATGAAAGTATAAAATCACTTTCAAAAAACATATAAAACACTCAAAAATCTTTTTGGGTTTGATGAGCAAGTACATGAGCATACACATCACATTTGAACATGTACAATCACACAAATGAGATAAACATTAATTGAATCAAAGTCTTGTGTGTTATGGGTGAGTATCAAATGTGAAATAGTCTTTAGACCAGAGTGAAGCTTCAATGATCAATTCTATCATATCATACACAACTGGTACTAAATCAAGTGGTCTATCTCAATTATAGAAATGAACATATATGATCTCCCACAAATTGATTACAAATTTTGGAAGCTTTTCATTTGGCTTCTGCATAAATCATAACATTTGATCATTTTTGGATAATACATCTCTTTTTGAGATTGGTGCTTGATATTTTTGATATTTCAATATTGAGAGTTAGCCTTTGGCTTTTTGAGCACCATACATTTCATTAGAAAAGTCGCTTTCCCTTTTTCCTTGTCAAATACTAATATGTGCGACAAGTTTTTTCAACTCAATATCTCTTTTCATTTTGAGATTTACATTTGGTGAGCTCTTTTGCAAAAACATAAAAAAATAAAGTGGGAAGAGATATAGGCACAAGTCTATGCAACTATCAAGACCATCAAGACTATTGATCAATCATTTATGACAAGCTTGAAGATCTATTTACAACAATCACACATAGTTTTTAAGATTTCTTCCACACAGATATATGTGCATACATAACAAGCTAAGCTCGTAAATGTACTATGCCATTAGTACGAAGGTACTAGGCCAAACTCATATGTGATATACACAACACAAGCGATCAAACTTTTTGAAGATTTTTCAATTTTTATGGCCTTTTTGAATTTTTGAACACACTCAAAAACAAAACAAATAAAGTAAGATCAACAAAAACAAGTACAAATCAAAACAAGTAAAAGAAACATGCTATAAACTTGAAGCAATTGACACAAAGTGAATTATGCATGTCGTAATGTGATGTGCATGAAATATATACAATAAAATACTCACATATCTACATATTTAGCTTTACTTTTATGTTATTTTGTGACTGACTATGTAATATCTTTATGTTGCAGGTAACAAGGGCTTTACATGCAAAGTGGGGTTAGGCCAATTGAATCAAGCCAACTTACATCTAGCCAGGCATGAATTCAAGAGAATATCAACCCAATTAAATTTAAGTCCAATTGGAGTAAGGAATCAAAAGAAATTTGCACCAAATCCAAGTCCAATTCGGATTAGGATTCCAGCCTACACATCAGTTAGTATTTTCGGTATAACTTTCGGCTCAGATGTCCAATCGAGATGATTCAAGTTGGGCTGGAAATTTAACTTAAAGGGCTACAACTTTGTAGTTTACCAGGAGCCCGAATTCTGACGTTAAATGGGCCAACATAGTCGGTTAAGTGAAGCCTAAAAATCTGGGATTTTCTCCAAACGGGAATTCAACTTGTAATAGGATTCCTTGACCTATTTAAAGGCTTTTTAGGGCAAAATTCAGGGCTGAGGCTAGTGCTAGGGCTAAGATGCAAAATAGAAAATTGGAGCAAGAGGCAGTGCCGCATGTGGCTTCTCTGTAGCTTTTCTCCATGATAACATTGTGACTATTTCTTTCTTTATTTTATTTGTCTAGTTTAATGTTTAGTATTTTATTCTTTTGTTTTATTTCAATTACCATGAGTAGCTAAATTTATAATTAGGGTTGAGGATGAAACCTTGTTAAGGATTATCAGTAATATTTATGTGATTTGATTTTTCCCACAATAGTTGTTCTTTAATGATTTAAATTGTTCTTGCTTCATATCAATTGACTAAGATGGGATTCTAGATATGAGTTCAATCATGTTTTTCTCATGATTTAGGATTTGTCTTAATTAATTGAATGCTTGGTTTATTAATTCTTGATTATAAAATTGGATATCACTTGTGATTTGTCTGTCAATGGATACAATTTATGATTTGATTTTTAGAATTGGATATATTTTTGTGATTTGTTTGGCTACAAATACAATTGATGATTTGATTTTATACTTAAGAAGCGAATAAGGACATGCTTTAGATATTTAAATGGAAGTTTTAATGATAATATTTTCCATGGTAGCAAGATTGATTTCTAGATTATCATGTAGTGGTTGGGAAAAATTAATGATCATAAATATATGCTGATATGACTTACAAGGCGGATTCCAAAACCTTAATTCCTTTCTCTTGATTGTTTACATCTTTTTATTGCTTTATATCTTTTGCTTAGTTTAACTATTTGCTTAATTTTATTATTTGCTTAGTTTATTTAATTTCAAAACAACCAATTTTTATTAAACTAGATTAGGATTAATTTGGTTAAGGTTTAATTAATTTTCCTACGTTCATTTAAGTCCCTGTGGGTTCGACCTCGTTCTTGTCAAACTATACTTCGGTACAGTTCGTACACTTGCGAGTATTTTAAAATTTCACAACAAGTTTTTGAATTTTTGAACACACTCAAAAACAAAACAAATAAAGTAAGATCAACAAAAATAGGTACAAATCAAAACAAGTAAAAGAAACATGCTATAAACTTGAAGCAATTGACACAAAGCGAATTATGCATGTCGTGATGCATAAACATATGCCCCTAAACATCGGAAGTATTAATGCATGGGCATGTTGTAATGCTTATGCATGAGTACCCCTCTTCACCCACACGGCACGTGCGTTTGGGGTGATATCCTTATAGGATTAGGTACGAGTGTTGTGGCCTTCAAACCTTCTAGAGAAGCTTGCCAAACAGGTGGTGAATGCATCAATCATTTTCATCACATCCATCACACCGGAATCACCATCTCGACTTTTTGATTGCTCAATAACCCAATTCCGTTTGTCATTTCTTGGTCCTCTTGACCTCTGAACACTTGCATTCTTCAATGCCCTCAGTATATGACAATTTGGTCTAGTGTGTCCTTGAAGTCCACAGTGATGACAGAAATATTGAATTCTCGGACCTCTTTGTGACTTTGGAAGTGATTTCCCATTACCCTTAGGTTTGACCACTGATTGTTTAGGAGGCTTCGTCATAAACCTTTGGTCAGTCACATTCTTCGTCTTCTCATCCTCCACTTTCTTAGGAGTAGAGGCAACCATTACTGGTTCTTTGGCTTGCACAAACTTCACTTCCTTGGTTACTTTGACAGCTGAACTACTTTCTCCAGTATATCCCAATCCTGTTTTGTCGGAGAAAGGTTTTTGATGAGAGAGGACTTCATCAAGTTTCTTGGAGGAGACTTGCTCTACTTTTGCATTGGCTTAAACCACTTCAAGCTCAAGGAATTTTTTTTTTGAGTAGGCTTCGGTTAGCTCTCCATTCAGCGTCTTTATTTCACATTTGGCCTCCTTATATTGCACTAGGAGACTTCTATAGTCCTCCTCTACGTTCTTCATCTTTTTAACTGCTGCCTTGGCCACCCTTGTATAATCTCCTGACTTCTCAAGTAGGGAATTGTAGTTTTCTTGAAGACCCACTGCACTTTCATCTTCTTCAACATCAGATTCTTCTACTACTCCCATTAACTCCACTTCACTATGTTCACCGAGCTCTTCCACTAGCAAACTCAAGTCCTCCAAGGACTCCACATGAGCAATAGTCATAAAAGCGGAGTAATTCCCTTCTCCATTACAGCTCTCTTCCGAATCTGAATTGGAAGAATCCGAATCACTAAGTGTTGTGGCATACGCCTTGCCCTTCCTTCTTAGATAGTTGGGACACTCCTTCTTGAGATGTTCATGGCCATTGCATTCATAACACACAATGCCTTAAGGAGATTGAGTGTCCTTCCCATCTTTCTTTTTAAACTCCTTCCTATCACCTTTGGAGGATGAAAACTTCCCTCTGCTGAACGATTTCCCACTGTTCTTCATCTTCAGAAAATTTCTGAAGTTCTTTGCAAGAAATGCTACCTCCTTCTCCACTCCATCTTCTTCGGAGGAATCATCCATTCTTTCGGTGATGGTCTTAAGAGCAAGAGATTTACTCGACTTATGAGAAGACAGTCACAACTCATACGTTTGGAGATATCCAATGAGCTCTTGGATTTTGATCTCATCCAAATCTTTACTTTCCTCTATAGCTGTGACTTTTGCTCGAAAGCTCTCCGGCAATGATCGAAGGATTTTCCTCACTATCTTTGAGTCCTCCGTTTTCTCACCCAAGTTGAACTTGCCAATAACCACTTCATTCAGCTTACTGTAGAAAGAGTCAGTTGACTCGTCCTCACTCATTTTTAGCTCCTTAAATCTGGTGGTTAGCATATGCAACTTTGTATCCTTCACTTTCTTTGTTCCTTTATAGGTGGTCTCCAATATCTCTCAAGCTTCCTTGGCTACTGTTATGTGAGAAATCCTGTGAAACTAATCTGGAGAAACACCACAAAAATTGCATTCAAATCTTTACTGTTAGCGTTAGCTACCGCAAGTGCTACTTTATCCCAACTAGATTTAGCGGCCTCCGGCTTAGTCCATCCTACTTCTACCGCATCCCAAACAGTATCATCAATTAAACACAAGAATGCTCTCATTCGGACTTTCCAAAAGGCATAATTACTACCATCAAAATATGGTGGAACATTTAAAGATTGAGACCAGTCCATCTCAAATGGGGTCAAGGATCGCACTAAGGTAATTAAACCACAGCAAGTGCACCCGCTCTAATACCAATTGAAAGCTCGAAAATGTGTTGAAAACACAAGAGCTGTTTATACCCCCAAATTAAAGTTACGGCTTGATAGATTTTACACTAACTTAATACTAAGTGCGGAATAGTGTAAATGCGAGCAGATGAACAAACAAGCTACTCTAATCCATAATCATAGCAACATAGTAGTAAAATTGAATGTAAAAGAGTAGGGAAGAAAGATGCAAACACAAGATAACACGCCGATGTGTTATCGAAGAGGAAATCGAAGAACTCGGTGAAAAACCTCTCCGCCGCCCTCCAAGTGGTAATTGATCCACTAGACAATCAGTTGGGATACATGGGTGAGCAAGGGACTCTCCAAGCCTAATCTACCCGATGTACCTAAGCCCTCCAAGCTCCTACTCCAACAAGGCTTCTCGGAACTGTGTCTTGTCTAGCTCTCTGGATCCTGCAACAAGCTCCATGTTGCATTTGCCATCCTTGGCTTCTTCTGATGCTTTCCAGTAGCACCAAAACTTCACTTGACACACTGAAAGGGTGTGGTAAGTGTTTGAGCTATCAACCTCTCAATGATATGGAAATGGAGAGGTAGGAGTTGAGGAAATTCCACAAGCAAATGTGTAGAGGATTATGGGTATAACAATCTCTAACTCTCAAGGTGTTTGGCTAGGGTTTTCTCTTAGAAGCACTCCTCAATATTTGTGGGTAATGTGAGTATATATAGTGTGGGTACAGAAAGTGTGTATCAAATAGTACAGTCTGGCAGAACAGAATGTCTCGTGGGTGTTTCGCGAGAAGGCCTTACCCGCGAGATACTCACGAAACACAGCTGTTGCCATCTGTCCTGACTCTTCGCATTCCAGTCATGTGCAGGGCACATGGCTCACTTCGCGGGATGCTTAGTCACGATATACCCGCGAGAGCTCATCAGTCATTAGTTGCTTGAGTCTTCACACTCTCTCTCTCTATCACACAACCCTTACAATCAAATCCCACAATAAATATAGGGTACAACAGATTGAATAAAATTACAATCAAATTTGGCACGGAATAAAAGCCAACAAAATACATAATTGTAAATCACAACTTTACAGTTGTTGATAGGATCCAAGCCATACCCATCCAAGCTTTTGGTGAAAAGAGAAGATACATTGATGTGGAGATTCTCCCATGATGGGGAATTTAACATGGCTTCGACATATTATTTAGCTATAGCTGAGCAACCGAAGCCCCCTCCCTTCATGAGCTGCTGGATATAGGGCCTGGACACTTTGCCAAAAATTAAACATTTTCTCTGGTTGTGCAACCATGGTAGCATTCTAGTAAGACAAGTCATTAAGGCTAGGGAAATTGCACTGCGAGCTGCACCCTGTGCCGTACGTAGGAAGAGTTGATCATCCATGTACTCAGAGATTGTCCAATAGCGAGGAAGTTCTAGTTGAGCGTGGGAGCGTCTCAATCTTTGGTATATTTTCTCAACCTTGACCTCCTGGATTGGCTAAAGATGAATTGTTTGTGCTGCAATCGTGTTCAAGCCAATGGCTTTCCCTGGTGTTCACAATTACCCTTTGCTATTTGGTTTTTGTGGAAACATAGAAATATAATTGTTTTTGAGAACTCCTTGATCAATCCGAAGCTTCATCCTTTCCAAAGTTATTGTTGATCTGATGCAATCTACTAAATCCTCCAATAACTCATATTCCTCTCTACTCAATGATTGCAAGTACCTCCTTCATCAATTTCCCCAAGTCAAGATCAGCCATGTTTTTGGGGAAGCGAATAGGTGCCCGGACCATCTCGCCAAAGGAGGCTGAACCCTTATAGGGAATTTTGTTGTTTTAGACTCTCCCATCACGGAAGAATTAGGTATTATCTTAGATTATGATGCTTCTGGTTTGTATTCCTTAGGGCTTTCAGCCACTACTTCACCTTTTATGGCTAGTTAACTAATGCATATCATCCTTTTAACCAAAAAAAAAAAAAAAGGAAGAAATACGAGGAAGAGATAAACTAAAACAAAGGAAAAAATTAAAATTAAAATAATAGTGAATGCGTGGAGGACAATAAATGAGAGTAAAAAAAAAGTTCTTTTAAGATTAGATCATTAGAAGATACGGGAAGTTAAAATTTGGCAAGAATAAGATATTTATATAAGATGTATATGCTAAAACAAAAAACTGTCATCTAAAAGAAAAGCATCAATAAGACATAGGAAAGAGAATGAGAAATTTGAGAAGAAAAGCATCCATAAAGCGTTTAAAGAAAGATGAAAGAGAAGAAGTTACCGAATGAATATGAACCACTATTTATACCCAAATGATTATAACCCTTCAATAGACAATTTTTCATTCAATATGCAACTTTTCGGTCAATAGGAACATTTTCATTCAATAGGCATCTTTCATATATATATATATATATATATATATATATATATATATCCAATATGAAGGGCTATGACCTCTCAATAAATACCTTTTGCTATATCTAATATGAAGGGTTATCACCTTTCAATAGGCACCTTTTAGTATATCCAATTTGAAGGGTTATGACCTTTCAACACAAACTAAACTAAAGAAGCAACATTTTGTTTGTTATTCCTTCCCACAAAAAACTAATAAATAAAACAATGTTGCTTTTTTCTACCTAACTAATAAAATTTTGTGCTATTTCTTTCAATGTTATTTAAAAAAAAAAAAAATCATGCATTTTTGCTTATTACTCTAACAAAAAAAAACCAAAGGCCTTGTAGCTGAATTAACACCTCCCCATGCACAAAGTGCTTAGGGGTCTAGGGGAGAAACAGTTCGAGCTGTGGGATTAGCAGCATATTATAATTAACAAAAAAAAAAAAAAAGCTTTTTTTTCCCCTAAAACTCATCTAATAGCGATTCCCATGCATCACTCGGGTTAGCGACTAGTTAAAATTATAAACAAAGCATGAGTTTATGGATCAAATAACAAATAATATCCAATTAATAGAAAATTTAACATGCATATTAAAAAGAACGAGAACGCATAATCTAATGGTGGGAATTTTAAAATACTAACCAAAAATAAATTATTGAATGGAGTAACTGGATCATGTCCCATAATTTTGAAGCATAAAAGAACATACCAAATTTAATTAGAATTTGGTTAGAATATATATGAAACCTAATCAAATCAAGTTTTATTTGTTATTGAATTTATTTGTCCAAAATAACGATAAACTTCAATTAATCTAATCACACATAGTTTAACATTAGTTGTAGGTCTAAAAACCAAACTAAAGAAAATACATATTTGAATGATTACATGGGGAAGATTACACCAACCAATTAATAATTGTTGCAATAAGTGGAGAGAGGAATTCTAATCTTTGTTTGTTTGTCTTGTTTTTTCGTAGAAATATCAAAGGATGTTATTAAAAATTTAAAATAGAAGATTCACTATTATAAACTGCACATTAGCTGCTTTTTAAATATTATCATAACTTCCCATGCTTGAAACATAAATTTCCATCACAAGTTTATTCTAAAAGTATCATAAAAGCATTAGTGCCCGGTCTCTCAAATGCCATATGTAGGTTTATTTTAGCATCAAAGCCCCAAAAGTGAGCATTACCCGGTCTCTCAATTGTAAATTTATAACACGGGTTTTTCATAAAGCAGAAAGAGAGTGCATTGGTGTGGCACCATGAACATGCTGACGTTCTATTTGGCTCATTCCAGGCTAAGAATCTTCTCCACCACCTTGAGAATGTACTTTCTAATGACCTGTAGTTGTTAAAAGAGGGCGAGGTATAGTTGAAGTGAAACCACAGGTATGAGACATAATTGAGATATTTAAGATTCTGTAGTAGATGCTAGTTTGCTTAGAAACCAGGAAATTATATGGTGAAGTATTTTGAGCAATTTAAGAAAAATTCAAGAACTAATTCAAGAGGGAAACTGCTACGATAGTGTTATTTTTTTTATATAAATAAGGGAGGGAATTGAATTTTCACAAATGATTCTGTGATTAGGCATAGTTATATAACTTATATAGGGGTTTGACGTATGAAAAACATATACGGAATACTATTCAATCAGTCATTATCTCATTGATCATTCCATTTTGGTTGTTTGGTTTGTAATGGATGGCCTTTTTAATGAACTTCAGGGCATTAGCAAAGGGACATCTATGGAAAACATTATCTGAACCATGATAAGTGAGGGGAAGGAGCCAGATTTTGTGCTGTGCATAGGGGATGACTGCTCAGGTGAAGTTATGTTTGAAACCATTGCAGTTAAGGTTCCCAACCAGTTGCCAGCCACAGCAAAATTCTTTCCCTGCAGTGTTGGTATGAAACTAAGCAGGGCAAAATACTTTCTTGATGATACTGATGAAGTCATGAAGTTGCTTCAAGGCCTTGCCAATCCAGGAGGGTTAGGTCATCTCAAGAAATTGTTGACATGACGGAGGAATGACTGATTTGGTAAGGGGAAAATTACATGTATGTATTCAGTTTGCATCAGAACCCAGAAACTGCAGCCTGGGCAACTAATTTCCCTGTGTTATTTTTTTTGGTCAGCTTTATCTTGAATGTGGATGGTAATGTTTCTTTTTCCAAGTCTTTGTTTTTTTCTAATCTGGTGATGTACAGAAAAAAAAAAAAAAAAAACAAACAAACAAACAAAGCACAATTTCAACTTGAAATGTTGTCATATGTCTTAACATTTTTGAGATGTTTAGGAGATATTTTTTCTGATGTTGTCATGCCTGAAAGCCCCAGTGTTTCTTAGATACATTAAAAATGAATGAAAACTCCATGTATATTTTAAGGATTCTTCTACTTATTTTTCCTTAGTTGATCATTATTAAAATTTATCTTCTTTATCCGGTTGATGTTATCCTATGTACCAGTAGTTTGTACGAGTAACTTGAGAGATGTGTAAACAATTGTTCAGGTTTGTGTATTCATCTTCACTAGCAATTCATTAATTCAACAGCAGTCTCATATGACTTAAAATTTACATTTCTCTGTATTGCATAAGAATATCTTAGATGTCTAGAAATCATTATACTTTTGTTCACCAAAGTCAATGTTGGGGAGATAACACCTTGGGAAGATTCCAATTGATTAGTTAATATTATATATAAGGACACCACTTAACCTAAAAAGTTTAAGCCTATGAGTTTGGTCTCAACTATGTTATATTAACTACTCTTGTCATTCTTATTCAATGTGAAACTTCACACATGCATACCCAACAATCACCCCCCACATGTGTAAGGTCTTTTTGTGGGCTTTGATTAAGTCCTACTAGACCCTGGCTATGAGCTTTTTTTCCCTTCACTAACACATCATCAATGGGTCTCTTGTACACCATACATGGAAACCACAAGTCAGATTTCATTTTTGCAATAGCTTTGCAAATTTATATCATTATTAGAAAGTATTGTCAAGTTTATTTTGTATCAATTCATGCATTTCATATTTTGTTTTGGAATAATATTGAATAATTAATTTTATATTTAAAATTAATTTGTGTATGAATATGTTTTTGTAGAAAGATGGAATTAATTCTAGAAAAACTTATCAGGGAGGCATGAGCAAATGTGTGTAAAGAAGAAGGCTAATGAACTATATTTTTACAAATGCAATAATGAAGTTAAAGAATGTCAACCCAATTTAATTTGAGTCCAATTAAAGTAAAGAATCAATAGAAATTCGCACTAAATCCAAGTCAAATTCGGACTAGGATTGCTACTTGCGCAAGCTTGAAATTTCATCATAATTCATTCCGGTCATCTAACTTTGCTTTTGTTCGTTTCAGTTCTCTAAGTTTTAAATTCATTTAATTAAGATATCTTCATCAACTTCAGTTAAATATTGCGGTTAATTGTTCAATTTTTTTTTCTTCAAATTAAAAAAAAAAAAAAAATTAACGAAAGTTGACGAAAGGGGCTTAATGGAATAAACTTGAAATTTAGAGAACTGAAATGAACAAAAACAAAATTAGATGACTAAAATGAATTATGATAAAACTTAGAAAATGAGATTTGCATTTTAGCTAAAAATATATGACATGTCGTGCTTAATTGCATCTATCTTCTCAGCTAAACACTTAAAACTACAAGTCGTCTACTCATGCATATTTATCTCTTAGTCTACACGTGTTATTTTCTAATTGGTTAGTGGAGTTCGTTACAGGTAGTTGTTTTAGTGTTTCATTCTTCATTCTTCTTTTCCAGATTCTTTCCTTTTCCCATCGATTATCCAAAAAATATATATTACTTCGTTCCCACTGACTTAGACTTTGAGTACACCGCGATTGGTGGTGCAGCCATGTGAACCTAGCTCTTTTTAAGGTAGCATTTCTAATGGGTATGATCATTGATCGATGATGATCACCTGCAAAGCAAGAAATATATGAGTATTTTCAAACTCATAATGATGCAATAGAACCCCAGTGATAGAGAAACTACTGTGCTAACAAACTAAAACTAAATCCACGAACAGTGATTCTTGCTTCTCCAATCAGTAATGCACGACTTGATGCAGTGAATAAAGTAAGAAATAAACCACAAGTCGTTTATGCGGAAACATAAAATGCTTTTCACGTTTTGCTTTCCAACTTCCAAGCTTGCTTTATTCTTTAAGTTCTGCTAGAAGTCAAATTTTTGTGTAAACTCACACCATGAAAAGAGATACCAGACTAGACAAAATGCTTTCCAGTGATCTCTCTTTCCTTTCCACAAATTTTCAATGCTACGTGATCATTGAGTTAGACTTTGAGAACACCGTGATTAGTGGTGCAGCATGAAAACCTCTTTATATCACACTCCTCCAAACTTTTTATAACCATGACCATCCAACAAAGAACAAAGAAACACAACGATAATGGCCAACCTCAGCCTGCTACTAGCGCTTCTCATTCTTTTCACCCCTTCTCTTTGTTGCCCTGAATATCAAAAACAAGCCCTTCTCGAGTTTAAGTCCTCTCTCATCAAAACTACTAGTTCTCCCTCATTAGAAAGCCCAGTTGTTGAGTTTGAGTCATGGAATTCCACCTCAGATTGTTGCAACTGGAACAGGGTCATTTGTAGTACTCGTTTTCATTCGAGGACTGTGATTGCTCTACATCTTGACTCCCTTGTTTTCATACAATCTATGGAGCCCATAGTGGTGACTTCCACCATCTTGACGCCACTCTTTCGCATTAGAAGCTTGATGCTGCTTGACATGGAAGGGAATCAAATACAAGGTGAATTGCCAGGTGACGGCTTTGCCAATTTAAGCAAATTGGTTTATCTTGATTTGAAGAATAATCACTTCAATGGGTCCATTCCCTCTCAACTTTTCCATTTGAGGTATCTTCGATATCTTGATATAAGTGGTAGTTTGTTCCATGGTATTCTTAGTGGGGAAGTGGGCTTTCTTAAAAACTTGCGGGTTTTGAAGTTGGAAGAAAATTTTTTTGGTGGAAATATCCCCAAGGAGATAGGGAACATGACAAAGTTGCAGCGATTGTGTCTTCGCAGCAACAAGTTTTTCGGTGAAATTCCATCTTCATTTTCGTATTTGAAGGGGTTGGAAGAATTAGACTTGAGGGATAATTCCTTGTCAATGAACATTCCTATTTTTATTGGCAATCTATCCAACATAACTATCTTGGCCTTGAGCAATAACAGGTTGACAGGTAGAATTCCATCGTCTATAGAGAATTTGACGAAGTTGGAAACACTTCAGTTGGAAAACAACCTACTCAGTGGAGAAATTCCATCTTGGTTGTTCACTATCAAGGGCATGAAGCGTCTTTTTCTAGGAGGGAATCATCTAACATGGAATAGCAATGCAAAGATAGAGCCAAAGTGTATGCTATCTGAATTATCTATGAAGTCTTGCGGTCTGACAGGAGAAATCCCATATTGGATTTCTAAACAAAAGACTCTTGAAGTTTTGGACTTGAGTGAGAATAAGCTAGAAGGAATGTTCCCACAATGGCTTGTTGAAATGGAAGTCGGAAGCATATTTCTATCAGATAACAGTCTTACAGGCTCTCTCCCTCCTCGTCTGTTCAACTCTCAAAGTTTATTAGTTCTTTCCCTATCACAAAACAACTTTTTTGGAGAACTGCCAAACAACATTGGTAATGCAACTTCTCTCATAGTCCTCATGTTGGCTGAAAATTATTTTTTAGGTAAGGTTCCTCAATCTATCTCTAATATTCATTACCTCCTATTACTAGACTTGTCAAGCAATAGATTTTTTGGCAACTTACCAGATTTTAGCTCCAATGAAGTGCTCGGGTTCATTGACATTTCTTCTAATGAATTCTCTGGTGAAATTCCAACAAATTTTTCCCAAGAAATTAAATTAAACTTCTTGCATTGGGAAAAAATAAGTTTACTGGCCGCTTGCCTAGAAACCTGACCAATATGAGCAAGCTTAATTGAACACCTAGATATCCATGACAACAAAATCACAGGTGAATTGCCAGAGTTTATTAGCCAAATCTCCACCCTTCATATCCTAAATTTGCGTAATACCACCCTCCAAGGTTCCATCCCTAATGGTATTTTCAAACTTAGTAGACTCCAAATTCTTGACCTCTCAAACAACCATCTAATTGTTGGCAACATCTCTCCAAAATTTGGAACTGTTGCTGGTATGATTGAAACATCAAACGAATTTTCATCACTCCCTGATATTGTCACCATCTCAATCGAGTTACATTATCTGATAGTGATTTGGAAGAAGTCAAAACAAAGTATCTCAACCCGTAACCTCCAGCTTTACTCTTTGTTAGACTTGTCAATGAATAAACTCTTTGGGGAAATCCCATCATCATTAGGCAGACTGAAGGACCTAAAGCTTCTCAACATCTCACATAACATCCTCTCTGGAAAGGTACCAATAAGTCTTGGTGACTTAGAGAGTTTAGAGAGTTTGGACTTGTCACATAACAAATTATCAGGCTTAATTCCACAATCACTAGCAAAGTTGCAAGAATTGTCTGTTTTGGATGTGAGTAACAATGAGCTCACAGGTAAGATTCCAGTTGGTGGCCAAATGGACACTATGAATGATCCAAACATTTTTGCCAACAATAGTGGACTGTGCGGAATGCAAATTCAAGTTCAGTGTGCTAAAGAGCTATCACCAACAGAATCACCAAAGGATGAGAGAAAGGAGACATTGTTCTTATGGAAAGGAGTGGGGATTGGATACTCATTTGGCTTCTTCATAGCTGTGGGAATCCTGTACCATATTGGGTATTTTTCCTGGACCACTTCCAAATCATCGCAACCAACGAATAAGGTAAAGTGTTCAAGTTTCCAGTCTCATACAAGTTATGTAGTCTATTCTATTATCAAATATCTAATTTTCGACAAGCAATGACTTTCAATTAAACAATTATAACCAATAGTCATTCATAAGTATCAATAAATTATCTATGACACTGAAATGTAGAATATAGTGAGAGGGCAACTGAGAATAAATATATAAGATATTATAATCAAATATAAAATCCATGTAAATTGTTCTCTCTCATTATACCATTTCTTTTTGGTTTTTCCTCTTTTTTTTTTTTTTTTTTTTTTTTTTTGGCTAGAAGAAAATATATAATGAGGCCAAAAGTACTACACTTTAGTCTAACTTTATAACCATCCAACAAAGAACAAAGAAAAACAACAATGGTAAAACTAAGACACCTTCCAACTTTATATGGATAAAAAAAAAAATCAACTCAAACACAACCATAGTTGTCAGTATAGTATAATACGCGATACGTATCGTACGATACGTATTGTATCGTGTGTAAAAAGTTTCGTATCGTATCGGCGTATCGTAAGTTCTCATGAATTGTACGATACAATGTGCGTATTGTATAAATCATATCGTATCGTAAAATCGTATGTATCGTACGATACATAGATAAATGCTTTAAAATGAGATTTTTTGTTAAAGTTGATACTTTTATTTGAATCTAACAAGTTGTTAGACTTGTTTTAAACACAAAATTATTAGGTTATTTAATTTAACCTAATAAAATAACATATTCATAAGTTTTTTTTCCCTCTTTTTCTTCTACAAAATTTGGATTTCATAGTACACATTTATACTTCACTTTAATATTTACAAATATATTTTCTATACTATGAATAAGATATTAATCTAGAATGCCAAGAAGAATTTTTTTTTTAATTATTAAAATAAAAAGAACAAGAAGAGATAGCAAATGTTAATGACGATAAAGAAAATTTGAATGAAGAAACAAATTTGCAAAATAATAAAAGTGATGATAGTATTGACTTAGATGGGATTGATTAGCCAATATGATGGATATGATGAAAATAAATTAATTTTTGAGTCATTTATAATATATTATCACTTTTGAATTTAAGCAATTTAAATGTGTATGTTATAAATACGTGCTAATTTGATTTATTTAGTTAGTTTGTTAAATATTATTACATAAGTGATGAATAAATTAGTTATTAGTTGAATATATTCAAAATTTATAATAAATATACCCTTTATATATGTATATCTATAATTTTTTTATAAATTTTATTAAATGTTTATGTATCTTACAATACACGATACGATACGATATACGATACAGGAAAATCAAAAATTGATTCACAATACAATTTACGTTTTGACAACTATGAACACAATAATATTATACTTTCTATCCTTAAAATTTTAAATTAAAAAAAAAATTCAATAGTCAAATTTGCTCCTAAAATATTGGGGAAAAAAAAGCTTTTTCTAAATTTTAGGAATGAAAAGCGAAATTCATACAAACCTTATAGATGAAAACTATATTTTAGCCTAGTATAAAAATGCATACATGAATGCTACTTTTAATTCTTTGACTATATGAGATTACACTAAGCAATTCATTATTATTATTATGATTATTACAAGTGGAGAGAGGGATTGCAACATTAGTTCTTTTCATAGGAGAGATCAAACAATGTTATTAAAGTATAAGACTTAGACCAATTCACTGCTATTATAAGGACAAACTTTAACTACAAAATTAATTATACCTTAAGGCTACAACCTTATTCAATATCTTTTTATTGGAGATGAATTTTGAAAAATCCACCGATGGATTACATTTCTTTCTTATATACTTCATGCTTGCAAAGTTTCTAAAAAATTAAGATCAATAGCTCTGTCATCAATAAATTATTTAAATTTCAAGTTTTTGTGGTTTAAAATTGTACATAAAATATAATCTTATAAATCATATAGTAAATAATATCTAATTGACACAAAATTTAACACATATATTAAGAGCATAAAGAATGTGCAATCCAACGGTTAGATTTTCAAAATATGTAGTAATATTAATGATATTGAGTAAGGTTGTAACCTTAAACTACAACAAATTTTGTAGCTAAACTTTGTCCCTATCATAAACAACATAAATTATTATTATTATTATTGAGGCCTAACTATTATTTTACACATGCAACTTATCTCTCAACAAAATTCTATTTTTAATTTTTTTTCAATAGATAAGATAGAATTTCAACTTATGACGTCCACTCCATAATCATTGCTCATTATCATTAGGCCAAGTTAGTCCCTTGTCATCAAATTAAATAAGATATCTGGGTTTCTAAGTTGGGCTGCCTACACCAAAAACAGATCGATATATTAGCTTAATAATAAGAGCAATCATCAAGGAGTAGACATCATATATTGAAATTCTATCTTATCTATAAAAAATAAAAATAAAAAATCATGGAATAAACACCACCAATTCCTACTATATATATATATATATATATATATATATTAATTAGAATGATGACGTGAAAAAATTTAGGTTTGCAAAGGCTTAATGGCATATATTATATGAAAACTATAGAGGAAGCAAAAGAGAAACTTAAAAACTTTAATTTTACATTATAGAATACTAGTGGAGGGCTCGCACAATGCATGGATAATGTTATAAGCTACTATATGAGAATGTTAAGTAGAATGTTAAACATATGTTAAAGTAATAATCAAAGTAACATCTTTTTATTTACTCAAAAACAAAAATTGCAATTAAATTTTCAATTAGAATTTCTTAATATACCAATGGCATTTTCTAATTAGTTACATGCTACATCAACACAAATTTTCAATTAACATAATATTTATCCTTGACTCCGTGAATTGTAGATGACTTCAATAAAACAAAACTCACTTGAAGTTAATTGGGGGCACCACTAATTGTCCTCGAGCGAAACAAATTGAAGTTACATGATACATCAAAACAATTTTCCATTAACGTAACATTTATCTTCAGCTCCACAAATTGCAAATAATTTCAATAAAACAAAAACAAAAGGAAGTACCAACTCACTTTTAGTTAAATAGGGGCAGCACTAAATGTCACTAAAAAAAAAAAAAAAATTGTTGGACTTAGGAAAGTGCTAATTACATTTGCCACTTGCAATTAACTTTCAATGTTTTAAAGCATTAAGTTCCACCATATGTGATTTATCTGTATGAAAAAAAAAAAAAAAAGGCATATCTATGACATAATCCTTATGGAAAATAGGACTAAAGTTTGCACAATAACTGAAAAGAAAAAAAAAAGTTTAAAAGTAACCAAAAAAAAAATATTGAACAAAACTGAAACCAATAAATTAGCACTCCTTTTTTGCTTAGTTTTTTCTACAAACAAAACTAACAAAAATAAGGTTGACTGCTTTCAAAGAAACTAACTATCACTACATTATATAAAAGGTACCTCACCATCTTTTTCTGAGAACCCAACATCACCATTCATATCCAGTAAAGTGATATCCCTCTACTTGTGAACTGCAAAGTGCAAACATAGACATCAAAATGCCCATAACTAAAACAATAGTACTTATACAAAATAAATTTGACATTAAATCCTTAACGTCGACACAATAAGCAACAAAAGAATAATAAATTAGAGAGCTTTAAAAAAATCCATGCATGATGCATTCTACTTTCACTACTTCCATTACTACTTAGAACCAACTCAGATTCTTCCTTGATTAGACTTTGTTCCACGTGGAGATTTATATAATAGTAAAGTAAAATCACAAAAGTTAAAGTTAAAGGGTAATTTCATCCAATTATTCATTTCTATTAGGGGCTAGCAAAATGAAATAGGAGGTATGTTATCAAAAAAAAAAAAATCTAAAAAAAGAAGAAAAAGAAGAGCAAAACACTTCGGTCTTTTAACAAACACTCTGCGTGCAAACATTCAATTGATATTCACGTAGACAACATAACTATATGGGTAAACTAAATACTTCAAACGAATATTTTGGGATTGAACAAAAAATTAATATTTTTCTCTGTGAGTTAACAACTGTTTTTTTTTTTTTCCCCTTCTTATTGAATTATAAATAGTTTTCAGAGATGGCTAAACTAAATAAACAACAAATCAATAAACAAACTATTGAAGAGAAACATGAAATTAACAACGAATATAAAATAAAATGTAAGAAATTATAGTGGCATAACAACGAACATAGTATTTTGGGATTCAAAGACAAATCAATAAACAAACAATTTAAGAGAAACATAAAATTAAGAAAATAAACATACCTCTCTGAAATGAACTGTTAGAAATTATAGTGACATAAGTTTTGAGGCATAAGGAGACAAAGATATATAAAAGAACAGATTTTACAACATGCAAAGCAAACATTAAATGAAACTAACACTTTAATTTCATAAATCAGGTGGAATTGAACGAGTGTTAACTACATTGTATAATTGGCTAGAAGTAGTTGCATTGAAGCCCAAAATACCAATGCTGAAATCTTTTAAGCTCCTGCATTTATGCCTTCAAATGATCACTGAGTTGGAGTGGGAACCGTTGTTTTCTTAGAAGTTGAAAAGTGTTTGTATAGATAATCACTGATTGGAGTGGAAACCGATGATTTCTTAGAAGTTGAAGAGTGTTTGTAAAGAGAAACAAAGGTTGTAACTTGTAAGTGAGTAAAGGACTGAAGGTTTGGTCTACACGCGATGTGTGGGGAGGATCAGGCCTTTTAGCCTTTGATCTACACGCGAGTGAGGAGTTCAGAGCCAGGTTATAAGGTTAGGGCTTGGGTTTTTCATAATTTTGGTCTATTTTTAGAAGTTAGTCATTTGTTTTTTTTAAGAGAATTACATTTGGTGTTGTTAACGTATATAGTGTTGTGGGCTTTAGGCCCAACTAGATTACTTATATAGCACACATTGTTGTACTACATTCTTACTTGTACTGCACATGTATGTCTCCTATATAAAGGCACTCATGTATATTCTATTTTTGAGAAATACAATACAAATTATTCAGTATTTCTAACATGGTATCAGAGCCACTACTCTAATCCTCTGGTGTACCGCTCTTAAGCAGTCTTGTCTTCTTGGGTGTCATCCATTGCAGTCGTTGTTATGAGCAGCACCACTACCTCCACCGTGACTCCAGCACATCAAAGACCATTGCATTGCCGCCGCCGCCACTTCCGCTTCTCCGATCAAACCACAGATTGCACCATCAGAAAGTAATCTCTCCGATCTACTCTTCTATGAAAAATCATCTTCATCGGATCTTTCACGCGCCTCCATGCTGTTAGGATTAGTGCCTTTAAATCCTATTGTATGATGCTATGTATGATATTAAGTCTGACATTATGTATGACTTAATATTGTGTTTAATAAAGTTGTTTTATTATTATCTGAAATAATGGTAACATGAATATTCGGACATTATCACATAGTCCATGAGATGCACAGTATGTGATTTAGTCACAAAAGATATAAGTCACAAGTTCTTTGTAAACTCAGAATTATAGTTCGTAATCGGTGATGAAATTGGGCATTTCATCTGCGAAGACTATAACATATCAACTATGATGATTTGTCTTGATCATGGAAGTGGAGACTTCTAGTTGATGTGTTAATGTGTTTTAAGAGTTAAGACATATTGAACTGGACCACTGTGAGATTTATTATTCTCCTAAGGACTGTCAAATGAATAATAAATCTCACGACTTATATTTGCATAAACTCTTAATCCTGAGAGAATAATGGACTTGATCATGAAGTGTAGGTTGCTTTGATATATCAGGAGTGAGATCTAAAGTAACGGTCAAAACCTCAGTATGTTGAGCAGCCACATTTAGTGTTGATGGAACATATATTCTCAAGATTGAATTCATAGTCTCTTAACGGAGATATAAAATATTCCCTTGAGATAAGTTTAATGGGTTTGTTATTCAGAGAGTTAGGCCTAACCACTTTGGTAAGAAATTACTAAAGTATATATTTATGAAATTGGATTTCATAAATATATGATGAATAACTTAAAATGATTAAATCGGCTACTCAAGGATTAAGATGTAGTAATCTACAAAGTGGCAGTCCACATTTATGACTTTGTATTACTACGAATATTTTATGAAGGGGTTTGCATGTACAATAAAGTCTTGGGATATAATTTATAGATAAGGCCTAGAGTGCAACTATATTTATATAGTGGTATTAAATATAGTTAATGGTAACTTTGGACTTGTCAAGAGTTGACAGAAAAACCTAAGACTTATTGGAGCTATTGTCCTATTGGTCCCTTTTGGTCCCACTCCAAGCCACACACTTAAGCCCAATTGGAAAGGCCCAAAAGGCCAGCCCAATTAGATAGTTGGTTAGATACAAAAGGAAAAACGTACAAAATTTATGTGGCGGGAAAAACATCATTAAAAATAGTGTATGTAAGTGAAAGTCACTCAATTTAATTCTCCTTTTGTAACTGATTGAGAGTCCACACTTCTTGGGCGATAGTGGAATTGGAGTGAAGATTAAAAGTATTCCCAAGTGCTTCGATATTTGTTTTGAAATTCATCGCTTCAAGGTACGCTCTCTTATACATGAAATCTGAAATTTACATAGTGCATGTTATAAATTGAGAATGAAGTAGATCCGTTAATTTTCCGCTGCGTACATACTTATTTCCTTCACATGCGCCGTTACAAGTCTCGGTGTTAAAATCACGCGCCACCACGCGCCGCCAATCCTCTTCACATGCCACCACGTGCTTCCATGCACCTACATGCACCAGAATCCAGTCCATTTACGACATCGATTACGCCACGTCAACCCTAGTGATGTCATCAAGACACATCATCACTGCTTGCATCAACAAAACGTCATCTTGCTTATGTTAGCACTCAGTCAGCGATTACATCATCATGCTATGTCATCGCCGTTGACTTTTTGGTTGACCATTGACCGCCGCCTTTAATCGTTGACTTTTTTTTCGGGTTGACTTTTTGCAGTCCAAGTGCTCCTTACCTAGTTTTTCGCGTAGTTTTCATTTTTGCCAATCCGTTTTTGCATATTTTGCTTCTAAATGAAGAATAAGGACATGTATTCTTCTTTTTGCAATGATTGTCACCGACAATCTAGCAAACGTTTTAGCCACAATATTAAGACTTGCTATCATCGCAACAAATCGGCTATTTCAATTTCTACTACTATTATTGCTAACACTGAGAGTGTCCAGTCAATGGCTCCCGTCTCTGCACAGTTTAAATCTTCAGGACGCACTTTCACCATGTCCACAGATGATCTTAAAAACATCATCGCTAATGTCATTCGTATGGTTGGTAATGCATCTTATTCCTCTTCTCTCTCAGCTTTATCTAGTATGTCCCCTTCCTCTTAGCTTATGGATTCTGCTTGTTGCAATCACATGGCACCTCACTCGTCCTTATTTTCTAAACTTAAACCTACAACACACCCTCTTAATATTCGCACAGCAAATGGTTCCACAATGTCTGGTCATAATATAGGTTCCGTTTCGACCTCCAACCTCTCGGTTTTTGGGGTCTTTAATGTTCCTAACCTTTCTTACAATTTATTTTCTGTGGGACAATTAGCTGAGTTGGGTTATTGCATTATCTTTGATTATTCTAGGTGTATTGTGTAGGATCCGAGGACGGGACAGGAGCTTAGGACTGATCCCAGAGTTGGGCGTATGTTTCCCGTGGACAACCTTCGTCTTCCACTTGTTGCACCTGTTTCTGTTGCTGTAGCTGCTACAGTTTCTTCAATTCCTTCCCTTGCACTTTGGCATGCTCAACTTGGTCACGCATCTTCCTCTTGGGTACAACAATTGGCTTCTAAAGGTTTGTTAGGTTCAATGTTTACAGAAAATTTTAATAATGTTTCATGTCAGTTAGGAAAACAACCAACTTTTCCTTTCAATACTAGTAAATCAATATCCACCGATATCTTTGACCTTATTCATTATGATGTTTGGAGGCCTTCCTCTGTCTCTAGTATTGGTGGGTCTCGATATTTTGTTGTCTTTGTTGATGATTACTCTCGCTATAGCTAGATTTTTAATATGAAACATCGTTCTGAATTATTTCAAGTATATTCTAATTTTGCAAAAATGGTTGAAACTCAATTTTTCAAACGCATCAAAATTTTTCGATCTGATAATGCTCTTGAATATACTCAATATGCTTTCCAAGCTGTTTTGCATTCCAAGTCCTGTTATCCAAAATCGAACTCCATATGAGCGCCTTTTTAGGTCACCTCTAGACTATCACCACTTTCACTCCTTCGGCTCTGCTTGTTTCGTTCTTCTTTAGCCATATGAGCATAACAAACTTGAGTCTCGGTCAAGGCTTTGTTGTTTTCTTGGCTATGGCAAAACTCAAAAGGGGTATTGGTGTTATGATCCTATCTCTCATCGTCTTCGTATCTACCGCAATGTTGTCTTTTGGGAACATCGCTCCTTTGTCGAGCTCTCTCACTTCCATGCCTCCCTATCTTCCTCCTCTATCTTAGATCTTTTTCCAGATGAGGCACATATTCCTTTTTTAGCTGCTCTTGTTCCTCCTGTAGCTGCTCCTGATTCTCTTGTAGACTTCTCTGTCCAACCACCAGATATCATTGATCCCTTTCCTAGTTCACCCTTTAATGAACATGTGGAAGATGAACAGGTCGAAGACAAGCTACCCAACCCTGAGCTTGGGTCCCTTGCTCCTACTCTGCCTAAAGATCTTGCACAAGACATTCCACCTCGTCACTCAACTCAGGTAAGATCCATTCCTGCACATTTACTTGACTATCATTGTTACACTACCCTTACTACACTACACGAGCCTCACACCTATCGTGAGGCTTCCACTGACCCTTTATGGCAGATTGCAATGAAAGAGGAACTTGATGCATTATCTAAAAACCATACTTGAGATTTGGTGACTCTCCCCCTGGGAAATCTATAATTAGTTGTAAGTGGATCTACAAGATTAAGACTTGCTCTGATGGTCCATTGAGCACTACAAAACTCATCTTGTTGCAAAAAGTTTTACACAGGAGTATGAGATTGATTATGAAGAGACCTTTGGTCCGATTGCTCGTATCTCATCTGTTCGTGCCCTCTTAGCTGTTGCTGCTACCAGTAAATGCGGTCTTTTTTAAATGGATGTAAAAAATGCATTCCTTAATAGGGATTTAAGTGAAGAAGTTTATATGCAACCTCCTCCTGGTCTCTCTGTTGAATCAAACAAGATTTGTCTCATTCGACGTGCACTTTATGGCCTTAAACATGCTCCACGAGCTTGGTTTGCCAAATTCAACTCTACAATCTCTCGCTTGGGTTACATGGCCAGTCATTATGATTCTGCCTTATTTCTTCGTCGCACTGACAAAGACATTATTTTACTTCTCCTATATGTGGATGATATGATCATAACTGATGATGACCTCAGTGGCATTCAAGAACTCAAGAATTTTCTTAGTCAGCAGTTTGAGATGAAAAATCTTGGACATCTCAACTACTTCTTAGGTCTTGAAATCACTCATTCTACAGATAGACTTTATATTACTTAAGCCAAGTATGCCTTTGAACTCTTGTCTTAAGCTGGACTTAGACTGTTGACACTCCAGTTGAGCTTAATGTGTATCTGACTCCCTCAGGAGGGAAACCATTGTCTAATCCCTCTCTTTACAGACGTTTGGTTGACTCACTATGCTGCTGTTCTGCGCATTTTTCGATACCTAAATGGCACTCTCTTCAATGATTTTTTCTACTCTGCTCAATCTCCTCTTATTCTTCATGCATTTTCTGATGCTGATTGGGCAGGAGATCCCACTGATCATAGTCCACCACTGGTTTTTGCTTTCTTCTTGGTTCTTCTCTGATTTCTTGGCGAAGCAAGAAACAAACTCATATGACCTGCTCCAGTACTGAAGCAGAATATCGTGCCTTCGCTAATACCACATCTGAGCTTCTTTGGCTATGATGGCTTCTCAAAAACTTAAATGTGTTCACATCTTCTACTACTCCTCTTTATTGTGACAACCAGAGTGTCATTCATATTACTCACAATGATGTCTTCCATGAACGGACTAAACATATCGAGATCGATTGTCATTTTATCCATTATCATCTTGTCCATGGTGCTCTCAAGCTAATCTCAGTCTCCTCTAAATATCAACTTGCAGATATATTCACCAAGTCACATCCTAAGGGACGCCTTTGTGATTTGGTTGACAACCTCAAGCTGGTCTCACATCCACCTTGAGTTTGAGGGGGAGCTGTTAACGTATATAGTGTGTTGAGCTTTAGGCTGAACTCGATTACTTGCATAGCACACATTCTTATACTACACTCTTGCTTGTATTGCGCACATATGTCTCCTATATAAAGGCACTATGTATATTCTATTTTTTAGAAATACAATACAAATTATTCAGTATTTCTAACAGGTGTAATTGTCAAGCTCAGTCCATATTGGATATAACAGTAAAAATAAGTTATTATAATTTATTAGATAACAGTAAAAAAAAAAAAAAAAAAAAAAAAAAACACTTAATAAAATAAGGTTAAAAAGATTAAATGGAAGCTTAGAGTGCCACATGGCAGGATCTCATGCACTTCTACATGAGACTTCTGCTTTTATATATATACTAGTTAAAGGCTCGTGCGTTGCGCAGTTTACTTCAAAAAGATATATGTAAATAAATTAAAAGATTCAAAACTATATTAATAATTAGTTAGTCACATTATAAAAAACATTAATGTTACGACATATAATTAATACATACATTTGAGTCACTTTTCATGGACACAGTGTGTAATATATAAATTTTACATATTAAAACATAAAATTATGATATACAATTAAAATAAATATTAAATTTGATTTAAATTACTTGAAAACTTTTGCTAATAGAATCTTAGATGAAGTAGAATTTTAAATTTCTTATAGTTTAGAAAATAGATTTTTAAATTATTGGTAAAAGAGTTTGATCTACATTAACCATCTATTGTCACTATATTAAAAATTAATGACAGTATGCATAAAGTATTATAACCTATTACCAAAACACTTTAATTTTGAAAGGAAAAAAATTGAAAAGGAATGGGAATTTTGAGGAGATAAAACATGGTATTTGAGGCTTATGAGCACTATTTTGACTTTCATAATGCATAATGTGAAAAGGGAAAGAATAAGTGTTAACCTTACGTGTAGAGTAAAGTTGCTTAAGATGATTATATATGAAATTTTCACATGTTTTGTAACCAAATAGACAAACAAACTCTTCATAAGAGTGTCATTAAAAAGTAAAATAAATACTAAACTAAAACTCTTAACTCACGAGAAAAAAAAAAAAAAACTGAAATTTGTAAAACTTAAACTTTTTCAAGTGTGTGGATTGAAAAATTTAAAAGTATATAAATTAACACTTAAATTAAAATATGACAAAAAAGTGTAGTGACAAAATAAAAATTGTAGATAATTCATATAGTGATGAAGAGGGGAAAAAAAGTTGATATCAACAAATAAACTTTTGTATCTATCGAAAAATTAATATAGCAATGGTTTAAAAGTTGTAAACTTACTCTAGATTTAGTGGAAATATAATTTTATACTATTAAAACTTTATGTTAGGTTCTAAAGATTTAGGAATTTATGTATTTAGAACTCTAATGTGTAATATTGGCAAACCATGATCAAAACAATATGTTTAGTCTTGTTTAGGCTTACTCAAAGTTGATTAATTATTGTAAAGTTGGAATCGAGAGGCTGCAGATGCATTGGGGCGTTTCGGCCTGGCTCGATCGATCGAAGGATAGACTCGATCGATCGAATCTCAGGTCAGATGCGTTTTCTGCAGAATTCCAACTCAGCCCAAACTCTATTTAAACGTCTTGGGGTTCAAGTAAAACACTCCTATATATAAGAGAAACCCTAGAACGTTTTTGAGACTTTGGAAGAGAGAGATTAGAGTGCCTCTTATGCCTCTTTTTATTTTTAGGGTTTTGTACCCAAACCTCTCTAAGTCTTTGTTGCTCATATTGCTGTTTGTGTGAATCTATTGTGAGATCATTGAGGAGCTTTCCTTCACATAAACTTAGGGTTTTCAAGATAGAGATTATTTCAATAACTTGATGATCAACAAGGTTGCTGCCATTGGAGCTTAAAGAATAACAAGCGTGGGTGCTTGTAGTTGATTGGAGAATCCAAGAAAGAAGGAATCTGTGGATTCGGAGCTTGCACGGGGTCGTGTCAGTAAGTTCTACTGGTAGGTAGCATTAGGAATTCGAGCGGGAAGCTTGTAAGTCCTTTTGTATGAACTTCGATTCTTTCATAGTGGATTCAGGTTTGCCTTGAGGATAGGTGGGTTAAATCCTCCCCAGGTTTTTACCAGTGTGGTTTCCGTGATCATATCATTGTGTTATTTATTATTCCGCTGCTTTATATTTTCGATATGATTGTATGCTTGTGATAACCTAGAATTGCATTATTGGACTAAGTTAATCACTTGGCTAATTAACTAGGTTAATCTGATTGTTTTAAGGGGTCTAAAACCGTTCACTTTAGCTAATAGAGTCTAATCTCAAGAAAACTATCTTCATAAAAGTGTCATTAAAAAGTAAAAATCAATACTAAACTTAAATTCAAACTCTCTTAATTTGTGGAGGTGTGAAGCTAAAATCTAAATCTTTAAAACATCATGCTTTTGGTCAATTATTTTTCTTTTTATTAATAAAAATTTTACTATTCAAGAAAATTAATTTAATCTAATAACGCATATTATCAGCCATGTTCAGGAAAGAAGAGAGGGCGGGCAAGCTTAGGGGAGTCTCGATCTATAGGGGTGCACCCCAAATATCCCATCTCCTTTTTGCAGAAGACTGTATCATCTTTTGCAGAGCCACAATCGAGGAAGGCAGAAACGTGATTAATGTGCTAAAGGAGTACGAAGGGGGTTCGAGGCAAAAGCTGAATAAAGTGAAAACCTCCCTTTTCTTTAGCAAGAACACTAGCAGTGACACCCAGGAAGAGGTTAAGACTGTGTTTGGCGCTCAAATAATAAAGCAACATGAGAGGTACTTGGGTCTTCCCTCTTTGGTTGGTTGGGGTAAAAGGAAGGCCTTTAATCGCATCAAGGATCAAGTGGGGAGGAAGATAGCGGGTTGGAAAGGTAAATTGATGTCCAACGCTGGGAGAGAGATCCTTATTAAGGCGGTAGCTCAAGCCACCCCCACTTACACGATGAGTTGCTTCAAACTCCCGGACTCTTTGTGTAGTGACTTAAACTCTATGATGAGAAATTTCTGGTGGGGTCAGAAGGAAAATGAGAGGAAAATGGCTTGGGTTTCCTGGGAAAAGCTCTGCAATCCAAAATCTAAGGGTGGCATGGGTTTCAAGGATCTAAAAGCCTTTAATTTGGCCCTTTTAGCTAAGCAAGGATGGAGGATTCAGCAAGAAAACAACTCCCTCATTCATAAAGTTTTCAAAGCAAAATACTTTGCTAAGTCCACCTTTAAGGAAGCCCAATTGGGATGTAGACCATCCTATGTCTAGAGGAGTGTCTTTGCTGCAAAGGGGATCATAGACAAAGGATCCTTATGGTGTATTGGGAATGGTAGATAGGTAAAAGTGTGGGAGGACAGGTGGATCCCCTCTCAGAACACCTTCAAAGTTGTAAGCCCGAGGCCCTAAGATTCTGACATTGATGTAGTGGCTGATCTCCTAGATAGAGAGAGTGGCTCATGGGATGCAAATCTGGTGAGATGTACTTTCCTTTCCCACGAGGCCAACACTGTTCTGAGCATTCCTATAAGCTTGAGTCTCCCCCCGAACCCACTGATCTGGGCCTGGACCAAAAATGGTTGTTTCTTGGTTAAGAGCACATATCAGGTGGCCTTTGGATGGTTGAAAGAAGGCAAACATAAAGACAATGGAGAGGGAACCTCAAATTCAGCAAAGTCGGAGAACCTGTGGAAGGTTATTTGGAAGTTGAATTGTCCAAACAAAGTAAAGCTTTTTATGTGGAAGGCCTACAGAGATATACTTCCCACAAACCATCGCCTCAAAATACGAAAGGTGCTCACTGAGGACAGTTGCCCCTTTTGTGGAAGGTGTGAATCACCAGGACACATCTTTTGGGACTGCAAGTTGGCTTTAGAGGTCTGGTTTGAGTCAAATTTAACTCTCCCAAATCTCCCCGACTCTTAAAAGGAGTTTGTTGACGTTGTTTGGTTTTTGATGGAGACCCAAAAAGTAGTAGATTAGGACCTCTTTGCCATCATAGCGTGGAGCTTATGGAATAATAGGAATTCTGTTAAGCACGAAGGAAGGTGCAAACCAACTAAATAAATTGTAAGAGAGGCATTGAACCTTGCTAAAGAATTCCAGCAAAACTCCCCCCCCCCCCCCCCAAATAGGCATACTCCCATACCAGAAATTTCTTTTTGGAAGCCCCCATATAAAGGTTGGTACTCCCATTGGGAGCGTTGGAAATAGAAGCGAAGGCAGTTGAGGAGGGAATCTGTTTGGCCAAATAGCTTGGTTTGACCCTGATCATTATTGAAGGTGACTCACAAATAGTGATGAATGCCATTTCTAGTCCTGGCCCGTCTCCAAGCTCCATCAAGAAAGTCATTGAAGGAATCAAAAGCTGGCTCATGCATAGCAGAGACTGGAAATCAAATGTCGTGCAAAGGTCTTGCAATGTAGCAGCCCACCTGTTGGCTAGACATGCTAAGCTTGTGTCTGAATGTATTATTTCGGTGAAAGATACTCCACTGATTTTTTACTATCAAATTCTAAAAGATGTTACCCATTTGGGCTTTGTCCCCTATTAATGAAAGTTTAGACCAATTTGAGTATCAAAAAAAAAAAAAAAAAAAAACTACTCCTGTCATTCCTATTCAATGTGAAACTTCACACATGCATATCCAACAATCTCCCCCCACATGTGTGAGGCCTTTTTGTGGGATTTGATTAAGTCCTACTAGACCTTGGCTATGGGCTTTTTTTCCCTTCACCAACGCATCATCAATGGGTCTCTTGTACACCATATATGGAAACCACAAGTCAGATTTCATTTTTTCAACAGCTTTGCAAATTTATATCATTATTAGAAAGTATTGTCAATTTCATTTTGTATCAATTCATGCATTTCATATTTTGTTTTGGAATAATATTGAATAATTAATTTTATATTTAAAATTAATTTGTCTATGAATATGTTTTTTGTAGAAAGATGGAATTAACTCTAGAAAAACTTGAAGGCATTAGAAAATGTGTGTAAAGAAGAAGGCTAATGAACTATATTTTTACAAATGCAATAATGAAGTAAAAAAGTCAACCCAATTAAATTTGAGTCCAATTAAAGCAAGGAATCAATAGAAATTCGCACTAAATCCAAGTCAAATTCAGACTAGGATTGCTACCTACGCAAGCTTTGAATTTCATCATAATTCATTTCGGTCATCTAACTTTGCCTTCGTTCGTTTCAATTCTCTAAGTTTCAAATTTATTTAATTAAGGCATCTCCATCAACTTCGGATAAATATTGTGGTTAATTGTCCAAATTTTTTTTTTCCTTCAAATTTTTTTAAATGAAAAAAAAAATTTTCCAATTAATGATTGAAAAATAATCCTTAATTTTTTATAAAAAAAAAAATTAACTGAAGTTGACGAAAGGGATTTGATGGAATAAACTTGAAATTTAAAGAACTGAAATGATCAAAAGCAAAATTAGATGACTAAAATAAATTATGGTAGAACTTAGAAAATGAGCTTTGCATTTTAGCTAAAAATATATGACATGTCGTATTTAATTGCATCTATCTTCTCAGCTAAACGCTTAAAACTACAAGTCGTCCACTCATGCATATTTATCTCTTAGTCTACACGTGTTATTTTCCAATTGGTTAGTGTAGTTCGTTACAGGTGTCGTTTCAGTGTTTCATTCTTCATTCTTCTTTTCCAGTTTCTTTCCTTTTCCCATCGATTATCCAAAAATATATATATATATATATATATATATATATATATTATTTCGTTCCCACTGACTTAGACTTTGAGTACACCGCGATTGGTGGTGCAGCCATGTGAACATCTTTTTAAGGTAGCATTTCTAATGGGTATGATCATTGATCAATGATGACCTGCAAAGCATGAAATATATGAGTATTTTCAAACTCAAAATGATGCAATAGAACCCCAGTGATAGAGAAACTACTGTACTAACAAACAAAAACTAAATCTACGAACAGTGATTCTTGCTTCTCCAATCAGTAATGCACGACTTGATGCAGTGAATAAAGCAAGAAATAAACCACAAGTCGTTTATGCGGAAACATAAAATGCTTTTCACGTTTTGCTTTCCAACTTCCAAGCTTGCTTTATTCCTTAAGTTCTGCTAGAAGTCAAATTTTTGTGTAAACTCACTCCATGAAAAGAGATACCAGACTAGCCAAAATGCTTTCCAGTGATCTCTCTTTCCTTTCCACAGATTTTCAATGCTACGTGATCATTGAGTTAGACTTTGAGAACACCGTGATTAGTGGTACAGCATGAAAACCTCTTTTATCATACTCCTCCAAACTTTTTATAACCATGACCATCCAACAAAGAACAAAGAAACACAACGATAATGACCAACCTCAGCCTGCTACTAGCGCTTCTCATTCTTTTCACCCCTTCTCTTTGTTGCCCTGAATATCAAAAACAAGCCCTTCTCGAGTTTAAATCCTCTCTCATCGAAACTACTAGTTCTCCCTCATTAGAAAGCCCAATGTTTGAGTTAGAGTCATGGAATTCTACCTCAGATTGTTGCACCTGGAACAGGGTCATTTGTAGTACTCGTTTTCATTCGAGGACTGTGATTGCTCTACATCTTGACTCCCTTATTTTCACGCAATCTATGGAGCCCATAGTGGTGACTTCCACCATCTTGACGCCACTCTTTCGCATTAGAAGCTTGATGCTGCTTGACATGGAAGGGAATCAAATACAAGGTGAATTGCCAGGTGACGGCTTTGCCAATTTAAGCAAATTGGTTTATCTTGATTTGAAGAATAATCACTTCAATGGCTCCATTCCCTCTCAACTTTTCCATTTGAGGTATCTTCAATATCTTGATATAAGTGGTAGTTCGTTCCATGGTATTCTTAGTGGGGAAGTGGGCTCTCTTCAAAACTTGCGGGTATTGAAGTTGGAAGAAAAGTTTTTGGTGGAAATATCCCCAAGGAGATAGGGAACATGACAAAGTTGCAGCAACTGTGTCTTCGCAGCAACAAGTTTTTTGGTGAAATTCCATCTTCATTTTCGTATTTGAAGGGGTTGGAAGAATTAGACTTGAGGGATAATTCCTTTTCAATGAACATTCCTATTTTTATTGGCAATCTATCCAACATAACTATCTTGGCCTTGAGCAATAACAGGTTGACAGGTAGAATTCCATCGTCTATAGAGAATTTGACGAAGTTGGAAACACTTCAGTTGGAAAACAACCTACTCAGTGGAGAAATTCCATCTTGGTTGTTCACTATCAAGGGCATGAAGCGTCTTTTTCTAGGAGGGAATCATCTAACATGGAATAGCAATGCAAAGATAGAGCTAAAGTGTATGCTATCTGAATTATCTATGAAGTCTTGCGGTCTGGCAGGAGAAATCCCAAATTGGATTTCTAAACAAAAGACTCTTGAAGTTTTGGACTTGAGTGAGAATGAGCTAGAAGGAATGTTCCCACAATGGCTTGTTGAAATGGAAGTCGGAAGCATATATCTATCAGATAACAGTCTTACAGGTTCTCTCCCACCTCGTCTGTTCAACTCTCAAAGTTTATCAGTTCTTTCCCTATCTCAAAACTACTTTTTTGGAGAACTGCCAAACAACATTGGTAATGCAACTTCTCTCATAGTCCTCATGTTGGCTGAAAATAATTTTTTAGGTAAGGTTCCTCAATCTATCTCCAATATTTATAACCTCTTATTACTAGACTTGTCAAGCAATAGATTTTTTGGCAACTTACCAGATTTTAGCTCCAATGAAGTGCTCGAGTACATTCTCTTTTCTTCTAATGAATTCTCTGGTGAAATTCCAACAAATGTTTCCCAAGAAATTAAAGTTCTTGCATTGGGAAATAATAAATTTACTGGCCGCCTGCCTAGAAACCTGACCAATATGAGCAAGCTTGAACACCTAGATATCCATGACAACAAAATCACAGGTGAATTGCCAGAGTTTATTAGCCAAATCTCCACCCTTCAAGTCCTAAATTTACGTAATACCACCCTCCAAGGTTCCATCCCTAATGGCATTTTCAAACTTAGTAGCCTCCAAATTCTTGACCTCTCAAACAACCATCTTGTTGGAAACATCTCTCCAAAATTTGGAAATTTTGCTCGTATGATTGAAACATCAAACGAATTTTCATCACTCTCTGATAGTTCCACCATCTCAATCAAGTTAGATTATCAGGTGACAGTGATTTGGAAGAAGTCAAAACGAAGTCTCTCAAGCCATAACCTCCAGCTCTACACTTTGCTAGACCTGTCAATGAACAAACTTTTTGGTGAAATCCCAGCATCATTAGGCAGATTGAAGGGTCTAAAGGTTCTCAACATCTCACATAACATCCTCTTTGGAAAGGTACCGATAAGTCTTGGTGACCTAGAGAGTCTAGAGAGTTTAGACTTGTCACATAACAAATTATCAGGCTTAATTCCACTATCACTAGCAAAGTTGCAAGAATTGTCTGTTTTGGATGTGAGCAACAATGAGCTCATAGGTAAGATTCCAGTTGGTAGCCAAATGGACACTATGAATGATCCAAACTTTTTTGCCAACAATAGTGGACTATGTGGAATGCAGATTCAGGTTCCGTGTGCTGAAGAACTATCACCAACAAAATCATCAAAGGATGAGAGTAAGGAGACATTGTTCTTATGGGAAGGAGTGGGGATTGGATACTCATTTGGCTTCTTCATAACTGTGGGAATCCTATATCATACTGCGTATTTTGTTCCTAAACAACTTCCAAATCATCGCAGCCAACAAATAAGGCAAAGTGTTTAAGTTTCCAGTCTCATACAAGTTATGTAGTTTTTTCTATTATCAAATATCTAATTCTCGACATGCAAAGGCTTTCAATTAAACAATTATAACCAATAGTGATTCATAAGTATCAATAAATTACCTATGACACTGAATTGTAGAATAAAGTGAGAGGGAAACTGAGAATAAATATATAAGATATTATAATCAAATATAAAATCTATGTAAATTGTAACTTGAATGTTCAATTAGCGTGTAAAATACTATGAACGTTTAGACCCCCAATTACAAAATACCAATTCAAGCTTATTATCAAACAATAAATGTGTGGAACATGAACATAAGCTAATAACAGAATTGATAAACAATCTAAACCAATTAAAATCACATCCACAGCAGAAATTAAATGGCAAAGATTAAGGGAAGAGAGATGCAAAGACAAAGACAACACAGCGATGTGTTATCGAAGAGGAAACTGAAGCCCTCGGTGTAAAACCTCTCCGCCGCCCTCCAAGCGATCAATAATCCACTAAAGAATGAAATTGGGATACATGAACAGCAGAAGACCCTCCAAGCCTAATCCACCCAATGTACCTAAGCCCTCCAAGTTTCTTGCTCCAACGAGGTTGCGCCGAACCTTTCTCTTTTTTAGCTTACCAGCTTCCGTTATAGCCCATAGCATCAACTAATAACCATTGGTCCCTTCCTAACTGCTTCCCAAAGCACCAAAAAGCCTTCTTACAGATATGGATATGGTGAGAAAATGATTTGGGTAAGAACCTCTCAATGATGTAACAATGGAGAGGGTAAGAGTAGAGAAATTTGAGGAGTCTCTATGTGAAGATTGTGGATGAATTAATCTTGTTTTTCTCTAGGGTTTCTCTTTCAAAATTCTTTCTAGAAGCTCTCTACATTTCGTGGGTATAAGGGTCTATATATAGTAGTGGGTGTTTGGAATATGAAGAGTCATTTTTCAAAACAGAGCTGGCTGGCGACTTGGCCTTGCGACTTGACTGAGTCGCGAGTTCAAGCCGCGAGCTAACTGAATGGCCAGTCTGGACTTTTTGTCCTGTAGTGCTACAGCTGGCATGACGGTTCAGCTTCTCTGAATGCTTCACTCGTGTGCATCTTCTGGCAGCTTGCTAGTCGCGAGCCACCCGCAAGATCCAGTCGCGGTTCCTTGCTTCACTGCACATTCTTGAGCATTTCTTCACACTCTCTTACACACTACCCTTACAAGATTCTCACCTAAATACAGGGTTTCTAAATGCTGAATTACAAGCAAATTTGGCACGGAATAAAGCCAACAAGATGGTTGATTAAATTCAACCTTACAATCTCGCCCTTTGGTTTTTCTGTTACAAAACCCTAAAACAAACTCTAGACTTAACGCGTGAGTTGGGAACAGTTGATCAAAACTCACTCACACCTAACTCTAGAATCTGTGAAGCTCTTGAAGACATTGTTCTTATGGGAAGGAATGGAGATTGGATACTCATTTGGCTTCTTCATAGCTGTGGGAATCCTATATCATATTGGGTATTTTGTTCTTAAACCTCTTCCAAATCATCGCAGCCAACGAATAAGGCAAAGTGTTTAAGTTTCCAGTCTCATACAAGTTATGTAATTTATTTTATTATCAAATATCTAATTCTCGTCATGCAAAGACTTTTTATTAAACAATTATAACCAATAGTCATTCATAAGTATATATTGGACCGTGAGCTGTGTCATTCCACCTCAAAACCAATTGGTAATGAGAAAGACACACTCAAATTTTTTATGACATTCGATATCACACCACGCAAAACTGTTTTTAGAGTAGTTGTAGGGAGTCAGATTGTGGTCCCCCCCAACAATCCCTCCCTCACAATGATACTCTCATGACTCGAACTCATGACCTTGACTCTGATACCATTTGTTGGACCGTGAGCTGTGTCATTTTACCTCAAAATCAATTGGTGATGAGGAAGACACGCTCAAATATTTTATGGCCTTTGATATCACACCACACGGGCCTGTTTTTAGAATGGTTATAAGGAGTCAAATTGTGGTCCCCCAACAGTATTAATAAATTATCTATGACACTGAAATGTAGAACAAAGTGAGAGGGCAACTGAGAATAAATATATAAGATATTATAGTCAAATATTAAATCCATGTAAATTGTTCTCTCTTGTTATACCATTTCTTTTTGGTTTTTCCTCTTTTTTTTTTTTTTTTTGGGTGGGGGGCAGGGCTAGAAGAAAATATATAATGAGGCCAAAAGTACTACACTTTAGTCTAACTTTATAGTTATCCAACAAAGAACAAAGAAAAACAACAATGGCAAAACTCGGACACTCCTTCCAACTTTATATGGATAAAAAAAATATAAAATAAAATAAATAAATAAATCAACTCAAACGCAACAATATTATACTTTCTATCCTTAATTTTTTTTTTTTAAATCTTTTTCAATAGTTAAATTTGCTCCTAAAATATTGGGGGAAAAGAAAACTTTTTCTAAATTTTAGGAATGAAAAACGAAATTCATACAAACTTTAGAGATGAAAACTATATTTTAACCTAGTATAAAAATGCATACATGAATACTAGTTTTACTTCTTTGGCTATATGAGATTACACTAAGCAATTCATTATTATTATTATTATTATTATTATTATTATTATTATTATTATTATGATCATCATCATTATTATGTCACAATAAGTGGAGAGAGGGATTGCAACATTAGTTCTTTTCATACAGAGATCAAACAATGTTATTAAAGTATAAGACTCTAGACCAATTCACTACTACTAGCCTCTGAGCACGCGCGTAGAGGCTCTTCAATTTTTTTGGTAAAGGTTAATAATTTGCATTTATTATAATTTAGAGCATTTATTGTAATTTGAGATTGCTACATTTTCCAATCACAAAAAAAAAAACCTAGGGGTGTGATGAAAAAATTATTTCACCACACATAATACTCATCACACCCCTAGGTTTTTTTTTTTTTTTTTTGTGATTGAAAAATGTAGTAATCTTAAATTATAATAAATGCAAATTATTAACTTTTACCAAAAAAATTGAAGAGCCTCTAAGCACGCGCGTGAGCGCATGCTCAGAGGCTAGTTATTATTTATCATTATGCTAATACACAAACTTTTCACATTAAAAAAAAAAAAGACTATTAAATTTCATATAGTAGAATATTTATAAAAAAAATGTTCATTAACAACTACTTGATAGATTGACTACCACTTTGCTCCCCTGAATTCATCCAATGTGCCTACCATGCAATCTAACAAAATTGTTGATATATCACCCTAAAAAAATACAAAAAAATAGAGTAAGGCTTAAATGTAAGAAAAACAACAAACAAAAATAATAGGAGGAAGACAAAGCACCACTTAAAACACATACACTAAAATAATTAATCAAACCCAATAACCACACCAAAAAAAAAAAAAAACCATAGACAAAAATATATATCATTCCCACTCTTTAAAAAAGAGTCATTAATTAGAGAAAATATTAAACAATTATCAAACTAACCAAATAAAAGAAAAGATTGAAAAAGAAAAGTGTGGTCCTATTTTGTACGCAGTATTTTCGTAGGAGTTAAAAGATTTTTTTTTTCTTTCAAACTCTAAATTACATAAAAGAATAAGGTGTTTTTTTTTTTTTTTTTTTTCTAAACTCTAAGTTAGCGTTCAACTAAATATTTTGTTAGGAAAAAAATATCAAAAAGTAATTTGAGTTCAAATAGAACTCATATTTTTTCTTTGAAATATTCACGTTTAGAAATATAAGTTCAAATAGAAAATTCACTTTTAGAAATATAAGAAAATTCACGTTTAAAAATATGAACTCATATTTAAAAATTTTAGTCCAAATAGAAATCAAATAGAACTCATATTTTATATTCACGTTTTCCATAGAAATCAAAACGTTTTCATGCTAATATGAGTTATATGACTTCAAAAGATGAATATAAGAAGTTATATTTGAACAAAACAATAGGAATATAAGAAAACGTAATGTGAAAGTGTTTTTTTTTTTTTTTTTTTTTTAAGATAAGAAAATAATATGGAAAGAATAATGATAAAAAAATAAGGAAACCAAATATAGGAAAGAAAATACTAAATGACAACTCATAAAAGCAAATGTAATAGAGAGAATTCAATACGCATGAGGTGTTCTAAATAGAGATCATAAAAGATACTTACATTTTTGTTGTTGACTACACTTCAAGTACAAAGTCCAAATAGTTCGTTGGAGGTGGAGGACAAAACACACAAAAATCTTGAAGATCAACACCCTAGTGCAAGTTCCTTGAAGTTATACCAAAATCTTGAAGATAAACACTCCATTGCATGTTCCTTGAAGTTTAAATACCAAAATCTTAAAGATAGGCACCCCAGTGCACGTTCCTTAAAGAAATATGTGAAAGAAATTAATAGTGAGGTTGAAATATAAGGGCTATTTTACCAAAATATTTGATTTGTTTCTAGAAAATAAGAAGTTGTTCATGAATTAGAAAATCAAAATAGAAAAGACCAAAGTATATTGACATACACATACTGTTGAGCAGGAACAAATTTGAGTAGAGCAAATAGAAAAAATGATGATAATGGTGAAAAGAAGATTAACAGAATTGAGAGAATTGGAGAACTGAAAAAGAAGCAATTTGAGTTTGGAAATCAACGTGAGAGTACCAGGAGTGTGTTCCTATTTTGTAGATAGTGTTTTACATGGGAGTTTTCATTTCGAAAAATGATCCAACCAAATTGTGGTGATACGATTAGCAATTTGAAAACCAACAGGAGAATAGTAGTGTCTAAATTTAAGTGATATAAATGAAAAGTTATAGTGATAGTTTTATTGTATGAAAAATAAAGAAGAACTTTTATAATTAAAAAAGAAGAAGAAGAAGAATTGTTATAAAAAACTAGCCTCTGGGCACGCACATGGCTCTTCTATTTTTTGGGTAAAGATTAATAATTTTCATTTTTTGGGTAAAGAAACAAATACATCGTGATGAAGTAAAAAAAAAAAAATGAATATGTGGGGTGAGTTTTGTAGATTGAAGGAGTTTTAAAGCTAAGAAAAGAGTAATCCTATTTTGTAGGGAGATAGTGAGTAGAAGTAGGAACTTAAATCAACGTAAAAGTAGGAGTTTATTAGAAGAAGGAAGCATTTCAACATAGAAGTATGAATTTATTATTTTTGTCAATTTACTATTTTAACCTCATTTTTAAGTTTTAGGTAGGAGTATTTTTGACAGTAAAAAAAGCAATAATTAAATTTCTTTTAAGTTAAATAATCAACACCAATTTACTATTTTAACCCCATTTTTAAGTTGTTGGTTAATTAATTTATGGGTATTTTTGACAAAAAAAAAGCAATAACTAACTTTCTGAATTCTCTTGATATATACAGATAATAAATAAAGAATAATTGATTTAAAAAAAAAAAAAAAACTTGAAGGGAGTATGAATAAGGGAAACGTGAATGTAAAAAATAAAATAAATAAATAAATTTAAAAAAAAAAAAAAAAAAAAAAAAAAAAAAAAAAAACCCAACTTAGGGGAAATTATACATGGGTTTAAAAAAAATGAAATAGATAACGGAAAAAATATATATATAAAGGATAAACCTTAATAACAGGGTAGATAACTTTTTTTGATAGAAACGTGGGTTTTTTTTTTTTTTTTTTTTTCTCATTAGGTTTTTTGTTTTTAATTTTTAAAAAGAAGTTAAGAAAATAGTTTAAATAAATTGTAATATATATCTATTTAGTTTTTTTTTTTTTTTTTTTTTGGATAAACTTGAGGATGTTTTAAAAGAAAAAATTATTTGAAGATAACTTTTTTTTAAAAGGAAAAAAAATAATAACAAAAGTATAGTTGCTTTGAAAAAGTGGGTTAGTGGAGAGTGATCCTATTTTGTAGGAAATATTTTAGGTGAGAGTTAAAGATATATTTTTACTTTGTTATCCTTAAGTTTTGTCCTTATTTAAACGTAGGCTGTAAGGATATTTTGGAACACAAAAAAATCCGGTCTAAACAGGTGCAGCATCTTAAATAGTAGTATAGATTATAAAGATAAAGTTTAACTACAAAATTAATTATAGCCTAAGGTTACAACCTTATTCAATATTTTTTTACTGGATGTGAATTTTGACAAATGCACCAATGGATTACATTTTCTTTTTATATCTTTCATGTTTGCAAAATTTCTAGAAAATTAAAGATCAATAGAATTTCAACATATGACTTCCGCTCCATAATCATTACTCATTATCATTATGCCAAGTTAGTTCCTTGTCGTCAAATTAAATAAGATGTGTGGATTTCTAAGTTGGGCTGCTTACACCAAAAAACCGATTGGTATCTTAGCCGGATAATAAGAGCAATTATCAAGGAGTAGACGTCATATATTGAAATTTTGTCTTATCTATAAGAACAATAATAATAAATCATGGAGCAAGCATCATCAATTCCTACTTTATATATATATATATATATATATATATATATATAATGATGACGTGAAAAAGTGTAGGTTTGCAAAGGCTTAATGGCATATATTATATGAAAACTATAGAGGAAGCAAAAGAAAAACTTAAAAACTTTCATTTTACGTTATAGAATATTTGCTAACTTGTGCAATGCATAGGAAAACTCAACAAAAAAAAATAATATAATATACATATTTAATTAATGGGTTGGATTCAAGTTATTTTTGGTAATACATACTGTGGGGCCAGAATAAGTCAAGCAACCCCGGCCCACTTTAGACTAGGCCCAGAGGCCCACGCCGAGGACGCGTCCAAGGTCCGAGGACGAAAGTGTAGAGCCTAGGGCCCAAGGAGCATTGCCGAGGATGGTTACATCCTCGGGAGACCGAGATCAGAAAGTGATCAAACAGCACACCCTTAAGGGGAATCTCTCTGAGCATCCAAGGAGCAAATAGCAAGTACCAAGCACCGGACATGGAAGCATGGTGGAGGAGCAGGTCCCAGGTGAACTGTCACCTCCACATTAAATGCCCTCAACTAACGCCCGGGCCGCATTAATGAGGATAGGACCTCTGAACAGTGCCGTCTTGGGCGTTGCAACCCACAGAAGGGATGGGAATGCGGCTGATGGAACAGGCTCTCAAGTGGAAACCGGGTTGATCAACAAATGTAGGGCTAGGATCAACTGGGAGAGAAGTATATAATGTAAGAAGTCCCTCTTGAGAGGGGGACGGACGGAAAACCAGAGAAAAGAAACACTGTAGCAGTTTATATTCTCTCCAACCTTGTAACCATTCTGAAAAAGAGATAATAAGAACTTCAAGCTCTATAAGACCCGTCCGAGGAGCCTTATTGTGCATTCCAACCCACACTTAAGTTAGTAGTATTCACGTACAACCATGCATGGCCGCTGCATTCCTTACTAGGGCCTAGCTCTTGAACCCATATTCTATAAATTCATTGGAGGGTTAGCTGGGCTTGGGTCCACTCTCTCAATCTGCGGAGAGCGCTCGAAACCGGTCCCTACAATTGGCGCCGTCTGTGGGAAGAGCTTGTGCGTTAGTAAGGACAACAGTCAAACATGGTAGGATCAGGCCCTCACCAAAGAACTCCCAATCGACTTGAACCGACGAAGTCAAGGTATCAGGGTAACTATGGCGACCCCGGGGGCGGTCAGAACGACAACAGACGATTTCGAGAAGGAAGCGTGCATACTTCAACGGCGAGCGAAAGCCAGGGGGACGGGCACGTTCCCCAGAAGCGCGACGATGGCCAGGCCACGCAATCGGAAGAGGCCCATAGCCACGCCTCCCAGAGAAAGGATGATAAGGTGGCCATGCAGCGCGAGATAGACGATCTGAAGAGAAAGCTGCGCCGTGCGCAGCGAAGACAGTCCGAACTCAGCCCTGACCTGCCCTCCAACGACGAGAGTGATGACGAATATAGGCAGAGGTCAAGAACGCCCCCCAGCGAGACTTTCTCCCACGATGAGGAATGCTACCAGAGGCGTAGGCGTGCCAACCCAACCCCTAGGGGCTTAGGAGGTGACGCCATGAGCAAGGCGCTGGATCAGCTCTCCAGGTCGCCCTTCACGCGTCGTATAGAGGAGGCAGAGCTTCCTCGACGGTTCCAGCAGCCAACCTTCATTGCTTACAACGGCAAAACGGATCCCGTAGAGCATGTGAGCCAATTCAACCAGAGGATGGCTGTCCACTCCAAGAACGAGGCGCTGATGTGCAAAGTCTTCCCATCCAGCTTGGGACCTGTGGCAATGAGGTGGTTCAACGGTCTAAGGACGAATTCCATAGACTCGTACAGACAGCTGACCCAGGCCTTTGGTTCCCGCTTTGTCACGAACAGCAGGCCTCCTCGGCCCATGAGCGCATTGCTGTCCCTATCCATGCGTGACGGGGAGACCCTCAAGGCTTACTCAGACAAGTACTGGGAGATGTACAACGAGCTGGACGGCAAGTATGACGCCGTCGCCATCAGTACATTCCAGAATGGGCTACCAATGGGGCACGGCCTGAGGAAGTCATTGACCGGAAAGCCCGCCACCAGCGTGCGGCAACTGATGGATCGGATCGACAAGTACAAGCGGGTGGATGAAGATATGCTGCAGGGCAAAGGCAAGGAGAAGGTTATCCCTCAAGAGAGGAGGGATTTCAGGTCGGACCGGTAAAGCAACGCCCGCCCGAGGAGGGATTTCGGTGGGCAATCCGGGGCGACCAATGCCCAGACTGTCGGCGCAGTATTCCGAGAACCCGTACACAAGGTTCTGGAAAAGATAAAGAATGAGCCGTACTTCAGATGGCCGGCTAAGATGATGGGGGAGCCTGATAGGCGCAACCAGAGCCGTTACTGCCAGTACCACCAGGACCACAGACATGCCACGGAGGATTGCAGGAACCTCTAGAACCACCTGGACCAGCTAGTCCAGGATGGAAGGCTGAAGCACCTTCTGCACTATTCCAGCGGCCAGCAGGGCCAAACCTACCAAGAGTCTCGGAGGGACGCCACCATGGGGCAGCCCGCTGGGACGATCAACATAATCTTGGCCGCGCCAGGAAGAACAGGCACACCCCCGTTGCGAGTGTTGTCTGTAGCCCAACTGCCCGCTGAGGACCTTCGGACAGGGCCGAAGAGGTCCAGGAGGAATCCTCCCCCAGCATTGAGTTTCTCGGAGGAGGACAAGGTTGGGACCATCCAACCACACGAAGACGCCCTAATCATCACCCTCAGAATCGGGGGCTATGACGTGAAAAGGGTGATGGTGGACAGTGGCAGCGCAGCCGAGGTCATGTGTCCAGACCTCTACAAGGGGCTGGGGCTAAAACCAGAAGACCTCACACCTTATAGCTCCCCCCTAATGAGCTTCGACGGAAAGCTCGTCATCCCAAAAGGCATGATCAGACTGCCCGTACAGACAGGCCCAGTGGTGGTGGAGGCAATCTTTGTAGTGGTGGACACATACTCCCCCTACACGGCCATCGTAAGAAGGCCCTGGCTACACGCCTTGGATGGCGTAGCCTCCACCTTGCACCAGAAGGTGAAATTCCCATCAGGGGACCAGGTTCTGGAAATCCAAGGTTGCCAACCCACGGCTAGGCAGTGCACGGTGGCTGCCATATCCTATCGACTCGATGCACAGTCCTCGGCCCCAGCCGAGGAAGATTCATAGCAATCAAAGACCCAGGTGGTGCCTCCGGACGCACCTGCCGAGGATGCTAAATGTGAGAACCTAGAGAAGGTGGTAATTGGCGATGATCCGGAGAAGTTCTTCCAAGTCGGAACCCAGCTGCCTCCACAGGAGGAGGAGGAGTTACTTGAGTTCCTCAAGAGGAACCTTGACGTGTTCGCATGGGACCCCTGCGATGCCCCTGGGATTGATCCATCCTTCATCTGTCACCACCTTAACGTCAACCCATCTGTGATCCCCAAGCAGCAGCCACCTCGGCGCCCGTCGAAGGAGCATGCTGATGCGATCAGGGAAGAGGTTAATAAGCTTAAGCGCGCGGGGGCTATCAAGGAGATCTTTTACCCCAAATGGTTGGCCAACACTGTGGTGGTCAAGAAGAAAAGTGGAAAGTGGAGGGTTTGTGTAGACTTCACAGACCTGAACAAAGCATGCCCAAAGGACCCCTTCCCAATGCCATGAATAGACCAGCTAGTAGATGCGACGGCAGGCCATCCTCGGATGAGCTTCCTGGATGCCTTTTAGGGCTATCACCAAATCCCACTAGCCTTGGAGGACCAAGAGAAGACAGCCTTTGTGACACCCATTGGGAACTACCACTACAACAAGGTTATGCCATTTGGCCTGAAAAACGCCGGATCCACCTACCAGAGGATGATGACGAGAATGTTTGAGCCGATGTTGGGCAAGAGCATCGAGGTCTATGTTGACGATATGGTGGTGAAGAGCAAGCTGGTGTCCGAGCACGTGGAGGACCTCGGCCGCACATTTGACGTCCTAAGAGAGCACAAGCTCCGCCTTAATGCCTCAAAATGCTCGTTTGGCGTAAGCTCTGGCAAGTTTCTGGGGTATATGATCACCCACCATGGGATCGAAGTCAACCCCGACCAAATCAAGGCCATTCACAATTTGAAGCCTCCGCAGAACCCCAAGGAGATCCAAAAGCTTACTGGGATGATCGCGGCGCTGAACCGATTCATTTCCAGGTCGGCCGACAGGTGCAGGCCCTTTTATCTCCTGATCAACAAATGGAAAGGATTTGAGTGGTCCGAGGATTGTGCCATAGCTTTCCAGCAACTCAAGGAGTATCTATCCCGGCCGCCTATCATGTCCAATCCTGAGCCCGACGAGGTCCTATACGCCTACCTTGCTGTGGCGCCCCACGCAGTGAGCCTAGTACTGGTACGAGAAGACAATGGCGTTCAAAAGCCAGTTTACTATGTCAGCAAGTCGCTGCACGAAGCGGAGGTCAAATACCTACCCCTGGAGAAGGCTATACTGGCAGTGGTCCACGCCACGAGGAAGCTCCCCCATTACTTCCAAGCTCACACAGTGGTTGTCCTAACCCAATTGCCCTTGAAGTCTGTACTCCGGGCCGCTGATTACACAGGTAGAATCGCGAAGTGGAACACAATTCTGGGGGCTTTTGACGTCAAGTACATGCCCCGGACCTCCATAAAAAGCCAGGTTCTAGCGGATTTGACGGCCAAGTTCGCTGAACCAGTTGAAGAAGTGACAGCCGAGGACAAGAGCTGTGATGAGAAATCGGTTGGGGCAATCTCCTTCCCGGAGTCACCATGTTGGAAAGTATATGTGGATGGCGCAGCAAACCAAAGGGGGTCCGGAGTGGGGCTAGTCCTAGTATCCCCTGAAGATCATGTCATTGAGAAGTCCCTGAGGCTTGGATTCACAGCCACAAACAACGAGGCCGAGTATGAGGCACTACTGCAAGGGATGATCATGGTACAAAAGATGGGAGGAAAGTCGATAGAGATGTTCTCAGACTCCAAATTGGTGGTAGGACAGGTAAAGGGGGAGATGGAGGCCAGAGATTCGAGAATGCAAGAATACCTGAGCCAAGTCAAGCGCTTGCAGTTGGAGTTTGGCCTCTTCAACTTGTCCTATATTCCCAGGAGTGGGAACAGTCATGCCGATTCGCTAGCCACACTCGCAACCTCCTCGGCAGGGGCTCTGCCTCGGATCATACTTGTGGAGCACCTGGAGAGGGCAAGTGAAGTGCCAAAGGGAGCGATCCCCGTCCATCAAGTTGCGATGGGTCCCAGCTGGATGGACTCCATAGTGAAATTCCTCAAAGATGATGTCCTGCCCGAGGAGAGGTCAGAGGCAGAAAAGATACGAAGGAAAGCTCCTCGGTTCTGGTTGTCCGAGGATCACAAGCTATACAGGTGCTCCTACTCTGGGCCATATCTACTGTGCGTTCACCCCGAAACGGCAGAATCCTTGCTCGAAGAGCTGCACGAAGGAATCTGTGGGAGCCACACATGGGGGAGATCCCTGGCTCACCGAGCCGTCACACAAGGATACTGGTGGCCGGGAATGCAGCAAGAGGCCCAGGAGTATGTCAAGAAGTGTGACCAATGCCAAAGGTTCGCCCCAAACATCCATCAGCCAGGAGGGGTCCTCAACCCGTTGTCCAGTCCATGGCCATTTGCCCAATGGGGCTTGGACATTGTGGGACCTTTCCCTAAAGCACCAGGGAATAAGAAGTATATGTTGGTGGCCACGGACTACTTCACCAAGTGGGTCGAGGCCGAACCACTAGCCAACATCAGGGACGAAGACGTGAAGAAATTCCTTTGGAGGAACATAGTTACACGGTTCGGGGTCCCTCATACCCTCATCTCGGATAATGGGCTCTAGTTCGATAGCAAGGCCTTCAGGAGGTACTGTTGTGAACTTGGGATCACAAACAGATACTCAACGCCAGCCTACCCCCAGGGAAACAGACAGGCCGAGGCGGTCAACAAGGTCATCGTCAACGGGCTTAAGAAGAGACTAGATGATGCCAAAGGGAGATGGGTAGAAGAGCTGCCCCACGTCCTCTGGACGTACCGGACTACGCCTCGGCGCTCAACGGGGGAAACACCTTTTGCCATGACTTATGGTGCAGAGGCAGTGATCCCCCTGGAAACCAACTTCCCGACACTAAGGACGAGCTCCTTCACCCAGACAGCAATGATGAACTACTGGGGCGGAGCCTAGACATGGTAGACGAACGAAGAGAGCAAGCAATGATCCAGCTGGCCCACTACCAACAAAAGCTCAAGCAGGGGTATGACACCAATGTAAAGCTCAGACCACTAGCACCGGGAGACCTGGTGCTGAGAAAAGTCGTAGGAGCTGCCAAGAACCCTTCTTGGGGAAAGCTCGGACCCAACTAGAAGGGGCCCTACCGAATCACCTCAGTGGCAGGGATAGGAGCATACTATTTAGAAGATTTAGATGACAAACCTGTACCTCGTCCATGGAATGTAAATAACCTGAAAAAGGTATTACTATTAATAAAGAAGTCTCTTTTGATTCAGATGTTCTGCTTATCACAATAACACGTCTCGCGTCCCAACGGCAAATATATCTGGGTGCTAGACAAAACCTAGGTCTTGCATGGTCCAAGAACTCAAGCCTATGGGGAAACTAGTTACTTACAGCCAATTGAAGGTAGCATTGTACCTAGGTCTTGCATGGTCCTCGGACTCAAGCCTATGGGGAGCTAACCACTTATATTGAAGGTAGCATTGTACCTAGGTCTTGCATGGTCCAAGGACTCAAGCCTATGGGGAGCTAACCACTTATATTGAAGGTTAGCAATTGTACCTAGGTCTTGCATGGTCCTCGGACTCAAGCCTATGGGGAGCTAACCACTTATATTGAAGGTAGCATTGTACCTAGGTCTTGCATGGTCCAAGAACTCAAGCCTATGAGGAGCTAACCACTTATATTGAAGGTAGCATTGTACCTAGGTCTTGCATGGTCCTCGGACTCAAGCCTATGGGGAGCTAACCACTTATATTGAAGGTTAGCAATTGTACCTAGGTCTTGCATGGTCCTCGGACTCAAGCCTATGGGGAGCTAACCACTTATATTGAAGGTTGCATTGTACCTAGGTCTTGCATGGTCCAAGGACTCAAGCCTATGGGGAGCTAACCACTTATATTGAAGGTAGCATTGTACCTAGGTCTTGCATGGTCCTTGGACTCAAGCCTATGGGGAGCTAACCACTTATATTGAAGGTTAGCAATTGTACCTAGGTCTTGCATGGTCCTCGGACTCAAGCCTATGGGGAGCTAACCACTTATATTGAAGGTTAGCAATTGTACCTAGGTCTTGCATGGTCCTCGGACTCAAGCCTATGGGGAGCTAACCACTTATATTGAAGGTAGCATTGTACCTAGGTCTTGCATGGTCCAAGGACTCAAGCCTATGGGGAGCTAACCACTTATATTGAAGGTTAGCAATTGTACCTAGGTCTTGCATGGTCCTCGGACTCAAGCCTATGGGGAGCTAACCACTTATATTGAAGGTTGCATTGTACCTAGGTCTTGCATGGTCCAAGGACTCAAGCCTATGGGGAGCTAACCACTTATATTGAAGGTTAGCAATTGTACCTAGGTCTTGCATGGTCCAAGGACTCAAGCCTATGGGGAGCTAACCACTTATATCTGGGTGCTAGACAGAACCTAGGTCTTGCATGGTCCAAGGACTCAAGCCTATGGGGAAACTAGTTACTTACAGCCAATTGAAGGTTAGCAATTGTACCTAGGTCTTGCATGGTCCTCGGACTCAAGCCTATGGGGAGCTAACCACTTATATCTGAGTGCTAGACAGAACCTAGGTCTTGCATGGTCCAAGGATTCAAACCTATGGGGAAACTAGTTACTTACAGCCAAACTCAAGTGTTAGACTGGACCAAGGCTCTGCATGGTCCTCGGACTCAGGCCTATAGGGAAGTTAACTACATTGAAGAAATCCTAAGTGTCTACTCGAAAAAATTATATCTGGTCCTTAGGAAATGAAAGGTGCATCAGAGCATACATGCCCTCTCATTATAATAGTTGATGCCGCGATTGGCCGTGATGCAATTGAAGCTAAAATCATGCAAGTAAAGAAAAAACGGATAGTGTGCAAGTAAGCAAACAGCCACAACAAACAGAAAAAGAAACAAAGCTCTCATTTCATTAAGTCCAAAAGAATTACACCAATGGAGTCACATTAAAAATAAAGAAAAAGGGAAGAAAAAGATGCAGAAATGAAGTGTAGCAGGCAGAAGCGCCAAGGAGCCTAGTCCTTCTATTTAGTTGTCCGCTTCGGTGGGTGGCTGGCCCATAGCTGCCTCAGGGTCCTCTGAGCCCTGACTGAGGGGGATGGCCTGCAGAGGCACGGCAGGAATAGCTGCCCCCTCGGCAGAAGAAACCTGGGCATCGAGGGAAGGCTTTGCAGCCTGCTAAGGCGCATCCTCGTTAGAGCCATCACTCAATTCAACCACCACGGGAGGATTACTCCCTTGAACTGGCTCATCAGTGACCCCAGCATCTGAGGCCCCCTCACCCGGAGTAGCAGCAGTTTCCACAGCAGCCTCTTCGGCTTCAGAGCCATCTAGGGCAGCCTCGCGGATGACAAGGGGGTAGTACACGCTCTCCTCCTTCCACAAGTCAGAAGAGGCCTCCACCCCAGCTCGTTTGAGGGCTTCATTCCAAGTTTCAGAGCAGTAGCGCCTACATACCCCAGGGACTTGGGATTTGTAGGCAGCTGCTGTTTTAGCTGCCCCAGCAGCATAGGCTGCCTCTTCAGCTTCATCCTTGGTGGCCCAGGCCTCCTCCCGGCCTTGATTTGCCTCAAACTTGGCCCTCTCAGCCTCCCCTTTGGCCCATTCGGCCACCTTCTTGGCCTCCTCAGCATCGGCCACTTTCTTCGCCAGGCCAGCTATCTGATCCTCGGCGAGCTTCAGCAGCCCCTCTACCTCACCCAGACGCTTCGTCTGAGTTTCAGCCTGCCTCTGGGCACCCTCAAGGCTTGACACCACGCTGTTCCTAGCCCGGGTCATTGCCTTCAGCTCCTCCCTGGCCTTGGCAAGGTCCTCCTCGGATGTCTTGAAGGTCCGAGTGGCCACCAAGCGCCTCTCGCGCTCCTCATCCATAGCCTTTCCATGGTCATTGGCTGCCTCCTCCAGCCTGAAAGTGGCCTGGACAGTCTGCCAAACAAAACAGATAAGTTATAATTAGCCGAGCTCAAAAAAGAAAGGAAGGCAGAAAAAAAAAAAAACTGAAGCGAGAAAAAGCACAAGTGTTAAGGGTCTTACCATCCCCAAATATCGCTTGAGGCAGAGGAAGACATCCCTACTCCTCAAGGTCCCCAGCTCCGCCATGTCCGCGGGAAGGAGCAGGCATCTCTCCACCGCGTCGGCCACGTACGCGCCTTCGCCATCCTTAAAGTCCCTGAGGGAGGAGTCATCCCTCAAAAGTGCCCTGCGGAGCATTGGGGCGGGGAGCCAGGCCTGGACCTCGGGCGGGGGAGCGACCTGTTTATCCTGGGTTGAAGAGCCTATCCTCAGCTGCTTCGATGGCCACCGAGTGTCATCGCCCTCCCGCGTGGGCCCAGATTTGTCCTCAAGGGTCCTCTTGCCCTTGTCCTTCTTCTGCTTAGGATCAGCAGGTTCGTGCCTGGACGGCGAGCTCGTCTGAGGCGGAGGAAGAGGGAGCCTGGATTGGGTTGAGGCCGACCTGGTCTGAGCAGGACGAGTCTTTGGAGGAGGAGGAGGAAGCCTCGGCTTGGACTTCCCCGGCTAACCTTCGATGAGGTCGAGTAGACTGGGTTGGGCCTTCTTCTTGTAGCCCATCTCCAGCCGAGAGGATGTCTCTGACGCTAAGAGGTCTGCCTCGGTTAGACGAGGATCACCCAAGTCTCCAGGAGGGTCCTCGGACTGATGGAGTTGCTCAAAAACGTCAAAATCGTCCTCGGCAGGACCAAAATCTGCAGCGTCCCCTTCCCTCTCTAAGTCCTCTTCCGCGGCCTCTGGGAATGTGTGGGAAGACGAGGGGACTGCTACTGTGATGCCTTCTGAAGTGGAGGGATCCTCGGGAAACTCGAACCCGTCCTCGGTCACTTTTATTTTCTGCAGCCGAGGATCCTTTGCTTTGATCACGTGCTTTGGGGCCGCGAATGACTTTTGGAGTGGAGTGTACCCCAAAATCTTGTGCGCAGCTCTGACTTGGTGGTCTGCTTCATTCTCAAAAGCCGCAGACCTGAGCACCTTCTACAAGTCTTCCCTGTTGATCAAGCTGAAGTGGCGCGCGAAAGAGTGCGGATCTGCAAAGAGAAAACACATCCACGGTTAGTAACCAAACATTACAAAAAGAAATAATGCAGAAAAGAAGTTAGAATCTTTGAATCCCCTCCTATTCCCACTGCCCCACCTGGTGTTCCCTCTGTCGTCGAGCAATGAAGACCATCGTGCCACGCTCCAGACACGATGAGAAAATCCTCGTTCATCCCCTTGTTGGACTCGGGGAGGCACTGGATAAGCCGGACCCTGTCGTCCCTCGTCCTCATGTAGTAGGACTTGTTCTTCAGATGTTGAAGATTGTAACAGTAGTTCACATTATGATAGGTCAGCCTTAGACCCATCTTCTCATTAAGGGCATCCACACTGCCCAGAATTCTGAACATGTTGGAGGCGCACTGGGTGGGGGTTAACCGAAAGTATGTGAGGTAACCCCTCGTCACCGGCCCCATGGGGATCCTCATCCCCCCTTTAAGGAAGGCGATGATGGGAATCACCACCTCGCCCTCCTGCCTCCGGAGGTGCCACTCCCCCTCCTCACAATACCTTAAGCCCACGCTGGCCGGTATCTTATAATCGGCGATGAATTTCTCCATCGCCTCCTCAATAAATACGTACTTCTTAAGTCTACCCATCCCGAATGACGCCTAAGAGAGCTAAAGGGAGAGCAAATAAAAGGGAAGGAGGAGTAGAGAGGAAAAAAGCTAAGAGAGGGATAGAGCGACTTACAGAAATGAGGAGGAGCTCCTCGGACTGGCTTTTTATGCTGGAGATGGAGGTGGAAATTTGGCTGGACTCTGAATGGAGGCGCAAGAGCTCTTGATTGTAAATGAAAAAGGAGGAAGCGGTTCGAATGGGTATTTATACCCTAGATGGAAGAGCCGCGCGAGTTTTCCCGCCCATAAATGCTAAATGCATCCCCACCGTTAGATTGTCATCTGCCCGTTGAACGTGGGGAGCATAAAGCCGCCCGAATTTAATGCAGGACACGTTACGCGCACCGAAGCGCCAGTAACGCACCTTGAGCAGGTGAAAAGGCTCCAACGCTGACGAGGGACAAGACTCGATTGGACACGGAGCAGGTCCGAGGATATCAAAATCCTCCTTTCCGCCCGAGGATGCGGACAGCAAGATTTTGAGGGGCTATTGTGGGGCCAGAATAAGTCAAGCAACCCCGGCCCACTTCAGAAAGTGATCAAACAGCACACCCTTAAGGGGAATCTCCCTGAGCATCCAAGGAGCAAATAGCAAGTACCAAGCACCAGACATGGAAGCATGGTGGAGGAGCAGGTCCCAGGTGAACTGTCACCTCCACATTAAATGCCCTCAACTAACGCCCGGGCCGCATTAATGAGGATAGGACCTCTGAACAGTGCCGTCTTGGGCGTTGCAACCCACAGAAGGGATGGGAATGCGGCTGATGGGACAGGCTCTCAAGTGGAAACCGGGTTGATCAACAAATGTAGGGCTAGGATCAACTGGGAGAGAAGTATATAATGTAAGAAGTCCCTCTTGAGAGGGGGACGGACGGAAAACCAGAGAAAAGAAACACTGTAGCAGTTTATATTCTCTCCAACCTTGTAACCATTCTGAAAAAGAGATAATAAGAACTTCAAGCTCTATAAGACCCGTCCGAGGAGCCTTATTGTGCATTCCAACCCACACTTAAGTTAGTAGTATTCACGTACAACCATGCATGGCCGCTGCATTCCTTACTAGGGCCTAGCTCTTGAACCCATACTCTATAAATTCATTGGAGGGTTAGCTGGGCTTGGGTCCACTCTCTCAATCTGCGGAGAGCGCTCGAAACCGGTCCCTACACATACACTACTCAATAATTTTGTATTGAATTTGTGTTTTGACAAATCCACTATAAAATTACATTTTCTTCATGTACATTTCATGCTAGCAAAATTTTAAGATGATCAAATATTAGTAAATACCTCATCAATAATATTTTAAAATTTCAAGATTTTTGTATATTAAAATTATAGACAAAGCATGATTTTATGGATCGAATAACAAATAATATCCAATTAATACAAAATTTAACATGCATATTAAAAAGAACGAGAACGCATAATCTAATGGTGGGAATTTTAAAATACTAACCAAAAATAAATTATTGAATGGAGTAACTGGATCATGTCCCATAATTTTGAAGCATAAAAGAACATACCAAATTCAATCAGAATTTGTTAGAATATATATGAAACCTAATTAAATCAAGTTTTATTTGTTACTGGATTTATTTGTCCAAAATAACGATAAACTTTAATTAATCTAATCACACATAGTTTAACATGATTTGTAGGTCTAAAAACCAAACTAAAGAAAATACATATTAGAATGATTACATGGGGAAGATTACACCAACCAATTGATAATTGTTACAATAAGTAGAGAGAGGAATTCTAATCTTTGTTTGTTAGTTTTTGTTTTTTCATACAAATATCAAAGGATGCTATATAAAATTTAAAAAACAAGATTCACTATTATTAACTGCACATTAGCTGCTTTTTAAATATTATCATAACTTCTTATGCTTGAAACATAGATTTCCATCACTGAGTTTATTCTAAAAGTATCATAAGTCGTTACCGGGCTATAGTATACGAAATCAACAAAGCCGGCAAATAACAAGTACAAAAGCAGCCATGAATTATGTCCTTAATCAGTGGAATATTAAATTGGGTAAAAAAAATTTCTTTTTTGATAATTCAATAGTAAAGTGGAGGGGGATATGAACCTTGGAGTCAAAGATATCAAAAAGTGCTAATTAGTTGAACTAATTAAGTGTACTCAATAACTTTTTGTTAATATTACACCACTCAATAACTTTTTATTATAATAATATTTTAAAATTTTAATGATTTAATGATTTAAATATATTCTTGTTCTTCTTAGCACTTGGTGAAAACTGCAACTCTAAGGGGCCTCTCTCTCTCTCTCTCTCTCTCTCTCTCTTCTTTTTTTCATTTTTTATTTATCAAAATATAATATTTCTTTGGACAAAATTTAGCTACAAAATTGGTTGTAACTTAAGGTTACAACCTTACTCAATATTTTTTTATTGAAGATGAATATTGACAAATCTACCATTGGATTACATTTTCTTTTTATATCCTCTATGCTTGTAAAATTTTTAGAAAATTAAAGATCAATAACTATGTTATCAATAAATTGTTTAAATTACAAGTTTTTGTAGTTCAAAATTATGTATAAAATATAATCTTATATATTATATAGTAAATAACATTCGATTGGCACAAAATTTAACACGTATATTAAGAGTGTAAAGAATATGCAATTCAACGGTTAGATTTTCAAAATAAATGTGTAAGAGCATTCACATTAGTATGTGTATTTTACACATCCATTTTTACACTAAAAACCTACTTTTTCTATTTTACACATTCACTTTTACAAAACACCCACATCAGTTCATTTATTTTACAAGATATTTCAATAAAATATTCATTATACTCCATTTTTTTATTATTTCTCTCTAACTACCTCTCTTTAATACGTGCTCTCTCTCTCTTTCTACCCATTTTTCTGATTTCTTGCTCTCTCTCTCTACACCCATCTCTCTGGCCTTCCTCTTCCAAATCACAAAACCCATCCGCATCCGATCCACCACCAAATCTCAGCCGATCTCCGAGCTCCGATCCACCACGCTGAAACCGATCTTCGAGCACCGATCTATCTGATCTACAAGCACCGATCTACGAGCTGATCTACGCCACCAAACGCCACAGCTCCGAACCACCGCTCCGATCCAAGCTCCCACACGCTCCGATCCACAGCTCCGAACCATCGCTCCGACCATGCTCCGATCCACGCTCCGATCCACAGCTCCCACGAGCTCCGATCCACAACTCCGAACCATCGCTCCGACCACGCTCCGATCCACAGCTCCGAACCATCGCTCCGACCACGCTCCGATCCACAGCTCCGATCAGGCAAGACCCATACCCACGAGCTCCGATCAAGCAAGACCCACAGCTCCGATCCACAGTTCCGATAAGCACCGATCTCTCTTTGTTGTTTGTCTGTTTGGGTTTGTTTGTGTATCTTTGTGTTTTTTTTTTTTTTTTTTTTTTTCTTTTGAGCAAGTGTATCTCTGTGTTGATTTGTCTGTGTGAATGTGTTTGGGTTAATTTTCAGTTGATTTTTGGGTTAATTTTCGGGTTGATTCTGGGTTAATTTTCAGTTGATTTTGGTTAATACTCTGTGCTTGATTGCGGTGTTTGGTGGTTGGGTAATTAATCTGGTGCGCTGGGTTGTTGTAATGGTGGGAGAAGAAAGGTAGTTTGAGAGAGGAGAGAGAAAATAAATTTAAAAAATCGTTTACATGAGCTATAGTACCCGTGTATATTTACACGGGTACTGTAGCTCATGGAAAAATATGACCAGTTTTACATATTTTTACACCCACTGATGTGGGTGTTTTTTTACTCAAAATGTGTAAAATTTGCACTGTATATGTATTTTAGAAGACTTTAAATGAGCTGATGTGAATGCTCTAATAATGTTAATAATATTGAGTAAGGTTGTAACCTAAAACTACAACCAATTTTGTAGTTAAACTTTGTCTTATTTCTTTTTCTTAACAAGTAAAGAGTTGAAGGTGGATAATTAACTGTCGATATTGTTTTACCCCTAATCTAATAGCTTTATAATGGAGTCATCACTTAATTTAATTAAACAAGAAAAATTAAGAAAACCTATATAAAAATAAATAAATAAAAGTATTCCTTCATTGATGGATAATGAAAATTACATCAATTGTTTGAATAAAAAAAAGTTATATGGTTTTGGTCTTAAATACAATCTAAGAAAAGAGAATTTTATTATATGACTAGTTTCCTAGTTGCATTCTAGAGAGAACTAGTTGCATTCTAGAGAGAATGATATATTTTTTGAAGTGCAAGAGTAAAGGATTTAGATATCGTTATGCCAATAGACAGTGTTCAATTTTTTAGAATTTCTCATGAGAATTAAATTAGGAAACCAATTATATAACCTTAAGAATGTTCATGGTATGCTTTGTGAAGGGAGCAAACATATTTTCCTAAAAATATAATGCTAAAAAAATTTGATTACAATAGCTAGGTTTTTGTAAAACCTAAAGCATGGTCACTAGTTGGTTGGGCCAAACTTTATCAAATATTGGTGAAATTGCTTAAATCTTCAACGACCTTATATGTGTGGTTGCTTTGGTAAACGAGTGAGGAAAAGGCTACTTGAGTTGAAATGTCTTTGGATTGCAACATGGTTACTTAACTTGGAATTATAATAAGGTTATTAGTTTGGATGGCGACTAAAGTATATTATGAGAATCTTAATAATAAGATGAAAACACTCATTATTTATTTGTAAATTACATATTAGATATTGATAATACACATGGTCCAAAAATAGATGTTTGAGTTCTAGGTGTTTTGTAGATGAGCATTGATGCAGATAGCTGCCTTTGATCATGCATGTGATGTGGTAACCTAATTGAGTGTATATTGTGTGAGAATGTTCCAAGTTACCAATGAAATAGAGTATCAATAGTAAACTACATGACCCATTGCCCAAAAGAACAAAAGAATGTATAATTGATAAGAAACTAAGTATATTTGTTTAATAACAATGTAGTAGATATTGTAAATTAAGGTGTATTTCAGGAATAACTAAACAAATAATATTGATTTTTTTTTTTAAATGCCGTTAGAACGATTGTTAATAAACTATATTAGGAGAGTTTTGACATCACTTTAATGGAAAATATAAAAACTGTCAAAAAAATTAATTGATTTATTATTTTCTTATAAAATATTTCTAAAAATAATTTCTAAATCAATACCTTTAAAAGCATCCGTTAATAATTCTCTTTTTAAGTCCACTACTAATGCTATTGTTAGCTATCTTTCCTTATAAAGTATGTACTAGAATATAGCTTAATATTGTGTATATTGATTCAAAATTAGATGCCAATAAGTAAAGAATAAAATTATTAGAATTTGAAGATAAACAACCTCGTAGAACCTTGTTAGGGTTTTTTTTTTTTTTTTTTTTTTTTCACATTTGATCTTTAAATTTTTGTTTGTCTTGTACTCTCACATGTTGACTATGTTGCAGCGATAAATTTAGCGTTTAAAAAGCATTTTATCGTAATATCAATGTACCATAAGCTTTTTAACGTATTTTAATAAAATAATTCTTTTTTAGAAAAAATAAGTTGATACACTCAGTACACATAGCTTCCAGTCCATACTACATTAAAGTTTAAATGTATAACTTTGTAAGCATGACCTATGAACTCTCATACTACGGCAAACTAAACGCATAGCGCATCCTTACAATTTTACTAAACAATTGAACTCGTTTATTAGTGAGAATTTAACTTTGTGATCTATAATGTGGTTAAATATGCTACTTTATATATAATATACACAAAGAGTTTTAATAGAAAAGACATTGAGTTTATTCCTTGACCCATGTTATTCCCCTTAATTTTGGATTCATAAAATACATACATGCGATACCCAACCAAAAAAAAAAATAAAAATAAAATCCAAGTCTTGACTCTTGACGTGCTGCTGAATTTTTTTTTTTTTTTTTTTTCTTTCTCAAAAAAAAAAAAAGTACACCCCCAAATTTTAGAAAACAGGAAAAAAATAATAATAAAAAAATAAATAAAAAATAGTTTTAACATGGACTAGACTGAAGACAATTGATGAAATCATTTCCTAGTTGTTTCGTGGGTCAACATTTGTTGACTTATGTTCTGTTTGGTTTGTTTGATCTTATTCTTGTCTTGTCTGAAACTTAACCCCAAAAAAAAAAGAAATGTTGTTCATTCTTGTCTGAACACATTTACAACTGCCCCAATAAATTATAAACTACTCGTGAGTCCCTGACTACCTTTTGATCTTCATCTTCCTATCAAACCCATCTCTGATTTCCTTTACCTTCACTCTATTCTACAATAATACTCTGCAACTCTAGCTCACTGAGCTCAGATTTTGTTTTTTTTATAGAGAGTTGGGTTTTGGAGCAAAGTGTGAAAACACTGGTATGTTAGGTCTTTAGAGGATCAGATTTCAGCTTTATACTTCTTCTTGGCATGGAACTGAAGAAGGAAAAGCTAGTCAGGTAATAAGTGTTCCTTTCTTTATTTCATCTTCTGGGTTTTGTTTGTTTCTGTAAAATTTTAGTTTTTGGGGTTGCTGAGACACAACTTCTATTGAAATAGGGCCTTCAATACTACTATATATATAGCTTAGATGAACTCAGCTTTTGGTTATATGGATTATGGGCACCTTAACTCATTCTTCAAATGCTCTATTTTGGCTAAGATAATTTGGAACTACTCAAACTAACTGATTTAATTATGTTTAGTGTTTTAGAGAACTTTTAAACTCTCTGTCAGCTGGACCTTAATACAGTTTTATATATGTAATGGGCTTAATCATAGTGGATTTTGAGTTATCTGAAGCCAAAGCCACATAAAATATGAAAATAGGTTTTTTTTTTTTTTTTTTTGAAGTGTATTCAGTTAAAAACTTGAGCTTTTGTGCATTGTATGACAATAATTTTGTTGGGCCTAAACTGTTGTAGGTTTTATTCTGATGGGAAAAAAAATAACGAGTCTTCATGGGGATTGGGAAGAACTGAACCATCACAGCTAGAAAGGTCATCATCTGCATATAGGTTTCCACCATCTTCATTGCTAAAACCTGATAATGGGATGGTGGGGGGAAGAAATAGATATAATGAAACTTTCAGAAATGGGAATTTTAAGGTGTTTCCAGAGGATCACGAGCCGTGGCGTAAGAGAATTCTTGACCCGGGCAGCAAGATTGTGCTGCAATGGAACCGGGTTTTCATTTTTTCATGCTTAGTGGCGCTTTTTGTTGATCCATTATATTTTTTCTTGCCCTCTCTTGGAGGAAATACTGACTCTTCATGCGTGAAGACAGACTTCCATTTGCGAATTATTGTGACCTGTTTCCGAACTGTTGCAGATATATTTTATTTGTTGCATGTGATTATAAAATTCAGGACTGCTTATGTTGCACCTAGCTCCCGAGTGTTTGGGAGGGGTGAACTTGTCATGGATCCAAAGAAGATTGCACGGAGGTATATTAGATCTGACTTCTTTATTGATCTCATTGCCACACTGCCCCTTCCTCAGGTAATTTGTTGTGGAGTGTGTAGGACCTTCTATACATCTTATTTCACACATATCCTACTATTAAATTTGCTTTTTCTTTGAATATAGTTGGATTATGAAGCAAAAAGACTTGGACTTTGGTTTACATTAGGTCAAGTTTATCAAGAATTAAATCAGATAAAGAATCTAACTACATAGAATATGACACATTCTATGGAAGTCAACTCAACTAATCCTTAGTTCCAATTAGATAATGGATTTTCATCAATTAACTGGGGTCAATCATATATATTATTTTTTTCTGTTCTATCTTCTAAGAACATATTCTGTTGCCACCCAATTTTACATATTATTCTTTTCTACTTCTACCTATATAATAATTGACATTCTTTTACATCTATTCACTCCAATGAATTGAGTTAAGTTGATTTTTTTCACTGGTGTATTAGTTGGCCTTCATTGCACATGGCAAAATCATCTTATGTGATTCTTCCTCAGCCACCCTCACCTTTGAATGGATAACTTCATGTTTTATCTTATTGTCCTAGGTTTCTGCTCAGCTATCTTAACATTCTTATTTTACCTTCGCTTATTTATGAACACGTTACATTTTTATAAACATATTGCTTCTTAACAATAATAGTCTTTACCTTAAAGTATAGTTGGTTATATATTAGTTAGGGCTACAAATGAAAATACTCACTGAGCAGCTTAGAGCCTTAGACAAAGCTCATACATGGGTTGTTCATTAAGCTAAATGACCAACCTAAGCTCCTTCTTTAGGCTCATTTGTTAAAAAGCCAAGTTTGAGCCACGATAGATTTAATAGATGCTATTGGTTAGTGGTATAAAGGCGTTCTTTTTTTTGGTTGCCATTTAAAGTTTTGATGTGTGACATTTGCTCCTCAAGAATGAAAGGCAAAGTGGAAAAGTGATTCATTTATATGCAAAAGCATTTTATTTTTTATTATTTATTTATAGATATATGCAAAAGCAATGTTAGAATCCTTTTATTATGATATGAGACTTATTGCTTTGTGAGAAAGATTTTGGGAGTTCCACTTTGGAAAAAGGAGGCTACTAAACATTTTTTTATCTTCCTTAAATACCAAAATTTTGTATGCTATTCACTTGGTTCTTTAGATTTCTCACATACCCACTTTGTATCTTAAAGGTGAAGTGTGGTAATTTTGCTCTTGGCCATTGTATCTGCTATTTCCATCAATTTCTCACTTAAAGATCCTATAAGTGCCTATGTTACTTATCTTCATCCCCACACCTGTTCATTACAGTTTCAAAATATTTGCCCAATTTTTACTGCACTTGCATGTCAATGTATGTAGCATGATGCCTACAGAAAATGTTCTAGTTTACCCATTCCTCCTCACTGCACTTAAGGTCAAAGTCAGCATGTCACTAGCAAGGGATTCCCTAACCCATATCTGTGAGGGATTTATTTATATAAAGTAACTAACTTTTACACTGGCTATCAACCTACCTCAGCCCTTCTTCCACGAGGTTTGGGATTGGCTGCGTACGGAATTTGGGACACTAAACACTGACATAGGCGGACTTAGAGTATACACACGATAATGTAAACAACAACAGCAAAGCCTAAGTCCCAAAAATTTTGGGTTGACTATGGATCCTCAACAAATTAGTTAGGGTCGGCCACATGATGATTAGTAAAATTCAAATGAATTCTTGAGCTGGATTTTGTAGGTTTTGAAATTTTAAGAGTCATAATAACTGTATTATCTAGTATAATCCTATTGCTTTAGGAAGGTTAGTCATTTCTCTCTTCTTTATTTTTTTTGTTTGTGGAGTCTTTAATAATCTCAAGATTCATCGATCCATTTTCCAGAAAATCCTATTGAAAAACTTTTGCTGGAACTTTCTTTGGGTAATTCAAATTAATATTCTACTACAGCTTGATGCTTTAAAAAATTGGCTCTGCTGAGTGATTTTTCAAATAAGCTTTTGAAAAATGAAAACAACTAGCTGATATGAGATGAGAGAAATTGCTTCTTTTAGGACCTGGACTCCAATAAGAAGTTTCAGCATTAAAGGATGAAACTTCATCCTGAGAAAAAGTACATTTGGAAGGAAATTTTTTTATTTTTGTTGCAACTTTTTATACCTTGGATATTTGCTTTTGTATGCACTTCACAATTTTGAAGAGGAACCTTGGTTGCTCTGATTGGATGGTTTTATTCCATTCAAGTTCTCAGGACCATCCACATATTCGGTTTTGCTGTTAGGAGTCAGTCATGTAGCTAAATACATGAAGTCTCAAACTTATTGTCATGTTTGCGTGAAATAATGGTGATCATGCTCACTTTGTAATATCTATTCTGTTCTTAATTTTCTTTGTTGGTAGGCATGAAATTTTTAAAAGGGAAATAACATTTAAAATGTATCCACCTTAGATTACCATAGCTAAAATTTCCTCTTCCCGTATCATGGCAAGCTATGAAGTGGTATGGTTTCTTTGTTTCGAAAATGCGATGTGTTTAGCCATTTTGTTATCTAAACTTTATCATGATTTTGTTGTTCTTGTTTTGCTCCAAAAACTTTCCTAGTGAGAAAGTTAAAGCACAACTGATTAAAATTATTTATGCAGATGGTCATCTGGTTTATTATACCGGCAACAAGAAGGTCCCAACCTGATCATAAGAACAATGCCCTTGCACTAATTGTTCTGCTTCAATATGTACCAAGATTATATCTGATTTTTCCATTAAGTTCGCAAATAATTAAAGCAACTGGAGTGGTCACCAAGACTGCCTGGGCAGGGGCTGCATATAATCTACTGTTGTACATGTTGGCTAGCCATGTATGTAACCTTTTTTTTTTTTGGCTTCCTCTAATTGTAATTCTCTCTCTCTCTCCCCAACCCCTTGTTGGTCTAATCATGGAAGGTTTTTTTTTTTTTTTTCTTCCCTTTGTTAAATACTATTTCTATTTTCAGTAACACAGTGGGGATGCCAAATTGTGATTGTACTTTCATGATTGCAGGTTTTAGGGGCAGCATGGTATTTGCTATCGATTGACCGGTATTCCTCATGTTGGAAAAAGTATTGTAAAGAGGAATCTAATTCTACAAGTTGCAGGCTGAGTTATTTTGATTGTGATGGCCTTATTGATCGCAAGACATGGGAAAGTACTACAAATGTATTTAAGAGCTGTAATGCGGATGATAATAATGAGTTCAACTATGGCTTATTTCAAAATGCAGTGACGAAAAATGTTCTTTTCTCAAATTTCATTGAAAAGTACTTCTATTGTTTATGGTGGGGCTTACAGAATCTAAGGTATAATTTCTTTTCTATTTGGTAGAACCTAGGTTATGAATTTATAAAATTGATTATTCTTTTCATGCATTAAGATTATCATTCTCTTTTTACCATGTTCTCTTCGTTTATTAAAAACAATGATGATGACTGCAAAAGTTTTTAATTGCTTTTTAAGTATAAGTTGTGGTGTTGGGCCTGTTGGCGCTTATTTGAATTATAATTTTTGATAACTGACCAGTTTTTGTGCGCATAAATGCATGATTTTTTTTTTTTTTTTTTTTTTTTGAGGAGCCCATAAATGCATGTTTAACTGCCAATGCAATAACCATATGACCTGCATTTTGATTTCATAACAAAAACTCTTTGAAGTATGGCATTTATGATATGCAATCATGACATGAGGATCAATCATAACTTCATTTTATCTTTTTACTTCCAAATATGACATATGATAGGAAGAACTGTTAACCAAGAACAGGTACAGACGGACCCTAGCCCCTGCCACTAATAATAAGTAAATGCATATGATAGGATCATTAAGAAGTATATTCTCTGACAAACAGCTAGTCTGCCCAAAAATAAATTGTTTACAGATATCTCTTTGCTTTCTTTTGTCTCAGTTCATATGGGCAGAATTTGTCCACAAGCACTTTTATTGGAGAGACATCATTTGCTATTCTTATTGCCATCCTGGGTCTTGTCTTATTTGCCCATTTGATTGGGAATATGCAGGTAAGTATTTTTAATTTATTGCCATTCAACTTTCAATTTACTTTTCTGTCAATTAAGAACTTGATGAATGTTTATTTTTCACTTCTTTTAAACTTTGAACATTTCATGCATTTGGTCTAGTACATTTTCACTAGAAAGTTAAAACATGCCAAGTTCTTAGTTCTTGCTTCCCAGGTCTATACCTTTTCTTCATTCAAATCTAAGATTTTTGTACAGTATTATTTGCAAAGTGAACTTCTTTAGGTGAGACTGTTTGTGTTCTTTTTGGGCATCTCTTCCTATTAGTTATGCCTGGCTCATGCTTGTATAATTGTGGGGACTCAATACGAACTAGTGACCAATTTCATTGTTATACGTAGCACCCGATGCTGCCTGTGCCTGCAATAGATCCTTGAGGTTTGCTTGCTTGATTGATTAAGAAGACAAGGGAGAAGATTTGGTACAATACTATTTTTATGGGTCACTTTTTAATGTTTTATTTGTCATTTAGATAGTTTAATAAGGCACCCCACAATAAGTAGTTAGTAAGAGATTCTAGTGTCTAGACAAATGTGGTTCTATCCTGGGAGTCTTTTGGACAATCAAGCCAGTGCAATCATCTGTGGTATTTAAGTGCACTTTTCTTTTGTGTTATACTCTTATCACTATACAGTCTGTACTGAATTTGGATGTCTGAATCATAAATCATAATATTATTATTATTTTTCCAGTTGATGTTTCCTATGTAACATCATGAACTTAATTTTGCTTCTTTAGAGTCCGTTTGGGATCCGCTTATTTTGCTGAAACTGAAATTTTTTTGCTGAAAGTATTATAGATAAAGGTAAAAGTTAGTTGAAATAGTACAGTGAAATCCATGAATAGTACCAAAAAGTGCAATGGGACCCATGAATAATAGCAAAAAAAAGCTAAATAGTAAAATAAGTTGGCAAAAATAATTTTTCCAAACGAACACTTACTAAATAGTTTAATATCATCATACATATAATTTTGTATTGTGTGTTTGTGCATGCACACAGGTACTAAGGAATTTTGGTATTGACTAGTCTTCTGTCATTTGCAATTGGCCCAGCTATGTTATTTTTTTTTTTTTTTTCTCTCTTTAAGCTCTTATTCATATCCATTAGGAAAATGATGATTTTAGAAATTGTGGATCATCTTGTGAAGTTGTCTCTACTTGCCAGCTGACGCTGCTAAGTTCTCTCTTTTCCTTTCTTGTATCTTCTTTTTGGTTCCTCCCTTATAATAACTTAACTATCAGATGCAATTATGTTTAAGTTAAAATTTAATATTAACTTTGAAACATGTCATTGATTCTCCTTTATGAAATGCTAGTTTATGTGTTAAGGTTGTTTTTCTGATGTAGACGTACTTGCAATCTCTCACTGTGAGGCTAGAGGAATGGAGACTCAAGCGAAGAGACACTGAGGAGTGGATGAGGCACCGCCAACTCCCTGAAGATTTGAGACAACGCGTTCGATGTTTTGTTCAATATAAGTGGCTTGCAACTCGAGGAGTTGATGAAGAAGCCATCCTTCATGGCTTACCTGCTGATCTTCGCCGTGATATCCAGTGCCACCTATGCTTGGACCTTGTTCGACGTGTATGGTTCTCCCATGAGTATTTTTAGAGCTAAAAACCTGTACTCTTTGGTCATTTTTTCATATTCTACACAAAATAATTGGTTTGGAGGAACTCTCATGTGGAACTTACAGCCATAAAGATCCTTGGGAGTATCTTTTCTAACTAGCCTCCAAGGCTTATATGTGAAATGTAGTACAAACATGCCATTATTTGTTTGAGAATAGCTCTCCAGTCTGCTAATAATGGTGTGTTTTACACATTAAAAATAATAATAAATGATCGAGGGTAATTGATCCAGGAAACTGACTTTATACATAAAAAAAAATGCTGTGTATAATATAGAATCCCAGAATCCATGTCTTTGCTGTAGTCTTTTCAAGATTATGTGGCATAGGCAATACTGGAAAAACTATTTATCATAGACTTCAGAGTTCAGACCAAGTGTTATGTGTACATAATTTGGTCTAACAAAGTCATTTGAAATAACCTCTATTTGTATCTTTTGTTAAACATGGTGGACATTTCTCCCTTCCCCCCCCCCCCCCCCCCCCTCTCTCACTTTCACACACACAAACGCAAAAGGAAGAAATGGCAGTATTTTTTCAATTTACTTCTGTAGGAGCATATAAATTCACTTGTTTTCCTTGTTTTCAGGTTCCCTTCTTCTCACAGATGGATGATCAGCTGCTTGATGCAATATGTGAGCGTCTAGTATCCTCCCTAAGCACTGCAGGGACCTACATTGTTCGTGAGGGTGACCCTGTGACGGAGATGCTTTTTATTATCAGAGGTAGACTGGACAGTTCTACAACCAATGGAGGGCGAACTGGTTTCTTCAACTCAATTATATTGAGACCTGGAGATTTTTGCGGGGAGGAACTACTTGCATGGGCATTGCTTCCCAAATCTACAGTGAACTTGCCATCTTCAACTAGAACAGTCAGAGCACTGAATGAAGTTGAAGGTTTTGCACTGCGAGCTGAAGATCTCAGATTTGTGGCCAATCAATTCAGACGCCTCCACAGCAAGAAGCTGCAGCACACCTTCCGATTTTATTCTCACCATTGGAGGACTTGGGCAGCCTGCTTCATACAGGCTGCTTGGCATCGGTACAAGAGGAGGATGACTGCAAAAGATCTCAGCATGAGGAAATCCTTTGCATCAAGTGAGAAAGAAGCCAATGAGAAGGAAGAGGAACATTTTTCTCCTGGTTCAAATCCTTCTCAGGCAAAACTCAACCTTGGGGTCACAATACTGGCTTCAAGGTTTGCTGCAAACACAAGGAGAGGGGCTCATAGGTTAAAAGATGAGATGCCTAAGTTACCAAAACCCGAAGAGCCTGACTTTTCCACTGAACCTGATGATGAATAGTTGCTTGCATCAGGCTAGTGGTATACAGGAAGCTTTGTCTGACAAGGCGAAACCCATAGAAAATACACATCAGGATCCTTACATTTTGAATATGGTATTCTACATCTTTACTGGAATGCTCATATGATGCTTCTTGAAGTTCCCATGCTTATTGACACCTTTAGGGGTCGCTGAAAATATTGTATTTTTGGGAATGTGGGTCTTCAAAATATTGTAGTTTGTGAATTGAAGTACATGTGTGATAATGTTGTGTCTTATATGTTTACTTGATCAGGGTGATGGCTCATTCAAACTATTTAGTAATAGTAGGGTACTTTTAACTGTAAGATTTGTGATCAAATACGGCTTTTTTACTCCAAAAAAGACAGCAAATTATATAAATACGCAAACATTATAGTAAGACTTCAAGAGCAACCTCTTGTGAGTTCAACTGAATGGCAGTAATTTATATTTGTATAAAAGAGTCAATGAGTATTCTTACCTGGATTATTTTTCCCGGTTTGATGTTTCTTTTCTTAAGGTTCAGCACCATAGGGAGGGAATTGAGTTGAGCTCAAAGGTGCTCTCTCACCTGACCCGTGCTCTAAACTTGTAAAGTATAATGCAAATACCAAATGACCAATCTATGGCGTCTCACTATAATAGCTGGGAATTACAAAGACTAAAAGTGATTTTTTTAAATTTCAGGACTAAAATTGCTCAAAGTTAAAATTTATGAGCAGCTTGGGCATTACCAATAAGGAATATTCCAAGGCAAATATAATTGCCCAAAAGAAGTGTATATATATTAGGGGCTGGATTTTATGCTCTCTACTATGCTTTGCTTTCTCCAGCTTCTGCTTCTCATTGATTACAATATTAGACAACGAACTTGTTGCAAATGAAATGTTTCTACACTACGGTCCGTTTGGTTCCCGTAAAATATTTTTCGTAAAATACATATTTTCCGGAAATGCTATTTTCCGGAAAAGGAAAATATTTTCAAGTGTTTGGTTGTATTATGAAAATTGTTGTAGAAAATATTTTCCTGTGTTTGGTTCAATTAGGAAAATGCTATTTTCCTACAATTTTTCACATTTTCTCATCTATTTTCTCAGCATCCAAACAAATTTTGTTACAAAAAATTTCAAAATCACAGCCAATTCATCAACAAATTCCAGCAACAAATTCCGGCAATCAAAAGTCACAACCACCAAAACATCACCACCACACCACCACAACAACAACAACAATCAAACTTTAAAAAAAAAAAACTGAGAGATCGAGGAAGAGGGAGCAACGGGTCTGGGTCTGGGTCGACGACAAGGTGCGATGGCGCGGTACGATGGCGCGATCGAGGAGGCGATGGGTCTGGGTCGAGCGGCGTTGGAGCGATCGGCGCGGTGCTGCGATTTCCCTTTGATTGATCGGCGCGGTGCGATGGCGAGGTTCGATGGCGAGGTGCTGCGATCGGCACGAGACCGGTGCGATGGTGCGGTTTGTGGGTTCGTCGGTTCATGGCGCCGGCGAAGTCGAAGGCTCGTGAACACCGGCGATGGGCTGTGGCGTTGGTTCGTTCTCTCCCTCACTCTCTCTCTCTCTCTCGCTCGGTTTAGTTCGTTCTCACTCTCACTCTCTTTTCCGGAAATGATTTGAAGGGAAAATATTCTCGTAAAATCATTTCCGGGTCAAAGGGGTAAATTTTGGTCAACTTTAGCATATTTTCCGGAAAATTGTATTTTCCTTGGCTTCCAAACAGTAGGGTCAAGTGGTAAATGATTTCTGGAAATCATTTACCACCAAAACAAACGAAGCCTACATAGAAAATACAATCGGAAAAATATGAAAGCTGTGTAAGGTATAGGCGGTCAGAGGAATTTGACAAACTAGGCTATCTCCAACTTCTGTTTCCTTTGACACAAAATTGGTCAGCAATGAGCAAACAATGAATATTCCAATTATTTGTGGTAACTTAATATGTTGAGACTAGAGAGCTGGCCATAAATCAATTAGTAGGCTGTTCTGCAGCACTATGTACAAGTGTAAATCAATACGTATATTCAAAACAATGAAAATACAGGCACTGCCGAACCAAATCTAACATGGCAAAGTATCACCATATCATCTCTCTTGCAGATATATCCATTTGCTAGCGTTAGAACTTTTGCAGATGTATCCTCTCATTCCTTTTATGGGCCATACTTGTCAATGTCATAAAATTCTATGTTCTTGTACTTTTGGGAAATTATTTCTGCTTGAACTTTTCTTGCAGTGTCTGTTGCACAGCCAACAAGAATGAGAACAGATGTACCAGCAAATCCCCGAAATGCAGTCAGGTGTGTGGTTTGTTCTATCAAGGCAGGACCAGCAGCCAGTATTGCCAAAAAGCCCGAACCAAGAACTGATATCCTACTAAGAACCTATATTCCAGCCATAAAAGAAAAAAGATGAATTCACAATCATACCGAAGCCAAAAAGATACATAATTAAAGCTGAACTTCAAAGATGCTAAAAGTCCCTTTCAGCTGCTTCTTCAGAGGATTTAATGATGAAAAATTTGACATCATTTTGTAAAAGAGGAAAAAAAAAGGATGGAGAAAAACATGTAAGTAGCCAAGTAGGGAAGTGATATATATTTAGCAATAATCTTTAAGTGAAGGTTGCATAGCAGTATAGCACACTGTAGAGAAATAATTAAAGCATAAGCTTTTGAAACTCCTTTTGTGATGCCACAGATTGATTCAGAATATGTTGTGTGGGTATGCATTGAGTCCTGCATATGCAATACTGTCCATACAAATATACTTTTATGAATATGAACATTAAGATGGTCCCCAAATTATGTGGCAATGAATGCTACAGGGCTGAAAAAAAGTTGAACTCTCAATCACTATTTAGGAAAATGACAATTATGCACCATTTCAAACTATTCTAATAAAAAGCATAGTCTATAATTCACACAAGCTTCTGATAATCACTCTATGATAACACTAAAGGAACATCATGCATGGCCAAATTAATCAAGTCAACTGGTTGACAATTCAGGATTCATAATGCATTAATGGGCAATAAATTTTATTAAAAAGGTGAAAAATTACCGTTTTAATAAATGCAGCTGTACTTTTACCCGGTCGCACAAGTGGAATTGATGCACCTTGGCGCTTTAACTGTTCACTCACATCATCAGGGTCCAATTGTAGGAAAGTATAATAGTAGTTGAAGAAGGCTATTAAAAGGATGTTCGTGGGGAGATAGAAAGAACCTACAAAAAGTTATCTGGTTAGTTTTAAATTGTCAGATGTTCTCATCTGATAAAACAAGAGAGCCTAATCTGCCAAATGCTAATAAACTGACAGCATGTTTCTTGTTGAACCTGACATCCAACCATGAAGACTGCAACAGCAATAGGCCGAGTCTATTGCCAACAATTACAAAGATTTTATTTGACTTACACATATGGCAAAGCCCCGGAGGGAGAGAGGGAGAGAGGAGAGAGAGTATAACAAGATCTAATTTTCAAGGGCTCATAGGTTTAGGGTATTAGTGTTTGGACTGAAAATTTTAAGTAGACGAGGCCAGAACACAACAAATGGCAAACAAGAAGGAAAAAGAGAAACAAGAAAAAAAGATTCAGTCTAGCATCACACTCAAGAGATGCATCATACATCAAACTAACAGCTATGTATTTTTGTTTCTTCTTCACACCAGCTGCCGATACAACATTTGGGTAAATTATGGACATTTGTAGCAGATTTCAGAGACCAATCATGTAAGCTGAATGAGACTAGCATTTCTAGAGTCCATAAACAGATTATATTTCATTTATATCCTTCAATCTTTAACAATTTTTACCATTAAAAATCACAAATCTTACCCCCTGGATTTAAGGCCACTGCAGCATTCTTCAGTGCATTTAAACCAGTAAAGCGTGCTAGAGTAGCAGGAAGAGCCAATGATGAGGTAGAAAATATAATTGGCATCACTCCAGAACTATTCACCTGCTCAATCAGAAGATTTAGATTATTCCAAAGATTATAAAAAATAATAAATAAATAAACCCTCAACCTAAGAAAAGAGAAAATAAATTAAATGTGGAGAACTACTATGGAAGAGCTCAGACATTGATGTATGATTACCACCCTGGCAGAGAACTTCTATGAAACAGACATGGTAATCAAGAATTAAGAATGGATGAAAGAAACGAATGACAAGATAAGAAAGAATATAATCTCTAACCAATATTTTCACTTGAAGCTATAGGTAACATCATTGTTGAATGCCGATAGAATGAGAAAATGTTGGTTGAGATGATCCAGTTTGGTGATTATATGATTGGAAGCCAGGCAAGGGTATGCTTATGTAATATTTGTAACAGGATCAAAATTGAGCTGGTCCATGGCCACATATTAGTTATTTTTGTTTTTGTGAGCCTTAAAGCATAAGTAAATATTGTTTAGGTGAAAAAACCAGCATACATTTCCCAAGTATGTGTGGACAAGAGTCCTCAGGATTAGAAATCTAAAACTACAGAAACATAAGGCAAGAAGCTTGAATACAAACCTTAAAGGGTAGGTAAGCAGATTTTTGAAGCCCTCCACTTTTACTGGTGTATCTCGAGGCATAGTTAAGTGGAATTTTCCTCTCTGCTTCCTGAAACCCTTTTTTGATAAAATTGTTAACATACCTTTACTTCCAAGGACATCTTTGTTAAACAACATAAGCAGCACTTACCTGAACATATACAATACTGAGGACCAATAGGAAGAAGGAGACAATGATTGCGATGAGTCCAATGTAGTTACCATCCTGAAATGCTTGTGCAACAGTCCTACCAAAAGATGCAGGCAAGTAGGAGATAATGCTTGTGAATATCAAAAGGGATGTGCCGTTTCCAAGTTTGAGGTCCGTAATTCGCTCCCCTATGTATGTTGTAAATGCTGAGCCAAGAGTCAATAAGGTAACAGAAGTAAGAACCCATTGCGTACTGAAGTCATTGACATAGGGCCGGAGGTAGAGTACTTGGCCAATTGCCTGTAATGGCAACCAAAGATGGATAAAAGAATATTATGATCAAAGCTCAATCAAACAGCTCGGAAAAAAAAAAAAGTATTACAATATTATTGTTATATGGAATGTAAGAAACATTAATAAAGGTATAGGAACTTTCAGGAGAGGATGTGATGGTCTATCCTACCCACAGTTGTGCTATAATTCTAAACATAAATTATCTGTGACATATGCACCGTTTTCCCTAATCAAACAGTCCAAACCACGTCACACCATTTTCAACTTGGTATCTTTTAGTAAGAGGAAGCAAAATTCAACATATGATAGTTGGAGTTCTTTCTTTATTTCATTCATTTTCCCATTGGCATCATACTATTTTTTATGAACAAACTTATCCCATTGGCATCATACTAGTATTTATAAACAATTGTAATGCATGCAAAGCAGTAAACATCAATCAAAGTTTTATTCCCTCTCAGAAATTCTAATGTGTAAACCTGTTCTTCATTCAAGTTAAGTGAAGTTCCTTACCTGTACAATGGCAAACCCAACTGAAGCATATCGAGTATACTGAAGAATTTTCTTTCTTCCTGCTTCTCCTTCTCTTTTCTGAAGATCTTGCAACTTGGGATAAATTTGCGTAAGAAGCTGGAACACAATCTGTGCATTGATGAAGGGAACAATACCAAGAGAGCATATTCCAAGTCTACCAATGCCTCCTCCAGAAAATGTATCCAGAGTGCTCAATAAACTGTTCTGATCCAAATTTCCAAGAAAAGCCTCGCTATTTACCCCACCAAGAGGAATGTATATTCCAAGCCGTGATAAGGCTAGATAACCTAAGAGCTTGAGAAACTTTCCTGGTAATGGACCTTTGAAGAAGTCCCCAAAATCAATGTTACTGTCCTCTATTGCAGCTGCCAATTTCAATGTATTTTAATCAACTACTAAAAGCTACAGACATTAATTGAATTGCATTTGAAGATCTTGAATAACATTTTACAAGTTTAGAGACAAACCTGCTACTCCTCGAGCAGAGGAAGGTTTCTCCTTTTTTGCACTAGAAGCACTTTCATATGTTTGTGAAAACAAGCACAGAAAACTTTCCCAGGCAGCATTTAAACCAGAAGGTACATCTGAACTAATACCCAAGGGATCAAATACGGAACCCTCACAGCTGTAAAGAAACTCCAATCAGCAAAAAGGATAAATATAGCTATAATAGCAAGTAACCTGATTTCTCCAGAATATGAAGATGACCTATAAAATTTTTTAATTTAATTTAATAATTTATATACTAGTTGGTGGGTGGGTTGTTGGGGGGGGGGGGGGATTAGTATAGAAACTTTTAAATGAAAATAATTGACAAAAGAAAGAGAGGCACTATCATTGTTTAGATTATCAAAATAGATAGAAAACAATTTGCCTATACTAAACAAATCGTTGCAAAAAAACAGTATTTACAAGCTGCAGTGTACAGCACTTCTCAAATTGTATACTGTGATTCTACTTGTATATTTAAAAGAAGATCTTGACTGTACTTTAATATTACTCTTCAGAGCCCTGCCAGGTGATAAATAAATTACTAATCTAAATTTTTAGGCAATTCACCATCTTGGCATTCCATCTTCGTTAGTTCATCCTTATGTGATGGACAATTAAGCTGCTTTTCACATTTAAAGAACACAGAGTTGAACTGCCACATTGATTGTGCAAACTTCAAGCCAGTTTTTGTTGACACTACTAAAACTGCATCCAAGTTTCAGTTGACTGATTGTTCACAGAGCCTCTAATAAAACTGGTGTCTTTTCAGACTATAGAATTCTATCCAACTACCCATTACTCTCAGTTTCTTGGTCCCTTTTTCTAATTGTGTGTTTGTATGAGAAATTGATAGCATACAAAGAAACAGGCATCACATAAAAACAAAAAACAGAGCAAACTACAGCTAGAAAAGAAGAAAAGCCAAAGACCCATTTAGGAGAAAACCCATTTTGTGGAAACAAAGTACATAGAAATTATTATGGAAGAGAAAAATGAAAAGGGTATGTCATACCTGTTGGAGTGAAGGCCAAAGTTCCATGATTTGGTGGTGTTGGGTTTTCTCTGAACAGAGAAGCTGGCACGGCAGATTGATTTCTTGAGCCTTGGAGTTGGAGAGGCTTTGGGATTGAGTTGGAAGCTAAGGAGAGAAGAAGAAGAAAGTTCTCTGACCGTTATCAACATTTTTATCTACTACCTAGGACTCACTCACTTTACCTCTTACTCTTCTATCTCTCTCTTCTTGGTAGTATCAACTTCTCAACTTTCTGACCCCACGTTCCTCAAAAAAAAAAAAACTTTCTGACCCCACAAACACACAAACACTACCAAAAAATTAAATTAATATGATGATATTAATCAAGATATTTACAAATTACAAGTTAAAACTATAAAATAAACAAAATTTTCTGAAATTGTGAGAGAGTGAGTGAGTGATGCCCATTGGTAAGAGCAGGAAGGGAATTTATGACTAGTTTGTGGATCAGGTACCAGTAATTATGTGGGGGAAAAAACGGAAGAAATTTGGGATTATAATTATATTATATTTTTTGTATTAAAGTTGAAACTCTATAAAAATTCAATTATAATAACTAGATAATGTTCTGCGAACTACTCTACAATTTCATTTGAAATCATTTTTATGTATATTAAGACTTATGTATAATATTTTTCTAAAAAAATCAAATCTATATATAATACATATTTTATTGTATAATATCTATGTTTGCCCATAATATTATTGAATACATTAAAACTTGATTTTCTTAATTCATATTATATTTAAATAAATTTGTATAACACAATAACATATTATAATATTTACTATTAAAAGTATATTTTATTTTTTAAACTTAATTTTTTTTTCTTGGAGAGAGTCTCAACCATCCGCTCTTGCGAGAATTAAACCACAGATCTCTTATTCAACCATTAGAGACTTTATCAATTGAGCTAATTGGAACCCACATTAAACTAATAAAAGGATTTTGAAATCTATAAATAAGAATTTAAAGCATAAAATATTTTCATATTCTAAAATTACATAAATTTAAGCAACCTATCAAATACTTCATCAACCACTCTATTCTTATTTTCTTTTCTTTTCTTTTTTGATAAGAACCACTCTATTCTTAGTACTACACATATTCTCAACTTTCTAACCCCCACAAACACTACCAAAATTATTAATATTTATCAAGATATTTACAAACTACGACCATAAATAAGCAAAATTTTCTGAAATTGTGAGTGAGTGTGTGAGTGGGAGATTGAAATTAGGTGCAATAACAATGCAATACCTTTTTAATGGTTGTGATCAAAAGTTAATAACATTATTTTTAATATCAACCATTGCTTTTTGATCAAAGAGGTCAAAAAAGTTAAAAAGTTGAAACTTTTGTTGAAACATTTTGTGAGTAATTTAGGGATACTGCACAGTGCACATAATCCTAATTATATGCTTTAAGGGGGAAAATGGAAGAAATTTGGGATCATAATTATATTATATTAAAGTTGAAACACAATCGAAACTCAAAGATTCAAATTAGTTTCTAATAATTATATCATAATTGTTGTCTAATTTTGCACATATGATAAAATTATTTTCTTAATTTTAGTGCCAAATAATTCATTCATAATACTTATCACTGCTGTTGAATATTTTCATGCGTAAACACATGTTGCAAACTTACAATCTGGTTTCTATAATTTTCTTATTCTTGATGGTGCATTTTAATATTTCTTCTTTCTCTGTTGTGTTGCTCTCCTCTTCCCAATGTCCAAAATTCTTGCATGATTATGATAAGTTTAAGGACACAAATTTTTTCATAATTGTTAATGTGACTTGTTGTGATTTATGCATAATAAAATTTATTTTTCAATAATGAAATAATGTGAAAATGATGTTATCCTGATCATAATATAGCACTTAAGTGAATTATGAAAAATGTAAAAAGTTGTATTTTTAACATTACTACAATATTATATGGGGTGCAAGAGATAAAATTCTCTCAATTAAGAAACTTGAAAAAAAAATTATGTCCTCTCCCTCCTTAACTTATAAATTTTTAGGTGTTCTAATTAGCTTAACTAGTAAAATTTCTTGTCATTGAATAAATGATTTGGGGTACAAATCTCATTTACACCAAAATTTAATTGGTATTTTAGTTTGATGAGAAAGAGTAATCATCATAAATCGAACATCATAAGTTCAAATTTTATCGTATATACACCACCAAAAAAAAAAAAAAAAAAACTCATTATTTCTAACCCCAAAAAGGACGTGACGTAAACTTGGAAAATCTTATAGGTAGGGAGTAGAATAGTTTGGTTAAAGGCTGGATTACTACTTCCTTAGTTCCTTATATATACAAAGTACAAACCATATTCTTTCTTATTTTACCAATTGACCATTGCTTTGTCAAATTTCACTTTAATTATATTAAACTAGTATGTAGTCTCGTGCATATGCACGAATACAATTAAAAATAATCACAATTATACGGTTCAAATTATACATGGTATTAGCTTACACTTTTTTAAAACCATACATTTCCAAAATGTGAAATGGTTTTTCATTATATATATATATATATATGATTTAGAATTTAATTGGTTTTAGACTCTTTGATTTTTGCACCCAATAATTTACTTGTCACAAAAATTAAAAACGTAGATGGACACATGATGAAAAATTGGACTCCAATTGAAAACTAATTTAGAATCTAATTGGATGTGGACTCTTCGATTTTTACACTAAATAATTCACTTGGCACAAAATTAAAAATTAAATAGGATACTTGGCGCAAAATTGAGAATCCAATTAAAATCTAATTGGATTTTCTCTGAGAATATATATATATATATATATATATATAGCTATTTTTATTAATGGAAAAACTAGTTGCACACATTGCCAATTATAAATAAAAACATGACTTTAAGTTACAATTTTAGTTATAATGTGCATTGTGTGCAACAAATAATACCCTTTTATTAATGTGTTGGGTATATCTATGAATGCTAAAAGCAGTGCTATCTATGATGAAGTTTGACTCAAAATGGATTAATTGGATTATGGAATGTGTGTCCTCTGTGTCTTATACTTTACTTGCAAATGGGAACCTGACAACCCCTTTCATACCTGCACAAGGATTGAGGCAGGGGGACCCTTTGTCCCCTTATCTTTTTCTTCTGTGTGCAAACATCCTTTCCATTTCCTTTCTTCAAGCAGAAAGTTTAAATAGGATAAAAGATCTAAAATTAGGGAGGAATAGGCTGTCTTTTACTCACTTGTTGTTTGCTGATGATTCCCTTTTATTCTTTAGGAAGGACAAGCACTCATTAGAAAATATAATGAAGATCCTTGATTGGTATTGTAAGCTCTCGGGTCAGAAAATTAACTTGTCCAAATCTGATCTATATTGTTCTCCCAATATGCATGAGTCTGATCAGAATTCCTTAGCCTGAGGGCTACAAGTGAATCTAGTCCGAAATCCTAGCAAATATCTTGGTTTGGATTTCAAATTAAGAGGGAATAGAGTTGTTGATTTCCAATTTCTTATTGATAAACTAAATTCTAAATTGCAAGGATGGAAAGCAAAACTTCTATCTCAAGCAGGCAGAACAACCTCATTTCATCAGTTTTACAATCCCTCCCTCTTTATACTTTCTCTTGTTTTAGGGTGCCTGAAAGTATATGCAACAAAATGGATTCCATTGTGAGGGCTTTTTGGTGGGGGCATGAGCCTGGAGAACATAAACTTCATCTTATCAAATGGGATCAACTTTGTCAGCCAAAGAGAAATGGTGGCTTAGGACTTAAGAAGTTTCGTTTAATGAATCAAGCTATGTTAGCCAAACAATATTGGAGAATCACTCAAAACTCTAATTCTCTTCTAGCTAAAACTTTCAAAGCTAAGTATTTTCCTAGAGGGTCAGTGCAAGAGTGCAATCCTAAGCCTCACCACTCTTGGATTTGGAAGAACATCATCAAATCTGACAACCCAAAGTTGAGGGAAGGGAAATGGAGGGTTTGAAGAGGGTTTGATATTCCCTTCAACCATCAACACTGGTTTGGCCAACAAAACATACAGTAAACCATCCAGGCTTAGGTACAGGAACTGTTGGTGATTTAATTGATCATAGTTCACATTCTTGGAAGTGTGATTTAGTAAGATCCTTATATACCCTTGCTCAAGCATCAAAAATTTTGCAAATTCCCTTATCCAGAACTGATGTTGTCCAAGACAAGCTTTGCTGGAAATACTCAAATGAAGGGCATTATAAGGTTAAATCTGCTTATCAGATTTTGGTTAAGGGCTGCTCTGTCACACAAGGACCAACCCTCTAGCAAAAAGGGGTGTGGAATCTAATTTGGAGTGTGAAAGTCCCGCTAAAAATTAATACTTTTGTGTGGAAGCTTATGCTTGACAGATTGCCAACCATGCTGAGCTTATTTAATAGAGGGATTTCATCCCTAAATTTATGTCCTTTCTACAATGAAGAGAGTGAGTCCACCACACACCTTTTTCTTTTATGTCCTTTCTTAAGAGCTTGCTGGCATGGTTTAGGTTTGGCTGTTCATTCCTCTGACTTCACTAGCATAACAATCCAACAATGGCTAACCTCCCTTCTGCTCAGACACAAAAAGAAGGAAGCACACTTTATGGAATATTTGCAAGCGGTTTTTACATATCTATGGTCAATCTGGACTTATAGAAACAGGGTGGTTTATGAAGGTGTTGGATTTTGTGGAGCCTAGTTATGTTTGATCCGGTTGACGACCCGACTCGACCCAAAATAATGTTGCATGGTTTTTAATGGGAGATTTTCTGAGGCTTAGTCCATGGAGCGGAGGCTTGAGAGACTAAAACACTATAGCCGCACTTTGTATTTTTTTCCTGATAATAGTGAAATCCCTGCAACTCCGTGGTCGTAGGCAAATTGCCGAACCATGTAAATATTGTCTTATGCGTGTGATTGTTTTCTTTGGCGTGTGTTTTCTCTATTTTTTTTGTTTCTCATAGGTTGGGAATTTCGGGTTAATTCCCTACAACTGGTATCAAAGCCTAGGGTTAGGTTTGAGTGGGAACAATGGCAGAGGAAGCAGGAAAGGCGTCTAGAATAGAAAAATTCACTGGCACAGACTTCGCGTATTGGAAGATGCAGATTGAAGATTATCTCTATGGGAAGAAATTGCATCTATCTTTTTTGGGGACAAAACCTGAGACTATGAAGGCTGAGGAATGGACTCTTCTTGACAGAGAAATACTGGGAATTATCAGGTTAACTCTATCTAGGTATGTTGCACACAATGTTGTAAATGAGAAGACCACGGCAAATCTAATTAAGGCTTTGTCTGGTATGTATGAAAAGCCGTCAACAAACAACAAGGTGCGTTTGATGAAGAAATTGTTCAATCTGAAGATGGCAGAGAACGCATCAGTAGCACAACATCTGAATGAATTTAACACTATCACAAATCAATTGTCGTCTGTAGAAATTGATTTTAATGATGAGATTCATGCACTGATCGTTTTGACTTCTTTGCCAAACAGTTGGGAGATAATGAGGATGGCAGTAAGCAATTCTATAGGAAAGGAAAAACTGAAGTACAATGACATACAAGATTTAATTCTGGCTAAGGAGATTTGCAAAAGAGATGTAGGTGAAATCTCAGGATTTGGTTCTGTCCTAAACCTTGAGACAAGAGGCAGAGGTAATGACAGAAATTCAAATTGGGGCAGATCAAAATCTAGAAATTCTAATCGAAACAGAAGTAAATCTAGATCAGGCCAACAAATACAATGCTGAAACTGTGGGAAAACGGGTCACTTTAAGAGGTAATACAAAAGTCCTAAGAAGAAGAATGAAGATGATTCTGCTAATGCTGTAACAGAAGATGCATAAGATGCATTACTTTTTGCAGTAGACAATCCACTTAATGATTGGGTTTTGGATTCAGGAGCTTCATTTCATACCACTCCACACTGAGAAATCATACAGAACTATGCTGCGGGTGATTTTGGTAAGGTGTATTTGGCTGATGGTGTAATCTTGGATGTTGTGGGTATGGGAGACGTCCGGATATTGTTGCCTAATGGGTCTGTTTGGTTACTGGAGAAGGTTCGACATATTCCTGACCTAAGGAGGAATTTGATTTCTGTTGGACAACTTAATGATGAAGAGCATGCAATACTATTTGTTGGTGGTACTTGGAAGGTTACAAAAGGAGCCAGAGTATTGGCTCGTGAAAAGAAGGCTGGTACTCTATATATGACTTTAAGTCCAAGAGACACAATTGCAGTTGCTGAAGCAAGTACTGATACAAGCCTATGACACCGCAGATTTGGTCACATGAGTGAGAAAGGGATGAAGATGCTGCTGTCAAAAGGAAAACTACCAAAATTGAAGTCTATTGATTTTGACATGTGTGAAAGCTGCATTTTAGGAAAGCAGAAAAATGTGAGTTTCTTGAAAACTGGCAAGACACCGAAGGCTGAAAAATTGGAGTTAGTACACACTGATTTGTGGGGACCTTCTCCGATTGCATCCCTTGAAGGTTCAAGGTATACATCACTTTCATTCATGACTCAATCAGAAATGTATGAGTTTATTTTCTGAAAAATAAATCTGATGTATTTGAAACTTTTAAGAAGTAGAAGGCCATGGTTGAGACAAAAACAAGTTTGAAAGTAAAATGTTTGAGGTCAGATAATGGAGGAGAGTACATAGATGGAGGGTTCAATGAGGATTGTGCTGTACAGGGAATTAGGATAGAAAAGACCATTCCTGAGACACCACAGCAGAATGGTGTGGCTGAGCACATGAATGGAACTCTCAATGAGTGTGCTAGAAGTATAAGGTTGCATGCTGGACTACCAAAAACTTTCTGGGATGATGTTGTTAGCACTGCAGCTTACTTGATAAACCGAGGACCATTAGTTCCCAGGGAGTTCAGACTTCCTAAGGAGATTTGGAGCGGTAAAGAGGTAAAGTTTTTCCATTTAAAAGTTTTTGGTTGTGTTTCTTATGTTCATATTGATTCTGATGGTCGTAGTAAACTTGATGCAAAGTCTAAAATATGTTTTTTCATTGGCTATGGTGATGAGAAATTAGGCTATAGGTTTTGGGATGAACAAAACAGGAAAATCATTAGAAGTAGAAATGTGATATTTAATGAACATGTTATGTATAAGGACAAGTCAACTGTAATGCCAGACGTTACAGAGATAGATCAAAATAAATCTGAGTTTGTCAACTTAGATGAATTGACTGAAAGTACTGTCTAGAAAATGGGTGAAGAAGATAAAGAGAATGTAGATTCATAGGTAGATCAGAGTACACCTGTAGCTGAAGTCCGTAGAACTTCCAGGACCATTAGACCTCCACAGCGTTATTTACCCGCTCTAAATTATCTCCTGTTGACTGATGGTGGTGAGCCAGAATGTTATGATGAAGCCTTGCAGGATGAAAATTTAAGCAAGTGGGAGTTAGCCATGAAGGATGAGACGGATTCCTTATTAGGGAATCAGACATGAGAATTGACTGAATTGCCAGTAAGAAAGAAGGCTTTGCACAACAAGTGGGTATACAGAATAAAAAATGAGCATGATGGTAGCAAACATTACAAGGCTAGATTAGTTGTTAAAGGGTTCCAGCAGAAGAAGGGCATTGACTACACAAAGATATTTTCTCCAGTTGTGAAGATGTCAACAATTAGACTGGTACTAGGAATGGTGGCTGCAGAAAACTTACATCTTGAGTAGTTAGATGTGAAGACAGCATTCGTTTATGGTGACTTGGAGGAAGACATTTACATGATTCAACCAGAATGGTTCATTGTTCAGGGACGAGAATCTAGTCTGCAAACTGAGAAAGAGCTTGTATGGCCTAAAACAAACTCCTAGACAGTGGTACAAGAAATTTGACAGTTTTATGCATAGAATTGGGTTCAAGAGATGTGAAACTGATCACTATTGCTATGTTAAGTCTTTTGACAATTGTTACATCATATTATTGTTGTATGTGGATGATATACTTATTGCAGGGTCTAACATTGAGCAGATTAATAATCTGAAGAAACAATTATCAAAACAGCTTGCAATGAAGGATTTGGGAGTTACAAAGCAAATGCTTGGTATGAGAATCATTAGAGACAAGGCAAATGATACATTGAAGCTTTCACGGTCAGAATATGTAAAGAAAGTTCTCAACATGTTCAATATGAATGAAGCTAAACCAGTGGGCACACCCTTGGGTAGTCATTTCAAACTAAGCAAGGAACAGTCACCAAAGACAGAAGAAGAAATAGACCATATGAGCAAGGTGCCCTATGTCTCAGCTATTGACAGCTTGATGTATATTATGGTGTGTACAAGGCAAGACATTACACATGCAGTGGGAGTTGTGAGCAGATTCATGAGTAGGCTTGGAAAGCATCATTGGAGGCAGTCAAGTGGATTCTGAGATATCTGAGGGGTTCATCAAATACATGTCTTTGCTTTTGAGTTTATATTTACTCTGGGTGGTACAACTATATCATGAGCTTCAAATCTACAAAAGATTGTTACTTTGTCTACTACAGAAGCTGGAAATGGGATGATTTGGCTACATGGCTTCTTAGATGAATTGGGTAAGAAGCAGGAGATGGGCATTCTACACAGTGACAATCAAAGTGCAATTTTTTTTGCCAAAAATTCGGTTTTTCATTCAAAGTCGAAACATATATAGACAAAATACCACTTTATCCATTACCTTGTTGAAGATAAGCTGGTAATTCTTGAGAAGATTTGTGGATCTAAGAACCCGGTAAACATGTTAACTAAGGGTGTCACTATTGAGAAGCTGAAGCTATGTGTAGTTTCAGTTGGTCTTTTAGCTTGAGAACAGAAGGATGAGTTGCAGGGATAAGGGATTGCTTTTGGAGGATAGCGGCTGATGTTGGTGATTGAACTAGTCTCCAAGTGGGAGATTTGTTAAGGTTTGTGGAGCCTAGTTGTATTTGATCCGGTTGACGACCCGACCCAACCCGAAATAATGTTGCGTGGTTTTTAATGAGAGATTCTCTGAGGCTTAGTCTATAGAGCGGAGGCTTGAGAGACTGAAACACTGTAGTCGCACTTTGTATTTTTCCCTGATAATAGTGAAATCCCTACAACTCCGTAGACATGGGCAGATTGTCAAATCACATAAATATTGTCTTGTACATGTGATTGTTTTCTTTGGCGTGTGTTTTTTTTTTTTTTTTTTGGTTTCTCATAGGTTGGGAATTTCGGGTTAATTCCCTACAGAAGGAATATTTCCTAATCCTATGGAGGTGATTCTAACAGCACAAGCTTTATCTTGCAGGTACAAAGAGGCTTTCAATGACCAATCACTCTACAACAGGAACTCAGGAAGACCAAAACCAGTGCAGCAACTTGTAGTAGGTCCTTGGTAGATCATTTTGAAAATCACAGGAGCAAGATGTAATAGGACTAAAAGATGCTCTTTTGCCTATGAAGCAGTAAATATGCAGGGAGTTAGTGTGTTTTTCGGAGTTGTTTGTAGTGCAGGCAGATCAAAAGGTGGGGCAATGTTTGAAGCAATGGTGGAAGCTGCCATCAGAGCAAAGCACCATGAATTTCAGTATGTTTTGTTTTTGGGTGATGATAGGAGGGTTGTCCAGGCCTTTAGGAAGAAAAGATCAATTGATTGGTTAGACAAGACTAGATTAGCTGATCTTAATGCCCTTGCCCATTCTGGGCTCTTTTGTAAAATGCTTTTTGTGCCTCACATTATAGTCAAACATCTCTGGTCTGTAGCAAAGATAGCAACTCAGGTACCTCTGAACTTTTGCTGGTATAACCCAGCTCTTGTATAACTTTTGTCTTATCTCCCTTTGAATGGTATAAAAAAAAAAAAAAAAGTTTACCCGTTTAGTATCAATGTATCATTTAAATTTTTTTTTTTTTAAAAATCCGATTCCACAAGCCATTGGATTAATCAGTTCAGACCCTGCTTGGAACAATTATTTTTGTTCTGCTTTTCTGTGTGTGTTTGTGTGTGTGGTCATGAGTTTGGACTTTGGACTGTCTTGTTAGCAGCCAAACTACAATCCGTTTGGCAAGAGTTTTTGGGTTGGACTCCTCACTAAGAACTCAGGCCTAAAAATCATATGCTTTCTCCCCTTAACACGCGGCAGAACCACCAAAAAAAGCCCCTACATAGATTTTCTTCTTGTAAACTTTTTTGAGTTGGATCCATCTACTTGGGCGGTGCGGATATGCAGATGATGATTGGTGGGTTTGGCCCATATTGGTTTGGCGAATGTCTTAGATGCAAGCCCATTGCCTTTGACACGCTTGTACAAATGGGCAAGCCTGGGCCCTTGCTTGTACAGACTTTGGGCCTGGGTAACGTAAACACTCTAGCTTCCCATTTTATTGGACTGATCATTGGACTGGGCCTGACCAGCCCAGTTGACAACGCTAAAGAGGACTACTATCCAAGCTTTGGGCTCAAGTGGTCATCTCGTGGGATTGGTCTGGGCTCCATTATTGTTTTCTATGAAGAAAACAAGGGCCCAGTTTGTAACACACACTCTCTCTCTCTCTCATATTTTTCTGGTAACCAGTCTTCATTGAAAGGAAAAACTAAAGTTACAACTTTATGATAATACAGGATAAAGGTTTGCGTGGAGCAGGTCAAAAAAATATCCTAAGGTAGCTTAGACTTAGAAATTAACGTAATAATAATCAGCAGCAATGTTTGACTTCCTAGTTGTTAAAATCCTCTCAATAATGAGTTGTAATCTTCAACAAGACTTCTCATAATCAAACTTTGCATTGTTCATTCATCATAAATATCATAGAGATAGAGTTGAATTTAATTAATAAATTTCTATGCCAATTAAAAATAAAAATAAAAGTCAAGAGGAAAAAGAAAATTGAGTTTACAATTAAGTTGACATGTCATATCAAGTTAAGCCAGCTCTACCATAAGATTGACCTAATCACACATCACTGTACACAAGATTTGGATCTAATTGTGTGTTACATGAGATCTTTTTTTCTCCTTTGCATGCCATATATTTAGTAAATTATGATAATATCATAATTATATATCCTTGCTAAAAAAAGAAGTAATTTCACAACCAATACATTTATAAATAGTGGATATGGTTGGGGAGCTGTGCACTACCATCCTTTTTTAAGCATTGTCCCCTTTCCTAAAGGATTTACCCAACACTTTGATTGAATATTCTGTCTTTGAAAACTTAAATGAGGTATAGTTGAGATCTATGCTTAATAGTAAATACCCCTTTTTATCATTATAATGCATGCATTATCTGCACACCTTTTCAAGATTAGGAGCTTATGGAGGTGTCCCCTACTACTACTACTACTATACTTATAATATGAATAGGACCCCATTAGGTAAATTTACCATCTTATTACACTCTCACATGTTTGGTGCAAATAGTGGATTGTTGGGTCCATACATAATCCACCACTCAAGTACACTATTCACACAAGTCGTAGTGTTAAATTGGAGTTTTATGAGTGGTCAAAATTGGGGGTATCCACACCAACAACAACAACAACAATACCGTGTTTTTTAATCCAACTTATAATCAAGTATATATGGACCAACTTTGGAGTATAGGCTCAAAATTGGAGAAAAAAAAAGGGTGCCCCAAGTTGTGAAAATAGGGGTGCCCCAAAAGAATAAGTTTATCTTATTCTTATCCCCCACTAATAATAGTGAAGAAAAGCTATGAAAAAAGTTAATTGGATTATTAATAATTATTCAAATGTAGATAAAGGGAACAGGTAAGCATGGTGGTCTAAAAGCCTGCATATCTACAAAAAGATGAGCAAGAAAAAAGGGCATGTTGTGCCTTGTCATCTACTTGTTCCTTGCCTCTAACTCCAACTATCACATTCCATTTATATTATAATTAATTAAATACCTTTTTCTTCTAATAGTTTATACCCAAAGTGATTCCTTATTAAAATATTATTACAACATATAAAAATGAAACCATATTGTTAATTAAATATAAACAATAAGAAAGGAATATTTGATACTACCTTTCCAACCTCCTTATCTTTTTTTCCCTATAATATATTAAGAAATGGGAAAACCTTCAAATGTCAGCATCTACTTTCAAAGGTTGGAGAAAAAGTTCATGCTCTCAGCATTCCTTTTAAGACAATCCTTTTCTTTTTAAGGGTTTAGGTAAACCACGATGGACCTACATTAATTTATTTTTTTGAGAGAGAGGGATTAGTTAGAATTGTTGGAAGGATATAATTGGACAGAAGCTGTAGACTTAATTTGATTTTCTCCTTTTTAGAACTTTACAAAAGCTAAAAGACTAGCCAGTAGGTTAAAAGCTTGCTTAACTAATACATTTGTACGTTCATCTTCTTTTGCCTTTTGATTTGTCTTATGTTGAGTTTATATATATATATATATATATATATATATATATATATATTTTCCTCTCTCTCTCTCTCTCTCTCTCTCTCTCTCTCTCTAATAATCTAGATATTGATAGTCCATGTAACCTTTTCCTCTCAGATTTTATTTGTTCTTGCTATGTCTTTTCCTGAGTAATAATAGCTACATAACATTTTTTACAGCAGTTATGACTAGTTGAAATTATAATAACATCACTAATTTATAAATTCATCATTAACACCACTCATCATGTCTTTAGACTTTGGCATTTTTTTTGTAGTTCCGAAAAATTTTATATATATATATGCACCCCAAAGTTCTTTCCAAAAACGATCGAATAATTAAGATTAACTTCATTCTTTTTTATTTTTACATACATATAAAATGGAATTGGGAGTGAAAGTAATGTTAACTAGAATAAGAGATGGCACATCCACGAACTAGTTGAATAAGAATAATACTTCTTGTTATTTTCAACAGAGATGTTTAGATTCTCTTCCTTAGTTATGTCATATACAAAAAAAAGAAGAGGTGACATTGTGTGATAGAAATATGAAATCGAATTTCAAATTAACGAAAGATGAGGGTTAATATTTGAAATTAAATATATCCAACGTATTGATTCAAGTGTCCTCTAAAAGCCCAGACAAATTGTCTTTTTCAACAAGATGTGATTGCTTAAATTTATAATCCTTTTGAAGATTAGATGTCCTCATTTTTGTCATTTATCATCCTCGAATGATGCCAATCCAGAAAGATGCAATCAATCATGCAAGTTATAGTGAAAATCTGAATTGTCTTTTTCAACAAGATGTGATTGCTTAAATTTATAATCCTTTGAAGATCATCATTTATCATCCTCGAATGGTGTCAATCCAGAAAATGAAACCATTTAAGCATATTATAGTAATAATTAAGGAATTAACCATAGAGAAAGCATTCATGAAAGATTAAAGGCTGATCATTGATTAAAAGTAACAGAACTACCACACACATTAATTTAATTACTGTCATCTACTACTTAAAACATTTCTGATTGGAGATTGCTAGCTATACTACCATTTTTTGCAAGTAAAATTAGGCATGCATGTGAAAGTAGCTTTATGCACGCTCACAAATGAGAGTACACTATGTATTGATTGTGCCATCAACCAAAATAACTTTTTGACAATAATGTTAGCCCTAGTAATAACCTGATGAGTCACATTAATATGACACACCTACTAGCTAGATTCAAATCAAAAGGGGACAGAACAAATAAGCCAAAAGTTAGAATTACAGGTCTCAGTCACACATTAAAATAATACATATTTGTTTGTTTTAATTATTTTCTGGGAAAGAAAGTAAATGGTTCATATACATTATATATTTCATATATTGTTCTTGATCTCTTTGTTTGAAAAAAGGCATATATATGCAAAAGCATGGAAATTTCGTGGGAAAGGCATGCATTGGCCATTGCAGAAACCTTTTTTAACGGTTATGTTGGGAGGTTCTTGGAAAAAAAGTGGGTGAAGGGTCGAATCAATGAGGTCCGACTCTGAGTCGCATATAATATTACCATTTTATGCCCACTTGATTGAGCCGCCGACACGCATGGTCTAACCCTTTCTAGAACTATATACATGCTACCCAACCACCTTTTAACTATCTCTTCTTTTTTTCTTTTTTCTTTTTTTGAAAAATCTTTACTACAGATTTCATACACACTTATTTTGAAATTGTGTTTTTATACATGGTAAAAGAAATCATGTTTTTTTATACGCGGTTTTAACTCACGTGACATTGTATGTATGATAAAAGCACTTGCATTAGTACTTATATAATAGAAAAAGTATCATATTTTAGCTAATAAAATCCAAAACTCGCCTATATTTCATAATGTAAACTTGTGTAAACGTACATGGTTCCTAAAGTAACTGTGTAAATTTATATTGATATTATTCATTTTGTATTAATTTTTTATTTTTCTTTACATATTCTGAGTATGAAGGAAGAGAGTGAATAACGGTTATTATGCGTGAAAAAAGAGAGAAATAATTTTAAAAAAATAATACTTTACAATGTACTCTAAATTAGATAATCTAGTGTATTGTGTTTTGAAAAATAAATATACGAAATAAATAATAAAAATAGATTTTTATGTTAAAATAGAAAAAAAAAATGCCCGAGCTGATGCAATGCTGTAATAAGAAGGGTATGATTATTATTATTTTTAAAAAATTATTGACTTAATAGCATACCGAAAACGCGTTACAGGGAGGAACAACAAGTAGGCATGTTGGTTGATTTTGGGTTTGGAGTAAAGTCGTGGTGTACCACCATGCACCTAGGATTAAAGTCACACTCTCATCATTATGTTTCTTATTAGCTTTACGGATTTAGTGTGCAAAGTTTGAATTGAAACGAGTGTGTGTTGCTTTGCTTAGGTCATATATAATTATATATATATATTAGATGTGCATGAAGAATATTGGATTCCAAAATGGAACCCACATGTGGGATCAACCAAAAGAAGACTAAGAAAATACTCTTTCTTCTTTCTTTTCCTAAATAAAAAAAAGTTTTATTAGCACAATTTAAACATGGAGGAGCCAAATGGAACCTGATCTCCCTAAACTCGCAGCCTCACCTCATCTAGACATTTTGTGTGCATATCAAAAAAAAAAAAAAAAAAAAATGAAAGATTTATTGAATATCACTAGCAAAATTAATTTTATATGTATTGTATGATTTGTCTTGTCTTTATTGGCAAATGACATTGAATCCTTGCGTCATATTGAGGAAATGGGCAAAAGTTGTGGTTCTAATTCTATACTTCATATGTAGCAACCTTTCTCCATATTTTTTTATTCAATCAAAACATAAAACAAAGATCCTAACTCTCTTTAATCTTCTTCTCTCGAGGTTCTTTGGATTTGATAGATGAGTTCACTTTTTTTTTTTTTTACAGTATTCATACTTGGGCAAAACCAACGGAATATTTACTCACTTAAAATGAATAATAAATTTGTGAGTTTTAGTTAATTTATCTGGTAAAATATTTAATTGTTGAATAAAAGATCTGGAATTCGAATCACACCTACATCAAAATTCAATTGGTGTCTTGATCTAATGATAAAAAGAAATCACCGTATATAAAGCAAACCTGCGAGTGTAGCACATAGGTTATATATATATATATATATATTCTTAATTAGTTATGCAATTTAGGAATATTTGGAAGTTAAAAATTGAAAAAGGCAAGGGCAAACAGTCACCTAGCTAGCTATATATTGGCATGATCGAGTGAAGGCATCAATGAATGAGGCAACAAACGAGAGTGAAACAAGAAAGCAAAGAGTTAAGGTAGAGCATGCTTAAAACAAGTTGGCTAGCCTTTCGAATCATATCATGACCTGTCTCCTGGCCTCTTGTGGTTGCTTCATGCCTATCTAAAACCCAGACACAACACAACAAAGCTTATTGTAAAATAATTGTACTTATATTCTTCACTGTATGTCATATCTCATATATATCATATATGTGCTCCTTATATAAATTATGTTGCTGCCACCACCTCTTTTTTTTTTTCCTTTCCCAAAAGAGAATTTATATGGTTTGGCACCATATGTGTAAGAGAAACAGTTTTTGAAAGTCACTATCATTTAAGCCTTATAAAGGTAATTGTATAGCTGTAGCACATTCTCTTCAATCAAAACACCTATCATGCAAATGAAGACTAATAAAACATAGCCTATTATAAACATGACCAGCTACAAATTTAATCATTATTGACCTAAAAGTGGGAGAACCCCCTATGGTATCAATACACACAAATAGCGTGTGGCATTCGTTATTAGGGTGAGACTTTGGTCTGGTGCATCCAGTGCACTGGACCCGTTGAGATTGTGACACGTGTTTAAAAATGGACACGTGTCATTATCTCAACGGGTCCAGTGCAACTGGGCGCTGGACCTAAACCTTACCCTTGTTATTATATATCAGTATTAGCCTATTAGAGGTGGAGCTATGTTTAGACTAAGTAGCCATGACTCCCCTAAAATTTTGTCTAAAAAAATTATGTATAAGCTCTCCAAAATTGAAATTTAGCCCCAAAATTAAAATGGGCCTAAAGAACTCAAAAAATAAAATAATGGCCTAATCCATAGTTAAGGGTGGGACCAGGGCCGGAAATTAAAAACTAATAATTTGCTAACCCACTTTGCCACTCCGTCCGAACTATAATTTGAAATTTTTTTATTGTTTTATTAAATTTTTGGTGAATTCATTTATATATTATTTTTATCATACTTAAAATCTATACACTATTATCTCTTTTATATCACAAAAATTATTTTAAAAAGTCATTGCTTGATTTTTGCAATGAGGAGAATTTGGGTTCGAAACTTCAAATCCCCCTCCTCTAATTATTTAAGCAAAAAAAAAAACATTCAAGAATTTTTTTCCTATTTTATTAATCCCTTTTAAAGATTCAAATTTATATATAATAAAAAAAATAAAAATAAAAAAACTCTAAGGTACTCAAATCCACTCCACCTCTACCCATAATTATGGATGGTGCCCCTTCCCAAAACAAATAACAAAAATCCTTTTAACTAACAAATTTCTATAATTTTGAAGAAAAAAAAAATCCCTAAACTTTTAGCCAATTATAAGAATTAAATAATTGTTTTAATAAGCATTCTCCTTAATTACATCCATAACAGAAGGAAGAGCTAAACTTGAATTCAAATATCTAAAAAATCTATTTGAAAATAACCAACAACTGAGAACATGAACAACCTTGTTAGCCTTTCTAAGAACCCAGTTAAAAGAACAAGAAAGAATTAAACTAGCTAAATACTTAATTTCTTGCAAAATATTACTAACTCTTTATAGAACAGAATCGGTGAAAAAAGTTAAACGTTAGATACAGATCTGACAATCACTTTCAAAACTTGCCTTTCTATCTTACTTATAAAGGTAGAAGTATATTACATCATCACTCATTTTTTCTACAAACTTAAAATTCACACAAATTATATATGGATTGTAGCAAGAAATTTCCTATATATGATTTGTCAGCCGATATGTGTGTGTGTATGTGTGTCAAATAAGTCCACATGGATGGTTATTGTGTTGTGTAGCCAAGCTTGGTGGTTGGGAGAAAAAGCTTCATTGGAAACAAAAAGTATAAATGGATTTGAAATTTGATTAGTCCGAGTCCGAGCTTACTAGATTAAATTAATCTGGTCTAGCTGGTGGGGAAAGAGGAGTAGAGTGGTTGGTTTTTGTTTTCATTCCAAAAAGGATGATATGACATGAAGATAGGACACAAGTATAAAGGTGTAAAGGTAATGTAGGGTTAGAGAAGAAAACGCCGTCCTTTTATTTTATGTTTTTCCCCCCCTTCACTTTTTCTGCATATAGACAAAACCAAGTGTTGCTTTCCTTTGTGATGAAGTATGTTGTGAAGAGATCACCTTATCTCTCTCTCTCTCTCTCTCTCAAATGGTGTATTTCCTATACTATCCCTTCATACAAGTCCAAACAAAATTAATGCCAATTTGCCAACCCTTCGACAATGACCTTTTCTCCCAACATTTCTTTCATATTTTTCACAATTTGCTTTCTTATTTTTCAAATATTTTATAAAATATTCTTGTTATTAATATCTTGGGCTAAAATTTGTTCACATATATATATGAGATTAATGTTTAATTTTATTCCCTTATCTATTAGCAAAATTGTCACAAATAATTGTGTATGATAGTAGAATATTAACGTTAAATCCGCTCAAAGTTGATTTTTTTTTTTTTTTTTTGAATGATAGTTTTAGCTAGACTTATGAACCACTCACGCACTCACCAAAAAGAGAAATTATGAAGCACGCATTTAAGAGAGACAACGGAAGTCTTTACATTAATGGTTTTGCAATGGGCTAATTGATGATTTGCATATAAAAAAATTACTAATAAATGAGAACACATGCATGGTTAGGATAATTTATAGGCCTCCATTTATTCGTATTTGTCATGATAGCCACACTTTTGTCGTTTGGGTCTCTTCACCTTATTTTTCTTTATCTACCTCCAAATGAAATCCTTACAAGAAATCTCTGGCATTAATGTTGTGACATTGAATGGCCTTTTCTGGCCGTCCATAATTTTTTTTTGACAATAGATATGAGAACCCTTCATAAATCCCCATAGATTTCACATCCACCGTGAGTTGGGGGGAAAAAATCTCCATTTTAAGGAGGAGAATAGTACTATTACAAGGCCATCCATACAAATTCAAAAAGATATTATGTTACCAAACAATCTCCTTAACTCTCCCAATATTGGGTAGATTCTTGTAAGGCTTTGGCTTGTAATAAAATTATTAGAAAATACACAATATAACACTGGTAACATGTTAGAAAATGTGTGAAATAAGTATGATTTAATTATAAAGTATATGAGAAGATATAAAAGGCGGAGATAGAAACATAAAGAACACATGAAATTATTGTGATTTGGCTTTAAAGGCCTACATCCATAACCAAAACTCTTTTTATGGTTGTATCTTTACTATCAAACTCTATGTATTACAATATATTCATTAGAAGATATTTAATTATTTATATAGGCTAAATCATAGACTAATCCAGAGTCACAATATTTGCACCACAAAATAGGATTAGTATTACTTTATTTGCATTCCAAAGAAGCCCGTCACTAATACCATATTAGGAAAAATAAAACATAGTTATAATATAAAGACTCTGCATTCTAAAAAGCACTTGAAGTTACATCTTTACTATTAAGTTATATGAATTATATAATAAATTTTGACCTTGCCTAGCCCATATATATCCCTAACAAAAAGTACCAATTTGTCACAACGTCAATCCCTTTGAGAAGGGTAACCGAGTAAAGGAGGGTTATTGTTGATGTATAATAAAAGAAGAAAGATCACCTTCATGTGTAGTAACAACAATTGGAAAATAGACACAATATAGTTGGAACAATATTGTGAAGTCACAAATAAAACAAGTGTTGAAAAAATCATGACAACTTTAAATGAGAACACATGCAGGCGTGAAACTTAAGTGAGAGAGTCAATGAACCTTACATTTTTGAATGTGAACTAGATAAGCTCTCGAAGCATCATAACTTTTTTTTTTGGTGTCCTTACCTTCACTTTCTTTGTCAATTGTCCACGTTCAAAAGCCAAACCAAATGTCCTTCTATAGAAAGTAATGCATTAATGATGCCGCGTTGAAATTTAAGGGGTGGACGGCTGCCTTGGCCTTGGAGAGCACGGCATGCAACAACATGATAGAGAGAGAGAAGATTGAGAAAAGGTGGTAATATTTTATCTTTGAAAGAATAAAAATGTAGTACTACAAATAACAGCGAGGCTACACTGTTACGAGTCTACGGGTACTATAATTTTTATTATATTGTTCTTATAAACTGATATGTCACAAATTACGAGAAAACAATTTAAACATTTGTTAATGAGACAATTAAAACTCACCAATCACAATTATCGACATCTCAATTTATAAGTTTTATATAATAAAATTTGTAGTAGTTTTATCTTTTTCTTTCTTTCTTTCTTAATAGTAAGAAAGATCTTGTATATGTATATTTTAAGAGAGGTACTAGTCATTGAGCAAATAAATAAAAGAGATTCATTGTCTTTTGGTGGTGTGGTCCTGGTGAAACCATTTTATGCCATCTGGCTATGGGAATGCAAGGTGTATTTTTTATTCTGATAAGCTTAGTCAGTTTGAATGTGAAGTCAAACCTATATATATATATATATATATCATGGCACTTGTTGGTCTGCTTCGTTTGTGTGAAGCATTCTCTAATCTCATTTACTTTTACGTACCTTTCTTGAAATTGAATGGCTGAAACCATCCAAGTTCAAACCATTATTTTGTCTTTCAGATGAATAACGACGATTTTTGTTGTACATGCGATTGTTCTATTAAAATAACAATCTTGCTCGTAAAGGAGCAGAATCAAATATCCTTCTTTTATGATAAAATAATCAGGCATTGATTTATCCTCCTATCTATGAATAGGTTCAATCTAATCCTATATTTCAACTTTTCAACTTTTAATATAGCAAAAATTGTATTAATATTTTCAAGGATAATTAAACTCAACCATGTGATTTGTTGGTCAGTACAATCACATGATTGAATTCAATTAAAGAATAACCTAAAATGCAAACTTAATTAATTTTACTAAAGTTTTACCAAATGAGTAAAACTCAAATTACGATCACTTAGTTTTTTACTATATAATTAGGAAAATATTTGAAAGTTGTAATACAAATGGTTGAATTTAATTACAATTTTACATTTTGATACTAATGATTAGTGTTTAGTGATGGATTAATAAGAAAGTTTATGAAAATTGATGACTTATTTACTAAAGAATAATAATGGATAATGATTGGATTAAGGTGAATTGAGCAAATTAAGAGTTATTTTTACTTTCTCCTTGACTGTGGTGCATTTGTAGTTAGGAGTGTTCATAGTGTGATGTGGCTGTTGTTAGCAGATGATTTTACGTTTCACCACTTCTTATGGTTTCTTAAAACCCTCCACCAAGCCGCACCATGGAATGGTGGTTGGCCAACAGCAAAGGGAAAATTTTATGTGCTTGGTGCGATGCGGCTTAGTCGGTGCAGTCAAATAACAACTGGAATGACTACGTTGGCTTGAAGCACGACTAAAGTTTGATGACATCAGCCAAGAATCGAGGATCAAGAACAGAGGTCAATCATTGATTGCTCAATTTTCAAAATCCATAGTCGACATTTGAACCCTGAATGACAATTTTAGAGAAACAACGGTCAAGCCAGAAGTGGTTCGCAACCACAAAAGTCTATCTACTTAACTCAATTTCAAGTCAACAAATGAACATTCCTAGTTGCAGTGTTTCCCAAAAAAAAAAAAAAAGAGAGAGAGAGAGAGACTAATTAAGTAATGTCCCTCATCAATATAATTTTTATTAATTTTAATGAAAAATAAAAGAGTTTAGTAAAAATTTGAATGTTCTATTAAATATTTAAATTACAAAGGTGGTAGATAAAAGTAATTTCACTTACATATTGACATGTAATTGTTGGAAGTGGGGGGAGACAGGACAGATAGAGTGGAGGGTTGCCAAATGCCAACACTGGCTTTCAAAGTCAATAGATGCCATTCAACCGCCCCTTAATTGGAATGGCAGAGTCCAAAAATAAAAAGTGTCAAATACAATATACTCTCTATAAAACTACTTCCTTCCTTGGTTGGGACCTGTGTGTGCTTCCAAATTCTCTCTCACTCTCACTCTCACTCTCCTCATGATGTTTTTTCTTCTCGAGACATGGGCCACGTGGTTGTGAGTAGTACTATTATTATATAATATAATAATAAGATAGGAATCATTTTTATCTTTTCTTTTCTTATCCTATCTCTCGCTTCAGATGCTTGTACTCATTTTCTGCAGGGGGTTTTTTTTTTTTTTTTACTACACCCTTGAAGGAAAGGAACACACCTTCACTTCAATCAAATCAACAAGACGCTACGTGCTGAAAATACTGAAAAGCATGATCATAACACATCTTGTTGTTGAGATCAATGGCATTCACAATCACTCGTGCGTTGCTTTGTCAGTTTTTACTCCCTTTTGTTCACTTAAATTTACTTCAGCAAGTTACGTCTATTTGATATCCTAATAGTAAAATCTTGAATAAAAATAAAATTTTGACCTTAAGAATCCAAAGCTCAAGTTTTTTTTTTTATTTTTTTTTATTTTTAAGGATTTGGTTAATATGTGCTCTTAGGACACACATTAACAAATCTATTTTTGAAAAAATTTTATTGAGAATTAAAAAAATTATCAAAATTTTTTCAATTTCCGATAAACTTTTTTCAAAATTAGTTTACTATTGTGTGCCCAAGGGCACACATTAATAAAATCTTTTTTCTTAACCCAATAATTAACGGCTAAATGATTATTTTATCTCAAAATTTGACAAAAATAGATAATGGATTAGGTCAAATTATGAAGTAATCTTAATCAAGAGAAGAAAATAGGAGTTTACCCAATTCATTAACCAAGACCAAATTCCGCTTTTATTGATTTGAGACTTCTGTAGAGTAAAAGAGAATGTGACCCAATCATTGGACTAGAAAAACAAATAAAAAGATATACCTTATATTGTGGAGGAAAAAAAGAAAAAGTGCTGCCCTTAATTCTTTAAAACTTGAACAACAAATGAGAAATGTGTTTGCCTCTTAGAAAGCTCAAGATCTAGCTGAACACCGATTCCCATGCAGTGAGACGTATGCAGTTGCGTTGCATTGGATGCTAGCACCTTGTTTGGCTTGTTTCCAAACTCAACCCCCTCTAGATTTATGACACTCATACCACTTGGCATCACCATCCACGTCTTTATGACTGAATCAGCTCCAAAATCAATTTGCAACCATTGATCTTTTCACCATCTTCCAAGAATTCGAGTCATTTGAAAACCATGTCAAACTAAATCACCTTAAATAAAATATTGGCACGTACTCACACAACATTTTATGTGAGTACGTAGATATGCCATGTCGTTTCCTCTCTCTTATCTCTTTCTAAAAAAATCTAATAACATATCGAATTTTTCAATATATTGAAATACTCGATTCTGTATAGAAGACACTTTCTGCTAACACATATCTAACTTTATAACATATTGAAGTAATTGATTATAAATGGTAGACAATTTAATATGTTGGGAGATCAGATATGTCTGTAGTATTATTATTATTATTATTATTTTTTAAAAGGAAAAATATAGTGATATATATACATACCAAAAGACAAGAATGCCCACTAATAAGTATCACCTAATCTTTTAATTAAATATTAGACGCGAGATATATATAATGAAAAAAAAAAAAAAAGAGGAATGCCTCATCTTATTAATCATCATCTATGTAATTAATTATGAATATAATAATAAAAATACTATAATTCTTTTAATATAATATATATATATGAAGAAGAAAAACATAAAGAAATTAAATAATAAAGAAGCCACAATATTGTCTAAAAAGGCTCCGTCAAATCTATCATCAACGATACCCTCTTCTAAACTTCTAACGGCTTGTCTCTTTACCCCTTTTAAACTTTCAACCGTTTACTCCCCCGCCAAATATTGCAGTATATTTACATCTCTATATCCAATACAAAAGTGGCAAGCCTCACAAGCCACATTATTCACAACCCCTTAGCCACCACCTTGACACTACTAGGAAGATAATCTGAATCCCCAAAGCTCCGGCTATCTGATTCGGTGTCAATTTCAAGCCTAACAACCATTGATGAATCATTAAGGCTATTGTTGGGAAGGCATGCCTTAAGCTGGTGAAAACTTGGAGCTAATGCTTTCTCTGTCCATTCTTCTAAACTTGTTCTTCCTAGCCATACCCCACTTGTAATCTTTTCCAGCGCCTCATCTTGTACTTCAATTGAAATTCCATCGCCTATGATGGTGGTGAATTTTTTATTGACGGAACTTGTGATGTTGCGGCGGATGGGGCTTAAGTTCACCGGCTTAAAGACAATTGTGTCATCGACAGCCTCAAGGAGTTCACGAGGTGCTGCTGAGGTCGTGGGTATTCTTGTATTCGTATTGCTATTGAGGCCGTGCTCATATTCGTGATCAATTGTGAGATCACTTGAATTGTGTGAATTATCTGCCCTTTCATCCTCTGCATTAGCAGCTTCATTTAGATCGAATGCTAAAGCAGAACTTGTGTCCTTCTTACTAGGCTTAGTTGGTCTGTCTTCGTCGTGTAGCCAATGGGCTCTTCGTTTTGCAGTCCTCTCACAAAGGGATAATCTTAGATGCCAACCTCCTCTTGCTAAACTGGCAAGCTTATCTTCATCAAGTGAAATTCCATTGGATAAGTATTTGAGATTATCTGGCAGCCAATTAGCAGTAAGAATGAAGATGACATTTCCGAGACTGATTTCACGTCCATGAGAATCAGCAAGCCGTCCTCTTTCCATTGCCCGTTTGATGCTCCCTCGGATTAGCGTATCTGCTTCATCAATGTCCTCGAGCATGATTACTGAAAAGGGGTTCCTCCTAACTGCCTCTGCAATTCTATCCAGAGCTGTTTTACCACGGAAACTCAAGTCTGATTCCCCATCATCGCGACGAGAACCAAGACAAATCATTATTGGATTGGACTCGGATACCAGTTCTGAAAGAGCTGAAGCCATCTTCTTCTTGCCAACCCTGTCGGGACCCATAAATAATATCCACATGTCACCTCTTGATCCAGCACCACGTTGTTTTCCATTGCCCACTTTGCACTGGGTCACACTCGTAGCTAAAGCCGATGCTGCATCCAGCTGCCACCATACCTTCTCCATCAGACCCTTGATGAGCTTCTTGAATGAGTCAGCATCTAATGTGCTAAGCAGTTTATTGCTCTGCTTTTCATGCAAGTTGTTCTGTGGTTCAGAAGACTTGCAGCCCAAAAAGTCTTTGATGCGCTCTTTATGGACAGGGCTGGTATCACTGACCTTTGGTCGCCCAAGAATCAGGTCTGTCCTTACAGGGCTGTCTGGTGGGGAAACTGCCCTCTCAGAGGGTTGAGTGGGCACTTGATTAGTGTTTGGCTGCAGGGTTTCCCCAAGAAGTCTGTTCATTTGTAATTTGGGTTGGAAAGATCGGCGAGCAATAACATTTGGATTGTACAAGCCTGCCATCGAGAGAGGTACAGGAGCAATTCTCTCAGAATTGAGATTGGGATGATGAAAACTAGGATGAAGACGAAAGCATGCATCAATCCATTTCTTCAGTAAATCTTGACTCCTCTGCTTTGAAATCAGTTCTTGGTCCTTGGGCTATAAAGATACAAATGAAGATTTGATTCATTTATATAGAAGTTCTATATTCACCCATTAGTAAATAGAAAAGAAGAATCATGCTATTTGAGTTTGTGAATCAATTTGATCTAAATTTACCTGAGTCTGATCCATTGTTTTGGCATCGTCGTCATGGGCTTTAGCATTTTGCAACCACTGTGGCAGTTGAGGTCGAGCTGCTTCTGATTTAACTTCAGAAGATGATTTCTCAAACTCCTTGGGTAAAATTTTTGCTAGCTCTTGTTCGTAATTCTGCATGCATTGTGGGCAACAACTTGTTCTTCGAGCAGGATCCAAATTCTCAGAGAGACGTCTTGGTGCGGTTGCTCCAGCTGTAAAGCCCTTCAATGGAGACAGAGACTCAACAGAGCTGCTGAGAATCCCATTGGTGCCAAGCCTAATTGTCAAATATAACAGTAGTAAATAGACAGTACCAAATTAGGAAAGGAGTAACCACACGTTTGAAGCCCAAGTGAAGCACATTCAAAAGCAAAACACCATGACGCCCTAAATATTGTTAATTCGAACAAGAACTATGCTTGTGCCGTATGAACTCATGTAAAATTTGTGGGATTTCCTCAGTTATTGGAGGTGCAATTTCAGAAACCCCCCCAAGAAAAAGAAAAAGAAAAAGAAAAAATCCATCTATATCTCCAAATCAAGCAAATAGCTATGCTGATATAGTATATAAATTTTAGATCATTACTAACTTTTTATTAAAGAATAATGGATTCTATAAACAGCAAATTTCAACACCAAAGTAGCAGATAAGAGGGTGTTATGGCATGTGAAACTTTCTAATTCAATCAAACAAGTCATCCACGCCACGCAGTTAACCAAAATTTACAAACAAAACTAGTCGACAAACAATAATACAATCAAAATCCTAGAAAATAGAACTAAAAAAAACCAACAATCAAATGCCAAGCAAAAAAAAAAAAAAAAAAAAAAAGATTCTATTATAATCAAATCAAAAGAACACCACCAAAGATACCTTGGAAACATTCCCGGAATCGCTCTAGGAGCAATTGGCACTGCCTGAAGATCCCAATCATTTTCCATAGAAGGATGATAAACCTGGCACCTCAAATAAGTCTCACAAGTGGCAGTCCCAATCAACCAAACCCGCCCCCCACTCCCTTCTCCAAACCTCCCCAATAGCTTCCCCATCTCCGCCACCGCCGCACGCCCCACCTCCGAAACAACCTGTTGCTGCTGCTGCTGCCCCGCACCGGGCCCTGCCCCCGCCACCCCGAAACTCACCGCTTGCTCAACCATCCATTTCAAATCACCCAAATTAACAATAACGCCACCACCAGAACCAGAACCCGAATTCGCAATCCGGGTGTCAACCAAATCGCCCAATTCTTTAACTTTAGCAGGTATTTGCGCTCTATCCGAAGAAAACTCCTTGTCCCAATGGATCACCTGAGCATTTTTCAATGCCCCATCACCCAATTCCTTATTCTCAATCCTCCTCAGTAGCTCTTTCACCACCGCCTCCGGCTCCGACTCGCCGACCAATACCGGGTTCCTCTTCTTGCTCCTCAGCAAAATATCGACAACCCGCTTCACCTCCTCGCCTCTCTGATGTCCCAATTGGGCTGCACTCCCCTGCTGCTGCAGCCGTGGATTCAAGTACAGATTCCTATTTGGCACAGTGGGTCCACCTCTAAATCCCAATCCAATAGGACCCGAGTTCGGAATCGAAGAAGCCGAAGGCGAAGAGGAATTCAGAGACTGCTCAATTGTGGCCTTAACGGCTGGGCTCGAAAAGCTAGCTTCTCGCATAACTCGACTCACACTTGGGTCGTCGAGAATCGATATAATCAGCTGCTCGAGCTCGACTTTCACCGCGAGAAGCGGCTGCTGCTGCTGCTCGGGGCAGCCACGCCGCTGATGCGCCTGCGCTCGCTTCAGCGCCGCCATAAGAGCATTCGAGATTGGTGGCTCGATACCGGGGCTGAGGTTCTGGGCCGTGGGGAGCCGCTCGAGCGCGACGCTGAAGCAGAGCTCGAGAGCTCGGCACTGGAGCGGGTGCGAAGAATTGGGATGGGACTTGATACAAGCTTGGCGGAGGTAGCCGGAGGGAGAGGCCAAAAGCGTCGCCGCCACATGTAGCGGCGTCGTTTGGCCGTGGTTCCGCCTGCCCGCCTCCGCGATCGAGTGGTTCAACACGCTCGCCGCCTCCGCCGTAAGGGTTTGCTGGATCGTACTCAATCCTGCTCTCATTTCCAACTGCCCTTTTAACTAACAAAAAATACAGTTATTTTTCTTCTTCTTCTCCAAACTTAAAATTTCTGGAATGAAAAAACTAATGTTATATTCACAACACAACCAAAACAAACAGGGTGTGAACTTGGGTTGGTACAAAATGGACAAATTCGTGATTTTTAGGTTTTTTTTCTTTTTTTTTTTTCTCAAAAGCTAATAAAGCCTTTTTAGCAAGCTTTAGAGAGAGAGCTTTAGAAAGCTTTTTTCCTTATAGGAATCTATTTATCTATGCTATGCAGCTATTGCTATTGCTATGCAAATCTATGTAGCCTCTCTATATCTTTGCTTGGCTTTTGCGCGCTCTCTCTCTCTCTCTCTCATAAAAAAGGATAGTGCAAGAGAGAAATTCAACGCGAAAAGGAAACATCAGATCCCCTCCTTCACACAAGAACAGCTTTCTCTTTCTTCTCTCTGTTTTACTTTCTCTCTTTCTTTTGCCTACTACGCTTTCTCTATCTCTCTCTATCTATCTATCTGAAAATCAAAATAAGCAGCAAAATAAGGGTGCGCTATCAAAAGACAAAATACCCTACATCAAATGAAATGATGGAGGAAAAAAAAAGGACGGTGGTGAAAAAGAAAAAAAATATATATTAATTACTAATAATAATATTGGACCAGTCTTTGTCAAAAATACTACTTCTCCTATTAACCTAACAGTTACAAAGAGTGCAAAAAAATAAAAACTATGTAAAAGAAAAATTAGTTATGGTACAGAGGGATGGGACCTTAGGTGGGAAAAAAAATGGAATTGTTTTGTTTAGTGTTTTTTTTTAATTTTTTATTGAAAAGAGAGAGAGAGAGAGAGGAAAAGAGAATTTATGGAAAATAGAGTGTTGGACGTACTATCAGTTTGCGAGGATTTCTGGAAAATGCTTTCTCGGCAGAGAGAGCAATCTGCTCTCCTTTTTGTGTCGTTTTTTTCTTTTATTACTTTTCACTTTTTTTAATTTTAATTTTTTTTTTTTTTTTTTTTGTAATTTCCCTTGTCTCGTTGTGTGTTAGAGATAATGGAAAGAAGAGAGGAGAGATACAGAGAGAGAGAGAGAGATTCAAAGAGTGGATATTACTTACTACGGTACTTTTTTTCTCTTTCTTTTTTGTAAGTCTTGGACTATGGATTGACTGCCTTTATTATTCTCCTCTCTCATTTATTTTGCATTAGTATTTCTATTTCACACTTTATGCGAAGAAGGGTAGGGTAACACATGATCACGCGCTTACCATACGTGTGTTGCCATACTTTTACTACACTCTCCATTATAAAAAAAAAATTTATTAAATATTAACTTGTTAAAATTACTATTGCATTAGAATGGAGGGTCGAATTTAAGTATTTAAGAGTGAGATTTAATTAAAACATTTAGCTTAGTAAATTTCTCGTTTTAATCAAAAAATTTTGTTTAGTTTTTAATTTTTTTTCTTATGTATTACAATATTTTAAAATCTCACTTTAAAAAAAAAAAAAAAAAACTAAAAGCATACTTTAGTCCGCTTTAAACATAAACTCAAAAATTACAATTGTAAGTAATGTAGGTCACGCGCTTGGATTTGGCGTGGGGAAGAAAGTGAAAACTGATGATCTTTTTAATCTCTCTTAATTCTTGCCTTTCAACCAATTTTCTGCTTTTCACACGCAATCGCTGCACTGCAAAGGTATCGCACGGCTTTCACCTTTTCATACTTCACACACACACTCTCTCTCTCTCTCTCTCTCTCTAACTTTTTAACTTTATAATTATCGCTTTCTCTATCTAGTTTTCGTGTGCAATTTTTGTCACATTAACACCGCCACAGAATCTGGGCACCCCTGGATTTTGTTGAGCCAGATTAATTAATCACTTATTATTATTACCTCTAATTCGAAACATTTAAATCCCATTTATAATAATAACAATAACAATATGGTTGATCATTGTGTATACTCTTGTACCATAACTTGTTTCAATTTTTCACACCCCTATAGTATAGACTATAGTTCATTCAAGTTGAGAGACCAGGGTACTTTGCAATTTGCATGTGCTCCCTCTTAAATGAATGATAGGAAATTTATGTGGAAGTTTCATGACAAAAAGTGAGCCAAACACGGTTCATTTAAACTTTTGCAATAATGATTCTAATTTGGAAAACTTTCCAAGTTTGTGTGCTCAACCTAAACCACCAATAACTCTAGATTTTTTGTAATTCAAAATAAAGGACCATCATGATCTTCTTTTAGGTTAAAAGGTTAAATTGAATAAATATGCTTTCTTTCTTTTTCTTTTTCTTTTTTTCTCTCATTATATTGTTTTTTAGGGACTTGGTTTTTTCAAAAGAAACTGTAAATTACTTTTTTCATTGTGTTATTTCTCTGAGTCTAGACCATAGTACACTGCAAATTGCTATCACAATTTCTTCCCAAGAAAATAAAGGAAAAAAGTTGAAAGAAAAAAAAAAATCAACAAACAAGGGAAAAAGATCCCCTTTATTTTGAAAAATTCTGGTGCTACACTCAAAACTACAATTTTGTTCACAACTCACCACATGGGTGAATTATAAGCAAAGTTGTGATTTTGAGTGTAACACCAAATTTTTCAAAACAAATGAGATCTTTTTCCTTTGTTTGTTGATTTTTTTTTCTTTCAACTTGTTTCTTGGTTCTTATTAGATTTGAAAGAACAGTGTTCATTAAATGCCTAGACAATGGTACAATCCCACCCATCACAAGAGACAACCGACCAATAAAGAGCGTAGTTCAACTTGTCCATGGACCAAACTACTTTGAGGTTGGGATTAATTAATTGACTACGACCTTTTCAATTTTATTCATCATCAATGGCTCGTCCCATCTAATCAGAAAACCACGTTCATTAAAGGGAAAACAAAATAAAATGTATTAAAGGAGATGGACCATCTCAGGACTCTTATAGTTCAAAAGGTGTATAATAATATAATAAAAAAAAATTAACGAATTTCATAAGGATATTAATTTTAAAAGTGTTTTTAGAAATTTTTATTAGAAAAAAAAACAAATTATTCTTATTTTTATATTTTTTGAAAAAATAGCATCAAAAATAAAAAAATTTCTAAAATAGTCTATTAAGAAATGCCCTTAAGATATCCAAACCCTATTTTTAATAAAGACATTCATTGTTCAAATATTTTCTTTATCTAATTATCAAGGGGGAAAAAAAGAAGAAGAGGAAAGTGGTCCATGAGTTCAAATTATGTCTTTAAAAATTAGATTGAACTAATTGTTCAAATTAGATTAATCAGCAAATGCATCGCAAGTTTGGTTTTAAAATCTAAAATTATCGTTAAAAGGCAATTTCAAGCACATAATATTTGAACCACAACTCAAGCATATGAGTCCTCGAACCATTCCTTATTTTACTTTGTGTTGCCAAATCCCATTGAAAACGATTGAAATCACAAGAATGGTGGAGTCAACACTCATGAATCTCTCCCCTCCCCCCCTAACAACCTCAAGCCACACCTTTTTCGTTCTTCGCAACTAAAGAAATTAAATAATCGTTGTTGTTGAAATGAGATGGGCCATGGAGCCCTTTGCTGTATGATGAATTAAAAGAATTGTATCGATGCTACTATTTGTATTTGGCTTAAACTTTTAACCTCTCCCTTTTTCCAATTCTTTTAGTGGTTCATGTTTTAAAATATCGGTTCAAGCCTTGAACCTCTCCTTAGGCCATTTTATTAGCCACCTCATCTTTAAGGTATTAGGTAAACATTATGTCAACCACTTAAAGCAAGTTCCGCCATTGAGATGATGCCAAGGAAGAAAACAAAACGTTATTGAAAAATTCAAGAACCAGTTCAAAACATTTAAAGATACAATGACCAAAACAAAAGCACCCCCCAAAATATGAATGTTTTTTCAACAATTGATAGAAATTCAAAAACAAATATCGATGGTAAATAACCTTTGGTCAGAATGGATTCTCCAAAAAAAAAATTTGTTATGATGTTTTATACGTATCCAATTATAAGTAATCTTAAATACATTATGTAAGTGATTAGTATATCCTTTAAGTGAATGAACATAAAGTATTATTGTTCATATTGTTAACTTATCATTTCTATTTTTTAGTATTTTTTTTTCTAATTTTATATTGTTTTTATTTTTTAAAAGTACATTATGGATTTTGTGTTTGTAATTATCTAGTAATATCTAATTTTAAGAGCTATATTAAGTAAGCTAATTTTCTTAATTTACCATTCTAGCTAAGGTTGAATAGCTAAATGACTAATACGTTGGTTGGCCAAGTGATAAGGGCTTGAGCCAACATACCTCTGAGCATGGGTTCGAGTTCTCCTACTAACAGCTTGTTGCAGCTCCCTATACCTCCTTATACGCCCACTTGCAAGCTGTTCATCCCATCTCAAGACTCTTATAGTTCAAAAGGTGTATCATAATATTTTTAAGAAAAAATTAACGAATTTCATAAGGGTATTAATTTTAAAAGTTTTTAAAAAAAAATTATTAGAAAAAAAAAATTAATCTTATAAGTTTTTATATTTTTCATAAAAATAGCATCAAAAATAAAAATTTTTCTAAAATAGTCTATTAACAAATGCCCTTAAGATATCCAAACCCTATTTTTAATAAAGACATTCATTGTTCAAATATTTTATTTCTCTAATTATCAAGGGGGGAAAAAGAAGAAGAGGAAAGTGGTCCACGAGTTCAAATCATGTCTTTAAAAATTAGACTAAACTAATTGATCAAATTAGACTAATTAGCAAATGGATCGCAAGTTTGGTTTTAAAAATCTAAAATTATCGTTCAAAGGCAATTTAAAGCACATAATTATTTGAACCACAAATCAAGAATCTGGGTGCTCGAACCATTCCTTATTTTACTTTGTGTTGCCAAATCCCATTGAAAACTATCGAAATCACAAGGATGGTCGTGGCAACACTCGTGAATCTCTCCCCTCCCCCCTAACAACCTCAAGCCACACCTTTTTCGCTCTTCGCAACTCAAGAAATTAAATAATCGTTGTTGTTGAAATGAGATGGGCCATGGAGCCCTTTGCTGTATGATGAATTAAAAGAATTGAATCGATGCTACTATTTGTATTTGGCTTAAACTTTTAACCTCTCCCTTTTTCCAATTCTTTTAGTGGTTCATGTTTTAAAATATCAGTTCAAACCTTGAACCTCTCCTTAGGCCATTTTATTAGCCACGTCATCTTTAAGGTATTAGGTAAACATTATGTCAACCACTTAAAGTAAGTTCCGCCATTGAGATGATGCCAAGGAAGAAAAAAAAATGTTATTGAAAAATTCAAGAACCAGTTTAAAACATTTAAAGATACAATGACCAAAACAAAAACACCCCCCAAAATATGAATGTTTTTTCAACAATTGATAGAAATTCAAAAACAAATATCGATGATAAATAACCTTTGGTCTGAATGGATTCTCCAAAAAAAAAACTTTGTGATGATGTCTTATATGTATCCAATTATAAGTAGTCTTAAATACATTATGTAAGTGATTAGTATATCCTTTAAGTGAATGAACATAAAGTATTATTGTTCATATTGTTAACTTATCATTTCTCTTTTTTAGTATTTTTTTTTTCTAATTTTATATTGTTTTTATTTTTTAAAAGTACATTATGGATTTTGTGTTTGTAATTATATAGTAATATCTAATTTTAAGAGCAATCTTAAGCAAGCTAATTTTCTTAATTTACCATTCTAGCTAAGGTTGAATAGCTAAATGACTAATACGTTGGTTGGCCTAGTGATAAGGGCTTGAGCCAACATACCTCTGAGCATGGGTTCGAGTTCCCCTACTAACAGCTTGTTGTTGCTCCTTATACCTCCTTATACGCCCACTTGCAAGCTGTTCATCCCATCTCAAGACTCTTATAGTTCAAAAGGTGTATCATAATATTTTTAAGAAGAAATTAATGAATTTCATAAGGGTATTAATTTTAAAAGTGTTTTTTTTTTTTTAATATTAGGAAAAAAAAAAACAAATTATTCTAATAAGTTTTTATATTTTTCATTAAAATAGCATCAAAAATAATTTTTTTTTTAAAATAGTCTATTAACAAATGCCCTTAAGATATCCAAACCCTATTTTTAATAAAGACATTCATTGTTCAAATATTTTATTTCTCTAATTATCAAGGGGGGAAAAAGAAGAAGAGGAAAGTGGTCCACGAGTTCAAATCATGTCTTTAAAAATTAGACTAAACTAATTGATCAAATTAGACTAATTAGCAAATGGATCGCAAGTTTGGTTTTAAAAATCTAAAATTATCGTTAAAAGGCAATTTAAAGCACACAATTATTTGAATCACAAATCAAGCATATGAGTCCTCGAACCATTCCTTATTTTACTTTGTGTTGCCAAATCCCATTGAAAACGATTGAAATCACAAGGATGGTGGTGGCAACACTCGTGAATCTCTCCCCTCCCCCCCCTAACAACCTCAAGCCACACCTTTTTCACTCTTTGCAACTAAAGAAATTAAATAATCGTTGTTGTTGAAACGAGATGGGCCATGGAGCCCTTTGTTGTATGATGAATTAAAAGAATTGTATCAATGCTACTATTTGTATTTGGCTTAAACTTTTAACCTCCCCCTTTTTCCAATTCTTTTAGTGGATCATGTTTTAAAATATTGGTTCAAACCTTGAACCTCTCCTTAGGCCATTTTATTAGCCACGTCATCTTTAAGGTATTAGGTAAACATTATGTCAACCACTTAAAGCAAGTTCCGCCATTAAGATGATGCCAAGGACGAAAACAAAATGTTATTGAAAAATTCAAGAACCAGTTCAAAACTTTTAAAGATACAATGACCAAAACAAAAACACCCCCCAAAATATGAATGTTTTTTCAACAGTTGATAGAAATTCAAAAACAAATATCGATGATATATAACCTTTGGTATGAATGGATTCTCCAAAAAAGAAAAAAACTTTGTTATGAATATTTTATATGTTTTAAGTGAATGAACATAAAGTATTATTGTTCATATTGTTAACTTATCATTTCTCTTTTTTATTTTTTATTTTCTAATTTTATATTGTTTTTATTTTTTAAAAGTACATTATGGATTTTGTGTTTGTAATTATATAGTAATATCTAATTTTAAGAGCTATCTTAAGTAAGCTCATTTTCTTAATCTACCATTCTAGCTAAGTTTGAATAGCTAAATGACTAATACGTTAGTTGGTTTAGCGATAAGGGCTTGAGCCAACATACCTCTAAGCATGGGTTCAAGTTCCTCTACTAATAGCTTGTTGCAGCTCCTTATACTTCTTTATACGCCCACTTGCAAGCTGTCCACCCCATATAGGGAAGTCACACTGGTCTCCCCTTCTAACCATTTTTTCTTTACCAAAAAATAGCAAAATTGGTTGCAGCACAAAAAGGACAATTATATATATATATATATATATTTGGAGGCAAGAGGACAAAATTCAAACCTTGATCACATATCATCCCGGTTGGTTTTTGGCAAGTTTTGGAACCAAATTGCCAGCTTCATCATCAATAATCATGATTAATTTAAAAGGAGAGGGGGGCTCCAAATTAGAAAAAGTAATGAAGTGCCCAAACCCCAAATGATTATCAATTGTCAATATAAAAATGCAAGGAGGATATGATAGCATGAAAAATGTTCTGTTTAGGTGCAACTTTTTGGGATTCCTAACTTTATATTACAGCACACTACTTTTTGTGAAAGGAGCAGAGAGTCGCTCACAGATACAAAAATCATCATCATCATATTCCCTTTTGGTTACGCACGCCCTCTCTTCAACTCTCCTTTTTTATCTTTTCTTCCCTTGCCTTTTACGCGTTTTTCGAGTCCTCTTTCAACTGCTCTGCTTCTACCTTTTTACACTTCTTCTGTCTCTTTTCCACGGCCTTTTGCTTCCCAACTCCACTCTTATTCTCTCTCCTCATGAGACTCGTTTCAAATTTCACAATTTATTGACTTGTGCGTGAGTAATGAACATATTTTTATCCAAATATACTCACAATAATTACTTTTAATTGCATAAATTAACAAGTTGTAAAATTAGATGTGAGAATGAGCGTGTCGGTAATTTTATTGACCTCTTCCTTTGTTATTGTCCATTAGGGAAGGAAGCATCATCTTGCAGTTGATGCAATAGTAAATTTATCATTTTGTGCACGTAGTATTCTTGTTTTGAAAGCATAAATTGTGTGTTTCTTTGTGGAATAACAACATCAATTGAATCGTACAACTTGGAGGTTTGCTAACTAAGGTTGATTGTTACAATTATGATAATCCTCAAATCAATGGGTGATAAATAGGGGTGGAATCATATTATGGTTTGTCCCAAAATTGCTACAAAAAAGAGAGTAATTTCTATGTAATATTCATAAACAATAACACTAGTAGTAGAAGTAGGAAAAAATAAATACTCTTAATAAAGGAAATAACAAAAAATATGACGTTTCGAATAAAATAAAACGTTGTATGAGGAGTTTTAAAGTATAATTGATCATACACAATAGAACATATAAGATTGTAAAATTTACTATTTTATTATTGGGATGATTAATTAAATGTTATTTGAAAAGTTTTAGATTTTGTTGTGTTTGATATTTTTTTTTTGGGTGTAATTTTCTAGAATACTCATATTTCTTTTTTCAATGTTCGATATGGGAAACAATGAGAAGTCTCATGAATCATGATACATCAATTGAGAAAAATATTGGGTTTATAAATGATAAGTACTAATTCTACGAGAATAACTTGTTATGTTATTTATTAATTATAACTCGTTAGTTCAATATTTTGTGAAAAATAAAAGGAGTTTTTTAAAAACTTATTCCACGTGAATAACTCCAAACTAGAAATAATGATTCACATTTGAACAAAATCAAACTTTTTGGCAATAGCCTGCTCTTCACTCACACTCAAAAAGAATGACAAAAAAAAATGCAAGTAGTATTAATCTGCCTATCGAGTAATCAAAAATCTAATGGCGATTATCATTATTATCCTAAAAAGTGATTGAGGTGGGTAATCATTTTATCGCGATAAATAGGAAATGTATCGCATGAGAGAGGAGAGACCAAGAGGCAGAGATGAGATTTGATATAATCATAGAGAAAAAAGCTGACGCGTGAAACTTAGTCCTTTCCTTTTCCGGTGACCGAAATTTAAAAAGTGAAAGTTTGAAAACATTGAAAGCTGAGAGAGAAAGTTAGAGAGAGAAAGAGAGAGTCTCAACTTTCTGCATTTATTACCGTTCACGTATCTTTGCAACAACTTTGTTCCTTTATTGGCAAGCTGAAATGACAGTAATGCCACTATTTGCTCTCTCAATTTTCATGGACACCACCCTTGTCGACAGAGACCCTCTTGTTTTAACGCGTGGCAAATGCATTTTCATACCTTTTCACATTTTATTTTGCATATGAGTAGGGTGGCTATTCATATTCGTGTGTCGATTTTGTGTCGTGTTAATTCATACGTATTTGATTATATAAATCAATACTAACTCGACATATTTATTAAATTGGTCAAGATTTTTTAATTCTAACACGATCTATTAATTAAATGAGTCAATCGTGTCAACCTGTTTATCTGATTTTATCAAAATGAAGAAAAACATTTATGAAAAAACAAGCAAATAAGTATTTTAAATATAAAATTCAGAATTAATGAGTAATTGTATCACAAATAATCATTCAAAATTAAAGCATATTTCAATATCATAAATAATCAATCACAATATGTCAAAGAAAATAAACTATAATAACTAATAAGTTTATATACTTAGGGTTCGAATGGTATATTGGTAAAATTTCATTCAATTAAACGAGTCAGAAGGGTCAAACGAGTTCCATAGATTGAACCCTAACCCAACCCATTTATCAAACAAGTCCGTCGTGTCAACCCAAATATGACATGAACCCATTAAGTCTTAACCCATAACCTGCTAATTTTGTGTTGTGTCGTGTCGGGTTCATGGGTCGTACCCAATTTTGCCACCCCTACACATGAGGGATTATATAGGGGGAGTAAAAAAAAAAAAAAACCAAAAACAAAAAACCTTAATCCATCCTTGTTTACAAAAATTAAGTGGAGATTGATGGTGGTGATTTGACATGTAGTATGAACTTCAATTGTACAAATATTTATGCTGATAATATTAGCAAAAGAAAATTTATGCTGATAATTTTATTATTGAATTTTGCATGAAATATCTAACAATTCCTCATTTTTTTTTTTTTTTGAAGTAACAAAATATTTTAAGTGAAATTTCAGAGCATCTAGTGTCAAAGGTCCTGTAATCGAAACCAATAGCCAAAACAAGGGCTTTGATGACTAAATCTTTGAAGCTGTGTCTCTGGTGACCAAACTGTTGGTGACCATCGCTAGAGCAGTGTCTCCAGTGACTAAATTGCTGACACCGCTGAAACTACTTCTTTGATTACCAGATAGTTAGCACTGTTCGCGTAAAAAAGACATCTCAGGTAATCGACTCTAACTACCCAACCCATCAAACCAACGATCTAGGCACTAGATAGGGGCAGAGGAAGTCACTCTGTGTATTTTTGTAAAATGTTTTACCAAATTTTTAAAGATAAAACGTTTTACAAGTTTTTATAAAGAATTTTACAAGTTAATTTGACCACATTTTACTTTCAAACAAACACCTAAAAGTGATAAATAATTTTTCAAAATAAACAGAGTGTAAAGTGCACTTTTGGATCTTAAAGTTTAAATTTTCTTTTCATTCTAGCCTTTTATGTTTCAAAATTTCTATTTTAGCCCATTATATTTGATTCTATTTTTATATTGCTCCTACAATCCATTCCCTTTAGTAATCCAATGGCATCTAACATTATATGGGTGATGTAGCTTAATGGACATAATATATCTGGCACTTAATTTTTAGATTATTAACATAAATTAATGGAATATTTTTTTTTTTTTAGAATACTAAGTATTTTTAACACACACACACACGAGAAGAGAGGAGAAAGTTTTTTTTAAAGAAATTTACAATGGTGTATATCCAAAAGAGTTTAACTCTTGGATACACAACAAATGCTTTAAATCTCTTTTACTCACACTCATTTTCCAATGTGGGATTAACCCACTATTTTTTTTTTAGAACACTAAGTATTTTTAACACACACACAGGGAGAGAGGAGAAGGTTTTTAATATGAAAAAAAAAATAGAATCAAACATGAAAAGTAAAATGAAAACAATCCTAAACTTTGAAAGCAAAAATCCAAAAGTATACTTTACTAAAATATTAATAAGTTATCAATAAGTTTACAATACAAAATTTTTCATTACGGTTGATGTGGTTTATTATGTGCTTATACAGTAAGCTTACTTTTCAATTTAAAAAAAAAAAACTAGCTTTGTTTAAAAAATTGTACTTTGAAAAAAGTATCGTTTGATAAAGCGTTGCCAAACTAGCTCTATGATTGAAACATAATATATTTGTGTCACTAATAGACCCATATAAAAGTGATATTTCAATTTTCAATTATAGCTTTTTGAAAAGGCAAAAAAAAAAAAAAAAAAAAAGCAAGGTGTGAAATAAATTATTTCCCTAACATTACTAACATGTTATTATTTGCTTCTGTTTTTTAGTGGACAGCTAGATTAGCAAAACAATATTTTTTGCACGGGGCTCTTTTGCTCACATATACCTTTCTCCATTAGCTCTAATTCTCAAAGCAACCAATTAAGTTTGAGTCAATGAAACTTTGCAAATCATAAACTCCACTTACTTAGTTTCAAAACGTAATCGGTTGCAGTATAATCTGCAATTAGTAATCTATTAATACTATTATTATATATACTCAATATCCAACAAAAGTAAAAGTAAAAAATAAATTAAATTAAATAAAAGAAGAGACGAGACGTATGCTTATAGCTAATTTGTGGACTCATAAAGTCCTACTTTAGGGGGCGGGGGATAATGGGGTGAAAAGTATGACCAAGAGCTCTCTCTCTCTCTCTCTCTCAAAGTGTTCAAAGGTCAAAAATAGAAGATACATTGGCTTTGAGCCTTTGACTGCATTGTGTGTTAAGAATTCAAAATGTGGGATTGTTTGACTTTGAAGAACTCATAAGCACTCGTTTGAGTGATCGGATGGTCCCTCATAACTTTTTTCTCTTTTCCAAGTCATAATTGTATTGACACTATTTATAGGTAGATATTAGAAAAATATGTAGTATTCCACATTTTTAATTTTAATTTCATAATCCGATTTAAAACACTAGTATTATTATTTTCGTGTGTATTCTAATAAGTACTCTATTACTGTTTACTAAAAAAAGAAATATGACAAGCTCAAAAAAAATTCCAAACTTTTTGAATTAAAAGCATCCAATCTTATGCTAGACATTTTTTTTGTGGATTTTCCAGGCAATCGTTTTTGGCATTCCATTGAAACTAAACAAACAAGCTTGGCTATTCAAAAAAAAGAGACAAATGGCACACAAATCATGTATCATACATTCATACCCACCAAAATCACATATGAAACTCCATTGCCATTACCCCAAATCACAAATTTAAAAGAACTATAACTGTCCAAAGAACCCACAAAGGCTTGATTGTGTACCCAAATCAACCTATTCATCATCAAACCCTAAACTCTGGCCACCACTCTCACTTGCCATGGCTTTGTTTTCTTAGGGTGAGCATGGGGTTGGGTTGAGTTTATTTTTGGGATTTTTAAACCTGACCCAACCTTCTTCAGTGAAGAGATTTTAAACACAACATAACCTATGGTATTTCTAAAAACTAACCCAATTAAACTCATAGTGATCAGGTTGGACTGAGTTGGGTCATTGAGTTAGAGAAATTTCGTCTAGTCTAATAAAATATTTAGGCTCTCATTAAACTAAATTTAGGTCCATTAATCAATACATTATTGCAATTTAAACAATTGAGTGCAATATTTCTACTTCATTAAAACTAAGTTTCCAAATATCAAAAGAAATCAAATTAACAAATTTAAACTAAATTTCTAAATCCAAATGAAAGCAAACTAACAAATTTAAAATTCAAAAAATTTTCAAACTATTAAAAGCTTAGGTTTCGTTGTGTTACTTAGGTTGAAAATTCTGCTAACCAAACTCGACCCAAACCTGAGTTAAAAAAAAAAAAAGAAAAAAAAAAGACTTGCTACTTATGTTGATAATGCTAATACATTACCAAAAGACTAAATGCAAGGTGGTCAGAGTTGGATCAAGGATGGGCAGTTGGGTCTAGTTCTTGCTAATTATATATTAATTGTTACGTAACTGAAATGATATTAAATCTTTTAGAGCCAAATTTCCTTACGAGGTGTATAGGTTTTTATTCGAAAATTTAGTCATGTGGATTTCAAATATTTGGCTATTGCTTTCATTTTGCTTTATGTTACGAAGGTGTGTGAATTTTGAATTTGATTGCATTTTCATTGGTTTAGAAAGTAACTAAATTCAATTATGCATGCAATCTAAATCATTTTTCTTATATTCTTTCCACAACGCATAAATGTTTTCTAAAATCAATTTGGGCACCATGTTTCTATCCACACTTGGTATTGTACAATTATTTAAAATACCTAAAGCCACAGGAATGCCAGAGAATTTTTTTTTCCACCATCCACCCAAAAAATAGAAAATAAAAGAAATAAAAAAGAGAAAATATATAGATGTTTATTGTATATGTTGGTAGTTGATAATTAGCAACAGAAACTTACCTAATTACATGTTCAAAGATTCATCTTATTACTAGTAATTTGCCTATGGGCTTGAGAGTCAAACGATATTTACCATCCAATTTTATAAGGAAAAAACTACGTGAAAGTAAGTAAGGTCGCAGTCAATGATTTGGACTTTATTTGTTTATTGAGTTTCACCGCGAGAGCCTTCACTTACCCCACAAAAACCATTTCTATAGAAAGTTTATGGACAAATTTTTTTTTACATTTGGCTAATATAATAGATTATTACTTTATTAATAGTAGGTAAAAAAGTGAAGTCAGTGGTGAATTTAGATAAGATCAGTAAAAACTTGCTAATTCAACCGTTATGAAAAATGTCATGTGAATTTTTTTTTATGTCTATATCATTACTCTCATTTCTATGAATATCCCAGCTGTGAATTATTGGAGAAGCCGATGTAATAAAGCAATTGGTTCCTTAATTTATTTATAAAAAAATTACTCTATTAATTACTTCATTTGACTCCCTAAGATTTGGATTAAAATGAAATTGTTAGGGTTTCATTGTATATATACATAACGATTCATTTTAATCAAAACCTTAGATAGCCAAAACATAATAATTGAAAAAGCTTTTGGGACTAAATTATGATTGGGTTAAATTACAAGAGGGTAATTATGATTATTTAAAAATACAAAATCATTTGGATGGAGCCTTAATAATTTTAATTTTAACCAAACTTTAGGGAGCCAAATATAGAAATTACAAATTTGTGTACTAAATTATGATAGATTCAAACCATACTAGATGTACAATTTACCCTAAAAAACATTGTTAGTTTATTCTTTAGTTTTTTTTTTTTAATTAAAAAACTAATTTTTTATTCTTTGGTGGGTCATTATTATGCTTATGCTTCTCTTTTAATATATTATTATATTTTTAATTTCAAATTTGCTAATCACTCTGGGCATACGGTAATAGGGTTACAAATAATGGTATTTTTGTCGTATTTAATGGTAATTTATGTCACTTTAAGTAGTAGCTCTATGATTTTATAGCATTTGTCAAGAAATAACATGGAAACACTAAATAATAATCTTGTAACATCTAATGACAACTCACGTCACATTAAGCATCATCTTCACGATTGTATGACAGTCATAATTTTTCTTTTCTTTTCTTTATATTAGATTGTGATAGGGGTTACAAAAGATTTTGTATGTTATAGTAAAGAATTTACAAGAATATTGTGTGTTAGGGTCAATTAACAACGAAGGATCTATGGGAAGATTCAATGATAACTCACATCATAGTGAGCAACAACTTTACGATTTTAATTCTATAGCATTTTATTTTTTATCTCATGGTACAATGTGATAAGGACACAAAAAAGTGAGTGTCAAATCCAATGGTAAATTTTCTCACCGCAACGTTCCTTTGCCAAAGGTGAAGTTCGGTGGAATTGAAGAAAAAATAAATTGTCGTAACGTAGCGTGCTGTCAAGTGTCTTTTATCTAAATTAAAATGGAAGAAAAATGAAGAATTTTTAATGGGCAGAAAACCGGACCCTAGTGATTTTGATTGCAATGCATTGATTTTAGAAAGACTTCACAAATAAGTAGAAAAATAAATGTTTTTTTTTTGGGGGGTTGAAGTAAAATGATGTAGAGTAAATTTGCATAAGGAAAACTGTAATTTAATGGGGGTGGGGAATAGGAGAAGTTTTCTTGAACAAGCTAGGTGTTTTGTCTCTAGCAAACCCACGTCTTAAGCATGATACCGTAATAATTCCTTCCACTTTAAAAAGCCTAAAGGGTGATCTCATCAACTCTTAACCCCTTTCTCCCACTTTTGACGCCTCCCCTTAGATCTTTTTCCATCATTTCTACTTCTTCCCTCAGTTTGAAAATCTGAATTCTCTCTCTCTCTCTCTCTCATGAGATTATTTTTACCTTTGCATCATTATTAAAAGGTGTTGCTTTGTAGTTGGTTCCTTCACAAGGGAAAAAGTTTTCCCCACTACACCCCATGCCTTTTCAAGTCCCTCCCCACCCCACCAATAATAGAGGAACCATAATTCAAAAGGCCCTTTTTTTTCATCTAAGTAAGGATTGCTAGATCAACCAATGACCCCATCTATAAGGATCTTTCCAATCCTATTCACTCATGTAAAATTTTTCTAAAGTAACAATTTTTACTTGGCCAATTAAGAACCTCAAAAAGGCCAACTTTTCCCACAAGTTCAAATGGGAAAAAAAATTGAGCAATCGATTATCAACTACAAATAAAACTTTCCGCCTGAGCCTAATTGATGGAATATTATGAGACAATAGGGCCCATTTTCTTTTTCACTAGTGCAAGCCAAACCCCACCTAGCTTTTCTCACACATATAAATATGTTATAATCATGTCATCAAGGTCAAACTTTAAGCAAACACATAACAACAATCACTAACAGCTGGGGAGAATTGAGAGCCATCTCCTCTAAAAGGTTTTTGGTAGCTTCTTGGACTCAAAGCAAGTAGACTTTTTAAGCCTTCCTACCCCTCCTCCTTTTTCCTTACCTCCTTTTTTTTATAGTCTAGAATAAAGGAAAGTGCTCTTGCTTTTTGGTGTGAGAGATATGAATTCCATAGGAGAAGCACCAATGAAGCAAAAGATGGCCATTGGTTCCCAATTTTTACAGTTGAAGAATAGTACGATATATCCTTTAATATAAATAGACACCTAAAGAAAAAGTTTGAATGTGATGTTAAATGATACTCCGACCAAACAAATATATTAATGATTTGTTTAAAGGGGAATTTTATTATGGGGTTAGAGTACCTTATTGTATTTTGTTGGAGCTCCGCCACTTCACATGCATATTTTTATCAATACCTCTTGCATGACTCTTAATTATAATAATGTTGATTAATACATTAGTGGCTTTTTTTTTTTTTGGCTAAGTAAGTATATTACATTGGTGATTTTGGACCTATACTTGGATTAGCTATTTATTATAAATGAGAGATTTATACATCTATGATTTGTGATCATTGTGAAATTTGGCATTATTTCATCATAGCTAGGTATATATGGATCAAAGCATGATTCCACCATTAATTAATGAAAAAGAATAGTTAATGATGATATTTTAATTAAATGAAGAAGAAAAGGAGTGTGTGAGGTATATATTAAGCATAATCTCAATTCAATTGATTAATTTTTATTAAATTACTTAGAAAATTAAGAAATATAAATGATCATATATTTGAGCCACCGCCCCATCAAAGAATTCAATTTTATTTTATTTATAAAAAGGGATAATGAGAAGATGCCAAAGTCTTACCTCAAAAGCTTTGGTTGAAAGAGCATGGCATCTGCTTCGTTTTACTTTTATGAAGTTCTTGAAATCCTTAAAGAGTTACTAACAATAGAAAATCCCACTCCGATTAGGCAGATGAAAAGCTACTTTTTCTCCACTAATGGTGTGGAAATTTGGCTTTGTCAAGCACTAATCCCCTATACTTTACACACAAGCATTCCAACTTTTGATGGAGAAATTAACAAAAGGTTTCTAAGAATGACTGACCCTTTTGGATACATATTAAAAAGGAAGACATGCCTACGTGAGACACTAGAGCTTTAGATTAATGTATTGAAGTGGTTCTATTAAACCATAAAGTCAGGTTTTCGAATGTGCTTTTAAAAGTTAAGACAAACTTTTAAGATACCAAATCCTTTACATGCCCTTAAAGCAATCGATTTATATTTTTGACCTTTTACAAGGTTAAAATACCATGCATATTAATTGGTCTTTGAACTATGTATCATATTCAAATTAGCTTTTAAACTTTCAAAAAAGCTTCAACCGTATTTATACCTTGACTTTTCACTGTTATGGAGTATATAACAATTGTTAACATAGCCGACGTGTTTTGTATACATGCATGTACTGGTCTATATATATATATATATATATATATCTGTGATGTCCACACACAACAAATCCTAAATGGTTGAATATTATTGGCTGTTACTGATGGGCAAAAAAATAATTCTAGTGATAAGTTTTAAATTAAAACAAATAATAATTTACCACCTAAATTTTTTTATGAAAGTGTTGTGAACATAACACTTCTCTCTTTTTATATATATATAAAGTGAGATACTAAAATTTAATATTGGGAAAAGCAAAGCAAAGCAAAAATAAAAAAAATTTGTAGCCCTTAATGCATGTATGCCATGTGTCTCCGCACATTTGATGTCGTGAGATTAACATGTTCGTTGACATACCACATCAGCATGACTACAAAAAACGTCTACCATGTGAACAATTATTATTAGAATAGTAATAACAAGGTAAGGTAAAGAAAACATTCATGCGTTTTTAAAATTGCAAATTAAGAGTAAACTAAAACAATAAATAGTTTCTTTCTAAAAAAAAATAGTTTGTAAAGTTATATTGTCCTTAGATAATAAAGAGTTTTTTTTTTTTTTTTAGGAACCAAATAATAAAGAGTAGTATTACATAGTTAAACATTATATTGTACCTAGCTATCTAAACAGAATATGTATTTCGAAATTGTATCCATTATGAATTGGTATGTATAATAAAAATAAGGATTTAGTTAATGTATGCTCTTAGAGTATATTTTAATAAACTATTTAAAGAAATCTTTTATAGGAATTTTATCATAAAAAATTTCTTAAAATGGCTCATTAAAATATGAGTAAAACTCTAAAAATAAATCTTCAGTTGAATCAGCTTTGAATAGAATTGATATAAAATCAAAACTGAAAATCCAAAACCATGTTCTTTTTGCACCATATCAAAGATGCTCACATCATTGCCACCAATCTTATCAGGTTAGGACGTAGTCATGACATTGCATTGAATATAATTTGAATACAACCCCCCTACAACTGCATCAATAAATGAATATTGGGTCATTAATCCTTGCTTATTCTCAACATTGATTAATTTAATAATTAGAACAAAACTTAGATACAGTACCCTATGTGTTGTTCTTTAGATTATTCTCTTAAGATTCAGTCACGTGGTTACTTAATTAAAAAATAAACTTCATCCCATAAGAAAAAAATTCACATGGCAGAATCTTAAAAGGAGAACCTAAGGAACAACACATAAGTACTGTACCTAAGTCTTGCTCTAATCATTATTAGGTGGCATATTCAATACCAGGTGATCTTTTGAAAGACAATGAGAGCAATTTTTTTTTTTTTTTTGAAAACGTGTTCATTTCATGAATTATATATGTACATTAGTACTAGTATACTGTGGGTATATTGTTCCCAGTTATGGGAGTCAAGATTCCATAGTTCACCGTGATTTTAGCAGAGATTTTCCAGTGATAGTTGTTAATGATGATGGTTATGGTTGATAAATGATCATATAACTCCAAGCAGTCGCATTATTGGTTCAGAGTTATTGACTATTTTGATTAATTAAAGGATAAGTTGGAAAAGGTTAGTATTAATAAGTATTTTAGTACTACTTCATATACCAAAATAGAATAGGGGGCTACTTTTTATTTTTTATGGACAACAGAGAACTACTAATATGGAATGGATATATACACACATACACATTCTAAAGATTTATTTTCTATTAAATATATTTTTTTTTAAATCCAAATATATTAGTGAAGAAGACTAAGAAACCTTTTAGAGTTTGTTAGTGTTGGTTTATGGTCAAGGATAACAATGTAAAGTGATCAGTTTCTTGGTTGAATTGTCATCTTCAAGAGGGGTCCTATGTGAATCTAAATCTTCCTTAAGATTCTTATTTACCATGTGATTTTCTGACTTTACTAATAATAATAATGATAATAGATAATTATAATAATGGTACTATATGATGATGATGATGATAGCTATGTCTATGTGCATATCAGAAATAAGAATTGCAGCATACCAATATGATTATGTGAGATGATGGCCCAATTGATAATTAAAAAAAAAAAAAAAAATGGCTACAAGCTAGCACAATCTCTTCAAGAAGCATATGCCATTTTGTTCACTTTTTATAATAAATATATCATTCTCTTAACTTTTTGTGGCCAAATTGTTAGCTTAGAAACATATCCATTTGACTGTGTTTATGCCACATTGTTGTTAGTTCCATTACAAATTCACTTACAGAAACATTTGGATCTTACTTTCCAGAAAATCAAATTCATTTTACAGATTATTGGGAGCTTCAGAAAGTTCCTTCTACCGTTTGTTTTCATTTCATTTCAGGACCTCACAAGCGTGTTGTTCTAAAATTTTAGTTTATTCATGATTAGGATCATTTCCACTTTCCAAGGAATGCTCAAATTATAGTTTCTTATTATTCCTTTTTCTTGTTTGTTCTTTTTAGGTTTTATATTCTTTTTCCTGGCTGGAAAATTTAACACTGACAGATTCTTATTCTGAGTTCTAAAGGTAAAACAAATGCTGTAAAGACAAATACTCTTATGATGTCTTACACCATATGTACAATGCCTATATAAAGCCTGCAAATACACAGAAAAAAAGGTCCAACATTTGCATCCCCGATAAATTAGATATGTATAGATTTTATAACTGCACTGGTGTGTATTTTTAAGACAGGAAGAGAGAGAGAGAGAGAGAGTCTGTGAAAAGGCTTAAAAGTTCAAACATGCGCCTGTTATATGTAGACAGAAAAGCTGATATTGCCCAGAAACTTTCATGTCAGGGAAGAAGTGAAAGCATGCACATTTGTCGAAGAAGTACATCTTTTTTAACACCTTTGAAAGAGCATATAATGGCGCAAACTAAACCCAACAAACAATGTTAATCCACGGCAAATTTATCTTATTACCTAACTTTTATTTTTTTTTCACAAATGGGTTTGAGTGATTAATACAATGTCACTTTTATTTATAATCATTGACATTATTTTTAGGTTTTTGACCAACTCTTATTTTTATTGTACATTAATTATAATATACTATTTGATTAGTTGTAAAGATTATAATTATAAAATTGTTGCATGGTTCATTGAACAAAACCACTCCACATAGAGAGAGATAAATTAAACAAACAATGCACACTGAATATGCTTCAATCAGCATGATCACCCTAAGGAATGCCTTTTAGGCTACATAACACTATGCCCTTGACTTTTTCTGCCTATCTCTGTGGGTTTTGGAATCCTTTCCTTGCTCTTACGCCTGGAGTTTCTTTTTAACGCTCTCTAAACTTTGCACATTTATTATTATGGGTCGGTAAAATTTTCAGAAAACACAGAGAGAGAAGTTACATTTAATGCAAAAAGTGGAGTAAATTTGGTCAACAACAGGCAGCTTCCGAAATTAGTGCCGAATTTCTGTTAAAGGCTTGAATTCCATGTTGCATGCGAAAATGACTTTTTTGAGGGTATGATTGGGGAAATTTTAAATTACAGTTGTGAAATTGCTATTCAGGAGAAATAAACAACATTTGTAATAATAGCATGCTTTTCAAAAAATCTTGAATAATAACATGCTGTTGTGTTCATATTTAGTGTGTTTTGGTAATTAAAAAAAAAAAAATAGGTACGATAGAATATTAACTTATAATATTCACTCTATGATGATTGTTTTTTATTATCAGGTTAAGACATCAATTAATTAAGTGAATTTTGAACTCCAAAATCCTTATTCAACAACAATAGATTTTACCAGTTAAATTAACTATAACTAAGTGTATTGGTAATTTGGTATCTTAGTATCTTACTCTTGGATAAAAATTTTTTATTTTTTTATTTTTCTTTCTTTATTTCTCAAATTCTTCTCCTTTTGTGTTGGATCAGTTTCATGGGCCATTTTAGAAAATAAGAAAAGAAATTTATAGGTTATGCCATGGGCTTTGTCTTGTTTCTTGGTTGCATACGGCTTATGGATCGTTCTCATGTGAGACATGAGGAAAGAACACCAAATATATTGAATAATTTCACTCACATTAAGGGACGGTGTGGTAGGGAATTTTTAAATTAAATCCACACATTTTTTAGGTTTTAATGAAGTATGTACCGAAAGAGAGAGGATAATGATGGGGGAACTAGGATTATGGCTTTACTTCCTAAGATTCTTCTTTTTGTTATTATTATTTAATAATTTTCAAATGGAAACATCCTGAATTAAAATCTTTAATCTCCATTATAACTAATGAATTATCAAAAAAGAAAAGAAAAAAAAGAAGAAGAAGAAGACTCTCAAAAGGAAAGTGGTTTCGATTTGGGTGGCATTTTCAATCCAAATCAATCTTGTCGGCTTGAGCAATAACCAACCTCATCAGATTGGGAAATCAGCAACTTAAACCAACGTTGGGTACTTTATTCGGAGTGTTAGGCTTGGGCTTTTCTGTTAGGCCCATTGGACCATTTATCTCCGTTATAAAAAATTAAATTTCTTATATCAATAAGATTTAAAATAAAAAATAAAAAATAAAACTCATATATATACACCAAACCAACAAGTAAAAAGTTCCGCTTCTAAAAAAAAACAAGTAAAAATTTCCTATTAAAAAAAAAAAAGTAAAAAGTTTCCATCCAAATATTTATTCGGAGTGTTAGGCTTGGGCATTTCTGTTAGGCCCATTGGACCATTTATCTCCGTTATAAAAAAATTATATTTCTTATATCAATAAGATTTCAAAAAATAAAAAATAGAACTCATATATATACACCAAACCAACAAGTAAAAAGTTTCCATCCAAATATCTAATACATCAAGATAACAAAAATGGAAATTACAAGCTTTTATATATATGCACATCCTTCTTAAAAAAACCTCAACCCAAACTAGCCCACTGACTTATAAAAAACCAATCCATTATCTTCGGTTAAGATTGGTAGGTTAGAAGCACACCTTAGCGATTTTTATCCTAAGCCCCCTCTTTACTCTATTGTCAATTAGTAAAACACATAAACCTTTTTCATTGTTGAAAATTTGTCATCAAATAGTGCATAAAGACCTTGAGGCTTTTAATTGACATTGAAAAAGGAAAAGCATCTAGTTTGACAATTAAATGAAAAATGATAATAATTTCGAAGACAACCACTTGTTCACACACTGTATTCTTTGTGAATTCTCTTTTTCAAACTCTTTCTTTAATATATCATTTTATTACACTTCATTGTATGAACCATGGGCTAGTAACAAAGACAAGTAGCTTCATCAGAACGAATATTTCTATCCCTTGTCGCCTGATTAGATAGGCTGAGCATTGGAATCACTTGTGCACAAATCTTGTTTCACATGACAATATGTAGTTCAGTGCTTTGATCTACAAAAACATATGAAAACCAATTCTGAATTATCAGTTTCTTTCATGTTGATTGCAAGGTAGATTTGACGTGTCACAGGAGAAAGATTTGACAATATGGTTGACCATGACATTAACAGATGATTTGATGAAATGGTTAAGTTGATGATAGCACCAAATTATTGTCATGAAAACATACAATTGCTTTATTTTCTCACCTGGGACTGTCTTGATTTTATGATGTTTCACGATGGCATGTCTATAAAAATGTAAACTACAATTTTAATTAAATGCTTATGTTATCCCATGATTGTCAGAAAATTAGTAACCCATCAACAAACGTCTCTACTGCAGGGGATTATGATCCTTTAGAGTTCTTAGGATAACTCCAGGAGATCCTAATCCCTCCTGCAGAGCAATAACATCCTTGTTTAATTACTTACAGCAGTTCATCCAAGAAAAATGCACAACACAATTATAAATGAAACTGCTGCTCAACATTAAATCACAAATAAAGCAACATCCTTGTTTGTTTCTGTTGGAAGTAGCAACTATGCCTGAATGCTCATTTAATCATGACAATTCAAATTATTTCTCAACAAACCCAGAAGCTTTTTATTTTATTTTATTTTTTCTTTGAGAAATCTGACCCAAAGGTCATTTATTGAAGGGAAAAGAGGATTACAACGTATCACGGGACACATGAGAAGCTATAAATTAGTAATGGATTCCATCCAAACTCGAAGCTCCTCACCAAATTTTGCTTGTCTAGCCAGATAATGAGCAACTGAGTGGCCTAATCTTTTAACATGATAAAAAAAAAAATAAAAAACTAAGCCTAGAGAAATAGCATCCTCTAAGATATGACCATAAACTGGATGCTTCACATCTCTCTTATTCAAAGCCTTGATAATTAACTTCACATCTCCTTCGAAAATTGCATAAAAAATACTGATCTCCTTAGCAAAAAGAGCTGCCTACAATTAGCTAACTACAGTACAGGTTATAGCAATGCATTAGGATGTGATGGAAACAATTAACTAAACCATTTATCTGCAGAATTCACTGTCCAAGATGGTTATGACTTGTGAGCTTTTCTTTGTTGATCGTATCGTCTAGATTCAGATAGTTGTTAAATTGTTTCTCCCCAAAATAATAAGGAACTGACTATTGATGCTAAAAACACCAAATGATAATTGGTTGCTTTGACAAAAGCAGGTTTTGCTAGTTCTAATTAACTATCATGAAAAGATGATACAGAGTTTTTTATCTTCCCCAAAAAAAAGGCAGAGGCTTTAGATCATCAAGAATTTGTATCCAGACAATTCTTGAAGTCCACGAATTCACAACTGTAGATTTAAAGGAAACGTTCTGCCCAATTAACAATTACTACGTACCCTAGAGTTTAGTAGACTAGATTGATACGGGTGCCAAAGATGAAAGTAGGTCTAAAGTGAGACTTTAATCACTTCATAACAGACATTCTAATCAAAAGGCTTAAAAATAGTACCAGATTAGCTTAAATCATCAGAGCGATAGCCATGACAAGTTGCAGCTTTCTGATAATTTGTACTAGAAGGAAAATATTAGCCTGTGACATTTCTCAGCACATCAGATAAGGTTGGGATGCCTGAATGTGATCAGATTAACAGATCTTTAAAGAATGTTAGCTGCTAAATTATTGTCAAAGACACCAAACATTTTTCAAGATCTTTAATAACTTAAATCTGGATTGAAAAAAATATATGACAAACATGTAAACTAATACTCAAATAATTGGTAATTAAAACGCATGAGAATCTTAGCTAGAAAAGAAGAAACAAGTAATATTGTGATACCCTAGATTCTATGGACTGTATGAATGTGTGTTGCATGAGCATATGCTGAGTTCCGCATCAACAGTTTACTAAGTCAATCTAGACCATAGAAGTGATTACGATAAGTCCTGATTGTCATTGGTCTTTTTAGGATATAACATAAATTTGACTATGGCTTTCCTCAATTTGTGATAAATATAGTCCTGAAAAAACACAAGCACAACTATGGAGGCTTAAAACCAATAATATTAAAAATCATTTGTTATGATTTTTAGTTTCTTTGTATTTTGTACTTTGTTCTTTTTTCTTTTTTAATTGGTAAGTTATAGACTTATAGATGCAACATGCCGTGGGTTTGAGTTCAGAAATCAACCTTCATAAGGTTACCAACCAACTACCTCTTCCAGATCCTATAGAAGTAGGAGCTTATGCATTGGATACAACGCTTTAGGTAAGTAACATATCCACCTTTATTCCATTATTAAGGGAGGAGAAAGTATCGAATGAGCTAGAGCTCATTGGCTTTAAAAATAATAATAAGTGGTATGTTATACACGCATTTATTCTTGTAGGAGGAAGTACCATCTGAGCCAGAGCTAAATGGCTAGTTCCTTTTGTTCTAATAACCTGATTCTAATAAAGAAAGTGCAAGAAAATGCTAGAGAAATCAAGCTGTTTCCACATAGTATATAATGGAGTCAAATAAAAGGCCAGCACACATATAATAGAAATGTAAGGCTTTTCTTTATCTCAGCCCTGAGGCTAGTAGGGTTGTTAAGCAACAAAATGAATGAATATTTTCGTAGGTAGGTGATTCTTATCAGGTTTTAAGACTTCTAGATGTTGAACACATGCTTACCCAAAATTTAAGTTCAAAGCTGAGGCAATAGCTAAGCCATTTTAGGCAGGCAGTTACCTATCCTATTGTGGACTCAGCTGAATAAACCATCGTAACATAATTAAAATATTCTGTTAGCAAGTATCAATATACTGGTCACAGAACACAAACTCTTGATGACATATTCATGATACCAAGCTCAAGTAGATCATCTCAAGCACATGGAAAAGGAAATGAAGGACAGCAATTTCATTTATGAAAAGATTCAATAGCTTATACTTCATGAGAGATCATAACATGTATAAGTTTTGCTAAGGCAGATCTTGGAAATGTTAATCCATTCTCTTTGGGTAACAATCATTACCAGGACCAACTTTGACATAAAGGTTGCCATATATATGGTGTAAATAACAACATGGTTGATCATTTTTTCATGCAATGCAATATCGCTAATATATGTGCACTATTTCTATCTGGGATTTATAGTTCTTGTATTGAAGTGTTAAAAACAAGGTACCTTAAATAAGTTGGGGGGGGGGGGGGGGAGGAGGGTTGGGTGGGAGGTGTTATTGTTAAGGAGGGGGGTGGCTGGATCAGGATGGGTGTGTGGTTCAATTCTTAAGGTTGTTTCATTAAGCATTAAATTATTCAAATAATAAATAAATAAATAAAATTAATTGGGCATCTTTGATGAAATTGTAAATTGCCAATATATTAGGCCACATAATACAAATGAGAGAAGTAGACCTTGTGCTAATATGACGTTGCTTCAGCCTGATTTTAGGACTACATGCTGCCAAAAGAGAAAAGATTGGAAGAGATTAAATCTCCTAGAAAGCAATGTTCTCAATGAAATGTAGAATAAAACCATAAAGAAAAAGATAGTCAGCTGGTTTAAGCAATGGAAATGGAGAAAAAAAAAAAAAAAAAAAAAGGGAAGAAGAAGAAGAAAGAGGAAAAGAGCATTTACAAATAATTTTTCATAAAAATGAGTCTCACTTCTTTGAAAGCATATTCAACATCAGAAATTCAGTCTCTACCTTAATCTGTGTTCTATTATATGTGTAAGTGATGTGCACCAACCCATCACTAGCCTGGATAACAGCTGGATATGAAAACTCCATTTCCAAATTATCCTCCAACGTCAAAACATCAAGCCATGAGTCACCATCATCCATAGAGAGTGCGACTTTAAGCACACCCCTTGAGATTGTATTATAAGCAAGTAAGAAACGACCATCTCTCAGTTTAACCCCATCAATACCTGGTAAATTGAATTTAAAGTTAAAGACAGAATATGGAAATGGAAATAAGAGAAAGGGCATATAATAAACAGAATCTGACACTAAAATAAACAGAATCTACAATGCCTGGAATTGAGATCATTCAATTCATTTTTTGAAAATAAACAGAATCTGACACTAAAATTGATCATAAACCTACAAATGGAACTTTTACTTATTATCCAATAAACTTATTTTAAAACCCCTCAAAACCAAGATCGACTCAATTTCCATATTCCGGTTAAATACATGCATCACAATTACATGTTCATGTACTATATCCACTGATATGATGCAAGCAACATAATTGGGCCATTAACCTGAGTTTGGATTGGGGAGTTCAGTAGGTTTCGCGTAACCCCAGCTCTGGCCACCATCAAGGGATTCTGACATACAAACTCTACCAATATCCTCAAAGGATCGTAGTAAAACACGCAAGGTCCCTTTTGCAGTCTGATAAGGAACTGGTTGAATCACACTGATATTTTCATTTGGTACATAAATTGGGCCATACTTTCTCCATGACATACCAAAATCTGCTGTAACCTGTTCCAAGGTAATCAAAAAAGCATGTCAACTCTTTCCAAATATCAAAGATTTCAACTGCTAATGTAGTTGAATTGTTGCTACAACCTCCACCCATGACCCCCAAGAATTCCAACTTTCAACTGAGGATCCACAGAGCAAGAGCCCATTTTCCAGCAAGATAGGCTGAGGAAATCAAGCAAAACATATGGTAAGTCAAGCTTTTGAGTAAATGAGCAATTCTATACTATACCACACAGGGCGGAACTACATTGATTGGTGCCCCCCAAAATTTTTTAAACTCTTCTATATTACATAAAAATAGGACCCCTATCCATATTTGTAAGGACTGCCCCCACCCCCCCCCCCCACCTGCCTTCGTTAGTGATCTTTTCAAGCTTGCTTTGCAAACTTGAAGCCATACCATTTAGTCATTTACTATCTGTTGACTTACTTTTACAATTGCATTTTACTTTTGAAACTCTCTGCCCCACGTCAGTTATGTCAGGCCCATTAGTTTGGCTTAGCTTTTCCATTTCCATTTCCTAAGAGTCTCAAATAACTAAATTCTCCAAAGCTTCTCTTTTCTGTTGATTTTTTTTTCCTGAATCAAATTCTCCAAAACTTCTCAATATGAGACTAAGTGACTTTTGTCCACAAATTCTCCTCCTTGTAAATAAAAAAATAAAAAAAAAAAGAAATTGCTAAAATTTTCACCACCATGAATTGTATTCTATGAAAAATGATCGTCAAGCATAACTTTCAAGGAAGATGCTAAGTCATTTTTTGAATATTTGGTATACGTGTTTACAGAAAATTAGAGAACTTTTTTTATAATCAGTAAAATTTAGAAAGATGTAAAACTCTTATATAAGATAATTTTGTAGACATGTAACTTTTGTATACAACATATATATATATATATATATATATATATATGAGTTATGACTTAGTCTGGAGTAAAAAATTTAACTTTTTATAAACTAATGCATCAATACATACATATGAGTGACTGTGTGTGTACTTCGTTTTTTTTTTAATTGCAAATCAATATGATGGCATAGTCCTGCGCCCCCCCCCCCCCAAACAAAAATTCCTGGTTCCGCCCCTAATATCTCATATGAACATACATCACAACAAAGTTATACCTTATTCTTTATAGGACCTAATATACCAGGAGGAAGTTGTTCTCTATCTGTCCAAGTAATACCTTTGTCATATGACCGCTTCATGCATCCACTCCATCTGAAATTCAATAAGCCAACAGTTAGCAGAGGTTGTATGCAAAAAATGGCAGTGATTACAATTAAGTTCACATATCTGCAGGGTGCTAAAAAATCAAGAGCGTAGTGATAACAATAATGATAATTAACAAAGCACAGAATGTCAAAAAAAAAAAAAACACATTCATTGAAATACTTTAAAGATTGAAATGTAACTTCTCAACCATTTGATGGCCTAAGTCCCAAAACAGCAAATTTATTGGTATTTATTCCAGAGTTTCAAGGCTATAAAGCTATAACTATACCCAGTTCAAACCATTAAAATAAATAATTACAAATAAGGTCCACAGAAACATTTTTACAGCTGAACCTAAAACACATCATAAAAAAGAACATCATCATGTAATTAGGTTAAAAAAGAGATTTGTAGATAGAAACAAGTAACAAAGAATGAACAACCATTAATTGCATTACTTTTGAACCTCTGGGCCTATTTTATAGAAGAGCAGCAGCTCATCTGATGGAAGTTTGAATAGCACAGGGTTCCACAGCGGAACATCTTCTTGTTCATCAACGGCAATAGGTGACTGCCAACTGCCATTCTGCCAGGAAAATTTCCGCCCATTGGGTTAGGTAACCTTATAAATCTAAAATATTGAAAAAGAAATATACCCAGTAAGTTCAAAACAAATATATTCCTCATGGAATTGAAATGGAGTGATTAAATTCATTTGCCAGTGGGTTCATATGATTAAGAAACATTTAAGAAACCAAACCATACAATTTAACACAAAGGGAAGGGGTCAGGTGATTCGAAGAAACCCTCCAATAAATGCTAATTTAAACAGTCATTTGTACCAATAGCTTTAGTGGTACTTCTCCTCCTTGTAAAGGTGGAGGTCTAGGGATCAATGCACAGGGGGTACAAGATGTGGGATTAAGGGTTCTTACATTGTAAATATTTTTAGGGGAAAAAAAAAGTCACTTGTACACTGGGAAATGAATTTAAGTAGCAAATAAAACAACCCAAACCACCTTCTTGTTAGTTGGATTTGCTTGCGAAATGCAACCTCAATTTAAAATTTCAAGGCTGGGCTGAGAGAGATAGAATTAGGAGAAAAATCAGAACATACAAGCAGCATATGACACAAAGCAGCTGACATTATAGTTACAGTTACTACAAAATTATAGTTTCAATTTGGACCATATGACGAGCATATACTTGGATGAGCAGAAACTTTATAGGCTCATCCCTCTATTAATTCAAAAAGGAACAATTCAAGAAATTCATTGACCTTATAAATTAAATATATGATTACCTTGTAGCGTTGCAACCAAATTTTCACATCAGGAGCCCCCTCTAATGAACCCCCAAAATAGGCAACCAAAAAGTGATCTTTCTCAACCTACACAAACCACAAAGAAACCGCAATCTAGTCCATTTACATCAATAAAGTAAACGTTACAAACTCTACAGTGAAAGTGCAGATGCTTTTGTCCTGTATAACCTCAACAATGGTAGAAGCATGACAGCTATTGAATGAAGCAGAATTTGCAGGAAATGTGAACTCCTCTACCAATGGCCCTTCAATGTAACTATCATTTCTCATATTTGAACTCTTGGGAGCTGAATTTCCATTGTTTGTCCCTGCATATGAAACCAATTTCCTGCATAAGGGTTCAGCAGATATTAAGGTTTTGTTCAGAGAAATCTGAAATTATGTGCATATAAAACACACAAGTTGGGATTTTTTGAAAGAAGAAATTGATAAAGCCAAGTTTAATCAAAGCAAGATTCTAACTTGCCTATGCCATTGTTTTATTTTTATAATTGTGGGCTTGTTACTTTGTGGGTATAAAATGCATCAATTTTTTTCAAAAAAACCATGCAAAAGACAAAAGACAAGAAATTGAGCACCTGGTGAAAAGGGCTTGAAAAGAATTCAGCAAGTGATGGTTGTGCAATGTGAGATTCAAACTGAAGAATTGAGGATTGGGACTGAAGCTACTTCCAAATTCAGATGATGGGTCATGAAAATCAGACACATTAAAGACTGAAAATAATAGTAAAAACAAGGACAGCAGTAGAACCAACACAATGCTCCCACCCATTGATTTGCACTTCCCAATTTTCATAGAATGGGTTTCATCTGAGCTTCTTTTTATTTAAAGTTTCTACATTTACAAATAAATATATATATTTGGGGGGCCAATCCAGACACAGATATTTCATATAAAAACGGACAAAAGAGCAATAATAGAAGATTACTTAATGGTTTAATACATTAATTAATAGCATAAATATATATTGATAAGGCAGTACCTGTTAGTGATACTGTTGTCATGGTTTGACTTTGCTCAGAGAGAGAGAGAGAGAGAGAGAGAGAGAGAGGTTCAGGTGCTTGCTAAACTCAGTTCGGAAAGAAAAGAGACAAAGAATATTATAAAACATTACTACTGTAGTAACTGTACTAAAGTAAGCTGAATTTAACAGACTTCCTAAATCTTAAATATAATAATTATAAGGCTAAATTACAAATTTACTTTGCCTAAAATTTAATTCAGTCTAAATTTGATTGGTTTAATTCAGTCTTCTAATTTTAATTGTGGGGCCAGAATAAGTCAGCAATCCCGGCCCATTCCAAACCAGGCCCAGAGGCCCACGCCGAGGACGCCTTCAAGGTCCGAGGCCCGATGACGAAAGTTTAGAGCCCAGGGCCCAAGGAGCATTGCCGAGGATGGTTACATCCTCGAGAGACCGAGGTCAGAAAGTGGGCAAACAGCATACCTTTAAGGGGAGTCTCCCTAAGCATCCAAGGAGCAAATAGCAAGGACCAAGCACCGGACATTGAAGCATGGTGGAGGAACAAGTCCCAGCTGAACTGTCACCTCCACATTAAATGCCCTCAACTAACGCCCTGGCCGCATTAATAAGGATAGGACCTCTGAACAGGGCCATCTGGGGCGCTGCAGCCCACTGAAGGTATGGGAATGCGGCTGATGGGACAGGCTCTCAAGTGGAAACCGGGTTGATCGACAAATGTAGGGCTAGGATCAACTGAAAGAGAAGTATATAATGTAAAAAGTCCCTCTTGTGAAAGGGACGGACGAAAAACCAGAGAGAAAGAAATACTGTAGCAGAGTATTTTCTCTCAACCATTGTAATCTCACTTGAAAGTGATAGGTTATTTAGACCCCTAAAACAACCAAATTGCGTAGCCTAGATTAATTAGCCAAGTTGATACTTAGTCAAATTAAGCAATTCTAGGTTAAAGCAATTCAACAATCATATCAAGAATAATAATGCAGCGGAAAATAAATAACACAAGATATGATCACCCAGGAAACCACACGGTAAAAACCTGGGGAGGATTTGACCCACCGATCCTCAAGGCAAACAAGAATTCACTATGAAAGAATTGAAGTTCTTACAGAAGGACTACAAGCTCCCCGCTCGACTTCCTAATGCTACCTACCAGTACGAACTTCCTGACACGACCACGCGCAGGCTCCGAATCCACGGACTACTTCTTTCTTGAATTCTTCAATCAGCTACAAGCTCCCCGCTTGCTTTTCTTTTAAGTTCCAATGGTTGCAACAAAGTTGATCTTCAAGATGTTGAAATCATCTCTACCTTGAAAACCCTAAGCTTTGTGTAAAGGAAAGCTCCTCTAAGATCTCACAAGAGATTTACACAAAACAGAAAGTATGAGCAACAATAACAATATGGACAACCTCAAAAACGTGGCTAGGGTTTTGTTTATATACCTAGGGTAAAAACATAAAACCCTAAACGTTTAATGAAGTAGGGCTGAGTTGGAAATTCTGCAGAAAATTTAACCTGTGCGATTTTCGATCGATCGAGTCTAATCTTCGATCGATCGAGCCAGGCCAAAAGTCCCAAGTACTTCTGCAGCCACTCGATTCCAACTGTACAATAATAAACCAACTTTGAGCAAGTCTAAACAAGACTAAATACAATGTTTTGATCATGGTTTGCCAACATTACAAATTAGAGTTCTAAATACATAAAATCCTAAGACCTTAGAACCTAACAAACTCCCCCTTTGGCAATCCGTGACAAAACCATAATTAAAAGCTCAAAGTTTTACAAGTAAAAGCCCTTTACAAAAGTAATGCTCATAAAATCAAATTCAGCCTAACTACTATCCATTAGTTGCAAGTGTAGACAGCAGCTTTAGTTGAATCAACCTGTATATTCCTGAAATACTCAACAAACACATAAACGCATGTGTGACAGAAAAGAGTAAAACAACAGGTATAACATTCTTGTAAGATTCACACAACACAAAATAAAGACATATATGAATGATCAACTCATAAATATAAATCAATAAGCAGTGAATCATAAAGCAACAAGAATCAATGAATATAACATGTATATCAATCAATGTTACTCCCCCTAACATGAATAACCCCAAAAATGATATACAAAGTGAAGCACCTAGATACAATCTAAAAAACTCCACAAGCTCCTCAAAACAAAAAGTCTCCCCCTAACTACAAAAACCCCTCTACAAGTCAAAAATATCACTCCCCCTTTTTGTGACGGAATGCCAAAGAGCAATCACAAGTCGCCATCAAAAGAAGGTGGTGAGGGTGAATGAAGACGCGACAAGTCAGCTCGTAGAGCACGAAACTCATCTAGCAAGTCCACCAAAATCTGTCCATGAGCCGCCTGAACGGTCATGACAGTCTCCAAAGTACGACGAACATCGAAGTCGGCCGAAGGAGGTGGAGGAACATCAGCAGCAGCAGCATCATCACCAACTGGATCAGTAACATCCTCACCAGCAAGACCTGCAGAAGAAGAAGGAGGAGGTGCGCTACTAGAGGGCTCAGACCTAGGGTGTTTAGAACCAGCTCGAAGATGAGCAGCCCTTTGTCGAAGAAAAGACGCACCTATAGGAGCAATAACATGAACGGGCTCAGAGGAAGGGAAGCCACCAAGATCAAGATGAAGGAGAATCCTATGAATGAAAATAGGATGTACAAGAGCATGAGCAGAAGATGAACTCCTATAAACATCGTTCAAAGAACGAAGAAAAAGATGGGGAAAACTAATAGGAGCATCAGTAACCAGAGCGTACAGAAATACACACCTCTCAAGAGGAATGGTGTGAACATGGGAAATGGGCCAGATAGAATGACACGCTATCCTAAAGAAAAGATAGTGTAACCCAGAGAGCTCAGCAGAGATGATCCGAGGATCAGAACCCCACTGGACAGTAGTCCCAGTGATGTAAGACAAGACATCACTAATCTCGGGAGACACATCATATGGATAGACAGGATGTCGAACCAATGGTACCCCTAGAGCATCAGCCACTACCGTAGGAGTAAGGGTGTACTCTACGCCTCGTATCCAACTCTTGACTAGAGTGTTGGAATCATAGATGCGGATAGAGATGTTCGAATAGAACTCTCTAATCAAGGCAGAAGGTGGAGGATCAGAAACATCCACCAAGGGTAACCAGCCCCTACGCTCAAAGTTTGCCCTAATGGCAGGATCAAGTTCATCCAAGTGAACAGAACGCTCAACCCAAATTTTTCTCCTAACATTCAGCTTCTCATAAATCTCTTGGTTTTTCTCACTCGAAAACTTCTCACGATCATAGGATGGAGGGGGTGAAGGAGAAGGTGAGGGAACATTCCTACGGGCTCTAGTTTTCCTAGGCATAGTGCTAAGGAAAGGACAGAGACACAAAGTGAAAAACCAAAAGAACAAGAGAAACATAACCAAGGGCAGACTGCAAATTAGCACAATAAAAAATATAGAACAAAAATCTATATGATGCATGAACATTAATAATGTTGTGATGCATGATCTAATGCAGTAAACAAATAAGTTCAATTGAGATTGAATTTGACAAAATTGGCTTGAACATGGAATTTTTATCAAAAATCCCAAAAAAAGAAAACCACTTGTTGAAATTTTTTTACCAAAAAGATGAATTGAGCATTATAAAACACATTACATAGATTATAATGCTTAATTACACCTACACAACAAGTCAATTTCATCAAAATCATCCCAATTTAACAAAAGCCCCAATTCGGATCAAGAACAAGCCCTAGATTTTTCAATTTTTCACCAAACTCAAATTTGATCAAATTAACAGGTAAGAATCATGTTAATGAAGTGTCCCCACTAAAACCCAATGATCAATTTCATAAAATAAGGCTTGAATCAACAGAAAATCCAAATTTTACAAATTCCGAAAATTACCCTCAAATGCATGAAAATATGCATGTAAACTTGAAAATAAATTCAAAAGGAAGGGTACAAGTGTCTTACCAACTTGAGGAGAGAGAGATTTTGCAAAAAGAACGGAGGAAAACGACAAAAATCTTCTGAATAGAGCTTGCCAACGCGGAGAGAGGAAAGAGGTTTGAAAAGTTTTGAAATAGAAACTTTGAAAAAGTCAGAAAAGTACCTTTTAAAAACCTTTTTCACGATGTTCGATCGATCGAAAATCAGATTCGATTGATCGAAACACACAGTCATTTTGAGACAAATGAAAGCACTTTTTCGATTGATCGAAAATCAGATTCGATCGATCGAAACACACAATCATTTTGAGACAAATGAAAGCACTTTTTCGATTGATCGAAAATCAAGCTGGATCGATCGAAATGGGCAGAGGCTCACTAAAATTTTGAGAAAAATCACAGTTTTGAAAGACAAACCAAATTTTGAAGAACAACTCCTCAAAGCATTAAATTACAGAAATAAAATGCATGAGTATGAGATGGAATGATTTTTCAAAAACCCAAAATTTTAAACCCCAATTTTCTCAAAAACAAGTTTCAATCATTCTTCCTTTGAATATTCTCAAACAACAAATATGTTGTACACAAATCTCAAGATAATTTCAAACTTGGTTGGTCAGACCAAAAACACACACACTAGCATGTACAGTGTTTAACAAAGAGTAACTTGTGTAGTGTGTGATACTAGCAAAAACTTGAGATACATGTGAGGTGATATGTGAATAGCAATCAAACACAAAGTCTACACAATTCATCACATAGAATTTAAAAGAGACTATCACCTAAAGAGTTACATCCTATAACTCCCACATCTCCTAGAACAAAAGCTTGCAATCATGTAAGTTTCTTGTATTTTTGCCCCATTATTTAGGTGAAATTTGGCATAAAGCCTAATAGTACACACCAGATTAGATTATGTGAAACGGCATCAAGCCTAATAGTACACACCGGTTTGAATTAAGTGAATTGGCATCAAGCCTAATAGTACACACCAGTTTTAAGCATTAAGCATTTAAAGAGGCTACACCTTATGTTCTTTTTGTGCATGTGCTACACTTTCTCGAGCACAAAATCTTATGATATGCACTAAGGTGTTCATGATTGACTAGTGAACAGTGGTGAGATGGTTATTTATGCCTTTCTCAAAAGGATCAAGTCCGACAGTCAAATAACATGTGACGTCAAGATCAAGACAAAGTGATTAATAACCACAAACATCTTTCCCACACAACATGCACTACAAAGCTTTAACTAGTCAGGTGCAATATTTAAGCTCATCAAAGTTAAACAAGGTACACAGAACATGACATGTGTCAAAAGATAGACCAACCTTGTTTTTCAAAAATCAAGAAAAGTAGTGTCTAACAAAATTTTTGCTTTCACTTTTCCCTTTTTTTTTTTTTTTTTTTTTTTTAAAAGAGAAAACAAATACATCCTAGAATGAAATGCATGAATGTAATGCAATGCAAGTCCTAGAACAAAAACAACAAAAAGACACAAACCAAATAACAATGGTCACCAAAGAATAGAGCAATTAAGCACAAGGACCATGTCAGAAAGACTCAGTTAGTTCGAGTCTTTTGCATCCAAAACTTTTTAGATGCACCACGAGCATTGGAGTTCTTATTCACATTCGAGTGATTCCCAACTCCAGGATTGGAATAAAGGTTTAACACCTTTACCAATTCACCAATTAATGCCATAGGATCATGTGCTTGAGGCACAGACACTTTTGGTTTAGTTGCTCTCTTATCAGCTTGAAGCTTGTAACAGTTAGGACGAATGTGTCGAGACTTACCACAATAATGACAAACCCAAGCAGGTTTACCATGCATCTTGTCCTTAGATTTGGTAGGCTCCTTAGGTTTGGATTCTCTTAAGTCTACCCTAATCTTCTTAGGTGGTGAAACTTCTACGGGTTTTACTATCTCACTCACAGGTGGTTTGACAGTTTCACTCACAACCTCACTCACAGAAGGTTCAGAAGAAGAAGAAGGAACAAAAGTAGTGGAATGTGGTCCAGAATCAAAAATGCTTTCAACATATCCTAACCCAGTTTTATCAGCAGGAGACTTTTGAACATTTAGCATGTGATCAAGTTTAGAACTAGCAGATCTAGCAACAGATAAAACATGTTCCAAAGTTCTAACTTTATCAAGCAAAAGTATGTTCTCAGATTTAACATTATTCAAAAGCTCATTAGCATCAAACAGTTTAACAAGCAAATTTCTCTTTTCAAGCTCAAGAGAATCAATTTTCTTTAGGCCAAGTTCAACTTTCATAGCATCCTTTGCAGCAATTTTGCAAAGTTTGTTATAGGCCTCTTGAAGATCTGCATCTTCAGAGAGTTCCCCATCAGAAGGGTTCTCCTCAGCAGATATGCTTTCATTGACTATAGCAGTAGCCGTGAAAGCAATGAAGTTTCCATCCTCGTCCCCACCGGACTCATCATCAGAAACCTCATTATCACTAAGGGTTACAACCATAGCTTTACCCTTATTCCTCAAGAATGTAGGACATTCAGATTTCACATGACCATACCCTTGACAGCCAAAACACTGAGGACCCAAAGAGTTATTAGAAGATTGACCAAAATTTTCTCTAGGTTTTTCAAAATTGTTAACCTTAATGGGATCATTCTTCCTAAAATTTCTAGGTTCAGCAGTGTAAGTCCCTCTTGCCTTTCTATTTGTATTCCTCAGAAAGTTCTTAAAGTTTTTGGCAAGATAGGCAATCTCTGTAGCAGAGAGCTCATCATCAAATCCACCACCCTCAACATCATCAACTGACTTAAGAGCCATTGATTTGGATTTGTTTACTTTAGGTAGGTCAGACTCATAGGATTGAAGAGATCCTACAAGCTCATCAACAGGGATGGAGTCCACATCCTTGCTTTCAGTGATAGCAGTCACTTTGGGTCTAAAATCTTCAGTTAAATATCTAAGAATCTTCCTAACAATTTTAGGTTGATCATAGATTTCACCCAAATTAAAAGCAGAATTGACAATATCATTTAATTTAGCATAGAATTCATCAAAAGATTCATCATCAGACATTCTAATGCTTTCGAATCTAGAAGTCAATTGTTGCAATTTATTAATCTTAACTGCCTTTGTGCCTTCATGCACAGTTTGGAGGATTTTCCATGCAACATGAGCAACCTCAACATTAGAGATCCTCTTAAATTCCTCCATAGAAACAGCATTAAAGATGGCATTCATAGCTTTGCTATTGAAGCTTGCTGCTTCTTTTTTAGAAGTTTGCCACTCACTCACAGGAGTAGCGGGTTTCACCCATCCGTATTCAACGGAATTCCAAACCCTTTCATTAATGGATTTCAGGAATGCTTTCATCCTTACTTTCCAATAAGCATAGTTGTTCCCATCAAAATGAGGAGGAACAAACAAAGAGTGTCCATGCTCCATGACAACAGGGGTCAAGGATCAGCTCAGAGATTAAAAATCTCAAACACAAAGAGCTACCCGCTCTGATACCACTTGATAGGTTATTTAGACCCCTAAAACAACCAAATTGCATAGCCTAGATTAATTAGCCAAGTTGATACTTAGTCAAATTAAGTAATTCTAGGTTAAAGCAATTCAACAATCATATCAAGAATAATAATGCAGCGGAAAATAAATAACACAAGATATGATCACCCAGGAAACCACACGGTAAAAACCTGGGGAGGATTTGACCCACCGATCCTCAAGGCAAACAAGAATTCACTATGAAAGAATTGAAGTTCTTACAGAAGGACTACAAGCTCCCCGCTCGACTTCCTAATGCTACCCACCAGTACGAACTTCCTGACACGACCACGCGCAGGCTCCGAATCCACGGACTACTTCTTTCTTGAATTCTTCAATCAGCTACAAGCTCCCCGCTTGCTTTTCTTTTAAGTTCCAATGGTTGCAACAAAGTTGATCTTCAAGATGTTGAAATCATCTCTACCTTAAAAACCCTAAGCTTTGTGTAAAGGAAAGCTCCTCTAAGATCTCACAAGAGATTTACACAAAACAGAAAGTATGAGCAACAATAACAATATGGACAACCTCAAAAACGTGGCTAGGGTTTTGTTTATATACCTAGGGTAAAAACATAAAACCCTAAACGTTTAATGAAGTAGGGCTGAGTTGGAAATTCTGCAGAAAATTTAACCTGTGCGATTTTCGATCGATCGAGTCTAATCTTCGATCGATCGAGCCAGGCCAAAAGTCCCAAGTACTTCTGCAGCCACTCGATTCCAACTGTACAATAATAAACCAACTTTGAGCAAGTCTAAACAAGACTAAATACAATGTTTTGATCATGGTTTGCCAACATTACAAATTAGAGTTCTAAATACATAAAATCCTAAGACCTTAGAACCTAACAGAAAGAAATAAGAACGACTTCAACCCCCATAAACCCGTCCGAGGATCCATATTGTGTATTCCAACCCACATTTAGGATACCAGCATTCACGTACAACCATGCATGGCCGTTGCATTATTTACTGGGGCCTAGCTCTTGAGTCCATACTCTATAAATTTATTGGAGGGTTAGCTGGGCTTGGGTCCACTCTCTCGATCCGTAGAGAGCGCTCGAATCCGGTCCCTACAATTGGCGCCGTCTGTGGGGAGAGCTTGTGCGTTAGTAAGGACAACAGTCGAACATGGTAGGATCAGGCCCTCATCAAAGAACTCCCAATCGACCTGAACCGGCGAAATCACGACCTCAGGGTCACTATGGCGACCCCGGGGGCAGTCAGAACGACAACAGACGTTTTCGAGAAGGAAGCGTGCGTACTTCAACGACGAGTGAAAGCCAGGGGGACGGGCACATTCTCCAGAAGCGCGACGATGGCCAGGCCACGCGGTCGCAAGAGGCCCATAGCCACGCCTCCCAGAGAAAGGATGATAAGGTGGCCATGCAGCGCGAGATAGACGATCTGAAGAGGAAGCTACGCCGTGCGCAGCGGAGACAGTCCGAACTCAGCCCTGACTTGCCCTCCGACGACGAGAGCGATGAGGAATACAGGCAGAGGTCAAGAACGCCCCCCAGCGAGACTTTCTCCCACGAAGAGGAGCGCTACCAGAGGCGTAGGCGTGCCAACCCAACCCCTAGGGGCTCAGGAAGCGACGCCATGAGCAAGGCGCTGGATCAGCTCTCCAGGTCGCCCTTCACGCGTCGTATAGAAGAGGCAGAGCTTCCTCGGCGGTTCCAGCAGCCAACCTTCATTGCTTACAATGGCAAGACGGACCCCGTGGAGCACGTGAGCCAGTTCAACCAGAGGATGGCTGTCCACTCCAAGAATGAGGCGCTGATGTGCAAAGTCTTCCCATCCAGCTTGGGACCTGTGGCGATGAGGTGGTTCAACGGTCTAAGGACAAATTCCATAGACTCGTACAGACAGCTGACTCAGGCCTTTGGTTCTCGCTTTGTCACGAACAGCAGGCCTCCTCGGCCCATGAGTGCATTGCTGTCCCTATCTATGCGTGACGGGGAGACCCTCAAGGCCTATTCGGACAAGTACTGGGAGATCTACAACGAACTGGACGGCAAGTATGACGCCGTCGCCATCAGTACATTCCAGAATGGGCTACCAATGGGGCACGACCTGAGGAAGTCCCTGACCGGAACGCCCGTCACCAGCGTGCGACAGCTGATGGATCGGATCGACACATACAAGCGGGTGGAGGAAGATATGCTGCAAGGCAAAGGCAAGGAGAAGGTTATCCCTAAGGAGAGGAGGGATTTCAGGTCGGACAGGTACAACAACGCCCGCCCGAGGAGGGATTTCGGTGGGCATTCCGGAGCGACCAATACCCAAACTGTCGGCGCAGTATTCCGAGAACCCGTGCACAAGGTTCTGGAAAGGATAAAAAACGAGCCATACTTCAGATGGCCGGCTAAGATGATGGGAGAGCCTGGTAGGCGCAACCAGGATCGTTACTGCCAATACCACCAGGACCACGGACATGCCACGGAGGATTGCAGGAACCTCTGGGACCACCTGGACCAACTAGTCCAGGATGGAAGGCTGAAGCACCTTCTGCACCATTCCAGCGACCAGCGGGGCCGAGCCTACCAAGAGCCTCGGAGGGACGCCGCCATGGGGCAACCCACCGGGACGATCAATATAATCCTGGCCGCGCCAGGAAGAACAGGCACACCCCCTTTGCGAGTGTTGTCTGTGGCCCAACTGCCCGCCGAGGACCCTCGGACGGGGCCAAAGAGGTCCAGGAGGAATCCTCCCCCAGCCCTGAGTTTCTCGGAGGAGGACAAGATTGGGACCATCCAACCACACGAGGACGCCCTAATCGTCACCCTCAGAATAGGGGGCTATGACGTGAAAAGGGTGATGGTGGACGGTGGCAACGCAGCCGAGGTCATGTGTCCAGACCTCTACAAGGGGCTGGGGCTAAAACAGGAAGACCACACACCTTATAGCTCCCCCCTAATGAGTTTCGACAGGAAGCTCGTCATCCCAAAGGGCATGATCAAACTACCCGTACAGACAGGCCCAGTGGTGGTGGAGGCGAACTTTATAGTGGTGGACACATACTCCCCCTACACAGCCATCGTAGGGAGGCCCTGGCTACACGCCTTGGATGGCGTAGCCTCCACCTTGCACCAGAAGGTAAAATTCCCGTCAGGGGACCAGGTTTTAGAGATCCGAGGTTGCCAATCCACAGCTAGGCAGTGCACGGTGGCTGCCATATCTTATCGAATCGATGCACAGTCCTCGGCCCCAGCCGAGGAAGATTCATAGCAATCAAAGACCCAGGTAGCGCCTACGGATGCACCTGCCGAGGATGCTAAATGCGAGAACCTGGAGAAGGTGGTAATTGACGATGGTCCAGAGAAGTTCTTCCAGGTTGGAATCCAGCTGCCTCCACAGGAGAAGGAGGAGTTACTTGAGTTCCTCAAGAGGAACCTTGACGTGTTCGCATGGGACCCCTGCGATGCCCCTGGGATTGATCCATCTTTCATCTGTCACCACTTTAACGTCAACCCATCTGCGATCCCCAAGCAGCAGCCACCCCGGCGCCCGTCGAAGGAGCACGCTGATGTGATTAGGGAAGAGGTCGATAAGGTTAAGCACGCGGGGGCTATCAAGGAGATTTTTTACCCCACGTGGTTGGCCAACACTATGGTGGTCAAGAAGAAAAATGGGAAGTGGAGGGTTTGTGTAGACTTCACAGACCTGAACAAAGCATGCCCAAAAGACCCCTTCCCAATGCCACGAATAGGCCAGCTAGTAGATGCGACTGCAGGCCATCCTCGGATAAGCTTCCTGGATGCCTTTCAGGGTTATCACCAAATCCCACTAGCCTTGGAGGACCGAGAGAAGACAGCCTTTGTGACACCCATAGGGAACTACCACTACAAGGTTATGCCATTTGGTCTGAAAAACGCCGGATCCACCTACCAGAGGATGATGACGAGGATGTTCGAGCCGATGTTGGGCAGGAGCATCGAAGTCTATGTCGATGATATGGTGGTGAAAAGCAAACTAGTGTCCGAGCATTTGGAGGACCTCGAGCGCACATTTGGCGTCCTGAGAGAGCACAAGCTCCGCCTTAATGCCTCAAAATGCTCGTTCGGCGTAAGCTCTGGCAAGTTCTTGGGGTACACGATCACCCACCGTGGGATCGAAGTCAACCCTGACCAGATCAAGGCCATTCACAATTTGAAGCCTCCGCAGAACCCCAAGGAGATCCAAAAGCTTACTGGGATGATTGCGGCGCTGAACCGGTTCATTTCCAGGTCGGCCGACAGATACAGGCCCTTTTATCTCCTGATCAACAAATGGAAAGGATTTGAGTGGTCCGAGAATTGTGCCAAAGCTTTCCAGCAACTCAAGGAGTATCTATCCCGGCCGCCTATCATGTCCAATCCTGAGCCCGACGAGGTCCTATACGCCTACCTGGCGGTGGCACCCCACGCAGTGAGCTTAGTGCTGGTACGGGAAGACAATGGCGTTCAAAAGCCAGTTTACTACGTCAGCAAGTCGCTGCATGAAGCAGAAATCAGATACCTACCCCTGGAGAAAGCCATACTAGCGGTGGTCAACGCCACAAGAAAGCTCCCCCATTACTTCCAAGCCCACACGGTGGTTGTCCTGACCCAATTGCCCTTGAAGGCTGTACTCCGGGCCGCTGATTACACAGGTAGAGTCGCGAAGTGGAACACAATTCTGGGGGCTTTTGACGTCAAGTACATGCCCCGGACTTCCATAAAAGGCCAGGTTCTGGCGGATTTGACGGCCGAGTTCGCCGAACCAGTCGTAGAAGCGACAGCCGAGGATAAGAAGTCAGTTGGGGCAATCTCCATCCCACAGTCACCATGTTGGAAAGTATATGTGGATGGCGCGGCAAACCAAAGGGGGTCCGGAGTGGGGCTGGTCCTGGTCTCCCCTGAAGATCATGTCATTGAGAAATCCCTGAGGCTCGGATTCACAGCCACAAACAATGAGGCCGAATATGAGGCATTACTGCAAGGGATGATCATGGTACAAAAGATGGGAGGAAGGTCAATAGAGATGTTCTCAGACTCCAGATTGGTGGTAGGACAAGTAAAAGGGGAGATGGAAGCCAGGGATTCGAGAATGCAGGAATACCTTAGCCAAGTCAAGCGCTTGCAGTTGGAGTTTCGCCCCTTCAGCCTGTCCCATATTCCTAGGAGTGGGAACAGTCATGCCGACTCACTTGCCACACTCGCAACCTCCTCGGCAGGGGCTCTGCCTCGGATCATACTTGTGGAGCACCTGGAGAGGGCAAGTGAAGTGCCAAAGGGAGTAGTCCCCGTCCATCAAGTTGTGATGGGTTCCAGTTGGATGGACCACATAGTGAGATTCCTCAAAGATGACGTCCTGCCTGAGGAGAGGTCAGAGGCAGAAAAGATACGAAGGAAAGCTCCTCGGTTCTGGTTGTCCGAGGATCACAAGCTATACAGGCGGTCCTACTCTGGGCCATACCTTCTATGTGTCCACCCCGAAACGGCAGAATCCTTGCTGGAAGAGCTGCACGAAGGAATTTGTGGGAGCCATACAGGGGGGAGATCCCTGGCTCACCGAGCCGTCACTCAAGGATACTGGTGGCCGGGAATGCAGCAAGAGGCCCTGGAGTATGTCAAGAAGTGTGACCAATGCCAAAGGTTCGCCCCAAACATCCATCAGCCAGGAGGGGTCCTCAATCCATTATCCAGTCCCTGGCCATTCGCCCAATGGGGCTTGGACATTGTGGGACCTTTCCCCAAGGCACCAGGGAACAAGAGGTATCTGTTGGTGGCCACGGACTACTTCACCAAGTGGGTCGAGGCCGAACCACTAGCCAACATCAGGGATGTAGACGTGAAAAAATTCCTTTGGAGGAACATAGTTACACGGTTCGGGGTCCCTCATACCCTCATCTCGGATAATGGGCTCCAATTCGATAGCAAAGCCTTCAGGAGGTACTGTTGTGAACTTGGGATCACAAACAGGTACTCAACGCCGGCCTACCCTCAGGGGAACGGACAGGCCGAGGCTGTCAACAAGGTCATCGTCAACGGGCTTAAGAAGAGGCTGGATGATGCCAAGGGGAGATGGGTAGAAGAGCTGCCCCACGTCCTCTGGACGTACCGGACTACGCCCCGGCGCTCAACGGGAGAAACACCTTTTGCCATGACTTATGGTGCGGAGGCAGTAATCCCCCTGGAAACCAACTTCCCAACGCTAAGGACGAGCTCCTTCACTCCAGGCAGCAATGATGAACTGTTGGGGCGGAGCCTGGACATGGTAGACGAACGAAGAGAGCAAGCAATGATCCAGCTGGCCCACTACCAGCAAAAGCTCAAGCAGGGATATGACACCAATGTAAAGCTCAGACCACTAGCACCGGGAGACCTGGTGCTGAGAAAAGTCGTGGGAGCTGCCAAGAACCCTTCTTGGGGAAAGCTCGGACCCAACTGGGAGGGCCCCTACCGAATCACCTCAGTGGCAGGGATAGGAGCATACTATTTAGAAGATTTAGATGATAAACCTGTACCTCGTCCATGGAATGTAAATAACCTGAAAAGGTATTACTATTAATAAAGAAGTCCTTTTTGATTCAGATGTTCTGCCTGTCATTATCACACGTCTCGCGTCCCAACGCCACTTACATCTGGGTGCTAGACAGAACCTAGGTCTTGCATGGTCCAAGGACTCAAGCCTATGGGGAGCTAGCCACTTATCTTGAAGGCAGCAACTGTACCTGGGTCTTGCATGGTCCTCGGACCCAAGCCTATGGGGAGCTAGCCACTTATCTTGAAGGCAACAACTGTACCTAGGTCTTGCATGGTCCAAGGACTCAAGCCTATGGGGAGCTAGCCACTTATCTTGAAGGCAGCAACTGTACCTGGGTCTTGCATGGTCCTCGGACCCAAGCCTATGGGGAGCTAGCCACTTATCTTGAAGGCAGCAACTGTACCTGGGTCTTGCATGGTCCTCGGACCCAAGCCTATGGGGAGCTAGCCACTTATCTTGAAGGCAGCAACTGTACCTAGGTCTTGCATGGTCCAAGGACTCAAGCCTATGGGGAGCTAGCCACTTATCTTGAAGGCAGCAACTGTACCTGGGTCTTGCATGGTCCTCGGACCCAAGCCTATGGGGAGCTAGCCACTTATCCTGAAGGCAGCAACTGTACCTGGGTCTTGCATGGTCCTCGGACCCAAGCCTATGGGGAGCTAGCCACTTATCTTGAAGGCAGCAACTGTACCTGGGTCTTGCATGGTCCTCGGACCCAAGCCTATGGGGAGCTAGCCACTTATCCTGAAGGCAGCAACTGTACCTAGGTCTTGCATGGTCCTCGGACCCAAGCCTATGGGGAGCTAGCCACTTATCTTGAAGGCAGCAACTGTACCTAGGTCTTGTATGGTCCAAGGACTCAAGCCTATGGGGAGCTAGCCACTTATCTTGAAGGTAGCAACTGTACCTAGGTCTTGCATGGTCCAAGGACTCAAACCTATGAGGAAACTAGTTACTTACAGCCAAACTCAAGTGTCAAGCAGGACCAAGGCTCTGTATTGTCCTCGGACTCAGGCCTGTGGGAACACTATTTACCTCAAGAAGCTAAGTATCAAGCAGGACCAAGGCTCTGCATGGTCCTCGGACTCAGGCCTATGGAGAAGTTAACCACATTGAAGAAACACTAAGCGTCTACTCGAAGAAATTCAATCTGGTCCTTAGGAAACGAAAAGTGCATCAGAGCATACATACCTTCTCATTATAATGACTGATGCCACGATTGGCCGAGATGCAATTGAAGCTAAAATCGTGCAAGTAAAGGAAAAGAAGATAATGTGCAAGTAAACAAACAGCCACAACAAACAGAAAAGGAAATAAAGTTCTCATTTCATTAAATTCAAGGGAATTACACCAAGGAAGTCACATTACAAATAAAGCAAAAAGGAAGAAAAAGATGCAAAAATGAAGTGCAGCAGGCAGAAGAGCCAAGGAGCCTAGTTGCCCGCTTCAGTGGGTGGCTGGCCCGTAGTTGCCTCAGGTCCTCTGAGCCCTGACTAAGGGGGATGGCCTGCAGAGGCACGGCAGGAATGGCTGCCCCCTCGGCAGGAGAAACCTGGGCGTCGAGGGAAGGCTTTACAGCCTACTGAGGTGCATCCTCGTTGGAGCCATCACTCAACTCAACCGCCAAGGATGGACTACTCCCTGGGACTGGCGCATTTGTGACCCCAGCATCCGAGGCCCCCTCGCCTAGAGTGGCAGCAGTTTCCGCAGCAGCCTCCTCGGCCTCAGAGCCCTCTGGGGCAGCCTCGCGGATAACAGGAGGGTAGTACACGTTCTCCTCCTTCCACAAGTTAGAAGAGGCCTCCACCCCAGCCTGTCTAAGGGCTTCACTCCAAGTTTCGGAGCAGTAGCGTCTACATACCCCAGGGACTTGGGATTTGCAGGCAGCTGCCGTCTCGGTTGCCCCGGCAGTATAGGGTGCCTCCTCAGCTTCCTGCTTGGTGGCCCAGGCTTCCTCCCTGCCCTGTTCTGCCTCAAACTTGGCCCTCTCAGCCTCCCCTTTGGCCCATTCAGCCACCCTCTTGGCCTCCTCAGCATCGGCCACTTTCTTCGTCAAGCCTGCTATCTGCTCCTCAGCAAGCTTCAGCAGCTTCTCTGCCTCACCCAGACGCTTTGTCTGAGCCTCGGCCTGCCTTTGGGCACCCTCAAGGCCTGCCATTGCACTGGCCCTAGCCTGAGTCATTTGCTTCAGCTCCTCCCTCACCTTGGCAAGGTCCTCCTCGGAGGTCTTGAGGGTCCGAGTGGCCACCAGGCGCCTCTCGCGCTCTTCGTCCATGGCCTTACCATGTTCATTGGCCGTCTCTTCCAGCCTGAAAGTGGCCTGTACAGCCTGCCAAACGAAACAGATAAGTCATAATTAGCCGAGCCCAAAAAAAAAAAAAAAAGGAAAGCAGAAAGAACTGAAGCAAGAAAAAGCACAAGGGTTAAGGGTCTTACCATCCCCAAGTATCGCTTGAGGCAGAGGAAGACGTCCCTACTCCTCATGGTCCCCAGCTCCGCCATGTCCGCAGGAAGGAGCAAGCATCTCTCCATAGCGTCGGCCACATACGCGCCTTCGCCGTCCTTAAAGTCCCTGAGGGATGAGTCATCCCTCAGGGGTGCCCCACGGAGCATTGGGGCGGGGACCCAGGCCTGGACCTCGGGCGGAGGAGCGACCTGTTTTTCCTGCGTTGAGGAGCCTATCCTCAGTTGCTTCGACGGCCGCCGAGTGCCATCGCCCTCCCGCGTAGGCCCGGATTTGTCCTCAAGGGTCCTCTTGCCCTTGTCCTTCCTCTGCTTAGGGTCAGCAGACTCGTGCCTAGACGGCGAGCTCGCCTGAGGCGGAGAGGAGGAAGCTTGGGCTGTGTTGAGGCCGACCTGGTCTGAGCAGGACGAGCCTTTGGAGGAGGAGGAGGAAGTTTCGATTTGGACTTCCCCGGCTGACCTTCGATTAGGTCGAGTAGGGTGGGTTGGGCTTTCTTTTTGTAGCCCATCTCGAGCCGAGAAGATTTTTCCGATGCTAAAAAGTCTGCCTCTGATAGACGAGGATCACCCAAGTCTCCAGAAGGGTCCTCGGACTGATGGAATTGCTCGAAAACACTGAAATCGTCATCGGCAGGACCACAATCTGCAGCGTCCCCTTCCTTCTCTAAGTCCTCTTCCGCGGCCTCTGGGAATGTATGGGAAGACGAGGGGACTGCTACTGTGACGTCTTCTGAAGTGGCGGTGTCCTCGGGAAACTCGAAACCGTCCTCAGTCACTTTTATTTTCTGCAGCCGAGGATCCTTAGCTCTGATCACGTACTTTGGGGCCGCAAATGACTTTTGGAGTGGAGTGTACCCCAAAATCTTGTGCGCAGCTCTGACTTGGTGGTCTGCTTCGTTCTCAAAATCTGCAGACCTGAGCACCTTCTGCAAGTCCTCCCTATTGATCAAGCTGAAATGGCGCGCAAAAGAGTGCGGATCTGCAAAGAGAAAACACATCCATGGTTAGAAGCCAAACAGTACAAGAAGAAACAATGCAGAAAAGAAGCCAGAATCTTTGAATCCCCTCCTATTCCCACTGCCCCACCTGGTGTCCCCTCTGTCGTCGGGCAGTGAAGGCCATCGTGCCATGCTCCAGACACGATGAGGAAATCCTCGTTCATCCCCTTGTTGGACTCGGGGAGGCACTGGATGAGCCGGACCCTGTCGTCCCTCGTCCTCATGTAGTAGGACTTGCCCTTCAGATGTTGAAGATTGTAGCAGTAATTAACATCATGATGGGTCAGCCTCAGACCCATCTTCTCGTTAAGGGCATCCACACTGCCTAGAATTCTGAACATGTTGGAGGCGCATTGGGTGGGGGTCAACCGAAAGTAGGTGAGGTAACCCCTCATCACCGGCCCCATGGGGATCCTCATCCCCCCTTCAAGGAAAGCGATGATGGGAATCACCACCTCGCCCTCCTGCCTCTGGAGGTGCCACTCCCCCTCCTCACAATACCTTAGGCCCATGTTGGCCGGTATCTTGTAATCGGCGATGAATTTCTCCATCGCCTTCTCAGAGCCAACATGCTTCTTAAGTCTACCCATCCCCAAATAACGCCTAAGCGAACTAAAAGAAGAGCGAATGAAAGAGAGGGACGAGTAGAAAGGGAAAAAGCTCAGAGAGGGATAGAGTGACTTACAGAAATGAGGAGGAGCTCCTCGGACTGGTTTTTTGTGCTGGAGATGGAGATGAAAATTTGGCTGGACTCTGAATGGAGGCGCAAGAGCTCTTGATTGTAAGTGAAGAAGGAAGGAGCGGTTCAAATGGGTATTTATACCCTAGATAGAAGAGCCGCGCAAGTTTTCCTGCCCATAAATGCCAGACGCATCCCCACCGTTAGATTGTCATCTGTCCGTTGAACGTGGGGAGCATAAAGCCGCCCGAATTTAATGCAGGACACGTTACGCGCACCGAAGCGCCAGTAACGCACCTTGGGCAGTTGAAAAGGCTCCAGTGCTGACGAGGGACAAGACTCGATTGGACATGAAGCAGGTCCGAGGATATCAAAATCCTCCTTTCCGCCCGAGGATGCGGACAGCAAGATTTTGAGGGGCTATTGTGGGGCCAGAATAAGTCAGCAACCCCGGCCCATTCCAAACCAGGCCCAGAGGCCCACGCCGAGGACGCCTCCAAGGTCCGAGGTCCGAGGACGAAAGTTTGGAGCCTAGGGCCCAATTGGCATTGCCGAGGATGGTTACATCCTCGGGAGACCGAGGTCAGAAAGTGGGCAAACAGCATACCTTTAAGAGGAGTCTCCCTAAGCATCCAAGGAGTAAATAGCAAGGACCAAGCACCGGACATTGAAGCATGGTGGAGGAACAAGTCCCAGCTGAACTGTCACCTCCACATTAAATGCCCTCAACTAACGCCCTGGCCGCATTAATGAGGATAGGACCTCTGAACAGGGCCGTATGGGGCGCTGCAACCCACTGAAGGTATGGGAATGCGGCTGATGGGACAGGCTCTCAAGTGGAAACCGGATTGATCGACAAATGTAGGGCTAGGATCAACTGAAAGAGAAGTATATAATGTAAAAAGTCCCTCTTGTGAAGGGGACGGACGAAAAACCAGAGAGAAAGAAATACTGTAGCAGAGTATTTTCTCTCAACCATTGTAACCTCACTTGAAAGAAATAAGAACGACTTCAACCCCCATAAACCCGTCCGAGGATCCATATTGTGTATTCCAACCCACATTTAGGATACCAGCATTCACGTACAACCATGCATGACCGTTGCATTCTTTACTAGGGCCTAGCTCTTGAGCCCATACTCTATAAATTTATTGGAGGGTTAGCTGGGCTTGGGTCCACTCTCTCGATCCGTAGAGAGCGCTCGAATCCGGTCCCTACATTAATTTTGTTCAATTTTTGTCATTCTTGATAAAGAATTGGCGTTAAGTGTTGTAAGGTCACGATTTGTAACTTAAGCCCAAAAAAGATGGGATGTGAGCCCAATACAATAAATTTATAGAGCGTGAGTGAAAGAGCTAGTCTAAATGTGAATTGAGCAACGGCTAGTTAAGATTTAAAAGATGAATATACACAAAAAACACTCAAAACTTGATTAGATTGGTGTCTGAGGAGATGAATTACAAAGTGAACTGTTCCTGAAAACTAAGATAGTTTTTAATGCTACAGTAAATCTTCTTCTCTCCCTCTTTTTTGTATCCTCCGATCTCCCCTCTTATGGGAGGTCCTTTACATTATATAATTTACTTTTAGACCATCTTGATCGTACACTTGTTCATCATCCAAGCCTTCACTTGAGTATATGTCCCATCAGACATCTTCTTTGGCTCTCTGTGAATGGTGGTGGTTGAGACTGCACAATTCAGGGGTCCTCTCCACATAAATGCGGCCATAAAAGTTGTTGCAGTGCATTTAATGCAATGGTAGCAGCCTTTCTTTTAGATATTTCTGTATTCTTATCATCTTTATACGCGCCTGAAGTTCATCCTTATCGTTGGAACTTCCTGGAAGGTCATCTAAATCGCCCGAGTACTTGCTTAACAGACATTCATTCTATCCGAGAAGGACAATCTCCTCGGACTATCTACCTCTACCCTTTCCTTGCATGATCCTCCATTCCGAGGCCTCTTCCAATTATTTACTTCTCCTCGGACGTATCCACATCCTCGAATAGGGCCCAAGGCCCAGTATACAAATCTGGACTCTTACTCCCACAAGTGTCTATGTGATTTTGCCTCTTTTATTATATTTTATGAAACAATTTTTTTTAAATAAATTATTTAATTGTGATAAAGAATCAAATTGCACATTTAAGATCTCATCAAATCAAAGTAGTATCAAACCAAATCTTCGGACCCGTTTGGTACATGTGTTTAAACACATATTTTTAATTTTTAAACAACATTACACATATTTTCACATACTTTTTCACTCACACAAATTTTCAAAAAAATAAAAAATTATTGTTTAAACACACGTACCAAACGGGCATAATTTAAAAATCCTAATAATTCAAACCAAATCTCCAAAATATTTCCAAAAAAACAAACATTAATTACAATCCAAGAATCAAACGTAAGGCGCTCACCAGGACTGGTCTCTCTTTGCTGGGCTTTTCTTTGGGCTTTGGCACCTCTTATTTGTTTCCAACGAAGAGGCTCAAATCTTTCTCCTTTGATAGTCCTATCTATCGAATTGTCAACAAAAAATAAGTAATTTAGGGCTTAAAAAATGGGACAAAGATTAGCTCCAAACAAATTTGGAACATTAGACGTTAGCTCACAATAGAAAAATGATACGTGTCCTTGTCATGTGCAATACATAAGGCACTTGATTGGTTACATTAAGTAAATCATGTGAATTACATGTGATAAAAATATATGTCATCTTATATTCTTACTGGCGAAATTTTTTTAAGTATTTCCTGAGTATAGTGAAATGGAGCATTATTCACCGCTACGAGAGTATCTAATAATTACTCTTTATGTGTGTTTCAATTAATTCAACTGATAAAGTCTCTGATAATTGAATAAAATATCTAGATTCAATCCTCGCCTACACTAAAAATCGATTGATGTCTTGGTTTGATTATAAAAAATGTATCATCAAGAGCGGATGCCATATATTGAAACTCTCTTAGAAAAAAGAGTTCCTCTTCATTGGCTGACTTTTTCCTAAAATTTGGGCCATGGACCAGTGGCAAGGTTTTTTTTTTTTTTTTTTTTTTGTTGGGCTTATTTTCAAGTTAGTCCAATCCATAACTTTTTATTTTTATTTTTTCAAGTTAGTCCAATCCATAACTTTTTATTTTTATTTTTTCAAGTTAGTCCAATCCATACGCAGAAGAAGTGTTGTGTTTGAGTTTGGGCCTACACTCACCTGTTCATACCCTCACTTTTTTTTTGAGTGCTACACATTGTTTAGATTATTATTATTATTATTATTATTATTATTTTTAAGGATTATTTTGATACTTAGACTTATAGACAAAGGATGCCAGTCTTCCTGGGTTTTTTTGTTCTGTTGTACAGTTGTACTTCCTAGGAAGTGCAACCCTACAAGGAAAATAGAAAACAAACATAGTATATATATTTGATTGCAAAGGAGTCTTTGCTTTTTTAAGAAACAAACACAAACAAGGGAGAGGTTAGGGAGGGATCCAACATCAACTCAAGACAGAGTTAAAGAGACAGACATACATATATATTCCCATGGCCTCCTCCCAATCTTCGAAGTTCTTGACATTGACAGCAACCATAACCTTAGCTCTCGCCGCAGCTCTCTCTGCTTCCACAGCCCTCTCCTTCTATATGTGGAGGAGGAAGTCTAGGAATTTGGAATCCAAGGTGGTAGAGCTCGAGAAATCCCTCAAGTCCTCCATGGACAAATGTTGTGCTGAGAGGCAAGGTCGTATTCGAGCTCAGCAGGTACACTTCTTCTTTCCTCTTGATAAATTTTCATACTTTATGCAGATTTATTTTGTGGGTTAGGACTCAAAAACGAATATGGGATCATTTAAAGGTGCATAATTGTAGTTTTGTATTCTTATCGTCAATAAACCCATGTGGGTCCTTCGAATTTTTTTTTTTTGTTGTTGTTGTTGGAAATAATGCTGTCCAATTCAGGCAGAGATTAATGTAAATTGATAGCTATTTTGTTACAGTTTCCACTAAAATAGTTTTTGTGTTTTTAATGATTTTTTTTTTTCCTGTTACTCTGTTTGATTAATTTCATTGTGGGAGTAATGGTATTACTTTTGCAATGCGCCACTGAGTATTCATTACTTCATGTTTCACTAGTACTTTAAAATAATAAAAAGAACCAAAAAAAAAGAAAAAAAAGAAGCTGTGTGTTTGTATTCTTATGGAAGAATTTCTTACGTGAAAACCATTTGTTGGGACTTGGGAGTGATAGTCTGTAACTCAAACAAGCTAGAGGGATCATGTCTCATCTTCCCTGGAGCTTTGCAAGATGCTATTGGTGTTAAATTTTTTTAAATTTTTTTTTTTGTCATAGCTCCTACTGCCGTGTCATATTCTATATGATTGATGGGATGTGTGTGGTGCTTGATCTATTATGTTGGTTATGCTGGAGTTCGGGGGCTAATATCCATGCAATCATTGGGGATATTTCCGGTATTTGAGAAGATGCCCTAGGCTTTTCATTGTAACTCCTGTCATAGTCTTCATAATGAAACTTTAGCACCTTCATGGACCTAGCCCTAGTTTTTGGGTGAGCCACGTAAAATCTGGAGCTTGTGCATGTGTGTTGATCTTTTCTGTTGTTTGCATCTCATAGATCTTGAGTTAGGTTTCATGTTTTGTAACAACAATATCCTTGTCAGCTATTTCTTAAAAGAGTCTAGTTTTCATTCTTGGTGATGACAATCTTGTGATTATAAATTCAATGTTGATATCATATCCATTCGATGAGGTCTAGGTGGAGGGTGAATTCGTGGGTTCAAGATCCATTGGGTGCGTGTGTAACTTACCAATCAAAAAATAAAACATAAAAATTGTGGCATCATCTTTGTGATTTTCATGTTGTTGCATATTTACATCTTTCTTTCTGTGTTGTTGATGACCCAGCAATTCTGTAAGTATTTACCATTGGGCTGATTGTATCTCATTACAAGTGTCTGTTGTGCTTGGTTATGTCCTTGTGTTATTTACTGATTTCTTTTTGTAGGCATTAAGGAAGGGGCTAGCACACCCTCAGGCCAACAATTTGGAATTGTCTGCTTATCCCATGGCACCTATTGGTATCATCCAGTCATGCTACTCTACTAGGTGCTTGCAATTATATCACCAGTTATTTAAATAAACATGTCCAGCTATGAAGAGTTTTATCCTTTCTTTTGTTCTTAAAGAAAATTTTTCCCCTAGGGTCGCATTTAAAGGTGGTGGAATGTGTTTGTAAATTTTTTTAAAAGCATATACATTCATTTCAATAGAAAATTAAAACTTTCTATTCCATAAAAGTGGCATAAACTAAGTAGACATGCTATCATTATTCTGTGAGGAAACTGGAAATATACATGAGCGTTTTGCTAGTTTTATTGAAGGATATATTCATTTCAATAGAAAATAAGGACTTTCTAACATAAAAGGGGCATAAAATAAGTAGACATGCTAACATTATTCTGTAAGGAAACTGGGTGTTCACATGAGCGCTTTGCTCCTTTTTATCCCCAGAGAATAATTGTTGGCAGGAGATTGGAATGGAATTGTTTAGTATGGTTTGAATAAAGTAGATTTCTTGTTGATCTCTAGAAGAGTTCAAGTTTGATCGGAAGATCTGCTATTCAGAGCCAGTAATGTTGACAGAGAATCTGATGTTAATTTTCACTTTACTGCCATCAGCCTTTTATATTCATGATAAAGTTCTTTAATGAAAACCTGTGCATTTATTGAATGTGCAATTTTTGTGTGTTATCTATGTATTTGGTAAAAGCTTAATAAACATGGCCATATAGTTATGTATGTCTTTGCTTCTTTAATGTCCCAAAAATGAATTCAGTTTTTGTTTGTGCAGGAATGGGACACCCAGGCAACCTTTACTTGTACCCCTTGCTAGGGCATGTTTGATCTTTGATCCATCTCGGGTTCCCCCTGCATCCCTTGAGGGTCTTAAAGAATACTCTCATTGCTGGATTATATATGTATTTCACCTAAATACAAATCTGGAGAATTTGTGGAAGCAACCATCTAAATCAAGGTTCAAAGCAAAGGTATGTGGCTCTACCATTTAAATTCTGTTTAACAATGGTGCATGCTAATAATTGTTTCCTCTATATCTTTTTTAACTTGTATAAAAGGTTGGCTGGATGGATAGGTGAGAGTACCAAGATTGAAAGGTGGAAGGATGGGAGTCTTTGCTACACGATCTCCACATCGGCCATGCCCTATTGGACTCACCGTTGCTAAGGTAAGGACTAATGTTACATGTGCATAGACATCTCTTTTATGCTTCAACAAAAGCAAAGATGCATATAGTTTTCCCTAGAAAGATATAAATTTAAATTTAGTTCAGAGGAGGGGAATTGAACTTTCCATAAGTTTGAGGTACTAAAAATTCTGTGAAAATTTGGCTCCCAACATTTCTAGGTTCGTCTTTTCAGAAATATTAATTAATGTTTAAGGTGAGCATCATTTTCTCAAACAATATTACCTGTATAATAGTAAGAAGAATTTCCAGATATACCCTTGTTACAAATTAGAGGTTTGAAATCTCATGGAGCACAAAGTCCTAAAACATCTTTCTCCATTATTTAAACCTGCCATTCTCTCTCTCTCTCTCTCTCTCTCTCTGACACACACACACACATTATGTATATTGTGCGTGTGTGTGTGTGTGTGTATTCTTTAATTAAGTTTCACCACGTTACATCTAATATGATTTCATTCTTTTCCAATTTTTATGTGAGAAGTTGATTTCTTTAAATAAAAGACAAGTATGGAAATTAAAAAGTGGAATATAATCAGTTTAATAAAGCTAGATTCTGTGTACTGTAGGTGGAGGCTGTACAAGATAATATGGTTCTTCTCTCTGGTGTGGATCTGGTTGATGGGACAGTAAGTTTTCCACTATTTGTCTTTGCCAGCCACACTAATTTAGACTCTGGCTTTCTTTGCTTGTTTCTTTGGTATAATTTTAAAGCAAATGCATCTATATGTGATGTTGATGATTTAAATCACAAAGTCAAGCTCATTGTTTAATTTTATTTACAGCCCGTGCTTGATATCAAACCTTATCTACCATACTGTGATAGCATTGAAGGAGCAAGAGTGCCGAAGTGGGTATCGGTATTATCTCCTCTAGTTCTTTAGCAACCACATACTATATGATACTAACTTTTCCTTTGAGAGTGAAAGCTATACTGAAGATTAAAATCGTCTATCTAATATTGGCTCAGAGTTTGCTTTTCCCCCCTTTTTCCCCTTCCAACCCACCCCCCCCCCCCCCCCCCTCTTCAGCTTTTTGTTTTGGTAATGCATTATTGGTAATTCCTTTTTGTTGTCAATTGACATTTTTGTATGCACAGGAGGACAATCTGTTAGCAGTAGCTTCTGTTAGCTTCTCTGAGAACTTCCCTTACACTCTTGCTGAGTGTTGGGTTAAAACAGTGAGTGGTTTAATGTTCTGCTTGAAATATTTTTTTGTATTATATGGTGGGATGGTTTAGAATATTCTTTACTAGCATTTGGGCACATTATGATATTTTTATTATTCTTTATGCTAGTATTTGGGCACATGGATTGCATGGCTGACTACCACATACAAAAAATTATATGAATTAAAAATAAAATAAAATAAAATAATTTTGCAGCATCTTTTCTGCATTGATTTATTATGCAGATAGGCGACAACTTGAGCTAAAATAATACAATATTTTGCAGCCAATTAGGAAATCATAGGGAAGAATGTCATACAAAAAGAAAAGGCAGAATCAGGATTTAAATTGAGATAGGACTATGTCGATCAAAAGTCATTATGGTTCCAGCAGCCACATCAGGCTAACAGCCGTAGCTGCATTTTAATTGCTAAGCATGTGTTAGCCATGCTTTGGCTTGTAGTCCCAAAAAAGTCACCTATTTTTTTTCAATAATATGTAAGGCACCACCATTCCTTGAATCAACCTCTCCAAAAATAAGACTATCTACCGATCAGCCCTCCCAGACCCCGCATAAGCAGGAGCCTTGTGCACTGGATATGTCTTCTTTTTTTCTTTTTCTATTTTTATGTAAGGCACCACCATTCTCCTTGTGTATAAAATTTTCAAAAAAAGAAGAATAATACAGGATGCAAATAAGAAGAAAAACAATATAGCAGTTGGCCCTTCAAAATAAAACATTAATTCCATTGAAATAAGTGGGGCTTGAGGTAAAAGACATGCCAGGTTTACTACCACTAACATCCTCTTTTTCTTTTCTTTTCTTTTCTTTTATTTTTCTTTTTTATGAGTAATGCTTATATATATAAAGACATGTGAGGTTTATAAGTAATGCTTATGGCCATTTCTCCACACAAACTCACTAAATGTTCTACTTATTCTGACAATAGGATAGGCACAGTCTTCAGTAATTTGTTGAAAATACATAATTGTGGAATAAATATATTATGATGACTGTCCAAAGTAATAAGAGAAACTAATTATTCTAGCCTGAAATTATCTTATTCTTAGGTTTGAACTAATCCCTTGTAGACACATCATCTTGCTAATTGCAGGGTAGATGTTACTGGTGCTACTACAAATCATCAGATGTTCCCATTGGTGATTTCTAGAGGTTTCTTTGACTACTTGTTTCCATCTATGAAAGGATACGTGGTTGCAAGGAGAAAAAAAGGAAAAAAAAAATTAATAATAATAATTTTTTTCCTTTCTACTGTATAATAATAGAATATCAGTTGCGGCTTCCCAACATATACAATGTTTAAGAATTGATCAAGCGAACAGTAGCTAGAACTTTATCTCTGTCAAATCTATATGACACATCTATTGATATTACTTAGCAAAAAAAACCAATCACCTATTAGCCTATGGTGTGGGGGTAATAACTAAAAAATATCAGTGGTAGAGTTTGGAACTCATTGATTATTTTAATGCCGATATGGACAGCATTCATCCAGTTTAGGTGCTACTTGGGGCCTGGATTTTATATTGTTTGTAAATTGAAAAATCGATGAAGAAAATGAGGGAAAAAAAAAGATGATTAGAAAGTTCATTAACTAAAACTCATTCAGCCTGGCTATGCGGCATGAGTAGACCTTTTTTTTAGAGGCATGAGAAGACCTTATGCCTACATTAGTTCAAGAAATAATCTCTCCACCTTTTTTCCCTGAAGTAGTAGATTATGTATGTACCTATGTATCTTACTTTCTTCTACTGCATCATATCAATGTAATTAATTGGCATTTTGTTTTGATATTAACCTCTGCCTTTTTATGCTTCTAATTTTTATTTAAATATTGTGATCCTTTTTTTTTCCAGGAAAAGAAGTCACTTTATGCATCACCAGATGAGTTCCAAAGTTTAATAAAGCAGGTGCTTTCATGGGATATTCGGTCACTGGCTCAGAGAAATCGACCTCATGACTATCGTGTTGAGACAGAAAATGGTATAGCATTAGGTAATACCTCTGATTCAGACAGTTACCAAGATGAGAAAGCATCTACCCACATAACTGATCAGGCTTCTCCTATCGAGGAAATAATTTATCACTTGAGTTTGGAAGGACTAGATGTTTCATATAGAATTGATTGCAATGGAAATGTCCTTGTTGAGAAAGTCACAATTTCATCTGATGTCCTGGACAATCATCGAAAGCGCTGCAATTACTCAGAATGGAGTGACAAACTTAGGTTTCATAAAGGTCTTTGAGACCTGATGTTGTTTCATTACTTAGAATTCTTTTTGTCAACTTCCTAACAAGTTTGATTTCCAAATATTTTTGTGAAATGAGTGGCTACCCAAGCAATTTTTAGCTGAATGCAAGGCCTGGGAATAGCATTTTGGTTATATTATTGGCCACAGTTTTAATTTCATTCTAATTTCAATTATTAGAAGCTGGGAGCCTGGGTGCGTTTATTGGTTCATAGGTTTCTTCTTTTTTTTTTCTTTGAGTGTTGCTTCATTGTTTTTTATATTTTTATTTTTATTTTTATTTTTTGGGTCTAGCTGTATCATTGTTCTTGTGAAGACCTAAACTAGTATCCATTGGAGAGTAGGGTCGAGTTCATGTGGCAGAGGTGATGGTTTAACTATTCTCTGGGATGACAATTTGGAGCTCTATGTTAACAGCTACTCCCAAGCAGGCAACAGCACATTGATGCCTCGTTGGTGCACAGTGCTATTAGCAAGGCTAACGGGTTTTCATGCTCACTTTGATACATTCAAAAGGAAAGAATCATGGGCCTTGTTATAGTGCTTGAGCTCAATTAATAAATGTCCTTGGCTGTGCATAAGGGGGCTTCAATGAAATCTTGGTTAAAGTGGGAAGTCTAGTATGGATCAATGACCATGATGGCAGATGAATGCATTCATAGATGCCATTTACAAGTGCCACCCACATGACCTAAGTTTCCAAGTTTCACCATTCACATTAAATCCTTAAGACTAATATATTTGGAGTTTTAAATAGTTTAGTTTTAAAATATTATCAACTCCCTATTTCCTTTAATTTTTTCTTACTTTCTTAAATTTATCTTTTCAATATTGTTCCTTACACAATTTTAACCGCATAATGAATTACTTTCATTTTTAACTATTTAATGATGAAGATGGTAGTGTTAAAAAAATTATTATTATTTTTAAAGGTAGAATGTAATTTGGGTGGGGCTTTCCATTTGGGTACTTAGGCAATTGTCTAAAGCCCCCATGGTTTGTCCTACTGTACAATATCATTACTATCTGGCAATTTTAAACAAACTATATTGCAATCTTAAACTATGGTATCTCATATCCATTTTTGAAAAGTAGTATGTAATGTGGGTGGGGCTTTTCATTTGGGACTAAAGCAATTGTCTAAGTCCTCCAAATGGAGGGAAGAGGTTCATAGTTTGTCCTATTGTACAATATCATTTTTCTATGGCAATTTTAAACAAATTATATTGCAATCTTAATCTATGGTATCTCATATCCATTTTTAAAAAGTAGTATGTAATTTGGGTGGGGCTTTTCATCTGGGTACTTAAGCAATTGTCTAAGTCCTCCAAGTGGAGGGAAGAGGTTCATAGTTTGTCCTATTGCACAATATCATTTTATATGGCAATTTTAAACAAACTATATTGCAGTCATAAACTATTGTCTCTCATATCCAGTTTTCTTGAAAAAGTGGTTCATGTTTTAGTACAAAGAAAGAAAATTTTTGCTTTATTTCTTATATATATATATATATATATATATATATATATTGATGAGTATCGTTCATCCATGATCCAACTACACTAATCAACCCAGAAAAGACCCCTCATCTCATAGCGTCCAACCAAATCTTCCAATTGAGAAGTGGCCAAAGATAGAAGGATGAGAACGTATCGAAAGGTGCGGTTTCTCAAACTGAGGTCCATGATTCTTGCTTCACCAACCCACCATCTCCAGTCATAGGCATAAATCTTGAGATTCTACCCTTCCATTAATACCACAACACCCATTACACCACAACTCTAGTAAATGGAAGAAATAAAAGATCCTTTGCATCATCATATATATATATATATATATTTCTATCATTTACCAAATAAAAGTCTTTCATTTTTTTCATCAAACCTCTCTCTCTCCAAATTATTCATTCTTTTCTTTCTCTTTCCCCTAAACTTATTCTCAATTGTCAAATAGATAAATAAATTCATTTGATTTATTTCTATATATTATGTGTAGGGGCCCGTTTTGTGAGGGATCCCCAACAATACATTTCTTAGAGAGTGGGACGAAGGGCTAGGCGCTAACCGGCTTCCCGCGAGTCCTCTGGAGTCCCTCTTTCTTCAAGGGGACTTATCCCTGTTCTTCTTGACTTGGGGTTGCTCCTCGACTCCTGTCCCAGGAGACCCCCCTCTCAAGAGGGGCACTTTGCATTATATATCTCCTTCGGTCGATCCTAGCCTTCCAACTGTCGATCATCCAGACCACTGTTTAAGGACCTGTCCCACCAGCCACGTTCCCAACCTTACTGTGGGTCGCAGCACCCAAGGTTGTGCTGTTCAGGAGTCCTATCAGCGTTAATGTGGCCAGGGGAGTCAGATAAACGCATTAAGTGTGGATGTGACCACCTATTCTGGGTTTGTCCCCCACCTGGAATTAGACTAGGTATGCCGAGAAAGGGGGGGGTGTCCTCGGCATGGGTCCAATGAGGCTGAAATCCCTAGACAACAGTCTGGGCCAATCGCCCTTCCTCGGCATGGGCCTCGGGCCAGCCTAAAGGCGGGCCGAGGCCTTCAGGCCCACGGGCCCCACAATAGCCCCTCAAAATCCTGCTGCACGTCCCCTCGGACGGGGAGGAGGGTTTTGATATCCCCAGCCCTCGTATTCCGTAAGGCCTTTTGCTAGCTAATTCTCTCCCAAATAGTTAGTTTGACACTTCAATTCCCCGACAAGTACTTAGTTTCCCCGTAGGCTTGAGTCCGAGGACCATGCAGTTCCTTGGCCCGAGTGCTACCTTCAGTATAAGTGGTTAGCTCCCCGTAGGCTTGAGTCCGAGGACCATGCGAGACCTAGGTACAATGCTACCTTCAATAGAAGTGGTTAGCTCCCCGTAGGCTTGAGTCCGAGGACCATGCAAGACCTAGGTACAATGCTACCTTCAGTAGAAGTGGTCAGCTCCCCGTAGGCTTGAGTCCGAGGACCATGCAAGACCTAGGTACAACGCTACCTTCAGTATAAGTGGTTAGCTCCCCGTAGGCTTGAGTCCGAGGACCATGCAAGACCTAGGTACAATGCTACCTTCAGTATAAGTGGTTAGCTCCCCGTAGGCTTGGGTCCGAGGACCATGCAAGACCTAGGTACAATGCTACCTTCAGTATAAGTGGTCAGCTCCCCGTAGGCTTGGGTCCGAGGACCATGCAAGACCTAGGTACAATGCTACCTTCAGTATAAGTGGTTAGCTCCCCGTAAGCTTGGGTCCGAGGACCATGCAAGACCTAGGTACAATGCTACCTTCAGTATAAGTGGTCAGCTCCCCGTAGGCTTGAGTCCGAGGACCATGCAAGACCTAGGTACAATGCTACCTTCAGTATAAGTGGTCAGCTCCCCGTAGGCTTGAGTCCGAGGACCATGCAAGACCTAGGTACAATGCTACCTTCAGTATAAGTGGTCAGCTCCCCGTAGGCTTGAGTCCGAGGACCATGCAAGACCTAGGTATAATGCTACCTTCAGTATAAGTGGTCAGCTCCCCGTAGGCTTGAGTCCGAGGACCATGCAAGACCTAGGTACAATGCTACCTTCAGTATAAGTGGTCAGCTCCCCGTAGGCTTGAGTCCGAGGACCATGCAAGACCTAGGTACAATGCTACCTTCAGTATAAGTGGTTAGCTCCCCGTAGGCTTGAGTCCGAGGATCATGCAAGACCTAGGTACAATGCTACCTTCAGTAGAAGTGGTCAGCTCCCCGTAGGCTTGAGTCCGAGGACCATGCAAGACCTAGGTACAATGCTACCTTCAGTATAAGTGGTTAGCTCCCCGTAGGCTTGAGTCCGAGGACCATGCAAGACCTAGGTTCTGTCTAACACCCTTTTAGTAGGAGTTTGTCCTCGGCTCCGAGAGTCTCGCTTTTGGTGTAATGATGTCCTCGGACCGTTAGCTGGGAGCAGTTCCTCCTTGGGCTGGACTATGATTTCACACGTGACGTTGACCTCGCCTCGAGCACGTGTCCCCCATCTTTTTCGTTTACGAGGCGTCTCTTGGCCATTCGTGCCCCGCGCTTGACGTTTCAGTGCGCGAGACGCGTCTTCATTAATGTCCTCGTGAATTAACACGAATCCGGCGGTTTACAATCCCCTTGGAATTGGGTAAGAATTAATTCTGTTGACAGTCCTCCCTTCGAATTCTGTGCGGCTCAACTCCCACCGGTTTTCGCCCTCTATATAAGGCGTTCTGGGGGAAACGCTTCTCCTCATTCCATGGACCCCCCACCACAACCAGCAATACATCCTTTCACCTCCCTGAGCCCCTTTAACAGCACCGCCAGGATTGTGACCAAAGTTGGGAGATATGGCGTCAAGGACCACCGTGGCCGCAGCCCCCACTAGGCTTCCGGCGCGGCAGAGTCTGGGTGTGACCCTGGCGGTGCCGTACGCGGTGGCCAGGAGGGATGTCGCTGAAGTACCTAACGTCTCTCCCCGGAGCGCACTTCTGCCGGAAGAGACACGCGAACTTATGTCATGGCTGGTGCCCGGGTGTTGCCGTCTCCAACGGCCAACGCTCGTGAGGATTGGAGAGAATTGAGGAAACATCACGGGGGAGGGCGTCCCGGTGCCCCTGCATCTGCTCCTCGCTTTGTTCAAGCTTCCGCCTTGAAGCGAGCCAGCCTCAGCCCCCTCCCGCCCTCTTATTGTCAAGTTCTCCCATTCTCTTGATGCCAATAAGAGCACGGGTTGACACTTCCCCCTCCCTTAGCTAGTTCTAGAATCGGTCCGCCTGGGCCTCTGATTGTAGGATTAGCTTGTAGAAAAGCTTGTAAAACAAGCCTGCCTGAGCCTCTGATTGTATTCTGTAATTTTCTTTTCGTGAAATAATATCAAGCTCTTTTTTTTTGCTGTTGAATCTTCTATTTTGCTGCGACTGTCTTTTTTTTTTTTTTTTTTTACTTTCTGCGAAGTGACCGCTCAGAATGATCGCCGGTTGCGCCGGCCAGCGCACTAACCCTTCCCACAGACGGCGCCAATTGTAGGGGCCCGTTTTGTGAGGGATCCCCAACAATACATTTCTTAGAGAGTGGGACGAAGGGCTAGGCGCTAACCGGCTTCCCGCGAGTCCTCTGGAGTCCCTCTTTCTTCGAGGGGACTTATCCCTGTTCTTCTTGACTTGGGGTTGCTCCTCGGCTCCTGTCCCAGGAGGCCCCCCTCTCAAGAGGGGCACTTTGCATTATATATCTCCTTCGGTCGATCCTAGCCTTCCAACTGTCGATCATCCAGACCACTATTTAAGGACCTGTCCCACCAGCCACGTTCCCAACCTTACTGTGGGTCGCAGCACCCAAGGTTGTGCTGTTCAGGAGTCCTATCAGCGTTAATGTGGCCAGGGGAGTCAGATAAACGCATTAAGTGTGGATGTGACCACCTATTCTGGGTTTGTCCCCCACCTGGAATTAGACTAGGTATGCCGAGAAAGGGGGGGGTGTCCTCGGCATGGGTCCAATGAGGCTGAAATCCCTAGACAACAGTCTGGGCCAATCGCCCTTCCTCGGCATGGGCCTCGGGCCAGCCTAAAGGCGGGCCGAGGCCTTCAGGCCCACGGGCCCCACATTATGCTTTATATATTTAATTGTCTACAAACACATATGGAAATTGTGTCAAACTTCCTCTCCCATTTGTACAAGTCTACATGCTTAATTCGTATTAACCAATCCAACACTTCCTTTTTTTGAGAGATAATTTTAACATGTTGCTAAGCTCGCAGGTCAAACCCTTTCTCCTCTAAACCTCCAAGCACTTTGTGCATGAGGAGTTGTTAATTCAGCTACAAGGCCTTTGACAACCAATCCAACACTTCCAATAGTATTTAATATTTGAGATTAAATTCTATAAGGACGTAGTGTAAAATCTTTGTTTTACCCCTCCAACCCAACATGCTACATCATCTTATCACATATTTAAGAATAAACACAGCCACACTCAATCAATTCTAATACTCATATATAAATCTAACCAAATTGTGAATTTATTGAGATGTTATTAGGTGTGGTAGGATGTATTGAATTTTAAATAAAATGCTGATGTAACAATCACTTATTGGATGGTGTAAAACATGAATTTTACACCCCATCCTTATAGAATTTAATCTCTTACTATTTAGTGTCTTTTCATTTGTTACTATCATTCTTTACCTCCAATTTGTGTTGTTTATAACTCTTTTTTTAAAGGAAAAAGTATATTTTTAATTAAGAGAATTTCAAACTAAGCCCCTCACATTCAAAAATTTTAAATTAAACCCTAGACTTTAAAAAATGTTTCAATTTAAACCATAAACTCATTATGTTATTAATGAAAAACTCTTATACAAAATAACATTGTGTGGTTTAGACTTTAGAGTAAAATATGTTCATATATAATAGACACATTTGTTCAACATATGGTACTGTTTGATTTGAAACTTGTGAGAATATGAGGTTTAAATTTGAAATTGATTCCTAAACTATGAGATTTAAACTATAATATACTCAGAATAAAGGTGATTGCTAAAATAATAAAGAACCTTAACAGAGAATCAATCCAGGTTTCAATTGCTTGCTGGATTAGCATACATTAAGATAAAATACGTTTAGTACAAGTTTAGGATTTTGTCATATCGTGGAGAAAGCATATTATAATTCCATGGATGGATCCGCAGAACTTGTTCCAACATTGGACACTGGGAGCGTTAGGGTCAAAATGCTTCGAGATTAAAACAAAGAAAATTGGACAAAATTGACCTTTTGAAAGTTTGAATCAACGTTCAACTGTTTGGAAATTAAATGGGTGGGCCCCACAAACGAATCGACGGTCATCAACCGCGTGGACCACTATACCCGACCCTGGTCTCAAGTCCATCATGAAGGCATAGATCGGGTATATTCAACGCGCTACGTGTTCTATATTCTTCTTTATTAATTGCCCTCTTTTGTCGCCAAAATTACTAGAGAGCCATTGGCCCCATGCTTATTAGTTGCCAGAAGAGAGAGAGAGAGAGAGAGAGAGAGAGAGAGAAAATTGCATGTGCTCATAATTCATATTTGTTAAAAAAAAAAACCACGAAATTTGGGGGGGGGGGGGGGGGGGGGGGGGGGTTGGGGTTGTATTAATATACAATTAGTTTATGATCAGAATCATTCTTAACGCCGAATTTCATTGTTTGTTGACATGTGTGTTCACGAGTGATCAAAATAAAGTGGTAGATTGCAACAGATATAAATTATCAATTACTATTTAGGGTTCATTTGAGAACAACTTATTTAGGTGAAACTAATTTTTATTTGTTGAAAGTGTAGAAAAAAAAGTTAAAAGTTAGTTGAATAATACAATGAGACTCATGAGTCATGAATAGTACTAAAAAGTGCAATAGGACCTATGAATAGTACAAAAAAAAAAAAACTAAAAACTAAATAAGTTGAAGCAAATAAGCTCATCCCAAATTCATCTTTATAGTCGCATTAACCACTTTTTCAAAACACTTACATCATATTATTTATTTTAAAATTTATTTCATTAAAATATCAATTTTCTTGATTTTTTTTAATTGTTTATTTCTCTTCACACATTACTACAACCACCCACTCTTTTTCTTCATTTTTGAAATATGCAAAGAAATAATAAAAATTTGAAATGCACAACAATGTTTGTGTATATTTGTACAAACACTTTAGCAAAAATGGATAACCTTGTGTATACTATTTTTGGTGTTGGTTGGCAAAATTCGGCCCTTATGCCTTTTTTGCAAGAATTAAATGCTGAGTGTTCTTCACTTAGCAAGTCGTGAAATTAGTAAATTAGATGTATGAATGATTGAATTATTTTATTGATATAGATTATAGACAGAGCATTAGATGTCATGAACTTCCTCTTTATTGCGCATGTGACTGCAAGAAGTGTGAAAATGAACAAGCTCATGGTCATGGCCCATGGGCATTGCGTGGTCAAGATGAAGCAGCGATTCCCTGATCCAATCTTCTTAATAATAATAATAAAAGCAACAAAAAATGAGGAGAAGGGGAAAAGAATATTATATCAATATCATGTTGAGCACGAGGGGGGAATCCAATAGAAGATTGTCTGACAAGTGACCAACATTTTTATGCCTGCTGTACCTGCCAGGTTGCCACTATGATACAACATGTAGTAGTAAGATAGATTCATTGAACTACACCAACACCACCACAAAGTTATTTCTTTCTTTCTTGAGCTACAAATCAAATCACACCTAAAGAATTGATTGCTCTCTTTCCTGGATTTTTGTTCCTTCAACCTCCAGATTTTAAACACAATAATGAAGTCTATGTGCCTTGATAGATACAGAACATACCTTTTCATAGTGGAACTTCCATGTCAAAAAAAAAAAAAAAAAAAAAAAAAATATATATATATATATATATATAGGGAAATGTTAACAAACACCTTGTGGTGCTTGTTAAGATTTCTCATTATGGGTCTCACTTAAAAAAAGGAAAAAAGTTGTCAAAAAAATTGCCAGAAAAGATTAAAAAAAAAAACTGCCAAAAACTGCCAAAAAACCTGTTACTACTGCCAAAAGTTACCAACTTAACACAACCCAAATATATATATATATATATATATATAAATTTTTAATGTTTCAGATCTCTTGAGGTGCAAATATATTTTTCTTTTTGGATAAAAATGTATTTTTATTTAATTAATAAATGAAATAAATTGATGAAAATATATTTATCAAAACACACACTAAGTAAATCTTAGTTAACATTGTCGCTTTCACACATTTTTATTGATAGGTTGGGGAAACTTCTCTTCTATACTACTAGATATGATGTAACTTGGTGCATGCAGCATTGCCTTGATTCTGAATTGTGAAAATATTACGTGCTTTCAGAGTTTTAGGGAACAAATGAGAATGCACGGATTGTAACTGCACGTTTTCAAATTTCAGTTAGGAATGAACACATCTACTTGCCAAAATGCAAGTTACAATATCAAGTAATTAATATATAATATATATATATATATATTATTAATACTTCTTTTAAAAAAAAAATTATCTTTTAGCAAGTTATATAAGAAACATATTGGCTGGCAAGTCTAAAAAAAAATGAATATTGAAAAGCATACTATCAAAGTAAAACTATATATAAAATAACCATCAACAATATCCCCAAAAGAACCAAATTCAACATAGAGGGAGAATGAAAGGAATATATTATCGAGGTAATTGTATTTGCTTTGGTAGATATACTCTTCAAGCACTTGAACCTGTGAGGATCATGTCTAGACAAATAGAAGCAAGGCAGCGAGCAATGACACGAAATATAAGCCGCAACTGAAAAATGTGGGTATGTATAATTGTATATAGTGAGGGAGGGTTTAACTTTCATTGATAACACCCAGAGTCTGACCCCTTCCTTTGTTAGCTGCACTTTCTTGTGGGTTAGAAGACTATGTAATATCCCAGCACATACTGCTGCTAACTTAGCTCTATCTTCTGATGTTTCCTTTTGTTTAGCTCAAACATTCTGCCTCTGCCCTTAAGGCTTGCTTGTATGGCAGATTGTCCACCTGTTTCTTAGTTTTTTTCTATATGAATAACATTTAGTACAAGCTTGCATTGGGAGAAGGTATAGAAAAAAACACGTGTGCCCCACATATGGGTAGACTGCACATGTTATGAGAGAGCTTGCTATATATATAACGGGTACGTGATATCCTTTTTACCTGCATTGGGCGTATCATGAACATGGCACACGTCAAAACATGACTACATCGATATTGTGTGCATTGGATTGTTACGAATAGGAATCTTGCTTGAATAGAAATGCTTACATCAGATCAACAAATGTACTTTTATGTTACAATTACTTAAGCACAACACATTTTCAAGTGTCCGATTTGGATGAGCTAAATTTTTCAGTTTATCTATATTTTCAGTTTATTTTTAATACTATTCATGAGTCTCATTGTACTTTTTGATACTATTTATAGATCTCACTATACTATTCAACTTACTTTTTAACATATTTTCTACATTTTTAGCAAAAAATTTTCAGTTTCAATTAAATAAGTTGTTTCTAAATGGACACTAAATATAAAAAATTTTGCCAAACCAACCAAGAATTGTACTGCTAGGATATTAAAACAAAGAGGAATGTTAAGAAATGCCTTAAAAACATTGGTTTTTAAACTTTTGATAGGAAAAAAACAACCGATTTTTATGACAGATTTTTATATTTTTCATTAAAGTAATATTAAAACTTTTTAAAAATACTTCATTAACAATTGCAATAAAAAAAACCGTTAACTGGATCTAGAACAAAATAAGAGAGGTTATCCATAAGTTGTAACAAACACTTACTGTTCAGACAATAGTTCGTTTGGATTGAGAGGGAGCAAAGAGAGTAGAGTAGAGTAGATTTAACATAAAATTAATTTATTTTTAGCTAATTTTACTCTACTCCCATCCATTTACTCCCTGCTTCCACCTCCTTCCAAACACGCTAACAAAAATTCTGGAATTAGTTGGCATAGTTGGCATTCTTAACTCCTTGAAGTGATGGAACACTACTGAAAAACCCCCCACACCCACCCAACAACCAAAGTAAAGCTGGTCCTTAAGTAAATAACTGAACTCCAGAAGGGCAATCTCTCTGACACTTCACACACGCACAAAAATGAAAAAAAAACAACGGTCCCCACCTCAACACTACCACACGAAAATCCAACCCAATGACCAATATAATTTACTGACACTCTCTTTCTCTCCCTCTAAAACTTAAAAAAGTTGAAAGTTGAAACTAACGCGCACTAAAATTCAATAATAGTTTTAGAGAGAGAGAGAGAGAGAGAGAGAGAGAGATAAAAAAAAAAAACCGAAATGGATTCACCGGCGTCGGGTTCGGGTGAAACGGCGACTCGGGTCGGGACGAGGGGGTCAGTGATAGACTCGATTCGAGGGTGCGGGTTATCGGGCATGAGAATCGACAAGGAAGAGCTGCGGCGGAGGCTAGTAATGCCGCAGTACCTTCGTTTCGCCATGCGCGATGCTATTCGCCTCCAAGACCCTACGGCCGGCGAGGCTCGGTTTCACGAGCGGACTGACCTCAATGTCGGGCCGCCCGAGGCTCCGATCGTCGTGTTCATCAACGCTCGTAGCGGTGGTAGACACGGGCCTGAGCTTAAAGAGAGGCTGCTTCAATTGATTGCCGAAGAACAGGTATGGGAAAATTGCAAAATAGAGTTTGTTTGTTTCTGTGAGGCATTTTGTCGAACGGGTTGTGAACTTTTTTTGAATTTGGAAATTTTTTGGAAAAAAAAAAAATGCAGGTTTTTGATTTGAAGGATGTGAAGCCGCACGAGTTTGTACAGTATGGTTTGAAATGTCTGGAGATGTTGGCTGCGATTGGTGACTCTTGTGCCAAAGAAACTCGTGAAAGGTTAAGAGTTGTGGTATGCTATCTTTACACTAATATAAATCAACAACCTCAACAACATGAACAATCAAGCCTTGGCTTAGTGTCATTCTATATTATCAGAAGTCAGTCATACTCTTTCTTTTTTGTTACTTTCTTAATTGACATGTCTCGAAATTCGTGAGGTCTGCTATCAATCCTACAAATTTTCTGTCATTCTATGTTATCCGAAGTGATGCTCTCTAGTCTCTTTGTTACTTCCTTAATTGACATGTTCCAAAAATTTGTGGGTCGGATATTCTCGACAGATTGTGTTACTTTTTTTAATTGATAAGCTCTTTTTTTTTTTGTTTGTTTTAAGTTTTTAACTTGAATTAACTCACTCTTTTTGACTGGTGCATATCGCGCTCCTCTGAATTTAATTAATAATCAATAATTAATAATAATGATATTATTCATATGAAATGTGATATGTATATAGTGAGATTGTTGACTAGGTTGCTGGAGGAGATGGAACAGTGGGTTGGGTGCTGGGAAGTCTGGGAGAGCTTAAAAAAGAGAAAAGGGAGCCGTTTCCTCCTGTAGGAATTATTCCACTTGGTACTGGGAATGATCTATCTAGGAGTTTTGGTTGGGTAAGCCTTTCTAATCTTTGCATTCCAAGGTAGTTTTTCTTAATTTTTTTTTTAATTTCGGGTTTTCCAAGTGATGTTTTTGCTATGATTGTTGAGCTATGGGTTTGAGTTGAATGTGTTTTTGTCAGGGTGGTTCGTTTCCTTTTGCATGGAAATCAGCCGTCAAAAGATCTCTCCACCGGGCTAGTACGGGTGATGTCTGCCGTTTGGATAGGTTAACTTTCTCACTTACACTATGTTCTGATTTTTAGGGGTTGTGATGCTGATTAATTTCTCTGGTGATTGGTTATGCCTCGCCAGAAATTAATATATGTGCAAGTTGTATGACTTAAGATTACACTTCCTGTATAGATGAGATTTCTCCTCTTTCTAATGAAATTTCATGTTACTTTATAAAATAAGTCTTAGAAATTGAAAGAGGTTAATGCTTTGGGACATTGGGCTCAAGAGCGATATCTCATGACAAAGCTCATATACCTTAATGCTAAAAGTTATAATTTACCTATAAAAAAGCTAAAAAATTGTAATTGTAATTCATTACATGGCCAGTAGAATTTGATTGAAATTACCATTACTTTTATTGTGAAATTTGGAATAAGTACTTGACCATATGTTCATGTGACAAAAAGTATAAGAAAGAAGTGAACAATTCATCCTTATTTTTCATTTTCTTAAAGTTAGCATAAATGGTTAAGCATTAGGTGGTGGCTCTGGATTTGTTTTATCATACAAGAAAGTTTATTGCTGAGCATGCCCTTTACTCGTTATGTGATAACAAGTGCAAAAAATATAATAAAGATATATTAAACATAGTTATACATTTTCTGGTCTTTAAGTGATTGTTGAAAATCAACAATTACAAAAAAGGTTTCAACAACGATCTCTTATATATTGTAAAATATCTTCAGTGCTCTATTATGTTTTAAATAGTTCTTTCACTTGCCGGTATAAATCATATAATTGTTTCTCTTATGATCAAATAGTTATCTTAGCATCACTTTGTTATGGTCACCCTTGTTTTTGGTAATTACTATGTTATGATGGCTTATTGATGTGGCTAACAGTTATTTAAAATCTGTTTTTGATGTTGCAGTTGGCATATTCTGCTGTCAATGCCAAATGGCGAAGTTGTTGATCCGCCCTACTCTTTGAAGCATACAGAAGAGTGTTCTCTTGATGAGGTTGCTGATCTAGTTACTTCATATTCTACTATAGTACTATTTTAGTTGGCTAGCTGCTTGTGCTGAATGATTTTTACCCTTTAAACATTAAAAATATATATATATATATATGTGTGTGTGTGTGTATTTATATTTTATTTTCTTATTGCACATGTTTATGTTGTGATATTTATCTATCAAGTCATATTATGTGCATATACATGTTCGGAGTTGTTGCCCCACTCTAAACAAATTCAGCTTTATACCAGTTAACTCTCTGATATGATAATCTTATGTCTGTCATCACCTATTATATATCAGTTCTTTTGAGAATCTTGCCTCGAAAAACTTGTTATCTTGGTTGTGGGGGAAGAGAAGGGGGGGGGGGGGGAGAGGGACTATGGAGATTTCTCATCTCCTGTTTGTTGATGATACAATTCTGTTTTGTGAGGTAGAGATAAGTTTTAACTTGAGTAAGAGTGAATTAGTGGCAATAGGGGAAGTAAGAAGGATAACGGAGCTTGTGTTAATCCTGTGTTGTAAGTGGGATCAATTGCCAATGCTGTATTTCGGACTGCCACTAGGCTCCAAAGTTAATGCTAGAGCGGGTGAAATTAGATTATTGAAAGAATCGAATGCAGGCTGGCTTGATGGAAGAAGACTTATCTTTCAAAGGGAGGAGGCTCACTTTGATTAAGAGTATGTTTTCTTCTTTGCCTATTTTTTTATGCCCCTCTTTAAAATACCCACTTGTATTGTAATAGACTGGAGAAACTTCAAGGAGATTTTTGTGAAAAAGGGGGGTGGGGGGGTGGATATGGAAGTTGCTAGAAAGTTTTATTAAGTTGATTGTGGTATTGTGTGTTCTCTTTCAAGGGGATGAGGGTTGGGGATGCATAAGTCAAGCACATTTAATTAGGCGCTCCTAGGCAAATGGTTATGGAGATTTGGAGTAGAGAGGGAGTAGCTTTGAAGGTGTGTTATCTCTCCCAAATATGGTGAAGCTTAGGGGAAGAGGGGGGTGGGGGGGCTGGATCATGGATGAGGTTAGAGGATCATAGGGGTTTTGTCTTTGGGGCATTCAAGGAGGTTGGGATACTTTTTTGTGTTATATAAAATTCTTTGTGGGGGATGGTGCATGAATTCGGTTTTGGCATGATTTTTAGTGTGAGGACCTTTATTTGAAAAAAGCTTTACTTGAATTATTTCTGATTGCAACTATAGGATTTCCTTCATTGCCTTCTATTTGGGTGGAGAACATAGTTGGAATTTGATGGCGCAACCATTGTGTGGTTAGAGAAACAATATCATCTTTGAAAGCCTAAGATTAAGGGAGAGCCCAAGAATAAGTGCCCATGTTAACTAGGTTTTTATGGTCATTTGTATTGTTCATGGTATTATTCACGCATATTGTTTGTGCCCACTATTCCCAGATAACAGAAATTTTTTATTTTTGTTTCATCTTACCACTTTGTCAACCCTAAATCAAATCTTTTCTCTTCCTTGCAAAACCCTAATTATTCTTGAGCCGCAAACCTTCTTTTCAAAGTTTCTAAACCTTGAATCTACAAATCCTGCTAAACCTTAACCCACCACAAGCACACAGAAAAATTCTCTAATCTGTCCTGTTTTAGAATCCCTAGTTTACCCAGTCACCACAAGCACTCGAAAACAAATTGTCTAATTGTCATTTATTTCCCCTCATTTTTCGTCTCAACCAAACATAGTAAAATATTATCTATTTTCTATCATTTCTTTTTTCTCTCTTCTACCAAACACACATGAAGGAAAATTGGTATCTTCTCCATTCTCTCACTTTCCAATCCTTATTTTCTATCCTTCTAATTTTCCTTCTTCCCTACTGAACACGCTTGTAAGGATAATGGGAAAGCTTCAAAATGAAGCATTGAATTCCATTTTTGAAAGCTGGTGATACTAAAGTTTGTTGCCAGTTGAAAGCCTGTTTCATGTCAGCCTTTTTTTTTCTTGCATTGTGTATGTAACTAAGGTTCCTGAGTTGTTAATAAACATGTTTATACTTAAAAGTACTGATTTAAATGAGATTTTGATAACCTAGAAAACAGCATGTGTTGATTCCATTGTTTGGATACTAGTGTATAGAAACTGACCCTGATATTGTATGCTGAAGAAGGCCTCTCCAATGCATTTTACTTTGAAAATTCGGATTAATTTCTTCATTTTCTATATAGGTCATAATATATACATATATCTTTTAGGTTTATCTCATTTGAGTTGAAATATTGGTTAATGTGTATTTTCCCGCTACCAGAATTGTTGTATCTGGAAATATATCAGTCAGTCTGTTATGAACATTTCGTTGGCAAGAACTTTTTTTTTTTGGGTAAAGTATTTCATTGGCAAGAACTGGCAGGTCCTAGTGTAAAGGAATATTCATTGCATATGCAATTGAAGAGTTTATGATGAGAGTAGTCAGAGTTGGTTTGGGAAAATAAGATGGAATAATTTAGATACTTAAGTCAAATGGTTCATAAATCTTGATGCACATGTTTCATTTGTTTTGTTAATGCATCTTTATTGCTGATCGAGACTCTTTGCTTTTGGATTGTTTTGTGATACATGTCTTTGATTTTAATGGTGGAAGATTTTTTGCAACCGCAGGGCTTGGAAGTTGAGGGGGCATTGCCTGAGAAAGTGACTTCCTATGAAGGAGTGTTTTATAATTACTTTAGCATTGGTATGTTAACTTGACTGGTTGAATTAAATTTGGTGCACATATGGTTTTTGACTTGGTGGGAGAATGGTAACTTTCTATGATATATGCTCCTCTCTCAGCTCATTAACGTGGATTGAATTTAAATCTAGAATGCTGGAGCACCCAGTAATTCATTAAACGGGTCTTACCAAAGGAGGCTTTTGTGTGCCAAGCTAATTCCTTAGTGGTGCTCATGTGCATCCCTATATCCATCTTGATTCCTTTGGCTTTTCACCTAGGAACTGAACTCTTAGAAATCACCATGTTCAATGAAGAATGATTGAATCATTGCTTCTACTGCAAACTTTGTTCAGAAACCACACTGTAAAATTAAGAGTAGATTGAATCTCAGGATCATTGCTACTATTTAGGGTACCAAACATGTTCCCTTAAATTAATGCTTTTATGTACACCCAAAAAAAAAAAAAAAAAAAAACTTGCAATAGTAAGAAGAGTTTTGTTTGTAAACATTTGGTCTGACTGGCAACCATTTGAGATTCTTTGTACTTAGGAATTTTTAATTTGTTATCTTGAATCTTCTTATATTTTATTCGTTTCTCATGCAGGAATGGATGCCCAAGTTGCTTATGGCTTCCACCATTTACGCAATGAAAAACCTTACCTTGCACAAGGTCCAGTTGCAAATAAGGTCTGGTTGAATGTCTTGATTGCTTTATCTCTGAGTTTGATATATGCATTGAGGTGTTATACGATCAACATTGCAGTTTAATTTCATTTAGACCTTGAAGACTCTTAATTGTGCTGGGCCATCTTTGGTAGGTGGATGTCAGTTTTTAATCTGCTACTTGGTATATAGGAATTTTATGTAGGCCTTGTCTAGAACCTGAATGAATATGAATATCAGGGGTGGGGAAGTAATTTACAATTTCTTACATATATTTAACATTTCTGTATTACTAATTTCCCTGGTATTAGTTTTCTTTAGTAGATGTTTTAAACAAGACGAGAAAATATATTCCCAAATTAGACATGAGTTTATATCTATGTTATGCACTATTAGAAAATGTGTTGGGTGTTGTAACTTAATTGCCATGTAGCTAATTTTGTTTTCCTTCCAGAGTTCAGAAACATGTTCCTTCCTGCATGCTGCACCTTAACAGAAGAATGACTTAAATGTTGAAATGTCAAATATGTTGTCCAAATAATTTGAAACTTGGTCAAATGAGTTTGATCTAGCCAAATAAATATTCAAAGAAGAAATCGCATAAGTCTTAACTGCTGAAATTGTAACTGTTCCATCAACCACGAGTTTTCTCTAGAAAACATCTTTTTAAAGCCACATGCTCTCGAACTTAAAGGAACTCCTCCGTCTCTATTTTAGATTCCAAATGTAAAGAATCTCGAGGTGGAACAAGTTTTCAGAAAGGACTTGAAAACCGAACAGCCAGGATGATAGAATAGACTGGTTGAAGTATGCAATTAGATTTAAGTGCTTATGATTGTTCACTTGAAGCTTTCCTTTGTATTTTGTTCTTTTTTTTTTATATTGATAATTTAGGAAATCAGAAAACTTAATCTTTCAAGTGCGATTAGTTATCAATTGAAGCTTGGTTTTTGCATTTCCTACCTTTTCTTTTTGTTGAGAAATAGAGAAGTCATGAAACACATTTAAAAAAATAAGATAAATCAGAAAAAACTTATTTTTGGAACAGCCAATTTACATATATTATATATAAATATATCATTTTGTTTTCATGTGTTCAGATGCAACTTGTTTTCATTATTATATATTATTATCATGGTCCAACATATGTAACTCTGTGCTTCTTAAAATGGTTCGATGGGGTTATATATTAGGTCTTACTAATACAAGATTGCTACTAATCCATTTGTTATTACAGCTGATCTACTCTGGTTACAGTTGTGCTCAAGGTTGGTTCATCACTCCTTGCTCAAGCGATCCAAGTTTAAGGTCAGATATCTCTCTACTAGAATTGATTATATTTATTTTGATGGTTGTCTCTGCTTGTTAATTTGTCTCAAAGCAAATGGACAGTTTATTATTCTAAGTAGAATTTCTTTTCAATTTGATTGTAGTGTTGAAAGGAACACTAGAGGAAGTGCCTTTTGAGCGTTGTGTAGAAAGGAACATGTTATTAGAACTGTAATTAAAGGAAGTATTTGTATATAGTATCTTTTCCTGGTTCAGAAGAAATCATTCTTGGTTTTGTGGATGACTAGAACCATAGTCTTCTCATCTTGTTTTGCTTGGCTTGAAATGCAGGCTTTTTATTCCACTATATGTTCTCAACTAGTAGTTTTGAACTTCTTAAAGCCAAATCACTTACTGAGAGCTTGAAATCAAAGCATATCTAGGGATTAGTTACTTTGGAGGTAAAATTACTTTGTAGAAGTATCAGCGTCACAGTTATGAAGTTACTTGGGATGCTAAGAGATTTGGCCTGAATTTTCTTAAACTGGGGGGTTGCAATTGCTGAACATATTTTATGCTTTACTTCCACAGGGTAAAGTTTCAATAATGTTAATGGTGAGAGCATTAATGAGGTCAATTAATGAATTGTCAGGTTCAATTTCCCTTCTTTGCAGAGATTTACACCTTTCCAAAAGGGAGGAATAAAGCTTCATGTTTTCTTCTTCTTTCCTTTTTCTTTATTTATTTATCCTCGAAATCTTCTATCTTAGTTTCTTTGGAAGTTTTAAGGGACTTAAATACTGAAAAAGGCAACTTGCTAACCTTGTTCATTTTAGTTTTGATCAAATAGCATTTTTGCATGTCTCTCCTGTCTCCCTTGGGCAATATGGAGGCCTATTTCTAACAGCAGAAAAAATAGTGTCATATTTCTAATTCTCCAGGAGGATGGGTTATATTTCTTAGCATAAAACTGTCATTGTTTGTGATAATATATATAAACTAATCAATGATGGTTCTCTTAGAGCATTTGATTTATTTGTATTCTTATGATCCTTTGTGTTCATCATCGTAAGCCCAAGGTCTTCTTTCTTTATTAACGAAATTGAATTCTTTCCTATAAAAAAAAAAAAATTAATCAATGATGGTGGCATTTTCAGATGTGTCGTAAAGCTTCTATACTGCTTAGAAGAAACAGATGTTTTTTGTTGTGAAATTTCTTCTTAATTGCATTTTGCTTTGAACCTAGGACACCATATGTTTTGTTTGGGCTGACCCTCATCTTTTAATCTCTATGTTAGGCTCCTACTCATCATTTAGACTTTTTTTTAAAAAATTTTTTTTTGGGTGGGGGGGGAGGAGGGGGGGGGGGGGGGGTGAGGCTTGCCGCTGTTCTTGGTAGGAGCAGAGACTGAAAGGTGAAATGTATTGTATTTTTTCCAGGGCTGAGGAACAGAAAATTCTTCAACTTGTATGATTTCTTGGATTTTATGCATGAGAGAATCAAATTTGTTTCCCTCCATATAATGGGCTTCTTCAGCCTTTTTGTAGATTGAGTCCTTCATTTGAGTTGTACAATGAATGCTTTTTTGGGAAGGTGGGTCATTTGTAAAAAGTGCATGCCTAATAATTTGGAGTCATAGAAATTGAGTTATTTGGCATTGTTGTTTAAGCGATGGGTGGCTGTTTTAGTCAATTCCTTAATATTCTCTCAGGAGTGATTCTTTTACTTTGATTATTTGGCTAGAGCTCCTCTCTCTCTCTCGTTTAATATTCTCTCGTTTAGACATATTATTGGACTACAGGCTGCTGTTAGGAAATACCTTGGCTGTGCCATTCAGCAAGGATAGGATTTGTATTATCTTCCTAGATGAGGATCAATCTTTATTGGTTCCTTTGGATGGAAGAAGTATTTCAATAGAATTTCAATTTTTAGTTTAAATGGTTTGAGTTAGTATGAAAAGTACTCCCTCTGTCTCATTTTGTTGGTCCCATTTAGAATATCTAGCCTTTTAAGGGAACATCATTTAATGCATTGTCTTTTAAATAAAAAAGATACAACCAAAACTACCCTCATTAATTCTCTTGTTGCCTTATTATCATGGCATAAAAATTTCCTTCATAGAGTTGTTCGCAGTAAGATTCTGTTATTTGGACTGTTTTTCCTTAGCAAATTATCATTCCTTAAATGGAATTTAAAACGCTTTCTCGTTGTAGGTGTCTCAAGAATGTTTGAAGAATGTAAAAGCTTTCCTTTATAGAGTTGTTTGTAATTCGATTCTGTTTGTTATGCCTGGGCAATTACCATTCCTATGGTAATTAGTATTCTCAATGAAGAAGTATTTCTAAAACCATTTCTCATTGTAGGGGCCTAAAGAACATATTAAGGATGCATGTCAAAAAGGTCAATTGCTCAGAATGGGAGCAGATTCCAGTCCCCGCAAGGTAAAGTTTTAATGATAAACTTTTGTTTGATGCAAACTAATATTTCATTATCAGAATGATTTTTGTTTCAATGCATCAGTTTCAGTTGCCACCGTCTAATTATGAGTACATGTATATATCTCTTCTTCTTGTTGGTTCCCCCTTCTGCTTCCGACTTGAATTTAAATTGTTAAATTTAGATTGATATCAGACCTGTAGTGGAGTAGGATGCCCTTGTTTTTTTGTTTGTTGTGTCGCTTTATTTGGCTTACTAATATCATATTGTTTTCTTCCAGTGTAAGGGCAATAGTTGCTCTGAATCTTCATAGCTACGGAAGTGGAAGAAATCCATGGGGTAATTTGAAGCCAAATTATTTGGAAAAGGTATCATCACATGGTTCTGCTTTATGTAGCTTATCAGCCCTTTCAGGGACGTATTATTTTATATTTATATGCTACAATGATGCATGGAAATGCATTTGTTGTACTCAAATGGCACCTCCTTCCTTTGGAAAGGAGTCAATGCTTAGCTTTTGTTTCTTTATTGATTTTTTTTATAAATTTTTTATGAAGTTCTTTTATTATTTTTCTTTGGAGCTATATTTCAGGTAAATGCCTGCTTCTTTTCTTTTGTTTCTCAACCACTTGGTCTTTCTTACTCTGTATATGCAAGTATGTTCTACAGTCAAATGTCAAATTGATGGTTCCTTGGTGAAAGTATACTTTTCAGAGAGTGTTGGTTCCATGCGTTGGATGCTTACTTTTACTCTATTTTTTTTTGGTTTATTACCAGAGAGGCTTTGTTGAGGCCCATGCTGATGATGGTTTACTAGAAATATTTGGCCTAAAGCAAGGGTGGCATGCATCTTTTGTTATGGTTGAACTCATCTCTGCCAAACACATTGCCCAGGTACAGTATCAAACTCGAAATTCTTATTGTTTATGCTATTGTGTAAAGTTCTGACTACTCAAGTGCTAACATGCAGCCATTACAATCTAACACTGGTCTGAGCATTTTTAATATTGGAATGTCACTATGATGCAATTTTGAAGAATTTTATTAATCATTAGTGGGTTACGTACCTAGATATTTTCTTCAAATAGTGGGAGTGGAGCTGCTGACATGGCAGTCCTTCGAGTTTCTTCCCATTTTTTTCTAAATTATCAGGGTGCTTTAGGATTTATTTAACCAAGCACCGTATCGTGTTTTTTTCTAATAGAAAAAGAGGCCAAAGACACACGTCTCTTGATCATCAATGCATCATGTTTAGTTCATCCTTCAAAGTTTCAGAATTTGTAAGATTCAAGAATATGTAGTAGCTGTTGAAAAATGTACTCCCCTATATAGATGTGTGTGCTAGGGTCTGAGATATATATCTTTTAATTTTTTTAAATTAAAAAAGAAGAAGAAGTTTTGGTACCTAGGGGAGGGAAGAGGAGATTCAAACTAGTGACCTCTGCTTCATGAGGTGTGGTACCCACTCCCCAGCCAATTCTACTACCCCTTGGGTTTGCTATATACTAATCTTTGATCATACTGAAATACATGAGTTTCTTCCTTTCTGGTATACTAAAGCCTTCAATATTTAAAATTTCAGTTCTGCTCACACTCCTGAATCATGCCACATGGAAGTGTGTTATGTTACAAAACCTTTGTCCATTCATTTACCTCTGATATCCTTGCTGTTCCCTGTTCAGAGTGAGCACTACCCTCTGGAATATGAATATCTTCCGTTCTGTTGCTGGCATCAAGGCTTTCATAATCTCCTACTAACTTGGACCAAAACTAAAATTTTCTTTGCCTGTTACTTTGAGGGACCATGCAAACTACTTGTAGGAGAGACCCTGCCTATTTTGGGAGCTTTAAAAACTTTATTGCATTATCAAATGGTAGTCACTCACAAGTTTTCAAAAAAGTTGTGTCACTATACATATTCTTTTTCAATTGTGATAGCGTTTATGGTTGAGCCCTCTCAATCAAATATCAGTGCTTTAAATTTTATTTTCATTTTTTCAGGCTGCAGCTGTTCGATTGGAAATTAGAGGTGGAGAGTGGAAAGATGCGTATATGCAGATGGATGGGGAACCATGGAAACAACCATTGAGCAAGGACTATTCGACGTTTGTGGAAATTAAGAGGGTCCCATTTCAGTCAGCTATGATCAGTGGAGAGTGATATTGGTGCCTTGTGTTCCATTTAGGTATAGCTGGGATTCATGTAAAGCAGGTGTATTACCTGAGGGCTTGTATTGTAAATTATATTTCTGCGCCTCAGTAACAGTGTATTTGTTGTTGTATCAAAATCAGTTTAGTCAAAATTTCCTATTATTCCTTTTTATTGCGAAGATTAGCTTACATACTATTTAGAGAGGAACTGGCTACCGGGTTTATTGGTGCCTCAAGCAATGAGTAATTTAAGGTGCGAAAAATAGGTGTTGATGTGATCCTTCTTATATGATAAATAATTATAATTGTTGATATTTATTGAACATGACGATTAAATTGATAATAAGAAGGCACACTGCTTGAATGTGGTTTGAGTCACATTTCTTAGTTGCAATGACAATTGTTTTTAGTTTGTACTTTGTAGTCTATTCTTATTTGTTTATTGAGAATTAGGGTGTGTTCCTTAAGAAATAAAATTCGGTATGGATCATAGGCTTAAAATTTAGATATAACTAGTGGCAGAGAGAAAAAAGTGATGATTTTTTTTTTTTTTGGTTAAGTGAAAAATAAAAATGGTAGATGAGACTTCTAAGTGTTAGTTCCAAACCTTGCTTAAAATAATGTGATTATTTTTTAATTAAGTATAGTTGATAAAATATATTGAAAATTTTAAATTAAGCTTTATAAATTTTGTAATTTTTTTTCATGAAAGTATAATGCATTTTACATATTCAATTATTATTTAAGGTAAGTTATTTTGAAAATAATATAATGTGTGGTTGGAATTTGTATCTAGTATTCCCTACAAACGGTATATTTTTCTATACATCTTAAATGACCTTAAAAGGATACAAATATAAGTAAATTCATTATTTATATTAGAAAAAAATAAAAAATTGTAATTTTATCAAAGTCTACCAACATTACGCTGAGAATGTGACAAAATTGTTAATGAAGTAGCTCTTTTTTCTACACAAACCTCTCGTAACAATGCATCACATAAGGGGACCGAAATGAAATGATTTGGACTGTATGGACCAAAGTGGACTAAAATAGACTGAATTAGATCAAATCGACAAAATGGACTAAAGTGGACTGAAATAGACCGATGTAGACTGAAATGGAAAGAATAGACCGAAATGAATGGAAATGGACTGAAATGCACCAAATAGACCGAATAGATTGAAGTAAATCAAATGTGTACCACATGAACCGATATATCACATTGATGTGGCTTAATAAAAGTATAGCAATAATAAATGCTACGATTTAATTTTTAGATATTATATAGATATACATGGATTCACTCTATAAATTGTGTTATGTGTTTCATGGAAAAAGAATTCTCGGAGCATGAATTTGAAATTAATGAATGCTAGTATTAATTAGGTAATAAAGTAGAAAGTATTAACATTTAATGATATTTTTTCAACGTTAGATCTCTTAAAAATCTATAGCTTAAAAAAGGTGTAACTTGAACCCACACACACACACATATATATATATATATATTAAAGAAGAGGCCTTATAAAAACAATTAAATATTAATTTTTTGTTTCATTTGATTCAATGTTTTAAGACTTTTCTAATTTAAAAATAACGATTTTTTATTTCCTTTGGTTCAATGTTTCAAAATTTTTCCTCCTTCACACATACACATAAAACTCATTGCATTTCAATTCACTATTTTCACCTCTTCCACTTCTACTCCTTTATATACACCTTTCCATAGCCTTTCATGCTATCCCATGTCAGACGCACATAGACCAAAATCAATACCATTTGCCTTCAATCTTTCAATAACACCTACCTTGCTCCAACATTGTTATCCTATCTATTCTTAACCCATATAAGTTGGTTATAGTTAGGGAAGGGGGCTTGCATTTTATATTGAGTTACAATGGTTATTACAAATTTGATGTTGAGGTTGGACGTTGGACTTGTGAGTTCTGCAAAAGTTGTGATTTCCTGTGGGTGTTTGGGGTATTGATATGAGAAAGTCATACTTGTATTTTGTTTTAGAATTAATGAAAAAGAGAAACAAATTCTATATCAACTTTTATTCTACAATATTCTTTCAAATTGTTTGTTTTTTTTTGTTTCTCATTACTTGAACTGAATAATTATAATGAATATGTGTGTATAATTTATAATTATTGCTTCTTATAATGAACTTGTCACTAACAAAGTTCCGTAACAATTATGCTATAATATATATATATATATATAACATTCTTCAAAACTATTTTAAATAAAACATTACAACATTATCCATGCATCACACCGCAACTTTCTAGTTGTTAATAAAGAGCGGGTTGGATCATGTGCCCTCCGCCCATGCAATCCTAGGAATTAGAATATTTTATGTTTTGTAAAGCCATCATCTATACTAAGCTAGCCACATGCACATCCACATATGCATCACAAAATTTCATCATTTTCATCTGTAGCAACATCGTCTGCTCCTTCACTGCTTGTCCTTGAATGTTTTTGCATATCATCTATACTAGGGGAAGCTCCAAAGCCTTCAGGACTTATTGTAGGATTTAGTGTAGATCCATTTCTCCAAAAAGACCATGAACGGAGACATTTCTGGTTGAAGTTTTTTACCAATTCAATAAATCTCAACCAAAGAGATCCTTCGAGAGGGACAAATGTTTGAGTTTGTCCAGTGAAAGTGAGGGAACTTCTTCACCACATATAGCAAGGAGGGAAACGAAGAAACCGCTCCAAGCCTCCAACTACGATGAAAAGACCCCCGAAGCCATATACACCAAGACTAGGAGAATACGTAGCGATTTCAGCACTTCCATTTTCGCCTGTAGATGTAGTTTGACTTAAAAAGTATTTCCGCATAATATTTGTCCTTTTATCTTTATCTTCAGTGACATTCAAGGTTGCTCTTGAAATGTAAGAGACTAGAGGGGGATCCAAGTGGAAAGGCCTGAAGAAAGAAAGCAAAAAAGATTTAATCATATTGATAAATCTATATGTATTAGTAGAATATAAACAAGATTTTTATTAAATAAAGCTTATTCATTGGAGGATTTAATCAAATAAGAAAATCAATGAAGTTATGTAATTAATATGACCAAGTCTTTGGAGAGTGCTTGAGGACCGTATAAATCCACGTACGCATTCATTTGTAAGCAAAAGTGAAAGAAGAGAGATAACAAATACCAAAAAAAAAAAAAAAAAAAAGCTTCTGTTCCTCTTTCCTCTCCAATTTCTCTTTCATTTTTTAAAATAATTTAATAATTACAATAAGGAAGGGGGATTTGAAATTTTTTTTTTGAAATAATTATAATATGCTACTAACCTCGCAGTTCGAAGTTCGAAACATTTACCTCCTTAGACTCCCGAACACTTTGTGTATGAAGGGGTGTCAATTTAGCTAAGTGTCTTTGTTGAAAACATGAGATGCCAATTGAATTATAAAACTTTTAGCCGATTTCTATTCCATTGTGAATAGTGTGTGTGAGAGTACTGTGAGAGCATGTGGGCACCAATTTTCAACAATTTAAACCATAATCCACTAGTCTAAGAATCACATATATGAAACCATTGCTGCATTTACCATGTTGAGTTGTGACCTATGAAAACATTGACCATAATAGTATCTGGATCTATTCCTCCAAAGTGAATTGTTGCATTCTACAAAGTGAATGCAACGATTCATAAGTTATATCTCATAGTAATGCTATAGATAACAATATATTTTTATATATTTTTTCATAGTGATAATAAATTTTTTTTTGTGACTCTAGAGTTATTCAATATCTTAAAAAAAAGGCTAAAAATTGTAATACATATATTGTTACGTGCGCGCGCCACACACACACTATTATACACAATTTCAAAATGAAATTATGTTTTCAACTCATGAGTTTAGTTCAAAAAATATATGTAATAGTGTGTGTAACAAATACTATCCCAGCAAAAAAATATCTTGCATTCTTGTATCACCCTCTTATGTTGATAGGGGGGTAGAGAGAGAAAAATACTCACAAAACCAAATCCATCAGTTTTGTAGATTGGTCCAACCATTGCATACCTAGAGCCATATTTCGAGAGGAAAAGCTTAATGTAAGGGATCTCATCAACAATAGCAGCTACACCACCATTATCACTTCCATTTGACAGTGCTTCATCATACTCCTCAGGAGTTCTATAAGCCTCTAACTTGGACTCATCGATATTTAACTGTTCTACAAGAAGCTCTCTAACGAAGGAATTTTTTTGATATCCTACAAAGTAACGATTCCTTTTTATCTCAGTTACATCAACAAATTCAGGTTTCAATTGTTGTACCGTCAACATTGAAGCTAAGCTTGCTGTGTAACTCTGTGTTAGAATGAGTACCATAAAGGCCCATATGATTAGTACAAATCTTGACCAATTGTTGACCACTTTCACCCCTAAAGCATCATCAAAATTTGAGAAAAGTGTTGACATGTTTAAATTGATTTCCTTGAAAATAGAGGAAGTGCCAAAGAGCATGAAAAAATAGTGAAAATACACTTTTGGTCTCTAAACTTTAGCTTATGAGCAATTTTTGTCACTAAAATTTAAAGTGATCCTTTTAGTTCTTAATAAACTTAAAGAGATTGCTTTTAGTCTCTTAAAAACTTGAGTGATTGATTTTAGTCCATATGTCATGATGAAGTGTTAGTATTTAGTTTGACCACATCATCTAAGGGACTAAAAACTTCATAAAATAAAATTTTTCATGTTTTAAACTTTAGGGACCAAGAGTATATTTAAGCCTTAAAAAAAAAAAGAATTTCATTTAATGGGAAGAAATGATTTACTATGACTAGAGGTGAGTGTTGCAAAGAGGAACAAGAAAATCATGCGAATCTGTTGATCAGGGCGCCTCTAAACTCAGAATTTACATGGCGTTCAAGAACCCATGTTACCAAACCTGTTAAAATGGAGGTTGCACCGACTGCTAACCAAAGATCCCAACTTAGCGGCTTTAAGAAAATCCATATATTTTTCTTTTCATTATCTTTCCTCAAAGCCATCATTGACATATCTGATTCAGAATAAGGTAATGTAAAATCAACATATGAGGAACGATTAGCCACAATTGTTGTGTCTCCAACCACATGCAGCATCAAACTACTGCATTTTGAGAAAGAGAGAGAGAGAGAGAGGTGAGGAATGTCCTATTATAAAGTTACCTAAAAAAATGGATTATGATTAGTGCAACATTACTTTCACATGTAGCAATCATTAAAATTGTTTTTATTATACACCAATTATAACTTGCCACTTCAACAGTGGTAAAATTGGTTGTATCATTTGACTTATTGTACATACAATAAGCAAGTATTGTAAACTAAAAAATCACCTTAAGTTTGATTAGGAAAAGAAGTTCATCATAAGTTCCCGCACTCTGCCTGCTTTCGTTCACATATAGCACAAACTCATGTGGAAGGGGAAAGGGTAATATATCCAACACAGCAAGGAACACATCAATTGAAAACCCGGATATTTTTGGTTTATCTTTATCGCTACGAGGACACCATTCAACCTTTATAAACTCATTAAAAGCATCTCTTACTGGAACTCCAATCCTCAACTTTTTTGGTTGGTTTATTGTGTCTCCAGGCCAGATTGGTGCCTTAAGTTTGTTCTTTGATGTTGAGTATGCTATTTCACTAATGTCATCTATTTCTCTTGAAAGTCCTTTGGGGTTCCAATATCCAATAATCCTCTCCGTTCGTCCTATCACGTTAAAGATTTCAAAGGTTGAAGCTTCAACTGTCCCTTAACCAAATCAAAGTACCCCCACTAAGGCCTTGAAATCTAGTGCTTGCAATTTTGTTGAGAAGCCTTGGACCAATTTCAGAAACTCCTATGGCTGCATGGTCTACTTTAGTTTCACCAGCATTTTGCTTCCAAAAGCTAGAATGCTCTATATTAGTCTTCTCCACTGCCATAGCCAATGCCCAAATTGTATCATACTCGTAATCCAAAGAGGTTCAACCCAAGAGTATTATAGTTTTTTTTTCTTGAGGTGTAATTTGTTGTCCATCTTCTTTCAAAATCTTCAAGATCTTTTGAAATTTGTATATATGGCCTAATTCCCAAAACACCTTGCATTGAGTCCATGATCTTTGAATCAATAGTATCTAACTAACTTGATAGCCCTTGTGTCGTTATCCATGCCAGCGGCGGCTCCAGGAATTTTGTTTAGGGGGGCCACTACAAAATTTTAATAAAAAGAAAACTTGAATATATTGAATTATCAAAAAAAATAATGATAATACATAAAATTTTACAATTTTATTCTACAAGTTTTCAAATTTTGAATGTTACATGATAGTTCATTATGAATATTTATTGCTAATGTGGGTAGCTATGAGTCTATGATCATTTTATTTTGTCAAGTTTATCTAACATTTTTATCCTTATACAGTTGTTATTATCTATTTGACTTTGTTTTCATAAAAATATTTTTGACTAAATGACTAATTTCAACTCATTGGCTCCGTATTAATTATTAATGCACACAATCACACTTATTCATACATAAATTATACACTACGTGTCTACTTAACCATTTTTTTTTTGAGACAAGTCTACTTAACCAATTAAATGCTTAAATAATCATTTTTTTTTATACAAGACAAAAATTCTACTCTAACCTAATCTAAGTGTATATGTGTGCGAAACTCCCTCCTAGAGACTTGAACCCCAGCCCTTGCCCCCTACACTCCACAAACACTTATACTTGTGGAGTGACCATCACACCAAGGGTGTGCAGTGGTAATGCTTGAACAATCATTAACTTTACAATTGTTTTCTTGAATTTTACTAACTTTATTACAAAAAGTTATTATAATATGATAACAATACACACACATGTAAAAAAAAAAAAACCCTCTCTATTTATTAATTATTAAATTAAAGTTATATTATATTTATATTGTACATACAAACATCCACACACATTATAATTTACACAAATACATAACATTATAATAAAAAGTAATGTACACAATTAATATTAAACACACTCACACACATATAATATAAATTTATAAAAAATAAAATAAAATTACACTTACAATTCACAAACACTTACTCTTTATTCGGTTTCTCAAAAAAAAAAAAAAAAAAAAAATTACTCTTTATTCTTAAAGTCGAAAATACTTGTAATAAAGATGTGTAAAATTTAAGTCAAAGTGTGCAAAAAAAATATTTTTAAAAATAAATTAAAGTATTAAGCTAAATATATATATTTATATATATATATATATATAGCTTTTTATTTTGAAGTCAGGGGGTTCATTTGAACCCCCTGAATTTGCTTTGGCGCCGCCCCTGATCCATGCATACCCTTCGCTCATCATTCCTGAATTCTTTACATGTACAAAAAGCTTTGAGCCAAGAGAAGCAGTCATGTGTACAAGGAATATTCTTGTTTGCATTGCCTTTAATTTTTTAAGCTCCTCTAAAATATCACTATCTTTTAATGACTGAGAAATTAAATGACACTTCTGTAAGGAAATCGGACATCAACCTCTTGGAAAGCATCTATCAAATATAGAATTAAGTCAATGTCAAAATCTGTGTCTTCATAGATAGGGATGACTTCTCGCCAACCATAAGCTTGAATTAAGGCGGCTATGGCTTTCACTTGAGCTGAATCATCTTGGGTTGTCTGAATGAAAAATGGGTTATGGTTTGTGGTAAGAAGGGGACTTGTGGCTGAGAAAGAAAGTATAGGAACATGGGCCTTTTCACCAAGATTTGTGACAAACTTAGATTGTGCTGAACTTTAAGGTCCTATGATGGCATGCACTTTCTCGTTGTTCATCAGATCTAGAGCTGCATTCCAAACGAATGAGTCAGAAGATCAATGTTCACAAAGAGTTAGGATTCTTTCCATTTGAAACGGATGCATTTAATGTTTTAGAGTAAATATGACAAATATGAAGGTATATCCAATGCTACATTATCAAAATTTCAAATGACGTGATTCTCTGTACACTGTCAAAGTTAATTCTTGGTCCGTGAAATACTTGTCTTGTGATGGAAAACTTCAATCAATACATCTGAAGTTCTATTCAAAATTACTGGTCTAGAATGTTCTTTCTCCCTTAAAAATTCGTTAAAGCTAAGGATCAAAGATTGATTAGTTTTCTTCGGAATGGTTTAGCTAGTTCTTCTATTGGTGTCAAAGTAAATTGGGGTTCAGTGTATAAGCCCATTAAGTGAGGGAGGATTAGGCTTAAGGAGGATTGAGGAATGTAATAAGGCAGCCATCATGGTTTCATTGGGTCATTGTTTGCTTAGGCAGGTTCTTTATGGGTTCTTTATAGATGCCAGATCTCTCATATTTGGAGTTAGAACTGGCTCTAACATTTCTCTTTCGCATGACTGATGACATCCAGATATGGTCAAAGAGCTGTGTTAATTTTTTATTTTTTATTTATTTTATTTTTTTTTTATTTTGTGTGTGTGTGTGTGTGGAGAATATTAAGTATTTTAACACACACATGGAAAGAGGAGAAAATATCTTAAAAAAACTGACAGTAATATGTATCTAAAACGGCCTAACTCTTGAGGTCAAGTGGTGGAAACTAATATAGTTCCCAACCTGGGTGCAATTCCTAAACTTGCCTTCATTGGTTGGCTTGCTATCCAAAATAGATTGCTAACGAAGGAAAGACTTTTGAAGTGGGGTATATGTGTTGATGCAAGTTAAGCAGAAATGGAATTGAGATTACGTTGGAATATTCAATGTATGAGTAGTGTAATGTTAAGTAGTGAAGTCCCATATTAGATACTAATGAGAAGAAAAAGTGATTATTATAACATAACTAAGTTCATACTCATTGGGCTTAAGCCTTTTGGATTAAGTGGTATCTTTATATATTATATTAATTACTTTTTATTTTCTCATTCATTTGATTCGTCATAAATTTTAAAGCGATGCGCAAATACTTTGAAATTTTGTTTGAAATAATTTTTATATATATTAAGACCTATATATAATAGTCATTTTGTTGTATAGTATTTATGTTTGCCCACAATATTGTTGAATGCTTTGAAGCTTGATCTTCTTAATTCATATTTTATAAAAATAAAAAATTCTCCTAGAATTGCTTTTTGAAGATTGAGTGGAATTGTTTTACTAATCTAGATTTATGATGTTGAAATTGCATAGTTTTTCAACATTTCTATGAGACTATAACATATTATAATATTTACTTTAAAAAGTAGACTTTATTTTATAAATAATTAAATGATTTTGAAATCTATAAATAAGAATTTAAAGCATAAAATACTTTCATGTCTTGAAATTATATAAATTTAAGTAACCTTGCAAACACTTCCTCAACCACTCAATTCTCACAACCAAATATTGAGACCCTAATCTTAAACACCCATTTCATCATCTCAATGAAATTAAGGAAATCATTTGTAAGCATCCACATAAAGAGAAAGAGATTAAACAAATACAAAAGGGCTAAAAATATATTCATTTATCAAGATTTAATTGTCTTTAGCTGAATTTTCATATCCCAAAGAAATAAAAAAACACCGAAAACACTTTGAAATCACCATCGACTTTTATTTTTATCGCTATGGCTCATGTGGTGTTTACAAAGGATAACATCTCCCTAAACAACATATTTCAGGTTTTAAGCAAAAAGCTGATGTGATGTTATTAGGTGTGTTAGGATGTATTGAGTTTTAAGTAAAAAGTTGGTGTGACAATCTCTTATGAAATTCGGACTCTAATATTTATATACATATTTTTTTAAAGAAATGATGGAAAGAAAATGATGACATACCACTGATGTAGCTCAAAAAGTGTAGCAACAATAAATGTTATGTTTCAGTTTTTAGATATAGCAGTCGCAGACCTATGCGATGCGTGCGAATATATAATTATTTTGTAATTGTAATATAATGTATAATTTGTTCTCTCTAAAAATTAAACAATTTCTAAAATTAGTTTTCATTTTTCTATCTCTACTAATATATCATTCTATTATTTTGGTTGTGTTTGATTGATATTATTCATTTATAAGCTGGTCTATATTCTTCGAAATTATGTTATAGTATGCTACGTTTTTCTAAATTTTTTGGTACAATTAAAATTTTTGAGTTTCAAATAAATTGTTCAAATTCTTCATTATCTTAAAAGAGATTATCATGATAATCAACACTCATAACAAACTTATACTAAAATCTATAATTTATTCTCTAAATTTTGCTGTAGATAATTTGTTCTCCCAAAAAATTAAAAAATTTTAAAAAGTAATTTCCATCGTTCTATTTTTACAAATATATAATTTTATCTTTTTTTTTTAATGTTTTTGATTGATATTATTCTTTTTTAAAATTTTCCACATTCTTCTAACTATTTTTATTATGCATTACATTTCTTAATTTCTTTTGGTACAATTAAAATTTTTAAGTTTCAAAGTTATTATTCTAATTCTCATTTTTTTAAGGAGATTATTATGATAACTAAAACTTATCATATAATTACAGTTGATGTTACTCAAATAAGTGATAATATTCTCAACCCAAACTTGTCTTTTTCCATGCTTAAGTAGGTACATTGAATTGGACCAAAATAGATCAAATGGACCAAATTGGACCGAGGTGGAGCCAATGGATAGAAGTAGACCGAATGGACCGGAATGGATCGAATTAGACCAAAGTGAACCAAAATGGACTGAAGTGGACCGTATTGGACCTAAGTAGACTGAATTGGCCTGAAGTGGACCGAACATGACCGAACTAGACCGAATGAATTGAAATAGACCGAAGTGAACCGTATAGACCAAAGTGGACTAAAATGACCAAAGTAGCCCGAATTGGATTGAATTAGACCGAATTGGACCAAAGTAGACCAAATTGGACTGAAGTGGACCGAATTGGCGACTTGTTCGCGACTCAGACCAGTCGCAAAAATCGCGTGTTTTGCACAATGAGGGTCTTTTTTAGAACTGGTTTCAAAAAGTTTTCATTTTTCCCTCGCATCTTATGACTATTCATCTTCTTGTCCGTCTTCCCCCTCTTTCAAATCACCGTGTTCACACACAAACTCTTCACATTCTTTGTCACTTGCTCACCAATCTTCAAGAAAAGGTATGGGTTCCATTTCTTTCTCATTGTATTTCACATTTCTTACCTAAGATTTCTTGGATTGGGTGTTTTTGATAATCGTTATGATTATGATGCTTGAATATGGCTATTTGATGCTTTGGCAAGATTGTTGTGTGGGTTGTGCAGATTATGTGTTATTACACTTTGTCTTTGGCTACACAATGTGTTATTTGTAGCACACACACATTCAGTGACATGGTTGTGACCTTAATCTCATGATTTTAGGGTTTTCCACAATATTCCTGTTTTGGGACTAACTCTGTGCTAATAGAGTTTGTTGTCTTGTGTGGTCTCTGTTGCTCTTTGGTGTAACATGATGCAGTTTGAAAATGTCTCCGTTCAAAAGATCAGCTGTGAAAGGAGGCAGCAGCAAAGGGAAAGAGCCCGTGATTGATGTTGATGATCTTTCCCCAAAGCCAAAGAGGACCCGATCCCCAACAGGAGTGTATGATCCTTACAAGTTCAGATCTTATGCTGCTTTTTAGACCTATGTGAACTACTTTAGAGACGCCTCTTTGCTGGTTGAAAGGGCTGTTAACCAGCCGTCTCTCCTGGACACCAAAATCCCTATATGGTTTGCCATCAAGGATTGGAATTTCCTTTTCTCCGACCTTGATGATGCATACGAGAATTTGGTGAAAGAGTTCTATGCTAATGCCATTGTTGAGGGAGAGGAGCTCAAATGTTGGGTTAGAGGAAAGATTTTCTCAGTAACTCCCACTTATCTGGCAAAAATCCTACACATCAACCGGCCAATGTTTACTAATCCATCGGTATATGATGATTTGAGTCCGGATGAGGATTTACTTAGGGACGCTCTTGGAAGAAACTTGGAATTCTCACAAACTGGGAACTCAATCAGTGTTTCCTCCCTATCTCCAGAATTAAGAGTGCTTACAATAATCATGTTCAACAATCTGTATCCTTTATCTAGCACTGGATACATGAATCTCGGGAGAGCTTTGTTCCTCCATGATCTGATTACTGATGAAGAGATCGATATTTGCGCTCATATCTTTCATATTTTGCGCAAAACTATTGCAAGAACTGACTCAAGGACCTGCAATCCTTTTTGCTGCCTCGTTTCAAGGATATTGAAACTCAAAGGCATTCATCCATCAGTTGATGAGTCTCCCTACACCAAGCCAAGTCCAATCAACATTCGTACACTCAATGCTAGCATTGGACATAGTCGGAAGGGAATCAAGACAGAGACTTCAGCATCTCATAGTGGTTCTCGCTCCAGCTCCTCCTCCTATGATGAGAAATTAGACAACATTATGGCATCCGTCCATGAAATAAGCACTAAGATGTCCGGACTCGCCTCTCTCATGCACCATCACACCATTCGTTGTGATACGAAGTTCACTTCTCTCCAAACCCAATTGGACCAAATTCAAAGGAAGCTAGAGGAAAATGAGGACTAGCTATTCCGAGACAAAAAAGGGGAGACGATGATGATAGGGGGAGGAAGAGTTTGATCAAAGGGGGAGTATTGATGTTGAAGAATAGGGGATAGAAAAGGCCTATGTTGATTAATATTATGTTGCGTATTAAGTACTTTGTGTTTTGTACCCATGCTTTGTAGCTTAGTACTTGTTGTTAATGTTATGCATTTCTTTAAGTACTTCACTCTTGTGCCATTGTTGGATTTTATATCCTTGATGCAATTACTTTGAGTTTTTGTATCGGTTGAGTGTTGGACATGCAAATGATACTTTTCATTGAGCTTATTAGCTTGCATGTCCGGATGTTCATTCCTTGTGTGAATGAGCATTGTGGTCACTATTTATAGTGATTGTTCATTTTTGGTCAAGCCATGCTTTATTGCTTTAATCTATATTGCTTGATCGCATTGTGCTTGCTCTATATGCATTACAAGTTTTCTGCATACAATGATCATACTGTGTTGTTGTTTTTCACGAGATACTTGTTCTTATGGTTCAAGAGCTACATAGATTCTAGAGTTAGGTGTGAGTGAGTTTTGTTCGACTGTTCTCAACTCACATGTTAAGTCTAGAGTTTGTTTTAGGGTTTTGTCACGGAATAGCCAAAAGGAGAGATTGTAAGGTTGAATTTAATCAATCATTTTGTTGGCTTTATTTCGTGCCAATTTGCTTGTAATTCAGCATTTAGAAACCCTGTATTTAGGTGGGAATCATGTAAGGGTAGTGTGTGAGAGAGTGTGAAGAAAAGCTCAAGAGTGTGCACTCAGCAGGGCCTCGCGACTGGATCTCACGACTAGCTCGCGGCTGGCAAGTCGCCAAAGGAGGCACACGTGTGAAGCATGCAGAGGAGCTGAAGAGTCACGCCAGCTGGAGTACTACAGGACAAAACTTCCAGTCTGGCTAGGCAGTTAGCTCGCGACTCAGACTCGCGACTTAGTTAAGTCGCGAGGTCAAGTCGCCAGACTACTCTGTTTGGGAAAAGCTGACCTTTCACATTCCAAACACACACTAGTATAAATACCCCATATACCCACGTATTGTAGAGAGCTTCTAGAGAGAATTTTGAGAGAGAAACCCTAGAGAAAAACAAGATTGACTCATCCACAATCTTCATCCTTTGATTCTCCAAATTCTTCTACTCTCACCCTCTCCATTGTTATATCCTTGAGAGGTACATTAGCCAAATATTTATCTCACCATAACCATATTTGTGAGAATGTTATTTGGTGCTTAGGAAGCAATTAGGAAGGGACCAATTGATATTGGTTGATGCTATGGGCTATAGTGGAATCCGGTAAGCTAGAGAAGATAAAGGTTCGGCATAACCTCGTTGGAGCAAGAAGCTTGGAGGGCTTAGGTACACTGGGTAGATGAGGCTTGGAGGGTCTTCTGTTGTTCATGTATCCCAACTTCATTCTCTAGTGGATTATTGATTTCTTGGAGGGCGGCGGAGAGGTTTTACGTCGAGGACTTCGGTTTCCCCTTCGATAACACATCGCTGTGTTGTCTTTGTGTTTGCATATCTCTTCCCTTAATCTTTGCCTTTTAATTACTACTGTGGTTGTGATTAATTATGGTTTAGATTGTTTTACCAATTCTGAAAGTTCGAATAGCGTTGAAAACACTATGACCGTTTAGACTCCCAATTACAAATTATTAATTCAAGCTTATTATCAAACAACTAATGTGCGGAACATGAACATAAGCCAAACACAGAAATGATAAACAATCTTAGCCAATTATAATCACATCCACAACAGAAAATAAAAGGCAAAGATAAAGGGAAGAGAGATGCAAACACAAGGACAACACACGATGTGTTATCGAAGAGGAAATCGAAGCCCTCGGCGTAAAACCTTTCCGCCACCCTCCAAGCGGTCAATAATCCACTAGAAAATGTAGTTGGGATACATGAACAGCAATAGACCCTCAAAGCTTAATCTACCCAGGTACCAAAGCCCTCCAAGCTTCTTGCTCCAACGAGGTTGCGTCGAACCTTTTTCTTTTCTAGCTTACTGGATTCCGCTATAGCCCATAGCATCAACCAATAACCATTGGTCCCTTCCAAACTTCATCCCTTAGCACCAAAAGACCTTCTCACAGATGTGGGTGAGGTGAGAAAAGGATTTGGTCAAGAATCTCTCAAGGATGTAACAATGGAGAGGAAGAGAGTAGAGGAATTTGAAGAGTCTCTTAGATGAAGATTGGGGATGAGGCAATCTTGTTTTTCTCTAGGGTTTCTCTCTCAAAATTCTCTCTGGAAGCTCTTTACATTTTGAAAGTTCGAATAGCGTTGAAAACACCCTTGAACGTTTAGACCCTAAATTACAAATTATCAATTCAAGCTTATTATCAAACAATTAATGTGCGGAACATGAACATAAGCCAAACACAGAATTGATAAACAATCTAAGCCAAATATAATCACATCCACAACAGAAAATAAATGGCAAAGATAAAGGAAGAGAGATGCAAACACAAGGACAACACGCGATGTGTTATCGAAGAGGAAACCGAAGCCCTCGGCGTAAAACCTCTCCGCCGCCCTCCAAGCGGTCAATAATCCACTAGAAAATGTAATTAGGATACATGAACAACAATAGACCCTCCAAGCCTAATCTACCCAGGTACCTAAGCCCTCCAAGCTTCCTGCTCCAACGAGGTTGCGCTGAACCTTTTTCTTTTCTAGCTTACCGGATTCCGCTATAACCCATAGCATCAACCAATAACCATTGGTCCCTTCCAAACTGCTTCCCTTAGCACCAAAAGACCTTCTCACAGACGTGGGTGTGGTGAGAAAATGATTTGGTCAAGAACCTCTCAAGGATGTATCAATGGAGAGGAAGAGAGTAGAGGTATTTGAAGAGTCTCTTAGTGAAGATTGGGGATGAGGCAATCTTGTTTTTCTCTAGGGTTTCTCTCACAAAATTCTCTCTGGAAGCTCTCTACATTTCGTGGGTATAAGGGTCTATATATAGTGGTGTGTGTTTGGAATACAAAGAGACAGTTTTTGCCAAACAAGGCAAGTTGGCGACTTGGCCTCGCGACTGGTCTGAGTCGCGAGTTCAAGCTGCGAGATAACAGCCTGGCCAGCCTGGGACTTTTGTTCTGTAGTGCGACAGCTGGCGTGACCCTTCACCTCCCCGCATGCTTCTCACGTGTGCTGCAGTTTGGCGGCTTGTCAGTCGCGAGTCCTAGCCGTGAGTCCCTGCTTCTTTGCACAATGTTGAGCATTTCTTCACACTCTCTCACACACTACCCTTACATGAATCCCACCTAAATACAGGGTTACTAAGTGCTAAATTACAAGCAAATTGGCACGGAATAAAGCCAACAAGATGGTTGATAAAATTCATTGAACATTAGGCATGTGTGTTGTGTGTGTGTATCAAGTGTGGAATAGTCCATAGTCTAGAGTGAAGCTTCAATGATCAATTCAATCAAGTCATACACAACTAGTACTAAGTCAAGTGGTCTATCTCAATTATAGAAATGAACATATATGACCTCCCACAAGAAAATGATTACATATCTTTGAAGATTTTCATTTGGCTTCTTTACAATTCATATCATTTGAACTTTTTGAATCAATACATCTCATTTTAGAGATCAATGCCTGAAATTTTTGATATTTCAATTTGATGAACAAGCCTTTGGCTTTTTGGGGCATCATACATTTTATTTTGGTTGCTTTCCCTTTTTCCTAGTCAAATACTAGTATGTGCGACAGGCTTTTGCAGCTCAATATCTCTTTTCATTTGGAGATTTACATTTGGTGAGCTCTTTAAGCAAAAACAACAAAATAAAGAGTGGGAAGATATATAGGCACAAGTCTATGCATGTCTCAAAACCAACAAGGCTATTGACTAATCATTCATGACAAGCTTGAACATCGATTTACAACAATCACACAAAGATGTCAAGATTTTTCCCACAAAGATAGATGTGCATATAGAACAAGCTAAGCTCGTAAATGCACTACGCCATTAGTACGAAGGTACTAGGCCAAACTCACATGAGATATGTGCTTAAACATATACGATCAAACTTTTTAAATTTTTCACTTTTTATGTGGTTTTGAATTTTTACTCACACAAAACAAAGACAAAAAAGGTAAGATAAAAAAAAAACAAACCAATGCAAATAAAGAGATGCATGATGCACAAATGCATGACAATGAAGCATCTAATGCATGAAGGGTCCTACAAAGATCGAAAGAATTAGATCAAGGACCAAAAGAGCAAAAGCTCAACAGTAGGAACCCTTCCTCATCCAAACGGAACAATTGTTTGGAATGAGTGTCTCAAGAGAAGTGAGACGAGGGTTGAAAGAATGAGAACCGGAGATGCACATAGTCAAGGAGTTAAGAGCATTAAACATTTTCTTTAACAACATGCTATTTTCACTCAAAACCGGTTTACTCTTTTTAGCACAACTTCCAAGAAGCTCAAGTTTCTTTTTTCTTCTAATTCTTTTAAGAGCATGAAACTTAGAGCAATGAGGTCTTAGATGACCAAAAGCACCACAATAGTGACAAAAAATGTGTTTAGGTCCATTAGGTTTTTTGGGAATGGATCTAGCAACATGGTTTTGTTCTCTCTTCAACTTATGACATTGAGGCCTTATATGACCAATCACACCACAGTGGTGGCAAGTTGGAACAAATTTAGATCCATCCAAAGCCTTAGGTTGAGACCTAAACGGAGGCTTTGACTTAACAGCTTTTCTCTCCACCTTTTGATTTCTTTTATGTGGAGGAATGTACACCGATTTGTCGTTTGAGGTAGAACACACAATAGACACAAAATCGGGTACCACAACATGATTGCAACAAATATTTTCATCATTTTAAACAATAGGTTCAGCAATCAAACACTTGGCATGCATCTTAAGAGATTCATTTTCACATTTTAGCTCATCAACAAGTTTGTTAGACAAAACAAGTTTAGCATCCAAGTCCATATTCAAACATTCAAACTCTTTCAGCTTTTCAACAGAATTTTCAGCAAGTTTCTTATATTTTTCAACCAATTTGTTGGATTCATTGAGCTTAGCAATCAAATCATCCTTTTCACAAAATAACTTGTTCAAATCCTTATTAAACTTCTTAGCCTTTTTCTTCAAGAGTTTGATGTTAGGAATATCAACATGTTAGGTTCTAAAGGTTTAGGAATTTATGTATTTAGAACTCTAATGTGTAATGTTGGCAAACCATGATCAAAACAACATGTTTAGACTTGTTAAAGTATGCTCAAAGTTGATTAATTATTGTAAAGTTGGAATCGAGAGACTGTAGATGCATTGGGGCATTTCGGTCTGGCTCGATCGATCGAAGAATAGACTCGATCGATCGAAAATCGATCAGACTGCGTTTTTCTGCAGTTTTCCAACTCAGCCCTAACTCATTAAATGTTTAGGGTTTTATGTTTTTGCCCTAGGTATATAAGGCAAAACCCTAGCCACGTTTTTAGAGTTGCTCCAGTTGTATTGTTGCTCATACATTGCTGTTTTGTGTAAATCTCTTGTGAGATCTAAAGGAGCTTTCCTTTACACAAAGCTTAGGGTTTTCTAGATGGAGATTACTTCAACATCTTGATGATCAACTTGGTTGCTGCCTTTGAAGCTTAAAGAATATCAAGCGTGGGTGCTTGTAGCTGATTGAAGAATCAAGAAAGAAGGAGTCCGTGGATTCGGAGCTTGCACGGGGTCGTGTCAGTAAGTTCTACTGGTAGGTAGCATTAGGAAGTCGAGCGGGGAGCTTGTAAGTCCTTTTGTATGAACTTCAATTCTTTCATAGTGAATTCAGTTTTGCCTTGAGGATCGGTGGGTAAAATCCTCCTCAGGTTTTTTACCGGTTTGGTTTTCCTGGGTGATCATATCATGTGTTATTTATTATTCCGCTGCTATATATTTTCATGATATGATTGTTTGATTGTTTGATTGTTTTAACCTAGAATTGCTTAATTTGACTAAGTAACAACTTGGCTAATTAACTAGGCTACTCAATCTGGTTGTGTGTTAAGGGGTCTAAAACCGTTCACAACAACATCCAAAGATTCATGTAGCATAGCATCACAATTATGAGGATTATCACTCATGGAGGCATTTTCACAAACACGTGACATGCTACATTTATCATCAACCAAATCATACAAAGAGGCATACAAAGCACAATCCATGGCAAATAAACACAAGGGGTCAAGGATCACACTTAGGCATTTAAACCACAACAAATGTACCCGCTCTGATACCAATTGAAAGTTCGAATAGCGTTGAAAACACCCTTGAACGTTTAGACCCCAAATTACAAATTATCAATTCAAGCTTATTATCAAACAATTAATGTACGGAACATGAACATAAGCCAAACACAGAATTGATAAACAATATAAGCCAAATATAATCACATCCACAACAGAAAATAAATGGCAAAGATAAAGGAAGAGAGATGCAAACACAAGGACAACACGCGATGTGTTATTGAAGAGGAAACCGAAGCCCTCGGCGTAAAACCTCTCCGCCGCCCTCCAAGCGGTCAATAATCCACTAGAAAATGTAGTTGGGATACATGAACATCAATAGACCCTCCAAGCCTAATCTAATCAGGTACCTAAGCCCTCCAAGCTTCCTGCTCCAATGAGGTTGCGTCGAACCTTTTTCTTTTCTAGCTTACCGGATTCTGCTATAACCCATAGCATCAACCAATAACCATTGGTCCCTTCCAAACTGCTTCCCTTAGCACCAAAAGACCTTCTCACAGACGTGGGTGTGGTGAAAAAAGGATTTGGTCAAGAACCTCTCAAGGATGTATCAATGGAGAGGAAGAGAGTAGAGAAATTTGAAGAGTCTCTTAGTGAAGATTGGGGATGAGGCAATCTTGTTTTTCTCTAGGGTTTCTCTCACAAAATTCTCTCTGGAAGTTCTCTACATTTCGTGGGTATAAGGGTCTATATATAGTGGTGTGTGTTTGGAATACGAAGAGACAGTTTTTGCCAAACAGGGCAAGTTGGCGACTTGGCCTCGCGACTGGTCTGAGTCGTGAGTTCAAGCCGTGAGATAACAGCCTGGGACTTTTGTTCTGTAGTGCGACAGCTGGCGTGACCCTTCACCTCCCTGCATGCTTCTCACGTGTGCTGCAGTTTGGCGGCTTGCCAGTCGCGAGTCAGCCGCGAGTCCCTGCTTCTTTGCACAATGTTGAGCATTTCTTCACACTCTCTCACACACTACCCTTACATGAATCCCACCTAAATACAGGGTTACTAAGTGCTAAATTACAAGCAAATTGGCACGGAATAAAGCCAACAAGATGGTTGATAAAATTCAACCTTACACATTTCGTGGGTATAAGGGTCTATATATAGTGGTGTGTGTTTGAAATACGAAGAGACAGTTTTTGCCAAACAGGGTAAGTTGGTGGCTTGGCCTCGCGACTGGTTTGAGTCGCGAGTTCAAGCCGCGAGATAACGGCCTGGCCAGCCTGGGACTTTTGTCCTGTAGTGCGACAGCTGGCGTGACCCTTTACCTCCCCGCATGCTTCTCACGTGTGCTGCAGTTTGGCGGCTTGCAAGTCGCGAGTCCTAGCCGCGAGTCCCTGCTTCTTTGCACAATCTTGTGCATTTCTTCACACTCTCTCACACACTACCCTTACATGAATCCCACCTAAATATAGGGTTACTAAGTGCTAAATTACAAGCAAATTGGCACGGAATAAAGCCAACAAGATGGTTGATAAAATTCAACCTTACAAATTTTGTTTTAGCTTATTTTCATATTCCGCACATATATTGTTTGATAATAAGCTAGTGTTGGTATTTTGTAAATTGGGGGTCTAAACGTTCATAGGTGTTTTACACGCCATTTGAACATTTAGAAAGATATTAATAGTTTCTCAAAAAAAAAAAAAAAAGAAAGATATTAATAGAAATCGATATATATATATATATATATATATATATATATATATATATATAAATACATAATAATGTAATCATCTTGCAAAATGTAATATAATTGTAAACTATAATTTATTTCTCATACCTATGTTAACTTTCTAATTTGCCTCAGACTGTTTTTCATATTTTGAAGCCGTTTTAAAAAATTATGTATAATTCAACTTTCTTTTTACGTTCTTCTAAGTGTTTAAAAGTTGAGATTATAGCAAAAATCCAAAGTTTAAAACTGTGAAAGAGTCTAGAGATCAAAGGAATAAAAAGAATAGTGAAAGGATGAAACATTAAGGATTTTGGAGTAAAAAGTTTCTCCCCCACCCCCCGGTCTATGGTAGGTCCATTCCTGCCGTGAGAGGGGGGAGAACTTCTCCCATAGGAGTAGAAAATTTATCTTGCCCCTCCCCCAATATAAGCTTGCAAATCAATAAAAAAACTCAAAAAAAAAAAAAATGTATAAAATAAATAAATAAATAACTCAAAAAAGAAGAAGAAAAGAGGGTAAAAAAACCTTATTCCAATGGGAAGACAAATGACCATTCTTTCTTGCCGTATGAGAGCTTCAAGTTAGGAGCATAAGCATTCTTTATAGTTTTTCTCCATTAAGTCAGATTTTCCATGACCCATATGTAGTCCACTCAAGGACCTCCTTTCTTTCCAACAACCCAAAAAAAAAAAAAAAAAAAAAAAAAAAAAAAAGAGGAGGGAAAAAAAGACCTTATTCTTAAGAAAAGGCAAGTGACCATTCTTTCTCGCCACATGCCAGCTTGAAGATAGGATCATAAATATTCTTTTAATGGTTATTTTTTAGATTTTCTTGATAAAATAAAAATTTCCACTTTATGACCTATATATAGTCCACTCTGTTAGGACATATGTGAATCATGTTAGGAACATATGTCGTCTAGAATTGGCTAATCTTTTGACAAAACGCATTTTACTTGTAATTGTGTAGATCTAGGATGTGTTTAATACTTCAAGGAACAAGAGTTCAGGTCCAAGTGTTAGAGCCATGCAAATCTGTCCAAGAAGCAAGTAAAGAAGTGCTGGATTTTAAAGCTCGACAGTTAGCTCGATAGATAGCATCTATCGAGGTTTAAAAGGCCTGTTTTGCCCGATGCTCTACAGCTGCTTAGATAACCTATCTATTGAGATTTACGAAAATCAGTTTTTCAGATTTGATTTCACACCAATTCGTGTATATTTGTTTAGGCTTTCTTTTCTCACAACCCTAAACATATATAAAGATTATTTTAAGGCCCGTCACAGCTGATGCAACTTAATGCAAAAAATTTTCACAAGCATATTGTGGCAAGAGACATATGACCTAGTTCATCTTTCTCTTGAAGAAGCTGCTGCATTTGTACGCCGTAGGGTTTTGTAACCAAGGAGTTTCGTGATCTTCATCATGTTTATAAACTGAAGAACTTTGTAGCCAACATCCTTCTCAAATTGGTGGTTAGTCACATACTGGGAGCCGTGCATTGAAAAGGAGAGATTGTCACTACAGAACAAGTCAAATTGGGTATTGGGGTAAGGGTTCAACTGTAGGTTAGTATAAGGTACATGGATTCTTTTACTTGTAACCGCTTGTTGTGATAATAGTAGATTCTCGGGAGTGGTGACCCTAAAATCACCTGGTAGGGTTTTACCTTGGAGGTTTTCCCCATTCATAAACAAGTCACTGTGTCAACTTTATTTTCCGCTGCATATTAACTTAGTTGGTGATTTGTTTGTGCTACCATGCGTATTGCATGTTAATTGAATTAATTAATTAACTTGGCTAATTAATTTGTTAATTTATCACAAGAGGTCAATACATTCTTGGCCTATCACACTCAAGTGCCTCATTTCTTATGAATCAAGAAAAAAGAGGGGGGGGGGGGGAGGTGACAATGGGGAAAAGACATTCCTAAAGGAAGACAAGTGACCAATCTTTCTTGTAATATATATATATATTGCTAAACAAAAAAGAGAGGGTCTCCAGTGTGGCCTTATCGACCCTACGCTATGTGACGGCAATGAATAATATATGCTAGCTTGCAAATAGGAACATAATATTATTTTTAGTGATTATTTATACTTTTTCTCAATTAAGTTAAATTTTCCACTTTATAGCCCATATATAGTCCACTTGACCCCTCCTACCACTGCACTTTCCAATTCTTTTTGACTTATTTGTTATTTATTTCTATCATTTCACATGGATTTATTTAGGATACTATGATAATTTTTTAGTTATCCCAAATATTTAAACGGTTTGGTAGGTGGAGTTATCTATACTATTTATAAAAGGATTCCATTTTTTGAACTGAACTTTTATGTGGTTCAAAAATACCCTTAAACCTTACGTTTAACAGGAAAAAACTTGAGGATAATCCGGTAAAAATATATCTCAAATTCTATTTAAAATGCCTACAAAATAGGACACTCTCCTAATAATCCATGTTTTCAAAACAAACTTATTCAAAATTATAAAAAATAAAATAGATAAATTATGACACTAGACAAAAAAAAAAAAAAAAAAGCCTCATCGGACGCGCAAAGCGCGTGTGATGAGGCTAGTGTTATATATGAACATAACATATAAGGTTTTACTTGTGCAAGTGTGTCACCCATAATCTTGAGCGGTAGAATATAGGTAAAACACTAGTACATTACATTTATTAATTAAATTTAAACACGTGATTGCGTTGATCAACAAAACACAAACAATATCATAATTTCCAAAAACAATTAAATTCAATACAATTATATATTTGAATTTGAATCAAGAACGACCTAATCTACATACATGTGTTTTTGAATCTGAATTCTCCTTCTTTTGTTAATAAGTGCTCTACGTCTAAGGATGCAAATGAGGTTATAAGGGTTGGAAAAACACACAAAGTGGAGGAATTCTATCATCTTTAATGAGGTGGTTTCAACATTGATGAGATATGAACGAGAGAAAAAGATGATGGGTGGTGGTAATAAAATGTGTGTGTGTATATATATATGGTTGACATGTTATTTTTTACTACTTTTATTATTCTTATTTTTGGTATTCCTTAATTTCTGTTAGGTTCTAAATATTTAGTCATAAATGTTTAGGTTCTAAATACGTTGAATGTTGGCAAAACGAGAACAAAAACTTGTATAGGATTAGATCTTAGGGTCTTTGAACTGTTTTGGACATTGCTCAAATTGATACAAGTCAAGATTCAAAAATGTACAAGTTGCAGAAAGAAGAATTGAAAATCTATCCAGCTTGACCGATTGAGAGAGACCTTCGACCGATTGAACTACGATCTGTAGAATTTTGAATAAGGCCCAATAGTCCACGAAATGTTTTAGGGTTGGAGTCCAGCACTGCTAGGTATAAAAGGAAAATCTTAATATATGTTTTTCAAGTCTTGAGAGTTACTCCTGTGAGATTTGTGAAGTACTGTACATTCTAACTCTACAAGTACCCAACGGAGATCAAATCCTGATTGCAAGTACTGGTGGAGTAAAGTTGGTGCCAAGCCTTCAGCTATCAAGCATACTGAAGATCAAAGCATGAACAAATGGTTCATGTGAGAATAGATCTAGATCAAGGAAGTCTGTGGAGTTTAGAGCCTAGTTAGGTAACTGTGTTAGAGTTACTACGAATTGGTATTATTGATTATAAATCTCAACTTAATATAGTGGATTTTTCTCTTGGGATAGTTCTTCCCAAGTTTTTTTTACCTTGAAACAAGTTATTTCAATGGTTTTCCTGGGTCATCACATCTTGTGTTATTTATTTTTTTGCCGTGTTATTTCATATGATGAATGTTTAACCTAGATCTGAATAATTAGCCTAAGTAATAACTTAACTAATATATTAGGTTAAACAAACTGTGTTTTCCAAGGGTCTAAAACTTAACAATTTCCTTTATATTTTTTTTGTTCACTTCATTTGAATTGACAAACTCTTTCTCATTGGTACATTAGTCTTCTTTGTACATGTATGAATGTGTGTTTTTAATGCCTTTCCTAATCGAAACGAGATACCAGTTCTACCAAAAGATAAAAAGTTTGCACTTTTAGCCTTATAGGATGTGTGAGAGGATGTTAATTACTTGCATGCACATGCCGCACCAGCAACATTAGCATTGACAGCATAGAAATCAGAGACCGCTATCAATATGTAGCTCTCCTCCGTTTTTCCCATTGTGGAGTTCAAATCAAGAATTTCGCCCACTCGTATCACCTCATCCGCCATTGACTGTTTATTACCCCCAAGGCTGAGTAAGAGAAGAATAATGAAAGAGAAGAGGTGCTTCAGCTTTGCCATTGTCATAAAAGCATTCACGTTGCCAAATGTAGGTTTAGGGGTAATAGGATAGGCAAATATGTGTGTGGAATTGCTTGTTATTATAGCTTGAGTGATTTTTGAGTTATCAAAGTCGAAGAGTAAACATAATTGGTAGAAGAAGTAGGACAAAAAGAGAAGCAATAACTACTAGCATTGCTGAGGAGAACTCACAACTACAATATTTTTTGGATGATTATTTTTATGTAATGGGTTGAACAAGTTACAAATTTAAATGGTTATATATTTTTATTTTTATTTTTTGAATAAACTTTTTGTTGAATAATTTGTTCATCAGTTGTTTGGCCTAGTATTATTTTTGTTTGAGTTAATAATTGTTATTATAATTTTTATCATTGTTATTTAAGCTTTTTTTTTTTTTTTTTTTTTTTGGTTTAAGGGGTTAAGGATTATGTTTGGAGAGCTAGAATTATTTTTGGAGTAATGTTACGCCCATAACATTTTCACAACAAATCTTACCTGACAAGTTATTATTAGTGTATAAAAAATTGATGTTAGTATTGAGCTCAAATTAGAATCAAGAACTGTTTACCACATAAGATTTATTGTGAAAATTTTATGGACGCAACATTACTCTTATTTTTGTTAAACCCAAAATTTTGTGATTATCAAGTCAAGGTGTTCAACATTGTTAGGACATATGTGAATCATGTTAGGAACATATGTCAATATAGAATTGGTTAATCCTTTGACAAAACACACTTTACTTGTATTTGGGTAGATCTAAGATGTGTTTAATGCTTTAAGGAACAATGTTTTAAGTTCAAGTGTTAAAGCCATGCAAGTCTGTCCAAGAATCAAGTGAAGAAGTGCTGAATTTTAAATCTTGACAGCTAGTATCTATCGAGGTTTAAAAGGCTGTTTAAGCTCGATGCTTGACAACTTCTCGACAGATAGGGTATCTATCGTGGTTTAAGAAAATCAGATTTTCAGTTCTGATTTTCATCCAATCCGTGTATAGATGTTTGGGCTTTCATTTCTCATAACCCTAAACATATATAAGGATTGTTTTAAGGGCTGTCACAGTTGATGCAACTCAATGCAAAAGTTTTTCACAAGCATATTGTGAACCGGAGACATATGCCCTAGTTCATCTTTCTATTCAAGAAGCTGCTGTGTTTGTACACCGTAGGGTTTTGTAACCAAGGAGTTTCGTGATCTTTATCGTGTTGATGAACTGAAGAACTTTGCATCCAACATCTTTCTCAAGTTGATGTGTAAGCTGCATACTGGGATCCGCGCATCAAATTGGTTAGTCACGTACTGGGAGCCGTGCATTGAAATGAGAGATTGTCACTACAAAACAAGTCCAATTGGGTATTGGGGTAAGGGTCAAATGTAGGTTGGTATAAGGTACTGAGATTCCTTTACTTGTAATCGCTTGTTGTGATAATAGTGAATTCTCGGAAGTGGTAACCTTAAAATCACCCTGTGGGGTTTTTGTCGTGTAAGTTTTCCCAATTGGTAAACAAATCACTGTGTCAATTATTTTCCGCTGCATTCTTAACGTAGTTGGTGATTTGTTTGTGCTACCACACTTATTGTATGCTAATTAAATTAATTAATTAACTTGGCTAATTAATTGGTTAATTCATCACAAGGGGTCAATACATTCTTGGCCTATCAAACATTTTTTTTTAAGATGATCAAAATAAGTTAGTTTAATATATAATTAATTTTTTCTTATACATACACACACACATTTTTCCAAGTAAGGATGTTCTTGTTCAGTGCCTTGTGTTCCATTAGGGATAGCTGGGATACATCTAAAGCAGGCATATTATCCGAGGGCTTGTATTGTAAATTATATTTCTATGCCTCAATAATAATGTATATGTTGTTGTATCAAATCAATTGTTAGTAAAAGAGACTCATAAGTGTTAGTTTTAAGTCCTTAAAATGTTGTGATTAATTTCTAATAAAGTATAGTAGATACAATAAATTAAAATTTCTAGATTAAGCTTTATAAAATTTGTATTGTTTTTTCTGGAAACATAATGCATTTTACATTCAATTATTAGCTAAGGTAAGATATTTTGTAAATAATGTAATATGTGGTTGGAATTTGTATATAATATTTCTTACAAACAATCTATTTTCCTTACATCTAGAATGACCTAAGAAGGAAACATATATAAGTAAATCCATTATTTATATTAAAAAAAATACAAAACTTTAAATACATAAGAAAAGTATAATTTTATCAAGAGCCTACCGAGATTATGCTAAGAATGTGACATAATTGTTAATGAAGTAGCTTCTCTTTCTACAGTCTACACAAACCTCTCATCACAATGCATCACATAAGTGGATCAAAATGAAATGATATTGACCAAAGTGGACCAAAATGGACCGAAGCGGATGGCAGGGATTGAAATAGACTAAACTGGACCAAATGGACTAAAGTGGACTGAAGTATACCGAAATTGAATGAATAGGCTGAAGTGTATCGAACTTGAAAGCTCGAAAACGTGTTGAAAACACGAGAGCTGTTTAGACCCCCAGTTAAAATTACGGCTCGATAGATTTTACACAACTTTAATACAAAGTGCGGAATAGTGTAAAAGCGAGCGGATGAACAAATAAACTACTCTAATCCATAAGCTAAACAACACAGCAGTATAATGGAATATAAAAGAGTAGGGAAGAGAGATGCAAACACAGAAAACACCAAGACGTGTTTTCGAAGAGGAAACCGAAGAACTCGGCGAAAAACCTCTCCGCCGCCCTCCAAGCGGAAATCGATCCACTAGACAATCAGTTGGGATACATGAGTAAGCAAGAGACCCTCCAAGCCTAATCTACCCGATGTACCTAAGCCCTCCAAGCTCCTACTCCAACAAGGCTTCTCGGAACCGTGTCTTGTCTAGCACCCCGGATCCCGCAACAAGCTCCATGTTGCATCTGCCATTCCAGGCTTCTTCCAATGCTTCCCAGCAGCACCAAAACGTCACTCAACACTCTCAAAAGGTGTGGTAAGTGTTTGGGCTATCAACCTCTCAATGGTGTGGAAATGGAGAGGGAAGGGTTGAGGAGATACCACAAGCAAGTGTATAGAGAAAGGTGGGGATGACAATCTCTAATTGCAAATGTGTTTGGCTAGGGTTTTCTCTCTAAAGCATTCCTCAACATTTGTGGGTAATGGGGGTTTATATAGGATAAGTGCAAAATGTGTGAGTCAGTTAGTACAGGCTGGCAGAACAGCATGTCTCACGGGTGTCTCGCGGGAAGGCCTTACCCGCGAGATACTCGCGAGAGACAGCTGTCTCCACCTGTCTTGACTCTTCGCATTCCAGCATGTGCAGGGCACATGCTTCACTTCGCGGGAAGTTTAGTCGCGACATACCCGCGAGATTCCTTTCAGCTTCCAAATTGCTTGAGTCTTCACACACTCTCTATCACACACCCCTTACATCAATTCCCACAACAAATACAGGGTATAAACAATTGATAGTAATTACAATCAAATTTGGCACGGAATAAAAGCCAACAAAACACATAGTTGTAAATCACAACTTTACAGAACTGGACCGAAGTGTATTGAATGGACCAAAGTAGACCGAAATGGAACAAATGGACCGCAGTGGACTGAAATGGACCAAATGGACTGAAGTGGACCACATGAACCAATATGTTACAGCTCAATAGGAGCATAGCAAAAATAAATATCAAGTTTCAGCTTTTAGATATTATATATGATAGGAATTTAGACCCCTTAAACAACCAAATTGCGTAGCCTAGATTAATTAGCCAAGTTGTTACTTAGTCAAATTATGCAATTTCTAGGTTAAAGCAATTCAACAATCATATCAAGAATAATAATGCAGCGGAAAATAAATAACACAAGATATGATCACCCAGGAAACCACACGGTAAAAACCTGGGGAGGATTTGACCCACCGATCCTCAAGGCATAACAGAATTCACTATGAAAGAATTGAAGTTCTTACAGAAGGACTACAAGCTCCCCGCTCGACTTCCTAATGCTACCCACCAGTACGAACTTCCTGACACGACCACGCGCAGGCTCCGAATCCACGGACTACTTCTTTCTTGAATTCTTCAATCAGCTACAAGCTCCCCGCTTGCTTTTCTTTTAAGTTCCAATGGTTGCAACTATGTTGATCATCAAGATATTGACAACCCTAAGTTTATGTGAAGGAAAGCTCCTCGAAGATCTCACAAGAGATTCACACAAACAGCAAATATGAGCAACATAACAATATGGACAACCTTCAAAAACGTGGCTAGGGTTTTGTTTATATACCTAGGGTAAAAACATAAAACCCTAAACGTTTAATGAAGTAGGGCTGAGTTGGAAATTCTGCAGAATAATCAACCTGTGCGATTTTCGATCGATCGAGTCTATTCTTCGATCGATCGAGCCAGGCCAAAAGTCCCAAGTACTTCTGCAGCCACTCGATTCCAACTGTACAATAATAAACCAACTTTGAGCAAGCCTAAACAAGACTAAATACAATGTTTTGATCATGGTTTGCCAACATTACAAATTAGAGTTCTAAATACATAAAATCCTAAGACCTTAGAACCTAACAATATAGATAGATATGAATTCACCCTATAAATTGTGTTATGTATTTCATGGAAAAAGAGTGCTTGGAGCATGAATTTGAAGTTAATGAATGAATGAAAGATAGAATGTTGGTATATGAAACATATTTCAAATTTCAAGTTCTGAGTGAAACTCTCAATGTTACAGGAGCATGAATTTGGGCTTCTTAAGAATGATATTTGTACAAACTTAAAAATGTATGATTTATAGCCAATAACGTTTGTGAATGTTTATAGAACTCTTACTTATAATGGTTTTGACATTTTAATATTTGTATAACATATGAGAATATTATGTAGTTGATATACATGAAACTAATACTTTTTAGTGTTTTTTAACAGAAACATCTAGGGTTCAAAGTCCCTCTCTAACTATCAAATTATAAAAGAATAAAAAATGGAAAAGACTACAGTACCATTTTAGGGTTAGACATAGTCCTATTTAAGTTTTAATAGGTTAGAGATAGTCGAGATATCCAATTATATATATATATATACACACACACACCTTCCCATGGCCCTTCATACCATCCCATGTTAGATACACTTGGACCAAAAAAGCAAAAACAATGTCATTTACCTTCAGTCTTTCGACAACATCTACCTAACTCCAACATTGTTGTCTCATCTATAATCTTAACCCGTACAAGTTAGCTATAGACAGGGAAGGGGGTTTGTATTTTATATTAAGTTACAATGACAATTACGATTTTGATGTTGAGGTTGGACATTGAACTTGTGGGTTTTGTAAAGGTTGTGATTGAATGTGGGTGTTTGGGGTGTTGATGTGGGAAAACAATAAGTGTATTTTGTTTTAGAATTAAGGAGAAAGAGAAAAATACATTCCATATCAACTTTTATTCTACAACATTTCTCTAAAGTTGTTTATTTTTTATTTCTCATTATTTGAATTGAATTATTATAATGGATATCTGTGTGCAATTTATAATTTTTGTTTCTTATAATGAATTCATTACTAACAAAGTTCTATAATAATTATGCTATAATATATGTATAATATTCTCCAAAACCATCTTACATAAAACGTTATAACATTATTCGTGTATCGCATGAGTAACTTACTAGCTGTTAACAATGAGCGAGTTGGATCATGTGCCCACTGCCCATGCAATCCTAGGAATTAGAATATTTTATGGTACATGGAGTTCACCCTTGTAAAGCCTTCATCTATACTAAGCTTAGCCACGTCCACATATGCATCACCAAATTTCGTCATCTACATATATAGCAACATCGTCTGCTCCTTCACTGCTTGTCCTTGAATGTTTTTGCATATCATTTATACTAGGTGAAGCTCTAAAGCCTTCAGGACTTGGTGTAGATTCATTTCTCGAAAAAGACCATGAACGGAGATATTTCTGGCTGGAATGCTTTACCAATTCAATAATTCTCAACCAAAGAGATCCTTCAAGAGGGACAATGCTTGCGTTTATCCAGTGAAAGTGAGGGAACTTCTTCACCACATATAGCAAGAGGGAAAACAAAGAAGCCACTCCAACTACGATGAAAAGACCACCGAAGCAATACACACCAAGACTAGGAGAATATGTAGAGATTTCAGCACTTCCACTTTCGCCTGTAGATGTAGTTTGACTTGAAAAGTATTTCCGCAAAATATTTGTCATCTTATCTTTATCTTCAGTGACATTCAAGGTTGCTCTTGAAATGTAAGAGACTAGAGGGGATCCAAGTGGGAAGGCCTGAAGAAAGAAAGAAAAAAAAAAGATTTAATCACATTGATAAATCTTTATTAGTAGAATATAAACAAGATTTTTATATTAAATAAAGCTTATTCATTGGAGATTTGGAGGAGTTAATGAAATAAGAAAAACAAACTTAAATGAAGTTATGCAATTAATATGACCAAGTCTTTGGAGAGTGCTTTTTGTTTTTTTTTTAATAATTTATTTTTATGAGCAAACTGTATGGATTCATTTAGAAACTGAAATTGATGCACAACAGAGAGTAATACAAAGCAGAGAAAGGAAGACATTATGGGCATAGATGAGCAAGCTCATGAGCAAGCTCATGAGCAACCCTGTAGAACTCCCTATTTCTGGTGCGGGATCTTCCAACTTCTAAAGTCATCAAGAGCAGAGAGAATTCGTTGGAGAATATGACCAAATATGCCATTAGTTTCCTTTGATTGAAGGGATTGTTGGACAATGGAGAGAGCATCCAATTCAAAGATGATATGTGAGAGATTCATTTCCTGGGCAAGTAAAACCCCATTTTCCAGAACTATTACTCCAACTTCTTCTACATTGTACTGAGCAGGAAGAATCTTGGTGATAGCTGCAGAGACCATACTGTTGGAGTCTCTTATTACTACTCCAATGCTAGAGTGCCTGTTATCTATTGAAGTTGCACCATCGACTTTCATTTTGAAAATACCAGTTGAAGGAGCAATCCACCCTGTTTGGTTTGAAATTATTTGCCGAGGGTTGACAGAAATGGCACCTTTATAGTCATAAGTTAACCTTCGAGCTGATTCTCATATTCGAGAGGGAGGGTGGTATGTTGACTCATGAATCCATGTATGCATCCATTTGTAACCAAGAGTGGAAGAAGAGAGATAACAAATACAAAAAAAAAAAAAGTGCTTTCTATTATTCTACTTAGGTGTCTTTGTTGAAAACATGAGGTGCCAGTTGAGCTATAAAAGCTCTTAGCTGATTTATATTCCATTGTGAGTAGTGTATGAGTGTGAGTGCATGTGGGCAACAATTTTCAACAATTTAAATTGTTTGGGATATATTTTATGTAATTGGCTAATCATTTGTCAAAACGCATTTTACTTGTAATTGGGTAGATTTAGGATGAGTTTAGTATTTTAAGAAACAAGTATTCAAGTTAAGTATTAAAGCCATGCAAATTTGACCAAGAAACAAGTAAAGAAAGTGCTGTTCATTAAAACTCGACAGAATCCTTTCTATCGAGATTTAATATTGAAGCTCGACACAAGTTGTATTCGTCGAGAATTACGAAATCAGAATTTTCAGATCTGATTACACGCATATTCCTATGTATTTGTGTAAGGTTTCTTTTCTCGCAACCCTAGACATATATAAGGATTATTTTAAAGGCCGTCGTGCATGCATTGTGTGAACGAATGCAAAAAGTGGCCTAGTTCATTATTTTCTCTGTAGAAGCTATTGCATCATTATGCCAAGGGTTTTGTGACCAAGGATCTTCCTGATCTTCATTGTTGACAAACTGAAGAACTTTGTAGCTAACAATCTTCTTCAAGTTGATGAGTTAGTCATGTACTGGGATCTGTGCATCATTGGTTAGTCACGTACGGGGATTCGTGCATTGAACGGAAAGATTGCCACTACAATACAAGTCCAATTGGGTATTAGGGTAAGGGTTCAACTGTAGGTTGGTAGTCTGGGATAGGCCAAAGGGTTTGGTAAGATTCCTTATACTTGTAACCGCTTGTGATTGATAATAGTAGATTCTTGGGAGTAGTGACCTTAAAATCACCCAATGAGATTTTGCTTTGGTGGTTTTTCCCATTCATAAACAAATCACTCGTGTCAAATTTATTTTCCGCTACATTTAGTTATTTGGTGATTTGTTTGTGCTACCACGCCATTGCATGTAATTGAACCTAATTAATTAACTTGGGTAATTAATTAATTTGCAAAGGAGTCAATTCATTTTTGCCCTATCATAAACCATAATCCACTGGTCTATGAATTACATATATGGAAGCCATTGCTGCATTTACCATGTTGACTTGTGACCTATGAAAACATTGACCATAATAGTATCTGGATTTGTTTCTACAAAGTGAATTGCTGCATTCTCCAAAGTGAATGCAACGATTCATAAGATATATCTCATAGTAATGCTATAGATAACAATTTTTATAAAATCTTTCACATCAATTGAGATAACATGTTATTTTTTCTTTTTTATTCTCATTTGAGCCTACTACTAACATAACCTTATCATCTATAATTCATAATCTGCCACCTCAGCAATTGTAAACATTTTTGTGACTTTAGAGTTAATCAGAATATCTCAAAAAAAAAAAAAAAAAAGAATAAAAACTGTTACACATACCTTATTACACACACACACACACACTATTACTCACATTTTTTGAACTGAAATCTTGAGTTGAAAACATGATTCCAAACTGAAATTGTGTTTTTAACTCACGATTTCAGTTCAAAAAATGTATGTAATAGTGCGTGTAACAAACACTACCCAAACTAAAATATATCTTGCATTCTTGTATCACCCTTTTATGTTCATGGGGGAGGTTGAGAGAGAGATACTCACAAAGCCAAATCCATCAGTTTTGTATATTGGTCCAACCATTGCATACCGAGAGCCATATTTCGAGAGGAAGAGCTTAATGTAGGGGATCTCATCAACAATAGCAGCTACACCACCATTATCACTTCCATTTGACAGTGCTTCATCATACTCCTCAGGAGTTCTATAAGCCTTTAGCTTGGACTCATCGATATTTAACTGTTCTACAAGCAGCTCTCTAACGAAGGAATCTTTATGATATCCTACAAAGTAACCATTCCTTTTTATCTCAGTCACATCAACAAATTCTGGTTTCAATTTTTGTACCGTCAACATTGAAGTTAAGCTTGCTGTGTAACTCTGTGATAGGATGAGTAACGTAAAGGTCCATAAGATCAGTACAAATCTTGACAAACTGTTGACCACTTTCTCCCCTAAAACATCATCAAAATTTGAGAAAAGTGTTAACATGTTTAAATTTATTTCCTTGAAAGAGGAAGTACGATAGAGCAGAAAAAAAGGGAGTGGAAATACACTTCTGGTCTCTAAACTTTAGCTTATGAGTAATTTTAGTCACTAAAATTTAAAGTGATTTTTTTTTAAAAAAAAATTCTTAATAAACTTAAAGTGATTGCTTTTAGTCTCTAAAAAACCTTCAGTTTAGTCCATACGTAGTGATGATATGTCAGTTTTTAGTTTGACAACATCATCTATCTAAGGGACTAAAAATTTCTTAAAATAAAATTGTTCATGTTTCAAACTTTAGGGACCAAAAGTATATTTAAGCCAAAAAATAAAAATAAATAGAATTTCATTTAATGGGAAAAAAGAATTTACCATGACCAGAGGTGAGTGTTGCAAAGGAGAACAAGAAAATCGTGCAAATTTGTTGATCAAGGCGCCCTCCAAACTTAGAATTTACATGGCGTTCAAGAACCCATATTACCAACCCTATAAAAATGGAGGTTGCAACGGTTGCTAACCAAAGATCCCAGCTTAGCGGCTTTAAGAAAATCCACATATTCTTCTTTTCACCATCTTTCATCAAAACCACCATTGACACACCTGATTCAGAATAAGGTAATGTAAAATCCACATATGAGGAGCGACTGGCCACAATTGTTGTGTCTCCAACCACAGCATCAAACTTCTGCATTTTGAGAGAGAGAGAGAGAGAGAGAGAGGTGAGGAATATCCTATTATAAAGTTACATAAAAAAATAATGACATAATAAATTTCATTATCATTATTATTTTTACATCTTGTTGAGGTAATAGATTATGATTAGTGCAACATCATTTTGGAACAATTATTGAAATTACTTTTATTATACACCAATCATAACCTGCTACCTCAATAGTGGTGAAATTGGTTGTATCATTTGAGTTATTGTACATACAATAAGCAAGTATTGTAAACTAAAAATCACCTTAAGTTTGATTTGGAAAAGAAGTTCATCATAAGTTCCTGCACTCTGCCCATTTGCATTCACATATGGTACAAACTCATGTGGAAGGGGAAAGGGTAATATATCCAGTGCAGCAAGGAACACGTCAATTGAAAACCCAGATATTTTTGGTTTACCATCATGAGGATACCATTGAACCTTTATAAACTCATTAAAACCATCTCCAATTGGAATCCCAATCCTCAACTTTTTAGGCTGGTTTGTTGTGTCTCCAGGCCAGATTGGTGGCTTAAGTTTGTCCTTTGATATTGAGTATGCTATTTCACTAATGTCATCTATTTCTTGTGAAAGACCTTTCTTGGGGTTCCAATATCCAATAATCCTCTCCCTTCGTTCTATCACATTAAAGATTTCAAAGGTTGAAGCTTTCATCTGTCCCTTAACCAAATCAAAGTACCCACTAAGGCCTTGAAATCTAGTGCTTGCAATTTTGTTGAGAAGTATTGGACCAATTTCAGAAACTCCTATGGCTGCAAGGTCTACTTTACTTTCACTAGCATTTTGCTTCAAAAAGCTAGAATGCTCTATATTAGCCTTCTCCACTGCCATAGCCAATGCCCAAATTGTATCATATGCTCGTAATCCAAAGAGGTTTAACCCAAGAGTCTTGTAGTTTGTTTTTGTTGAGGTGTAATTTGTTGTCCATCTTCTTTCAAAATCTTCAAGATCTTTTGAAATTCGTATATATGGCCTAATTCCCAAAACACCTTGCATTGAGTCCATGATCTTTAAATTAATAGCATCTAACAAACTTGATAGCCCTTGTGTCGTTATCCATGCATACCCTTCGCTCATCATTCCTGAATTCTTTACATGTACAAAAAGCTTTGAGCCAAGAGAAGCAGTCATGTGTACAAGGAATATTCTTGTTTGCATTGCCTTTAATTTGTTAAGCTCCTCTAAAATGTCACTATCTTTTGAAGATGGAGAAATGACACTTCTGTAAGGAAATCGGACATCAACCTCTTGGAAAGCATCTATCAAATATAGAATTAAGTCAGTGCCATAATCTGTGTCTTCATAGATAGGGATGACTTCTCGCCAACCATAAGCTTGAATTAAGGCGGCTATGGCTTTCACTTGAGCTGAATCATCTTGGGTTGTCTGAATGAAAAATGGGTTATGATTTGTGGAAAGAAAGGGACTTGTGGCTGAGAAAGAAAGTATAGGAACATGAGCCTTTTCACCAAGTTTTGCGACAAACTTAGCTTGTGCTGAACTTTGAGGTCCTATGATGGCATGCACTTTTTCGTTCTTCATCAGATCTAGAGCTGCATTCCAAATGAACAAGTCAGAAAATTAGTGTTCACTTATGTTAGGATTCTCTCCATTTGAAATGGATTCATTTAATGTTTTAGGGTAAATATGATGACTATGAAGGTATGTCCAATGCTACATCATTCAAATTTTAAAAAACGTGATACTTTGTACACTGTCAAAGACTCAAAATTAATTCTTGGTCTATGAAATACTTGTCTTATGATGGCAAACTTCAATTAACACATATAAAGTTCTGTTTAGCATTCAAAATTACTGGTCTAGAATGGTTATTCTCCCTAAAAAAGTCATTAACGCTATGGAACAAGATTGAATGCAACAACCTGTGGAATTCATGACTTTTCTTGACACATGATTTTACTTGAGTTTTATCTTTAATATGTACTTTCAAGAATTGCTTTTTTGATCTTTATTACATGCATTTGCATAGTGGTCGTCTAGTAACTAGTTCTGAAGACCAGTCTAACTCCAAATCCCAGTCTAGTTTTGAATCCCAGTCTAGCCCCCAATCCCACTTGGACATGGACCCTCCACCCCAAGATGACTTAAGGCAGACCCTTGGAAGAAATTAATGCCCATCTAGGTCGCTTGGAAGCAAGGTATGAAGAGGATAATGCCTATAATGGAAGAAATAATAATTATAGACAAGGTCCTTATCGTAGACAAGACCACCATAGAGACCATGATGACAAGTCAGCTAAGCATATCGTAGTAGAGACCCCTATCTTTGATGGTGATGAGAGTCCTTAAGTCTACAATGACTGGGTACATGAGTTAGAGCATTTTTTTGAGTGGTATGAATTGTCAGAGGCGGGAAGGTTAGATTTGCCAAAATGAAACTTGTAGGAAGAGCAAAAATTCATTGGGACAGTATTGAAAACCACCTCCTTAAGACTTGCCAACCACCCATGTTAGGTTCTAAAAGTTTAGAACAATTGGCAAACCGTGAACACAAACTTGTCTAGATATAGATCTTAGAGTCTATAGGTATTATTAGACAATGCTCAAGGTGATATAAGTCAAGATTCAAGAATATACAAGTTGCAGAAAGAAAAGTTTAGAAATTGCCTGGTTCAACTGATTGAGAAACAGGCTTGACCGATCGAAATACGGGTTTGTAGAATTTTAAGTTCGGCCCAACAGCAATTCAAGCCCAAAAAGGATTAGGGTTTCAGATCTACTTCTTCTAGTATATAAAGGAAACCCTAAACACGTTTTTATAAGGCTTTTCAGAGAGAAAAGAGTGTGCCTTTTTTGTATCTAGGGTTTTGTACCGAAAAAGCTCTCTCATATCTTCTACCGGTGTTATTCCTTGAAGAATCTCAAGATCTAGTGTTGTAGAAGTTGCTGCCTTCTCTAGTCATCAAAGGTACTGATGATCTAAACCTTCAAGGGTGGTCTTGGAGTCACAAACAGGAGAGTTTGTGTTTCTAAACCTTTGAGTGGAGTCTCAAAGTCACAAGTGTGGGTGCTTGTGTTGCAAAGGCCTAATAGAGAAAGAGTCCGTGGATTTGGAGTTTGCACGTGATCGTGTCTGTAAGTTCTACATGTGGTAGCAATAGGATGTTAGTGGTCTAAGTCTTATTGTAAACTTCGATTCTCTATAGTGGATTTGCTTTTTACCTTGAGGATAGCTAGGTTAAATCCTCCCAGGATTTTTATCGATTTGGTTTTCCTGGGTGATCATATCATTGTGTTCTTTATTTTTCGCTGTTTTACATGATATGACTTTATTGTTTTAACCTAGATCTGAATAATAAACTTAAGTATTCACTTGGTTAATTAATATGTTAAACAATCTAGCTTACTGGGAAAAAGAAAAAGAAAAAGAAAAAAAAAACCTAACAACCCATAACTCTGGGAAGAAATGAAGGCAAAGCTCAATGAAAAGTACTTCCCAATGTCTCATTAAGGAAATTTGTTGGATCAACAGCAAGATTTGAGACAAGACAATAATACAGCTAAAGAATACATAGAGCAATTTGAAGAGTTCAGGATATATAGTGGTGCGACCAAAGATAAGTTAATTACCTTGAGTAGGTTTAGGAAATGTCTCAATTATGATCTTCGAAGAGAAATGGTGGCCTGAGAGATCTCAACTCTTAATGATGTCTATGCCTTAGTGCAAAATTTTGAGTTGATCCCTAGGCCCCAAGGCAAGAGGAGATTTAAGAATCGCATGTTGCCTCACAACAATTTAGAAGCCCCCCAAGGTAGCTACTTCCAAGGTAACCAAAGTAAACCTTACCCTAACAATAGGCCCTTGCGCATAGATGACAATCCTCAAGGTAGATACCAACAAGGTCCTCAAAATAGACCTAACCCAAATAATAGGCCCTTGTGCGCATAAGACAGAGGGAAAGGTGTAGTTAGGGAGACATTCAAGCCCAATTCTAAAATCTAGTGTATTTAGTGTCAAGGCTTTGGTCATATGGCTACCTTATGTCCTAATCAGGCCTTGTTGATTGAAGAATTGGGAGAGGATGAAGTAGAAGAAGAAGTCTATGGGGCTAATATTGACGACATTATGGAAATAGGAGAGGTTGATTCCACCCATTTAGGATGCATTAGAGTCCTACCATTTTTTGATGAACTCAGTGAGTATTGTTAGTTGTACTCTAGCATAGTCCAAAGAAAGTGATGATTGGAAAAGAAGTATTATAATCCAAATTTTTGTTAAGTATAGGACCAAAGATTGCAAGGTTAAAATTGATAGTGGAAGTTGCATTAATATAGTCTCTTTAAGCCTTGTCTCTCACTTAGGTTTGAAGTTAGTTGCCCATCCTAAACCTTACAAGGTATCTTGGGTAGATGATTCAACCATCACCATCAAGGAAAGGTGTCTTGTTCCTATTCACATCCTTTCATATAAGGCTCATATTTCATGTGATGTGATTTTAATGGATGTAAGACACATAATTTTGGGATGAACATGGCTTTAAGATTTAGATGTCACTCTTTACGATCGCTCAAACTCTTGTTCCTTTAGGCACAATGGGAAGAGGATTAAGCTTAACCTAATCCAATCTAAGTTTACTAGATCAAGACTAAAGAAGAGCCTAAAAAACGAAGCATGAACTTCACGAGTCCAAAAAAACTTGAAAGGGTTGTCAATGAAAAGTCTATCATATTTGCTTTGATTGTTAAGGAAGTTGCACTAGACAACTTTGAAGAAACAAGAAAAGAAGTAAGATTAGTGCTTCAAGAGTTTCAAGATGTTTTCCTTAAAGAGCTCCCAAATCAATTACCCCCCATGCGTGATAGTTCAACACACCATAGATCTTATACTTGGAGAAGCACTTCCAAATTTACCCCACTGCAGAATGAGTCCTACTCAACATGATGAGATGACTAGACAAGTGGATGAGATCTTACAAAAAATATTTGTGAGTGAGAGCTTAAGCCCATGTGTAGATCTTGCACTTTTGACCCCAAAGAAAGATGGATCTTGGAGTACATGCGTGGATAGTCACGAAATCAATAAGATTACTATGAAGTATCATTTTCCTATCGCTAGGTTAGATGATATGTTTGATATGATGTCAGAAGCTACAATCTTTTCAAAGATTGATTTGAAAAGTGGATATCATCAAATTAGGATCCGTTCAGGTGATGCGTGGAAGACTGTCTTTAAGATAGAGGATGATTACGTAAGTGGCTTGTGATGCTATTTGGTTTATCAAATGCTCCTAGTACTTTTATGAGAGTGACGACATAACTATTGAGGCATTTCATGGGCAAATTTGTGGTAGTGTACTTTGATGACATCCTCATTTATAGTAAATCAAAGGAGCAACATTTGGACCACCTCAAACAAGTTTGTTCCACTTGGAGGAAAGAAAACTTGCATGCCAACCTCAAGAAATGATATTGTGTTATTTTCTTAGGTTTTGTTGTCTCATCTAAAAGGTTTTCTATTGACCCACAGAAGGTCAAGGCCATAATGGATTGGCCTGAGCCCAAGATTCATGAGGTTTGCAGTTTTCATGGACTTGCAATATTCTATTATTGCTGCATACATGGATTTAGTACAATTATGACACCAATGGTCAAATACCGTTGTTAAATACTAGTTCCAATGGTCAAATATTGCTATTAAAGAATTTAAGGAAATCAAGAAGAAGATGAAAAAAGCATTAGTGATGCACCTACTAGACTTTGAAAAGGTCTTTGAAGTGGAAAGCTTACTTTAGTGAGAAATTAAATGAGGCTAAGAAGAAGTATTCAAAATATGACAAAGAATTGTATACCTTGGTACAAGCTTTGAGATATTGGAGCCATTACATGACAACCCATGAGTTTTTCATTTATTCTAATCATAATGACCTCCGCCACATCAATTCCCAAAAGAAATTAAATGCTTGACATGTTCCTTGGGTTGAGTATTTGCAAAGATTGTCTGATGTTTTGAGACATAATCTGGTATTAAAAATAAGGTAGTTGACGCCTTGAGTAATTGAGTCAAATTACTTTCCGTGATGAGCTCAAAAGTAATAGGGTTTGAAAAGCTGCAAAAGGAATATGAATCTTGCCCGATTTTGGAGAAGTGTACACTACATTGAGGAGTGAGCAGTTTACAGTTGTGGATGATTTTATCCTCTGAGATGGCTACTTGTTTAAAGCCAATAAGCTTTGTATCCCGTGCACAACAATTAGAGACTTTTTGATTTGGGAAGTGCATGCTAGAGGACTTTTAGGACATTTTAAATATGACAAGACAATTGAAGAGGTAGAGAAGTAGTTCTATTGGCCAAGTCTTAAGAGGGATGTTTTCAAGATAATTAGCCAATGTTGCCAATGTCAATTGGCAAAACATTGCAAGCAAAATACATGCCTTTATACTCCTCTACCAGTTCCTCATCGTCCTTAGACTGATGTAAGCATGGACTTCGTACTAGGTCTTCCTCATACCCTTAGAAAGTACGATTCCATTCTTGTAGTGGCAGACATATTCTATAAGATGGCTCATTTCATTCCATGTTCTAAAACTTTTGATGCATCTAAGGCAGCCAAGCTTTTCTTTGATGAGATTTTCAAGTTGTATGGGTTACCTAAAACAATTGTGCCAGATAGAGATGTTAAGTTCATAGACTATTTTTGGAAGACTTTTTGGCACATGATGGGGACAAAGTTGAAATTCTCTAATACCATACCCAAATTGATGGTCAAACTAAAGTTGTGAATAAGAGTCTAGGAAATCTCCTTTGGTATCTCAAAGGTGAGAATGTAGGAGATGGGAATCTATACTCCTTTTAGCCTAGTTATCATACAATAACTCAGTCAATAGGTCCATAGGCATGAGCCCCTTTGAAGTTGTTCATGGTTATAAGCCTAGGAGACCTTTAGACCTTCTCCCAATGTCCCTACATGCTAGGGTTTCCGCATTTGAAATAGAGTTTACTAGTCATATGCATGAGTTGCACAAAGAGATCAACAAACAAATTCATACTAGTAATCGTAAATATAAAACTCAAACTGATATACATCAACGTCATTTAGATTTTGATGTAGAAGATCATGTTATGATTTGTATTAGGCTTGAACGGATCCTTCTGGAATTGTTTAGAAACTGCAGGCCCGCAGTGCTGGTCCATTCGAGGTATTATAGAAACTTGGATCTAATGTTTATGCCATTGATATACCCTCACATTATGGCATTAGTTCTACTCTTAATATAGCTGATTTACTATCTTTTAAAGGTCCAACAGTTATTCCCCATGACCCTTTTGATGAACCTCTCTCTTCTTCATTGGCTAACCTTCTCCCTAGCCTTACACCATTTTTTCCCCCAAAAGGCACATAAATTTATTATTGATGTTATTTTGGATAAACAATCTCTTTTCACCAAGGATGGAATAGTTCAACACTTCTTGGTTCGTTGGCGAGAATGACCTGAATCTGATTGCACATGGATCACTAGAGAGGAGTCGCAGTAGCTTGACCCCACTCTTTTGGAGGCTTACTTGAATACAATTCCTACTGCCTCATCTCTACCTATGATCACCTGCACCTATGTGCGTCGATGGAAGTGCCATGCTGACCTTGTGAGCTTGTGGATAGATGATGGAGGTTCCTTTGATGTCACTTGATCATTGTGAGCTTTACTCAACAAGGTTGAGTTTCTCCCACCCTAGGGGAGTTGGTACGAACACCATACTATATCACATTTGAGGAGATTATCATTTATGTTATCTTTATCTTTAGCATTTGATTAGTATTTGAGATTGATTAGGATTCATATTAGGAATGCTCATCTTTATCTATTGTGGTTCTTGGAAGTTGTATATAAAACTCTAGATGATTTATTTTGTATTAAGAAGATTATTAATATTATTCAAAGATTATTTGTGCATAATTTGCATTGTGTTTGGTGGTGTCCAAACAACCTTAGGTGGTGAAGCCTAAGGTTTACTGTGGGACTAATCTAGGTGGGAAGCCTAATTTGTCCTGCATCAAAAGAATAGTCTTGAAATATTGAACCAAAGGAAATAAAGAGTTCTTTTTTTTTTTAATTTGTTCTTATCTCTGATGTGGCATTTGTGAGTATTTTATTTATCTTTTCAAGGAGTGCGCCACATGATAGAACCTCATACTCTTTCACATAAGGTCTCTACTTTTGTATATACTAGTCAAATAATTATTTTGAGATGTGGTATAATGTATAATTTAATCTCTACATTTTATTTTAGATAATTTATTGTCACTAAAAATTATACAATTTCTAAAAGTAATTTCTATCTCTTTATTTTTACAAATATATAATCTTATCATTTTTGGCGTTTTTGATTCATATAATTCTTTTTTGAAGTGGTCCATATTCTTCTAACTCTTGTTATTATGCACTATATTTTTCTAATTTATTTTGGTACTAGAAAACTTTTTAAATTTCAAATTTATTAATCAAAATTTTCATTCTCTTAAGGAGACTATAATGATAATCAAAATTTATCATATAAGTATAATTGATATTATTCAAATAATCGATAGTACTCTTAACCTAAACATGTCTTTCCCATTCTTAAGTAGACTAAAATGAACTGAATGGACTTAAGTGGACCAATTTGATGGAAGTTGACCAAATGAATTGAAATGGACCAAATGGATTGAAGTGAACCAAAGTAGACCAAATTGGATTGAAATGGACAAAATGAACCGAAATGGATTGAATACTAAACCATAATTAGTAAACATAACTAAAAAAATTAATTATAATTATAAAGTGATGTAAAACCATAATTTGTGATAAGTAATGTATTCCAATGTGATAGAAATGGTTTGTAGTTTAAGGCTGTGTTTGGCTTGATATAAAATATTTTCTGAGTGTAAAATATTTTTTGGAAAGGAAAATATTTTCAATTGTTTGGTTGCGTTTTGAAAAATACATCAGAAAATGGTTTTCAGTGTTTGGTTTGCACGTAAAATTATTAACAGAAAATATGTATATACGTAAAAAAATACGCTAGAAGCAATCTCGGCTGGAGCTTCTCTTTCTCTCTCTTTCTCTCTGTTTGGGTAAAGGCCGGAAAATAGGCGGGTAATTCGGTTGAAGGTAAAATAGAAGTGTAAATGATTTTACACTAAAGAGGTCAAAATTTTACGGTCAAACCGAAATTGATTTCAGTTTGACCGTATTTTCCGGTCCACCCAAACACCATGTCGGGTGTAAAATATTTTTCGTAATTTTTTTTCACCCGAAACAAACACGGCCTAAGTAACATTAGTCTGATTTGTTATCTCATTAATATTTTTAACTAAATTATTATGCATGCATCTATGATTCTATGTGCCTGCTGAAGATTTTATTCAAGTTGAACTCGATACCATGTAGGGAAAGTTAGTACACCACAAAAATGCATATCAGGAAAACCACTTGCATGTAATATCTTATACAAAAAGAAAAAGAAAGGAAAAAAGAAGAAGAAAAATCACGCTCTATAATCACTATCTCTTGAAGTTGATGAAAATGACATATGGTTCTTAAGAACATGTAAAATCATAGTAGTGAAAAGTGACTGTTATATCATGATTGATAAGCTATAATTAGTTTTGAAAATGAACAAGGGCACAATGTATTATTGCACACATTAATATTTATATAAATGTTTTAAAGAAAATGATGACTAGCATATCAGGAAAACCACTTGCATGTAATATCTTCTACGAAAAGAAAAAGAAAGGAAAAAGAAAAGCCGCTTTGTTAAGGGCTTTATAATCTCTATCTTTTGAAGTTGCTGAAAATGACATGGTTCTCAAGAATGTGTAAAGTCATAATAGTGAAAAGTGATTGTTATACCATGATTGATAAATTATAATTAGTTTTGAGAATGAGTAAATGCACAATGTATTATTGCACACATTAATATTGATATAAATATTTTTTAAAGAAATGATGACATGTCGCATAGTAACAATAAATACTACGCTTCAAATTTTAGATATACTAGTTGCAGATCAATGTGATGTGTGAGAATAGATAATTATTTATCAATTTAAAGTAGAGTTGCAAGAAAGAATGAAAATAAGAGAGAGAGAGAGAGAATAATTATTTTTTTCATGAGAGAACGAGAGAGAAAATAACAACTTTATATAAAATTAGATGAGAAGAAAAAGAGTAAAAATTAAATAAATATATAGTAATAAGCACCAAATTATCCATGTCATGCTATGTAAATAGAATAACATTAATTTTTATATACTATATTTATAATGCAATATGATATCATCTAACAATTAAAGAAAAGAAAAAAAGACAACAACTTAAAAATACAACTAAATCGTATAAACCCAAAGTAGACGTCTAAAGAACACAATAGTTTATCAACCTAAAGTAGATATACAAAGAAAAAAAAATCCACTAAAAAATGAAAAATTAAGAGAGAGAGAGATATATATATATATAACATTTTTGTGTGGGAAAAATATGTATTAAATAAGAGAGAATAACATAATATGATAACATCTAACAATTAAAGAAAAGAAAAAAGACAACAACTTAAAAACACAAAAATAAATCGCATCAACCCAAAGTATACTTCTAAAGAACACAATAGTTCATCAACCTAAAGTAGAGATGTAAGAAAAGAAAAATCTACCAAAAAAATGAAAACTATGCATAAAATTAATGAGAGAGAGAATGACAAATTTATTATAAGAGAATGAGAATAAGAATAACAAAAAAAAAAAATAGAGGAAGAGTGACATTAATGTAGAGAGTAGTGAGAAGTTGAAAAGGTAATAGAGAGGGTGAAATGTTAGAGAAAGTACAACAATAAGTTAAGAAATTAATATAAAAATGAAGAATTAAAAATAAGAGAGAGATTGTTGAAAATAGGTGGAAGATGTGGCACAATAAGAGAGTAGCAGAATTAATTACTACACTTCGACTTTTAGATATATATATATATATATATATATATAGATAAATATTGATATATTGTTTGATAATTGATAGATTGATGTCATTTTCTGTTACTTCTTTAGTTGCTATGTCAGTTTTTACTATTTCTACTAATTTAATTTTTTATATTCCTTTACATTCTTTTGTTCACTTAATGTGAATTAACAAAAAAACTCTTCTCATTGGAACACTAGTCTTCTTTGTGCATGCATGCGTGTTTTTGATTCCTTTCCCATTGCAAGAGAGATACCAGTTTTAGACTTTTAGTTCTACCAAATAATTAAAAATCTGCACTTCTAGGATGTGTGAGAATGTTAGTTACCTGCACATGCTGCACCAACAACATCATCCTTAGAATCCCTGGTAAAAAGACTGAGTCTAGTTCGATAATTAGCATTCACAGCATAGAAATCAGAGACCGCCATCAATATGTAGCTCTCTGCCACTTTTGCCACTGTGGAGTTCAAATCAAGAACTACGCCCACTCTTATCACATCATCTGCCATTGACTGTTTATTATCCTCAAGGCTGAGTAAGAGGAGAATGATGAAAGAGAAGAGGTGCTTCAGGTTTGCCATAGTAGGTTTAGGGGTAGTAATAGAATAGGAAATTAAGTCCAAGAGTAAATATAATTGGTAGAAGAAGTAGGACAAATAGAGAAGCAATAATTGCTATGCTTAGGGTTGGAGAAAGCTTGTCTGGGTTCTTGTTTTGGCTCACCCTATTTGTAGACTCATTCTTTTGTTTTCCAACAGCTAACTCATGTACAGGATTTAATTTTTGGTTAGCTTTCGGAATTTTTAGGATCCAAAAATAATTTTATATTAAAAGAGTTATGTCAAAGTTAATTTGAAACAGGGCTGGCCCAACACAATTTGAGGCCTAAGGCAATAAATTTTATGTAAAGTCTTTTATATGTAAATATTTATTAATTAAATTTATTTAATACTCAAGGTTAATTGTTCCAAAAAAAAAGGTCAATTTCATACTAACTAGGTTTAGTTAGGTGAAATAATACTAACTAAACTAAGGTTAATTTAATATAGAGAATTGAATGACATAGTTGAAGCATAAATTTCATAAAAAAGAAAAAAGAAATAAAAAAAATAAGCTTACTTTATTTGATATAAGATGATGAATAGTTAAGTAAAGCTAATTTTTGAGTAAGATATTTTCTAAAATATATCTTAAATTTTTATAGAATTTCAATTTATGATGTCTACTTCTAATAATGTGCTTTTTATCATCAAATAAAGACACTAATCAGTTTTTGGTGTAAGTGGGGATTGAACACTATATCTTTAATTCAACTATTAGAGACTTTACTGGTTGAACTAACTGGGGGTCTAGGAGGGGGAAAGGGTTTGAGTTGTGAGGTTAACAATATATTGTAATTGTCTTTCTAAGAAAAAGTAAATCTAATTTTTAATTTTATATAATCTAATTTTTAATTTTATATCTTGTTTTTAAGAGGTGTGTGGTTTTGTAGGAGACTACTTTGCAAAAATTAAAGTCTTAAACTATTATGGGAGATTAATCATCACTGATGATCTAACATATTTGTAACATTTTTTTAATCAGTTTAGAGTCTCCATTTGGGTTAGGTTTCTATTGATCTTGTATTTTGGAGGCCTTGTTATAATGAAAAAGGAAAATGTTAAAGGTACTATAAAATGTTCACAATATGATATATGACCATAATTGATGAATTTCAACAACCTAATTAATGAATATTTGAATGACTTTTTTTTTTTTTTTGGTGATTGATGACATGTTAGTTTGTAAGAGTTAAATTTGTATTATTCCAAGCATCACTTATAAAAAAAAAAATCACAATCATTTAAAAATATTTATTATAATAAAATTTTGGGTCTTTTACAATGGAGGACAAGGCCTTTCATACTAGGGGTAAAAACTTTTTGTTATTGGCTAGCCCTGATGTAAAATGAACATAGCGATACAAAATTTATTTTAATTAATATTTTCTTTTTTAATGAATTATAAAACTAATTTTTATATAACTTTTATATTTTTAATTATTTAAGAATTTACATCTGTCTAGGATGAAACGTAATTGCACTATGTTTTACATCTTATCTACGAAAAAGTGTTCTAAGTCTAGGGATGACAAGGAGGTAGGGTAGAAAAGACTTGCATAGAGTATGATAGGCAAGTCAAGACAAAACTGGGTGGAAGCATTTTGTTATCTTTAATGAGATGATTTCGACATTGTGAGAGGAAAAAGGTCATGAGTGGTGTGAATAATGAGAAACAAAAAGATAAGTGTTTTGTGGGTTCTAGTTAGCATAACTGGTAAAGTCTTTGTTGTATAAGAGATCTGAAGTTCAATCATTGCCTATATCAAATACTGATTGGTGTCTTAGTCTGATGATAAAGAACTATCATCAGGAGCGGACGTCATAAGTTAAAACTCTTAAAAAAAGTGTTTTAAGAAAGAATGATAATAAAATATGTTTTAAAAAAAATAAAATACATATGTACTAGGACAGGACGAAGCAATACAAGGTGAGGAAGAATAAATTTTCTCCTCAAAGTATAAAAAATCTATAATAAACAGAATGACAATGACAAATCGGGCGGGTCAAGCATTTTTGACACTTTATACTTTTAAAGTCACTCCCAAGTCTCTCATGGATTTTTTATTTTCACATATTCGTTAACCTGAGTGGATTAGGTACACCTTTTATGAACTTTAACGTCACGATACACGATAGCAACTGAAATTATGCCTTTCTTTTTGTTGGGTGCATGCTGTTGTAATTTCATAGCTACTGCATGCGTCGGCTTGGTCGGGTCCAGGAACTCTTTATTACACTGTTTTCATATAAATACAATATTCTATCTTGTATCATAAAAAAAAAAAAAGAGTCGCGACTCAGCTACGCGTTCTCAACACTTGTGGAAAAATGTAGTGTTTTTAACCGTTACTTCTTTGGACGATATCAATAAGAATACAAGCACACAATTTTTGTTATAAATAGGTAAATTGTGAGTGGTGGAAAAAAAGGTCCATTATTGAAAAAATGATTATCCTTCATTTATAGTTAACAACTTCAACGAATTATGACAAAAGTTGTATTCCTGGACTCGTTGATAAGCATAATCTAAAAGAAATTACACTTATCCCCCAATAAACTATGAGAATGCACACTTACCATTCCTAAACTATATCATATTTTACACTTAATACTCTAAACTATGAGACCATTCCTAAACTATATCATATTTTACACTTAATACTCTAAACTATGAGAATTCATGCTTATTTCCCTAAATAATTACCCATGTGATAGAGTGAACAATGTTTACATGGGTAATAATAGTTTAGAGGGGTAAGTGTACATTCTCACAGTTTAAGAGGATAAGCGTAAAAGTAGGTAAAGTTTATGGGGATAAAATATAATTTCGTTCATAATCTAAGAACACAATATATTTATAACTGTTGATTAAAATAAAATCACTTTGACTTTGATCTAACAATCATATCACTTATTAAGTTATTACGTAGCAATCACAGTACACTCACAAAAGAGAAATACTACAATAATCTTGACAGCTATTCGTTTCTTATGAATAGTGGAAGAATTAGGATTTAAAGCGATGATGCATTGAAAATCAGTGAGCCGCTCATCCATCTAGAGGTGTTGGAAGACCAATAAGAAGGAAGAATGCTACCGGAGGGCACCAATGGGGTGTCGACTTAAGCTTCTCCGATGCTTAAGTTAGAGACTGATAGGCTAAGAATGTATTGACCCCTTGTGATAAATTAACCAATTGATTTAGCCAAGTTAATTAATTAATTCAATTAACATGTGTAAAGTTGTTATTTACAACTATGTTTTTTGTTGGCTTTTATTCCGTGCCAAATTTGATTGTAATTATTATCAATTGTTTATACCTTGTATTTGTTGTGGGATTTGTTGTAAGGGTTGTGTGATAGAGAGAGTGTGTGAAGACTCAAGCATTTGGAGGCTGAAGGATTCTCGCGGGTATGTCGCGACCTAACTTCCTGCGAAGTGAAGCATGTGCCCTGCACGTGCTGGAATGCGAAGAGTCAGGCCAGGTGGAGACAGCTGTCTCTCGCGAGTATCTCGCGGGTAAGGCCTTCCCGTGAGACACCCGCGAGACAAGCTGTTCTGCCAACCTGTACTGACTGACTCACACATTTTGCACCTATCCTATATATACCCTCATTACCCACAAATGTTGAGGAATGCTTCAGAGAGAAAACCCTAGCCAAACACATTGGGAATTAAAGATTGTCATCCCCACCTTTCTCTATACACTTGTGAAAGCTCGAAAATGTGTTGAAAACACAAGAGCTGTTTAGACCCCCCAATTAAAATTACGGCTCGATAGATTTTACACAACTTTAATACAAAGTGCGGAATAGTGTAAAAGCGAGCGGATGAACAAGTAAGCTACTCTAATCCATAAACTAAGCAACACAGCAGTATAATGGAATTAAACAAGAGTAGGGAAGAAGGATGCAAACACAGAAAACACCGAGACGTGTTCTCGAAGAGGAAACCGAAGAACTCGGCGAAAAACCTCTCCGCCGCCCTCCAAGCGGAAATCGATCCACTAGACAATCAGTTGGGATACATGGGTTAGCAAGAGACCCTCCAAGCCTAATCTACCCGATGTACCTAAGCCCTCTAAGCTCCTACTCCAACAAGGCTTCTCGGAACCGTGTCTTGTCTAGCACCCCAGATCCCGCAACAAGCTCCATGTTGCATCTGCCATTCCAGGCTTCTTCCAATACTTCCCAGCAGCACCAAAACGTCACTCAACACTATCAAAGGGTGTGGTAAGTGTTTGGACTATTAACCTCTCAATGGTATGGAAATGGAGAGGGAAGGGTTGAGGAGATACCACAAGCAAGTGTATAGAGAAAGGTGAGGATGACAATCTCTAATTCCCAATGTGTTTGGCTAGGGTTTTCTCTCTGAAGCATTCCTCAACATTTGTGGGTAATGAGGGTATATATAGGATAGGTGCAAAATGTGTGAGTCAGTCAGTATAGGCTGGCAGAACAACTTGTCTCGCGGGTGTCTCGCGGGAAGGCCTTACCCGCGAGATACTCGCGAGAGACAGCTGTCTCCACCTGGCATGACTCTTCGCATTCCAGCACGTGCAGGGCACATGCTTCACTTCGCGGGAAGCTAGGTCGCGACATACCCGCGAGAATCCTTCAGCCTCCACATGCTTGAGTTTTCACACATTCTCTATCACACAACCCTTACAACAAATCCCACAACAAATACAGGGTATAAACGATTGATAATAATTACAATTAAATTTGGCACGGAATAAAAGCCAATAAAATGCATAGTTGTAAATAACAACTTTACAATCTCCCCCTTTGGCTATTCCGTGACAAAACCCTAAAACAGACTCTAGACTTAAACGTGAGTTTGGGAACAAAGGCAAAACTCACTCACACCTAATTCTAGATTCTGATAAGCTCTTGAAACATATGAACAAGTAACTCCTGAAACACAACAACAAAATAATATCATTGTATGAAGAAAACTTGAAAAGCATATGGAGCAATAAAAGCATGATCAAGCAAAATGAAATAGAAACACTAGATCATGGCAAGATCAAACAAGTAATCACTATACACAAGCAATTACTATGCTCATTCACTCAGGGAATTAACATCCGGATATGCAAGATGATAGGCTCATTTGAAGAGTATCATTTTGCAAATCCAACACTCAACCAATGCTGAATACACGAAGTATTTGCATCTAGGAACAATCCTACTAGGGCACAAGAGTGTTCATCACTCAACCAATGCATAGAACGTATATGCATCTAGGAACAATCCTACACGGGCACAAGAGTGATGTACTGAAGTAAAATGTATGACATTAAACTTCAATAACACATGCAGAAAGGCTGCATAAACAATGTACTGCAAATGCATGGCACAAACCATAAAAGCCTACAAACAATAAACAATGAAACAAACCCTTAAAGCTTACAAAAGCAACATGGGTACATGCAAAGTATGCTACAAAGCATAGAGAATATCACAAAAGAAACATCTGAAATAATACTTAAATAAAACATAGTATCAAAGCTCTAAAACATAATCAGTAAGCATAAAACATCAAACATAAGAACTGTTGACTTCTTCTCCCCCTATCACCATACTCCCCCAATCAATGACATCATCTCCCCCTTTTTGTCATGGAATGGCTAGTCATTCTCTTCTAGCTTCCGTTGAACTTCGTCTAGTTGAGTTTGGAGAGATGTGAACTGTGAATCAAGACGTCTGTGGTGAGCATACATGATAGTTGCTAGCCCGGACAGCTTTGTACTCATCTCTTGAAGAGCAGTGGAGATGTTGTTGAACTGTTCATCATAGGTACGAGTTGCAGAACTCGAGGTACCCAATGGTGCATGACTTTCTTGCTTGGTGTTATTCTTGGTGTGGCTCATACTCGCATGGAGAGACCAAATGTTAATTGGACTTGGCCTTGGATATGGACGTTCATCCTCCAATGGACGGACACCTTTGAGCTTCAAAATCTTTGAAATAAGGCGAGAGAAAGGAATACAATTCCTTGGAGCAGTCCGGTCAACTGTTTTTGCCAAAATGTGAAAAATATGAGAGCACACATCAATCTCTACATCCGTGATAAGATCATTCAAAAACAATGCTCGACCAAGATTCATATATTCGGTGCTGGACAAGGGATAGAGATTGCTACACATGATCATTGAGAGAAGTCGTAATTCGGAAGAGAGGGATGCCACATTGATTGACTTCTTATTGAAGGAGAATTCCAAATTGGCTCCTAAAGACTGTTTGAGATACTCTTCATCTGGGTTTAGCTCATCATATACCGGTGGTATGGGGAGTATTGGCTGGTTAATGTGTAGAATTTCCGCCAAGTACATTGACAGAAAAACTCTTTCCCCGAACCCAACATTTAATCTCTTCTCCGACGACACTGGCATTGGCATAGAATTCCTTAACCATGTTCTCGTATGTATCCTCGAAAGTTGACAGCAAATAGTTCCAATCTTTCGTGGCAAACGAAATGGGTATTTTTGTGTCCCTGAGTGATGGCTGATCAACCCCCCTTTCAACTATCAAAGGAGCACCCTGAAAGTGGTTCTTGTAGGATTCAAAAGCAGCTTAAGATTTAAACAAGTGAGGATCAAAAACTCCCGTTGAGCAGCGAGCTCTCTTTGGTCTAGGTGAATCAGCATAAACATCAATGATCGGCTCTTTCCCTTTGTTGCGGCCTCCTTTCACAGCTGAAGTCTTGAATGGAGACATCTATGCAACAGAGCACACACAAAAAACAGGAGACAAGTGCACAACACACAGAACACAGAACACAGAATTTGATTAGATTCAAGTTAGGTCAAAATAGAAGTAACACTGCATAGAACAAGACATAATCAACTCTAAGCAATATGCTGAATGCATAGACACAATGTATGGAACTAAGCAAATGTGCATGTGTGTGTATATGTGTGCAAGTGCTAAAGTGTGTGTGGCATGAGATGCATGAGGGGTGCCTAAGTATGCCTAAATGTGTGACAAGAGTGTGCAACATGAGCAAAGTGAAAGAAACACACAATCAATGACCAAACTGAGTGAAACAAGGTCAAACAAGTGAAAACCCATAGATTGACATCACTTGATTTCAATTTGGCACAAAAATGTCATTCGGACATTTTGTCGAACACCTAGCATGCACAAATACAAATATAACATGAATAATGCATGAACATGGGAAAATCTACCTTCAATACATGATAGAATGCCACAAGGGGCCAACATAGATGCAGAAACAACAAATGGGACACAGCCTAATCAAAATATTTGAGAAAAATTCACCCAATTTTGAAAACTAACCCAAAGTTTTGAAAATCCCCAATTATCAAAACCCTAACAAAAATTCTGCATAATCTAAGCAAAAACTTAAAAAGGATTGATTATCAAACATACCTTGAAGAAGAAAATGCAGAAAAAATGCTTGGATTGAAGGGGTTTGAATGGAATAGTGATTTGGGTTGAAAAAAGTTCGAGAGAGGTTGAGCGAGGGAAGTTTTTGTGTTTTGAAAAAAACTGTCACATCAGCAATATAAAAACAGAAAACACGCGTTTTTTGCGGGTTAGGAAGTGGCGACACAGTCGCGAGACAGTCGCGAGAAGGGCCACTGAAGCACAAAACTTTCGCGAGAAGCACTAAGTCGCGAGACAGTAGCGAGACAGTCGCGGTAACTTCTGTCTGAAATTGGAAAAATCCAATTTTTAGCCAAACAGCATTTCGCGAGAAGTTGTTGGTCGAGATACAGTCGCGAAAGTTTCTGTGTGACAGGAAGAAAAAAAATATTTCCCTCAACCCCTTTTTGCGGGAAGCTCTAAGTCGCGAGCTTCTCGCGAAACAACCCCTGAACCAGTGTTTTGAAGAAATACACAAAAATGCATTTTGACCAAAAACACAAGACAAGAAAGTACAAAATCACTTTCAAAAACAAATAAAACACTCAAAAATCTTTTTGGGTTTGATCAAACAAAGATTGAACATGTGAAAACACATTTAATCAAGTACAATCACACAGATGAATATGACATTCATTGAACAAAGACTTCTGTGTTGTGTGTGGATATCAAAAATGAGATAGTCCTTAGTCCAATGTGAAGCTTCAATGATCAATTCAATTAAGGCATACACAACTAGCACTAGATTATGTGACCTATCTCAATTATAGAAACATGCATATATGACCTCCCACACGAACTTGATAACAATTCATCGAAGCTTTTCATTTGGCTTCATATTCAACATATCATTTGCAACTTTTGAGCAAAGAAAATCTCATTTAGAGATAGATGCCTGAAATTTTTGATATTTCAAATTATGAGTTAGCCTTTGGCTTTTTGGGCATCATACATTTTATTTTGGTCGCTTTCCCTTTTTCCTAGTCGAATACTAGTTTGTGCGACAGACTTTTGCAGCTCTATATCTCTTTTCATTTGGAGATTTACATTTAGAGAGCTCTTTTAAGCAAAAAAACAAAAGTGGGAAGATATATAGGCATGAGTCTATGCATGTCTCAAGATCAACAAAACCATTCACTAATCATTCATGACAAGGTTGAAGATCTATTTACAACAGTCACATAGATTTCAGAATTTCTTCCACAATGATATGAGTGCATGAGAGACAAGCTAAGCTCGTTAAATGCACAAAGCCATAAGTACAAAGGTACAAGGCAAAACATGCTTTGAGACAAAACTCAACAAAGTGATCAAACTTTTTGGATTTTCTATTTTTTATGTGTTTTTGAATTTTTTGAACACACCCAAAGCAGAACAAGAAAAGAAAGATCGACAAAAACAACTGGTACAAACCAACCAGACAAAATAACAACAGTAAAAAGAAAGCAATGCATGAGAAGATGCAACAGCAAATGTCCCTAAACATTGAAAGAATTTATGTGTGGACATGTTATAATGCTTATGCATGAGTACCCCTCTTCACCCACACGTCACGTGCGTTTGGGGTGATATCCTTAACGGATTGGGTACGAGAATTTGGACTGTCAAACCTTCTGGTGAAACTCTCCAAGCAAGTGGTGAAGGCACCGATCATTTTCATCACGTCCATCATACCGGGATCACGGTTTTGACTTCTCGGTTGTTCACCACCCCAAGACCTCATGTCATTTCTCCTTCCTCGTGACCGAGGTGCGCTTGCATTGTTGTCTGATCTCAGCTTTTGACAGTTGGGTCTGGTATGTCCTTGCAGTCCGCAGTAATGACACACATAATCCGTTCTAGGACCCCGTTGTGATCTTGGGAGAGATCTTCCTCTGGTTTCATGTTTAACCACAGATTGATTTCGGGGCTTATTCACCATTCGTTGCTCAGCCACATTCCTCTTCTTTACGTCCTCAACTTTCTCAAGAATGGGCTCTTCTACAACCGTCTCGTTTGCCTTCACAAACTTTACTTCTTTGGTGACTTTGACTGATGAGCTGCTTCCTTCGGTGTATCCCAACCCGGACTTGTCTGAAGAAGGTTTTTGAGATGAGATAACATCATCTAACTTCTAGGAGGAGACTCTCTCTATCTTGGCATGAGCTTGCACTACCTCTTGCTCAAGAAACCTCACCTTCGTATAGGCTTCAGACAACTCGCCATTTAGAGTCTCAATCTCACACTTAGCCTCTTTATATCTGACCAAGAGACTTCTGTAATCTTCCTCAGCTTTCTTCATTTTCCTTACAACTGCCTTGGCTACTCTCGTATACTCTCCCGACTTCTCAAGTAGTAAGGAGTAATTTTCTTGAAGATTAGCTGTATTCTCTTCTTCTTCAGCATCTGATTCTTCCACAATCCCCATAGATTCTGAATCAGAATACTCACCAAGCTCCTTCACAAGTGCACCCAAATCCTCTGATGACTCCACATGAGCAATGGTCATGAAGGCGGAGTAGTTTCCCTCTCCGTCACAGCTCTCTTCCGAGTCAGAATCAGAGGAGTCAGAATCACTGAGCGTCGTGGCATAAGCTTTGCCTTTTCCCCTCAGAAAATTTGGACACTCCTTCTTTAGATGTCCATGGCCATTGCACTCATAGCATACAATGTCTGAAGAAGGTTGAAACTCCCTCCCTTCTTTCCTTGTAAACTCTTTCCTATCACCTCTTGAAGATGAAAATTTTCCTCTGTTGAATGGTTTTCCATTGTTCTTCATCTTCAGAAATTTTCGGAAGTTTTTCGCAAGGTACACTACTTCCTTCTCCACTCCATCTTCTTCGGAAGGATCATCCATTCTTTCGGTGATGGTTTTAAGGGCAAGCGATTTACTCATCTTGTGGGAAGGCAGTCCAAGCTCATACGTTTGGAGTGATCCAATGAGCTCTTGGATCTTAATTTCATCTAAATCCTTGCTTTCCTCTATGGCTGTGACTTTTGCCCGAAAGCTCTCCGGTACGGACCTCAAAATTTTTCTCACCACCTTAGTCTCTTCAATCTTCTCCCCAAGATTGAATTTAGCAATTAAAATTTCATTGAGCTTCCCATAGAATGAATCAAATGGTTCATCATCCCCCATCTTGAGCTCTTCAAATTTGGTGGTAAGCATCTGAAGCTTTGTGTCCTTAACTTTCTTCGTACCCTCATATGTTGTCTCCAAAATCTTCCAAGCTTCCTTGGCTATCGTCATATGAGAGATCCTGTGAAATTCATCAGGAGACACACCACAGAAAATAGCATTTAAAGCTCTACTATTAGCATTTGCGGCTGCGAGAGCTGCCTTATCCCAAGTGGACTTAGGATCCTCCGGCTTAGTCCAGCCTATCTCAACCGCATCCCACACGGTATCATCCATAGAACATAAAAATGCTCTCATTCTGACTTTCCAGAATGCATAATTGTTCCCATAAAAAAATGGTGGAATATTAAGCGATTGAGACCGGTCCATCTCAACTAGGGTCAAGGATCACACTAAGGTATTTAAACCACAGCAAGTGTACCCGCTCTGATACCAATTGAAAGCTCGAAAATGTGTTGAAAACACAAGAGCTGTTTAGACCCCCCAATTAAAATTACGGCTCGATAGGTTTTACACAACTTTAATACAAAGTACGAAATAGTGTGAAAGCGAGCGGATGAACAAGTAAGCTACTCTAATCCATAAACTAAGCAACACAGCAGTATAATGGAATTAAACAAGAGTAGGGAAGAAGGATGCAAACACAGAAAACACCGAGATGTGTTTTCGAATAGGAAACCGAAGAACTCGGCGAAAAACCTCTCCGCCGCCCTCCAAGCGGAAATCAATCCACTAGACAATCAGTTGGGATACATGGGTTAGCAAGAGACCCTCCAAGCCTAATCTACCCATGTACCTAAGCCCTCCAATCTCCTACTCCAACAAGGCTTCTCGGAACCGTGTCTTGTCTAGCACCCCGGATCCCGCAACAAGCTCCATGTTGCATCTGCCATTCCAGGCTTCTTCCAATACTTCCCAGCAGCACCAAAACGTCACTCAACACTCTCAAAGGGTGTGGTAAGTGTTTGGGCTATCAACCTCTCAATGGTATGGAAATGGAGAGGGAAGGGTTGAGGAGATACCACAAGCAAGTTGTAAAGTTGTTATTTACAACTATGTATTTTGTTGGCTTTTCTTCCGTGCCAAATTTGATTGTAATTATTATCAATCGTTTATACTCTGTATTTGTTGTGGGATTTGTTGTAAGGGTTGTGTGATAGAGAGTGTGTGAAGACTCAAGCATGTGGAGGCTGAAGGATTCTCGCGGGTATGTCGCGACCTAGCTTCCCGCGAAGTGAAGCATGCGCCCTGCACGTGCTGGAATGCGAAGAGTCAGGCCAGGTGGAGACAGCTGTCTCTCGCGAGTATCTCGCGGGTAAGGCCTTCCCGCGAGACACCCGCGAGACAAGCTGTTCTGCCAGCCTGTACTGACTGACTCACACATTTTGCACCTATCCTATATATACCCTCATTACCCACAAATGTTGAGGAATGCTTCAGAGAGAGAACCCTAGCCAAACACATTGGGAATTAGAGATTGCCATCCCCACCTTTCTCTATACACTTGCTTGTGGTATCTCCTCAACCCTTCCCTCTCCATTTCCATACCATTGAGAGGTTGATAGCCCAAACACTTACCACACCCTTTGAGAGTGTTGAGTGACGTTTTGGTGCTGCTGGGAAGTATTGGAAGAAGCCTGGAATGGCAGATGCAACATGGAGCTTGTTGCGGGATCCGGGGTGCTAGACAAGACACGGTTCCGAGAAGCCTTGTTGGAGTAGGAGCTTGGAGGGCTTAGGTACGTCGGGTAGATTAGGCTTGGACGGTCTCTTGCTAACCCATGTATCCCAACTGATTGTCTAGTGGATCGATTTCCGCTTGGAGGGCGGCGGAGAGGTTTTTTGCCGAGTTCTACGGTTTCCTCTTCGAGAACACGTCTCGGTGTTTTCTGTGTTTGCATCCTTCTTCCCTACTCTTGTTTAATTCCATTATACTGCTGTGTTGCTTAGTTTATGGATTAGAGTAGCTTACTTGTTCATCCGCTCGCTTTTACACTATTCCGCACTTTGTATTAAAGTTGTGTAAAATCTATCGAGCTGTAATTTTAATTGGGGGGTCTAAACAGCTCTTGTGTTTTTAACACGTTTTCGAGCTTTCAATTGGTATCAGAGCGGGTACACTTGCTGTGGTTTAAATACCTTAGTGTGATCCTTGACCCTTTTTGAGATGGACCGGTCTCAATCGCTCAATGTTCCACCATTTTTTGATGGGAACAATTATGCATTCTGGAAAGTCAGAATGAGAGCATTTTTATGCTCTATAGAAGATACTGTTTGGGATGCGGTAGAGATAGGCTGGACTAAGCTGGAGGCTCCTAAGGCTAATTGGGATAAGGCAGCTCTCGCAGCAGCCAATGCTAATAGTAAAGCTTTAAACGCTATCTTTTGTGCTGTGTCTCCTGATGAATTCCACAGGATCTCTCATATGACAGTAGACAAAGAAGCTTGGGAGATTTTGGAGACCATTTATGAGGGTACAAAGAAAGTTAAGGACACAAAGCTTCAGATGCTTACCACCAAATTTGAAGAGCTCAAGATGGGTGATGATGAACCGTTTGATTCATTCTATGGGAAGCTCAATGAAATTGTAATTGCTAAACTCAATCTTGGGGAGAAGACTGAAGATACTAAGGTGGTGAGAAAAATATTGAGGTCCTTGCCTGAAAGCTTTAGAGCAAAAGTTACAGCCATAGAGGAAAGCAAGGACTTGGATGAGATCAAAATTCAAGAATTAGTTGGGTCTCTCCAAACATATGAGATGGGACTGCCCTCCCATAAGATGAGTAAATCACTTGCTCTTAAAACCATCACCGAAAGGATGGATGATTCCTCCGAAGAAGATGGAGTGGAAAAGGAAGTAGCATTTCTTGCCAAAAACTTCCGCAAATTTCTGAAGATGAAGAACAGTGGGAAACCTTTCAACAGAGGGAAGTTTTCATCTTCAAGAGGTGATAGGAAAGAGTTTAAAAGGAAAGAAGGAAAGGATTTTCAACCTCCTTCAGACATTGTGTGCTATGAGTGCAATGGCATTGGACATCTAAAGAAGGAGTGTCCAAATTTTCTGAGGGGAAAAGGCAAAGCTTATGCCACGACACTCAGTGATTTAGACTCCTCTGATTCTGACTCGGAAGAGAGCTGTGACGGATAGGGAAACTACTCCGCCTTCATGACCATTGCTCATGTGGAGTCATCGGAGGATTTGGGTGCACTTGTGAAGGAGCTTGGTGAGCATTCTGATACAGAGTCTATTGGGATTGTGGAAGAATCAGATACCGAAGAGGAAGAGAATACAGCTAATCTTCAAGAAAATTACTCCTTACTACTTGAGAAGTCGGGAGAGTATACTAGAGTAGCCAAGGCAGCTGTAAGGAAAATGAAGAAAGCTGAGGAAGATTACAGAAGTCTCTTGGTCAGATATAAAGAGGCTAAGTGTGAGATTGAGACACTAAATGGCGAGTTGTCTGAAGCCTATACGAAGGTGAGGTTTCTTGAGCAAGAGGTAGTGCAAGCTCATGCCAAGATAGAGAGAGTCTCCTCCCAGAAGTTAGATGATGTTATCTCATCTCAAAAACCTTCTTCAGACAAGTCTGGGTTGGGATACACTGGAGGAAGCTGCTCATCAGCCAAAGTCACCAAAGAAGTAAAGTTTGTGAAGGCAACCGAGACGGTTGTAGAAGAGCCCATTCTTGAGAAAGTTGAGGACGTAAAGAAGAAGAATGTGGCTGAGCAACGAATGGTGAATAAGCCCCGAAATCAATCTGTGGTTAAACATGAAACCAGAGGAAGATCTCTCCCAAGATCACAACGGGGTCCTAGAACGGATTATGTGTGTCATTACTGCGGACTGCAAGGACATACCAGACCCAACTGTCAAAAGCTGAGATCAGACAACAATGCAAGCACACCTCGGTCACGAGGAAGGAGAAATGACATGAGGTCTTGGGGTGGTGAGCAACCGAGAAGTCAAAATCGTGATCCCGAAATGATGGACGTGATGAAAATGATCGGTGCCTTCACCACTTGCTTGGAGAGTTTCACCAGAAGGTTTGACAGTCCAAATTCTCGTACCCAATCCGTCAAGGATATCACCCCAAACGCACGTGACGTGTGGGTGAAGAGGGGTACTCATGCATAAGCACTATAACATGTCCATGCATAAATTCTTTCAATGTTTAGGGACATTTGCTGTTGCATCCTTTCATATTTTTTTATTTTGTCTGGTTGGTTTGTACCAGCTGTTTCTGTTGAGCTTTCTTTTCGTGCTCTGTTTTGGGTGTGTTCAAAAAATTCAAAAACACATAAAAAAAAAAAAATTGAAAATCCAAAAAGTTTGATCACTTTGTTGAGTTTTGTCTCAAAGCATGTTTTGTCTTGTACCTTTGTACTTATGGCTTTGTGCATTTAACGAGCTTAGCTTGTCTCTCATGCACTCATATCATTGTGGAAGAAATCCTGAAATCTATGCGACTGTTGTAAATAGATCTTCAACCTTGTCATGAATGATTAGTGAATGGTTTTGTTGATCTTGAGACATGCATAGACTCATGCCTATATATCTTCCCACTTTTTATTTTTTTATGCTTAAAAGAGCTCTCTAAATGTAAATCTCCAAATGAAAAGAGATATAGAGCTGCAAAAGCCTGTCGCACAAACTAGTATTCGACTAGGAAAAAGGGAAAGCGACCAAAATAAAATGTATGATGCCCAAAAAGCCAAAGGCTAACTCATCAATTGAAATATCAAAAATTTCAGGCATCTATCTCTAAATGAGATTTTCTTTGCTCAAAAGTTGCAAATGATATGTTGAATATGGAGCCAAAATGAAAAGCTTCAATGAATTGTTATCAAGTACGTGTGGGAGGTCATATATGCATGTTTCTATAATTGAGATAGGTCACATAATCTAGTGCTAGTTGTGTATGCCTTGATTGAATTGATCATTGAAGCTTCACATTGGACTAAGGACTATCTCATTTTTGATATCCACACACAACACACAAGTCTATGTTCAATGAATGTCATATTCATTTGTGTGATTGTACTTGATTAAATGTGTTTTCACATGCTCAATCTTTGTTGATCAAACCCAAAAAGATTTTTGTGTGTTTTATTTGTTTTTGAAAGTGATTTTATATTTTCATGCCTTTTGTTTTTTATCAAAATGCATTCTTGTGTCTTCCTTCAAAAACTGGTTCAGGGGTTGTTTCGCGAGAAGCTCGCGACTTAGAGCTTCCTGCGAAAAGGGGTTGAGGGAAATATTTTTTCATCCTGTCACACAAAAACTTTCGCGACTGTATCGCGACTGTCTCGCGACCAGCAGCATCTCGCGAAATGCTGTTTGGCTAAAAGTTGGATTTTTCCAATTTCAGACAGAAGTTACCGCGACTGTCTCGTGACTGTTTCGCGACCTAATGCTTCTCGCGAAAATTTGTGCTTCAGTGGCCATTTTCGCAGTTGTCTCGCGACTGTGTCGCCACTCCCTAACCCGTGAAAAACGCGTGTTTTCAGTTTTTATATTGTTGATGTGACAGTTTTTCAAAACACAAAAACTTCCCTCGCTCAACCTCTCTCGAACCTTTTCAACCCAAATCACTATTCCATTCAAACCCCGTCAATCCAAGCATTTTTTTTGCATTCTCTTCTTCAAGGTATGTTTGATAATCAATTCTTTTTAAGTTTTTGCTTAGATTATGCAGAATTTTAGTTAGGGTTTTGATAATTGGGGATTTTCGAAACTTTGGGTTAGTTTTCTAAATTGGGTGATTATTTCTCAAATATTTTGATTGGGCTGTGTCCCATTTGTTGTTTCTGCATCTGTGTTGGCCCCTTGTGGCATTTTATCATGTATTGAGGGTAGATTTTCCCATGTTCATGCATTATTTATGTTATATTTGCATTTGTGCATGCTAGGTGTTTGTCAAAATGTCCGAGTGACATTTTTGGGCCAAATTGGAATCAAGTGATTTCAATCCATGGACTTTCACTTGTTTGACCTTATTTTACTTGGTTTGGTCATTGAACCCGTATTTCATTCACTTTACTCATGTTGCATACTCTTGGCACACAACTAGGCACACTTAGGCACCCTCATGCATCCCGTGCCGCACTCACTCATCAGCACATGCACACATATGCACACACATGCACAGTCTCTTAGTTTTTATGCATTGTGTTTATGCTTTATAGGTTTGTCTTTTTAAGCATGCTATTAAGAGTCAACCATGCTTTGTTTTTCAGTTAGTTCAACTCTGATTTGGAACTAACTTGAATCTAATCAAGTTTTGTCTTGTGGTTTGTGTTTGTGGATTTTTCTTCTCTGCTTTGTGAAATTGTGCAGATGTCTCCCACCAAGCATGCAGCGAAGAAGAAATCAACCTCAAAGCGAGCACGTACTGATTCTGATCATTTCAAGTCTACAGAAGCTGATATGAAGTACAATGACTGCTACAAGGACAAGACGATCATCATGGAGAGAGTTGTCCAGTTAGAGACTCTTGAGGGCACTTTCATCCCTGAAGTGTTCAAAGATAGAACTTGGACCAAGCTACTAAACCCGACTGGAGTGGTTTATTCAGAGATTATCAGGGAGTTCTTCTCTAATGCCACTGTCAACGGAGACTGTATTGAGTGCTGGGTACGACACAAGGAGTTTGTGATTACAAGAGAGATCATCCAAGACTTTTTGGAAACTCGTCCTCCATCTCAGCCAATCACAGTTGCATATGAGGACAAATTGGGTTCTACTGCTGAGATGATTACACTCCTTGGTGGTGAACCGAAGAAATCATCCATGAACACCATCAAGTTCTCTCCAGAAATTAGGACACTAAGCTATGTGATGATTCACAATCTGTATCCGGTCACCAATCTCACAACTCTATCTGCTCCAAGAACAAGATTCCTGTTTGATCTCTTTACTCATAAGGAGATTGACATTTGTGGCCATATCATGCATGTCCTCTAGAAGAGCATCACAAAGCAGAATTCACGGAATGTGATGCCGTTCCCCTCCTTGATCAAGGGATTGATTGCCAAGGCAAAGCTCAAGCTACCCAGTGGCCTCACAGTTGTTCAGAGGGACTACCCCATTGGTGGTCATACACTGACCAGGAGCACTACACATATCAAGGGTTCCAAGACTGGTGTGCATACCATCCCACAACCTCGTGTTCCGGATGAAGGTGAAGATACAGAGGAAGAGATTGACAAGTTCACCTCGGCTCCAAAGCCCTCTGCACAGCCATCATCTTCTGCTCCACCACAAGGCTTAAGCAAACTTGATCAGTTGCTTGCTAAGATGGATCAGATGTCTACAGTGCTTGACTCCCATGTGCAGCACACAGCAGATCAGTTCGCGTACCTTCAAGGACAGATCACCGCATTAGCATCGCAGGTTCAGGACTTGTCCTCCACTCATGGCTCAGATTCAGAGTCAGAGCAGATCTAGCTTCTTTGGCCATTCCGGTCAAAAATGGGGAGAAATTTTTGAGGGGGAGCTGGAGAAGAGCTTGCACAGCGTTAGGGGGAGCATAGTCTAGAAACTTAGTAACATTGGTTATTGGTTTTTCAGACGGTTTTTATTCAGTATCATTTAGTCTTTATAACTGTTTTACGGCTTTTGGTTTAAAGCTTTGATACTCTGTTTTTATTTCAGTATAATTTCAGTAGTTCTTTTGTGATATTCTCTATGCTTTGTAGCATACTTTGCATGTACCCATGTTGCTTTTGTAAGCTTTAAGGGTTTGTTTCGTTGCATATTTTGTAGGCTTTTATGGTTTGTGCCATGCATATTCTGTACTTTGTTTATGCAGCCTTTATGCTTGTGTTATTGAAGTTTAATGTCATACATTTTACTTCAGTACATCACTCTTGTGCCCTTGTAGGATTGTTCCTAGATGCATATACGTTCTATGCATTGGTTGAGTGATGAACACTCTTGTGCCCTAGTAGGACTGTTCCTAGATGCAAATACTTTGTGTATTTCGCATTGGTTGAGTGTTGGACTTGCAACTGATACTCTTCATTTGAGCTTATCACCTTGCATGTCCGGATGGTCATTCCCTGTGTGAATGAGCATAGTGATCACTTTTGCGTAAGTGATTGCTTGTTTGATCTTGCCATGGTCTATTGTTTTTATTCCATTTTGCTTGATCATGCTATTATTGCTCCATATGCTTTTCAAGTTTTCTGCATACAATGATATTGTTTTGTTGTTGTGTTTCAGGAGTTACTTGTTCATATGTTTCAAGAGCTTATCAGAATCTAGAATTAGGTGTGAGTGAGTTTTGCCTTTGTTCCCAAACTCATGTTTAAGTCTAGAGTCTGTTTTAGGATTTTGTCACAGAATAGCCAAAGGGGGAGATTGTAAAGTTGTTATTTACAACTATGTTTTTTGTTGGCTTTTATTCCGTGCCAAATTTGATTGTAATTATTATCAATCGTTTATACCCTGTATTTGTTGTGGGATTTGTTGTAAGGGTTGTGTGATAGAGAGAGTGTGTGAAGACTCAAGCATTTGGAGGCTGAAGGATTCTCGCGGGTATGTCGCGACCTAGCTTCTCACGAAGTGAAGCATGTGCACTGCACGTGCTGGAATGCGAAGAGTCAGGCCAGGTGGAGACAGCTGTCTCTCGCGAGTATCTCGCGGGTAAGGCCTTCCTGCGAGACACCCGCGAGACAAGCTGTTTTGCCAGCCTGTACTGACTGACTCACACATTTTGCACCTATCCTATATATACCCTCATTACCCACAAATGTTGAGGAATGCTTCAGAGAGAAAACCCTAGCCAAACACATTGGGAATTAGAGATTGTCATCCCCACCTTTCTCTATACACTTGCTTGTGGTATCTCCTCAACCCTTCCCTCTCAATTTCCATACCATTGAGAGGTTGATAGCCCAAACACTTACCACACCCTTTGAGAGTGTTGAGTGACATTTTGGTGCTGCTGGGAAGTATTGGAAGAAGCCTGGAATGGCAGATGCAACATGGAGCTTGTTGCGGGATCCGGGGTGCTAGACAAGACACGGTTCCGAGAAGCCTTGTTGGAGTAGGAGCTTGGAGGGCTTAGGTACATCGGGTAGATTAGGCTTGGAGGGTCTCTTGCAAACCCATGCATCCCAACTGATTGTCTAGTGGATCGATTTCCGCTTGGAGGGCGGCGGAGAGGTTTTTTGCCGAGTTCTTCAGTTTCCTCTTCGAGAACACGTCTCGGTGTTTTCTGTGTTTGCATCCTTCTTCCCTACTCTTGTTTAATTCCATTATACTGCTGTGTTGCTTAGTTTATGGATTAGAGTAGCTTACTTGTTCATCCACTCGCTTTTACACTATTCCGCACTTTGTATTAAAGTTGTGTAAAATCTATCGAGCCGTAATTTTAATTGGGGGGTCTAAACAGCTCTTGTGTTTTCAACACATTTTCGAGCTTTCAACATGCAAAACGCGTGGTAGCACAAACAAATCACCAATTAACTAAATGCAGCGAAAATTAAATTGACACGGTGATTTGTTTACAAATGGGGAAAACCTACACGGCAAAAACCTCACCGGGTGATTTTAAGGTCACCACTCCCTAGAATTCACTATTATCACAACAAGCAGTTACAAGTAAAGGAATCTCAGTACCTTATACCAACCTACAGTTGAACCTTTACCCCAATACCCAATTGGACTTATTCTGTAGTGACAATCTCTCCTTTTCAATGCATGCGGCTCCTAGTTCGTGACTAACCAATAGATGTGCGGATCCCAGTACGCGACTTAATCTCCAACTTGAGAAAGATGTTGGCTGCAAAGTTCTTCAGTTCATCACACGATGAAGATTGCGAAACTCCTTGGTCACAAAATCCTACAGTGTACAAACACTACAGCTTTTTCAAGAAAAAGATGAACTAGGGCAAATTCTATCTCCGGTCACAATTTGCATGAACAAAAATTTGCTTCACACTCGCGCAACCTTTGACGGCCCTTAAAATAATTGTTATATATGTTTAGGGTTGTGAGAAAAGAAAGCCCAAACATATATGTTGGGAAATTTAGACCCCGATTAATAGAATTAACAAGTTTTAAACCCAAGTTGTTAATTAGATTTATTATGAATAAAACTTGTTAAAATAAACAAACATCAATATCATGTTAAAATCATGCAGCGGAAAAATAAATAAGACAAGATATGATAATCTAGGAAAACCAATGAAACAAACTAGTTTCACAGTAAAAAACCTGGGGGGAAACCTTCTCAAAAAGCAATCCACTATAGGAAAGAGAAGTTTTAGATCTAGTACAAAACTTTTGTTCCTAGACTCTACAATCCCCGTAAATGAACTTACAGCGGAAACCTTCTACCGCTTCAGAACCTCTGAACTCTTCAATATATGAATGCCACCCTTTTGATGCACGGATCCCAGTACGTGACTAACCAAAGATGCAAGGCTCCCAGTACGTGACTAACACACCAACTTTGTTAGGACATATATGATTCACTTGTTAGGAACATATGTCACTACTTTATGTAATTGGCTAATCTTTTGACAAAACACACTTTACTTGTATTTGGGTAGATCTAGGATGTGTTTAATACTTCAAGAAATAGTGTTTCAAGATCAAGTGTTGAAGACATGCAAGTCTGTCCAAGATTCAAGTTGAAGAAGTGTCTGTCATTAAAACTCGACAGCTAGCCATCTATCGAGCTTAAGAAGCTGTTCCAGCCTTGTGGCTCGACAGCTACTCGACAGCAGCTCCACAGATAGACATCTGTCGAGGTTTATGAAAAACAGAATTTCAGATTTGTTTTGACTCTAATCCGTGATTATGTGTTTGGACTTTCTTTTCTCACAACCCTAGACATATAAAATGATTATTTTAAGGGCCGTCAAAGAGGACACAAGTTGCACAAGTGTTGAGCAAAGTTTGTTCAAGCAAATTGTGACCGGAGACACAGTTTTGCCCTAGTTCATCATTCTTGTAGAAGTTGCTGTGTTTGTGCATCATAGGGTTTTGTAACCAAGCATTTTCTTGATCTTCATCGTAGATGAACTGAAGAACTTTGCAGCCAACAACCTTCTCTAGTTAGTGATTGAAGTCACGTAATGGGGTCTGCGTAATTGGTTAGTCACGTACTGGGAGCTGTGCATCAAAAGGAGAAATTGTCACTACAGAACAAGTCCAATTGGGTATTGGGGTTTGCATGTTAATTTGATTAATTAATTAAACTTGGCTAATTGATCAATTAATTCATCACAAGGGGTCAATTCGTTTTTGGCTTATCAAGTGGTATCAGAGCAGGCACACTCTGATTAGGGTTAATCTTTGCTGTGTTGATCCATTGACCCCTGTTTGTCATGGTTAAAGGATAGTCTTTAATTATACCTCCTTTATTTGATGGCACTAACTATGCATACTGGAAAGTACGCATGAGAGCTTTCTTGCAATCTTTAGATGAGAAAGTGTGGCAAGCTGTAGAGATTGGCTGGACCAAGCCGAAGGAAGCACCGGCCGATTGGGATGATGCCAAGATCAAGGCGGCAAACTTCAATAGCAGGGCATTGAATGCTTTATTCAGTCAGTTACTAATGAGGAGTTCAAAAAGAAATCCTCTACTGAAACTGTGAAGGAGGCATGGACCATTCTCCAGACAACCTATGAGGGAACCAAGGCTGTCAAAGATTCAAAGTTTCAAAGTTTCAGAAGCTCACTAGAAGCTTTGAAGAAATCAAGATGAAGGAGGATGAGTCGTTTGATGAGTTCTATGCCAAGCTCAAGGACATAGTGAACTCAGCCTTCAATCTTAGGGAAACCATTCTTGAACCCAAGATTATGAGGAAGGTGCTTAGACCTCTACCTGAGAGATTCCATGCCAAAATTACGGCAATCGAGGAATCAAAGGATATTGACAAGATTCCTTTGACAGAGCTGGTTGGTAATTTGCAGACCTACGAGCTAGGGTTAACAAGAATTGGCAAGTCGGGTAAAGGCAAGAGCATGGTATTGAAGGCCAAGAGCAGTGACACTAATGAGTCTTCAGATGATGAGGATTCTAAGATGAAGTCCTACATTGCAAGACAATTCAAGAAGTTCATGAAGAATGCCAATGGGAAAGGCTTCGACAAGGACCGTAGGCAATCCAGTTCTTCACAGTTCAAAAGCCTAGACAAAGGGAAGAAGGATGCTAAAGATGGCGGTCAGTACACTGTTCCTGCAGGACCTAAGTGCTTTGGGTGTCAAGGCTTCGGTCACATGAAACAGGAGTGTCCTACATATCTTAAGAGCATTGGGAAGAGCAAGGCATTTGCTGCTACCTTGAGCGACACCGAGCCTGAGGATGATTCCAAAAATGAGGATGACGGAATCTTGAATGCCTTCACTGCCACTATCAATCCTACTGAGGGGATTGCTGAAGACGTGGACGAAGAAGAGGACTTGGTGGAGTATAAGTTCGAGAAGATGGATGATCAAGATGATATCCATATAGCCTATGAGAAATTGTACAAAGTGTCTAAGAAGCATGAGAAACTTTATAGGCTGGCCACCAAAAAGCTCAGTGATGTGGAACTTGATCGTGAAGAGCTTTCCACAAAGTTTGATGAAGCCAATCAGACTATTGGAGCACTGAGGTTTGAAAACAATTTCTTGGCTGAGAAGATCAAGAAACTTGAAGCGGAATTGTTTCAAGTCAGAGCTCAATTGGAGAGGACTTCAAGAGTAAAGCTTGATGAGATGCTCAGCCTTCAGAAATCTGCTTCTGATTGAACAGGTTTAGGGTATGGTCTCTCTTCTTCTAATATTGCTTCTACTAGTTCTATTGTTTTTGTTCCTCCTGCTAATAATGTTGAAATTGAGAACAATGATGTTAAAACTGATTTAGCTAGTGAGAACATAGATATGAGTAAATCTATCTTAGGAGCACCCCCTAAGCAAGATAAAAATGAAGCTAAAAACCCTAGGACTAAGAAAGCTAACTCTCAAAAGCCTAAACAAAAGAAGCAGCATTTCTGTCATCATTGTGGTGTTGCCGGTCATACTCGACCAAATTGCTATAAGTGGTTAGCCACTCAACAGAGCAACAACATGATAGCATCTGGAAGCCAGAATCAGCTTCAATCTTCTCTTACTCCTCTTGGAGATCTTCTCAAAGCCCTCATGTTCCTTTCGAACTTGAACGGTTTCAATTCTTCTCCCTCACCATCAGATCAAGGATTTGCTAGACGGAAAGGTTCTTCCAAGTTGTGGAAGGAAAAGGGCTCCAAGTGATTCTATCACTTTCTTCTCTCTCTTTGTGTTTTTTTGTTTTTGCATAACTTGTGTGTTTTGCTTTTACTTTGAGTCAGTCTAGTTTTTATGTTTTGCTTTGTTTAACATGTTTTTGTTTGTTTTCAGTTTTGTTTATTTTGTTTTTGATATTAAAAAAAGATTTGAAAAATCAGAAAAATACAAAAACAGTATGTGTTTTGTGTACATTGGTACTTGTGTACCTTGGATGGCCATTGAAACAAACTTTTCTAAACTTTGTATCTTTTGTAGCTTAGATGAGCATCTCTATGCACAACTAAGCAAGTGAGATTTGTGGCTCTTGTTTGTGATGAGTAAGATTAAGTTATCTCTTGTACTTAACACTCGTATCACATTTGTGTGCTTCGGCATAGCAAAATTGAAATGTCAAATGCTTAACATAATTAGGTATTTCTTTTCTATCTCTTATATGTCCATGCGTGATTTGCTTAAAAAGAAAAATATGCAAAGAAAAATAAAAAGCAAAAAGAATAAAAATGCTTTAAATATGATTGCAAGCGTGTATTCTAGGAGATGTGGGAGTTATAGGATGTATCTCGAAGGTGATAGTCCCTATCAAACAGTTATGATTGTGTGTGAGTTAAAGTGATTTTCTCATATCTCAAATCGTCATAACATTTATACACTTATGCAATCTTGCGATGTTTTCCACACACAACGCACAATATTCTTTGCTACTCTTGATACATGTGCATGTAGAATGTGATTTGACCATCACAAGGTTTACATGTGTTAATGTATACTCACTAAACTGTCTTGACTTGTTTTTGAAATATAAAATTGGTTAGACTTGTTTAGTGTGTGTGTGTGTGTTTTTGGGATCTTTGTGCTTAAAATTGTCGTTGAGAGATGATTTTGAGAGCTTAAAATGTTGTTTGGATCTTTGGTTGAGTTGCATGCTTGATTGCATTTCATATCTGTGTTTTTCCCTTCTTGAAAAAAATTGTTTTTAAGCAATCTCGACAGCTTCTCGACACCTCCTCGACACCTGGTGGATCGATCGAGCTTCTTGTTATCTTTTTGTTGATTTGTCCCTCGATAGATCCTCGACAGCTGCATCTGTCGACGTTTTGTTTTCTCGACACCTTCCTCGACAGATGTCTTGACACCTCTCGACACCTCTCGACACCTCTATATGTCGAGTTTTACTAAACCACTATATATAGGTTTTGTGCGATCCGGACTTCATTTCTCTCGATAGCTTTGTCTCCTCACCTCCCAAATCACTCTCTCTCACTCCAAACCTCTTTTCCAAGTGTTTTTCAAGCTTTTTCAAGGTTTTCTCTTCACTTGGTATGTCTCTTTTCTCTCATTTACATGCATTTCATGTTTTGAAACCTAGGTTTTGGGGTTTTTGAAAATTTTTGGGGTTTTTCAAAATTGATAGAGTTATTGTTGCAATTTTGGGATGGGTTTTTGCTTAAATGAGTTTAAAATCTCATGCATTGCATCACATTAGCATTATAACAGTATTATCATGCATTTAGATGTGTGCAAATTGTTTATGTGTTGGTAGGATTGGATTGGCTGAGCCCATGATGCAATTTCTTTTGCATGTCACATGTTCATGCATTTCCCATGCATACGTACTCTCTTTTCAATATATTTTGATATATTTGAACTGCTTGGGACTTTTTTGATTGTCTCTCTCTCTCTATCTCTCTTTTCCGTTTACGTTAGTTGTGTCTATGACATCTAAATGTAAGTCAGTTCTATCTCGGAACCCTCTTCATTCCGGGGCTTCGCCTTCGTCTGATCCTACTTATTCTCATATTCAGTTCTGTGATGAGGATGCCCGAAAGGACTTCTCGGAGAACTTTTTTTGACGAGGTGTTCATTTGGAACGTCGAGTCATTTTGGCGGACTTCGCCGACACCGACCTACTCGATGTCATTTACAGTCGGGGTTGGGAGTCACTGTGTGATGTCCCGGTCACTTGTCCATCCGTGCTGATCCAGGAGTTTTACTCCAACATGCATGGACTTGATTCTTCAGTACCTCTCTTTCATACTCGTATTCGAGGTACGCGCATTGCAGTCACACCGTAGCTTGTTGCGGATGTGCTCTGTGTCCCGAGGGTAGAGCATCCTGACTACCTCAGTTGTGAGCGTCTGAGGACTGTGTCCAAAGACGAGATGATGTCTGCTTTCTGTAAGCGCCCTTCTGTTTGGGGTGATCGTCAGTTTACACCATGGAAGACCTTTGCTAAGGTCCTAGATTCATGAACATGGTGATGACTTTTTTTTGCACCCACTCTCTCACTATAACTCCATCACAGAGCCTCGTGCGCGATTTTTGCTTTCTTTGTTAGAGCACCTCACTATAGATTTTCCTTCACATTTTATTCTTTCTATTATAGATGTGTTTAGGGATACGGCTACCCGTGATAAGCTCATTTTCCCTTCGGCTATCACTCGGATTTTATGCCATTTTTCTGTTCCTTTTCCCTCTTCCGATCACTTCTCTGTCATGTGTGCCATAGATGCTGCTACCGTTAAACGTAGCGAGGCGCAGTTTAGGTCACGGCAGTCGGATTCAGCAGCTCCTCCCTCCCGTTTTACTCCATCCACATCCACTCCCTCCTCTTCTATGAGCAATGTGTCACTCGGAGACATCATGGCGCAGTTGCAACGCATGGATGCTCGCCTTGATACACTCTCTACAGAGCTGTATCAGGTGAACGTTTGTGTCGGTCGTATTGCACGGCGGCAGGCGATCATGGGTGGCTTCACTTCTGAGGCTTCTCCTCCACCTTCTCCAGTTACTTCTGATTCTGAGGCTGAGGATGATGATGATGATGGTGATGACGATGATGCTTCTGATGATGATGATGGAGATGCTAGCTCTACCGATGAGATGTCTACTTGACACTCTTACCCTTTGTCACTTGTGACAAAAAGGGGAAGTAGTTTTGGATATGAGAGTAGTCATTCTTAGGGGGAGAGTTAGTATAGGACATTTTTGTTAGGGGGAGTGTTGATATCTTGAGGGATGTAGTGAGGATTACTTGTATCTTTTTCTTTTCTCTACTTTAGATACATTTATTCTTGTACATTGGGTCTTGTGACCATTATTGACATACATTGTACTTATTTTCTTTATATGTTGATGTATGTTTCTTTCACATACCTTTACATGTGTTGTTTCTTTTCTCTCTTTATGCACATGCTTCTTATTACGTGTATGCAATCTATTATTTCTGTTTCACACTAAGATGCCTTGATGAGTTTTGTTTAAAGTGTTTCAGAAATACAGGTTGTCAAAGTCTACTTGCCACAAACTCTCTTCTTGCAAAGTTTTTCAAGAGTTTGTGTTAAGATAGATTTTATTGTATTCAACAAGTGAATATGAGTTGAGTGATTTATGACTTCTCACATATGATCATTTGTTTGTTGTGGTTTTGTCACGGATTGCCAAAGGGGAAGATTGTTAGGACATATGTGATTCACTTGTTAGGAACATAGGTCACTACTTTATGTAATTGGCTAATCCTTTGACAAAACGCACTTTACTTGTATTTGGATTGATCTAGGATGTGTTTAATACTTCAAGAAACAATGTTTCAAGATCAAGTGTTGAAGACATGCAAGTCTGTCCAAGATTCAAGCTAAAGAAGTGTTTGTCATTAAAGCTCGACAGCTAGCCATCTATTGAGCTTAAGAAGTTGTTCCAGCCCCGTGGCTCGACAGCAGCTCGACAGATAGGCATCTGTCGAGGTTTATGAAAAACAGAATTTCAGATCTGTTTTGACTCTAATCCGTAATTATGTGTTTGAGCTTTCTTTTCTCACAACCCTAGACATATAAAAGGATAATTGTTTTCGGAAATTATGACATTATTTGTATTTTGTTGATCAAACACAATCACATATTTGAATTTAATTAATAAATGTAATGGGCTACACCTAAGCTATTTTACCTATATTCTACCCTCAAGATTATGGATTGCACAGGCAAAACGTTGTATGTTATATATGTTCATATATAACATAACTCCACCTACCAAAAAATTTAAATATTTGGGATAACTAAAATATTATCATACTATCATAAATAAATCCATGTGAAATGATAGAAATAACAAATAAGTCAAAAAGAATTGGAAAGTGCAGTGGTAGGTGGTAGTTAAGTGGACTATATATGCGTCATAATGTGGAAAATCTAACTTATTTGAGAAAAAATATAAATAATCACTAAAAGAAATGCTTACGTTCCTATCTACAAACTGGCATGTATTACAAGAAAGATTGGCTACTTGTCTTCTTTTAGGATTAAGGTTCTCCCCAACCCCACCCCCACTTTTTTTTCTTTTTTTGAGAAACCCCACTTTTTTTCTTGATTCATAAGAAATGAGGCACTTGAGTGGACCATACATGGCTCACAAAGTGGAAAATTTAATTTTATCAAGAAAAACTAAAAAATAATCATTAAAAGAATACTTATGTTCCTATCTTCAAGCTGACATATGACGAGAAATAATGGTCACTTGTCTTTTCTTAAGATATGGTCTTTTTTTCACCTTTTTTTTTTATTATAAATTTTTTGTGTAAGAAGTGAGGTACTTGATCGAGTGGACTACATATGGGTCATAATGTGGAAAATCTAACTTAACGGAGAAAAACTAGAAATAATAACTAAAAGAATGCTAATGCTCCTATCTTGAAGCTGTCATACGACGAAAAAGAATGGTCATTTGTCTTCTCATAGGAATAAGGTTTTTTCTCCACTCTTTCTTCTCCTTCTTTTTTGATTTATTTTATTTTATTTTATGCAAGTTGTTTTTTGTTGAGTTTTTTTATTGATTTGTAAGCTTATACTAGGGGAGGTGCGAGATAAATTTTACTCTTATAGGAGGAGTTCTCCCTCCTCTCACGACAGGAATGGACCCACCTTAAATGGGGGGTGGGGGGAGAAATTTTTTACTCCTACTAGAGTAGTCCTCCTCCCAAAAGTCATGACCACGTAATAGCTCCTTTATAATAGGAGTTCATATTAGTTTGGCCCCCTTTACCTGGAATTTTATATTAGATTTTCCCCTATTCCAAGAGATAAGAATAACTTCAAATTTGTAAGTCACCTATTCAAGTTTTGGTTTTTCGATTCCTAAAGATCCATAAAATTGAGTCACGTCACTCAAGAAATTTGATTTTCCCCTGTTACAATATTTTTTAGCTCAAAAAATATTCACCTTTCTCACTATACACTTCAACTCGAAATAGCTGATCTCATAATATAATTATATAAATATATATATATATATATATATATATATATAACACTACACTAAATCCTTAATGCTTCTTCCCTTCACTAATCTTTTTGTAAAGTTGTGATTTACAACTATGTGTTTTGTTGGCTTTTATTCCGTGCCAAATTTGATTGTAATTACTATCAATTGTTTATACCCTGTATTTGTTGTGGGAATTGTTGTAAGGGGTGTGTGATAGAGAGTGTGTGAAGACTCAAGCAAATTGGAAGCTGATGGAATCTCGCGGGTATGTCGCGACTAAGCTTCCCGCGAAGTGAAGCATGTGCCTTGCACATGCTGGAATGCGAAGAGTCAGGACAGATGGAGACAGCTGTCTCTCGCGAGTATCTCGCGGGTAAGGCCTTCCCGCGAGACATGTTGTTCTGCCAGCCTGTACTGACTGACTCACACATTTTGCACCTATCCTATATAAACCCCCATTACCCACAAATGTTGAGGAATGCTTCAAAGAGAAAACCCTAGCCAAACACATTTGCAATTAGAGATTGTCATCCCCACCTTTCTCTATACACTTGCTTGTGGTATCTCCTCAACCCTTCCCTCTCCATTTCCACACCATTGAGAGGTTGATAGCCCAAACACTTACCACACCTTTTGAGAGTGTTGAGTGACGTTTTGGTGCTGCTGGGAAGCATTGGAAGAAGCCAAGGATGGCAGATGCAACATGGAGCTTGTTGCGGGATCCAAAGAACTAGACAAGACACGGTTCCGAGAAGCCTTGTTGGATTAGGAGCTTGGAGGGCTTAGGTGCATCGGGTAGATTAGGCTTGGAGGGTCTTTTGCTTACTCATGTATCCCAACTGATTGTCTAGTGGATCGATTTCCGCTTGGAGGGCGCCGGAGAGGTTTTTCGCCGAGTTCTTCGGTTTCCTCTTCGAAAACACGTCTTGGTGTTTTCTGTGTTTGCATCTCTCTTCCCTACTCTTTTATATTCCATTATACTGCTGTGTTATTTAGTTTATGAATTAGAGTAGTTTATTTGTTCATCCGCTCGCTTTTATACTATTCCGCACTTTGTATAAAAGTTGTGTAAAAACTATCGAGCCGTAATTTTTAATCGGGGGTCTAAACAGCTCTTGTGTTTTTCAACACGTTTTCGAGCTTTCAATTGGTATCAGAGCGGGTACACTTGCTTGGTTTAAATACCTTAGTGTGATCCTTGACCCTATTTGAGATGGACCGGTCTCAATCGCTCAATGTTCCACCATTTTTTGATGGGAACAATTATGCATTCTGGAAAGTCAGAATGAGAGCATTTCTATGCTCTATAGAAGATACCGTTTGGGATGCGGTAGAGCTCGGCTGGACCAAGCCGGAAGCTCCTAAGGCTAATTGGGATAAGGCGGCTCTTGCAGCAGCCAATGCTAATAGTAAAGCTTTAAATGCTATATTTTGTGCTGTGTCTCCTGATGAATTCCACAGGATCTCTCACGTGACAGTAGCCAAAGAAGCTTGAGAGATTTTGGAGACCACTTATGAGGGTACAAAGAAAGTTAAGGACACAAAGCTTCAGATGCTTACCACCAAATTTGAAGAGCTCAAGATGGGTGATGATGAACCGTTTGATTCATTCTATGGGAAGCTCAATGAAATTGTTATTGCTAAACTCAATCTTGGGGAGAAGATTGAAGATGCTAAGGTGGTGAGAAAAGTATTGAGGTCCTTGCCTGAAAGTTTTAGAGCAAAAGTTACAGCCATAGAGGAAAGCAAGGATTTGGATGAGATTAAAATTCAAGAATTAGTTGGGTCTCTCCAAACATATCAGATGGGACTGCCTTCCCATAAGATGAGTAAATCACTTGCTCTTAAAACCATCACCGAAAGGATGGGTGATTCCTCCGAAGAAGATGGGGTGGAGAAGGAAGTAGCATTTCTTGCGAAAAATTTCCGCAAATTTCTGAAGATGAAGAACAGTGGGAAACCATTCATCAAAGGAAAATTTTCATCTTCAAGAGGTGATAGGAAAGAGTTTACAAGAAAAGAAGGGAGGGAGTTTCAACCTTCTTCAGAAATTATATGCTATGAGTGCAATGGCCATGGACATCTAAAGAAGGAGTATCCAAATTTTCTGAGAGGAAAAGGCAAAGCTTATGCCACGACACTCAGTGATTCAGACTCCTCTGATTCTGACTCAGAAGAGAGCTGTGACGGAGAAGGAAATTACTCCGCATTCATGACCATTGCTCATGTGGAGTCATCGGATGATTTGGGTGCTCTTGTGAAGGAGCTTGGTGAGCATTCCGATTCAGAGTCTATTGGGAATGTGGAAGAATCAGATGCTGAAGAAGAAGAAGAGAATACAACTAATCTTCAAGAAAATTACTCTTTACTTCTTGAGAAGTCTGGAGAGTATACCAGAATATCCAAGGCAGCTGTAAGGAAAATGAAGAAGGCTGAGGAAGATTACCGAAGTCTCATGGTCAGATATAAAGAGGCTAAGTGTGAGATTGAGACACTAAATGGCGAGTTGTCTGAAGCCTACACGAAGGTGAGGTTTCTTGAGCAAGAGGTAGTGCAAGCTCATGCCAAGATAGAGAGAGTCTCCTCCCAGAAGTTAGATGATGTTATCTCATCTCAAAAACCTTCTTCAGACAAGTCCGGGTTGGGATACACCGGAGGAAGCAGCTCATCAGCCAAAGCTACCAAAGAAGTGAAGTTTGTGAAGGCCGTAGTGCCTATTGTAGAAGAAACCATCCCTGAGAATGTTAAGGCTGAGAAGAAGAATGTGAGTGAGCAACGGATGGTGAATAAGCCCCGAAATCACTCCATGGGTAGACATGAAACCAGAGGAAGATCTCTCCCCAGATCACAACGGAGTCCTAGAACGGACTATGTGTGTCATTACTGCGGAATGCAAGGACATACCAGACCCAACTGTCAAAAGCTGAGATCAGACAACAATACAAGCGCACCTCGGTCACGAGGAATGAGAAATGACATGAGGTCTTGGGGTGGTGAACAACCGAGAAGTCAAAATCGTGATCCTGGCATGATGGACGTGATGAAAATGATTGGTGCCTTCACCACCTGCTTGGAGAGTTTCACCAGAAGGTTTGATAGTCCAAATTCTCGTACCCAATCCGTTAAGGATATCACCCCAAACGCACGTGACGTGCGGGTGAAAAGGGGTACTCATGCATAAGCATTATAACATGCCCACGCATAAATTCTTTCAATGTTTAGGGACATTTGCTGTTGCATCTTTTTCATGCATTGCTCTATTTTTACTGTTGTTATTTTGTTCGGTTGATTTGTACCGGTTGTCTTTGTTAATTTTTTTTGTTCTGTTTTGGGTGTGTTCAAAAATTCAAAAACGCATAAAAAATAGAAAATCCAAAAAGTTTGATCACTTTGTTGAGTTTTGTCTCAAAGCATGTTTTGCCTTGTACCTTTGTACTTATGGCTTTGTGCATTTAACGAGCTTAGCTTGTCTCTCATGCACTCATATCATTGTGGAAGAAATTCTGAAATCTATGTGACTGTTGTAAATAGATCTTCAACCTTGTCATGAATGATTAGTGAATGGTTTTGTTGATCTTGAGACATGCATAGACTCTTGCCTATATATCTTCCCACTTTTATTTTTTTTTTTGCTTAAAAGAGCTCTCTAATTGTAAATCTCCAAATGAAAAGAGATATAGAGCTGCAAAAGCCTGTCGCACAAACTAGTATTCGACTAGGAAAAAGGGAAAGCGACCAAAATAAAATGTATGATGCCCAACAAGCCAAAGGCTAACTCATCAATTGAAATATCAAAAATTTCAGGCATCTTTCTCTAAATGAGATTCTCTTTGCTCAAAAGTTGCAAATGATATGTTAAATATGGAGCCAAATGAAAAGCTTCAATGAATTGTTATCAAGTACGTGTGGGAGGTCATATATGCATGTTTCTATAATTAAGATAGGTCACATAATCTAGTGCTAGTTGTGTATGCCTTGATTGAATTGATCATTGAAGCTTCACATTGGACTAAGGACTATCTCATTTTTGATATCCACACACAACACACAAGTCTATGTTCAATGAATGCCTTATTCATTTGTGTGATTGTACTTGATTAAATGTGTTTTCACATGCTCAATCTTTGTTGATCAAACCCAAAAAGATTTTTGAGTGTTTTATTTGTTTTTGAAAGTGATTTTATACTTTCTTGTCTTTTGTTTTTGATTTAAATACATGTGTTTGTGTTTCTTCAAAAACTGGCTCAGGGGTAGTCTCGCGAGAAGCTCGCGACCTAGAGCTTCCCGCGAAAATGGGTTGAGGGAAATTTTTCTTTTAACATGTCACACAGAAACTTTTGCGACTGTATCGCGACTGTCTCGCGACCAAAAGCTACTCGCGAAATGCTGTTTGGCTAAAATTGGATTTTTCCAATTTCAGACAGAAGTTACCGCGACTGTCTCGCAACTGTTTCGCGACCTAATGCTTCTCGCGAAAATTTTGTGCTTCAGTGGGCCTTCTCGCGACTGTGTCGCGACTCTCTAACCCGCGAAAAACGCGTGTTTTCAGTTTTTATATAGCTGATGTGACAGTTTTTCAAAACTATCAAACTTCCCTCGCTCAACCTCTCTCAAAGTTTTTCAACCCAAAATCACTATTCCATTCATTTCCCTTCAATCCAAGCACTTTTTCTGCATTTTTCTCCTTTCAAGTTTTTACTTAGATTATGCAGAATTTTTTGTTAGGGTTTTGATAATTGGGGATTTTCGAAACTTTGGGTTGGTTTTCAAAATTGGGTGAATCTTTTTCATATTTTTTGATTGGGCTGTGTTCCATTAGTTGTTTCTGCTCTTGTGTTGGCCCCTTGTGGCATTTTATCTTGTATTGAGGGTAGATTTTCACATGTTCATGCATTATTCATGTAGTTTTTGCATTTGTGCACACTAAGTGTTTGTCAAAATGTCCGAGTGACATTTTTGTGCTATTTTGAAATCAAGTGATTTCAATCCATGGACTCTCACTTATTTGACCTTATTTTACTTGGTTTGGTCATTGTTTTTGTGTTTCTATCACTTTGTTCATGTTGCACATTTTTGGCACACAACTAAGCACACTTAGGCACCCTCATGCATCTCATGCCGCACACACTCATCAGCACATGCACACAGACACACACTCTTGCAATATTTCTTATTTTGTTGCATTGTAGTTATGCCTTATAAGTTGTAGTCTTTTAGCATGATGTTTAATGTCTACCATGCTCTGTTTTTCAGTTAGTCTATGTCTGATTTGGCACTAACTTGAATCTAATGAAGTTTGTCTTCTGGTTTGTGTTTGTGCATTGTTGTTTCCTTCGTTGCTTTGTGACATTGTGCAGATGTCTCCCACCAAGCATGCAGCTAGGAAGAAATCGACTTCAAAGAGAGCCCGAACTGATTCTGAACATTTCCGGTCTATAGAGGCTGATATGAAGTACAATGACTGTTACAAGGACAAGACGATCATCATGGAACGGGTAGTCCAGTTAGAGACTCTTGAGGGCACTTGCATCCCTGAAGTGTTCAAGGATAGAACGTGGACCAAGCTGCTCAACCCGACTAGAGTGGTATATTCAGAGATTATCAAGGAGTTCTTCTCTAATGCCATTGTCAACGGAGATCGTATTGAGGGCTGGGTGAGACACAAGGAGTTTCAGATTACTAGAGAGAGCATCCAAGACTTTTTGGAGACTCGTCCTCCATCTCAGCAAATCACAGTTGCTTATGAGGACAGATTGGGTAAGATTGATTATATGATCAAAGTCCTTGGTGGTGTATCGAAGAAATCATCCATGGACACTCTTAAGTTCTCTCTAGAAATGAGGACATTAAGCTATGTGATGATTCACAATCTGTATCCAGTCACCAATCTCACCACTTTATCTGCTCTGAGAACAAGATTCCTGTATGATCTCTATACACATAAGGAGATTGACATTTGTGGTCATATCATGCATGTCTTGAAGAAAAGCATCACAAAGCAGAATTCCCGAACTGTGATGCCATTCCCCTCTTTGATCATGGGATTGATTGCCAAGACGAAGCTCAAGCTACCCAGTGGTCTCACAGCTGTTCCGAGGGATTATCCCATTGGTGGTCATACTTTGACTAGGAGCACTGCACACATTAGAGGCTCCAAGACTGGTGTGCATACCATACCACCACCACGACAAGTTCAGCAGGAGGAAGCTGAAGATACAGAGGAAGAGATTGACAGGTTCACCTCGGCTCCAGAGCCCTCTGCACAGCCATCATCTTCTGCTCCACCACCAGGCTTAAGCAAACTTGATCAGTTGCTGGCTAAGATGGACTAGATGTCGACAGTACTTGACTCCCATGTGCAGCACACAGCAGATCAGTTCGCATACCTTCAGGGACAGATCACCGCTTTAGCATCGCAAGTTCAGGAGTTGTCCTCCACTCATGGCTCTGATTCGGAGTCCGAACCGTTCTAGTCCTTTGGCCATTCCGGTCAAAAAGGGGGAGAAAGTTCTGAGGGGGAGCTAGAGAAGAGCTTGCATAGTGTTAGGGGGAGCATAGCCTAGATACACAGTAGCATTGGTTATTGGTTTTAAAGACGGTTTTTATTCAGTATTTTTAGTGTTTATAACTGTTTTACTGCTTTTGGTTTAAAACTGTGATACTATGTTTTTTATTTAAGTTTTATTTCAGATATTTATGTTGTGATATTCTCTATGCTTTGTAGCATACTTTGCATGTACCCATGTTGCTTTTGTAAGCTTTAAGGGTTGTTTTGTTTCATTGCATGTTTTGTAGGCTTTTGTGGTTTGTGCCATGTATTTGCAATACTTTGCTTATGCAGCCTTTATGCTTGTGCTATTGAAGTTTAATGTCATACATTTACTTCAATACATCACTCTTGTGCCCTAGTAGGATTGTTCCTAGATGCATATACGTTCTATGCATTGGTTGAGTGATGAACACTCTTGTGCCCTAATAGGATTGTTCCTAGATGCATATACGTTCTATGCATTGGTTGAGTGATGAACACTCTTGTGCCCATGTAGGATTGTTCCTAGATGCAAATACTTCAAGTATTTTGCATTGGTTGAGTGTTGGATTTGCAAATTGTACTCTTCATATGAGCTTATCATCTTGCATATCCGGATGTTCATTCCTTATGTGAATAAGCATAGTAATTACTTTTGTATAGTGATTACTTGTTTCATCTTGCCATGATCTAGTGTTTTCTATTTCATCTTGCTTGATCATGTTTTTAATGCTCCATATGTTTTTCAAGTTTTCTGCATACAATGATAATATTTTGTTGTTGTGTTTCAGGAGTTACTTGTTCATATGTTTCAAGAGCTTATCAGAATCTAGAATTAAGTGTGAGTAAGTTTTGCCTGTGTTCCCAAACTCACGTTTAAGTCTAGAGTCTGTTTTAGGGTTTTGTCACGGAATAGCCAAATGGGGAGATTGTAAAGTTGTGATTTACAACTATGTGTTTTGTTGGCTTTTATTCCGTGCCAAATTTGATTGTAATTACTATCAATTGTTTATACCCTGTATTTGTTGTGGGAATTGTTGTAAGGGGTGTGTGATAGAGAGTGTGTGAAGACTCAAGCAAATTGGAAGCTGATGGAATCTCGCGGGTATGTCGCGACTAAGCTTCCCGCGAAGTGAAGCATGTGCCTTGCACATGCTGGAATGCGAAGAGTCAGGACAGATGGAGACAGCTGTCTCTCGCGAGTATCTCACGAGTATCTCGCGGGTAAGGCCTTCCCGCGAGACACCCGCGAGACATGCTGTTCTGCCAGCCTGTACTGACTGACTCACACATTTTGCACCTATCCTATATAAACTCCCATTACCCACAAATGTTGAGGAATGCTTCAGAGAGAAAACCCTAGCCAAACACATTTGCAATTAGAGATTGTCATCCCCACCTTTCTCTATACACTTGCTTGTGGTATCTCCTCAACCCTTCCCTCTCCATTTCCACACCATTGAGAGGTTGATAGCCCAAACACTTACCACACCTTTTGAGAGTATTGAGTGACATTTTGGTGCTGCTGGGAAGCATTGGAAGAAGCCAAGGATGGCAGATGCAACATGGAGCTTGTTGCGGGATCCGGAGAACTAGACAAGACACGGTTCCGAGAAGCCTTGTTGGAGTAGGAGCTTGGAGGGCTTAGGTGCATCGGGTAGATTAGGCTTGGAGGGTCTTTTGCTTACTCATGTATCCCAACTGATTGTCTAGTGGATCGATTTCCGCTTGGAGGGCGGCGGAGAGGTTTTTCGCTGAGTTCTTCGGTTTCCTCTTCGAAAACACGTCTTGGTGTTTTCTGTGTTTGCATCTCTCTTCCCTACTCTTTTATATTCAATTATACTGCTGTGTTATTTAGTTTATGGATTAGAGTAGTTTATTTGTTCATCCGCTCGCTTTTACACTATTCTACACTTTGTATAAAAGTTGTGTAAAAACTATCGAGCCATAATTTTTAATCGGGGGTCTAAACAGCTCTTGTGTTTTTCAACACGTTTTCGAGCTTTCACTTTTTTTCCCTTTGATCTATACACTTTTGCACAGTTTTAAACTCTGGATTTTTGCTATAATCTCAACTTTTAAATACTTAGAAGACCATAAAAAGAAAGTTGAATTATATATAATATTTTTAAAAGCAATCGATTGCAACAAACTATCGCTGAAAGTGCCTTTTCATCAATGACCATTTTTAGAAATCAATTACCCAATTGAACAGTGGATCAATAGATGATTAAAGATTGCTTGGTTACATACAATGTGAAAATTTTATTTGAAACTTCTGGTAATGAATAAATCATGAAACAGTTTCAAAATATCTCGAGGCAACTTAGTAAGTTAACATGGGAATGAGAAATAAATTATATTTTACATTTATATTGCATTTTGTAAGATGATCATAATTATATAATTGCGTATTTATTTATATTGATTTTTATTAATATCCTTTGAATTAATTTTGCTTTCATTTAAGGATAATATTTTTACCTCTTAAATGAATTTCCTACTACACTACAATAAACTTGCCCAACATGTCCACCAAGTCGGCCTTCCATCATCACCATCCAAAGTGAGTTGTCCAACCACATGGATGACCACGGTACCTTCTATCTGAAAAGGGAAACTCTCTCAAATGACCTTGTCCAACAAATGCTAGCTCTTCCAGAGGAGAGACTCTTCCAAACGAGACTCTTCCAAAGAAGACTAATAGGGATGGCATCTCTACTTAACAACTAAGACTCTTCCAATGAGCAACCTTCCCATCCTACACAAAAAAGAGTAGTTCAACAAGTGCCCTAAGCCACCCAACATAGGTGATCCACCACCTAGGTCGTCCAACTCCGATAAGAGCACCTCACGAAAACTTATTCGACACACTGGCGATAAATGTACACTCATCCAACATACAATATTAGCCATCAAACACTTATCACACTTCGTAGCTGATGTGAAATAAACTAAAAATCTCGTCCAGGTTGTCATCTAACATGTGTTTGTCTGTCCATACGGAGAACGTCGCCTACTTGCATAGAAGACCATAAATAGTCTTCCATGTTATAAGGCTCATCCACATCATAGTCATCCATAGTGATGGCCATTCTACACAGACTAATTCAATCACACTTAGGTATCATAAACGGAATTTACTCCATAAGTCCACTACTTTAAAATGTAGGAGCAATCTCCTAATAATTCGCTCCCACTAACTCCATTTAGCCAACACACCCCCCATGAGGAGAGTGACACAAAATAAGGAGACCCACTCAAGATCCCTTGTATAAAGCATGGTTCTCAGAACCGGACCGAACCGGGAGGTCGGACCGTGAAAATCGAAAACCGGGATGAAAACCGGTTTTTTAAGCTTAAAGAACTGGATTTTTTGTTAATTCCGTGAACCCCTAAAATCGGGGTTGGACCGCACGAACTGGTGAGAACCGTGCGGTCCAACCCCTTAGCAATTTTTTTTTTTTTTTTTTTTTTTTTTTATTTTTTTATAAAAACAATTTAACACAATTTTATTCTACTTAATTAAATTATCCATCTCTTACAAGGAATAAAAAAAAATTATAATTAAAATCCTTCAAAGATATTCAACTTTACTTCAAAAATTAATCATAAATTTTAATGTTTTCATGGTTATTATTTTATTTTATTAACTTTCTTATTTAATTATTAAATATATGCTTGAAAATCATTAAATTTCCCTTACATATATAGATATATTAGTCAATTTTGCTAGTTTTGTAAATTTAATATCTATATTTAGGCTTTAATAAATTATTAAATTAATTATGACGTCATCACGGTTCGACCCCGGTTCGACCTCAAAAACCTTGAACCTCTCCCTTTTACGGTTCAATGAACGGTCTGCGTCTGAAAACCTTGGTATAAAGGTCAAAACTCATTCAATTCGAGGTACATGAGACCATAAACTACTACCTTTGAGTTTTATTGGGTTCATATGAGTCTCTGTTAGGACATATGTCAATTTAGAATTGGCTAATCCTTTGATAAAACACATTTTACTTATAATTGGGTAGATCTAGGATGTGTTTAATGTTTCAAGTTCTAGTGTTAAAGTCATGCAAATCTGTCCAAGAAATAAGTGAAGAAGTGCTTGATTTTAAAGCTCGACAGCTAGTATCTATCGAGGTTTAAAAAGTTGCTGAAACCTGATACTCGACAGCTAGCTCGATAGATACCCTATCTGTCGAGGTTTATGGAATTCAATTTTTCAGAGCTGATTTTCATCCAATTCGTGTGTATATTGTTAGGACATATGTGGATCATGTTAGGAACGTATGTCAATATTTTATGTAGTTGGCTAATCCTTTGACAAAACGCATTTTACTTGTATTTGGGTAGATCTAGGATGTATTTAATACTTCAAGGAACAAGAGTTCAAGTCTAGTATTGAAGTCATACAAATCTGTCCAAGAAACAACTTGACACCTCTCGACAGCTAGGCTATCTATCGAGCTCTTTAGCTGTTTCTTATCGCGATCTCGACACCTCTTGACAACTAGTGGATCGATCGAGAAAGCTCCTGTCCCCTTAATAGCTTCTCGACACCTCTCGATCGATCAAGCATTATGAAATTCAAATTTTCAGATCTGATTTTCGGCCCATGCTGACATGTATGTGTAGGGTTTCTTTTCTCACAACCCTAGACCTATATAAAGCTTATTTTAGAGGCCGTCACATAAGAGAATACAAGGAGAACATATGCAAAAGGTGATCGATGCCTTATTCTCTCTAAAAGAAGCTACTGCGTCTTTGCGCCTTAGGGTTTTGTAACCAAGTGTTTCTTGATCTTCATTGTTAATGAAGTGAAGAACTTTGCAGCCAACATCTTCTTCAAGTTTGATAGGCCAAAAACGAATTAACCCCTTGTGATGAATTAATTGATTAATTAGCCAAGTTTAATTAATTAATCAAATTAACATGCAAACGCGTGGTAGCTCAAACAAATCACTAATTAAACTAAGTATACAGCAGAAAATAAATTGACACGGTGATTTGTTTACGAATAGGGAAAACCTACACGGCAAAACCCCACAGGGTGATTTTAAGGTCACCACTCCCGAAACTTTACTATTATCACAACAAGCGGTTACAAGTAAAGGAATCTCAGTACCTTATACCAACCTACAGTTGAACCCTTACCCCAATACCCAATTGGACTTGTTCTGTAGTGACAATTTCTCCTTTCGATGCACGGCTTCCAGTACGTGACTAACCAATTGTGCAGATCCCAGTACGCAACTTCAATCGCCAACTAGAGAAGGTTGTTGGCTGCAAAGTTCTTCAATTCATCCACGATGAAGACCAAGAAGATGCTTGGTTACAAAACCCTATGGTGCATAAACATAGCAACTTCTACAAGAATGATGAACTAGGGCAAAACTTTATCTTCGGTCACAATTTGCTTGAACAAACTTTGCTTAACACTTGTGCAACTTGTGTCCTCTTTGACGACCCTTAATTTAATTCAAGAATCTAATCTGCATAAATGTGTTATTGAATCTAAATTCTTCTTATTTTGCTAATAAGTGCTCTATGTCTAAGGATGCAAATGAGGTTATAAGGGTAGGAAAACCGCACAAAGTATGAGACAAGGCAAGTCGGGGTGAGATTTAATGGAGGAATTTTGTCATCTTTAATGAGATGGTTTCAACATTGGTGAGATACGAATGAGAGAAAAAAAAAAGATGGGTTGTGGCGAATAACAAAAGAGACAAAAAGACAAATGTCATGGGATATGATGGTAGTAATAAAATGTGTATGTGTATACATGGCCAAAATGGGGTTTTACCCCTTTCTCACAAACTTTCCAGCAAAATGCCTCCTGTCTGAAACTATTTAGGGATATGCCCCTATTTTGAAACTCGATTTTTAAAAAATCGAGTTTCAAATGTAAAACTCGATTTTTGAAAAATTGAGTTATAGCGAACTTGGACTTAGAAAAAAAAAAAAAAAAAAAAATTCAGGTGAACTCGAGTTCCATTCAAAGTACTCGAGTTCATGGAACTCGAGTTCCACTTGAATATTTTCAAGGAACTCGAGTTCTTTGAATGGAATTCGAGTTTCGTGAACTCGAGTTCCACAAATTTTTTTTTTAATTTTCAGTTCGCTATAACTTGATTGCCCAAAAATCGAGTTTTAAATTGAAACTCGATTTTTAGAAGATTGAGTTTCAATACAGGGCATTTCCCTAAATAGTTTCAGACAGGGGGCATTTTGCTAGAAAGTTTTGGCAAAAGGGGCAAATGCCCATTTTGGCCATGTATACATGGACATGGTTGACATGTCATTTTTTACTAATCATATTTTTGGTATTCCTTAATTTCCTCTATATATTTTTTTTGGTCACTTAATTTGAATTAACAAACTCTCTCATCGGTACATTAGTCTTATTTGTGCATGTATGCATGTGTGTTTTCAATGCCTTTCCTAAGATAAGAAGATAAGAAGTTTGCACTTTTAGCCTTTTAGGATGTGTGTGAGAATGTTAATTACCTGCATGCACATGCCGCACCAGCAACATCATCCTTAGAATCCCTGGTATATAGACGGGGCCTAGTTCGATATATAATTAGCATTCACAGCATAGAAATCATAGACCGCCATCAATATGTAGCTCTCTCCCATCTCTCCCATTGTGGAGCTCAAATCAAGAATTTCGCCCACTCGTATCACATCATCTGCCATTGACTGTTTATCACCCCCAAGGCTAAGTAAGAGAAGGATGATGAAAGAGAAGAGGTGCTTAAGGTTTGCCATTGTCATAGAAGCATTCACTTTGCCAAATGTAGGTTTAGGGGTAATAGAATAGGTAAATATGTGTGTGGAATTGCTTGTTATTATAGCTTGAGTAATTGGAGAGTTATCAAAGTCCAAGAGTAAATATAATTGGTAGAAGAAGTAGGACAAATAGAGAAGCAATAATTGCTATGCTTAGGGTTGGAGAAAGCATGTATGGGATATTGTTTTGGCTATCCCCTATATGTAGACTTATTCTTTTGTTCCACAAAAACCAACAGGATTGATTTTTTTATTAGATTTCGGAAATTTTAGAATCTGAAATATTTTTACATGAAAAGAGATTGTCAAAGTTTATAAATAGGCCTATGAAAAACGAAAATAACGGTACATAATTTGATTTAATTAATATTTATTTTTCAATGAATTCTAAAACTTTTTTTCATATAAATTTTATATTTTTATTTATTTAAGGATTTACATCTGAATAGGATGAGATCGTAAAGTCACTATGTTTTACATCTTATCTAAGAAAATAATTGCTTTAAGTCTAGGATGATAATGAGATAGGGTACGTAAAACCTGCAAAGGGCAGGACAGACAAGTCAAGACAAGATTGGGTAGAAGCATTTTGTCATTTCTAATGAGATGGTTTGGACATTGTGAGAAAAAACATGAGAGAAAAAAGGTCATAGGTGGAGTGAATAATGAGAGAAACAAAAGGATAATGGTATTTTGAAAGAATGATAATAAAATATGTTTTAAAAAATAATATTGAAAGCTCGAAAATGTGTTGAAAACACAAGAGCTGTTTAGACCCCCAATTAAAATTACGGCTTGATAGATTTTACACAACTTTAATACAAAGTGCGGAATAGTGTAAAAGCGAGCGGATGAACAAGTAAGCTACTCTAATCCATAAACTAAGCAACACAGCAGTATAATGGAATTAAACAAGAGTAGGGAAGAAGGATGCAAACACAGAAAACACCGAGACGTGTTCTCGAAGAGGAAACCGAAGAACTCGGCGAAAAACCTCTCCGCCGCCCTCCAAGCGGAAATCGATCCACTAGACAATCAGTTGGGATACATGAGTTAGCAAGAGACCCTCCAAGCCTAATCTACCCGATGTACCTAAGCCCTCCAAGCTCCTACTCCAACAAGGCTTCTCGGAACCATGTCTTGTTTAGCATCCCGGATCCCGCAACAAGCTCCATGTTGCATCTGCCATTCCAGGCTTCTTTCAATGCTTCCCAGCAGCACCAAAATGTCACTCAACACTCTCAAAGGGTGTGGTAAGTGTTTGGGCTACCAACCTCTCAATGGTGTGGAAATGGAGAGGGAAGGGTTGAGGAGATACCACAAGCAAGTGTATAGAGAAAGGTGGGGATGACAATCTCTAATTCCAAATGTGTTTGGCTAGGGTTTTCTCTCTGAAGCATTCCTCAACATTTGTGGGTAATGAGGGTATATATAGGATAGGTGCAAAATGTGTGAGTCAGTCAGTACAGGCTGGCAGAATAGCATGTCTTGCGGGTGTCTCGCGGGAAGGCCTTACCCGCGAGATACTCGCGAGAGACAGCTGTCTCCACCTATCCTGACTCTTCGCATTCCAGCACGTGCAGGGCACATGCTTCACTTCGCGGGAAGCTAAGTCGCGACATACCCGCGAGAATCCTTCAGCCTCCAAATGCTTGAGTCTTCACACACTCTCTATCACATAACCCTTACATCAATTCCCACAACAAATACAGGGTATAAACGATTGATAATAATTACAATCAAATTTGGCACGGAATAAAAGCCAACAAAATACATAGTTGTAAATAACAACTTTACAATCTCCCCCTTTGGCTATTCCGTGACAAAACCCTAAAACAGACTCTAGACTTAAATGTGAGTTTGGGAACAAAGGCAAAACTCACTCACACCTAATTCTAGATTCTGATAAGCTCTTGAAACATATGAACAAGTAACTCCTGAAACACAACAACAAAATAATATCATTGTATGCAGAAAACTTGAAAAGCATATGGAGCAATAATAGCATGATCAAGCAAAATGAAATAGAAACACTAGATCATGGCAAGATCAAACAAGTAATCACTATACACAAGCAATTACTATGCTCATTCACACAAGGAATGAACATCCGGATATGCAAGATGATAAGCTCATTTGAAGAGTACCATTTGCAAATTCAACACTCAACCAATGCAAAATACTCGAAGTATTTGCATCTAGGAACAATCCTACTAGGGCACAAGAGTGTTCATCACTTAACCAATGCATAGAACGTATATGCATCTAGGAACAATCCTACACGGGCACAAGAGTGATGTGCTGAAGTAAAATGAATGACATTAAACTTTAATAACACAAGCATAAAGGCTGCATAAACAATGTACTGAATATGCATGGCACATACCATAGAAGCCTACAAATTATGCAATGAAACAAACCCTTAAAGCTTACAAAAGCAACATGGGTACATGCAAAGTATGCTACAAAGCATAGAGAATATCACAAAATAAACATCTGAAATAATACTTAAATAAAACATAGTATCAAAGCTTTAAACGAAAAGCAAGTAAACATAAGACAACAAAAACATAGGAACAGTTGACTTCTTCTCCCCCTATCACCATACTCCCCCTATCAATGACATCATCTCTCCCTTTTTGTCATGGAATAGCTAGTCATTCTCTTCTAGCTTCCGTTGAATTTCGTCCAGCTGAGTTTGGAGAGATGTGAACTGTGAATCAAGACGTCGGTGGTGAGTGTACATGATAGTCGCCAGTCCGGACATCTTTGTACTCATCTCTTGAAGAGCAGTGAAGATATTGTTGAACTGTTCATCATAGGTACGAGTTGCAGAACTCGAGGTACCCGATGGTGCATGACTTTCTTGCTTGGTGTTCTTCTTGGCGTGGCTCATACTTGCATGGAGAGACCGAATGTTGATTGGACTTGGCCTTGGATATGGACGTTCATCTTCCAATGGACGAACACCTTTGAGCTTCAAAATCTTTGAAATAAGGCGAGAGAAAGGAATACAATTCCTTGAAGCAGTCCGGTCAACTGTTTTTGCCAATATGTGAAAAATATGAGAGCACACATCAATCTCTACATCCGTGATCAGATCATTCAAAAACAAAGCTCGACCAAGATTCATATATCCGGTGCTGGACAAGGGATAGAGATTGCTACACATGATCATCGAGAGAAGTCGTAATTCGGAAGAGAGGGATGCCACATTGATTGACTTCTTATTTGAGGAGAATTCCAAATTGGCTCCTAAAGACTGTTTGAGATACTCTTCATCTGGGTTCGGCTCATCATATACCGGCGGTATGGGGAGTATTGGCCGGTTAATGTGTAGAATTTCCGCCAAGTACATTGGTGTGACAGAAAAACTCTTTCCTCGAACCCAACATTTAATCTCTTCGCTGACGACACTGGCATTGGCAAAGAATTCCTTAACCATGTTCTCGTATGTATCCTCGAAAGTTGACAACAGATAGTTCCAATCTTTCGTGGCAAACCAAATGGGTATTTTTGTGTCCCTGAGTGATGGCTGGTCAACCCCCCTTTCAACTATCAAAGGAGCACCCTGAAAGTGGTTCTTGAAGGATTCAAAAGCAGCATAAGACTTAAACAAGTGAGGATCAAAAATTCCTGTTGAGCAACGAGTTCGCTTTGGTCTAGGTGAATCAGCATCAACATCAATGATCGGCTCTTTCCCTTTGTTGCGGCCTCCTTTCACAGCTGAAGTCTTGAATGGAGACATCTGTGCAACATAGCACACAAAACAAATAGGAGACAAGTGCACAACACACAGAACACAAAACACAGAACTTGATTAGATTCAAGTTAGGTCAAAACAGAAGTAACACTGCTGAATGCATAGACACAATGCATGGAACTAAGCAAATGTGCATGTGTGTGTATATGTGAGCAAGTGCTAATGTGTGAGTGGCATGTGCAAAGTGCATGAGACACACTATCAATGACCAAATTGAGTGAAATAAGGTCAAACAAGTGAAAGTCCATGGATTGAAATCACTTGATTCCAATTTGGCACAAAAATGTCACTCGGACATTTTGACAAACACCTAGCATGCACAAATGCAAATATAACATGAATAATGCATGAACATGGAAAAAACTACCCTCAATACATGATAAAATGCCACAAGGGGCCAACACAGATGCAGAAACAACAAATGGGACACAGCCCAAGCAAAAGATTTGACAAAAATTCACCCAATTTTGAAAAAATAGCCAAATTTTCGAAAAACCCCAAATTTTGAAACCCTAACGAAAATTCTGCATAAAGTAAGACAAAACATGAAGGGGAATGCTTTAGAAGACATACCTTGAAGTTGACAATGCAGAAAGGGTGCTTGAAAATGATGGGTTTAGAGAAAAAAATGACCTTGGGTTGACAAAGGGTTCGACAAAGGTTGAGCGAGGGACGTTTTTGTGTTTTGAAAAACTGTCACATCAGCAATATAAAAACTGAAAACACGCGTTTTTCGCGGGTTAGGGAGTGGCGACACAGTCGCGAAACAGTCGCGACAAGGGCCACTGAAGTACAAACATTTCGCGAGAAGCATTAGGTCGCGAAACAGTCGCGAGATAGTCACGGTAACTTCTGTCTGAATTTTGAAAAATCCAATTTTTAGCCAAATAGCATTTCGCGAGAAGCTGTTGGTCGCGAGACAGTCGTGAAAGTTTCTGTGTGACAAGAAGAAAAAAATATTTCCCTCAACCCCTTTTTCGCGGGAAGCTCTAAGTCGCGAGCTTCTCGCGAGACAACCCCTGAACCAGTGTTTTGAAGAAATACACAAAAATGCATTTTGACCAAAAACACAAGACAAGAAAGTATAGAATCACTTTCAAAAACAAATAAAATACTCAAAAATCTTTTTGGGTTTGATCAAACAAAGATTGAGCATGTGAAAACACATTTAATCAAGTATAATCACACAGATGAATATGACATTCATTGAACATAGACTTGTGTGTTGTGTGTGGATATCAAAAATGAGATAGTCCTTAGTCCAATGTGAAGCTTCAATGATCAATTCAATCAAGGCATACACAACTAGCACTAGATTATGTGACCTATCTCAATTATAGAAACATGCATATATGACCTCCCACACGTACTTGATAACAATTCATTGAAGCTTTTCATTTGGCTCCATATTCAACATATCATTTGCAACTTTTGAGCAAAGACAATCTCATTTAGAGATAGATGCCTGAAATTTTTGATATTTCAATTTATGAGTTAGCCTTTGGCTTTTTGGGCATCATACATTTTATTTTGGTCGCTTTCCCTTTTTCCTAGTCGAATACTAGTTTGTGCGACAGGCTTTTGCAGCTCTATATCTCTTTTCATTTGGAGATTTACATTTAGAGAGCTCTTTTAAGCATAAAAAAATAAAAAGTGGGAAGATATATAGGCATGAGTCTATGCATGTCTCAAGATCAACAAAACCATTCACTAATCATTCATGACAAGGTTGAAGATCTATTTACAACAGTCACATAGATTTCAGGATTTCTTCCACAATGATATGAGTGCATGAGAGACAAGCTAAGCTCATTAAATGCACAAAGCCATAAGTACAAAGGTACAAGACAAAACATGCTTTGAGACAAAACTCAACAAAGTGATCAAACTTTTTGGATTTTCAATTTTTTTTTTTATTATGTGTTTTTGAATTTTTTGAACACGCCCAAAACAGAGCACGAAAAGAAAGCTCAACAGAAACAGCTGGTACAAACCAACCAGACAAAATAAAAAAATATTCAAGGATGCAACAGCAAATGTCCCTAAACATTGAAAGAATTGATGCGTGGACATGTTATAATGCTTATGCATGAGTACCCCTCTTCACCCACACGTCACGTGCATTTGGGGTGATATCCTTAACGGATTGGGTACGAGAATTTGGACTGTCAAACCTTCTGGTGAAACTCTCCAAGCAAGTGGTGAAGGCACCGATCATTTTCATCACGTCCATCATACTGGGATCACAGTTTTGACTTCTCGGTTGTTCACCACCCCAAGACCTCATGTCATTTCTCCTTCCTCGTGACCAAGGTGCGCTTGTATTGTTGTCTGATCTCAGCTTTTGACAATTGGGTCTGGTATGTCCTTGCAGTCCGCAGTAATGACACACATAGTCCGTTCTAGGACCCCGTTGTGATCTTGGGAGAGATCTTCCTCTGGTTTCATGTTTAACCACAGATTGATTTTGAGGCTTATTCACCATTCGTTGCTCAGCCACATTCTTCTTCTTTACATCCTCAACTTTCTCAAGAATGGACTCTTCTACAACTGTCTCGTTTGCCTTCACAAACTTTACTTCTTTGGTGACTTTGACTGATGAGCTACTTCCTCCAGTGTATCCCAACCCTGACTTGTCTGAGGAAGGTTTTTGAGATGAGATAACATCATCTAACTTCTGAGAGGAGACTCTCTCTATCTTGGCATGAGCTTGCACTATCTCTTGCTCAAGAAACCTCACCTTCGTATAAGCTTCAGACAACTCGCCATTTAGTGTCTCAATCTCACACTTAGCCTCTTTATATCTGACCAAGAGACTTCGGTAATCTTCCTCAGCTTTCTTCATTTTCCTTACAGCTGCCTTGGCTACTCTGGTATACTCTCCCGACTTCTCAAGTAGTAAGGAGTAATTTTCTTGAAGATTAGCTGTATTCTCTTCTTCTTCAGCATCTGATTCTTCCACAATCCCAATAGATTCTGAATCAGAATGCTCACCAAGCTCCTTCACAAGTGCACCCAAATCCTCTGATGACTCCACATGAGCAATGGTCATGAAGGCGGAGTAGTTTCCTTCTCCGTCACAGCTCTCTTCCGAGTCAGAATCAGAGGAGTCTGAATCACTGAGCGTCGTGGCATAAGCTTTGCCTTTTCCCCTCAGAAAATTTGGACACTCCTTCTTCAGATGTCCATGGCCATTGCACTCATAGCATACAATGTCTGAAGAAGGTTGAAACTCCCTCCCTTCTTTCCTTGTAAACTATTTCCTATCACCTCTTGAAGATGAAAATTTTCCTCTGTTGAATGGTTTTCCACTGTTCTTCATCTTCAGAAATTTCGGAAGTTTTTCGCAAGGTATACTACTTCCTTCTCCACTCCATCTTCTTCGGAAGGATCATCCATTCTTTCGGTGATGGTTTTAAGGGCAAGCGATTTACTCGTCTTGTGGGAAGGCAGTCCAAGCTCATACGTTTGGAGTGATCCAATGAGCTCTTGGATCTTAATTTCATCCAAATCCTTGTTTTCCTCTATGGCTGTGACTTTTGCCCGAAAGCTCTCCGGTAAGGACCTCAAAATTTTTCTCACCACCTTAGTCTCTTCAATCTTCTCCCCAAGATTGAATTTAGCAATTACAATTTCATTGAGCTTCCCATAGAATGAATCAAATGGTTCATCATCCCCCATCTTGAGCTCTTCAAATTTGGTAGTAAGCATCTGAAGCTTTGTGTCCTTAACTTTCTTCGTACCCTCACATGTTGTCTCCAAAATCTTCCAAGCTTCCTTGGCTACCATCATATGAGAGATCCTGTGAAATTCATCAGGAGACACACCACAGAAAATAGCATTTAAAGCTCTACTATTAGCATTTGCGGCTGCGAGAGCTGCCTTATCCCAAGTGGACTTAGGATCCTCCGGCTTAGTCCAGCCGATCTCAACCGCATCCCACACGGTATCTTCCATAGAACATAAGAATGCTCTCATTCTGACTTTCCAGAATGCATAATTGTTCCCATCAAAAAATGGTAGAACATTGAGCGATTGAGACCGGTCCATCTCAAATAAGGTCAAGGATCACACTAAGGTATTTAAACCACAACAAGTGTACCCACTCTGATACCAATTGAAAGCTCGAAAATGTGTTGAAAACACAAGAGCTGTTTAGACCCCCAATTAAAATTACGGCTCGATAGATTTTACACAACTTTAATACAAAGTGCGGAATAGTGTAAAAGCGAGCGGATGAACAAGTAAGCTACTCTAATCCATAAACTAAGCAACACAGCAGTATAATGGAATTAAACAAGAGTAGGGAAGAAGGATGCAAACACAGAAAACACCGAGACGTGTTCTCGAAGAGGAAACCGAAGAACTCGGCGAAAAACCTCTCCGCCGCCCTCCAAGCGGAAATCGATCCACTAGACAATCAGTTGGGATACATGAGTTAGCAAGAGACCCTCCAAGCCTAATCTACCCGATGTACCTAAGCCCTCCAAGCTCCTACTCCGACAAGGCTTCTCGGAACCGTGTCTTGTCTAGCACCCCGGATCCCGCAACAAGCTTCATGTTGCATCTGCCATTCCAGGCTTCTTCCAATGCTTCCCAGCAGCACCAAAATGTCACTCAACACTCTCAAAGGGTGTGGTAAGTGTTTGGGCTATCAACCTCTCAATGGTGTGGAAATGGAGAGGGAAGGGTTGAGGAGATACCACAAGCAAGTGTATAGAGAAAGGTGGGGATGACAATCTCTAATTCCAAATGTGTTTGGCTAGGGTTTTCTCTCTGAAGCATTCCTCAACATTTGTGAGTAATGAGGGTATATATAGGATAGGTGCAAAATGTGTGAGTCAGTCAGTACAGGCTAGCAGAACAGCATGTCTCGCGGGTGTCTCGCGGGGAAGGCCTTACCCACGAGATACTCGCGAGAGACAGCTGTCTCCCCCTGTCCTAACTCTTCGCATTCCAGCACGTGCAGGGCACATGCTTCACTTCACGGGAAGCTAAGTCGCGACATACCCGCGAGAATCCTTCAGCCTCCAAATGCTTGAGTCTTCACACACTCTCTATCACACAACCCTTACATCAATTCCCACAACAAATACAGGGTATAAACGATTGATAATAATTACAATCAAATTTGGCACGGAATAAAAGCCAACAAAATACATAGTTTTAAATAACAACTTTACAAATATATATACACACACTAGAATAGAACGAAACAAACAAGGTGACAAAGAATTGGTGAGGGCTCTAGGATTTTTTTCTTGAGTGGTCATTAGAAAACATAATTGATATAAATCTAATAAAGAGATAACTTGATTATATCAATGTTACAGGAAAAAAAAAAAAAAAAAAAACATGAAGTCTTAAAATTTCCTTCTACTAACAAAGATAAATAGAAAAAAAGAAACTGATAAAAGATTGAGATAAGAGTAATAAAGTGAGAGAGTCTAAAATGAAGAGAGAGAGAGAGAGAGGTTAATGAACTCCCACCACCCACAACCCTCGTCCATGCTTACGAATATATTAAAAAAAAAATAAAAAGGTGGGAAAAAAACCTTTTTCCTAAAAGATGACAAATGACCATTCTATTTCTACACGGCAGCTTTAAGATAGGAACATAAGCATTCTTTTAGTGATTATTTATAGTTTTTAAAGATAAATTTTTCACTTTATGATAAATTGTCCACTCAAGTACCTCCTTTCTCACTAATCATGGAAAAAAAATAAGAGAGGGAAAATAAACGTTATTGCTTAAAATAAGAGAGGGAAAATAAACATTATTGCTTAAAAAACACCTCTCGATCTATCGAGTTATGCAGATCCAGAATTCTCAGATCAGATTTTCAGCTCATGATGACTTGGATTACTAGGGTTTCGTTCACTAAACTCCTAGAGGGTGTAAAAGCTTTATTTTAAAATCATCAAAGACACAAAGACTCAGATTAGAGAACTCAGATTCTTTTAGAGAAGCTTACGTCTTAGGGTTTTGTAATCAAGTGCTTCCAGATCTTCAACGTGCTTTAAAGTGAAAAACTTTTCATCCAACAACAAACATCAGTTGATAGGAATCAGACACGTACTGGAATCTGTGTATATAGAAAGAAGTCTCTACAAGATTAAGTCCAATTGGGTATTGGAGTAAAGGTTCAACTGTAGGTTGATATTTTGAAATATTCCAGGGTAGTAGTAAGATTCCTTATACTTGTAACCGCTTGATTATTGATTAGTGGATTCTTGAGAGTGGTGACCTAAAAATCACCTAGTGGAGGTTTTTACCTTGTGAAAGGTTTTCTCCATTAGTTAATAAATCACCGTATCAATTTAATTTTCGCTCCACTTTAGTTTATTTGGTGATTTGTGTGTGCCTCCACTATTTGCATATAATTTGACTTAATTAATCAACTTGGGTAATTGAATTAATTAATCAGGGTCAATCTATAACCCAACAACATTGCCACAGTAGTATCTCTATATTATTATATTCCAAATGGAAGTTAGATTTATTTATTTATTTCTTATGTTTTTCTTTCTTCGTTCAAACTAATGTTTTTTAAATATAGTTTGATTGTTAAAAAAAAAAAAAAATTTAAACCTTAATTCTAATTGTAAAAGAAACCAAATAATACCTCTAAAACACTCCTCTTGTTTTGAAGTAAAATATTTTCTGTACAATATTTTTTCATTTTCAAGTGCTTGTTTGTATATAAAATAGGGTCAAACTTGTAAAATATTTTCTTTTGACCATTAAATCTTTTGTAAAAAGTTGTGAAATTTTTTACTTTTAAAAATTTGGTAAAACATTTTACAAAAACACACAGTGGTCCTTTCCTCCACTATTTGGCAGCTAAGTCGTTGGTTCGATAGTCTGGGCAACTAGTGCCGGCAGTCTGGTCAACGGAGCTGCCACTCCACGTCAGTGGCCAGGTCTCTGTTGCCGGAGTCAGTGGTCTAGCAGCTGAAACGGCCAGTCTAATGGCCGATGCAAGTGATTAGGTCATCAGTACTTCAACGCTGGTGGCTGAGTTGCTAGTTTTGATAATTTGTACTACAAAAATTTTACACATCATACAAAACACCTAAAAATAAATGTTTTATATGTAAATATTTTACTTTGAAATAAACTAGTGTAAATTATAGGCTCTTAAACTTTCTTTTCTCTTTGTTAGCCGGCTCTTAACCTTTCAAATGTGTTTGGTGAGGTGTTATTGTCAATTGGTCAAGCTATTAATGGAATTGCAAGTGGCTTGACCAAGAACGAAACAGAAGACACAAGCGCATATGTTGTGCACTGATCGATCCTTCGCTTTCAGGAATATGGAATGGAAATGTTTGACCGGACTAGCTGTGTTGAAAAGATGAAGAGATCACCATTATAACCAAAATACATTAAAAATTGGATGCACTTATGTTATGTAGTTGAATATGGAGTACATCGCTAATGCCTAATAGGATGATTGTTTATGAAACTTTGATATCAATGCATTGATATCAAGGTAATCTCTTTTCCTTGGGTTTATTATGTCGCATTGATATCGTTTCTCAAAAAAAAAAAAAAAAAAGATATCAATGCATCATAATAAACCAAGGAAAAGAGATTACCTTTTTGAATATCAAACACATTGGCAAAGGATAACAAGAAAGTGATCCATATCACAAAACCTGCTCAATGAAAGCATACAAGCACAGCAAGAAGCAAGAGAAGAAAGAATTGGTTCTACTGCTATACGACTGTAGCTTATATACATTTACTAAACGACAATATAGCGTCCTAAGTGTTTAAGTGAGCTTATGTTAGTGGAATTCCACGTGTCAACTGTTTATAGGTTGATTATAGTTTGGGAAATTTGTTGTAACTGATTTTCTGTTTTCCCGCCTAATCTTTCTCTTCCACTTCGAGCTCTGTTCTGATATATATAAAGCATCAGAGTCATAATGTAATTATATCTTGATGAAATATAACAGTTTTTCTCCCGATTGTTAGAAACTCTTTCATGGTATATATCTTATCATGGTCCAATATATGTATCTGTGTGCTGCTGCTTAAAATTATCTGATGGGGTTATATATTAGGTCTTACTAATACATGATTGCTACTAATCCATCTATTATTACAGCTGATCTACTCTGGTTACAGCTGCTCGCAAGGTTGGTTCATCACTCCTTGCTCGAGCGATCCAAGTTTAAGGTCAGATATTTCCCTACTAGAATTGATTATATTTATTTTGATGGTTGTCTCTGCTTGTTAACTTGTCCCAAAGCGAATGGACAATTTATTATTCTAAGCATAATTTCTTTTCAATTTGATTGTAGTGTTGAAAGGAACACTAGAGGAAGTGCCTTTTGAATTTAGTGTAGAAAGGAACATGTTATTGGTACTGTAATTAAACAAGTACTTGTATATAGTATCTTATCCTGGTTGAGAAGAAATGATCCTTGATTTTGTGGATGAATAGAACCATAATCGACTCAACTTGTTTTGCTTGACTTGTAATGCAGGTTTGTATTCCTCTTTATGTTCTCAACTAGTAGTTTGAACTTCTTAAAGCCAAATCACTTACTGAGAGCTTGAAATCAAAGCATATATAGGGGTTAGTTACTTTGGAGGTAAAATTACTTTGTAGAGGTTTCTGCTTGGGTTTCAACACTCTGTATCAGTGTCATGGACTTGTAGTTATAAAGTTACTTGGGATTCTAAGATATTTTGGCCTGAATTTTCTTAAACTGGGGGTTGCAATTGCTGAACATATTTTATGCTTTACTTCCACAGGGTAAAGTTCCAATATCGTCTATGGTCAATTAATTAGGAATTCTAAGCACACTGCACGAGTCATTAGCTCGCACTTGACTACATCCATGCCCTTTGTAGACTCCGCCCATCGCTCTTATCGATTGAATAGTTTGGTTAAGTGTTTGGATCACAGCAATGTGAGTGGTTCGTTGGATCAATGACTTGCTAGAAGTCCACTAAACTAATAATTTATAAGAAGGAGAAGTCATAATAATGTTTCCCACAATCTTTTCAGACTAAGTAGTGTTTTAATGCTAATAGGAAATTGTTGAAAATGAAATAGCACTACATTGTCCCATTTAGGGTCAGAGATAGCCCAAATTGTCAATGTAATGATGAAGACATGGTCTATTTAAACTACTTAAACATAACAGTGATTTTATGTCTATGATAAACATTGTTAAATGGGTGAGTTGGATCACGTGCCCACTCAACCTTAGGAATTGGAATATTTTTAGAGTACTTGGATTCACCCTATCTACTTCTCTTTCTCTAATTAGCAAGAAAAAGGAAAAGATAAATCTGTAATAAGCTAGCCACATCCACAGATGCATCACAAAATTTCGTCATCATCATCTGTAGCAACATTGTCTGCTCCTTCACTGCTTGTCCTTGAATGTTTTTGCTTATCATCTATGCTAGGTGAAGCTCCAAAGCCATCAGGACTTATTTTAGGATATAGTGGAGATTCATTTTTCCTAAAAGGATATGAACATAGATCTTTTTGGTCGAAATGCTTTACCAACTCAATGAGTTTCAACCAAAAGGATCCTTCGGGAGGGGCAATGTTTGAGGTTTGCCAATGAAAGTGAAGGAACTTCACCACATATATCAATAGGGAAAACATGGAAGCCACTCCAGCTATGATGAAAAGGCCCCCAAAGCTATACACACCAAGACTAGGAGAATCTGTAGAGATTTCAGCACTTCCATCTACACATGTAGTTTGAGTTTCAAAATATTTCCTCATAATTCCTGTCATCTTATCTGTATCTTCAGTGACATTCAAGACTGCTCTTGAAATGTAAGAGACTAGAGGGGATCCACGTGGGAAGGCCTGAAGGAAGAAAGCAAAAAATATTTAATTATATTGATAAATCTATATTAAAATATAAATATGATTTTTTTTAATGGATAAACTTGTTTTTTATTAACTAAGAAAAGCATACTTAAATGAAGTCATGTAATGTAATGTGAACAAGACTAGGATAGTGCTTGATGACCATATAAAGCCATGTATGAATTCATTTGTAACCAAACTTGGCAGAAGAGAGATAACAAAAAGGGAAAAAAAGTGCTTCTGTTCCTCTTCCCTCTCCAATTTCTCTATCATTGTGAGTGGTGTGTGTGTGTGTGTATAAGGCATGGATGACTAGTCTAAGACATGGATACCATAAAATTGTTGCATTTACCTTGCTCACATATGACCTACAGAAACATTGACCATAAAAGTATCTGGATCAATAGAATGTTCTACAAACTGAATGCAACATATGTATAAGAAATATCTAAACAAAAATATATCTGCATTCTTTTTTCCCACATTATGTTGATAGGATAGGTTGAGAGATAGATACTCACAAAGCCAAATCCATCAGTTTTGTAGATTGGTCCAACCATTGCATACCTAGAGCCATACTTTGAGAGGAAAAGCTTAATGTAAGGGATCTCATCAAAAATAGCAGCTACACCACCATTATGAGTTCCATTCGACAGAGCTTCATCATACTCCTCAGGGGTTCTATAAGGCTTCAACTTGGACTCATCGATATTGAACTGTTTTATGAGAAGCTCTCTAACGAAGGAATCATTATGATATCCTACAAAGTAACCATTCCTTTTGATCTCTTTTACATCAACAAATTCAGGTTTCAATTGTTGTACCGTCAACATTGAAGCTAAGCTTGCCGTGTAACTCTGTGTTAGGATGAGTACCATGAAGGCCCATATTATCAGCACAAATCTTGACAAATTGTTGACTACCTTCTCCCCTAAAACATCATCAATATTTGAGCATATACAAAGTGTTACACATGTTTGAATTGTTTCCTTATAAATAAAGGAAGTGCCTAGGAAAAAAAGAAATGAAATAAAATTTCATTTGTCGGGGTAAAGAGAATTTACTATAACTAGAGGTGAGCGTTGCAAAGGAGAACAAGAAAATTGTGCCAATCTGTTGATCAGGGGGCCCTCTAAAGTTAGTATTTACATGGTGTTCAAGAACCCATGTTACCAAACCTGTAAAAATGGAGGCTGCACCGATTGCTAACCAAAGTTCCCAGCTTAGCGGCTTTAAAAAAATCCATATGTTTTTCTTTTCATTATCTTTCATCAAAACCACCATTGACACACCTGATTCAGAGTAAGGTAATGTAAAATCAACATATAAGGAGCGATTAGCCACAATTGTTGTGTCTCCAACCACAGCATCAAGCTTCTGCATTTTGAGAGAAAGATGTGAGGAATATCATATTACGAAGTTACATATGATCGACAATGTGGCAAATGCAATAAATTTAATGACTTGATGAGATAATAGATTGTAATTAATACAACATCACTTTTGTATGGAACCATCATTAAAATTACTTTTATTGTACTTTTATTGTATAGCAATCACAAATTACTACCTCAACAGTTGTGAAAAAAATTGTGTCATGTTCATATAATAACCAAGTATTGTAAACTAAAAATTTACCTTAAGTTTGATTTGGTAAAGAAGTTCATCATAAGTTCCTGCACTCTGTCCATTTTTAGTCACATAGGGCACAAATTCATGTGGAAGGGGGAAGGGTAACATATCCAACACAGCAAGGAAGACATCAATTGAAAACCCGGATATATTTGGTTTATTGGTACGAGGACACCATTTAACCTTTATAAACTCATTAAAACCATCTCTTGCTGGAACCCCAATCCTTAACTTTTTTGGTTGGTTTGTTGTGTCTCCAGGCCAGACTGGTTGCTTAAGATTGTCCTTTGATATTGAGTATGCTATAGTACAAATGTCATCTACTTCTTTTGAAAGTCCTTTCTTGGTGTTCCAATACCCAATAATCCTCTTGGTTTGTCCTATCACATTGAAGATTTCAAAGGTTGAAGCTTTCAACTGTCCCTTAACCAAATAAAAGTCCCCACTTAGGCCTTGAAATCTAGTGCTTACAATTGTGTTGAGAAGCCTTAGTCCAATTTCAGAAACTCCTATGGCTGCAAGGTCTACTTTACTTTCACTAGCATTTTGCTTTAAAAAGCTAGAATTCTCTATATTGGCCTTCTCCACTGCCATAGCTAATGCCCAAATTGAATCATATGCTTGTAATCCAAAGAGGTTTAACCCAAAAGTCTTATAGTTTGTTTTTCCTGAGGTGAGATTTGTTTTCCATCTTCTTTCAAAATCTTCTAGACCTTTTGAAATTTGTATATAAGGCCTAATTCCTAAAACACCTTGCATTGAATCCAAGACCTTTGAGTCAATAGTATCTAACGAACTTGATAGCCCTTGTGTCATTATCCACGCATACCCTTCACTCATCATTCCGGAATTCTTTACAAGTACAAAAAACTTTGAGGCAAGAGAAGCACACATGTGTACAAGGAATATTCTTGTTTGCATTGCCTTTAATTTGTTAAGCTCCTTTAAAATATCACTATCTTTTGGAGATGGAGAAATGACACTTCTGTATGGCAATCGGACATCAACCTCTTGGAAAGCATCTATCAAACATAGAATTAAGTCATTGCCATAATCTGTGTCTTCATTGATAGTAATGACTTCTCGCCAACCATAAGCTTGAATTAAGGTGGCTAAGGCTTTCACTTGAGCTGAATCATCTTGGGTTGTCTGGATGAAAAATGGGTTATGGTTTGGGGAAAGAAAGGGACTTGTGGCTGAGAAAGAAAGTATAGGAACATTAGCCTTTTCACCAAGTTTTGCGACAAACTTAGCTTGTGTTGACCTTTGAGGTCCGATGATGGCATGCACATTTTCGTTCTTCATCAAATCTAGAGCTGCATTTCACATGAATGAGTCAGGAAATCCATGTCCGGTGGATATTTTCATTTGAAATGGACTCATTTTATGTTTTAAATTAAATATTACAAATCTAAAGGTATATCTAGTATCAAGTTATAAAAAGTTTTAAATGACGTAGTACTTTCTAGTCTATACACTTTCAAGTCTATGAAATTAAGTTTTAACCATGAAATATACTTTATCTATTTCAAGTGAAATGAAGAGAACCCTGCTGAACTAGACGTTTGTTTAATTGTATACTTGTGTGAAACTACTTGATACACTTACCAATTTAGGTTTTTCTTAGAAATGCAAGTAAGAAAATCTTCCAAAAATGTGGAATTTGAAGAATCAATAATATATAAACAATGGGATGCAAACAATTATGACACATTCTCAACGTAAATTAAGATAAACTTGTGTTTACAAATTAGTACTGTTGGGTGGCCCATTGTTGGTTTTGTATTGTCCCTCTTTAGCATAGCCATGCAGGAGAGAATTTGCACAACGCTTATGGAAATAACATTGTCAGGTATTAAATGTATCCAAATAAACAAACGACAAGAAAGATCATTGGAGGAATGGAATGCCTAAAGGCTTGTAAATAGAGAGGAAGATGTGCGATTCTGCAATATAATTAAACTAGTAATTAAACTAGTGGTTGAATTATTTTTCTATATAACGATATGTTTGCCTATGTAGAAGCATATTTTGAGATGTCTTACTGTTAAAATTTAGGACTTTGTGAAGGTCCATTCACATAAACAAGAAATATATTGTTAATATATGCAACAATATTTAACGTGATTTGGCCAATATGATGCTTACATTTATGAGCGACGCCAAACAAAATCTACTATCAGTGATACTAGTCGCATACCAAAATTTGACGATTTGATTTTTTTGTTAAATGAAGAATGAAAATAGTAGATGAGACTTATTATTGTTAGTCCCAATCCTTTTTTAAAATAATTTGATTACTTTCTAACAAAATATAGTTGATACAATATATTAGATTTTCTAAATTAAGTTATTTATATTTGTTATTTGAAAGTGTACATTTTGTAAGTTTTTTTTTTCCCCCCTAAAGGAAACATAATGCATTTTACATTCAATTATTATATACGGTGAGATATTTAATAAATAATATATGTGGTTGTAATTTGGTTATGATACTCCTTACAAATAGTTCATTCTCTATTTATACGTCTTGAATGACCTAAATAGAAAGTTGATATAGTAAATCCATCATTTGTATTTGAAAAAAGTACAACAGTTTAATAACATAAGAAAATTTTAATTTTATCAAGAATCTACCAACATTACATTGAGAATGTGACATAATTGTTAATGAAGTAACTCATCTTTCTACACAAACCTCTCCTCACAATGCATCATCGAAGTGGACTGAATAAATTGAAGTTGATCGATCAAATAAAAAATCTTCCAACATTACACTGAGAATGTGACATAATTGTCTATCAAACAACTCTTCTTTCTACATAAACATTTCCTCACAATGCATCATCAAAGTGGACTGAATGAATCGAAGTGGGCTGAAATGGATCAAATAGACAAAAAAGGACCGAAATGGAACAAATAGACCAAAGTAGACTGAATCCAACAAAAATGGACCAAATTGGACCGAAATTGAACGAATGGACCATAGTGGACCGAATAGGATTGAATGGACCGAAATGCTACGCTGATGTGTCTCAATAGGAGTGTAGCAACAATAAATACTAGGTTTCAACTTTTAGATATTAATATAGTATATATAGATGAATAAAAACTTACATACGCTCAACCAAACCTCACAAAAAACAAAGAAACTCAACCTCTCACTTTTGCATATACAAACTTTACTAAATTTGATTATTCCTAAAACAAACTCTCAATACCAACTCAAAAACTAGACGTTCATAAATTACATGATCACAATTTCAAAATCCCAATACACCTATTGATGCTCTCTCACTTAAACAATAGACAACCTCTTAAAACACAATGCACATGTATCAGTTAATTTCAAAAGAACTACCAACCTATTTTTTTTTAAGAAAGCAAACTCCATATTGTCTTAAAAGTCTTCTCCTTTCTCCCACTTCTTGGTCAAGTCAAAGTTGTCAAACATTTTGCAACGTTTGCCTCTATATATAATACCTCAATATATATTCATTGGTTGACAAGGAATATTTTTCTTATGTGGCCAAGAAATATCAAATTGGAATATATATACTTTCCTAGCTTCCACATGAAAAAAAAAAAAGTATTTAAGACATGTTCCAACAGTTAAATTTATGGATTGAGGTTTTAAGTACTGCAAAGATCTGGCCGAAGGCCAAGCAAGCATAAGTAGAGCATTCACATCCAACTCTCTTGATAAGAAAGATAATACATATTTTCAGTTGACCTGGAAAACACAGTTATGATCTCCATAAACGTTTTAAGCCCCAAAAATTTGTACATGATTTTCCAGAACAGTTTTATTTTTTGGTGATTTGTGAATAAAGTGCTCTTCAGTTTGGATTAAAAAAAAAAATTCTTTTGAAGATCTGGATTCTAATGCTCTTAGCTCTGAGGTGCTTCCCTTATTCTATATTGATTAAAACAAATTAAAAAAAGGATAATTTAATTTCTATCTATGCTCCGATCCAGTTGTTGATAATGAAATTTGATCTCTCTCTCTCTCTTTCACTCACCATGTACATAAACAATTTTGCCCAATCATTAGTTATATATGTGAATCCTCTTTTTACTAAACCACTAGTCATTAGTCAAGGCTCGACAGATTGTTAATAATTTTTGCCGGACCTAGTCACAACTCACAAGTGAGCTAAATAGTGGGGCAAATGATCCATAACAAAGCTTAAATTTATGTCCTACCCAAAAAAAAAAAAAAAAAAAAACTTAAATTTATGTATAATATGAAAACTACTTGATGAAGCGGCCGGCTTGTTTTAAAAGGGAAGCTAGGGTAGCAAATAGGAATAGTGAAGATGAACTCAAAATTACTTTTGGAATTTTTGTTTTTATTTTTTGTTTTTGTTTTTGTTTTGAAGAAGAAATTAGAAACTGGCTCAGCAGACTTAATTATCTTCTGGTTTATATATTATTGTATAGTTTTATGCTATGTTTGGAAGTTTGGAGGGAGAGGAGAATAGAGAGGGGTAGAAGGGAATGGTTATCCTCTATCTTGTTTGGATGTTTTTAAAATAAAGTAAGGGGATCGAAGGAGAATAATTAGTCTTTTCATAGTTTGTAATTATGTTAATATGGTAAAAGTAAATTTGATAATTCATTTGGTCAAGTATTTCTATACTCTACTCTCCTTCCAAATCTCTCAAATTTGGGAGAATTAAAAATGAGGGGTTAAAAGTAGTTAGAACCCCTCCAAATCTCTCCCTCTCATTCCTTAAAAAACATTAAAACAAGATAATTTAACGTATTCTCCTTCCCTCTACTATACTCTACTCTACTCCTCCATCCAAACAAACTATCAAGGAATTATCTCAGACTTACCCCCTTATAGTTTCAAAAATTAGTACTCTATCCCTTGAGAGCTAGGGTCAATTTTCCACAACAAATAATTTTATTTGAATAGGGACTACTTAATTTATTCACTCATCATTTGGCTAGTTTATAGCAATATATTTTGAATAATCAAAATATTCTGTTCATGTAGATAAAGACATGTTAATGATCAATGATGTATGCATGTCTTATATGAATTTAGAAAAAAAAAAAAAACTCAGGAAGTGGAGTATTATTTCTGAAATTAGGAGATGACTTTGGATGTTCTCTCAAACCTCTCAACAGAGATTAATTAATAAATTGAATACTTGATCCAGCAATGTCAAGAGCAACATTTGAGACCCACCTTAAATGCAAAATGAATTATTGCAAGTGGGAGGATTCAAAATATAAAGCTTTTATGATGGACCATAATTTAATATGTGTGATATCCCATATTAGGGGGCCAAAAAAAAGAAGATATTCTCCTATTTGTGCATGTATGCATGTGTGTTTTCCATGCCTTTTCTGACAGAAAAGATATACCAGTTTTATTACTTCTACGTACCAAAATATAAAAATAAAATGATGTGAGTGACAGTGTTAATTACCTGCACATGCAGCACCAATAACATCACCCTTAGAATCCCTGATATATAGACTGAGTCTAGTTCGATAATTAGAATTCACAGCGTAGAAATCAGAGACCGCCATCAATATATAGCTCTTTGCCATTTCTCCCTCTGTGGAGTTCAAATCAAGAACAATACCCACTCGTGCTACTACATCATCTGCCATTGACTGTTTACCCAAGAGGCTGAGCAAGAGAAAGAGGATGAAAAGTAAAAGGTGATTCAGGTTTGCCATTGTCATTCTTAATTGGCTTAAAGGGCCATGCAGTAATGACTTAGACCTAAGTAGCGATTAGATTACTTTGCCAAAGGTAGGTTTTGGGGTAATAGAATAGGTAAATGTGTGTGTGGAATTGTTTGTTGTAATAGCTTGAGTGATAGATGATGAGTTATCAAAGTTCAAGAGTAGTAAATATAACTGGTAGAAGAAGTGGGACAAGTAGAGAAAGGAATGATAGGGTCGGAGAAAGCAAGCAGGGGATCTTGTTTTGGCTCATCCCTATTTGTAGACTCAATGGTTACCTCTTTTTTTAATAAATATTTTTATTTAACTTTTGGAATTGTTAGGATCTGAAAATATTTTTACATAAAAAAAAAAATGTCAAATTTTATAAAACTATGTAAAATGAAATTTAATAAAGTTAATATATATTTTTAATTTTTTAATGAATTCTAGAATTGTTTTTTTTTTAAATATATATTTTATATTTTTATTTATTTAAGACTTTACATCACTTCACTATATTTTACATTTTGACTAAGAATATAATGCTCCAAGTCTAAAGATGATAACAGTGTCGGGTAGGAGGAAAACCACGCAAAAAGACAAGACAGGGCAAGTTGGGGTAAGATTGGATGGAGACATTTTGTCATCTGTAATGAGTTGATTTCGACATGATGAGATATGAATGTGAGAAAAATGCAATGGGTGGTGGTGAATAACAAGATACCCAGAAGACAACGAAATAAGACAAGGTTATGATGACAAATACAATGTCTCCTGTAATGGTAGAAAAAAACTATAACCATAATTCACATCGGTTTATTTAAAATTTTCTCTCTATTATATAACAAGAACCTAGTTTTTCTATTTAAGCTACCCACTTTTTAAAGCACACATATCTGATTATATATTCTATATTATCTTATTTTATTGAAATAATTTTTCTTCTTTTATTATTATTATTATTTCCTCAAATCATTTGCACAAAAACCAACAGACAGACGAAAATAAAATTAAAAAATCATTTGCATAAATTATAGTGTCTTCTAAATTTGAAAAAAGACTAACAAATTTGTTTTTTTTTCATATTGGATACATAAACTAAACTAATGTGGGTGTATTTTAGAGTTTAATTATTAGACAAATTTGAGAGTTTATGCTATATATTTTAGCACAGCTAAGGTGAATACTCTACACAAAATGAGACAAAGACAAATCAGGTGTGACAAGCATGTTTGCCATCACTATCTAAATTCATCTCATAGCTTATCTTTTGGCAACGTTGTACCCTTTTTACCTGAGTGGATTATGGTACACGTTTTATGAACTTTGACTGTCTAAGTATGTGCTATCAACATTTGAGGAAATAATTCTTTATTTTGTCATAGCAAAATTCAATTGTATCACTAAACTTGTTGATAAGAGAAATATAAAGACACAATATTAATAAATAAATAAATAATATTATAAGGACATAATATGTTTTATAATTGCTGATATAACTGGTTGTGATAACGTTAACAATTATATAGACCAATAAGAATAGTCTTGCTAAGTGAGATGCTTGAATAATCTTGTCAACTATTCCTTTCTAACGAATCAGGGGAAGGGGACAGGAAAAAAAATAAAAAAGAAGCCGTTAATTATTAAAATAAGCTGACCATTCTTTCTTGCAATAATGGCCAGCCTCAAGATAGGAATGTAAGCATTATTATTTTAACGCCATGTAGGCATTCATTCTTTTAGTTTTTTTTTTCTTCTTCTTCTTCTCAATTAAGTTAGATTGTCCTTCCACTTTGGGAAATTATTCTTTTACATATTATATGTGATAGTGGGGTTTTCCTGCCTCTTGACCACAATATTCTCTACTTGGACTATACACGGCTAGTAGGGAAACTTAAACCCATATCGTGAGGTACGTTGGCCCAAGTCCTTACTAAGAGTCAAGCAACATTTTTTTTACGAGCCAACCAACATTTTAGTGCAAGTATAATGTAAATATATAAATTTCCTTTCACTTTATGAGTTATGACCCCAGCTAGTCCACTAATGACTAAAAAACTACCTCCCATTGCTTCACTTTCCAATTCTTTTTGACTTATTTGTTATTTCTATCATTTCACATCGATTTATTTAGAATATCTTAATAAATTATTAGTTATCCCAAAAAATTAAGCACTCAATAACATATAATCATGTATATTACTGATTTTTTGTTTTGAGAGAGTTTTAATCTATGACGTCCGCCTCTGATGATAGTTTTTTATCAGGATTGAACTCCAGATCTCTTATTCAGCTATTAAAAACTGTATTAGTTAAGCTAACTAGAACTCACTTACATTACTGATATTACATTGCCATTTGCCACAATAGTAGAACTATATATTGGAACAAATAGTATATAATATCATTATATTCCAAATGGAGTTTAGGTTTCTTCCTTTCTTTCTTATAGTGGCGACTCTAGAATTTTTTTCTAGGGGGTCAATAGTGTCTTGAGTTAGGATTTTGTTGTGAGAAGTAAAAAAATAAAATGATTAATTTTTTTTGTATATACAATTGTCATATTACATACAATAATCTAACATAGTATTTTAAATAGTATACAATACAACTATACTGTACAATTGTCTAAAAAAATTATTAATAGTTTAAAGATCGGCAAGAAAACAACAATTGAATGCATAAATAAATAAAAATAAATAACTAATCATAATATTTGTCAAATTAATAATAATTTATTATAATCATATGTATTATCAATTAAATAAAAATGTATAATAAAGAAGAATAATAACACACCTAAGAGTAGGTTTGGGAGTAAACGTGATACTAAGGAAAAAAAATAGTAACTTATATAAGATTAACCACACACGTGGTCATTCTTTTGGAATTGGAGTAAGCACTAAGACTTTTTGGACTCAAAAAATAGTAGAACACTTATCAAAATACTTGATTAAACAGAAAGAAAACATAGGAGTGAGAATGAGAAAAGAATCATAGATGTAAATATAGATCAATTGGTTGTACAAGTGGTGTAATTTTTTGCTGATGAAGAAGAAAGTGCAGGAAAAAACTGTTTCATTCTACCATTAATGGTAAAGTAAGCCAAAGTCCAGAGAGAATGTTTATTTATTTATTTATTTATTTTAACAAATGAGCAATTTTATGAGTAGTGCTACTGACACAACATTTACGCAATAAAATCTTGGTGGCAAGTTGTTAAAGGTATGTAAAAAAGTGATGTCACTTATGAGTTTAAATAAAAAGCCAATTACAACTTATTACTTAACCTTTATTGCATAAATATTGTGAAAATAACACTAAGATAATCATATTTCAAGTTCATTTCAATTGGGTTTAAACAAAATTTAGGGTCAGAGTGTTCAGAATTTTATTTTAGGGATCAAAACAAATAATAATAATAATAAAATAAAAATTTTAAATATGATTTTTTGGGGGGTAGGCCAGTGGGTTCATTTGAACCCCTTGGGCTGGCTGTAGGGCCACCCCTGCTTTCTTTTCTTTTTTTTCTTTTTTTTCTTTCGTTAAAACTTATATACTTTTAATATAATTTAATTGTTACAATAAATGAGAAATTTAAACTCATTATAAAAGAAATCAAATAATACCATTAAATTATAAGCCTCTTAACCTTTCAAAATTGTTTGGTGAAACGTTATTGTCAACCAGTCAACCTAATTAATGGAATTGTAAGTGGAGAAACAAGCACATGTGTTTGTGCACTGATCCTTCGCTTTCAAGAATATGAAATAGACATGTTTGACCGGACTAGCTGTGGAGAAAAGATGAAGAGATCACGAACCATTATAACTGAAATACATTAAAAATTGGATGCACTTATATAGTGGAATATAGAGTACATATATAGCTAATAGGATGATTAATGTTTATGAAACTTTGACATCAATGAATTACAATAAACCAAGGAAAAGAGATTACCCTTTTATTGAATATCGGACACATTGGCAAGGATAACAAGAAAGTGATCCATATCACTAAACCTGCTCAACTCTAACTTCAAAACCTGCATATGTTGAGATTCACTTGTTTCGGGCAGTAGTACCATTATGGAGTATGGAGTATGGACTCATTTCAAAGTGTTATTCTATGGTTCGAAGCACCTCACATCTGAAATGGATATCATCCATTAAAGTCGATACACTCATTTCTATTCAAACAGATAGGATAATAAAGACAACACAAAACAAAGTTGTTGGTTTGGAATAAAGAAATCCTGAGACTCTCTTTTGATAAGACTACAAAAAAATGGCTATTAGCGACGGCCAAAGTTCGTCGCAACAACACAAAAAGCCGTCGCAGATTAGTAGTGCTGACGGCAAAAGGCCGCTGACATCCGTCGGCAAAAGCCTTGTCGGTAATACTATAATACCAACAAGGCCATTGCTAACACTCATTTTCAAACATAAAAAGCCGTTCGTAAGCAATTCATTTTTTCCGTCAAAAATACTTCTTCATAAGAGGAAGTTGGATGTCCAAATACATTTTGTGATGAACTAAGGCCATCATTAATTTATTTTTTTGATGACTAAAAGTCATCATAAATACTTGTTTTGTCGACGAAAATACAACTTCGTACGAGAAAGTTTGACAACCAAATATATTTTGCGACGAACTAAGGCCATCGTTAATGTATTTTTTTGATGACTAAAAGTCATCATAAATAATTGATTTGCCGTCAAAAATACAATTTCAAACGATGAAGTCAAACGACCAAATACATTTTGCAACGAACTATAGCCATCGTTAATATATTTTTTTCAACGACCAAAAGCCATCATAAATACTTAGCTTTTCGTCAAAAATACAAAATCTTAGTGACCATTTACGTTTTTTCAACAAACTTTAACCGTTATTAAAAGTTATTTACCACGTCACTAATACATTATTTGCAACAAAATAGCTTCGTCAAAAAAAAAAAAAAAAAGGCCATTTATAGAACTTTAATTGCGACAAAACAATTCCGTCAAAAAAGAGACACATGAATTACATGAAAGTAAATAAAATGATATATAAATGACAAACATACATCTCATAAAAAATTCTCCATTCAAATAACAATTTCAACTCCATAATTGTTCAAAACTAATAAGTGAATAATGCAATAAAAATGAAAATATTAAAAGGTCTACAAAATAGCATGATGTCAATAATAAACCAAAGCTATATTATATCCAAGGTAGCCAAAGGCGAAAGACGCCCTTAAGGCGCCAAGGCCTTGTATCGCACGAGGCGCCAAAAAGGCGCTAGCCCGAATGAAGCGAGGCGCCAAATTCTAAATATTGTTATTTTACATATAGGGTTCCAATCTAATGTATTTGATGTATAAGAATATTATATAAACAAATCTGACTCCATTCCTAATGGATAGGAGTTGGTCTATAAAACCAATTTTTGAGTTTGAATCCCAACTAAAAAATTAGCCTCCATCCAAATATCAACAGTCAACTAAGTCTAGATAATTATCAAATATCAACTAAGTCTGAATATTAACCATAAATCACCATTTGAAAATTAGTCTCCATCCAAATTTCAACTAAATCTGAATATTAAACCAAAATATTGTTCATAACTTCATATTAGAAAGAAGAAAACTCCTAAACAAAACATTGAACTTCATGACTATCCATGACAAAACAAAAGCATTTGAAGATTGAACATTCTAATAGGCCAATAGCCTGAACGTGGTTGTTAGTTTTAATCTAAAGATCATCATTAGACTCTTCACTCAAGTTTCCATCACTTTCAAAGCCACTTGAACTAGATTTATAACCATCAACATTCTCTTCCTCGGTCTCATTAGAATTAACATCTTCCTCTTCAATATTTGGTTGTGGTGTTGAGACCTTTGAGCTTCCCTGTGATTTTGTTTGGAATCTAGTATACTTCCTTGGTTCTCCAACACCAACAACTCTTGCCACTACACCCCATGTCAAACCATCATCATCATCATCATCAAAAACCAACTCATCTTCAACACTCATAGATGGTTCAGCACACATTTCCCCCAACAACCATTCATTGCTTTCATCTGTATCATCTAAGGAGATGGGATCACTAACATCACGCGTAATATATCGTGCCTTCATCTTTTGATTATACTTCACAAAGGCTAGATCATTTAGTCGTTTTTGTGCAAGTTTATTCCTTCTTTTTGTGTGAATCTACAAGCATTTATGAAAACTAAGTATTAGACTATTAGTGAATAATTAAACCATTGGAATTTTCTATGAAATAAAGTAGCCAATCAAAGGATAAATTCTACTTATTATACTTAAAAACTCACCTGTTCAAACACACTCCAATTACGCTCACAACCACATGCACTACAAGTCAAGCTCAATATTTTTATAGTTAACTATTGCAAATTCAAAGTTAAGCTCCCATACAAACTCCACCATTCAACTATGTTAAAAAAATAAGTATGAGTAATGATATATGATACATCTTAGAAGTTTTTTTATTTGTAAAAAGTGCCACTGTTCTAGTCATTATAAGTTAGATATAAATGCCTTCCTACCTGGAACCCTTGTTTTTCTTGATCTTTCCGCCAATTGAATGTCAAAGAGTCATTCAGCTTTCTTATACATGGATAGCACTACCATGATCTTGTCTTGAATTTCAGTACTAGGAACAAGTCTTTGTATACAAGCATACAATCCTGCTGTAATTTCTTCATTTGTCACTATCTTAGGATCGAAATAGAAATACCCTGGATTCAACAAATGATCCGCTACATGCAAAGGCCAATGTAGTTGACATTCCTATCTCTCATAAATGATTTTAAAAATATTTGAATACCTTTCTTCATTCTCATTAAAAGCTTTTATAATAGCTTCTTTGGCCCTATCCATTGCCTCATATATGTAACCTATAACTGGTTTTCTCTCATTATCAACAAGGCGAAGAACTCGAACAAAAGGGCCCATAGCTTTAAGAATGTAAACTATAGTATTCTAAATAGAAGGCATCAAAATCGTTTCTACTACTCATTTAGCATTTGCTTCCTTTGCCCATCTACTACGAACCCACTCCTTAGAAGTAAACATGGCCCTTAGGTTATGCTTTTGCTTATAAATAGATTTTATTGTAAGATATGAAGTGCAAAACCTAGTTTTCCCAGCCCTAACCAGCTTTCTTTGGTTTGTGTATCCTCTCATCATATTTAACACACCCCATGGTTGTAGATATATCCAGTCAATTGAATGGCCCTTTCCAAAGTTTTTGCAATTCTAGGAATTTTCCCAATGTCCTCCAATATAAGGTCAATGCAATGTGTAGCACATGGAGTCCAATACAAATTGGGCCTTTTGCTTCCAACAACTTCCCAGCCAACACATAATTAGATCCATTGTATGATACCACTTGGACTACATTAGCCTCCCTAATCTATTCTACAAATGCATCAAGTAATTCGAAAGTTTTTTCCCCAATTTTCATAAAAGATGATGCATCAATTGACTTCATAAACATGGTTCTAGATGGGTAATTCACCAAAAAGTTCATCAAGGTCTTATTGGTTCTACTAGTCCACCCGTCAAACATAATAGAACAACCATATTTCCTCCAAAATTCCTTGTGATCACTCAATAACTCATTTGTGTAAGCCACCTCCTTTTTGAGAATTGGAACTCAGCTCATTGTAACTAGGAGGCTTCATATTTGGACCATGTTGCCCAATAGCTTCAACTGCCTATTTAAACTCATCTAAGTGAGCAACATTAAATGGTATACCAGCTAGATAAAATAGCCGGCCAATATACTGACAAGCTTGTGCTCTTTTCTCTTTATTAAGTTTATCATTGATGTTAGTTTGCTTCATCTTACCATGTTTTCTAAGCACAAACTTTTTCAAGCTTTAATGTCCCAAAAGAATCCATGGGACCTTTCAATTTTTTAGACTTTGACATTAATTTCACAATTTTCACTTGGGTGCTACTGCCAACCCCTCTCTTACAAGAGCATGATTTTTTCCCTTTTTGGATAACTTCTACTTCCTCTACCTCATCATCATCTACATTCTCAATTTCAATCATATTATCTATATCATCAAAATCAAGCATCTTGTCATAGTTCTCATTCTCACTCTTCTCCTTTGCCATATAATACGCAAACTCTTCTCTAACATGATCAAGACATTTTAAACACTTTGTAGTGTTTTTAAAATTCCCCACTTGATGCTGCTTTGCTCCATGTATCCCTCCCTTTGTGACTTTATTACAATAGAGGCAAGTCACTGTATTTTTGTCTTCAACATTAGCTAAATAAATATATTTCCATCCTGGATCTTTTCTCTTCCCATTATTAGAAGTCATTCTACATATAAAAAAATAAACCCAATACAATACATTTAATAGGATTCTATATTAACCTAGCTATGTATCATTTACTATGGTTTAAGCTCTAAAAATTGAGTGGAGTAATGAGTTCGAGAAAAGGGAAAAATACAGGAAAAGAAAATAAAGAAAAAGATAGGGAAGTGTTGCTATGAGACAATCAGAGTCTGAGAGAGAAGGGTAAAGGGAAAAAAAACAGAGAAAAAATAGAGAATGAAGAGTTGTTGGAGATAGTCAAAGTCCAAGAGAGAATGGTAAGGGAAAAATTAAAAACAGAGAGGAGAGAGTTGCTGGAGACAATCAGAGTCCAACAGAGAAGGGTAAATGGAAAAAAAAGAAAAAAGAAAAAAAAAAAGGAGAAAACACAGAGAGGAGAGAGTTGCTGGAGACAAATAGTCCAAGAGAAAAGAGAAAGGGGGAAAAATGCATAGAAGAAATAGAGAGGAAAGAGTTGCATGCTCTAAAAGTGTGGACATAGAGCATAGGAAAAAATTACCGAGGCTGTGAGAGAGAACATCAAAAAAAAAAAAAAGTGTAAAAAAAAACCTAAAAGAATAGAAAAAAATCACCTGATGTTGGATGATTGCCAGCAGCCAATGGCCCATTCTCTTCCAAACCCTAGAAGAAGAAGAGAGACCCACTGCTTTACTCTAAAAGTTGATGAAGAGGAGTGGTTCCTGAAATTTCTTGTTGGATTTTTTGTTTTATGCTTTTTTTTTATTTTATATTAATTTATTTGATATAGTGGGTGACAACTCATCCCCACTAAGGTAATAGTTTTAAAACCAACCTTGCACCCCTTCAAATTTACAAAACATGCCATTAGTGGCTTTAAATACAAAATTTACCTAGCGTTGGCCTTTCACCTAACAAAATATATCTGGCCGAGCGCCTGGGCTCTAGAGGCGAGTGCCTCACTAAAGGCGCCTTGCCTCAATGCCTTTGAGGCATTTTTTTGGCTCCTCACCTCGCTTGGGTGCCTAGGTGAGCGCTCGGAATGCCTTTGACTACATTGATTATATCCTTCACTAAACTTAAAAGCATAAGTAATGGAAGATCAGTCATCATCCAAGCTAATTTCCTCTAGTTGAGAGTCACCTTCCTTCTCAAAGTCATCTTTTGTAATTATTCACACTACAATCTCCTCCTTAATGGGTCTGCAATATTTTAGATTAAATTGAATAAATATACAAAAATTATAACTATACAAATTTTTATATTTATAGTAAATAGTAAAGAATTAACTAAAATATATTCATTTAAAAACATTAACACAATCACCACGATAAAATGACAAAACATCAAAAATAAATCCTTACTTCCGACACAAACATTGCATCATATATCCTTACTATTGTCAAGAACCTTGTAGTTCTCCTTTGAATGAGAACTTCCAAGAATACATCCGCCACCAATAACCACATTAATAGTACATCCCCATCACTCTTCACAATATATCCATCATCACAACAAGTCACATAAAATTATATATGCACCAAGATTAGCAATTAATTGAAAATTGTAATGAGAAAATTTATCACTGATTTCAACAACCTCAATAAAATAGGGAAAAAAAATTATGTTGGTTATATTGGAAAAAATTATATGTGTAATAGGTGCTTGCATATAATTAAGACTAATTAACAAATTGGTTGGAGCCACTAATACACACAAACATTACACTATGGTCTAGTACCAAACTATCAAGAACTTTGCCTATAATACGAGATTGTATATTATAAAAGAGATATATCTAAACCAAACCCAAAATTTAGATAAAATAAATCAACCAACAACTCCATTTAGTAATCCACTACATTAACAAAATATATAAATCAAGATATAAAGATTTAAGAAAACTATCCTGGGCCATAGAGGTGAGAGCTTTTTCTTCTTCTTTCTTTTCTTAGTGAGTGAAATAGAGTGTTAGTATTTAATGAGTAAAAAGGGAGGCGTGGGATTGAAAAAAGAAAAAAGGGGGGGCGCTTGTTATTTTAGTGAAAGGGAGAGGTAGGGTTTTATCTTTTTTTTTTAAAAAAAAACAAAAAGTTAAAATGATATTGTGTGTGTGTTTTTTTAACAACAATAATGTGGGGTTGGGTTTATTTGACTGCAATGTGACTTCTCTTTTTGTTTTATTTATTAAAATTATGTATTTTCTTTATGACAACCACGTTACTTTCTTTTTCTGGTCACTTTGAAATATCATTTTTTTAATTATTATTATTATTATTATTATTAAAAGATAGAAACACTATGAAATCTCACTTCTTGCAATTTTTTTAGCAAGTGTTCTTTTAAAAAAGTCAGGGAAATATAACCTCAATATTGTTTAGGTGGATTCATTTTAAGGAAATATAACCTCAATATTTAAAAAATAAATAAAAATAAACTTTGTGTATTTTATTTGGCAAAACCACTCCATTTGAAGGAAAAAACATTTTCCACTTGACATCTCATTAACCAAATTTTGTTAAATTAATATTAAGAATGTTGAGTACAAACCTACTCACAAAATTTCCAAAATTATCTTATTTCATAATTAAAATATATTGATTTCAAATTTTAATTAAAGAGTATTTTAAAATATTTAGTGTGACATTTTTTTTTTAAAGTTTTTCAAAGGGTTGTGGAGTGAATTGTCGTTGCAAGTATTTTGGTGCTTGCTAAACTTTGCATTATTATTCTAAAATTTTGAGTATTGTATGTACTATTCATTGTTAAACTTTGGTAAAGAAAATTTTATAGAAAAGCATGCACATCGAGAAAACCCTAAAATACAAACCAATACCCAAAATCCACTCAAAACCTCCCTATTCAACCTATTTTGATCCAATCGAGTGGTCATAGACCCAACTTCAATGGTTGACCATGTTTGACTAAATATTGACCAAATTTTGCAAACTTTGACTACTCATTTCTCACAATCTAACTATCTAATTGTTGTCATACTTCACCAACACCAATAAGTCCTGATTTTTTATTATTTAAGAGAAAGTGCTTGATTATATCAATAAGAAATGACTGAAATGTGCTTTCCATAGTCTCACTCCTTTCTATTTGCAATATCTCTTACATACTCTTTACAAAATGAATGAAAATAAGTCTTCTATAATACATTATGCTCACTGCATTTATATATATATGGTCATAACTCACAACAATGTACATATAAAATTTAAAAACAACTGAAACAATTATCATACCTCATGCCATTGTTGTTTAAGTAATCTATAGAGAAAACCCATAGCAAAATAGTGATTTATGAAGGAATTCTTCTAGTCTGTAGCCTACACTTCTGCAAACCTATGGGACACATGCTTCTTTTTTAAAGGCTAAGGAGTAGGGATCCCTTTAAATTAACATTGGTTTCTTATATATATATATATATAAAACTGAAACCTCTTAAACTTTTACAATTTTTCACATCATCATTTTAATTTTTTAATTTTTAAAACTAAATGGTGAATTATACACGAAACCTTTGACAAACCCAACTATAGCTTATAGGTTTTCTGTCAAACACGAAAACAAATCTCTTCTAAAATAATATTGAAAACCCCAAACACCCTCCCCAATTTTCTTCTCTCTTTCCCACCCATGACATAGCCACCGTTGTCCGTTGCAGTCACTATCAGCCACCATAGCCATCAAGTTTGTATCTTTGCCACTCTCTCTATTTAACTTCAACCTGATAGTCTTAGAAAAACCCCAATATATTTGGTAAATCCTTCAATTCGTGGCCTTCTAAATACTAACACAAAAAAAACCCCAGACAATACATTCTAAATCATCCTAGATCATTATTTGAAAAATAAAAAAACAAACAAACAAATTAAATTACATTACTGTGTCTGTGCTGTGCACTCGCACTGCTAGTTGCTCACCGCATGTTTGCGGTCGTCCTCTCAACTCCAGCTCCAGTCCAAGCCAGCATCATTGGTATATATCTCTCTCACGCTTTGTTTAGTTACTGTTAAGCGGTTTACAGCTTTTGTTGTCTTTCTTTTGACTTTTGAGAAACCATGTGTTGGTTAAACTTATTGCTCTACTTCAACAATTAAGTTCCTTGACTTCTAAATGCATGGTTGTCTATTGATGTCATTAAAAAAAATAAAAATAAACTTGTGGCTATCAAGTTTAAAGTTTTACCATTTTTTTTTGAAAAGTTTTACCATGTTGTTGAGAGAAAGAATGTTATATATAATCTAATATAGTATATAATAGGCTATAATATATATGTATATATATAAAATAGTTAATGTATTTATACAAGGGTATGGCTTTTGAGATAAATACAAACAATTACTTAATAATAATTTGATTGTTCACACATTTTTTTTTTCTTTTCAAATTAGCTATATACACGAAAACCATTCACAATTTGTGCATATTCTTTATAAAAAAAATGTTCAAGTTTCAAAAGCTATTGCTCAATCATCTTTTCAAAATGTTAAAAAAGTATTTGTTGAACCCCTAGAAAGCCTAATGTTTGGCTTTACATCAAGTTTATTTTAATAAACAGCAGATTTAGCAATAGTGTTTATTGAAATTATTGATAGTGTATGATTTGCAAAATAAATAGAGCAAAAAGTGGAATATTTGTGTAGTGAGGATGTTGTATTTTTTTTTTAAAATTTTTTTTTTTATTTGTTGCAAAATTGAATTTGAATTTTGGCATTGAGCCAAGTAAACATACAAAGGTTGCAATCATGTTTGCAAATAGTTTCTCCATTGTCTTTAATGTTGGTTTAGTTTCCAACATTACACTTTTAACGTAACATTACACTTTCTTTTTTTTTCTCAATCTTTTTTTCTTTTAAATTATTGGTTGGCAAATTAGTCTCTCACTAATTGTTTTAGCTTTTTCTTTTAATGTGAGGTTGGTTAATTATCCTTTTATTTAACTATCCCATGCATCGCACGGGTTAGCGACTAGTTTATACAGCTTCCATTAAGGACTATCACTAAGCTAACAATTAATTTTCAAAGTGTCTATTTATTGAATATAACGTTTATTTAGCAAATGACATTCTAAACAACTTTGCAAATAGACTCTTAATAGGATCGATATTAATTATCCATCACTCTTATTATTAAATAAACAAATAAAAATTAAATAATTATGATAAACTCTACTTGGGCCACATTAAATCTTCTAATAGAGATAAACAAATGTAAATTGCAAGAGTAGACATTAGGTAAGACATAGTTCCCAAGCAAATTAACTAAAAAGACAATAAATTTTTACAGAAAGGTATGAATATTTTTTAAAGAAAAGGATCATTAAGAGCATCCCAACAAAATAATTACACCCATTTTCTTTCCAAATTTTTGAGAACATACCTTAAAATAAACTCCAACAATTATTTAGCAAATAATCATTTTCCTAATTGTTACAATTAATGGCTCTCCATAGCCCACACCAAGAGTGCTACTGTAGAATGTAGATGAGCTATATGCTTTAAAAAAAAAAAAAAAAAAATTCACCCCTTTCCTTTTCTTTTATCACCATATTTTCTTAAACAACAATGCTATAGAGTATAGACACCACAAATTTAAAAAACTTTTTACAATATATTGAGGTGAGAAATTGTAATTAGTATAACATTACTTTCACTAGAACAACCATTAACATTACTTTTATTGCACAACAATTACAATTGTAGTTATCAGAACCACACTGATTTAGTTGCTAAACTGTTGGATTCCAAATTGGAAGGATTTCTGCTATACTCGTCCAAAAAGGAAATCATATCATAAACTCTTTAAAGGATTTGGGATGTACTTGGTCAAGAACAATCCAGATCAGAAATTCTTAAGAGCTAGCCGAATCTTAAGAATCTCTAGTAGATTAGTTGCACTCACTAAACTTTGATTAAAACTTGAAGCTCTGATACTAAAATGATAAAACAAGATTTATTACTTCAAAATAAAGAGAGGAAATTGGGTTGGAGTGGGAGGTGGGTATGGAATGAGAGAATTCAACTAACAAACAACTCCTAAACAAATTAAAGTTGACACTAACAACTTTCAACTAACAATAGCTAACATTTCTAACACTAAACAAGTACAACAATCATAATTAATCCAATATTTGGTAGTATAAGAAAATGGCCAAAATGCAAAAACTCCTAAGGATTGGGTCATTTTTAACCGGTACTTCTATTACTATACTATTTATTTTGTATTATTGATCATTGAGGTTTAAAAATTGTTAAAGTTGACTCCCCATTTCAATTTCGATAATTATAACTAAAATATGGTCACATGATATGCACGTGACCATTTAACTATAAAAATAATCATTTTAAATGCGCACATGTTACGACAATTTTCTGTTAATTACAGTTAAAAAAAATCGAGATTGAGAAGTTAGTTTGGACAATTCTTAAACCTCAGTGATAATACCTATAAAATTGATAGTACAAGAGTTCAGTTTGCAAAAAGCTTGAGGAAGTCTTACAAGAGTTCAGTGCAATAGAAGAATAAAAAATGGATCTAAACAAAAAAGGCCAAGAGAGGCCCATTTCATTTGTTATTGGGCTGGGCTCTGGTAAGTCCAGAAAACTTACAAACCTTATCTAACTTCTAAAGTCTTCAGCACATTCAAAAGGGAAAGCGATATATATAGAAAGCCCAAAACCAAAACCGCAGTACTGAGTGAGAGAGAGAAACCTGTCCAGATTTGAAATGTTAAAGGATTGTGAGGTTGTGAAGTTGTGAACTGTGAATTGTGAATTGCAATGTCAACGACGACGAAGCCAAGCGCTCCCACGGTTCCGTTTCCGAAATCGGAAGCGGCTTCCAGAAGCTACAACTTCGCCCAAACTTGGGATCAAGTAATCGTGTTCTTGATCTACAACACTACATGTGTTTTCGAAATCTGAATTCTTCTTGTTTTTTGCTATAATCTAATTGGATCTAATCGGTTTTGTTTGGTGACAATGGTGGCTGGTACTTCAGAGTACTTTTCTGACGGAGCAGCAGCAAGCGGCGATCGCAGCGCTATCTCATGTGTTCGCGGAGCGCCCTTTTCCGCCCAATCTATCTCAAGACCACCAGGATAACGCCGTCTCCGCCGTTTCGGCTTCGGCTTCGGCTTCCGCTAATGACAGTAACAACTCTTTCCAAGATTATGGTTCTTCTACTACTCTGCCACTCTTGCTCAATACAAACCAGGTTGAATGAAAAAATTCCTTTTGCTATTATAAGTTTTTTTTTTTTTTTTGGTTTTCTATATTTGCCTGATTTGATTTTCTGTTGCAGTTTTACAAGTGGTTTACAGATCTTGAATCCGCCATGAAATCAGAGGTTAGTGCTTGTTAGTGATGTATGTTTGAATTGTTAGAATTATTGTTAAATGACTGAATTTATAATTTATCACTGTATCAGAGCAAATCTTCCTAAGTTTGTCCTAAGTTCGAACATTGTCTTGAGGCTGAGTGTTGTTATTTTGGTTAAATGATCGAAATTTATCCTTTTTTTGTTGATAATTCAATGGTTACAATAATGGGGACATGGGGGATTTAATCTTCAATCAATGCCACTGACCCACAAGGCTCTACGCATATTTTTTCATAATTCAATAGCGATTTCTCATTGTAACATATTTTTTGTTACATATGGTTGAATTATTATATTCACCCATTCCAAAATTTTTTTTTCTGGACAATGGATAATTTATGATTAGATCGTCTTGGGTTCGAACCATGTCTCCACTCCAACTTGTTTGAGCCCACTTGTAAGGTGGAGTGTTATTTAATATGGTTAAATGATTAAATTTACCCTTTTTTTGTTGATAGTTCAATAGTTAAAACAAGGGGGAAGGGGGGATTGAACCAAGGTGCAATGCCACTGAACTACAATTCTCTTGGAAAATTTTCATTTTTTAATAGTTTAAGATTGTGGGACAATTGGGAATTTATCAATAAATGCTAACTGGCACCTCATTCTTCTGTTTCCTTAGACAGAGGAGAAATATCAACACTATGTGAGCACTTTAACAGAGCGCATACAGACCTGTGACGGTATACTTCGTCAGGTATGTTTGTTTATGTTAGACGTATACTGCATTCCTATGTTGTCCATTGAGGATTGATTCTGTCACAATACCTTTACTATGATTTATATGGTGGTGTACCGTTTGGATTTTTAAGATGTCGCAGCTCATTTTTGGTGCAGGTGGATGACACCCTGGACTATTTTAATGAACTACAGCTGCAGCATCAGGCAGTCGCTACAAAGACTAAAACTCTTCATGATGCATGTGACCGGCTGGTGTGTTTTTTCTTGCTTTCCGATCCTCTTTTGATGTTTTACTTGCCTAGACTCCACAATATCTGGCATATCGAAGTCCTGAAAACTTAAAATGTGGCTTCATTATGACTTGATGGAGAATGGGCATTGGGGTTATATGTAGATATTTGGCTTGTTCTTAGAGTCATTAGGTGCAAAGGAAATTCATTTATGGTTTTTTTTTGTTGGAGCTTCAACCATATAGCATGAGAAAGTTTAAGTTTAGGTCATACCTTATATATGCGGCATATATTGTAGGCTCTATTGTCTTATGTTGGTGTTATGATAATTCTTGTTTTGAAATTGATGACCATGTCTCACAAACTACCTAAGGTAGTAATGTTTGTTTGAAAAAGTTGATTTGTCCTCTCACTCTGCTGTTCTCATTTCAGGTAGTAGAGAAGCAAAGGCTGATTGAGTTTGCTGATGCACTTCGTAGTAAGCTCAACTACTTTGATGAATTGGAGAATGTAAGGTTTGAATGCTATCTTACCAAGAGTTTCAGTTTGCTTTAAAAATTAGATTCTGTGCATATGTCTATTTGTTTGCCTTAACTTTTCCAACCATAGCCTAGTTTTATATAATATGCACTTCTTTTTTATTTTTATTTTTATTTATTTTTATTTTTTTTACATTTTGTCATCCAAGATCAATTGCATAAGACATGAAATTTAGAAGTTACTATTTATTTTTCAAGTTTTTTCCCACATGAGGAACTATTTATAGCATTCATGATGCCGTTTGAATGACTGGGTTGCAGATTTCATTGTGACTTCATGATGGTGTTACCGTAAAATTTATCATTCTATATAATATCGAACAGGTCCAACAATTGAGAATATTTCTGAAGTAATGGAAAAAGATGGAACATTATTTTAATAAAATTGATCATTATTGTTGCTTCTTTTGTATCTTTTGGCTGCTTTATTTATTTATTTTTTATTTTTTATTTTTTTGCATAAAGTGTTCCTTTTTTTAATAATACTTCTTACCTATCAAAAAAAAAAGAGTAGATATTAGAAAAGTAAATTTCTACTTGTAAGATCATTCTTGTTTGTTAAACCCCTTACAAAAGCACCCTAGCTTATCCAAATTCTTCAATTTTAAATGCAAAGCACTTCTGTATCTGTTGGATCCTTGAGTTATCTCCAAACAAGATTGGAATAATGTTCTGCAAGTCATGGCTTATTTAATTTTACAACTATGTGCAGATTGCTTCCAATTTTTATTCTCCAAATATGAGTGTTGGAAATGAGAATTTTCTCCCGCTGCTCAAACGGCTTGACAATTGCATTTCGTAAGTGGATACTTTCCCAAGTCAGTGATTTCTTATAATTCTGTGAATCTGGAAATACTCAGTTAAATCCTTGCACGTTTATTGGTTATTAGCATTTGTAAGTTGCAATGAAGTGAGAACTTATCATTATTGAATCTTAGGTATGTTGAAAGCAATCCGCAGTATGCAGAATCTAGTGTTTACTTGCTCAAGTTCCGACAGCTTCAGGTACACAAGTGACTCTGATGTTAACATTTCATTCGGTGAATGATTGGGTGAAAACTAGTAATTTTATCCTCTATTATTGAGTTAGCTTCTGCAAGTATGGTTTGTTTTGAGTTTTGACTTCAAATAATCTAGAAATTTACTTGTTGACAGTCACGAGCTCTGGGCATGATCCGTTCTCATGTACTTTCTGTGCTCAAAAGTGCTTCTTCTCAGGTGAAGTGAGCATATTCATTTGAATAGTTGTCACACACACGCACACACACACACACACACACACAGAGGTAGATAGATAGGCACATGGGTAGACAGCAGAGGGCTCAGGCCTCGGTGATATACTTGTTCGTTCTCTCAGGTCCAGGCAGCTATCCGATCTAGTGGGAGCAGCAAAGCAGCTGTTTCTGAAGGTGTAGAGGCATCTGTTATACATGTTCGTTTCAAAGCAGCAGCGAATGAGGTAGCCATTTTGTTTTTGGTTCAAAATAAAGATGTTATATGATTACCACTATGTCAGTGACTGGAGTCGGGGCTTAAAAAAAATATGTAAATCCTTTAAAACTCTTATTTGGATCTCTCTGATGTGAGAATGGGAAGCGTGCTGTAAATTTATTTTTTCTTATGTATAGGCAACTAAAGATGGTTAGTTTTTGCAGCTTAAGCCAGTGCTGGAGGAAATTGAAAGCAGATCATCAAGGAAAGAATATGTTCAACTTCTTGCAGAATGCCACAAATTATATTGTGAACAGCGTCTTTCCTTGGTGAGTTGATGATTGGTTGTTTTGAAAATAATTTATAGGAAAAGCTACATTTTAAATCCTATAATTTAGGGGTGCAACAAATTAAACACTGAAAAAATATATATTTAAAACCTATAGTTTTAAAAGTAATATGTTAAACCCTCAACCTATTTTAAACCCCAAACACAAGTTGTTCCACTTAAATGTTAAATCTTTGATTTGTGCATTGGAGAACCTTTTAGGTTTTATTTGTTACTTCTGAAATTATAGGATTTACTTTGTTACTATATAAAACCTCATAGTTTAATTTGTTACTTTTGAAATTGTAGGGTTTAATTTGTTACACCTTCTAAACTTTAGGGTTTAAAATGTAATTATTTTCTAATTTGAATTGTTTGATCTTAAAGGGGGTTCTATAATTTCACACGTGAAGGGTTATTTCTTGGTTTCTTCCAGTCATTTGTTTTAGTTGGTCAATTGGTTTTAATCGTATGTTTCATTTCTCTTATGCTATCCAGGTAAGAGGCATAGTGCATCAACGGATATCTGAATTTGCAAAGAAAGAGTCGTTGCCATCGCTAACTAGATCTGGATGCGCGTATCTAATGCAGGTAGGCTTGATTTTGATAAACTGGTGAAAATAGAGGGGAGGTTGTGGGGTTCGAAATCCACTGGATGCATGTGTAACTTACCAATAAAAGAAATGGAGGTTGTTGACTGTCCTGTATGTCCTTGTTAATTAAAGCAAATATGAAGAATTGCATTTTCAGATGTTGTTTTATGGTCTACAATATTCATTTTCTTGGTTTCTATCAGGCCTTTAAGTGAAGTAGTTGTATTTAAATATTAGTTGGAAGCCTTCGGGTATTTTAGATGGGTGAATCCTTAGAAAGCTTCTTCCACGCTGGATTTTTAGTGATGAATTTGATATTCCCTTTATATTGTTATTCAATGCTTCTTTAGTGAACTCTTGTAACGCTAAACCTAAGCAGTATATGGTTCTGGTGACTTTGGGCCATGCTATATTGAATGACTGTTTTCACATGACATTCTTGTATGTATGTACGTATCTAGAAAGAGTCAAAACTCAGATTCATGCATAATTATATAGTGGCAAGAGGGTACCACCTTCAATTAGGTTGGATGAATCTCATATCCTCATGTTTTCTCACTAGAATTCCTAACATGTGAGCTTCCATCAAAGGGTGTGCAGCAAGTTTACTATTGAGAAACAATTAGTTTGGAGCTCTGTGCTACACTTGGATATTTTCTTTTTGAGTTCAATCATTATAAATGTTCTGGCAGATCTTTCTTTTTTTCCTGGTGACAGTTTGATTGATACTGATATAAAATTGCAGGTCTGTCAGCTTGAGCACCAACTCTTTGATCATTTTTTCCCTTGTTCTTCGGAGGATGTCTCAAGTTTGGCTCCATTGATAGATCCATTGTGAGTTTTCCAGCTTGTAGAGTCATTTTTCTTTCTTCTTTTTCTTTTTCTATTTTCTTTTACTTTCCTATCCTTTTCTTTTTAATTATTTTGATGTTAACAGGCTTTAGTTTAGTGTTTTCACCTATGCTAAATTGTATAGCAATGATGGATGGTTGTTTCCCGCAGTTCCACATAAACATAAAAATTTCCTTAACCTTTCTTATGTCAAAGATGGAAAAACTCTGATATGACAGAAACCACTATTGAAAGATGTGTATTTGCTCTAAATGTTTGTGTACTTTAATGAAATTTTTTTTAATGGGTAAAAGTTTCAGCCCTTGGAGTTCAGTACATCACATGGGAGATTCCATCAAGTATCTTAGATATTTTTAATTTGGGTTTTCATGGAAACTAGGAAAACGATTCCCCCCCTCTTTTTTTCTCTCTCTTTGGCCAAAGAAACTTGCTTAGACATGTTTAAGGGAAATCATCTAACAAGTTATAAATTTTGGAATTTGAGTTGTCTTTCCATGTTCAAGGTGACTGCTTCTTTTTATTTATAAGTTCTTTCTTTCTAATATTTTTCCCATAGAAATTGAGGTATTAGGGTAGATAACTTTTTGAAAGTTGTTTGGCACATAAGATTTCTCTTTGTTTTTCCCTTAGAGTTTCTGTTAATCATTTCTGTGAGCTCCTTCTTTGATGTTGAAATTATTGAAGGTTTGGTTTGTTTACTCTCATCATTATTATATATCAAATTCTTATGACAACAATAACTTATCCTGCAGGTCTACATATTTGTATGATACACTACGGCCAAAACTTATTCATGAAACAAATATCGATTTTCTGTGTGAACTTGTTGATATCCTCAAAGTTGAAGTCTTGGGAGAACAGGTAAATAGACGGGGTGAATCATTAGCTGGGCTACATCCTACATTACAAAGAATTCTAGCAGATGTTCATGAGAGGTTGACTTTTCGTGCACGAACACATATTCGTGATGAGGTAATCTTTATTCTTGAGAAGTTGTTCCTATTGTTTCTTTAATTTATGTATTTGTAAAGGTTTTTATAAGATATACATTGTTGACTGGGCTTTGAAAGCTTGTTCACCTGATTTCTAAACACAAAAAATTTTCACTTGTTAGTCAAAGACAGAATTGATTCTCTTTTTTAATGATGTTCTACGTTAAATGTCACTTGTTAGTCAGGCCCTGCAAAAGTGGGAGTTTTGTGCACTGGGTATTGCTTTTTTAATAAGATGACCAAGAACCTTTGATGCCATTTTTGAGGTGTTGAAGATTTTCAGTGATGGTGGGCATATAAATGAATATGGAAATTTGGATTCTTTCCTATATGATCATTTATACAGTGATTAATATGGTTAATTGATCACTGTTGATCTCTTGGATATATTTTAGGAAAATAGACTTTCCTCTGTTTTCTTTTCTTGCCTGGGAAATTACTTACTCTGGATTGAGTGATTGATTACAAGTAGCATCTGAATGCTATGCAATTATGTAAAAATAAATTTGTGGACTCATATGTTTTGGGAACAGTAAATGCGCTTGTGGAGGGATTGGAATAGCAGTATAACCCTTCTGGAGTTTTCTACTTCTGTGTCACTTGATGTTTGTGACTTGACTTCCAATTGTAGAAAAAACCTCCACATTTAACAGCCATTCTTTGAGATAAATATACTAAGATCAATTTCATAGATTTCTTTTCCTCTCTTTGCTATTTCTTAATTTTCTGGGGAAGCTATTATTTTGTTCAAGTAGATTGATTTTGTTTGGAATTTTATGCCTGCTTCTTATGTAGATAGCGAATTATTTGCCTTCTGATGAAGACTTGGATTACCCTGCAAAGCTGGAACAATCTATGGAGAATAGCTCAGAAACTATTTCTGTACTGTACCTTACCTTGTCTTTATTTTATTTATATATATTTTTAAAGCTTAAATAAAATTTGTGTCTATTAATTAAATTGCGTTCATGCATATTCTGCTGTCCTGCATATTACACTATGAGATAACTATAGTTGTGTTAAATTGTCCAACTTGTAGGAGTATTAGACACACAGTTGTTACAGTAGTTGCATCTTCTCTCTTTGTTTTTGGTTGTCCAAGTGGAAAGATGTCAATTAGGGAAGTGATAAAAGAGACATATCAATTAGGGAAGTAATAGAGAGTATGACTTCAGATAGAATAGAATGGAGTAAAATAATACATGTGGCCGACCCTAACTAATCTGTCGATGATCTGTAACTGACCCCAAAAAGTTTGGACTAAGGCTTTGTTGTTGTTGTTGTTGTTGTTGTCTGAGTGGAAACATGTATTACTTCCACTCTTGTGGTGGTTGATGGCATGTACCATTTATTTACTTTTTAACTCCCTGAAATAAAGTATAAATTTATCTTGAATAACATTCTTACATATTTACACCTGCTTGTTTATCAAATTGTAGGCTGAGGAAAACCCAGATGTGTTCAAAACTTGGTATCCACCGCTGGAGAAAACCCTATCATGTCTTTCAAAGTTGTATCGTTGCTTAGAACAAGCAGTTTTTACTGGTTTGGCGCAGGTATTTAAATTTTTGGATTATCAATTTTGCTATACTTCTCATCTTTTAAATTGGCTTTCATGATTATTTTGTTGAAAATTGGGTTGTTTGATACATTTATCAGGAAGCAGTAGAAGTTTGCTCCATATCTATCCAAGTAAGTATGCTAAAGAAAGAACTCTCTATACAGTGGAACACAACACTGAGAAGTCATTTGTGCATTAGTACTATGTCACATACAATCTTATGATATCAGTGGAAAATCTGGTTGTTTCTATGGAGAAGAGGGGATTTGATTATGGCCTCCATATGTTGAATTGCTTTTTATGATTCCTATATAAGCATGTGAACAAGCAACCACATTTTAAGTGTAGCAGTGTGCTATGCTTTTTTTTTTAATTGGTGTTCTGCTATAGAAAGCAAGCAAACTCATTGTGAAGAGATCATCACCAATGGATGGGCAGCTCTTCCTCATAAAACATCTCCTTATTTTAAGGGAGCAGGTGATCTCTCCTCTCTCTCTATTTTTCCTGGTGGATATTCTATTAGAAAATATTATTGAAGTGATTACTAATAAATTTTGCTGGCCGTAACTAATCATGTTGTTGTTTACTAATAAGTTCTGGTCTTCCAGATTGCACCTTTTGATATTGAATTCTCGGTTACTCACAAGGAACTTGATTTCTCACATTTGCTGGTAAGTATATCTGAGGCTAAAGCTCTCCTTTCGTCGAGTGCATTAGTGTTTCTTGTTTCTGCATATAAATCACATGTTCTATCACTTCTCTAGCTGTGTATGGTTTTTTCTTTTTCCTGTTTTCCCATTTTTCATTTTGAATAAATATATTCTTTGTGCATTATATCTTAGGAAAGTAGGTACACTTCATTTGGGGTGCCATACCTGAGACACTTCTACACTTGTGTCCCAACTGTGTCCTTTAAAAAAAAAAATGTGGGATGGCTGGGACACTAATCTTTTATTTATTTTTAGTTTTAATCTTGAACACTTATTTAGTTATCTTTTAATTACTCTTTTGGATCTTATTCTTGGTTTGTATTCTAATTTCTAAGCATAATTTATTAGTCATGAATTCACTTTATTATTCATAATTGCTCTTAAATTGATATATGTTTAATATTATATGAAAAAATAAATGCTTAACAATATTTAAAAATAAAAATAAAAATATATAATAATTAATTAATATGCGTATCCCCACCATTTCATGTCTTAATATTTCGAAAATTGTCTTGTCGTTCCGTACCCGTGTCCATGTCCCGTGTCCATGTCCGTGCTTCCTAGATTATAACTTGACTTTTAGGTGTTTGACTTCCATGATTCTTGTCCATTGTATGTATTGGAGTTATTTGTTGAGGTTGAGTAAATTCAAGGCTTTTGGTTCTATAGGAGCTGAAATTTAAATCTGGTGTGGACTTTGTTTTGTTTATTTTTTACAAGTTTATAGTATTTCAAACTTAACTCGGGCTGTAGCGTGGTGCTTCATTCTATTCTGATGGTTTTCAAATATATTTTTATGGATTAAAAATGAAAAAGATGGTTGAGTTGTTGGCTGTATAGTTTGTTCTCCAGTCTTCAAATTTTTTTTTTTTTTGAAAAGTAAGAATGATATATACGAAGGCTACTTTTTTGTAATTAATCTTTTGCTTGGTTTTCTTTTCTGCCTTTACTCTGTTTTTTCCTTTTTGTAATTTTTGGGTTTGTTCTCTAGTCTTCAATTGGATGTTTTTGCCAGCAAATGGGTTGGATTGTGGTTTATTACCAGAAAATTTAGAACGTGACACTGGATTATTACACTATGTAGAAATAAACTTTTGCATTCCTAAAAGTATGATTTACAGAGTAGTTTACCTGCATCATCAGAAAAAAATAGAAACTATTAAATGATCATCACCTATGTAGCATGGATGCAGATACGGTACGTAGTACGACATGATATGTAGTACGGTGACACAACATTTCTTGAAAAACTAGGATATGATACATCGAGGATATGACAATTAATTGATTAATTTTTATTTTTAGGTATATATATTTTATATTTGAAATAATTTATGTTTATTTTGGATCTAAAAAGTATGTAACAACAATGAAATGTTTGGAAATATATCTAAAATTAATTTAAAAACAATAAAATATTGTTTAAAGTATGAACAAAAGAGTTCAAATAAACTAGACTACCATAAAAAGAGTTCAAATAAACAACATTCAACATCAAAATAGAATAACTGAATTATAAAAAAAAAAAAAGATTTTTTTCTTCTTGAGTGCGTGCTTGACACGGTTGTGTCTGTGTCAGATAAGTGTTGTGTCCAACACCAGTATGTTGGCAATTTTACCGTGTCCATGCTTCCCAAATCATCACTCAAAGCATTGTAGGATTATTTTCTGAAATGTGGTGCATTAATATATATATATATATATGTATGTATGTATGTATTTTAATCCTAGAGTTCTGCTTATATTTCTTACACCATCTAGGTTTATTATTTGAGCATGTTTTTTGTAATTAGAAAATCTCTGTTATCTTCCACTTTAATGTAATTCTTTTTTTTTTTTCTTTAATTCCACTGCCAGGAGCATTTAAGACGTATTCTTAGAGGTCAAGCCTCGCTATTTGACTGGTCAAGATCAACTTCATTGGCAAGGACCTTATCTCCTAGAGTTTTGGAAAGTCAAATAGATGCTAAGAAGGTTTGTGACTTTGCCTTACGACAATCTTTAAATGAGCTCAGTCCAGAGAATTAATGGTTTGCTGAGAAAAAGTTGATTTAAATATTAAACTAATAAATGAATAAGCGCACTTCATGGTGAAGTCATGTACGACTCATGTTCTAGTGATGTCATTCTGGAAATTAAGGGCACGTTTGGTAGACTGTAATAGACATTGTAATGTAATAGATATTCATATGGCATAACTATTCGGTTGTTTGGTTATGTTTTATTACAATGAATAGTTATTCCTTATGAATAGCTATTCTTCAAAATGAGGAATAATTATTTCTTATCAAAAGTACTGAATATTTATTACTTCACCTTATGTAATAACTTTTTTTTTAAAAAATTCCTAAAAAGCCATTAGTTGCCACATCTTCAAAAGGAAAGAAAATAAATTTTCCTTCTTGTTAATTATTAGCTCTATTTTGAACACACTAAAATAAGTATATTTTAGAAAATTTGACTTAAAAATGATTTAATTAGACCTTCTTTTTATACTTTACTAAATTGTGGATGCATATTCAGAATTCTATTCCTAAATGGTCACTAAACTAATGAATAGTAATACTTATTACATTCCAACTTAATGTATTCCTTGTAATATTTATTCCTATTCCCATGTAATAATCATTACAGTGTACCAAACGTGCCCTAAGTTGTATATACAAATTTTATTGATATATTTTGCCATGTCTTTTAGCTTTTAATATGCTATTAGAAATTTGATGGTGATACTGCTTATGCTTTCTACGAAAGCTTTAGTTTCTGAAAGCTCTTGTATTTATTGGTGACTATTTCTTATTTGCTGCAGATATTGACTGTGCAATCACCAAGTCTAACTTATGAAAATATCAATGAACCCAAATTTTAATTTTACATAGACCAAGTTTATTGCTTCATTCCTTTTTCCAATTATGATCCCTAATGCTCCAACTAATGTTTTTGGAGAATAACTTCACTTTTGGTAGTTGGTTGACCGTTCTTTTCAAGTTCTGTTGATACTATGATATTTGTTGGAACTTTTTCTGTGTATTTCTATTACCCCTACTTTGAATAACGCTGTAATATGTGGTTGCATTCATTCACTTGCAGGAGCTTGAAAAAAGCCTAAAAGCCACCTGTGAGGAGTTTATTATGTCAGTCACTAAGCTAGTTGTGGATCCTATGCTTTCGTTTGTTACCAAGGTTTGTCTTTTGCCTCATTAATTATGATGTTAGACTTAACAAAGAATATAATGAAGAAAACGTAGCCACCTAGCAAATTGAGAGACTAGTCCCTGGATCTAATTATGAAGGAGGTTAACAAATCAAAGTTACAAGTGAGATAGGAGAAGGTTCATCTCATGTGAAAAAAATTTGTACGATCTTGGAGAACAGAGCACCTTGCTTCTCTTGAATCCTGTATCTTAATGTGATGTGAGAAGCACAGAGTAAATTCTATTTTAATTTAGCTTTATTTAATTTTAGAAGTCATTGTATTTATATTGGTCTGTTTGATTTGATTTTAAGTCTTATTTGTTAATTAGGTTATTAGTCCAGATAATCTATATAAGCATGCTATTGTACTCATATGGACACAAATTTATGATGAATAAAATTTCAGTTGAAACTTTTCCAACTTTTTTTAATGGCTTGCTGCTAACTCCAAGCAACCTTAAGTGTTGATTCCTTAGTTATTTTTATTTCTCTGTTCTTCAATTTCGTTGTTGCATCCATTTTGGTTTTGTTCTTCATTAATTTAGGTATCAGAGCTTGTTGTTCTTAATCAGTTTTGCTATCAGCATTTGCTTGTTGTTCTAAATCAGTTTTGTTATCAGAACAAATGCTCTGGCTCAATATTCCAACAAAACCACCACAAATTACCACCCTCTATAGTAATCAATTCCAACTCCAACTGCATCACAGTCAAACCTGAAAAACCAAATCCCACCTTACCTGGCAACACTAGCTACCAAAAATAAAAGAAGAAAAAAGAAAACCAATTTATTGAACCCGAAACACTGACATAATTCCAGCTGCCACCAAGTTGACCACAATGTACAACCATGATTTGGCCCACTAGATGCATGAATCTCAATCAATTGAAATCGCAATCTGAGAGCTTCGTCAAGGTTGGTGTCGAACAAGGAGATGACATCCTTGACCAAGTGTTGTCACTGATAACCAATTGACCCACAACTCTTGATTTGTCATTGCCAAAATCAAGGTGTGCCCATTCCAATTGCCAATAAAAGTGAGCAGTTCAACTGTTTCTTGGTCAAGACCTGTCGCAAGGACATCCACAAACGTCGTCGGATTGCTCCTAATCACTATCTTGACCGTCTCTTCAAATTGACAAGTGATGCCATTTTCATCATGTTTTGGAAGCTAGTCATTGGTTTTTTAGTCTATGGGTCTTGTTTGGGACAGTATGAAGCCCATACATCTAGGCTCGTGACATGGTATTAGCCATGGTAAGCCCATCAGCCCACATGTTGAAGAATAGTTTATTTCATTAGTTCCAAATCAACTATAAGTCCACAAAATTTTAAAGCTCCATAGAGATGCTGCGTGCCCAGAACAGAGCAAGGTTGTCAACAGACGAAGTCAGCATGCACAAGTTCTTGTTACAATTATTTGTTGAAACTTTCTTCCATTGAACCATGATAATATTAGAGGCACCTACTTTATTATGGTTGTCAAGACTCATGGATTTTGAACAATTGGTTACATGACGTGGACCAATTATCTAAACAAGTAGGTTTTTCAGATGATAAGAAAGTAAGGTTTGTTAAGATGAAACTCATTTGTAGAGCTATGGATTACTGGAGCGATATTGAGAATCTTCATCTTAGATTTTACAAGCTTGCCATAACTGATTGGGATGAAAGGAAAAATATCTATTTTAATTCAATTGAAAGAAATATCTACTCCAATCACATCAGATGGTTTTTTTAGATCAAAGAAATAGTTGGGGGCAAGGGAGCAAACAGTCAGTAACACAATTTATAGAAAGCAATATGAGTGTTCATGCAATACCTAATCCTAAGCCACACTAGCAGAGCTTGCCATGGAACAAACCTTAGCAAATCTTGCAAAAGCCTTTCAAGACTTGTTATTTTTGTTTTTTATAGAACTTTCTTCTTTGAAAGGTTCGAGCTAATTAATAATGGACTTGAGTCATTGGAGGCGTCAAGGACGATATAGGTAGCAATGAACTTAAAACTTCATTCACAAGACAATGCTGGTATTGAGACCGTGGTGATGAGGAAACATCAAGTACCACTTGAACCTAGTGTTGAAAGCGAAGAACAAGTACCAGCAAATTTTGTCTCAATGTTCATGTGACAAAAAAGAAAATACCGTAGAGCCTAAACAAGTTGAAATATTTGAACCATGTGTAATAAACTTAATTCAGCCTCTAGAAGAGTCAGAAATGTTACTTACCACTAGAAATTTCTCATTTGTTGATGAGGAGAGAGTTAAACTAGAGAGCAACAAATTGGTGGGTACACATTGTTGTGAAAGTGAGTTTGATGCATCTACTATTGATCATCCCTCTATGGTGCATGAAGTGAAATAGCTTGATGACATGGAAAAGTTTGATTCAAATCTATCTGAGGATTGGGATAAGGCTGTCACATTTGCAACACTGATTTTTCCCATTGATTTTATTATTCCAAATAAATTTAATGATATAGTAGAACACAAGCCTTCTTTATTCTTGGTGTTGCCAAAGGTGATTCAAGAGTTGGTGCAAGCTTCACTTGCCTAAATTCTTATGATGCAGAAGCAAAAAGAAAATTCTATTTAATTTAGAAGTCAATTTTATTTTATTTGAGGTCTTATTATTATTTTTTGCTCAAAATTTGAGTTCTTATTAGTTAACTAAGTTATTAGTAATTTATTTAATTTCCTAAAGTCAAGGATATTCTTGTGATTCACTAATGGGGATTTCTTAAGTCATTTAGAATTTTGGTTTAGTCCTAGTAGTCTATATAAGCATGCTATTGTATTCCTATGGAGACAAGTTTATATTAATAGAATTTCAGTTGGAACTTTTTCTATTGTCTTAGTGCTGAATCTAGCCAACCCTAGGTGTTGATTCCTAGGTTTTTATTTATTTATTTATTTTTTTGTCTTGCTTGGTTCTGATTCCTAGGTTATTTTTATTTCTTTGTTCAATTTTGTTGTTGCATCTGTTTTGGTTTTGATCTGCATTAATTTAGGTGTCTGATTTCTCTCATTTAAATTTTCTTGTATTTAGATATCAAATTTCAGTTTTCATGGAGTTTCGTTCAGAGGCAATTATTTGCCTTTTTAGTCTAAATAGTTTCCAATTTGTTTTTGTAGGTGACAGCTGTGAAATTTTCACTATCCTCAGGCAGTCAGAATCAAAAGCAAGAGTCCGTTTTGGCCAAACCACTTAAGGATCAAGCTTTTGCTAGTCCTGATAAAGTGGCAGAAATTGTTCAGAAGGTATGTCATGTACCTTTGGTTGATTTATGATAGCTTGATTGGAAGTGGTGTGAAGAAATTACATATACGAGGAACCTTCTTTAAAATATTCCTCATTTTTTCTTTTTAAATGGGAAACCATCGCAAGATGATAAATGATCAATTCTTTTCAACCTGCCAACAAAAAAACGCTTTTCAACCATGTACTGATGCAAGTGATAGATCTTGTATTAAATGATTGATTTAACATGTTAATTTTGAGTATCATATTATTTGGTATACAAATTTTTATTGTTTATGTTTAAGTTTTTAAGGCACACATTTATTGAGTTTGTATTTCTGGAACAGGTGAGTGCTGCTATTCAGCTAGAGTTACCAACAGTAATAGAAAAGATGAAGCTTTATCTGCAGAATCCATCAACCCGAACAATTCTTTTCAAACCAATAAAGTAAGTTATGGTGCAGAATTTGCAATTTTAATGTTCATGTTTTAATGTGAATGGTTAAGCTGATTCAATTTTGGTCTTATTTTAGTTGAGTTTTTTGAACCTAATGTTGAGTTCATTGGCAAAAATCATTGTTTCAAGTTTCATGCATGCATGAAAAAATTACAGAAGTCTCTTTCTGTTTGAAGCTTACCTGGTTTAGGAGTCTCTTAAGTATTCTCAAATGATTAGAATTCTAGTTGTTGCAATTTCATTCTTTTAATACATACTGGCCTATTAAAATATGCGACATAAGTGGCTTTTTTTAACTACATATTAATCCATGGAATAATTAGGATCATCCGAACTAACGTCTCTGAGCCTGGTAGTTGTTACTTATGCTCTTCACCCTTATAGCTGATAATTCAACCAAATAATTTATTCTGGTTTAGTGCACTCTTAATTATCCTTTTTGTTTTTTGTTTTTGTTTTTGGGTAATGCAGGACAAACATTGTGGAAGCCCATGTACAAGTACAATCCCTGTTAAAAGCAGAATACTCCCCGGAAGAAATTCAAAGCATCATCAATATGGTGTCCATACAGGATCTGCAAGCACAACTTGATAATCTCCTGTAAGGTGTTCGTGAAGTCCATTGAGCTAGTTAATGCCAACTCATTTCATCAATAAGGTGAGCTTTACCTTAAAGAGCAGTTTTAGGTCTGCCACTATAGTTTCTTGAGGTTTCTGATCGATTTATAGTGAATTATGAAATATAGATGTATCAGGAGGTGTAGCTTTATTTTATAGAATCCGTATCAATTTGTATTTTTTTGTTGGGGGTTGGAGATTCTATGTTGTTTAAAATCTTCATTAGTTATTCTTTCATATATTCATGTTGCTTATGATAATGCTTGGATGATGATTTTGTCAATAAGGAGATGATGATTAATTTTGTTGCTTCGAGCTTGTCTACATAACATTAAACGTATGCAATTTGACGGTATAATAACTTTTTACATCTGAATTTGACAACTGAAGTGTGCAGAAGGGTCAGCTAATATATTTTTCCTGACAACTAGAATAGAACAACTCGTCACCGTATATAAAGATCTCATTATGATAAGATTAGACTGTCTTCGGAGCTGCAATATAATTTTGTTGAAAAAGGAAAAAAATGGAATCTTCTTTTAAACAGGCATAGGATTACGTCGTCTTGGAGCCAATCTACCAATCTGCTCGTGCACACGCCTCAATAAGCTTTATAGGATAGGCAGTTCACTTTCTAATTAGAACAAGATTGATGTTAGGAATACTAGAAATTTTACTATATAGAGTTTATAAATATATGCTACCTATCAAAAAAAAAATATATATATGTTTTATCAATCACAAAAACAATTCAAAAATTCATTTATTAGGTATTTTAAAGCTCACTAATTGTATTCATTGTTACATTAGTTTAGAGGTTTTAAGTAAAAGTTGCAGTTGCTTTAGCAAAAGTCCACTTAGTACAACCACATCATGTAAAACATATTTTTATTGTATATCATATTATATCATATGATTTAGACTAGAGTTCATATAATATTAATTTTATTGTGAATATATTGTTAACAATAAGACAATAACTAAATGACTTTCTGATATAGTTTTAAATTTATAGTGTGCTAAATGTCTTATAATTTTACATGGAAGAAATTTGTGTTTAGATTGATTTTAGTCCAAAACTTATATAATTAATTTTTTAGAGAGAAACAACTTATATAAATTTATGTTACCTTTGAGGGTGTAAATTAAAACTGTAGGGTCAGATTCTGCAGCCCAAGCCCAAGAAGGTGTGGATTTGGAGCCCACTGAACCCAAAACAATAAATTTGTAGAGAGTGGGTGAAAGAGCTAGGCTAATAATGAAAATAACAGTATTAAACGGCAATGTTAACGGGAAGATTTGAATTAATATGTGCTCGGACGGGTGTAAATGTCTCGTTCGAAGAGGTGATTTTCATTGATGAACTTGGGTTACAATTGTTGGAGCTACAGTAAAGTAATACACTCTTTTCTCTCTCTTCTTTTTCGATCCCCCTCTATCAGAGACCCCTCTCTCTTATATAATACTGCCTTTCTACATCTTCACCGTCCACTTGTTCATCATCTAGGCGCTCACTTGAGTGCATGTCCCATCACACTCTCCCTTTAGCCCTGTCTGAGTGGCGGTAGCTGAGGATGCACTGTTCAGGGGTCTTCTCCACATAAATGCGGCCAGGAGGGTAGGTGCAGTGCATTAAATGCGGTGGTTGAAGTCTGTCTCCTTGATATTTCTCTGTTCCTGTTACCTTCTTGTGTGTCCGAGACCCCTTTCTCCCTTAACACTTGTCAAACAGATCATTTGGACCTCCCATACACGTGTCGGGCAAAAACCTCGTCGGATCCGAGGGTAGCGGGCTTCTCGGGCATATGAACATCTCCTCGGACAGTGCACGTACTCATCTCCAGACATTTTCCTTTTTCATGGGCCTTTGACTGAGTGTCTTGGTCTCCTCGGACGAACAGTATTCCTCATATAGGGCCTTGGGCCCAATACGTTGGGTTGGGCTTTCTCCCCCCACATTAGCCCCTCGAAATTGTAGTTTTTCCCTCGCATCCGAGGAGAAAAAGTAGGATTTTGACTTGCCACGGAGCAAAAGCTTGGAAACACGCACAGCCGAGCTGGCACGTGTGTAAACGTGGGAACAGACGCCTCATTAATGCCGCTGCGGTTTCCTTATTCTCGAGGCGCTGCATTAACTGCACCAGGCGGCGTTTTGTCCTTCGCATCCAACGGTGGCTGATTGATCCAATGGTTGTGGTTTTTCTTCAGGATTTGGGCGGGAGTGCCCCTGACCCTTCGCTTGACCCCGTATAAAGCTTCAGAGGAAGTCATTTCTTCCTCACTTTGTAAATCTTCAGACGCTCCAGCAAGAACAGACGCGCCACTCCGTCCAAATCTCTCAGTCGCTGATTTCAGGCCTCCCTAGAATCATCACAAACCCTCCTACGAGCCTGAAATTTTCTCCCCGATTTAGTCCTGGTGAGTTATCGTCCACCAAATCATTTAGTTTTCTCTTCGGCCAACCGTTTCATTTAAGCACCATGGGAAAACTCGAGTACATGGTGGATAGCCCTGAGCAACTAGAGGCGTTTAGGACCACGTATCGCATACCCCCTAACGTGGGTGTGAGGTATTGCCCCCCAGAAAAGATACTAACAGACCGGCAGACGGGAGAGGTGGTTATCCCCCTCATCGCCTTCAAAGAAGGGGGAATGACAATCCCCATGGGTCCTATCACCACCAATTACCTTCGGAACCATAGGCTTACTCCCTGGCAGTGCGCGCCCAATATGTTTAGGATCCTAGGAGCAATTGAGGACCTTGAGCGTCACATGGGGTTGGGACTCACCTGGCTTGATGTGGTACATATGTACGAATGCCACAGCCAGCAAGATGCTGGGTACTACTTAAAATCCCGGTCGGATGTTGTCAGGCTCATTTCCTGCCTTCCCAAATCCAACAAAGGGATGAAAGACGACTATGTGATCGTCTCGGGCGCCTGGCGTGACGGCCATGGTTGCCCAACCAAGCATGGGAAGCCAGGTGTGACATGTAGATTTAGGCACACTGACCATAGGCCTAGGGTTCTCGTCTTTTAACTGTTTTTGATTTCTCTTCGGTCACTATTTCTGAGTTTCTAACCATTTTTTTTTTTACTTGCAACAGATAAGAGGCAAGTTTCTCCTCGGCTCAGCCTAACGAATGTTGCTGCCCTCAATTACCTTTTAAGGTCGGAGATCTTCGTGAGCGAGGACGGGCAACTACGATCTGCTCCCCTTATTCTTGGATATACAGGGAAGCCAAAGGGTTTTCAACCGGTCGGCAACGCAATCGTCCAGGGAGATCATCGCCTTGTGCGTATTGACGTTGGTCGGAAGGGCTTCCTGGCGCCAGACGATCTTGAACCTGTACCCCGTCCAATTCCTCGGGCTATACCTCCCCTTATCCAACCACTCCAGCAAGTTCCCCTCGGACAAGAGATTGAAGGTGAGGGGGCTGGCTCTTCCACTTCCTCGCTAGAAGAACAAATAGACGGATTTCAGTTTGAGGGAGAAGCTTCAGGAGTAAACCAGGTGATAGAGGTCTCAGACGCCGAGGAGGAAAACTACGAGCAATCAGGCGCCCATCTTAATTTACTAGCCACTCACTTAGAAGACTCCTCGGACGACGATATGGATCTGAGGAGTTTGATGAAGGGCAGGGGCAAAAAGCCCGATCCGAAAGATGCTGGGACATCCAAAACAGGGGTGACACTTCCTCCAGTGCCTATCCAGGTCCCTGACCCAAATTTGAAACCCATGCCAAACCTGCAGAAGAAGAGACCCCACGTTGAGGTTGGGGAAAAACAGGTGCCGCCAAGCAAGGGGGCTAAGCAGCAAAAGGTGAAAGACAACCGAACCCACAGGGCCTCATCAACCGAAAACCGAGAGGAGGCTTTAGCGGCAGATGTACGCCGAGGAGGAGGACCGCGAATCTGGTCTCCGAAGTTGGAGCTGGATGGCGCTCCAATCCTATGGGATACCTCCCTCAGGAATTATGACGGAGGGAGGGCAGGCTATGTCGCCGAGGCCCTGCAGCAACCACTCCTCCTCCCACATGATATGGCCTCCTTCAAGCGCTTCACCCAGCAGGAACTATTCATGTCCCTTAAGAGAGATTTAGCCATGGTAAGTGCGCCATTCCTGAGTTTAGGTTTTATCTTTTAATTGGCTTTGTTTCTCTTCTTAACCTAATATTGAAAATGCTGTCATGCAGATTACTCAGCAGGTCTATGTGGCTGAGGAGTGTAACAAGGAGTCTTGGCTCAAAGCCCAAGCAGCGGCCCAATCCCAGTCGGAGGCAGAGGCATCTCTTGGCCAGCTGAAGGAGGAACATGCTCTGATGTTTGAGGAGCTTAAAGAGGTGATCTCTCAGAAGCGAAGCCTCGATGCCGGGATCAAGAATGCTGAAACACAAGCCGAGGAGCAGCGTAAACGATTACATATGGCAGAGATCAATCTGGCAACCGAGAAGGAGCTGGTGAAGGGTCTCAAAGCTGAGCTGCAAAAGGCCAAGACGAGCGCCCAAGTGGCTGAACAAAACGCTAGACTGGCCAAGGAGGCGGTTGAAACCGAAAGGAAAGCGGCGTACCAGCTGGGGGTAGAGACGACCACATCCCAGCTTCTAGAGCAATTCGCCTCGGTCAGCCGAGATTACTGCGTCATAAGTTGGGCCAAAGCCCTGGATGCAGCTGGAGTCCCTGCCGACTCGGAGCTGAGGCTGCCTGGGAGTGTATATTATGATCCTGATATCCGAGAGCTCCCAGGAACTGATCCCCCTCCTATTCCACAGCTTCCGGAGGCTTCGGAGCCAATTTTGGTCAGTCATGCTCCTCCGCCTACTCTCGATGCACTCCCAGGGGCTATTCAGCCAGGTGACAAGGGTGCACCAATTGAGCCAGCCAAAGACAAGGGTGCACCAATTGAGCCAGCCAAAGACAAGGGCCAAGGTTCGGGCACAGAGAAGATACCTGCTGAGCCCAAGGACCAAGCCCCTGAAGCACCTGATCGGACAGGCCAGGTTGCTGACCCTGTGCTTCCTCCAGCGAAAGAGTAGATGCATAGGACTTTTATTCTGCACTTGTACTCTTGTTTTTCTGTCTGAGGAGTTGTAACTTTTCCTTTTTGGTTTTGTTGACCCTATATGTATACTCCTTTTTTTTTAATGGAATGGCTCCCTATTTGTCTTTGATGCTTTTGATACATGTTTTATTACTTATTATTGCCGCACATATAACTATACATTGCAATCATAACATAATAATGCAAAAGACTTGATTGATACATTATACTGATGGTGTAAGTAATCGAAATTAATATTGAAAAGGATAGGCCGACTAAGAGTTATTGATGAGTTGCATGTCTTTCCAAGTTAAATATAAGTTATTATCCCTCGGCTTCAAACTAAACATAACTAAGGGAGACGTTTATAAATTAGAATCAATTTAAACGCAATTAGGAATTTTAGCACTAAGCCCCAGTGACACTAGCTGCGTGGGGGTATTGACTAACCTGTCGTTTGGTTCAAGGATTATAGGATTCGAATGTACTCGAGTGTTAACTATCCCTAGTCATCTGGTCCGAGGACTGCAGGCATGATTGGATTTAAGTTTAAACACTAGAACTGCACCGGAGTGTTAACTAACCCTAGTCATCTGGTCCGAGGACTACAGGCATGACTGGATTTAAGTTTAAACACTAGAACTGCACCGGAGTGTTAACTAACCCTAGTCATCTGGTCCGAGGACTACAGGCATGACTGGATTTAAGTTTAAACACTAGAACTGTAACTGAGTGCTAACTAACCCAAATCATCTGGTCCGAGGACTACAGGCATGATTGGATTTAAGTTTAAACACTATAGAACTGTAACTGAGTGCTAACTAACCCAAATCATCTGGTCCGAGGACTACAGGCATGATTGGATTTAAGTTTAAACACTTGAGCTAACGGTGTTAACTAACCCTAATCATCTGGTCCGAGGACTACAGGCATGATTGGATTTAAGTTTAAATACTTAAGCTGGCGGCGAATGAGTGTTAACTAACCCTAATCATCTGGTCCGAGGACTACATGCATGATTGGATTTAAGTTTAAACACTTGAGAGAAAGCGGTGATTGAGTGTTAACTAACCCTAATCATCTGGTCCGAGGACTACAGGCATGATTGGATTTAAGTTTAAACACTTGAGAGAAAGCGGTGATTGAGTGTTAACTAACCCTAATCATCTGGTCCGAGGACTACAGGCATGATTGGATTTAAGTTTAAACACTTGAGAGAAAACTTTACGCAGTGAATTGGTATATCAGTTGAAGAGAAGACTTGATTAATAGAAGTACCTCTTGAGGTTATTTACATTCCAAGGGCGAGGGATTACATGACTATCCAGGTCTTCTAAGAAATATGCTCCAATATCAGCGCCCGAAGTGATACGATATGGTTCCTCCCAATTGGGTCCTAGTTTTCCCCAAGCCGGGTTCTTTGCGGTGCCCACAACTTTCCTCAGCACTAGATCACCAGGCTCTAGAGGCCTTAGCTTTACGTTAGCATCATAGCCTTGCCTGAGTTTCTGTTGATAATGTGCCAGCCGAACCATTGCATTCTCTCTTCTTTCCTCAATCAAGTCCAAGCTCTTCTGTAGTTGCTCATCGTTGTCGGCTGGACTGAATGAGCTAGTTCTTATCGTTGGGAACCCGGTTTCCAAAGGAATGACAGCTTCAGCCCCATAGGTCATTGAGAAGGGGGTCTCCCCAGTGGACCTACGAGGCGTAGTCCTGTAAGCCCAAAGTACGTGCGGCAGTTCTTCTACCCACCTACCCTTCGCATCATCTAGCCTCTTCTTCAAACCGTTCAGTATAACCTTGTTGATAGCTTCTGCTTGTCCATTGCCCTGAGGATAGGCTGGAGTGGAGTATCTGTTCGTAATTCCCAGCTCACTGCAGTAATTCCTGAATGCCCTGCTATCAAATTGCAAGCCGTTGTCCGAGATGAGAGTGTGAGGAACTCCAAACCGTGTGACAATATTCTTCCACACGAACTTTTGCACATCAACGTCTCTGATATTGGCTAGTGGCTCGGCTTCAACCCACTTGGTGAAATAGTCTGTTCCGACCAGGAGGTACTTCTTGTTTCCTGCAGCTTTGGGGAAGGGTCCCACAATATCCAAGCCCCATTGGGCGAAGGGCCATGGGCTAGATAGTGGATTAAGATTTCCCCCTGGCTGGTGAATGTTTGGAGCGAAGCGCTGACATTGATCACACTTTTTGACGTATTCGTGTGCCTCCTTTTGCATGTTAGGCCACCAATAGCCTTGGGTGAGGGCTCGGTGAGCCAAGGACCTACCTCCAGTGTGGCTCCCACAGATTCCTTCGTGCAGCTCTTCTAGCAATGTCTCAGTCGCCTCGGGATGTATGCATAACAAATATGGTCCCGAATAGGAGCGTTTGTATAGTTTCTGGTCTTCGGATAACCAGAACTTAGTCGCCTTCCTCCGAACTTTATCAGCTTCTCCCTTCTCTTCAGGCAATATATCTTCTTTGATAAATTTGATTAAAGGGTCCATCCAGCACGGCCTGGCCCTGATCTGGTGAACCTGGACTCTCCCTGACTTTGCCTCCGTAGGCCTGTGCAGGTCCTCGACGAGGATGACCCTCGGCAGGTCTTGTGCCGAAGAGGTGGCAAGCGTGGCCAAGGAGTCAGCATGTGAGTTGCCACTCCTAAGGATGTGCAGCAAACTGAAAAATTCGAACTCTGATTGCAGATGTTTAACACGACCCAAGTATCCCTGCATTCTTTCGTCCTTTGCCTCGAACTCGCCTTGTACTTGACCTACTACCAATCTTGAGTCCGAGAACAACTCCACGGACTTCCCACCCATTCTACGGACCATAGTCATCCCCATCAGTAGGGCCTCATACTCCGCTTCATTATTTGTTGCCGAGAAGTCCAGCCTTAACGATTTCTCGATAATGATTTTCTCGGGGGATATCAATACCAGCCCAACTCCAGAGCCTCTTTGGTTTGCCGCGCCATCGACGTACACTTCCCAATGGGAGGGATTCTGTTGGGAGATCACGCCAACTGATTTTTCATCCATGCCCGACGTGGGCTTTACCTCTTCTAGCTGGGGCTCCGTGAACTCAGCCACCAAATCTGCGAGGACCTGTCCCTTGACCGATGTGCGGGGCATATATCTTATATCGAAAGCCCCTAAGATTGTACCCCACTTGGCAATCCGACCAGTGTAATCAGCACTTCGGAGTATAGCTTTGAGTGGGAGTTGTGTGAGAACGATAACCGTGTGGGCTTGGAAGTAGTGAGGTAGTTTCCGTGTGCCAAGCACTACTGCCAGGATAGCCTTCTCCAGTGGCAAGTAACGAATCTCAGCCTCATGCAGCGACTTGCTTACGTAATAGACGGGCCTTTGTACACCAGAGTTTGACCGTATCAACACCAGGCTCACCGCATAGGAAGCTACAGCGATGCAGGCGAACAGTACCTCATCTGGCTCAGGACTGGACATGATTGGTGGCCGAGCCAGATAATCCTTGAGTTGCTGGAACGCCAAAGCACATTCCTCAGTCCATTCGAATCCCTTCCACTTGTTGAGTAGAGAGAAAAAGGGGCGACACCTGTCTGCTGACCTAGAGATGAACCGATTGAGGGCAGCGGTCATTCCGGTTAGTTTCTGAACCTCCTTGGGATTCTGAGGAGCTCGTAGACCGTTGATGGCCTTTATTTGGTCGGGGTTGACCTCAATTCCTCGGTGGGTGACCATGTATCCTAAAAACTTTCCGGACCCTACCCCAAACGAGCACTTAGATGCATTTAGTCGTAGCTTGTATTTCCGTAGAATCTCAAAGGTACTTTCAAGGTCCTTCACATGCTCGGCTATAACTTTGCTCTTCACCACCATGTCATCTATGTAAATCTCGATATTCTTGCCCAGTTGTGGCTCGAACATCCTCGTCATCATCCTCTGGTAGGTAGCTCCTGCGTTCTTTAAGCCAAACGACATCACTTTCTAGTGGTAGTTACCAATAGGAGTGACGAAAGCAGTTTTCTTCTGGTCCTCCAGGGCTAATGGTATCTGGTGGTAGCCTTGGAAGGCGTCTAGGAAGCTCATCCGAGGGTGACCGACAGTGGCATCAACCAGCTGATCGATTTTCGGCATAGGGAACGGGTCTTTGGGGCATGCCCTATTCAGATCCGTGAAGTCTACGCATACTCGCCACTTCCCACTCTTCTTCTTTACCACCACGGTATTCGCTAGCCATTCGGGATAAAAAACCTCTTTGATAGCCCCAGCTGCTTTGAGTTTCGCTACCTCGTCTCTCACTGCGTCGGCATGTTCCTTGGATGGGCGCCGAATAGGTTGTTGCTTGGGGGTGACCAGTGGATTCACCTTCAAGTGATGGCATATAAACTCCGGGTCCACCCCTGGGGCCTCGTAAGCACTCCAGGCAAACACGTCGATATTTCGCTTGAGGAACTCTATCAGCTCTTCCTTCTCTTGAAGAGGCAGCTGAGATCCGACTTGAAAGAACCTGTCAGGATCATCTCCAATGATCACTTTCGTCAGATCCTCACATCGAGTGCTTTCATCCGGTTCTTCAGAAGGCACTCCCCGAGACTGTAGTTGCTATAAATCCCTCCCAGCCACGTCCGAGGACTCGGCTGGGGCCTTATGCTGAATGGCGGCTACCAAGCACTGTCTAGCAACAAACTGGTCTCCTCGGATCTCATGTATCTGTCCTCCTGATGGATATTTGACCTTCTGGTGCAAAGTAGAGGGGACAGCCCCAAGTGCGTGAATCCAAGGTCTGCCTACGAGTGCCATGTAGGGCGAATATGCGTCCACAACGATAAAGTCCAGCTCCACCACCTCGGAGCCGGACTGCACAAGTAAGCGTATCCGGCCTTTCGGGATGACAGGCCTTCCTTCAAAGCTAAAGATGGGGGAATCGTATGGCGTCAGGTCCTGGGGTTTTAGGCCTAGCCCCTTGTAGAGATCCGGGTACATTGCCTGCGTTTGGATAGTGCTGATAGTGGCGTTGCGTTTCTGCCCTGCGTTTTCTCTTTTTTTTTTTCTTTTTTTTTTGCCGGCTTTTGTTGACTTTGTGGGACAAAAATTACTGTGCATGAACAGTGCAACACTGTTTACGCACTGTTCATGCACTGTTCACACATTAAAAAATATTAAAAATGGGTCCCACGGTACTATTCACACATTTAAAAATTATTTTGCTATAGTGTTTTCAGCAACAATCAGTTTTCAGCCACTTTCAGCAACAATAAGTTGTATCCAAACGGACACATTATCTCCACGGCACTGCCCTGGTCCACCATCACCCTCTTTACATCGTACCCTCCTATTCTGAGGGTGATGACTAGTGCATCATCATGGGGTTGGATGGTGCCGATCATGTCTTCGTCCGAGAATCCCATAACCAGCAGGGCACCAGACTTAGCTCTCTTCGGTCCTCGGCTCGACTCCCCTGCGGATGGTCGACCTACCGACATAACTTTCAATGGCCAGGACCCTGTTCTCCCTGGCGCAGCGAAGACGACGTTTATAGTCCCTAGCGGCGGCTTTCAGGGGTCGTCCCTGCGTGGCCCCGAGCCTGTCTGCCCTCGGCCGCTGGAGGGGTGCAGAAGGTGTTTCAGTTTACCATCGCGAACCAATTGGTCCAGGTGATCCCACAGGCTCCTACAATCCTCCGTGTTATGCCCGTGGTCTTGATGGTACTGGCAGTAGAGATTATGGTTGCGTTTCTCGGGGTTTCCTATCATCTTGTTCGGCCATCTGAAGAATGATTCGTTCTTGATCTTTTCCAGGACTTGGTGTACTGGCTCTTTGAACACGGTGTTGACCGATTGAGGATTCATCGATCCTGATTGTCCGGCAAAATCCCTCCGCGGTTTATTGTAATTGTACCGGTCCGACCGCGAATCTCTCCTCTCCTGAGGGATAACCTTATCCTTTCCCTTGCCCTGCTGCTGATCTTCTTCAACCCTCTTATACTTCTCTATGCGGTCCATTAGTTGACGCACGTTTGTGACTGGTTTGCCAGATAGGGATGCCCTTAAACCGTGGTCAGTAGGGAGGCCGAGCTTGAACGTGCTGAGGGCCATTGCATCGTTGTTGCCCTCCACCTCATTGAACATCTCCCAGTATCTGTCTGAATATGCCTTCAAGGACTCGCCTTCCTGCATGGACAAGGATAGCAGTGAAGAGAGAGGCCTGGCCACTCTTCGGCACGTTACAAAACGGGAGCCGAATGCCTGAGTGAGCTCTTTGAAGGAGTTGATGGAGCCTGCCTTCAAACCGTCAAACCACCTCATGGCAACGGGCCCAAGACTGGAAGGGAAAACCTTGCACATCAGAGCTTCATCTCTGGAGTAGACAGCCATCCTCTGCTTAAAATGACTCACATGCTCCACGGGGTCAGTTTTACCATTGTAGACGGTGAACGTTGGCTGGTTAAAGCGCCGAGGGAGTCTGGCCTCCTCTATCCTGCGCGTGAAGGGTGATCTAGATATCTGATTTAGAGCCTTGTTCATGGCATCGTTCTCCACGTCCTCGCGTGATAGGCTCCTACGCTCCCTTTTACGATGGGACTCCTCTACATAGGTGTAGGACTCGCTAGCTGGTGTCTTAGACTTGCGTTGATAAGAGACGTCCTGCTCGTCATCAAGATCATCTTCAGAGTACGAGGAAGCCCGCTTCCTCTTTGCGTGGCGCAACTCCCTCTTTAGTTTTTCCACTTCCAGTTGTAAGTCACGATTCTTCTCTGCATGGGACATGTGACTTCCGCTCTGTGATTGGCCCTGGCTAAGGCGCACAGTGTGTACACTGCCCTCACGGTTTTGTCTCCTCTCTAGGTTGACGAAATGATCCACGTGTTGGGATGCCCTGGATTCTGCTTGTTGTTCACCTTGTCCTGCCATTATCAACTGTCGTTTTCACTCTTGCACAAGCTCTCCCCACAGACGGCGCCAATTGTAGGGTCAGATTCTGCAGCCCAAGCCCAAGAAGGTGTGGATTTGGAGCCCACTGAACCAAAAACAATAAATTTGTAGAGAGTGGGTGAAAGAGCTAGGCTAATAATGAAAATAACAGTATTAAACGGCAATGTTAACGGGAAGATTTGAATTAATATGTGCTCGGACGGGTGTAAATGTCTCGTCCGAAGAGGTGATTTTCATTGATGAACTTGGGTTACAATTGTTGGAGCTACAGTAAAGTAATACACTCTTTTCTCTCTCTTCTTTTTCGATCTCCCTCTATCAGAGACCCCTCTCTCTTATATAATACTGCCTTTCTACATCTTCACCGTCCACTTGTTCATCATCTAGGCGCTCACTTGAGTGCATGTCCCATCACACTCCCCCTTTAGCCCTGTCTGAGTGGCGGTAGCTGAGGATGCACTGTTCAGGAGTCTTCTCCACATAAATGCGGCCAGGAGGGTAGGTGCAGTGCATTAAATGCGGTGGTTGAAGTCTGTCTCCTTGATATTTCTCTGTTCCTGTTACCTTCTTGTGTGTCCGAGGCCCCTTTCTCCCTTAACACTTGTCAAACAGATCATTTGGACCTCCCATACACGTGTCGGGCAAAAACCTCGTCGGATCCGAGGGTAGCGGGCTTCTCGGGCATATGAACATCTCCTCGGACAGTGCACGTACTCATCTCCAGACATTTTCCTTTTTCATGGGCCTCTGACTGAGTGTCTTGGTCTCCTCGGACGAACAGTATTCCTCATATAGGGCTTTGGGCCCAATACGTTGGGTTGGGCTTTCTCCCCCCACAAAAACAATTTAGGAAGTTCATGGTTTTAATAAAACTTTTTAATATTTACAGTTTAGCTTTGAACCACCCTAAATTATATAGGGAACTATGTAATTTCCCTAGTTTTTAATAAATGATAGTCACTTGTGAAAGAAGAATGTAGTCACTTCCTATAGAGAGAAATAGCTTCCTATTGAGAGAAATAACCATTCGATGCAATCATGACTGATAAGACTAAACTTTTATTTTCGGTTAATAAACAAACTTAGGGGAATGATATCATCTTAAACATTAGGGTAGAAATCATGTCTATGATGAATTGGGTATATCCTGCATAGATGCATCACCATGCCTTGAACTTGAAGAGAGACTTCTGTTGTCATCGTGTATAACCACATCATGTGTTCCTTCAATGGAATTCCTTGAGTGGATTTGCATATCATCAATACTAGGAGAAGGTTCAAAAACGTTGGGACTTGCTACAACATGTACCCTTGATTCTTCTCTCTGAAATGTTTGTGGATCTTTCTTGTCAAAATGTTTTGCCATTTCAACTAATTTGGACCAACAGGAGTTGGTAGGATTGTTGTTGCCCAAAGTAGACCAATGTGAGTAAAAGAAGTTAAAAACATAAACCAAGAGTGAGACCACGGAAGCGATTCCTGCGATGAGGAAGAGGCCCCTGAAGTTGTCCACACCGAGACTAGGACCATGTGAAGAGATTGTGGCGCTTTGATCTTCACAAGTAGTTTGACTTCCAAAGTACTTCTGCTCAATAGCTCCAATTTTATCTCTATCTTGAGTGACATTCAAGATTGCCCTCGAAATGTGAGGGACTAAAGGGGATCCTTGTTGGAAGGCCTGAAGAAACATGTTACAAAATTATAGCATTCTTTTAAAATAATGCGATGGCATTCTTTGTTGCATTCTTAAAATTAAAAGAATAATTCAGGGTGGTTTTTTTTTTTTGGGAGAGAGAGAGAGAGAGAGAGACTCACAAAGCCAAATCCATCAGTTTTGTAGGTGGGTCCAACCATAGTATACCTAGAACAATACTTTGCAAGGAAGAGCTTGATATAGGGGATTTCATCAAAAATAGCTGCAACCCCACCATTGTGGGTTCCTTTTGACAATGCTTCATGATACTCCTCAGAGGTCGAATATGGCTTCAACTGGGATTCATGAAAATCTAATTGTTTTATTAGAAGTCCCTTAACAAAGGAATGATTTTGATATCCAACAAAATAACCATTATTTTTAATCTCTTTTACGTCAACAAATGTAGGCTGCAATCTCTTTACTGTTAATATTGAGGTTAGGCTTGCCGTATAACTTTGAGTCAGGATGAGTACAACAAAAATCCATATGATTAGCACAAATCTTGACCAGTTGTTTACCACTTTCTCCCCTACAAGTACCATAAATTATTTTTAATATTAACATGCATAATGAATATCCATGTTTTGAATTCAAACAAACCACAAAGAGAGAATAAAAATTTTGGAAAAAATACACAAAACCGTATGTGATTTCTACGTAAACAAAAATCCCCATGAGGTTTTGAGTATAACACTTAATCCTCATTAATATTGCTTTGTGTGTAAAACATTAATTGGTTAATATCAAAACCCCACTTTGGTAATGTTGTATGTGAAAATGAATCCCTAAATTTGGACACATGTCATCACATGAGCAACTCTATTTAGTTTCATGGGTGTTAAATGGTTTACACACAAAATAATACCATGTAGGGGTTAAGTGTTACATTACAAATTTTTGGAGGTTTCTATGCTTTGCGAAGATATCACAATGGGGTTTTATATACTTCTTCCTAATATCTTCTAGAGGGTTGAAGAAAATTTACTGTGAGCGAAGGCAAGTGTTGAGAAGGAGAACCAAAAAATCAAGCCAAGTTGTTGATTTGGAGGACCTCTAAACTCAGTGTTTACACGGTGTTCAAGAACCCATATTACCAAACCTGTAAAGATGAATGCTGCACCAATTGTTAACCATAGATTAATGCTTAACGGCTTTAAGAAAATCCACAAGTTTTTGTTCTCATCATCTTTCACCAAAACCAACATTGACACGCCTGATTCTGTATAAGGCAAAGTGAAATCAACATACAATGAGCGATTAGCAACAATTGCCGTGTCTCCAACAACTGCATCATAAACCTGCATTTAGAGAGAGAATTATGAATTTATGGACTTTAAGAAACGTTAAATGAGGTAACTAATTGACACCCACCTAAGGTGAATAAAATTCTTATGTCCTACTTTGACTATTCTATGTTATGCTTCACAAATCATAAGCCTAGCACATGTTTTCCCCTTCCCTTTTTCTTATAAAGTAACCAAAATTAAAAATAAAAAAAAATCAGCAATATGACATGTTGTAAAATAAAAATCAAATATATTTAGATGATATATTGCAATTGATGGAGTATAAAATGAAATCCTCAAAGTGGAATGAAGGATGAGTAATACTACAATTATAAACTTTTTTACAACATTTTTACAAATTGTTAGGGTGGGAAATTTTTAGTGGTTTTTAATATGGGCCCATCACTTATATCATTTTTTTACTTACCAATAACCAATAACTACTTACCACATTAGTAATTTGTAAAAAAAATTGTAAAAAAGTTTGTAACTCCAGCATTTTCCTATAAATGATTTTATTCACCTAGAGGCATCTGCTAGAAGAAAAACCTTGGGAGAAAAAAACTCACCTGATTTTTAATTTGATAAAGAAGTTGATCGTATGTCCCATTAATTTGCCTATGTTTATTCATGTAGGGAATAAATTCATGAGGAAGGGGAAAAGGTAATGCTTCTTGTACAGCATGGAAAACATCAATGCAGAACCCCGATATACTTGGCTTATCATCAGTAGGAGAATGCCATTCCACTTTTACGAATTCCTTAAAACCAGATGTCACTGGAACCCCAATCCTTAACTTTGATGGCTGCTCTGTTGTGTCTCCTGGCCAGATAGGTTGTTTAAGTTTGTCCTTTGATGTTGAGTATGCCCTTTCACTAGTTCCATTCAAATCTTTTGAAAATCCTCTTTGTCGGGTCCAATATCCGATAATCCTCTCAGTTTTTCTTATCACATTGAACAGTTCAAAGGTTGAAGGCTCTAACTGCCCCTTAACCAAATGAAAGTTCCCGCTTAGGCCTTGAAATGTAGTACTTAGAATTGTATCGCGAAGCCTTATACCCATTTCAAAAATGCCTAAAGCTGCAAGATCAACATTATTGTTGCTAGTATTTTGCTTCAAGAAGCTAGAATGCAGCATGCTAGCCTTTTCTACGGCCATAGCCAATGCCCAGATTGTATCGTATGCCCATAATCCAAAAAAGTTTAAGCTAGGAATACTTTTGCTCTTTGTTCTAATTGAGGTTAAATTTCTCTTCCATTTCCTTTCAAAATCTTTGAGTTGTTTAGATGGGGGTAAGTATGGCCTGATTCCCAATACACCTTGCATTGAGTCCATGACCTTTGAGCTCATTGGATCTAGCAATGATGATAGCCCTTCTGTGAGAATCCATGCATACCCTTCACTCATCATTCCTGCATTCTTTGCAAGTGCAAAGAGTTTGGAGCCAAGTGAAGCTGTCATGTGAACAAGGAATATTCTTGTATGATTTGCCTTTAACTTGTTAAGCTCTTCACTGATTTCAGTATTATTAGAAGATGGATGAATTTCACTTCTGTAAGAAACCCGAGTGTCAATCTCTTGTAAAGCATCCAACATATGTGGAATTAAGCCATTGCCATAATCTGTGTCCTCATAAATGAGGACAATTTCCCACCAACCAAAGGCCTTAACAATGTCTACTATGGCTTTAACTTGTGCGGAGTCATCATGGGTTGTACGTATGAAAAACGGGTTCTGGGATGGAGAAAGAGAGGGACTTGTGGCTGAAAAGGAAATGATGGGAACCTGAGCTTTGCGGCCAAGTTCTATCACAAACCTAGCTTGTGTGGAGCTTTGAGGTCCTATAATGGCCTGCACTTCTTTATTCTTCATTAAATCCAGTGCTGGATATCATTTCAACAGTGAAATGAATGACTTAGAATGTGGAAAATTTACTTGCAAAGTTGCAATGTTTAATAACAAAACTGATACTTTACGATATGCCAACATATGTATGTAAAATGGTGAAGGTGCAAAATCAAAATGTTGATCAATTCTGAACATCAATTGTATCAGACTACATGATGAGAAGTTTGTATATTAATACGTGGAGCAAATTCCCCATGGGCATCCTTTAAATTAAACTTGAGATATGCAGCAATTCAAAAGTTCCTAGTAATAAGTTGAATAAAAATCCATGTCTCATTCTGCGAGTATTCCACTTCATGCTTCATTAATTGTAATAAACCAAATGTTTGAATTTATTTATTTATATTTAAACTTTGGTTACTTTATAAGGGAAAATAAATTGTGTGGTAGGTTATAATTAGTGAAAAATAAAGTAGAACACTACGAGTGGACAATAGTCTTTTATTTTTACACGCTTTAGTGGGGTCGACTGTACCATCTAAGACCCCTAAATGGAAAAAGGCTCACAAATTTTAATCATTAGGATTGTTTCTTTTAACTGTAGGAGTATTACTTAAGCCCCAACTATTAGCACCCCCCCCCCCCCCCCCCCCCCCCCAAAGAAAGAAAGAAAGAGAAAAAAGAACTCCATCTGGCTTGAGGAATAGAAAAGGAAAATGATTTTTTTTTTTTTTGGCTCGTGGGATGTGCTCTAAGTCCTTGCTCTTTTTCTTTAGGTGGGAGATTTAGAGTGTAGAACATATAATCTCCACTATGAATAGCAACGGGGTGGGTATGGGATGGGTTTTTTATTCCCCCCTACTTGATTGTCACTTTGGGGAAGGGTTTTTTTTTTTTTTTTTTGACCCAATCCTAGAAAGCAGTTGTGTGTACCTACCTTGCCCCATCCCACTCTAATTTTTTGTTTTTTGTTTTTGTTTTGTTTTGTTTTATAATATATTAAAATTTGATTTAAAATATATTATTCATTAAACTAAAACTCATTAGACATAAAAGAGAAAATCAAGTTCTAACATTATAAAAAGTTTTAGAAGCATAACAATACAATAATGTAGGAATTTAAAAAAATAAAAATAATTCAAACATAACAATACAACAATTGAAATCTTAAACATAAAAAATATAAATTCAATAATACAACAACAAAAGATTTTATAAATATAAGTTTGAATGTTAAAGAACACACACACACACACGCATATATATAAGGCACTCTTTCCCCTAAACCTGCCCTGTAGAATGCCTGTTTTTAATGTGATTTGTTGGTTTATTTTTGTTAATTTTTTTTTGGTATTGTTTTAAGTTAAAAGAGTTAGGGTTTTTTATTAAATTTTTTTTTGAAGAATACGTTGCAGCCCATGTGGCATAAAAAATAATATTTTAATATTATCATTATCCAAATCAGCTTTTTCCATCAATCACTTAATGAGAGGGACTATTTTGACACATTATCAAAAGATTAGTGACTGATATGACACATTTTGACACAGACCAAGCATTAGGGATCAAAATAGTAATTGACCCTACATTTTATAAATCAGTTTATATTACTTTACACCATAGTTATGAATAGTTATAAATTCCATTCCATTTCACCCGAAATGGTCAGAATCTTCCATTCCAGTTAGTTAACAGGCACCAATCAAGGTTTTGAAAACTAAACTGGACCGGCCAGTTTAATCGAAAACTGTACCATATTCTAAAAAACCGAAAACATTTGGTTCATCTGGAGAAACCGCAAATCGGGCTATTCTACCGGTTATGTGATGGTTCAGACTATTGTTAAATATAGTCGTTTTTTTGGAAAATGCAGTTGCCTCACCTCTAACCCGCACACTATGGAAGTTATTTTCTGTCATATATTCTTTCGGGTTGATGAAATAACAAAGAACAACCCATTGATTCTTCTTTGTAGCAGAGGAAGATCAAATATGAATTAAAAAAAAAAAAAAAAAACACTATATAATAATATAAGTCCACAACAATGAGAGAGAGAGATTTGATGACAATGAAATATCAAAATCCAAACACTCACAGAGAATCCTTACATGAAACGTTCCTCTTTTCTTAAAGAAATGAGATAGGCCTACAACTTTCATCATTGAAGAAATGAACCCCAAGGCAGCAAGCACCATTTCAGTATTTTACCATATTTATTTGTACTATAAAGTATAGATAATAAGTTGGCCTGTTGGTGGTAGCCGACCAAAGACAATAGTGTTAAAGGGAAAGAAAGAAGTGGAGGATATTCCTCGTTTCATTTCGCTTTTGGTTATAGAAATTTTCTATTAATGTATAGTTATTCCTTTTTTTTTTTTTTTTTTTTTTTTTGAGGAAAATGTATAGTGATTCCTAGTTGCCAGTTGTTGGCCATTCCTCACAACAAAAATTTAGCATAAATTTTACAGATGGCATAAATAAAAACCACAAACATAAGAATAAATTCAAGGAAAATGTTATAGTTACTACAAGTTGTACTATATAAATTTTACAAATTAATGTGACAATTCTCTAAAAAAATTAATATAAGAATAAATGTACTTGGTAGACTTCAATTGATTTAAAATTATTATTTGAATGGTCTCTTTATAATTGGTTACACATTAGTTTGTAAGCCTAATATAATAAATTTGTAGTACCCGTAAGCTATATAGCACTACTCTAAATTTAATACATGGCTACATATATATATATATATATATATATATATATACTCATACATACACACACTTAGTATATAATTATAAATATCTAAATAAATATATATTAACTTTTCTTTTTTTTACAAGATAGAATTTCTACTCTAGCTCCCTCCTAGAGACTTGAATCCCAGCCCTTGCCTCCCACACCCCACAAGCACTTATATTAACTAAATAGTCATATATTATATAAGTAATAAATATGCATACTAAATAATTAATATATAAACTAAATGAAAAAATATAAATAAAATTAATATAAACTTGTTCTATGCTAATTCATTTGTTATATCTTTTTTATCTAAATATTCTTAGTTATTTTTCAATAATCTTTTAAAAAAACTAAATATTATTAGTTATAAAATTATTTTATATTTTTAAAATTTTAAAATTATTAATTAATTACTTATGATACAACCGGTTTGACCATCAGTTTGACTCCGATTAGACTAGAGAACCGAGAACCACTCCCTATTTTGGTTCTTTGACCTGTCCAATTAAATTTTTAAAAGCATGGTACCAATTACCCTCTATTTCATCTCGTTTTAAATTCCAGCACATGCTAATCCATTCCACCAGTAACATTTATTTCCACTAAATTTCGTCTAATATGGTGATTTCAGCTATTATGTAAATGAATAATTATTTATATATATATATATATATATTTTATAAAAAAAAATTTGTATTATTATTACTTTACTCACATATGAGATGTTTTTTTTTCTTCATCAATTTTTTTAATTACTCAAAGATGACATATTATATTACGTAATAATGATTTTAAGAATGTACATTATATGATTTTGAATCAATGATTCGATATAGTATAATATTATGTGATGTAGATCTAGGTATATAAATGCCTACTTGAAAATATACATCTTGGATATATATGTAAAAATATATATAAAATCGAGTCTTCCAAAGGTTCTTTAGATAAACTTGAATACAAAAATTTAATTAGCAATTTTGCATCTAGAAAAACAAGAGAAAAAACACAAGAAACATAGATTTTAAGTAAAACAAATTATTTTAATATTTAAATATATAAAAAAGTTCATTGTTGCATTATTGAACCTCAAAATGCATAGAGCTGGCTTTAATAGAAAAGATTACGTTTCTCTTGACAAGATACTAACATTAGAAATGTTATTACCATGCTATATCTTCCATTCAAAAAAAAGAAAGAAAAAGAAATGTTATTACCATGCAACAGTTTCAGCCTTGAAGGCCACACTATCCTAGTATGCTCTGTTATGTAAAACTTTCCTCACTTTTTGGATGAATTATATAGAAAAAATTTAGTAACATAAATTAATTCACAACTTCTTGCCACAATTGTAATATGGTAGTATGAGTGTTAGAGAAAAAATAGTGAGTCTATATATAAGTGATAGACAACTATTTGCAGTTTGCTAAGTTAGAGTTGTGACAAAGAAACTATGAAATAGTTTGTGTTCCTAAAATAACTTGAATTATATATATTGTGTCGGCAAGAAATTTTTTTTTTTTAACAAAAACACATCTCCGGTGGCATTTCATAAGGTACCTGTAGACGCTGCAGTAATGACATCATCCCCAGAATCCTTTGCGAAGAGAGTGAGTCTAGTGCGATAGTTATGATTCACTGCATAAAAGTCAGAGCGAGCCATGGACATGTAGCTCTCTGCCACCCTTCCCAGGGGGGACTTCAAATCAAGAACCACGCCTACTGGTATGACTTCCTTTGCCAACACTAAACGCTCATGACCCCAGAGGGAGAGAGTGAGTAAGAGAAATGATAGGAAAGAGAACAGGTGCTTCTGGTTTGCCATTGTCAATGTTTAACTGAGATCAAGCTAACCTTGCCAAATGCTAACTAGAAAAAGCAGAGGGAACTACACGTTAGCATTTTGCAAAGTGTTTGAATTAAGTTTAGAAAATTTGGTCTACACGTTAAGTCGTTAACTGTGAATTGTTTGAATTAAGCTTAGAAAATTCCATTCCATCCCATGTTGAAAATTTTGGGCAGCTGACAGTTGACTGGCTTACTATGCGTGGCCCAAATTTACAGGCACAGCTAGCATTCATTTTGTTTGCCTTATTAAGAGGCTCAGATAGCTATGGTCGGACACATTACACACGACATGAATGCAACAAGAGCAGTTGGACCCACGGGAATTTGGTAATGACTTTCCAATTTCAATATTCGCACTGAATTTTGTGGCCATTTCATTGATCATTTGTATCTTTGTCTCAAAATCAAATTTCCCCTTGCTGATGCAAGCTAGACCTGTGCCCGCTTGGTTAATTAGCATTAAACTTATTCGACCAAAAGTCATGTCGGCACTGTGAGAACGTGATTTGTACGCCTGGCAAGTTAATAAAGTCGCTAAGTGCATTCACATCAATCCGTTTGTAATAGAAAAAGATCTAGAATTTACATAGTTTTGCCTAAAAATGACCTGCATCACTCCGTGTATATAATTGTGTAAATTTACAAGTTTGCTACAATAATCGTGACACTATTCATTTTGTATTTAGTTATTTATTCTTTCTTTATGTATCTCGAAAATGAAATAAAATGGTAGATGTGGTTGTTGTGTATAAAGAAAGAGAAACAATTTTAAAAATCAAGAAAAATTGATATTTTAATGAAAAATAATGTAAAATAGATAATTTGATGTGGAGTATTTTGAAAATTAAGTATGTAAAGGGGGATTCTAGCCTTTTACCCCTATTTTTAAAAATATTTGGCAATATGCCCCTATTTCGAAACTATTTAGGTCCGTGCCCTTGTTTTGAAACTCGATTTTATTAAAATCGAGTTTCAATCAAAAAACTCAATTGGTAAAAAATCGAGTATGGAGCGATCAAACTTAAAAAAAAAATAAATAAAAAATAAAAAATAAAATTGCATGGAACTTGAGTTCCATATAAAACGCCGCTATAGGTCTTCCTGAACGCAGCTATAGGTATGGAACTCGAGTTCCAGGCAATTTTTTTTTATTTTTTATTTTTAAGTTTGATCACTCCAAACCTATAGCTGCGTTCAGGAAGACCTATAGTGGCGTTTTATATGGAACTCGAGCTCCATGAACTCGAGTTCCATGCAAATTTTTTTTTTTTTTTAAAGTTTGATCAGGCATAACTCGATTTTAAACCAATTGAGTTTTTCATTGAAACTCGATTTTGAGAAAATCGAGTTTCAAAATAGGGGCATGAACCTAAATAGTTTGAAAACAGGAGCATATTGCTAAATATTTTAAAAAATAGGGATAAAAGGCTAGAATCCCCGTATGTAAAGTAAAAAAGGTAATTTCTTATGCTAGAAGAAAGTAAGGAAATGATATATCTTTAAATATTGCTTTTATGATTTTACATGGTCTCCCTAAATTACCCTCACTTTTATCTTATTTTTTGTTTTTAATTTTTTTTAATACATTTTTTTTTAAATTTTTTATACAAGATAAAATTTCAACTTTAACTTAATCTAAATTACCCTCACTTTTATCTTAAAATCTCATTCTTCTTGCTCTTCAACTTAAAGCATTCACATTGGTTGTCCTAAAATATTTAGTAACTTTTAGCACCCAAAAAAGCTAATTTATCTATTTTAACTCACTATTTTACAACTTACCCAACATCTCAACTCTTATTTTTCATATCACAGTCAAACACTATTAATTTTATCTCTCTCTCTCTCTTTGTGACCCATCAAACAGATATGCACCTACTAGCCACCACCACCACAAATCGAAACCCACCCACATCCACCACTGTATTGAAACCCACCCACCAGCCACCACACAAACTAAAACTCAAATACCTGCCACCACTACAAACCCCAACCTAAAATCAACCTAATAAAAAAATAACATCCTAATCACCACCGTGACCACAACTTAACCACCGCTGTCATGCTCACAAGCCAAAATCAAACCAAACACCACCAAAAGGATCCACAAATCATCCCAATTAACACCCAACATCAACCCAATTTTTGTGACCCATGACCTATATACACAACCCAGAAACCAATGCGTTGCCATCTTGAGATTAATGAAAAATTAGATTGAATAATAATAATAATAATAATAATAATAATAATATAGTACTTTTTTCACAAAGGAAAAAAAAGTTATTATTATTATTGTGTGCTTCCTTCTTCTTTTTGCCATGTGTCATTGTAGTATGTTTTGAGAATGAACGTGTTTTATCGTTGCATGCATCCACCAATTTGAGGATCCAACTTTTTATAATATACTAGTCGCAGACCCATGCGATATGTGGGAATATATAATTATTTTGTAATATGATACAATTCATAATTTATTATCTAAAATTTATTGAAAATAGTTTTCTCCTAAAAAATTGAACTATTTCTAAAATTATTTTCCAACTCTCTATCTCTACAAATATGTCATTATATTATTTTGGGTTTTTATTTATTTATTTATTTTAGATATGATATTTGTAATCCAATAATGGAAGGACATGCCAACACAACATTAGATTTCCTATTTTGCTTCGCATGATGAGATTGTATCATATTTTAATTCTTCTAAATTTTGACTGTGAGAGGAATAGGGATAAGAAAAAGAAAGAAAAAATTACTAGAGCCAGGTATATTTACGTTTGTTTGTAGAAGAGTGAAAAAGTGTGGGTTGCTTCGTCATTTTGGCTCTACCTTCCTTGTCTTATCTCTTTGTTTGAGGTGTTTGACAGCCTACTACTTCACTGATAGTGATGCAACACGGTAAGGGAGAGAAATAGTGAGAGATAAGAACAAAGAAAATAAAAATAAAAAGGGAGTCGGCCGCGACCCATGAGTCAACTGCTTCCATCACAAGAGAGAGAAAGAGAAGAAACAAGAAAAATAAGAAGGTTGGAGAGAAGGAAAGATGGAGATTTTGTTTTGGTTTAGCTTATATTTTGGCTCTACCTTCCTTGTCTTATCTCTTTGTTTGAGGTGTTTGACAGCCAACTACTTCACTGATAGTGATGCAACACGGTAAGGGAGAGAAATAGTGAGAGATAAGAACAAAGAAAATAAAAATAAAAAGGGAGTCGGCCGCAACCCATGAGTCAACTGCTTCCATCACAAGAGAGAGAAAGAGAAGAAACAAGAAAAAGAAGAAGGTTGGAGAGAAGGAAAGATGGAGATTTTGTTTTGCTTTAGCTTATTCATTTTATCTTTTTTTTAAAAAAAAAAAAAATTTATTTGATGAAAGTAAATTTATCTCATTTAGATATAGCTTCTGCACGTGGGTTCATCTTGCATGTGGATTATTACTTTATTTCTTGCTGGTTTTTTTTTTTTTTTTTTTTTTGAGAAAGTCTTGGTGGTTTGTTTTAACAAAGATGGAGATTTTGTTTTGGTTTAGCTTATTCATTTTATCTCTCTTTTTTTTTTTTTGATGGAATTATATTTATTTCATTTAGATGTAGCTTCTCCAGATGGGTTCATCTTGCCCGTGGATTATTATTTTCTTTCTTTTTGTTTTGTTTTATTTTATCTTTTTTTTTTTTTTTTTTTTTTTTTTGAGAAAGTCTTGTTGGTTTGTTTTATTTTGTTTTACTGGATAGCACGTGCTCTTGCATGTACTTTAAAAAAAAGTAAAATCCAAAAGAAACAGTATTGTTAAGATTTTTCTAAAACTCATGTACACAATATTCTAGATATTCAAGAAGAGAAATTTCTAAAAAGAAAATCAAGTTGTTAAAAAATAGCGTAATTCAAAATCTAAAATTAAAAACCTAATTATTGTTCATATACACAGTATTATAGATAGGTATTCAAAAATCAAGAACCAATTAGTTTTTCTATCCACACAACAATTAGCATAAAGCTAGGTACTAATGGAATTTAAAAATAATTCAGTTCTTTGAATTTCCTCACTCCTAAAATACCAAAAAATTTCTCATAAGCTAAACAACCCCCAATGTTATTCGTCAACCAAACAGGCCAACTAAGGTCCCAAACACAAAAATTCTAGCCACAACACAATAGTCTACTTAAGCTGATGTACTTTGAAGAATTAGAGTTCCCTTTAAAATATTAAGATAAAAAAAATTTAAACTGATACATCCCAAAGTTCCATACACAAAAAAATTTAAGATTCAAATTCTACTCTCTTTTCTCTTCCATTTTCCCACAATTTTTGGGACACCAAATAGTCAAATTAAACAATAAACAACAAATTATTAGTGTAAGGAAATGAAAATCTAATATAGATGATGTGTATTGAACCATAAAAAGCAAATTATCAAGCACCACCCAAAAAAAGCAACAAATTTATTCCTCTTTCCTTCAAAAGGTTCTAAGAAAAGAATGGTTACCAATTGATTAGTATAACCTTCAATAGATTAAAAATCCCGCAATGATTGTGACTCTTGATCATTGACATCTGTCGAGGAATTGACAAACGAAACAGAGATAAAAATGAAATTTAGTTTAGCAAATAAGATGACTGGAAAAAGAGAACAATATCAATTTCTCTTTGATGAAATTGAATAACACTCTTACTATAAAACAAAGACCAAAATAAAAACATCACATTGAAGTTAATTATCATACATTGTAGCAAACATATTGAGAGTAACATTCCTACAATCTAGAGAAGAGCAACCATAAAACAATTTATAACAAACATGATCAAATGCCCAACTCAAATCAATTTTAAAAAAGAAATTTAAAAAAAAAAAAGTTTTGAGACCATGAAAACTCAATCTCATTCATAATGAAATCCTAGCAATGAGATGGGAATAAATAAAAAAAGAATAAAAATAATTCAAATAGTAGAACTCATTTTGAGTACCCTTTGGACTTGGGGTACCAATGTTCACCTCTCATCTGCTTTAGTATATATAAAAAAAAAAGAATAATACAAATAGCAGAACTCATTTTGAGTACCCTTTGGACCTGGGCTACCAATGTTCGCCTCTCATCTACTTTAGTTTCATCTGTAAGCTCTAGAGTCATTTGATTGGGTTTTGGTAGACGAACTTGAGCCGTGACCAAAAGAACGGAAAAAACACTCAAGAAACTATCACATTGATGGCCATACCGATCAATTTGTAAAGAGAGAACAATTGAAAATTTATAGAAAAAAAAAAAGAAAAAGAAAAAAAAGAGGTGAGGAGGTTGCAATCCATCAGTGACTATAAGAATTCCATACAATAGTGGTATTTCAAGAGTTTGGGTTAATGGAGAGGCACACTATAGATTTGGATAAAAGTATTGGTGACTATAAGAATTGCATATAATAGCGGCATCTCAAGAGTCTGGATTAATGGAGAGACACATGATAGATATGGAGATAAAGTAACACCTGTATTTAAGAAGAGACTCAATAAATGGCAATCGGTAAAACAAAAAATAAAAAAGAAAGAAAAAGAAAATAAATGATGACATGGCGCTGATGTGGCTTAATTGGAGTATAACAACAACAAATGCTACGCTTTAGCTTTTAGATTTATATAGTGGCACCCTTGGAGAAGATCTCGGGCCTAGCTCAGCAGTACCTTATGGAGTTCCAACAGCTACATAGCAAACTTGTCACCAAGAAGTTGCCAAAAAAAGTCATTTGGAAGCCATCTGATGTAGGCCTTTTAAAAACCAATTTTGATGGTGCTGTATTTGAAGACTTGGGAGCACTAGGTATCAATGTTGTGGTTCGTAATTCCTCCGATGAAGTTTTGGCGGCTCTATCCGAGATCATTCCTATGCCCTCATCTATAGTTGCCTTGGAAACTATCGCAACTCGAAAGGTAGTCCTTTTTCTTCATGAACTTGATCTCCATGGCTCAATTCTAGAAGGAGATTCATAATCATCAATTTTGGCAATTAAAAATCTATGCTTTCATCATCCTTTGGTGGGTCATTTAATTAAAGACTCATGTCTTCAATTAGCTCTTTTTAGTATTTCTCTTTCTCTCATACACGTCGGCAAGGCAATGCTCTAGCCCAGAGAGCGAGACTTTCTTTTCCTGTTTTAGTTTGGAAGGAGTCTGTTCTTCCGAATATTCATAAGGTCTATGTTTCAGACTTTTCAGCAATAAAATAATTTGGCCTGTTTCAGTTCTGCTTCTCAAAAAAAAATATAGATATAGAGTAGTATGCACGGGTACAAATCACGTTCATGCAATTGCTTTAGAATTATGCATAAAAAGAAAAAGAAAAAAAGAGAGGGTGTACACTTAGTACAACCACATCATGTAAAACATATTTTTATTTTATATTTATATGACATGATTGAGACTAGAGTTCATGTAATATTAATTTTATTGTGAATATTTTGATAACAATAAGTCAATAACTAAATGACATTCTGATATAGTTTTAAAATTTGCATATAGTGTGCCAAAGGTCTTATAATTTTACATGGAAGAAATTTGTGTTTAGATTGATTTTAGTCCAAAACTTAAATAATTTGTTTTATAGAGAAACAACTTATATAAATTTATGTTACTTTTAGTTTATAGTAACTCATTGAGGGTGTAAATTAAAACAATTTAATTAGGAAGTTCATAGTTTTTGTTAGGTTCTAAGGTCTTAGGATTTTATGTATTTAGAACTCTAATTTGTAATGTTGGCAAACCATGATGAAAACATTGTATTTAGTCTTGTTTAAGCTTGCTCAAAGTTGGTTTATTATTGTACAGTTGGAATCGAGTGGCTGCAGAAGTACTTGGGACTTTTGGCCTGGCTCGATCGATCGAAGAATAGACTCGATCGATCGAAAATCGCACAGGTTGATTATTCTGCAGAATTTCCAACTCAGCCATACTTCATTAAACGTTTAGGGTTTTATGTTTTTACCCTATGTATATAAACTAAACCCTAGCCACGTTTTTGAAGGTTGTCCATATTACTTTGTTGCTCATACATTGCTGTTTTGTGTGAATCTCTTGTGAGATCTTTGAGGAGCTTTCCTTTACACAAAACTTAGGGTTTTCAAGTTAGAGATGATTTCAACATCTTGAAGATCATTACCGTTGCAACCATTGGAACTTAAAAGAAAAGCAAGCGGGGAGCTTGTAGCTGATTGAGGAATTCAAAAAAGAAGTAGTCCGTGGACTCGGAGCCTGCGCGTGGTCGTGTCAGGAAGTTCTATTGGTGGGTAGCATTAGGAAGTCGAGCGGAGAGCTTGTAGTCCTTTTGTAAGAACTTCAATTCTTTCATAGTGAATTCTGTTATGCCTTGAGGATCGGTGGGTCAAATCCTCCCCAGGTTTTTACCGTGTGGTTTCCTGGGTGATCATATCTTGTGTTATTTATTTTCCGCTGCATTATTATTCTTAATATGATTGTTGAATTGCTTTAACCTAGAATTGCATAATTTGACTAAGTAACAACTTGGCTAATTAATCTAGGCTACGCAATTTGGTTGTTTAAGGGGTCTTAATTCCCATCAAGTGGTATCAGAGCGGGTAGCTCTTTTTGTTTGAGATTTTTAATCTCTGAGCTGGTCCTTGACCCCTGTTGTCATGGAGCATGGACACTCTCTGTTTGTTCCTTCTCACTTTGATGGGAACAACTATGCTTATTGGAAAGTAAGGATGAAAGCATTCCTGAAATCAATTGATGAGAGGGTTTGGAATTCCGTTGAATACGGATGGGAGAAGCCCACTACTCCTGTGAGTGAGTGGCAAACTTCTGAAAAAGAAGCAGCAGGCTTCAATAGCAAAGCTATGAATGCCATCTTCAATGCTGTTTCAATGGAGGAATTTAAGAGGATCTCAAATGTTGAGGTTGCTCATACTGCTTGGAAAATCCTCCAAACTGTGCATGAAGGCACAAAGGCAGTTAAGATTAATAAATTGCAACAATTGACTTCTAGGTTTGAAAGTATTAAGATGTCTGATGATGAATCCTTTGATGAATTTTATGCCAAACTGAATGATATTGTCAATTCTGCTTTTAATTTGGGTGAAATCTATGATCAACCTAAAATTGTTAGGAAGATTCTTAGATCTTTAACTGAAGACTTTAGACCCAAAGTGACTGTCATTACTGAAAGCAAGGATGTGGACTCCATCCCTGTAGATGAACTTGTAGGATCTCTTCAATCCTATGAGTCTGACCTACCTAAAGTGAATAAATCCAAATCAATGGCTCTTAAGTCAGTTGATAATGTTGATGGTGGTGGATTTGATGATGAGCTCTCTGCTACAGAGATTGCCTATCTTGCCAAAAACTTTAAGAACTTTCTTAGGAATACAAATAGAAAGGCAAGAGGTACTTACACTGCTGAACCTAGAAATTTTAGGAAGAATGATCCCACTAAGGTTAACAATTTTGAAAAACCTAGAGAAAATTTTGGTCAATCTTCAAATAACTCTTTGGGTCCTCAGTGTTTTGGCTGTCAAGGGTATGGTCATGTGAAATCTGAATGTCCTACATTCTTGAGGAATAAGGGTAAAGCTATGGCTGTAACCCTTAGTGATAATGAGGTTTCTGATGATGAGTCCGGTGGTGACGAGGATGGAAACTTCATTACTTTCACGGCTACTGCTATAGTCAATGAAAGCATATCTGCTGAGGAGAACCCTTCTGATGGGGAACTCTCTGAAGATGCAGATCTTCAAGAGGCCTATAACAAACTTTTCAAAGTTGCTGCAAAGGATGCTATGAAAGTTGAACTTGGCCTAAAGAAAATTGATTCTCTTGAGCTTGAAAAGAGAAATTTGCTTGTTAAACTGTTTGATGCTAATGAACTTTTGAATAATGTTAAATCTGAGAACATGCTTTTGCTTGATAAAGTTAGAACTTTGGAACATGATTTATCTGTTGCTAGATCTGCTAGTTCTAAACTTGATCACATGCTGAATGTTCAAAAGTATCATTCTGATAAAACTGGATTAGGATATGTTGAAAGCATCTTTGATTCTGGACCACATTCCACTAAGTTTGTTCCTCCTTCTTCTTCTGAACCTTCTGTGAGTGAGGTTGTGAGTGAAACTGTAAAACCACCTGTGGGTGAGGTAGTTAAACCTGTAGAAGTTTCACCACCTAAGAAGATTAAGGTAGACTTAAGTGAATCTAAACCTAAGGAGCCTACCAAATCTAAGGACAAGATGCATGGTAAACCTGCTTGGGTTTGTCATTATTGTGGTAAGTCTGGACACATTCGTCCTAACTGTTACAAGCTTCAAGCTGATAAGAGAGCAACTAAACCAAAAGTGCCTGTGCCTCAAGCACAAGATCCTATGGCACTAATTGGTGAATTGGTAAAGGTGTTAAACCTTTATTCCAATCCTGGAGTTGGGAATCACTCGAATGTGAATAAGAACTCCAATGCTCGTGGTGCATCTAAACAGTCTTGGATGCAAAAGACTCGAACTAACTGAGTCTTTCTGACATGGTCCTTGTGCTTAATTGCTCTATTCTTTGGTGACCATTGTTCTTTGGTTTTTGTCTTTTTATTGTTTTTGTTCTAGGACTTGCATTGCATTACATTCATGCATTTCATTCTAGGATTTATTTGTTTTCTCTTTTAATAATAAAAAAAAAAAAGGGAAAAGGAGAAAGCAAAAATTATGTTAGACACTATTTTTCTTGATTTTTGAAAAAAACAAGGTTGGTCTATCTTTTGACACATGTCATGTTTTGTGTACCTTGTTTGACTTTGATGAGCTTAAATATTGCACTTGACTAGTTAAAGCTTTGTAGTGCATGTTGTGTGGGAAAAATGTTTGTGGTTATTAATCACTTTGTCTTGATCTTGAAGTCACATGTTATTTGACTGTCGGACTTGATCCTTTTGAGAAAGGCATAAATAACCATCTCACCACTGTTCACTAGTCAATCATGAACACCTTAGTGCATATCATAAGATTTTGTGCTCGAGAAAGTGCAGCACATGCGCAAAAAGAACATAAGGTGTAGCCTCTTTAAATGCTTAAATGCTAAATGCTTAAAACTGGTGTGTACTATTAGGCTTGATGCCAATTCACTTAATTCAAACGGTGTGTACTATTAGGCTTGATGCCATTTCACATAATATATTTCATATTCTAATGGGGGCAAAAAATACAAGAAACTTACATGATTGCAAGCTTTTGTTTAGGAGATGTGGGAGTTATAGGATGTAACTCTTTAGGTGATAGTCTCTTTTAAATTCTATTGTGATGAATTGTGTAGACTTTGTGTTTGATTGCTATTCACATATCACCTCACATGTATCTCAAGTTTTGCTAGTATCACACACTACACAAGTTACTCTTTGTTAAACACTGTACATGCTAGTGTGTGTGTTTTTGGTCTGACCAACCAAGTTTGAGAATATCTTGAGATTTGTGCACAACATATCTGTTGCTTGGGAAAATTCAATGGGAGAATGATTGAAATTTGTTTTGAGAAAATTGGGTTCAAAATTTTGGGTTTTTGAAAAAGCATTCCATCTCATACTCATGCATTTTGTTTCTATACTTTAATGCTTTGAGGAGTTGTTTTTCAAAATTAGGTTTGTGTCTTTCAAAACTGTAATTTTTCTCAAAATTTAGTGAGCCTCTGCCCATTTCGATCGATCCAGTCTGATTTTCGATCAATCGAAAAAGTGCTTTCATTTGTCTCAAAATGACTGTGTATTTCGATCAATCGAATCTGATTTTCGATCAATCGAAAAAGTGCTTTCATTTGTCTCAAAATGACTGTGTGTTTCGATCAATCGAATCTGATTTTCGATCGATCGAACATCGTGAAAAAGCTTTTTAAAAGGTTCTTTTCTGACTTTTTCAAAGTTCCTATTCAAAACTTTTCAAACTTTTTTCTCTCTCCGCGTTGGCAAGGCTACACTTAGAGATTTTTGTCGTTTTTCTCCGAAGTTTTTGCAAAATCACTCTTTCCTCAAGCCGGTAAGACTCTTTTGCCCTTCCTTTTGAATTTATTTTCATGTTTTCATGCATAAATCCATGCATTTGAGGGTGATTTTCGGACTTTACATATTTGGGATTTTCTGTTGATTCAAGCCCTATTTTGTGAAATTGATCATTGGGTTTTTGTGGGGACACTTCATAAATATGATTCTTACCTGTTAATTTGATCAATTTTGAGTTTGGTGAAAAATTGAAAAATCTAGGGTTTGTTCTTGATCCGAATTGGGGTTTTTGTTAAATTGGGAAGAATTTGATGAAATTGGCTTGTTGTGTAGTTGTAATTAAGCATTATAATCTATGTAATGTGTTTTATAATGCTCAATTCATCTTTTTGGTTAAAAAAAAAAAAATTTCAACAAGTGGTTTTCAATTTTTGGAATTTTTGATAGAAATTCCTTGTTCAAGCCAATTTTGTCAATTCAATCTCAATTGAACTTATTTGTTTACTGCATTAGATCATGCATCACAACATTATTAATGTTCATGCATCATATAGATTTTTGTTCTATATTTTTTTATTGTGCTAATTTGCAGTCTGCCCTTGGTTTTGTTTTCTCTTGTTCTTTTTGGTTTTCACTTTGTGTCTATGTCCTTTCCTTAGCACTATGCCTAGGAAGACTAGAGCCCGTAGGAATGTTCCCTCACCTTCTCCTTCACCTCTTCCATCCTTTGACCGTGAGAAGTTTTCTAGTGAGAAAAACCAAGAGATTTTTGAGAAGCTAAACATTAGGAGAAAGGTTTGGGCTGAGCGTTCTGTTCACTTAGATGAACTTGATCCTGCCATTAGGGAAAACTTTGAGCGTAGGGGCTGGTTACCCTTGGTGGATGTTTCTGATCCTCCTCCACCTTCTGCCTTGATTAGAGAGTTCTATTCGAACATCTCTATCCGCATCTATGATTCCAACACTCTAGTCAAGAGTTGGATACGAGGCGTAGAGTACTCCATTACTCCTCAGGTAGTGGCTGATGCTCTAGGCGTACCATTGGTTCGACATCCTGTCTATCCATATGACGTGTCTCCCGAGATTAGTGATGTCTTGTCTTACATCACTAGGACTACTGTCCAGTGGGGTTCTGATCCTTGGATCGCTTCTGCTGAGCTCTCCGGGTTACACTATCTCTTCTTTAGGATAGCGTGTCATTCTATCTGGTCCATTTCCCATGTTCACACCATTCCTCTTGAGAGCTGTGTATTTTTGTACGCTTTGGTTACTGATGCTCCTATTAGTTTTCCCCATCTTTTTCTTCGTTCTTTGAACGATGTTTATAGGAGTTCATCCACTGCTTATGCTCTTGTACATCCTATTTTCATTCATAGGATTCTTCGTTATCTTGATATTAGTGGCTTTCCTTCCTCTGAGCCCGTTCATGTGATTGCTCCTATAGGTGCGTCTTTTCTTAGACAAAGGGCTGCTCATCTTCGAGCTGGTTCTAAACACCCTAGGTCTGAGCCCTCTAGTAGCGCACCTCCTCCTTCTTCTTCTGCAGGTCTTGCTGGTGAGGATGTTCCTGATCCAGTTGGTGATGATGCTGCTGCTGCTGATGTTCCTCCACCTCCTTCAGCCGACTTTGATGTTCGTCGTACTCTGGAAACTGTCATGACCGTTCAGGCGGCTCATGGACAGATTTTGGTGGACTTGCTAGATGAGTTTCGTGCTCTACGAGCTGACTTGGCGCGTCTTCATTCACCCTCACCACCTCCTTTTGATGGCGACCTGTGATTGCCCTTTGGCATTCCGTCACAAAAAGGGGGAGTGGAGTTTTGACTTGTAGAGGAGTTTTTGTAGTTAGGGGGAGACTTTTTGAGACTTTTTGTTTCTTTTTTGTTTTGAGGAGCTTGTGGAGTTTTTAGATTGTATCTAGGTGCTTCACTTTGTATATCATTTTTGGGGATATTCATGTTAGGGGGAGTAACATTGATTGATATACATGTTATTTTTATTGATTCTTGTTGCTTTGTGATTCACTGCTTATTGATTTATATTTATGACTTGATCATTCATATATGTCTTTATTTTGTGTTGTGTGAATCTTACAAGAATGTTATACCTGTTGTTTTACTCTTTTCTGTCACACATGCGTTTATGCGTTTGTTGAGTATTTCAGGATTATACAGGTTGATTCAACTAAGCTGCTGTCTACACTTGCAACCGATGGATAGTAGTTAGGCTGAATTTGAATTTATGAGCATTATCTTTGTAAAGGGCTTTTTACTTGTAAAACTTTGAGCTTTTAATTATGGTTTGTCACGGATTGCCAAAGGGGGAGTTTGTTAGGTTCTAAGGTCTTAGGATTTTATGTATTTAGAACTCTAATTTGTAATGTTGGCAAACCATGATCAAAACATTGTATTTAGTCTTGTTTAAGCTTGCTCAAAGTTGGTTTATTATTGTACAGTTGGAATCGAGTGGCTGCAGAAGTACTTGGGACTTTTGGCCTGGCTCGATCGATCGAAGAATAGACTCGATCGATCGAAAATCGCACAGGTATTATTCTGCAGAATTTTCAACTCAGCCCTACTTCATTAAACGTTTAGGTTTTATGTTTTTACCCTAGGTATATAAACTAAACCCTAGCCACGTTTTTGAAGGTTGTCCATATTACTTTGTTTGCTCATACATTGCTGTTTTGTGTGAATCTCTTGTGAGATCTTTGAGGAGCTTTCCTTTACACAAAACTTAGGTTTTCAAGGAGATGATTTCAACATCTTGAAGATCATTACCGTTGCAACCATTGGAACTTAAAAGAAAACAAGCGGGGAGCTTGTAGATTGAGGAATTCAAGAAAGAAGTAGTCCGGGACTCGGCCTGCGCGTGGTCGTGTCAAGAAGTTCTACTGGTGGGTAGCATTAGGAAGTCGAGCGGGAGCTTGTAGTCCTTTTGTAAGAACTTCAATTCTTTCATAGTGAATTCTGTTATGCCTGAGGATCGGTGGTCAAATCCTACCAGGTTTTAACCATGGTTTCCTGGGTGATCATATCTTGTGTTATTTATTTTCCGCTGCATTATTATTCTTGATATGATTGTTGAATTGCTTTAACCTAGAATTGCATAATTTGACTAAGTAACAACTTGGCTAATTAATCTAGGCTACGCAATTTGGTTGTTTAAGGGGTCTTAATTCCCATCAGTTTTAATAATTTTTTTTTAATATTTACAGTTTAATTTTGAACCACTCTAAATTATAGGGAATTATGTAATTTACCTATCATTATATATGTAATAAATGATAGTCACCTGGTGAAAGAAGAATGCAGTCACTTCCTATAGAGAGAAATAACCATTCGATGCAATCATGACTGAAAAAACTAAACTTCTATTTTCGGTTAATAAATGATTAAACAAACTTAGGGGAATGAGATTATCTTAAACATTAGGGTAGAAAACCATGTCTATGATGAATTGTGTACATCCTGCATAGATGCATCTCCATGCCTTAAGCTTGAAGAAAGACTTCCGTTGTCATCATGTATAACCACATCATCTGTTCCTTCAATGGAATTCCTTGAGTGGCTCTGCATCTCATCAATACTAGGTCTAGGTGAAGGGTCAAAAACTTTAGGATTGACTACAGCATGTACCCTTGATTCTTCTCTTTCGAAGTCATGTGAAGAAAGATCTTTTTGGTCAAAATGTTTTGCCATTTCAACTAATTTGGACCAAAAGGAGTTGCCAGTACTATTGTTGTCATTTGAAACTGGCCAGTGTGAGTAAACGAAGTTAAACACATAAACCAAGAGTGAAACCATAGAAGTGATTCCTGTGATGAGGAAGAGGCCCTTGAAGCTGTCCACGCCAAGACTATGACTATATGAAGAGATTGTGGTGCTCTGATTTTCACAGGCAGTTTGACTTGAAAAGTACTTCTTCTCAATAGCTTCAATTTTATCTTTATCTTGAGTGACATTAAAAATTGCCTTTGAAATGTAAGGGACTAAAGGAGATCGTTGTCGGAAGGCCTAAAGAAACATTTTAGAAAATTATAGCATTTTGTAAATAAAAATAAATAGAACAGTCGGTCATAAGAACTACTATATGAATTACATATATATTAAACATAAGAATTAGTTATGAAACATGATGCGAATGACCAAGAATAGATAATAAAGAGCATTAATGAAGAAATAGTTGGTGTTATCGCATTCTTAAAATTAAAAGAAAACTCAGGTGGGTTTTCTTTTAATTAAATTGCACTTTTGATCTGAAAAGTTTTGGTCCTTTTTTATTGTTTTAATTTTGAGAATTTTCATTTTGGTCCACCAAGTTTGATTCAGTTTTCATTCAATTTCATGTTTGTGACTAATTTGGCCATCAAGAGAGAAAAACCAAAAGAACCAACATTGTTTTGTTGGCACTTAATGGCCATGTCATTCGTAAAGATGTACCAAAAGATCATTTTGAAAACATAATCAAAATGAACATTTTAAAAAATGAAATCAAAATAAAAACCACCCCAAATTTTAAGAGTTAAAAGCGAACTTTAACCCCTAATTTTTTTTTTTTTTTTTTTTTGGGGGGGGGGGGGGGATGGGGGGAGGTGGTGTGGGGAGGAGTGGAGAGAGACTCACAAAGCCAAATCCACCATCGATTTTGTAGATGGGTCCAACCATGGTATACTTAGAGCAATACTTTGCAAGGAACAGCTTCAAATAGGGAATTTCATCAAAAATAGCTGCAACCCCACCATTGTGGGTTCCATTTGACAGTGCTTCGTCGTACTCCTCAGGGGTTTCATACGGCTTCAACTTGGACTCCTGGAAACCTAATTGACTTATTAGAACCACCTTAACAGCGGAATCCTTTTGATATCCAACAAAATAACCATTCTTTTTAATCTCTTTAACATCAACAAATGTAGGCTGCAATCTTTGTATTGTCAACATTGAGGTTAAGCTTGCCGTATAACTTTGAGTAAGGATGAGTACCACAAAAATCCATATGATTAGTACAAATCTTGACCAATTATTTACGACTTTCTCTCTTGTAGGCACCAGTAAAGTATTTGTTAGGTCACAATCTGAATGACCCCTTGTGATTAACCCTAATTAATTAATTTAGCCAAGTAATTAATTAATCAATTAATCATGCAATTTTATGGAAGCACAAACAAATCACCAATCAACTAAATATGCAGCGGAAAATAAATAACACGGTGATTTGTTTACGAATGGGGAAAACCCTAATGGCAAAAACCCCACCAGGTGATTTTCAGGTCACCACTCCCGAAACTCCACTATTATCAAATCATGCGGTTACAAGTAAAGGAATCCCAAGTACCTTACCAACCTACAGTTGAACCCTTACCCCAATACCCAATTGGACTTGATCTGTAGTGACAGTCTCCACCTTTGATGCACGGCTCCCAAGTACGTGACTAACCAATGCGCGGATCCAAGTACGCGACTTCAGAACACCAACTGAGGAAGAATGGTTGGCTGCAAAGTTCTTCAGTTCATCCACTTGATGAATAGCAGGAAGATGCTTGGTTACAAAACCCTATGGTGCAAATACACAGCAACTTCTAGATGAAGGATGAACTAGGTCAAGAACTTCGTCTGTTGATCACAATTTGCTTAAATAGAGATTGCTCAATGATAATGCAACTTGTGTCACCAAAAACGGCTCTTAAAATAATCCTTTTATATGTTTAGGGTTAGAAGAAAAGAAGTCCCAAAAACATATTCACGGATCCCAAGAAAATCAGATTGGAATTCTGACTTTTTAAATCTCGACAGATAGCAGGTGTCGAGGTAGCTATCGAGAGGTGTCGAGCTTTAAAAACTTTGCACTTCAGCTTGCTTTTTCTTGGACAGACTTGATGACTTCAACACTTGACCTTGAAACATTGTTTCTTGAAGTATTAAAAACACCTAGATCTACCCAATTACAAGCAGAGTGCGTTTTGTCAAAGGATTAGCCAATTTACATAACTAAGTGACATATGTTCTTAAACAAGTTAAAACATATATGTCCTAACAGTATTATTAATACAGATATGCATAATGAATATCCATGTTTTGCGTCGAAACTAACTACAAAGAGAGAATAAAATCTTGGAAAAAATGCACACAATTTTTTGTGGTTTTCCCGTCAAACACAAAAAGCGCTAGTTATGAGTGTAACACTTAAGCCTATGTGGTATTTTATTATTTTTATTATTTTATTTTATTTTATTATATGTATAACACTTAAGCCTATTTTATTTTAATCCCCTTGAAGTTTTTGAGTGTACCAAAAGAACCCATAAAGTTTTTTGAGTGCAACTCAAAACCATCACTTAGTATTATTTTATATGAAAATGCATTTCTAAATATGGACATGTGGAGTAAAGTGTTACATTCAAAATTTTAGGGGCTTTCTTTGTTTTGCGAAGAAGCCACATGGAGGGTTTTATATACTTTTCCCTAAAGTCTTTCTATTGGGTTGAAGAAAACTTACTATGAGCAAAGGTGAGTGTTGAGAAGGAGAACCAGAAAATCAAGCCAAGTTGTTGCTTTGGAGAGCCTCTAAACTCAGAGTTTACACGGTGTTCAAGAACCCATACTACCAAACCTGTAAAAATGAATGCTGCCCCAGTTGTTAACCATAAATTCAAGCTTAGTGGCTTTAAGAAAATCCACCAGTTTTTGCTTTCATCATCTTTCACCAAAACCGCCATTGATAATCCTGATTCTGTATAAGGCAAAGTGAAATCTACATACACAAAGCGACTAGCCTCAATTGTTATGTCTCCAACAGCTGCGTCATACTTCTGCATTGAGAGAGAGATAGTTACCAATTTATGGACTTTGAAAAAGTTAAATGAAGTAACTAACTAACACAACTTAAAGTAAATAAAAATCTTATGTCTTATGTTGAGTGTTTTACATTATACTCCATCAATTGTAATCTAGCACACATTATTTTTCTTTCTTTATAAAGTAACCAAAATTTAAAATGGAAAAAATTAGATACATATAACATATAACAATTGGTGGAGTATAAAATAGAACACCCAGAGTGCTAAGGATTTTTATTTACCTATAGTCAAGAAAAAAATCATATAAAAAGAAAAGAAAAAACCCCACATGAGTTTTAATTTGGCAAAGTAGTTCATCGTATGTCCCATTACTCTGCCTATGTTTATTTACGTAGGGAATAAACTCATGAGGAAGGGGGAAGGGTAATGCATCTAGTACAGCATGGAACACATCAATGGCGAACCCTGATATGCTAGGCTTATCACCAGTAGGAGAATTCCAATCCACTTTCAAGAATTCTTGAAAACATTTTTTCACTGGAATTCCAATTCTTAACTTCGTAGGTTGGTCTATTGTGTATCCTGGCCAGATCAGTGGTTTAAGTCTCTCCTTTGAAGTTGAGTATGCCTCTTCACCAGAGTCATTCAAATCTTTTGAAAATCCTCTCTGTTGAGTCCAATATCCAATAATAATCTCAGTTTTTTCTATTATATTGAACAATTCAAAGGCTGAAGGCTCCAACTCTCCCTTAACCAAATGGAAATTCCCACTAAGGCCTTGAAATTTAGTAGTTAGAATTGTGTTGTGAAGCCTTGTACCCATTTCAAAAATTCCTAAGGCTCCAAGATCAACATTACTGTCACTAGCATTTTTTTTTCAAGAAGCTAGAATGCACTATGCCAATCTTCTCCACCGCCATAGCCAATGCCCAAACTGTATCATATGCGCATAATCCAAATAGGTTTAAGCTAGTAGTACTCTTGGTTTTTGTTTTGATTGAGGTTAAATTTCTCTTCCATTTTCTTTCAAAATCTTTAAGTTGTTTTGATGGAAATAAGTATGGTCTTATTCCCAATACACCTTGCATCGAGTCCATGACCTTTGAGCCCATAGGATCTAGCAAAGATGATAATCCTTGTGTGATGATCCATGCATATCCTTCGCTCATCATTTCTGCCTTCTTTGCAAGTACAAAGAGCTTGGAGCCAAGTGAAGCAGTCATGTGCACAAGAAATATTCTTGTATGATTTGCCTTTAACTTGTTAAGCTCTTCACTGATTTCAGTATTATTAGAAGATGGAGGAATGACACTTCTGTAAGGTACCCGAGTGTCAATCTCTTGTAACGCGTCCATTAAATATGGAATTAAACCATTGCCATACTCTGTGTCTTCATAGATAGGGACAATTTCTCGCCAACCAAAGGCCCTAACAATGTCTGCTATGGCTTTAATCTGTGCGGACTCATCCTGAGTTGTTCGTATGAAAAATGGGTTTTGGGATGGAGAAAGAAAGGGACTAGTGGCTGAAAAGGAAATTATGGTAACTTGAGATTTGCGGCCAAGTTCCATCACAAACCTTGCTTGTGCTGACCTTTGAGGTCCTATAATAGCCTGCACTTCTTCATTCTTTATTAAATCCAATGCTGAATAACATTTCAACAGTGAAATGAATGATTTAGAAAATGGAAAATTAACTGGCAATATTCAATAACGAGGACAACAAAAACAATTACAACAACAACATAATTATTATTTGAAAGATTTTCATAAGATGATGGAAAATGTTTGTTAGAATATAAGCCCAATAGATCCAAGAGTACACTATACTACCTATGTAGTACATACTTTGTGCTTCATACTACAGTACTTGTTACTTTTGTATTTGTATTCGCCTATATAAAGGTAATCTTTGTACGGTTTTACACAATCCATTACGCAAAATTCAATCTTTTCTATGTTACATGTAGGAGCACCAACATGCCAAGAATTGTTTGTGAAAAGGTGAAAATGTAAAATCAAAAAGTATAGTTAATATATCTCTAACAGGGTCAGCAGGATGTGACTAATTTGGAAGCATAATCAGGTTGATTGATTGCTCAAAAGAGCCATACTATTCCTTCACTTGTTTGTTTTTTTGGCGCTTGTCAAACTTACAATATCATAAAGACTAGGATCTGCAGCAATTCTAAAGTTCCTAGTGCAAGAGAATGTTTCCCTTGACAAGATCCTAATATTAAACATCTTCTAATTATGTAACATTTATTACGTTTTTTTTTTTATATACTAAATTATACTTTTGACTTCAATATTTGGGGTTTTTTTATTTTTTTTTTGTCCCTTTAAGTTTGAGATTTTTCATATAATCTATCAAGTTTGATTCTGCTTTCAAAATGGTCATTCCATCCATGTCCATGACTAATCTTACAAAGAAACAATGATTTTTTGGTGGCTCTTAACGATCAAAAAAGTCATAAGTCACAGAGATTGATGAAATTGATAATTTATAAATTGTCCAAAAAGTTTAAGTTATCAGGAAAGAAAGAATTTGATCATTTAATAATAACTAACAAAGGGTCCATGTGTTGCGTGGATAATACTTTAAATTTCCAAATGAAATATTATATAAAATGTTCAAAATATATTAAAGTATCAACAGGAAGCAATATCGCAAAAACATAAATAGGTTTACATTGAATTAAAGTAATGCGAAATTAAGGGGATAAATAATTTTTTTTTTTAATCTCAAGAGGATAAAGAAATAGATTATGTCATAGAAATTAGTTGAAGTAATGAATTCATCATGAAAAGTGAAATTTTAAAATTGCGCACACATGTTCATTACAATTTTTCAATCAAAGTAAAGAGCAATTAAAGGATTAAAGAACAATGTAGGAATATTGTAATTTAAATAATGATAAAATCATTTCAATTCATTCCATATTATTGATGTTTATTATATGGTGTAATTATGCCACATGACAAAATTTCATGGTCTCCTACATGAGATTTTTACTTTCTTATTTAAAAAACATAACCAAATAAACTATTTTTATATATAATTAGTGCACAATACACACCTATAAATAATTAATATGTGCATTTAACCCATGGACACATTCAATGAACTAATATTTTGACATAAATGTAACTCTCGTTAAGGTGGAAGCCTAAATGAAGAATATACCACTTAGCAAAATAGGTATCTGCTTATATATATATATATATATATATTGATTTTGACACTTCCCCTCACATATGAGCACATACTCCCCTTAATATGTGTGGCCTAAAACATGAATTTTTTAACATTTAAAATGGGAGGTAGAGTAGAAACAATAATCGAACTAAAAGCCTTATACTTTAGTATTATGATAAATTACCAATTGTTCCAAATGTTCAATGTATTAGGAAAATAGTGAATATAATCATAATTCTAATAGAAATGACCATTTTGAAAATAAAATCAAACTTGGTGGACTAAAATGAAAATTCTCAAACTTAAGGGATCTAAGTAAAAACAACAAACTTTTAAAGGTCCAAAGTGTCATTTAGCCTCTTTTTTATATTATTTTTTTGGGAAAAACTAATATTTTAATTTTTCTACTTTCTTCTCACGTATGTAAAACCAAATATATTATTTTTATTAACAAATATCTCCTCTTTCTTTCTCTTCATGACCAACGGAAACAAATAATAAAGGATAAATGAAAAAATAGTAAATAAAAAATAAAAAATAAAAGAAGAATATTGAAATAAAATAATAAAATAATAAAATAATAGAGATTGCGGTGTTTGGTATATGGTAAAGTGGGCTGTGAATGCTACTAGACAAGTCTTAATTAAGTTGCTTAGACCTGATTGAGCTTAGTTGCAATACCTATAAATGGTTGAGATTAATAGTTGAAAAAAATATATTTCAATCTCAATCATTAATTAAAAAAGATTAAGAAAATAAAATAAGAAAATTAAAAAGTGAAATTTTTTGGTGAGAGTAGATATGGTGAATTGCAGCCCATGTATTCTAATCCACTTAGACCTTAATGGTGTGTTTGGATGACATGATTTGAGCATTTAGATTTAGATTTTGAGTTATTAAAATCCAAATAACTTGTTTGAAAAGTTTGGAAAAGGTCAAAGATTTGCGTTTGATAAGTCCAGCAAGAATTTTAAACTTTTAAAATTAATAGATTTGAAATAACTTCTAAAATCAATGATTTAAAACCAATGCATTTCAAATCTATTAATTTAAAATTAAAATCCAATTTCAAACACAACCTAAACAAGCTTGAGCATATGATCAGCATGTTCTTATTTACATGTGTGGAACGAAGAGCACCTGCAGATCTGGAAAGCACGGTTGCGGCGCCAGAGGCGCCGCACCCGCGTCGGACGCGTACCAATGCGGCGAAGCGCGTCGGACGCGTACCGACGCAGCGACGCGTGTCGGACACCATTGACCGCGCGTCCGTGCCGTGCCACGTCG